>OZ023184.1:2412307-3779807 GCA_963995505.1 Hypericum androsaemum | reverse complement strand
TAACCATCATATTTAATTTAATCCACATTGTCAATAGATTCATGTTAATGACATTATTTTCGTTTTAATTAACTAATTAGTCGTGCGGAAGCACATAGGTCATGCCGATTTGACGCTTTTTTAATTGTTGATTTTTTAGGCATGTATTATTGTGATGTAATGGCCACTTATTTTAAGAATGTTGTACGCAAATTGTGGTTTTCTGACATTTACTAAAACATTGCTCATAATTAATTATAACATGTTGCCCAATTTGTAGTTTCTGACATTTACTAATCCGTTGCTCATAATTAATTATAACATGTTGCATGCAACTTGTAGTTTTCTGATATTTACTAAAACATTTCTCATAATTAATTATAACATGTTGCATGCAAATTGTAGTTTTCTGAAATTTGATAAGACATTGCTCATAATTAATTATAGCATGTTGCATGCAAATTTTAGTTTTCTGACATTTACTAACCCGTTGCTCATAATTAATTATAACATGTTATTGCATGGTGCTGACATATACGGTAACTAGCTAACTTGGATTTCTTTATTTTATTTTTTATGTGCTTAAATATATAGGAAATAAAAAAAATAGTCAAGTGAATGGTCTTTGAATATTTGGCCTACTGGTTAATTATATCTGTTTACGCTAATTCTGTAATTTCAGAAAAAGAAGACATTATGCACTATAACTGGTTGGGCCTCAGTTTGTTAATAAATTGGGCCTCAGCTTTATACAAAACAGATTCTAAGAGAAAACAATAGTCAGGTCCAAGTCTACGATTTACGCGGGCCTAAAAATGCAATTGAGACTTTATTGTGTAAGTTGCCCAGTCCAAGTCCAACTATCTAGATTTTCTCCGTAGAATATACGTTAGTATTCATCATTTTTTAAATTTATGATAAAATAATCAATTTCTCTACTTAATTTTATTAAAAGACAAACAAATCAAGTATTGTTGTCTGATATGAAAGTAATAAAATTACTCGCTGCTGAATGAGTTTTTCTTGGTTATAACGGGAGTGCACTTTTGGGTACAAAAGAGCATCGTTTTCGCGTAATTTGGAATTTTTATCTAGTATCCAAAGATCAAGTTCTTTTTCACGTTTCTTTTTTTAGTTTTAATATTTTTCTTAGTTTTTAAAAACTTACTCCTTGAAATACTTCTTTAAAATTTGATTTCAACACATGTCACTCTCCGTTTCACGGACAAAACTGGATTGGGACTTCTACTAGCAACTACTGAAAAATGCCTATTATAAGATGGAAGCTCCTGTCATTTGGATTAGTGAACAATAACACTAAGCTAATTCAAAACATCTTTATTAAGCAAGTCAATTGAGGCACCAACAAGTTGTCTAATTATGGAAGCTCCTGTCATTTGGATTAGTGAACAATAAACACTAAGCTAATGCAAAACATCTTTATTAAGCACAGTCAATTGAGGCCATAATTAGACAACTTGTTGGTGCCTAAAACTTTTAAGTGGGTTTGATCATTTCTTAATCTCATAATTATCTCCCCAACTAATCCATCCTGTCCACTAATAGCAATGGGTTTGTGAGTACTGCTTCTATTCTAAGCGACTGACAAGGTATAACTAAACATATCCTTTTAGAATTTTACTTTGGTTAATCCGTTATAATTTTCATATCTAAACTAAAGATTTTAGACACAAATAATGAACGCGCCTCTCAAACGAAACCCATGTGGCTAAAATTTGCACGAGTTTTGATCTCATCAACATGCGACGAAACAAAGTTGTTCAAGGAAAACAACGAACACGAGATCGACCCTCTGTGATGTCATACTAAAATCACCATATTCAACATGAAATTTCAATACAATAAATAATTTTACCTTTTTTACTGTAAACCCAATTATAACAAACAAATAAAACCTTGGCGTGGTAGCCCTTCAAATATGTCACGGGTTAAACATCTACAAATGTGAATCATTAATGGCCTCGAAATGGTATCAGCGGAACCGAGAAAGTAAAGACGACAGGGAAGACACCTAGACACCCACAGCACGAGTAAACGTAAACGACCGGTGCATGAGTAGAAGACAATTAATCCATCATTTTTTTAAACGACAGGAAGGTGCAACGTCAGCGTCTAAAATTGACAGCCTACGATCTGCTGCCTCTCGTGCTCGTCTTCCGAATTCCATGAGAATGACACGTCAACTAATGCCAAAACGTTAATCCATAAATATGATTGGCCTTTATCTCTCCTCAAATTTATTAACCTAAAGATCAATAATCTGAATATTATCGATCAGTATAAAAGAATTATCATAAAATTATTTTCCGATCTTGATCACTAGAGATCATAATCCTTTGTTAATTTCCTGATTAGTTAGCTGCTATAGTTAATCAAAACTAGGTAGTATGGAACTCTGGGGTGCACGACAAGATCAAAGGAGTATGTGTGTACTTCCAATTTGTGTTCAATTTCTCAAAAAAAAAAATTTGGTGGTATACAATTTCTCAATTCAACATCCTGTGTTCTTGAGGGTCAAACACGTCGTCGGCCGTTCCACGTTCATGAGGCTGTAGTCAACTTCTTAACTATTACTTTGTTAATACTTAATAGTGTATTACTTCAAAAAAACCATTAAAGTGTTAAAACCAACTGTACATAATGTACAACACCTGAGATACTAGATAAAATATATAAAAGCTAAGCACCTAATGTTTCCTTTCCAAATGAAACTCCCTACGTACATCTAATTGTAAAAAACCCCTAATTTCTTAACGATTAAAACACCTTATTTACGGAAGATCATATGTCTTTGTTAGGTCTTTTGCCCTTGCAGTATCCCGAATCTGTTGAAGAACGGTAGGAATGACGGCCTCCCAAGCCAAGTTCAATGTCTCGATCGCACGTTCCGGTTTCCGAGTCTCGTCCCTATATTCAGTTTCAATCATTTTCAACCGCGGGGGATGTTCCGTAGCTGTCATACTCGGGGCTCCTATATTCAGTTTTTATCTCGGCAGGTTTACTCATTAACTTCTTCGGTCGGGAATTCGAACAAATTGGTGTTTGTATTTCCTTGCCTTTGTAGGGATAAGGCATCTTCACATCTGTTTGTCCCATAGGGTGCACCTCATCCTTTGCCTCCAATGCATTCATTTCAGCAGCTAGTGGCTGCATAGCATCAGAACACTCCT
Organism: Hypericum androsaemum; assembly: GCA_963995505.1. Taxonomy (NCBI): domain Eukaryota; kingdom Viridiplantae; phylum Streptophyta; class Magnoliopsida; order Malpighiales; family Hypericaceae; genus Hypericum; species Hypericum androsaemum. Next base: position 3,776,637 of record OZ023184.1, on the reverse strand, counting down.
CAACTTCTTAACTATTACTGAACCCTGTTTTTTAAAAAGTACAAAAAAATTATTTTAAAAAAATATCCAACTAGAAACCATTTTTGATGTGGGATCATGTCAAAGAAATAAAAAGGATTACAAGTCAAACCTGCCATCATTCTTATTGACTTCATGTGTGAGCCGCTCCTTTCGTTTTCTATCTTCACCAAACCATTATATATCAAAACCGATCAAGGTCTAAGTACGAGCGTTTTCCATTCTACCTCCCTTCAAATGGTAGGATACATATATGATCAAATGCTGAATTATAAGGTGATGGGAGTATGTTAGAATCTTCATATCCAACACAAAATCTTAAGGAAATAGGTTGGTAGATTTTTCACACTTATAAATTTGTCCCCTACTCGTGTTTTAACCGATGTGGGATTCTCAATACGCCCCCTCAAGCATGGAATTAACCCGCTCTGATACCATGTTAGAATCTCCATATCCAACCCAAAATCTTAAGGCAATGAGTTGGTGAATTTTTCACACTTATAAACTTAACTCCACTCCTATTTTAACCGATGTTTTTCGACAGAGTAAGTTCAAGTCTAGAGTTTATATTACAATGTACGATTTCATTAGACTCCAACATTGTTATCCATGTCTGAATTAATGATGATCACTGTTCTATTGATCAAATTGCATGTACGCTCAATCAATCTTTGATAAACCATTCACAACACCTATGCGTAAATCTAAAGCAACAGAAAACTCGGATAGAATAAAATGCATCACAAGCAAAAGAGAGCCATTGCAAGACCGTAAGCTATTTATATAAATACCAACAATCATTTAGATCAACTTAATCAAGAAGTATCGAATTTAAATCATTAGAAATGTAGCATTGTTAAATACTTACTAGAAGAGTATTGTTACCATTCAAAGAAATCTATTCCAAGACCCTAAGCTATTTATACCAACTATTTTGATTAACTACAAGAATATTATTATATCTTAACCAAAATGTATCGAGTTTAGTTTGAACTACTGCAAATGCATCAGTGTTAAATATTTGATGGAAGAATTTTTTCAGTGTTTAAAAGTCTACTCAAACATATATCGGTTGATTAAATAGATGTCCGAATACAAGATGATGTAAAAAAACTATATATATATATATATATATATATATATATATATATATATATATTACATTTTTTTAGGCGCTCATATATTACATGTTGGAGTACATTATATATGTAAAAACATACAAACTGCATATGGGTGCCCTAGGGCGAATTCTTCCAGTTTGTTTATTGCAAGACTTAGTTTTCTTGAACGAATTAAAACTGACCATATACGCCACCAAATGGGCACAAGTTGACCAAGTAATTGAACCATATAAAAATATAGTCCATGGTCATGATCATCAATGGAATTTCCAAAGATTTTGGTCGTCGGAGCTCTCGTAATCGAAGCTATGGTCATAGGAGGCAATGTCCAAGCGAGGAGGACTAAGGAGCATCCCTTCAGCCATATTAACAAGAACATTAGGCATATCAAATATCAAGTCCTCATCAACAAACTGCCCTTGGTATGCCCTTTCTTGGACTCCAACCACTGTTTGATTGGGACCCACCTGGTTAGCCTCCGCTCCTAGGGCATCCCTGGCGGCGCCTGCAGCGGCGGCAGCTGATGCTGCGGCAGCCTGGATGTCCCTCGGGGACGTGGATGCAGGCACGGGGAGGGAACCCGCGGAGTTGGGGAAGTTCAGCTCCGCGCCTTCCCCTTTTAGGGCAAGCGCGGCCACGTCATAGGCCACAGCTGCCATCTCCGGAGTGTTGAACGTGCCTAGCCAAATCCTGTTGGGTTTTCTGGGCTCCCTGATTTCTGACACCCATTTCCCACTGCTCCTTTGCCTAACCCCGCGGTACCCGGGGTTGGAAGAGGGTCCGCCGGTGCTCGACCTGCCTGAAGAGTGCATAGTATTGATGTATACTTGTATCCCTTAAGTTGGTGATGAGAAGAGCCATTTTTATATGAGAAGAACCCAAGGAGATTGTAGAGAGGGAAGGAGTGCTTCAATGGTGAGTAGAAGAGGGTTCAAGGTTAGGGGAAGTGCAAACCAGTTGTTGATGAACTATAAGGGAGGTTTTTTCAAGGTTTTGGAGGTGGTAGCCAGCCTTTTGTGTTTGATATATGGGTTGGGCTGCTTTTTGCACTTCCACTGCAGGTGTTAGTTAATTAGCTTTTCACTGTTATATTGGCTGGATTTTTTTATATCCCAAAGCCGGGAGAGGATTTGAAATTTTTTTGCAAAGCTAAATTTTTATATTAAGTCAAGTGTGAGGAATTGAACTCTGAATCTCCGTCAAGTTATGCTACCGTTAGGTCAAATGTTCGTGAACCATATAAGGAGGCTTTCTGTTTACTCTGCTATAACTACGAATGGCATTTGCTAGATATACTTTTGTATTGATTACGTAGTATACATGTGATTTAATTTTTTAACATAGCAATAATCCTCATGTTGTGCACAGAATTCGGTTTATCTAGTTAGTAAGAAATTCTAATTTGTTTAATCGCATTTTGAGAGTTCGAGTTATAGAAAAAAGATTATATTTAGAGAGCTGTGGAGTAGATTTTACTAAATTAATTACTGCGGTGGAAGTGCAAAACGCAGGGGTCTAAAACCTCTTAGGGTTTTATCTTATGAGTTTTACTTGGTTCTTGTAATAATTTACAAGATTAAATTATAGACCTAAAATTCATTTCAATTAAAACTCAAACACCAAACTCTATAGAATCGACCAATAAATCTCAGTCCAATTAAACTAATTAGATTTTGGATTTTTTAGTCCAAATTTGACGTTTTCTATGTTTTCTTAATCGTCGGTCATGATAGATGAATTCCCTAGATGCCATTCATACATGTTTTTCATTCTCTGGTTTGTAATGTATAATATGGTACATTATTAACTTGATCCAAATTTCAAAATAAAAATTCAAATATTTCATCTTAATACATCGCTTGCCACGAAAGGGTTGTATGTGACGCACAAACTCACCATATTAAAATTATCGCATCTATCTTCTAAAAAAAAAGCGGGTTGCCTCGCCGCGTGAGAAGCAACATAACGATTTCACAAAGAGTAAGAACCATAACCAAAAGAGAGTGAGTGTCGGGCAATTACCAGAACTTCTTCGCCGACGGGTTGGTATATTCATTTCTAATTAACTCTAGTTGTACTTTAGCTTGACTAATTTAATCAGATGTTGTCCAATTCTGATCTTTTATGTCACAGTGAAGAGTATTGATTACATTGTCGGAGGAAGGAATCTCCTCCTGTTTCACATTAAATTACATTGTTTTTTTTATAAAATTAAATTACATTGTCGGAAGAGGATCTTTTGTATCCGATTCACTCCGTTTGAATTATTTTTGTTTTAAAGACAGATGCATCGGGCGGAGATTATTGATTTTTTAGGGGTAAAACTACAGGACATATATCACGTCAAAAAATTTAAGAATATGATACACGGATGAAAACAAAAACAAGGATAATAAAGCAAGACATAAGCATAAAGCAACAAAGGGTGGACATAGTGCATAAGAATTGCAAAGGCATCGTGGAAAAGATAAAATCCATGGCTATAAAATCAACCAAAAGTATCTCCGAAGAGAAGAGCCAAACCAAACTAATGTTCGCCAATGTGGCAGCTGACAGGCATAGAGTTACATCGAGGATGCAATAAAGCAAGGATGAGACCTTCGTTATACCCCAAGCATACCTGAAGAAGAGCTAGACGAATCCGACCAAGATTAAAATAGCCACGAACCTGTAAAAGATAGACACTAACAACCGGATAAAGCATAAAGCTGAATTGAAAAAAATACATACGAAGCACAATAATAAAAATAAATAAGAATATTAAAAGGAACAGCAAGCTGGACCCATCGAAACTTAAGCAGAGCCCGCACTGACTCGTCGTAAGTGGAGCCTGGAAGGAAGGAGAGGGGCGGTGGCCAAGGGAGAGGGGCGCTGGCGGAACCTGAGCGACGGTAGGGCAGAGTTGAAGCCAGAGGTCAACCAACCGTTCGAGGCCAAGAAAAAATTTGTCAGAGAGAGGGACAAGTAGGGAGGAGCTTAGGGAGAAGAGAGGGCCAAGCTTCTCCGGCAACAACGCTAGCCAAGCAAAAGAAATTGGCAATGGGTAAATGCTGGAGCAGACGATGAGGAGAACAAGATGGCCAGACGATGCACTCGGGACAAGGAGCCAGCGCGTAGGTGGTCAAAAGAGCCAAGATCCAAAAGTTGCTGGTCAGAAACAGAGAAGGGACTCTAGTAAGGAGGCCCAAAAATCTGAAGGATCTAGAAGGTGGAGGATGGTTTTGGAGAGGGAGAGGAGGAGGGGTGGATGTGGATGAAGGTGGAGCCTTGAAGAGGAGGAGGAGGAGGATGAAGGTGAAGACTTGGAGGAGAGGGGGCGGCAGATATAATGTGTGAAAAACCCTAGGTTTAAGAAGCAGAATCTCCACATTGGGAGAAAATTCTCTAACATTTTAGAATTTCAAAGCTCCTTATTAGATTATTGATTGCTGCCTCTAAACTTTCTTCTCATAAAGAATGTCTGAGCTGCTCTGTTGTGAACCAAATGTCTCAGATTCAAAATATTTTTTGGAAAAATTTGTCATAATTAAGAGCCCAAATTGAGGCTGGATTAAGTCAAGCAAAATCGTCGGACTAAACAAAAAATTCAAATTTAATTGTGACAAACTTGTAAATATTAGAAAATTTACAAGGCAAATATTAGCATGCACACTTCCTTCCTACTCTCTTCTGTGTCCACCCTCCTCTCTCCTCTAATCTCTTCTTTTTTGTTAGTTTCCTAGTGCGCAAGTTCACACTCATATAAAGTGATATAATATCTTTTTGAGAGTTTTTTGTTGGTATTATTTATGAGAGATTTATGGGATTAGAAATATATTTATAATTTAGACGTATTTGTTAGCGTAGATTTTTTTGGATGAAATTATTTGATATAAATATCTTAAAGTGATACATGTGAAGTGACAATGGTATATCATATGAAGTGATAACGTTATACTTTATGAAGTGATAACGTTATACTTTATGAAATGATAATGGTATACTTTGTGAAGTGATAATTGTATGCCATGTAAAACTGAAAAACCCTAATGACGCAGCCGACGCTTCCTCCCAATCCCAACCAAACCCTACCGGCAATACCCCCTGACATAGGCCAGTCTCTGGTGTCCGCTGGCCTTAATCGACATCCCAGACCTGATGGTAAGGCAATTGAGAGCCTTACTACGCTGCAACCAACGTCAATGGAAGTCGAGGTTGGAGAAACTCTGCCACCGAACCCTACCACAGAATTGGCGGCTTCTTCCTTCAGGGATAAAATTGCATCATCGGGCATACCAACATCGTCCTTCAAAGCAAAAAGAGACTTAGTAAAGGCGGGCCTCGTTTGGATCACTCGAACAGTTGGGCCAAATGCTCTGCCACAAGCCGCAATCCATCCAAACATATTATCTGAACTGATGGGCCACTGGTCTCAATGCTTAGTCGTGAAGATGCTTGGACGTTTTGTTACGTTCCCAACTATGGAGAAACAAATGCGTAACCTTTGGCAGCCTTGGGGATGCATGATCTTCATTGACCTTTTGAATGACCACAGATCGAGATATGGTCCTTTTGGAAGGGTCATAAGTCCTATTTGGTCACTATCTCACTGTTCGTCGATGGACCTCGACCTTCAACCCGAATACCGATAGGATCTCGAGCACTATGGTGTGGACTTGGATATCGAGACTGCCGATCCACTATTATGATGAACATGTACTGTTGGCTATCTTTCAGGCTATCAGAGACCCTATCTGCGTGGATCGTATAACCTTGGATGCTCAACGTGGTCATTTTGCTAGAGTGTGTATCGAACTGGACCTCAGCAAACTGCTATCTGGGGCGATCATTATTGATGGTCAATGATACAAACTCGAGTATGAGGGACTATATGTCATATGTCTCAACTGTGGTCAGTATGGCCACTCGTCAACCAGCTGTCTGGAGACGTCATCGACAGATGTGGAGGTTCGCCCCTACATTTCAAACAAGCCTACAGGCCAGGCCGTACCTACACTGGAGGCCACAAGAAGTAACCACGCTCCGACACTGGAACCTTCCCTGTCGAAGTCCAATATTAGACCATGGATTGCTGCACATAGACAACGACGCCCACAATAGAAATAATCAGAATCTCTTACCCTAAATGTCAACCGCTTTGAGGCTCTTGCGATCATGGACGAAATGGTTGGCCATAATTTTGTCACTACTGAAGAAAAAGCTACTGGAAAGAAACCCATCTCGGTGTTGTCGAATGGCCTTACTGCTGGGAATGTACCTGGTGCACATATTTTTGAGGTATGAATGAGTACTGCAGGGAAGAAGCAGGGCCCATCGGTGCCGCCGTCTGGAAAATCCCTTGGAGGTAATGTTGAGCCAATGAAACAGGGAGGCACTCTCCCTCCTCAGTCGAAGGTGGATACACAGAAGGTATCATCGTAATGCTAAATGTTATGACCAATGCAGTCAAATCCTCGTGCAATGAGGGGCCTGCCTCTTCAGCAGGGAGCCAAGAGTTTACCCAACACCAGAATCCTCTCTACGCTGACAAATCTGACTAGAACATAGTGGCTGTGTAGCTTACTGCCCGCCTTTCTGACAGGTACACCCTACTCTGAGCAGCCTTTTTGCAAACTAGGTTACGACCAACCCTGTAGATAACACGACCACTCTACCAACTAGCATCATGGAAGCAACTTTAAACCATAGTGCGCTGAGCAAGATGAAGGCAAATGCGAGAGAGAAGACCAGTTTAATCCCTAGGTCGGTGCCGCAAAAGATGGGGCCTATAAAGAATGCCTAATCAGAATAGGTTCTCAAAGCCCGCACGGGAGTGATGGGTCAATGAACAAAGAAGACCGGCGGCCTGGAATGCTCCAAGAAGGTTCTTCCATAGTATCTGTCAGAGATGGAGGTGGAGATTTTGGTTGGTCAGGAGACTGAACAGCCTGACCTGACCCACCCGGACATCCTTTCGGAAGTAAATTTGGTAACGAATCCCTTCGCTTTATCTTTTGGCTCACCCTATCTGAATTCCTTCTTTGTCGCAGGGATGAATCAGGCAGTTTCTAAAATAGATGCGGGTGTAGAATCATCACGATCTGATTTGGAAATTGAGGATGGGGGTCAGGTCCACTCGGGGCACTGATGCATCATCGATTTTGCGTGTTTTTGCATTTTCCACCCCCTTCTTTTCTATTCTTTTATTATTTAATGTCAAATAATAATATTTTGTTTTGGAACTGTCGCGAGGCCAAAAGTTCCAGTTTTCTTTTATCTATTAAATCTGTCTTGACGAGGTATAAACCTGTGATCTTAGCGCTATTCGAGCCTCAGGTTTTGGGTTTTATTGCTGACCGTGTTTGCAGGCAACTTGGTTTTTCTGCTGTGGACATGGTTGAGGCTATTGGAAGGAGTGGGAGCATTTGGTTGTTCTGGCAAGCCCTTATAGTTAGATTGATTGTATTGACTAAGCATTGTAATTTTATTCATGCAGAGGTGTCGGTGGACCAACAAACTTTCTTATTAACTGTAATTTATGCTAGCCTGTGGCCTGCAGATAGGTAAATCCTTTGGGAGCAATTGACCGCCTTGGGGTCTTCTATCTCACGGCCTTGGGTTCTCGGAGGAAATTTTAATGACATTACCTACGTAGAGGAGCGACGAGGAGGATCAGGTACATTGACTAGACAAAATTTAGCTTTTGCTGAGCATATTTATGTATTTGGTCTCATTTATGCAGGATATATCAGATATCCTTATACTTGGGGTTCGTGGCCGGGATGTTGGCACAAGGATTTTGAAGCTGCTTAATAGGTTTCTTTGTAATGAAGCCTGGCGGATAGAGTGGCCTAACGCTGTTTTCCATCACTTGCCGCCATGGATCGGACCACTGCCCTCTCCTATTGTACTTACAGGCGCAGACACTTTCTGGAAGGCGAGAGCGACCTTTTTGCTTTCAGGCAGCATGGTTTCTACATCAGAATTTCTTGCTCTTTATCTTCATAGTAGAAGCGGCAGGAACCTGCTAGTGAAGTCCTGGAATCCCTTACTATAGACCTGATTAAATGGAATAAAAAGGTATTTGGCCATATACTGAGGTAAAAATCCAAGTGTCAAGCGAGACTAGAAGGTGTGCAGAGGGCTCTAGATATGAATACAATAACCAGCTTACCGAGACTGGAGGGTACTTTACAGCGTGAGCTTAATATAATTCTGGAGCAGGAGACTTTACTATGGTACCAGAAGTCAATGGAGGATTGGGTGTTAGATGGGGATCGCAATACCAGATTTTTTCATACATCGACTATTATACGCAGGCAGGGAAATCAGGTGCAGAGTCTTATTGGTCCTACTGGAGAACGGGTGTGGGATCAAGAGATGCTGTGCTCCCTGGATGTTGACCACTTTGGAAAGCTGTATCCGGAGGAGGATTTTAATTGACCAGAATTTCCTTACCAGAATGGCTTCCCTGACGTACATGATGAGAGGATGTCTGAGCTATGTATACCAGTTTTTGTAGGGAGATTCGTGATAACCTTTTTCAGATGGCTCCATATAAAGCTCCTGGAAATGATGGGTATCATGCAGTATTTTTCCAGCGTTTATGGGATACTAGTGTGTTTGTTTGTAGCTACAAGACTTTTTTGGACAGGGAGGTTACCGGCGAAGCTTAACACTACTTTGCTCGCACTTATTCCAAAGATTGCCAGACTGGAGAATTTTATGCACTTTCGACCTATTAGCCTTTGCAGTGTGCTCTACAAAATTATCACGAAGACTCTAGTTAATAGGTTAAAGCCATTACTTGGTGACATTGTCTGTCCATTTCAATCCAGCTTTATTCTGGGCAGAGCTATGGCAGATAACATAGTGATCATACGGGAGACTGTACACTATTTGGCACGCATGACAGGGGATATTGGATGGATTGTGATTAAGTTAGACCTTGACCGACTGAGTCAGGGATTTCTACAGGAGACCCTATGTGTGGCAGGATTTCCTAGAGGTTTTGTCTAGTGGGTTATGGCGTGTGTTACTAGCCCTTCCATGAGTATCCTTTGGAATGGGGGGGGAAGTTAAATAGCTTTTTACCATCTAGAGACATCAACAGTGAGATCTTTTATCACCATACTTGTTTGTACTTTGTATGGAACATTTATCTCATGCTATTGATCAGTTGATGAGGGAGGTGAGTTGGGCACCAGTAAAAGTCACTCGTCGGAGTCCCCCCCTCTCTCATCTGATGTTTGCTGATAATCTCATTCTTATATGCAGGGCGTCGGTTGACCAAGCTGTCCTTGTTCGTGAGCTCCTGGATGAATTTTGTTTGAGCTCCGGACACAAGATTAGCCTCTCAAAATCCAAGGTCTTGGTTTCTGCCAATGTGGATGTTGGATTGGCTAACCAATTAAGCTCTACGTTGGGGATCCCTCTGACCACAGACCTAGGGAAGTATCTTGGAGTTCCCATAACGATGTCTAGGCAGTGGCACGATTCCTACCAATATATCATTTAGCAAATTCGGGCTAGGATGGCAGGGTGGAAGGCCAGAACTCTTAGCTTGGCATGGCGTATTACGTTAACCCATTCGATAATCTCAGCTATCCCTTCACATGTTATGCAAACTGATATCCTCCTAGTGTCTGTTTGTTCAGAGATGGACATGTGTATGTGGGAGTTTATTTGGGGAAGTGAGGACGATAACTAAAGAATCCATCTGTTTAACTGGCCTACTATATGCCTCCCTAAGGCGGTGGGTGGTCTTGGTATTCGACCTGCGCAAGTAGCTAATATGGTAATTTTTGCTGAGCTCCCATGGCGGTTACTGCAGCCTTAAAAAGATCTGTGGGCGCAGATTATAACATGTAAGTATGGTAGAGGACACTAAGGTATGGACATATTTGAAACTCAAAAAAGGAGTTCCTGGACCTGGAAAGCGATTGTTAAGTCCTGACATGCCTTGTCATTAGGATTACAATGGAATGTAGGTAACAGATTAGGCACCTCCTTTTGGTGTGATCCTTGGTTATTGCGTTCGTCTTTGTGTAACCATCTTGTAGGTGACCTACCATCGGATGAGGAAGTAAAAAGTGTAGCAGATTACTGGTGACCGATGGAGGGTTGGGACTTGGTGCGCCTAGCGGAGCTCCTTCAGGCACCGCAACTAGCTGCTTTAGTGGCGGCAGACTTATCCATAGCACCCTTAGATTTGGATGTACTTTCATAGGGACTAACACCAAATGGAAAGTTCACCACCAAGTCTTTGTATCAGACTTTATGTGGCGAGCGTAACCCTGCTCACAGAGAGTTACCTTGGTTGAAAGTTTGATCCCTACAGGTCCCTGAAAGGATTCGTGTAGTCACTTGATTATTTTTGCATGGCAGGTTAATGACTAATGCGAAGCTGTGCAGGAGACATCAAACTAGTTGGAGTACATGCTCGAGATGCCTCTCTGGGGAAGAGTCTCTAATGGACCTTTTTTGTGATTGTAGGTTCTCAAGAGAGCTGTGGGATACGCTGTTACCCGACGGGCGGCCGGGCTTCATTGACGAGGTGAACCATATAACCTGGCTTCAGGTGAACATTGTAGCAGTTGGTCAGAATATTGAGGGCCCTCCTTAGGCGACTATCTTTATTACTGCGTGCTGGTGGCTTTGGAAGTGGCAGAATGATGTAGTCTTTTGCAATGGGCCAACTACAGCACCCCCCTCCCCCCCCCCCCCTCCTCTTCACTTATATCTCTACAGACATATAATTTTGCCCGTGTTATACTTAACTAAAATACTCCAACCTCTCCGAGCGCGAGGTACTTGTATCGTGGACACGCCCACCACCTGGTTTTGTTAAGCTTAATACTGATGGAGCTTCACTTGACAATCCGAGAACTTCTGGTGCTGGAGGGATTATCCGAGATGCAGCAGGATATTGGCTTTGGGGATTTGCCAAGGGTATCAGATGCTGCACTTCCCTAGTAGCGGAGCTTTGAGCTCTAGTGTTGGGACTTGAGCTGGCATGGGAGCGAGGTTTTTGATAGATTTTGGTAGAGGTCGACTCCTCCCTAGCTCTTCTTTGTGTCGGGCGAGAGGTGAGACGGGACCACCCACATGCCAATTTGATTACCTGGGCGCGAGGTCTGCTTGATCGAGACAGGACGACATAGATACATCATACTTTTAGAGAAGGGAATCGGGTGGCAGACTCCCTCTCAAAGCATACTTTGACTATAGACTATGCTTATATTATATCTGATGCTCCATTCAGCTTTTGTACTGATTGTACTCGAACTGATGCTACATCATATAATTAATAAAGACTAGTGGACAAGTTAGCCCCTCGATTTCTTAAAAAAAATTTGTGTGCCATGTGATAACTGTATCTATTGTTCTTTTTTTAATCTATTCTGAATTGATAATGGTGAACCTTATAAAGTGATAATGATATTATCTTGTTAAGTAATTATGGTCTACATTATGAAATGATACTTTTTAAAAAAATAATGAAGTGATAGTGAAATCATTCTTGTTAGAAAAGGAAATTTTATTTCCACTTAAATGAAAATTTTCTGTTTTCTATTTTCCTCGTCATCCATGCTTAGCCAATAACCAAACAAGCATCCAACACATGTCCTTGGACCTTCTCTTCAAAAATTATATAACACATAGAAAAGTAGACAATAGCTAGTTAAACTAATTGCAATCCGCCGAGGAAGGTCAAAGCATTATAATTTCAACCATAATTTAAAATTTAGCAGCTGCACAAAAGAAGACAAACCAAATCCAACGGGCTTCCTTATAGAGCTCACTTTGTTTCTTTAAAGAGATGGAAAGTATAGTAAATAATAACTTTAAAGAAGCACAAAAGAAAAAGGGAAAAGTCTACTTTAGTACCCTGTGGTATCGACCAAAACCACTTTAGTACCCTGTGATAAAAAATCGATCAATCGAGTCATACTTATTCCAATTAACATCAAAAAGGGCCTCGGGCAGCTGCCCGGAGCTACCCGAACCCTGCCCGGGCTACGTGGCCAGCCACGTCACCAATTTTTGATGAGGAGGAGGAGGAGGAGGAGGAGGAGGGGGGAAGGAGGAGGAGGACGCGGGGAGGAGGACGCGGAGGAGGAGGAGGAGGAGGGGGGAAGGAGATGGATTCCGGGATTCTGGGTCCTCCGCGTCCTCCTCCTCCTCCCCGCCTCCTCCTCCTCCTCCTCCTCCTCTGCCTCCTCCTCCTCCTCCCCTCCTCCTCCTTCTCCTCCCCGCGTCTTCCTCCTCCTCCTCCTCCTCCTCCTCCCCGCCTCCTCCTTTCCTCCTCCTCCTCCTCCACGTCCTCCTCCTCCTCCTCCTCCTCCTCCTCCTCCCCGCCTCCTCCTTCCCTCCTCCTCCTCCTCTGCGTCCTCCTCCTCCTCCTCCCCTCCTCCTCCTCCTCCTCCTCCTCCTCCCCGGGTCCTCCTCCTCCTCCTCCTCCCCGCCTCCTCCTCCTCCTCCTCTCCACGTGGCGCCACATCATCAAAAATTGGTGACGTGGCTGGCCACGTAGCCCGGGCAGGGTTTGGGTAGGTTCGGGCAGTTCCGGGCAGCTGCCCGAGGCCCTTTTTGATGTTAATTGGAATAAGTATGACTCGATTGATCGATTTTTTACCACAGGGTACTAAAGTGATTTTGGTCGATACCACAGGGTACTAAAGTGGACTTTTTCCAAAGAAAAAATCACAGAATAGATCTATGATGAAGAGGAGTAGGGAGTTTCATTAATTACTCTTTGAAAGTGGAGTGGACGAAGACGCACCACAGAAAGGAGAACAGAAGGGAAATGGAATGAATATTTTACCAAAAATGCCCCTTATGCAATGCAAGAGTTTCCAACCATTAAATTGAGGTGCACGACTCTTCGGGCCAAATTGATGGCTCTGATTGAGCTCTTGATGGTACGGAGCACATTACAACACTCCGAACTCAATCCAATGCCCATAATTAGAGGATATGTATGAGACATGGATTTACCAGTTTAGTATTTTTTTGGAAAACTATATTGATTTTGAAAAAAAAAGTTAAATCCACCTGCATATGCTGGGAGAAGAATTAATAATTTTTCAGAACAGCACATCTTATTTTTTTCTAAAGGAAAAACATTATATCTTAAACGAAAACACAAATTTATCATTACGGACCTTGCGGTCATGAGCCTGTTTTCAGTAAAACGGATGGGCCGAAAGAAAGGGAACACATTATTGGAAAAGCCTTATTGGGCCATTTTTTATGATATTGGGCCATAAGAGGTCTATAGCTGGTAATGGCTGCATGGGGTCCATACAAGGCCAACCATATGGAGTTGCGATTTATTTGGTATCAAATTTAAAAAATCAGTCATTTACAGAGTCTGATTCTGAATACAGAGATTTAACTAAAAAAAGTTAGGAATAACATGGTAGAAATTGGAAGTCGTTTTTATTTATCAAGTTTGAAACTAAAAGTGAAAATTTGAAATTAATTTGTATCTATTTCAATATAAATGATGTAAGAATATCAGTATAATCGAATTTTACTCACAAATTTCTTTTTATTCATTATATTTCCTCTACTGTTTTTTATAGAAAATTAATTATTAATCGCTGACTCATAGCGGGCCAGCCTTCTATTAAAACTCCTAACAAACCCTATGATAAAAATTTAGCAGGTTCATAGAATTCAATAAAGGTAATAATATTTCCTCAAAAAAATTAATAAAGGTAATAATACATTTGTACAAAGGTCCGGCTCTATATGGATGACACCTGCCAATGTATATGTGATGGGATTTCATGATTTTAAAGAAAGATTCCCTGTCTCCAACAAAAAGCAGCTTCTTTAATCAGTAGATAAATTCAAAACCCTAATAATTTTCTACGGTTTAATCATTGATAATCCTTATAACTAATTAGGTGACAACTCATTCCCGGTGTAAAAATGATGGGACAAGCATCGACCAAAATCAACTCAGAAAATGGCTTAGGCTTAGTTGGCACAGACCTTAAACATTCGTCGCCGACAATTGCCTCTTATGTCCAACAACCGAAAGGCTCGTTTGAAACATTAATACTTTAGTTTTTGTTGATTGAGAGTTTAATTCCTGACAAACGTAATAATTAGTGCATAAAATTAACTTTAAAAAATACTTTCATCAAGAGATACGAAAATTTTCGGAGAGGTACTATGCATTATATAATAGGTAAAATTAAAATTAAATATGGAATAAATAATAGGTAAAATTATATAATAGTTGGTGTTCTGTGGCTAAGAATTGGCAATACCCTCAAAAATTAAGGTTTATTTTCATTGTTCATTATTGGTATGATGATGATGTCAACAAAGAATATTGTTATTATGAGAAAGCAAATTCAAAGATACGCAATAGGGCCCAAATTAAGCCATCATAAGATACCCTATGGGTCCCACCAAGGATCCTGCTTATTCAAAATTCAATGCATCAGATGGCGACCGCCACTAAATTTATGTATTATGACAAATTGCAAATTAAATTTATGAGAGTGGGAGTCTTGAGCTTATAGTGATAATGGTTCAAATTTGGGATATTTGTTTATAGTTGCTTATTGTGTAATAATGGTTTAAATTAGGTAATATATAGTCTTTTGTTTCCTAGCTAAATAATTTAATCTTTTGTTTCCTAGCTAAATAATTTAATCTGTTATAATGCTTCAATATACAATTATATTGATAATTGTAAAGAATCTCGCGTTGCTTATTGCAAGTATGGTGAACAGTTTTATAATTGTAAAAAATCTACCTACCCATTGTATTAAAATTTTGGGTTAGATATAGAGATAAAAACATGATATCTGGGTTGGATAGTGATTCTAAAGTAAAATATATATTGCCAATAGAGTTATTCGATAGTCAAAGGACATTTAACCTAATGGCACAAGGCGTTGATAAATTCAAGGAGATCCAGGGCTTGATCATGGTATAAAATTTTACTTAAATTAAAAATTATGTGATAATGAATCTCATGTTTAAGGCCTTGACACCCCTTTGAGAAACATTTTGAATTAAACAAAATTTTATAAGAGTATTTAAATTGACATGGTTTGAGACGGAATATATAGGACAACCTTTTTTTTCTTATAATAAATGATATGTTACTACCATATTGTTTATGTTTTCACACATAATTAGCTTGTAATTTTAAATTCTCTAACGAGGTGATAAAGACAACCAAATGACACTCGTGAAACTTTGTTATTTTAGTTATCACGTGTGTCATGTCACATCATTAGTTTTATTAATGGACTATGTCACATTACTAGTTGGTTGTATATTGAGAGCATATCTTTGAACCCGGATGTGGACAAAGTCAATCCTATTTTAGTCCATATTTGAATGTGAATGCTTCATATTTTGTCTCATTTTCTCTCAAATCAGTGAAATAACATGTCGAACAGATCAAACTAAATTATGCGACATGACACAAATAAATTATTGATGTGTCGAATAGATCAAGCTAAATTATGCGACATGACATACATAAATTAATGATGTGACATAATACATGAGATAGCCTAAATAACATGGATTAATTTGTGTCGTTTAATAGCTGGTCCGATAAAATTTCTATCACCTCATCAAAAAACCTGAAATCACAAGATGTGTTCAAATGCAAAATCATGATAAAGTGGACTTAATCTTTTTACACATTTTTTCCGAAAAATCCCTAATACCAGAGGTACCCTCAAGCCCAATGTGTAAAGACAATGTCATGTATATTGTATAATGCCATCTACCAGAATTCTCACAAGAGCACCCTATCCATGAATGGCTCAGATATTTATTTAATTCGCAATTTGGTTCCCCTTATTTTTTTTCTCTTAATATCAGTCCGAGATGCCACATCATCCTGAGAAACTCTGAAGAGGATATGATGTTATTGGCCGGTGCAGCACCTGATCAGCGTGAAATATGGGCCAGTGCCAGTCTCTGAACCTCATATATTTATGGGTTTTAATTTTATTTACGTAATTATTCAAAATCGAGAACTAAAAAATCTTATTTTAGTGAATAATTTTTAAATAATATTTTTATATTCGTAAAATTAGTTGTGACAACTTGGATCGACTACATTAATTACTTGGTTGTGGTTGAATTGATTGATTGTGTATAGAAATTACACATGTGTGTGTGCATGCATGGAAGGAACGTTCTGCTGCTTTATGAACACAAGTTATCAGAGACCTCTCTCTGACTTCTGTCCACTACAGTCTGAGTCCACAGCCTTAGATAAGACGTATAATATTTTTTTTAAAAGATTCTTCCCTGATTAATACAAAGAAATTATTGTTCTCATTCTAATTAAATTCGCATTGACATGTTATGATTTTGGTCAATACACAATGTGTAAGGTCATAAAGATGTATATAATATATATTTTGGTTAACTGAAGAAATAAAATATATTTGATTACTATTTATATGTTAGGACAATAAAAACTTAAATCCGAATGTGTAGATTACCCATAACAACTGGTAAGAGATATAAGAGAATATAAGACACACGATATACGTGATTCTATCAATTAACTTACATCTACGGGGACGAGACGATCATCACTATAATATGTAGAGATACATAATACATAAACTATAGGTGAGGGTCTGCCTCAAGCCTAATTTACTCGTGCCTATACTACCAATGCTTTAAAAAAAGACCAAACACAAAGAATATTTAACTTCTACCCTCTTATTTCTAGATGACTAACCTAATATATTTTATAATTAAAATCATAATTCTAAATCAATTAAATTTCTACAACAAATCCTAACAGTATATAATGTGTCCACGTGAATAATAGTTTTTTTTCATAATCCAGCACCGGGTCATATTTAGAAGTGAGTATTACAATAATATTTTTTCACTAATAATTATTGAACACGCATTTTTTTTGGAGAAAATTCAAATTTCTTGGAAGAACATTTAATATAGGGAATCCAATTTCCCAGAGAATCCTGGATTCCTGATGTTGAAGCACATCGACCCTTTTATTAAAGCTTGAAACTTAAGTGCTTGTTCCAATGCTTGACGCTCAAATGTCAGGATAAGCACGAGTCAGAAATATAATATAATCTTTTTTAACATATGGAAGGTATCATTTAATTTTTTTTTAAATGGCTCGAAGCCTATATTATAAAATACGGGATACAAAACAGAAGAAATAAATATATAGACAAACAACAAAGACACCAAGCATCAAACAAAAACTAATCATGAAGTAACAGAATGGCCTGAGTGGAAGCAAAAGGCGGACGAGAAGCTAGGAGAGCTAGCCTCCAATGCTAGAAGCTACTGAGACAAGGTACGGCTGATAACCACAACGTTGCGTTATAAAAGTAACCTCGTGAATATTTGAATGGATACACCATGCACGTAAATGAGAGTCAAGATCGGACGGATCTAACCAAGACAAATTTATCCATTTTCCACAACAAAAAAGTTATCCAGATCTGTAAGGATCTTCGATGCAAAAGCATAACTAGATAAGCCATAACTCAAACAGATAGGGCATGGTAAAGATAAAAAAAAATACAACAAAAGAAACATAACAACAAAAAGTAGAAAAATACAACAAAGAAATATAATAGAAATTACCAAAGAAACAATGCAGAAATACAAAATAAACACAAACAGAGACCGAGACTGAGGTCAACTGAGACTAACCCCTCCGACTCCATTAAACAAACTCCACTTGGTCGCCGGTAGATGGGCTAGCCAGGAAGGGACGGGAGACCTTTGGATTCTCGGAACTTTCTGAGAGGGAGGGAGAGAAGAACAACTATTGCTGATGAATGCTTATACAATGAGTTGTAGGGATGCTTTGGAAGTGAGGGGGAGAGGCATATTTATAGGCACTGGATGGGAGGGAGACAGGCACTCCGAAGGGGCTCCAGCCTCTTCGAAGAGGCATCTCAGGCCTGCCTGTTGCTGCTTCGCGTTCCTTCGCCTTTCAGCCCAGGTTTTGATCGTGCTCCTTCAGATCCTTGCCTGGTTTGTTGCCCTCGTGACCGTTCGGATGGACATGCCTTTGCTCGTACTCTTTCACGAGGCTTCCAGCGAATACTCGCACACCTTCGACAGCCATACAAGCAGCTTGTAGCTCTCCGGGCTCTGGCAAAAGTCTTAAGGCTCCTCTAGCTCCTCACGACGATGCGCACATGTGCCTCAAAGCGCCCATTGCGCCATGCGTACACGCACGTGCGCGTGCTAGGATACCATCCTCGCAACGGTCGAGTTAGCTTTTCAGGTGGTCAACTTATTTCCTAACTAACAAGGAGCATCTCCTTATAAACTAGGAAAAATTTGTGCTATTTTTCAATGTGAGATTGCCCTTTTCCATTTCATATTGGGCCTCCCACTTTGGACTTTCTAAGGCTTTTTAGCTTGAACTTCATCATTCAATTGCAACACAAAATGAGTTACAAGGAAAGGGAAAAAAAATTAGATGAGAAACCTTAGAATCAAGATCTAGAACTAGATCAAGCTTCAAGGAGAAGGAAAAGAGAGCTCCACTTAACACTAGAATTTTTTTTTTGGTTTTTAATTGTTTTTTTCTCCAAGGAGAGTCGCCCGAGAGAAAATGAACAGTAACTATATATTTTCTCTCTGGCGAACAAATGGCCAATTGAAACCGTTAACCTAATAACAATTCAACACCGTATCATTTAACTTATCGGTCATAAAGTAGATACAGAACGATTGATTTTTAAACGCTGAACAGATTTAAGTTTGGCTGTACACAGTCGTCAACTAGTCATTAATTTGGAGTTGTTTCAATTGGGTTCGAGGTTTTTTTAGAGGAAGAAATTTGATTGCAAGATCACATTCAATGCCCTAAACCCTGAAGTAGTTCCAATCTAAAGGATTGGCCAGGTGCTCATTAAGACAAACACATTACAGTTGAAGATCTAGTTAATTTTCTTAAACAAAGTCTTACATTCAAAATTAACTATACTGAAAAAACATTTAATTTTGTAGGTTCAGATAATAATTGACTTTCAAATTTGTCATTGATCGTAAATAAACATGAGAATGAATAACATATGGTCACTCAATCGGTCCTTATGAAGTAACTCTACCCATACTTTATCTGTAACATCATTCTTAATTGAATATGGATCTGTCCTATGAATTTTGATATAAAAATAAATCTCCCTCACGCCGGGTCACGATTCGATTGGTCCAACTGCATTTCTTAAAACAACGATTTATGTAGTGCTAAGAAAACTACTAATGTAGATAATCAATACATAAATGCATGGGGGAGGAACTAAGAAGAACACTGTTGAACCTGTAATCGTAATACTGTATATCCAGTACATGGATCGATACAGACAGTGAGAGGAGGGTACCAGCGTAGTTTCTGATTAACTGTATGCATCACATGTCGGCCCTTATTTATGGCTTTGCGTTTAATGGCCCAGTTCCTCACTATTTGGCCGATTGGATGATGTATTTCTTCTGGGACTCTGGCAGAAGGAGAGTGTAAGTAGGACAAAAAGGCAAATACCAGGAGAGAGGTGCCAGGGGAAAATTAAGGAAGAGGTGAATGATAGGGCTAGATGATTTGAGTAATTAATTGTATTTAGTTGATCTGTCTAGAACAGTGGAGATCAAGAGTATACTATATACAGAGAATCATTGACAATCAATCATCTAGTACATTGTGATTTTAGTCATTTTTTTCCTTTTTAGTATGTGGTAAAAAGCCGTAAATCCGTCGACATATGTTTGCAATTTGATATTTTAAAGTGTCAAGGTTTGACTCTCTATTTAGTCCTTGCTCTTAAATAAAGAATATACGGTGTGTAACTTAAGTAGAAGTTCGAGTAGAAAGGTATTTCAAATTAGTTAAGTTGTTTGTCGCCCAATTCAAAATAGACAAATATTTTTGTTATCGATTCGGCTACTTGATTAACATTTCTAGTCATATAAATTAGCTTAAAATATGCAATTTTCAAAAGGGCTAGTTTGGATTCTATAAATAAAGCAAATTCCCATCCAAATTTGTTTGACAAGAAGATTGGCTCCCGTCATAAAAGGGTATAGTTTTTTTTATTTAAATATCTATTGCCACTTTCATAAAATTTAGGGAATAAGAACCGAAATCTTTGCTGTGTTCTAGGGATTACACAGGTCCCGGGGCACAAGTGAAGGGATTTAAGTAAGTCCGTGTACCATTCTTTTCATTTTCTTTGTCAGCCTACTTTCATTATAAACCCTATCCAACGCTGGATTCGAGATTACTTAAAGACATTATTTTTTCTTATCTCTTTGAGTTTAGAATACTAAAAAAATTTGTTATTCGTGCAATCCAATGCATTAACTCAATTTCAAATTTAAAAAATTGACAAATCTATATTTGCTAAATTTTAATACACATTGGTAGAGTGTTTAAATTCAAAATATGTGATCAAGTTAGAATAACGTTCGGTAATCCTCACTCCTTAATTAATTGCGCAACTTGCAGATCTCACCGGAAGCCTTCCAGACGAATTGGAGCAGAAACGTTACCTAACAGAGAAGAAGTGTAATAAAGAGTGAAAACGAAAGAACGTGGTTGGGGAAATATTGTATGTAGCAAGAAAAACTTGCCGGTTGCTTATTGCCAAACGCCTACAAGTTTTATTTAGAAGTAAATTTGTAGAGAGGAATTGAACTATTGACTTCCGCTAAATTACTATTGAGATAAGTATATGGATTTTCATTGCCTACCCAATCCTTTAAGGCATTAAGTAACTGGATCTTCCACACTTATATACGATGTAGTAATCCTAACACACTCTCTCAAACGAAGCCTATCGGGCCAAAGTTTGTACTAGATTTTCAATTTTGCCAACGTGCCAATACATGGGGTGGGCAATGGGCCACGGGTCTCAAAGGACCAATTGGCTCTGATACTATATATAAATTTTCATATCTTACCCAATACTTTAAGATAATGAATTAGTAAATTTTTCACATTTATATACGATGTGGTAATCCCGACATGCTTGAGCGCCAGGAACGTACGAGTTACACATTGCATTTGCATCTAGCCATCAAGTTGGCTTTCTAATCACGTGGTGGGCTGCACCTTCCCACATTGGCCTTCGATTCGAATTATATGATCTCAGGTCAAGGGTCCACTTCTTCCGTGATGGATCTAATTGGAGAATATATTGTGTCGGGGCCCCGGCAAAATAAATATTTTTCTCCTCAATCATTGTCCACAGTCCATCGACAATTTCGTTACGGAAGACGAGTTTCCGTTAATAGAATATGATATAGATTATAGCTAGTATCGATAACCAAACACTTAATTTGTTTGTTCAATCTAAATCTTCACTTACGAATTTTTATTTGTTGATCCGATTCAGACTCTCAGAATCTACGGAGCCTACGTAAGGATACAGACTTTTCATGTTCAGTTAACGAACGTTTTTTACTTGTTAGCATATAAATTGAAACTGTTATAATAACCAAAAATTTATTCGAACTCAAATTCAGCATAATTCGAAATAAATAATAGGTAAGATAATCGGATTTACTTGCATTCGTATGTTAAATAAAAGGGTGGGTTGTATGACAAAAATTAAGGTACAAATATGTGACTATCCTATAGATAGATCTAATTATAATCCAACTAGGATTAATCTAAGATCTAGATTCAAACCTAAGTAACTAAAGGACATTTGGCCCAACAAATACAAAGTATAAAATGATTTGAGGAGTTCTAGGTTTCAAACATTTACATGGTGTAATTGATAGTGTAATAAACTCGGATAGATCATTAGAGCAAATTACAAGTATCTCCTAGGATTTTATCTAGGAGGAGTCTTTTGGGTACAGGATTTGGGTAGTTTTAGCAAAGGATGATTCGGGTAATATCCTAAATCCTATAGGTTTAGGGTAATGAGTGTAGAATTGTGCTTTCGAAGCGCTAATGCTCGGACATTATTTTTTCTATCATAATTTTTTCTTACTAAATTTTATTGTGGCATAGTTTAACGAAGTCTACGACTGCAATATAGAGAAAATTCTACACTGATTTGTAAACATCAGTACTATTAATAAAATATACCTTTTAAAAAGAATCTCCTTCTACCAAACAAAATCTCAGACCATTACAAAAATTGATGCATTTTGAACTAGGAGATGATGTACTGGTGCAAAACGTGTCAAACTATCAAATACTAAAGTGTCTTTGGGCATGAAATTTTGGATGGTTTATTAGAAAAGACGAGCGCTGGTGCAGACGATATTTGTACTAACTAAATGCGGCAGATTGGCCACCCGAGCGGCTCGGCGATTGACATTTCAACTTTGCGAGGAATTATTTAGAGGCCGCCTACGCCTTCTCAATAATATAGTCGTCCGCCTGATGGGGCCAAAAACCTGGTTCCACTCTTGCGACAGACAGGGGGGGGGGGGGGGGGGACTTGCTTGCGGCTCAATAATCGCTGCTCGTATACTCCTATCGTGTGCAATAGCAACATAGGTTTTCAAATGGGTGGGTCCCTCTAGGTGATATTAGCTGTGGTCAAATTTGGTAAAAAGGTTTGAATTTTTTTTAAATAAATTTCTACCGGTTATTGAAAAATATTACTGAGACATGAGAGCCACCCTTTAATAATTAAGGCTAAACGTGCTCGATTCTGTGCACTAAAAGTTTAAAAAAGTTGCTACTTCCACAAAGTTGCAAAATTTTAACAAGTTACGTCCAACTTTAAATTTGCGTCAATTCATTTATCACCTTGTATTATCAGGACAAATGCCTGGGTAACTAACGGAAAAAATAAAGAAACTATTTATCATATGTTAATTGGATTTATAGTGTTAACCTGTGTTATGATTTGTCTCTAAATTTTAATTAGTTTAGAATTCTAATTTCTATTGTAAAGTATATTGAGCTTGTCTTTTATAAATAAGAGGACACGGGTTAGAAATTTTTTGGCTTGCTTAGTTGTCAATTGTAGTATAGACAGAGATTTAGACTTGAGGAGTAGTGTTCGCCTATGACTTATGTACCATGTATCTCCATATATTAGAGTGACGATCGTCTCTGTCCTGTGACAGTTGACCAAATCATGTATATCGTGTGTCCTTTATTCTTCCTATCTCTGTTACTATCTGTTATTGGTGTTCTACACATCTGTGTTAACGTTTCTGTTGCCCTTACAAATTGGTATCTGAGCTTTTGGTGTTGGTCCAAGTAAAATATTGTAAAAGGGGCTATTTTTTTCTGAAGGTGGTGGCAGATTAGTAATTTTTGCCAAACATGATGGACAAGGGGAGATTGGTAAATTTCGGAAAAAATTGGGAATTAGGGTTTGACAACCCTTGGAGAAGCCCATCAGTCCGCCCGCTACCTTCCATAGGAGCTCGCCGCCACCAGCCTGCGAGCATTCCAGCCGCCTCACCCCAGCCGAGCCACACCGTCGTCTCCGTCGGCCGCTACAGTTCTGAAGAGGAGAGAGCGTCGGATTCGAGGGTTTCTTGAAATCCTGCTGATGCCGCCTTCGCTTAAGGAAGGAAGAAGGAGCTCGAGTTATCCGCAGATTATTTTCGCCACCCATCTTTTGTTGCTCTTCGTTGGTCTCTGAGGTTTGACCTCAAGTTGAGGAAGAAGAGCGAACCTTGCGTGGTGAAGAGAGAGACCGAGGAAAGAGAGTCACGAGGAGAGAGAGAAAAAGAGGACCTATGACTCTCTGTGCCACCACCACTAGTTGTCCTACTCGTCGACGAGAGCCGGGGCCGAGCACCGTTGCCGCCACCAGCCATTCATGCGTGGGAGACTTGCTGGCCGCTACCTCTTTACCTCGAAGTGCTCTTCCACATCCGATCATTTTCATTGTGCACCTCAACCTCGAACATGACATCATCATCCACCTCAATGTGAAAAACTCTACCTGGAATCTTCCACAAGTATCTACATCTGTCGCAAAACACAAGAGAACCTAGTAGAAAACCTGGCTTGGCAGCGCCCTTAGAAGTAGTCATCTTGACGAAGTAGGTCACTAAATATTGTTGTCTTTTCGTTCTTTTGTTTCGTTTAATTTCTCGCATTACTGCAATTCAATTCCCAACAACCACATTTATCGTGTGTCATCTATTCTTCCTATCTATGTTACTATTTGTTATGGATATTCTATACGGCCATGTTTACGCTTCTGCTGTCCTAACAACCCGAGGGAAAGAAAAACTAAATTCGTCGTAACTCTTACAATTTTAATTGTCAAATATATCATACTAAGTCGTCTTAAAGTTCAACTTTTCCTACAAAATTGAGAGGGGAAAAGAACTACAATCACCATTTCTAAACACCATAAAAAACTCAATGACCCCTCGAGGAAAATTCCCATTACATTCATTATTCACCAGGAACAAGACACGGGAAAAATACTTGCATAGTAGAATACAACATATATCCAAGCGCACGCTTCCCTTATTACAGTCACACACAATACTGTACAAACATAAAGACAAACAGATGCTAATGTTCGACTCTGAATATAAACGATTTCACGAAAAAATATCTCTTACTTACAAAGTAGAAGCAATCGAGTTGTATACAATCATGGGACCATCCTCCTCCTATACCTCCTTCTCCTCCAACTCCTTCTTTCCCCTTCTAGCCTTTTCCTAGACGACAGGATCCGAGTCTTTCGCTTCACACACACACAAACACACACTCACACACACACTATAACTTCTTCTCTCCTTCTTTCCCCTAAAGCCTTGTGGCCTTTCCTTTCTTCTCTACTAGTAGCTATATTATATATCTGCCTTTCTCTCTTATCTTTTCTTTCTTGCTTCTTACCAATGGAAATGGAGGACCAGAGCCACACCAACCAGTACGGGATAGATCTAAGGCAGTTCATAAGCGGGAGACCAACGGCCCATTTTCCTCCACTAATCCCACACCAATCTCCGGAGCTGTTCCCCGGCCACAGGACCCTTCAGGCCGCGCCCTCGAGCCACCACCACTACGACCTCAGGATGCTCGTGCCGCGAAGTGGGTTGCACTTGCATGAGTTTCCGGGGGACTCTGCCGCTCCGGGTGTCACTTCTGCTACTGCCACTCTCAATATTGCTACTACCAGTACGGAGGGTGAAGGTGGCTGCTTTGGTGTTGGAGGTGGAGATATTGGTGGGACTGGAAGATGGCCTAGGCAGGAGACTTTGACTTTACTTGAGATTAGATCTAGCCTTGATTCCAAGTTCAAGGAAGCCACTCAAAAGGGTCCGCTATGGGAAGAAGTCTCAAGGTAACACCAAATTAATTAACCATGTAATTAATTTTTCCTAGTGTTCCTATAGATGTTTCAGCGGAGCTTATTAATTCAAGTTTGAGCTGCTTGTGGTTATATACTATTACCAATTGATTGGTTTCCTGCTTTGTTTTATGTAAAGAAGGATCTTTGTGGTGTGGTATGGGGCTAAGGTAGAAGCTCTCAAGGCTAATTTTATAACCCACTTTCCCATTTTTGAAAATATGTACCCTTCTTTCTAGTGCAAGTTCACTGTTCAACTCAGCTAAAAACCGGCCGGAATTTCAGATACTAGTACCATCTACTACCTCCCCAATGTTGAACGGAGAACTGTTTTCGTAAAACTTGAATTTAAGAAAATTTGTTTCGTTAAAATTTGATTCAATGGAAGGACCATATACTAAGAGATGGATGTGTAATAATTAGCCTGAGGCTACTTTAGCAACTTCTCCCATTATCTCATGATGGGATGATCATCATTTTCGTATATAAACTCTTGGCGCCCTTCAAGTTTCATTTTTGTATGGCTGCTGCAACTAGGGCTAATCATTTTTCAATAAAGACCAGTATCACATTATTTCCAACTCTTTCTCCACCTTTATTATCATTATTATGTCCCTTTTTTAATCCCATTAATTAATTAAAATTTTCCCAATGTTACAGGATCATGGCCGAGGAGCATGGGTACCAAAGGAGTGGTAAGAAATGCAGGGAGAAGTTTGAGAACTTGTACAAGTATTACAAGAAAACAAAGGAAGGGAAAGCTGGGAGGCAAGATGGGAAACACTATAGGTTCTTCAGGCAACTGGAAGCTCTCTATGGAGACAACAATCCGAGCTCATCGACACAAGATCATGGCCATTTTGTTGGCTTTAACCAAGCGATTAACCCGTCTTCTTCGTCTCGACCCAACACCACCACCACTACAAACCCATTGGAGGTGTTTCATTCTCATGATCATCATGTCAGCCTTAGCCTCTCCAACTCGTCCGGGTACGATACTAGTTCTGAAGAGGAGGACCAAAGCACGGGTACGAGGAGGAAGAGGCGGGGCGTGGGGAGGAGGTGGAAGGCCAAGGTAAAGGAGTTCATGGACGCGCAGATGAGGAAGGTAGTGGAGAGGCAGGAGGCGTGGCTAGAGAGGCTGACGTGTGCGCTTGAAGAAAAGGAGAAGGAGAGATTGAGGAAGGAGGAGGAGTGGATGAAGAGGGAGGCTGAGAGGGTTGATAGAGAGCACATGTTCTGGGCTAAGGAAAGGGAGTGGATCGAAGCGAGGGATGCTGCTTTAATGGAAGCTTTGCAGAAGCTAACAGGAAGAGATCACCATTACCATCATCAACATCATCAAGCGAACGTCTCGAATTCAATCCCCGAAGGAGGAAACAACATCACCGAAAAGGTCGTCAAGGAGGAGGGTATAAACAAGAAGAGAAGAGAGAACTCGAACTCGAACTCGAACTCCAGAAGCTCAAGCTACTTCGTAGGAAACGAGCCCATGTACCATCCAGGAGAAGGTGGAGGAGGTGGGTTTAGTGAGATTAATAATAACAATGGACCTTCATCACTAGGTAGTGTCTCCATTAATGGTGGAAACAATGTAGTGAGCGATAGCTGCTTTCGGTTCTTGATGGGTGGGAATCTTGAAGGGGAGAACTTGTGGGACAATTATGGGTTGAAGCCAAGTAAAGGAGGAGGAGACCATGGGAGACAGTGAAGTGAAATTACTGACAGTCTGTTTTAGTTTTTTATTTTTTGGTCTGAAGGGTGACAGTTTGTTTAGTTGGTTAGTCTCTCTAATCGGGAAGGTGTAGGAGGGAGGACTGATGATGTAATGTGGGGTTTATTGACTTGTCAAAATTTAAGGGCAGAAGCAGAACTAAACTGACACTAAAATATTGTTTTGGGGATAGGGAGAATTGGAGAGAGAGATGATGATGATGATGATGATGCAAGGGTATGTGTACTGGGATTGGTGTTTTATCTGTTCAATGTTGTTGGGACTTGGCCTCTCCTAGGTCTCTAAACTAAGACTGCTGTAGGGCTTAGAATAAGACTTGACATAATAAATTATGGGGCTTTGTTTTCCTTGTTACTATGTATACAATGTGAAGAACCATGATTAAACTCGGTGTAACCCTAAAAAAACAAGGTTGCAGCCGTCGGTTTTGTTAAAAATTTGTTCCAGAAAATCCGCCCCAATCGGAAAAAATCAGAATCAGGAACATAGTGCATCACAGAAAGAACCGCTCTAGCGATAGCACTGGAAAAAATGGCTGCTTGTTGTGCCCTTATACAACCAGACCCCGAAAACAAAGCAAACCCGAAAAAATCTGAGAATATTGGTCACCCGACAACTGTATCTTGGCCAACTCATGTGCAATTCTATTGCCCTCTCGCCGTATAAAGATGAAAGAACATCTCGCAAAACCTAGAGCTGCCACCTTACAATCCACTACCAACAACGGGAGATCGCTTCTATCAAAAGCATGTCTATTCAAAACCTGCACAAGTGGTAAACAATCAGATTTCACAGATACATACCTGAGCCTGAGGGAGAGGCCATAACTAAGATCGACGAGCACGCCTTGAGCTTCTAGTAGGGTCGGATGTATCAAATCGTCAAAATCCCTGACTATCTCACACAATTGCTCCTACCTGTGGCACACCAGAAACTCCAATACCTGTATTAGTATTAATTCTAAACGGTCTCAGGCTAGTTGGTGGAACCGGGGTATTGATTGTTATGAATTCCAACCACGAGCGATGAACCGTCTCTAGTACACCATGCGCCTCTGCAAAGGTAGCATTTTGAAAAACCACCTCATTACGAACCTTCCAGATCCCCCACAACCAAGCAGCCCGCCTACCCCTCTCACCCTGATCCTGCATTGCGAACAAACCCGTACATGCTTGAACCAACGTATGACCCTGCAAAGTACAAACATCCAGGCCCGCCTTAGCCCATAAATGTGTCGGAATTTCACTGGGGTTCGCGATTGTGGAGGAACTCGAAACGAAAGTTTGTATTTGCACCATAAATAATCAAGCAAAAAGGCATTTCCACGAGGATCTATAATAAGCAAAATTTAACTTATATGTTTCGAATTTAAAATATTAAGAACATATAAGTGTTGGAATAATTTTGTTAAAAAATCTTACTTAGTTAGTACATTAATTAGTCGTCCCTTAACTATAGATCTAGAATCATATATGATGTTTTTATAGCTATCAACTCTATACTTTTTAAAAAGACGGAAAAATTTAAACTTTCTAAATAATAAGACATTTTAATTGGTTTGTCTGTTGTTTTAATCTGTGATTAAATCAAACACAAATTAAATTGGTAACAGTTGAATCCAACCGTTCACGATTTATAATATTCATAGACGATAATCAACAATTTTCAAAAAATAACCCATTTGAAAACGATAGTCAGTGCTACAAAGAGGAAATTAATTTCGTAGGTAGAAACCATCCCTGGGTATCACGCGTCAATTTTTTTAGAAATAAAATGCATCATAGTCCATATATTAAATAGGGAAATTTGCATACAGTAGCTTGTTCAAGTACTATGGTCATAGACATCAATTTAGTACTATAGCCATTGTGTACGTAGTCCTTGAGCTATGATTCTAATTCAAAAACAAAAAAAAAAGGTCACAACCCATTATTAGTTTTTTGTCAGTAAAAGAGTTATATATATATAAAAGAGAAACAATTTGCAATCTCATTCGGCACTACTCCAAAACCAAAGAGGTTAGGGAGCAGAAAAAACCAAGGGCCAAAAAGAGTGTTGGATTTTATAAACACGAATTCTAGGTTCGTAGTAGCAGAAGATAAATTTTTTTCACCAACACAGAATCTGTATAACATAAAATCAAGATAACAACATAGTTAAAGAATTCTTACAGTGCGTTGTAGATCGAATCCTTAATTATGGTATTCACGTAGTCCTCGTCTACGAACTTCTTGACAGTTGAAATCTTCGAGAATTCGCTAGGAGAATTCTTTATCGAAGAAACTAGAGAAAATAGGTTAATGAATTTCTATGTAAAATCTCTTGATACCCACACATATATATAGTAAAATAATTAACCAACTCCTACCCTTTTAGGAGTAGGTTTCGCAGGAGGTAAGGTTGGAAGCCCTTAGTGGCTTCCAACATTGACTTTCCTTTTGGGCCTCCAAGCCCATTCTATTATTTTCTTGACCCAGTCAATATGTCCAACATCTAATCGATTTTACTATACATATTAGTATTTAATTAAATCTAACTTAATTAAATAATTACAATTATAATTCTATCTAATAGAATTATAATATTTCTCTATATATTAAATATTCTTGATCAAATCAATATTTAATCTAACCAACTTCAATTCGTAAACCAAGACTACTTGTTGTGTGACCCATAGGCCATCACATGCCAAGCGATTAGTCGAACTAATGGTCTTAGTCGAACCCTAGACAATAGACTAGACAATCTCAACATATGAGGTACGTTGCGAGGATACTGCAACTACCTGTAATGTGAAGCTCACAGTGATATGGTCCTTTCATTCGCGAATACTCGATTAAGTCTTGAACATGATTAAGTATCTATTCAAATAATTTAATCATATTATCTCATTCTACTAATTGATCATATTGTCACTTTTAGATACCATTCCAAAAGTGACGTGCATTGGCCAATGACTAATGATCCAATTAGTTATGAAAAGACAAGTATTATCTCCAAGTCTATTTGAGGAATGAATCCTATTCTTGGCTCAACTACCACGTACATGCACTTCGTGATGTACCTAACACATGCCGTATCTACCCTGTCAGGAGTGCAAGCGTTGGTCATCGTCAAAGTCCATCACTCCGTACATGTCGTGCGTATTGACCTCAAGTCGGAGGACTATTACACTACTCCACAAACCGATACTTTCGTAGATACGTAAATAGAATACACCAAACGGTTTCTCGGTCGGGCATGCCAATACTCTCCAAAGTATCTGTGCATCCATCATGAAATACCTAGTATCTCGTAGTTGTGAGAACCACTACATCCTCTAAGGATATGATGCAGATCACACATCAATCTCAATCGCATCATCGATATCCCATTCTCGATGATCATTGATTGTGGCTATTTAAGAACTACGTGCATAGTCATCTGAGATCTCACATTCTCAATGACAACACTAGTTCATGGGAACATAAACATAAATATATGCAAACAATCAAACATTATATTCATTTATGTAATGCCGAATATTATTAATGCACATTAATAATATAACTGAATGTGATCAAGTATAATGTCCTTATATTGATTGTCACTAGGACATATATACCAACAAAGAGAACCTCACCAAAGCCGTTCCAGAACCGGAATGACATAAAAACCACCAAACCCCAACCCCTTACATAACAGAGGCAGAATCCAAAAACAGGAGGAGTTCCTGATAACCAATGTCCTTAATGGACTTAGACCATAGAATCCACTCGTTTACATGGAAGTAGATGGAATGCATGACAAGCTCTCTATTATAATTGGTGTCATCAAAAATAGCCTGATTGCAAAGAAGCCAAGTTCCCCACATAAGAGCACCAAAAAATAACAAACCAGACCTTGTACAGCATACCAGCTTTCACTAGCCCCATCCAAACAGACATCGAAATCACAACTCATTAGTGTATGTGGACATAGTGGTACTGGCTAAAGGAAAGAGTAACGAAGCTTCCCGCCAGGAGAAAGCCAAAGAAAGTTGCGACATTTTGAGTCTCATTATCGCCACCAAAAAGCTGGGCAGTTTTTTTCAAACGAGTACAGTTAACATCGTTACTGACAGATATTTTCTTTTTCGTAAAATTTAAAACCATTTTTTTAAAAGCATCTAAACTTTTAACATTCACACGAAGCCAATTTCATTTTTCGATTTTTACGCTACCTTTGTAAAAAAAAAAGAAATCGCTTCCAACTACACAACTTTTTCATTGAGAGGAACATTTATTTATGACGTTAAACCTGTCTAAACTGCTATCGTTGGAATTAGAGAAAAATATAATTTTAGAGAGATTATCACATTAGAAAGATTTACGTTTTAAATTCCAAGATTAAAAAAATTATGTTTATGTTGACGTCACAAAAAAAATAATCAATAAGTTTTTCCTTTGTCCATATTCACAAAATATATTAATAACAATCACATTATTATCTCATACAACCGTTTCTTGAGTTTCTAAATAATTTATTAGATCTATTTATGATAAAACTTTTACCCAAAAAAAAATATTTATTCAAAAATATCACATTAGACAAAAGTTGGACCAAAATTTAGCACTCATATTTTTTTAAAAATATTAATTATTATGATAAAAAGTTTAATAAATTTTAACATTAGTATCGACTTAAATTAGAGAAATTATGAATAGATTTATTTGTTGCTTTTAATTTTGGGTTGCCCGCCGTGTATCTTCCACGCAACAGTCATCGCTACTAGGACTGGCAGTCAAAGGGGCACTGTATTAATTATGCGACAATAATTATAAAGCAAGCTCCCTTTTTAATTTTATTCGATTTAATGCCACGGTCGTATTGGAATAATAGTGGTGATGTGACTTGTTACTGAGCTTAACAGTCAGAAAATATAAATAAATAAATACATAAACTGCCAAGCATTGCCCTAAATTGGCAAGTCAGGCTTTTGAATCCTGCTTCCGACTTGGCTTGTCCCAAAATGGCAACCAATGGTCGCTCCAGATTTCTATTCGTAATATCTCAAATTAATGCAAAGTTGGAGTCGGACAAAACTATAAAAAGATATTAACATCATTGTATTCGCATGGTTCGAACACAAAATCTTTAACTAATCGGTATTGCAGTTACCATTCATCGGCTAACGAGACAAAGTCCAAGTCACAGATTGCAGTTGCTTCATGGCTCTCTTCAAAAGAAGTACTTGGTAGGAAACCAATTACTTCATTTCATCAGCAAACATGAGGGAGTTGATTCTGTCAATACCGATGTCAGATATAGGATCAATGGGCTGATCTTCTCCCAAAGACGGATCACGCTCCACGGGTTCTCGACTGAATTCGTCTGCTCAGCACAAAGACGAAGCCACAAAACACATGGATAATTGCGTTAGCACAAGGATATAGGTAGCAGCATGTCCACAACAAAGGACTCACTCAGCTAGATGTTAGGAAAAGATGTACCGAAGATTGTGTTCGTGGAACTCGGGGGAGGTGTAGACATGAAGTTCATGCCAACGTAGAATGCCAGAGCCAGAACGATGGTCACCATAGCATAAGTTGGCACAGCCAATGCCCAGTACCTGAGGATGAAAATATCTAGTTTTTATCGAAAGACGTCAAACGAATGATGTATGTTAGAAATGATAGCTTTATCACACACTCTATTAGCTGTTCGAAGATGAATAAATACTTTTCCCGACGTTAATCTTTCATTTGAAATTCACTTACCCAAAGGGAACTAAATTTATTGTCTATGCTGTCGGAGATCAGGGGGCTTGGAACATACGAACACATGCTTGAATACACCAACATAGGGAAGAGAAATTTAATTTTAAAATTTAAAAAAATTGCGAAGCTGAAGCAGTTGCAAAGAGGAAGAACGTCGATCACAACAGACCTGTCAGGATAGTAAAAGATGCCAATTGAGTGCAACCAAGATTCAGGAAGATATGCCCACACCAATATTGTAACTGCCACAAGAAAGATGAGTAAAGATGGGGAAATCAGCAACAAAATCATGCAGCGAGCTACTAGCTTCTCGATTTAGATTAAGGACATATTTCGAGTACTACAAGATCGAAAACCATAGACCATATTACACAGCTTTTGCATAGAAAACTTGTATTCTCATCCAGAATCTAAAGAAATAGGTTTTCTAGAAGTAGCCAGATCAAAAACATGATACCCTTATTTACAAACTGAAAGTATTAACATAAACAAATGGAATAATATAAATGGATCATGTACGCAATTGATTATAAATGGAATATTTCTTCGGTTTGATAGAGGCCCGCATGCTCCCTGATTCTGAAACAAGATGATACACCATATCGAACTCTATCAAAACCAAGGCTGTTAAATATTGAGCATAAAGATCCAATCTGTCTAGATATCAGAGGGATCACATAAGCATTGATTTTAAGAAGGCAGAAAACTACATCTAAACAATTCACTTCATGTCAAGGAAGTATGGCCAATCAGTTCATCATCTTTTCTCTAGACGTTTCAGGTTCTCAAGCCATATGGAAGGAAGTCTCGGGGTGAAATCTGAAGATTGTCTAGTTTTCAATCTATTATTCCATTGAACTTTGAACAACACCCTCGGAAGAAACGAAGGAAAAGACACCTAGGCTTCATCACATCATGAATCTACGTTATATCGACAAGGCGAGGGTGTTGCATTTATCAGCAGCATGTCGGAATTCTCATCATGCTCAATCTGGAGGAGCAAACAGGTTGTTTCCCAAATCACTTGAGCCAAACAACACACGTAGGCGAGAAAAGGATTACCAGTAGCAACAACGGTGGTGATAGCGCCGACAAAACCATAAACCTCAGAGGTTTTAGGACCATGCTCTTTGGACACTCCACCAGCTAGCTGCAATCCAGAAGAAGAAGAAGACGTAGCCAAAGGCGAAGCCCCGTCATCATCAGATGTCGGGGAATCCACCAACGACACGCTCGCTCTTCTCCTTCTCCTAGATATACTCACAATCTTCCGAGGGCTGCTCACCGAAAAGTGCCCATCTCCCTCCATTCCCTAAATACCTGCCCCAATTCATAGAACAAACAAATATCAGAAATTCAGTGGCAATGCTCGTTGGGACATTACGTCGAACAGGTAACAAGCAATGTGATTTCCTCACATTGGCAGATAAACTAACTCACCGACTTTGAAAATCCAGGGAAATTTACTCTAAACCCTAAACCATCCATCTCCACTTTATTTCCTTAACCATATTATTAGAAGAATATGCGTTGATGCTTTTGGGCAATTTAATCTAGTAGTTCTTCTAAAAAACAAAAAAAAAAAGAAACAACTATTTCTTTAATTTTACAGGCCCAAATGCAAAAGCATCTCGCTCTATTGGGCCTCCTCTTTCAACGTATATTGGGCCCTTAATTTTCGAATGCGAGAATTGGGCCTTCGTTTCTTGTTTAAGATTTTTTTATATTAAAATTAGGTGAAAGTCTAGTTAGTTGTTTCATCGCACAATTACTTCGTGGTTCAAAAATACTTGGGCCGAGGGAATCGGGAAATATATTTTTCAGATGATACTATGCTATTTGAATTTTGTTTTTGACAAAGATACCTCCAAGTATAATTAGGGGAAAATGGTTTTAAACTTTTTTTTGAAAAACAAATTTCAAAAAAAGTATTTTTTAATATGAATTTTATTTCATATTTTTCGATATTTTATTTAATGGTACTTCGTGGCTTATTTGTTCACAATATTTGTTCAACTAGAAAAACTTATATTATTCGATCATGCATTTTCATAGTGGTGGTAAGCAAATTGGTCAAATTATTAGACACTAAATTAAATTTTTACCTTTTTCAAAAAAAAATTAAACTTTTACCAATAAAACTATTAGTAATTATACCTACAAAGAAAATAAACATTTTTGAAAAAAACAATGTTTAATATGAATTGAAAAACATCGAGAGTTAATTTCTGAGAATTATGGTTGGACTTCCAAAATCAGTTGTAATACTAATATTATCTTAATATTTGAATAAAAATACAAGGGACTCCACCACTTCAGACACCCCACTAGTTACGAAACGACCACAGGGATACTACTATTCGCGGTCGTCTCCTTAGCGCCATCGTCCCTTGTTAAAAATCCTTTTTCTAGAGCTCTCTATAGTCTCTTCCTGCGGCGGTCCGGTCTCCGTTCTGATACTAATCCTCGCCGGCCGGTGGCAAGAAAGAAATTACGTCTTTAATTAAAGGGCTTCAATTGGTAAATTAACACATGCTTCACTTGTTATTTCCCCCTCCCTCTTTTTAATCTCTTCCATTTAATTTATAAATAGGGCAAGCTCTCGTTAGGTTTTCGAGATTCTCTGCTTCTTTGTGACGATTGGATTTTTTTTTTTGGTGGTTGTTATTATAAACCCTAGCTTGGTGCTGGCGTTATGGCCCTTCAAGACCAATTGGCCAAGTTCAAGAAACAGCAAGAGAGATGCCTATCCACTCTCTCAAGCATCGCCGCTTCGAAGCCGCACCAGAGATCGTCCGCGGTCCCTTTCGCTGCCCCTGCCCCGGCCAGGGCCGCCCCTGTGCCTGCCGTCAAGTTCTCAAACGACACCGAGCGCCTTCAGCACATCAATAGCATCAGGAAGTCCCCGGTTGGGGCCCAGATCAAGCGCGTTATCGACCTCCTCTTTGAGGTAATCCAACCGCTTTAGTGACCCATCCGCGAGAGACTTAGAGTTTAGCCTAGGTTGAATAAGAGTAGAGCAAGGGGTGTTGTTAGGGAAGCTACTGATGACGTTGCGAATTTGACGATTTTGTAGAGGCTGTGGTATTCCGTGGTGTGGGTATCACTGCGACCTGAGAATGATTTTATGCTTTCGTGGTTGCGATAACCACGAAGTGACAGACAGAAATTTGCCTCTTGGATTACTTTCCTAGTGTTTGCGATTCAGTCACCCCCTTATTGTTCAGATGAAGGTTTCTTTTCCCTTGAGAAGTTCCTATTTTTATAGGCGCGAGCTAGGTTGTGCAGTTAGCTACGGTTGCTTGCTTCCGTGGACCTTTGCTTTAGGAAACTCTTTATGTCAAAAGAAAATTTTAGGAGCAGTCTGTTTTCTTCGCATTTTTCTGAGATTTTATTGCATTAATAGCTGCTTATCATTTGATCTGCACAAGGCACTTTTTTAAAATTGGAATCATTCAGGGAGTTTCTTTTTTTTTTATTTACCTGTCTGTACGAGCTTGGTTGGTCACCGTTCCATTTTTATTTAACTGTTGACAAAAAATGTAATGTTTCTCGGTTTTTAAGAAAATGAAGTTTTTTCTCTTTCTCTAGGTTGAATGTTTAACTTAATTTATTGATTAATCAGCAGAGTTTGTGTTTTTTTAAGCAACTTCGCTCAGAATTGGCTTGTTTAAAAAGTTTAATGATCGTCACTTTTTCGGTCTGCAGACGAGGCTAGCATACACACCAGAGCAGATACGTGAAGCAACATATGTTGATGCTAACTCGAATAAAGCTGTCTTTGACAGTTTAAGGAACAACCCAAAAGTGCAATACGATGGCAAACGCTTCTCATACAAGGTGATGATTATCTTTCGGTTTCCGGAAACATGAGAGAGATGGATGGACTATTTGTAACAGTCAGCCGTGGAGAGATCAATGTAGATGACTTAGTTGTTTTCTTACCATGTCTGGGAAAATGACATTGGGTTTTCAACTAACAGTCTAAGCATGACTTGAGGGACAAGAGTCAATTGCTTGTCTTGATACGGAAATTTCCCGAGGGAATTGATGTAGCTGATCTCAAGGATGCGTACCCAACTATGATGGATGACCTCCAGGTATGGTGAATCAGTGATTGAGCAAAGATCGGGCTCTATGCTTAAATGAATGTTTTGGATTCGTCCGCCTATTGCTGCACGAGACCGTAGTCTATACTGTCTTTCAACAATTTTCGTTGAGCGGCACTCTCATGGTTCATGAATCCGTTCTCCATCTGATGGTATTCCTGAGCATATGATTATGCGAGCTCCATTTTTCCATCTTTCTCGGAAGTTTTTTGCTTAAATTAATCTGGTTGATAATGAGCTATCAATTCTATTTCCAGGCACTGAGAGCAGCTGGCCAGATATGGCTGCTATCGAATTTCGACTCTCAGGAGGATATTGCCTATCCTAATGACCCTAGAGCTGTAATCAAGGTGGATGATGATCTTAAACTGCTGTTCCGTGGGATGGAACTTCCTTGTGATATGCTCGACATCGAGAAGGATCTCCAAAAGAACGGAATGAAGCCTGCCACCAATACTGCTAAGAGGAGGGCTGCAGCCCAGGTACAGGGCACTTCATCTAAGCCAAAGGCTAAGAAGAAGAAACGCGAGATCAGCAAGAGAACTAAACTGACCAATGCTCACCTTCCGGAGCTTTTTCGTAATCTTGGTTCTTGAAAGCTTGGACAGTCCGTATAGTGACATATATGTGCATATACTTGTATGTAAGGCCTCTACTTTCTAGTGACATTTGAGTGATAAGAGTAGTAACATTTGAATGATAACAAAATTCTCTAAGCCGAAGCAGCATCGAACGAGTGAAGAACTCGTTCCAAAACCTCTCTAGTTCCCCTGTCGAGAGGGCTCTCCTCCTTATCAGAATGCACAATATTAAGCAAGTAGAGCTTCCTGGAGGCCACGAAAGCGGCTGAGAACACCCTCTTCAACCCTCCCCTAGTGCTATCCAACCTATACTCAATCTCGTACACCTGCAACCCTCCGTTCCCCAGCCTCTCGCCGGCCCCGACAACCTCGGCTTCCTTCGTGCTCTCCTTGCGCCTCTCGGCTTGCAGAAGCTTGTCGGCCACGAACTGAAGGCTCCCGAACTCCCGGAGGCTGGCGAGCCGAACTGGGCTGACCACGACGCCAACATTGTTGCTGGTCCCCTTGCCGGGTTCCTCGAACAGCACCGTCGCGCCCGCCTTGTCGACCTTTA
Source organism: Hypericum androsaemum (assembly GCA_963995505.1). Taxonomy (NCBI): domain Eukaryota; kingdom Viridiplantae; phylum Streptophyta; class Magnoliopsida; order Malpighiales; family Hypericaceae; genus Hypericum; species Hypericum androsaemum. Next base: position 3,738,510 of record OZ023184.1, on the reverse strand, counting down.
CGTAGGAAGTTGGTATCAGGAGAGTGAAGCCTTGTTCGCTGTCGGTGTACCTCTCGAGGTCTGGCTGCTCCTGGGCCAAGCTGCATTGCAATAACGTCCCATTTACGAGGAGGGCGTTGAGAATGGAGATGCCTAGTAGTTTTCTCCTGCTTGGGGTGGCTAAGTTTTGGTTATCTCTTGGAAATGGAGAATTGGGTTTCGTCGAGGGGATGTTGGGTAAGGTTTTTAGGAGTTGGATGGAGAGTGAGGTGCAGAATTTGGAAGCCATTTTGATGGGGAATTGGAACAAGAATGGGATTTAGGTATCATTTGCTTGTAACATGTTGGATTGAGGCAGGAGCATCATTCTATCTGTTTTTGGTTCTCTCTTGAAGAATTATGGAATGTTTTGTTCATAGGGGGGGGGGGGGGGGGGGAAGAGAGTGAGAGATAGGAGAGGGAGAAGGCATCCATACTTTGGATATGGAATGTGTGAATCTTATTCTACTCCATTAGCACCTTATCTACCATCCACCAAGTTGAAGAATAATGCTTGATGTGTAAGACCACCTGCAGCAGAGAGCCGATCGATATGCTTGGCCGATCGCCGCTCGTGAGCGGGAAATTGGCCACTTGGCCTTTTTTTTGTTCTTTACTTATTTATCTAATTAGTTTCACTTGCCATAATATTATTCGTTAAAAATATATCTTTTGGGATAATATTTACATGTTATCTAAATAGACCTTATCTTTAGCAAAACTTAAAAAAATTAAGAAAATTATTAATTTTTAAATCTCTATAAATAGAGTCCAATGTTAACATATTTTTATTTTCAACTTCCATTTGTACCTCGAGTATTTCTATCTAATTTAGTATTCCAAAAAATGATAGTAGATAATATGTGGATAAGAGAGAAATTAATTGTTTATTCTGTGAACTGGGTTGCTGCTGTTGGTAGAAAAATATGTAATTGGATTGGATTGGGTTGGATTGGATATGGATGAGAGAAAAATTAATTATTTATTCTGTGAACTGGTTTGAGCGGTTTGCTGTTGTGGATAGTCTAACTAGAATTATAGTAGTATATCAATAGTAGTTCGAACTAGTATTTTTTTAGAAGGTAGTTGAAACTTGTAAACAACTTGGATCCTTTAAAAAAAAATCTTAGATTCATGTATTACGAATGAAAAAATATTATTGGAAGTGTGATCTACTAAATAGGGTCAGACAATGTTCGACTCTGAATACTAGAGGTTTAACAAAAAAAATTATAGTAGTAGTAGTAGAACTAATTAGAGTTGGTCGAAGTGGTGAGAGAGTGAAGTTTTTCAACATGAGAGGTCCTCCATTGTTGGCTGGTGCTGTTGTCTCGGAGTGCTGGCACGCTCCTAAAATCAATATGATCAAGCTCAATGTTGATGCATCGTGGTCTTCCAGTTCTGAATCAACATTCATCACATTAGGAGCAAGAGACCATGCTCGTAACTTGGTCGAGGTTAAAACCTCTGGCTTTTCTGCCTCTACAGCTTTGGAAGCCGAAGTATGTGCCATTGGTGAAGTTGCAGATTTGGTCTTGTAGGAGCATGCTTTCACCAGACTATGATAGAGTCAGACTCGGAGATTTTGGTGAATTTCTTGAACAACACTTCATGTACCATTGATTGGAATTGTGAGCTCAAGGTCTTGGAAGTGCAAATCAAGCTTTTGAAGTTACCTCTTTGATGCTTTGTACATATCCCTCGGAGTGTCAATCGGTATAACGGATTGACTCGCCAAAAAAACTATACTGGGTACTAATCTTAGGGAGGTGATCTATCATCCTTCCCATCAGCTACATATGCTCCCTTTGTACTACTGTTTTGACCAATATAACAAGTACTAAAAAGTGATGAGAGATTGAATTTCTTAAAAAATTATTAGATTCAAATTTTACTAACTAGAAAGACACAATTGAATTAGTCATTTTTAAATAGGGCCCAGTATTGTTTGTTTGAATTTGTAAAACATAAATTTTGAAAAATTATAGCAGCGGGTATCTGACAGTTAAAGACTATAAAATATGGTTAAAAACAGTACAAAATTGTTGCTCGACAGTTACTGTCATCTTGACCAAAAAAAGTTATACTGTACATAGTATCTATAATGGTTAAGATCAATTCCACGTTTCCCATCCGATAGTGGTTGTTATTAATAATTTGTATTCCAACATTTTTAATCAACAACTCATCCTTTGCGTGACAATTCGATTATAAGGAGGACGTAGTAGTAATATCCTCTAGATGGTTCGATTTGCGTTGAAATGTCGTCAGCTGCGGCGCCGTCATTTAATGTAAACTTTCAATATTACTACAATTCACTATTGAGTCAAATAATGACTACTAAATGAATTATGACTTTGTATGTACATTTTTGAAAAGTTTACGACATATTTTTAGTTTTGACAAGACCTTTCTTATATTTGTTTTGTCTGTATAGATTTATTCAGAATTAAATACTAACAAAGTCTATAAAATTAGACCTCCTTTGTAATAATTAATCTCTGAAGGCTCCAAATTAACCAGCGGCGGAGAACAAGGGCGGAGAGGGGAAGGGAGAAAGAAGAGTTTGCCGTTGGTAAGAGAGGGTTCTGTCTCGCTACAATTGCTTCACTCGAGCAATTTGTGTATATGGTGTATTAAAAACATTTGTGACATTTCACTTATAAAAATATATATGGATATGTAACTTTTAAATTTCTATATCCAACTAAAATTTGAAGATAATTTGTAGATGGTTGCGATAAATTCCAAGGGAAACTCATGGAGTTGAAGTATGCACGAACATTAATTTCGTCAACGACTATGGTAGGGATCATGCACGCAATAATTGGCCATAAATTCAGCCAGCCCTAATATAATATTAAAATATCTAACTAAAATTCTTAAAACAATAAATTAATAAATTATTCATTTTTTACAAATAATTTAACCATACTCACAACTTACTTAATTTTTTTTACAATAACTAATTTAGATATTTTATTTTGCATCACATCCAACTCTAATCTATAACAATGCATCAAGTAAAGGTGTCAAGTAATTTCATTTCGACCTATGTAACGTCTATGATTTGACCGATTTTTTCCATAGATCAAAACAATTATTTTCTAACCCAATTTAAGTCCAGAACTTTGTATTAAAAGAAGAATAGATTCGGTTAGATAAAAAAAATAGTTTTTTGAGCAATTCAAAGAGCATAAAGATCTGTTGAGCGCCTTTCCCAAATTGCATGAGCAATGGGTCTTACATGTAAAGGGTCATGTCCTCTGTTTCAAAATTTCCTAAGAATAATAATAGAATAAAATAATAAATCAAAATGAGAAAATAAGAAATAAAAAGAAATCAAATAAAAAATAATAGAATAATTTTAAAATGAATTTGAATAATTCATTTAAGGTCTTTTTAATCTTTGAATAAGACAAAAGAATTTATAACCTAAGAAACTTCGTAGGAGGTCACACATCGTGAAATTATTCCAAGCTAAACTCTTTTAACTTTGAAGTTTTCTCATGACGTATACCAGAAAAAAAATTTATTAATATAAATAATACAATCAAATTATACAAATTTTTTTGTAAGAACGAGGTGGGGCGAAACACAAGAGATTACAAGGGGATTGGATTCAGTGGGGACAAAACTTATCCCCACTGAAATGTATCAAGGTTTTGGACTTCTAGACACGATTTTTGATGACTGTCAGATTTGTAGACACGATTTTTAATGAAATCTGATGGTTCAAATGAAATTTCCTTTGTAAGGATAACTTTTATGTTGTCCCCGCTCAATCCAAAACCGATTACAAGAGGGAGCCAGGAGACAATAGGCAACGATTGCATAATATAATATTGTGGAGGAAGAAAGGCAGGTGGGTGGCTGGCACCTAGATACACTACCATAAGCCTCTTCAGTAAATGGAAAAACCACGAGACTTAACCCGCCGGTGTTGGTGTCCCTGTCCCTGTCTTTGGCTATTGGTCATTGTTACTTTTTAGGTTGCCATCTCCCAAATCCAAAACCAAACCCCAGAAAGCAACTCTCTCTTGTCCTTGCACAATTCGGTTGGCTTGTATTTCCCCCGGTTTTGACCCCTCCACCTACCCACGTTACCACGGCAGGTGGTTTTTTATGACTTTATAAGAGATCATCTACTCAATCTACGTTCCAATTTTATCCTTTCTCGTGTCTTATAATTGTTCCTGTCCTTGTAAGTTGTAATAGACCACTCACGTACTCCGTATACTTATTTATTTCCGCTCCAACGAAAATGTGAATATGAGTTGGCAATCCACACTAGACGACGGGCATTAAATTATTCAAACTCATATGCTTCAGCCCCCTGACAGATTTAATAAGTATTGAAATGCAAGTTGTAGTGAGATGGCACATCAGATCCCCCAATTAATATTTCTAACCAGTTTCTATTATAAAAAAATATCAAGAGTACCTGTAACTGTAAATAGAGTACCTGTAACATTTTGTTTGCCGATGCTCTCTTAAACATGACAAAGAAATGCCAAATTTTGTGGGACAAATCAAGGATACGGACCTAGTTACATTGTACCTCATGTTTATAATGGAAGTTTTACATTGTAGTTTACAATAACTAAAATCAATAAAAACTTAAATTAATTGATAAAGACTTATTCAAAATTATTTAAGAAAATTCGAGTTCAAACATTGAAAACACAATTTATTAAATACTTGTTGATCATTCAAAATTTATACTATGAGCTTAAATTAATGAACTTAATTAAAAAAATCCGATTTCAACGGAGGTATCACTTCGTCAAAGCCACCTCATTATTTGGCAAAAATTTTAAAGTGCAAGGGGGCAAAAGCGTAAAAATGTCAAATAGGTGGGGTGAGGACGTGAAATTCAACGGAAGACGTCGTTACTTGGGAGAAAAGCCAAAATGCGATCTAGAAAAGGGAAAGCAAAAAGTAGTAGCGACAATCTCGATGCTTCTTCCACCTTCCCTCCTCCTTCCTACTAGTCCACTCTCTCGCTCTTGGGTGCATGTGACAATCTCCACCGTCTGATGGAAATACCAAATGACAACCCGTTGATTTCTCGTGGACTAAGCAACCGGTTACCGGATAAACCTGTTAAGTTAGGTCCTCTGTTTTATGTGAAATACTTCTCGATTCTTCTTCGTCCATTGAAACTCAATTATCTTATTTTGAAATTAAGATAACTGTAATCCCAACTGAATTTGTAAAATTAAAATCAGTTATACAAATAAAATGGAGGTAAAGACAAGACCATGTTCTAGTTTATAAATATATGTACTAAAATTAAATGAAAACATGAGGCAAAAATGAAATAGAGGTAGTCTACAGTAATTCTCATGGAGTAACAAATGTTGGACCAGTGATATTTTATAAAAAATTTAATAAAAAATATTACTATCTATAAGATATATCAATAATGTTAATTTTATTTGAAAAAAATCTGCAAACACTGCAACTTTGAGTAGAATTTATTTTCAGATATAAAAAATATAGATTTCAGTGAAAAATCATGAGTAATGTTTAAGGTTATTATGAAATTTATTTCTAAAGCAAAAATATTTTTTTTAGAAATTATATATAGCTAATAAAAAACCTACCTATTTTCACAAAACTCATATAAAAATAAAATTATTCAAAAAATTAAAGTCACATATAAATTATCAAATAAATATATTTTTATAATTTAAAATTTTAAATCGTATAAAATTAGTATTTAGGAATTAGACATAATATGGTATCTCTCTATTAGTCTATTTCCCTTCCAAGGGAGGATCAGCGCGCTTCTCTTTTTGACACCAGGAGGACCGGTCGTTTCGGTAAGCCAGAGAAACTAACGGCCATCGTGAGGCTAACCTCATCCAACGGCCCAAAATAAACAACGTGGGGAGCACGGGGGTAGGCGAAAACTCCACCTCTCCCACCTCCTCAATAAAACCGAAACCAAACCAAACCACAATACTCCCAAATCATCCCATCACTATTCCCAAATCTCTCTCTCTCTCGCCGACTCTTCTTACAGCGACCAACCATGTCTTGCTACAAGGGAAAATACGCCGGTACCCCTCCTCCTCCTCCTTCCCTCTTCCCTCTTCCCTGTCCTTTCTCGTCTTTTCACTCTTTCTTATTTAGATCTAACCGCCGCGTGTGTAGGTAACTAGATCTCTAGGGAAACGGCGCCGTTTTTAATTCAGATCTTATGTGGTTTGATTTGGATCTAGGGGTATAGTGGTAATTAATTGGCGGTCTCGGTGGGGTTTTTTTTGCAGATGAGCTTATTAAGAACGCTACCTACATCGGGACGCCGGGGAAGGGCATCCTCGCCGCCGACGAGTCCACCGGGACGATAGGGAAGCGGCTGTCGAGCATCAACGTCGAGAACGTCGAGGAGAACAGGCGCGCCCTCCGCGAGCTCCTCTTCACCACCCCCGGCGCCCTCCAGTACTTGAGCGGCGTCATCCTCTTCGAGGAAACCCTATACCAGAAGACCAAATCAGGTACGGATGATCTTTCTCCCTTGATTTAGGGTTTGGTGTCGGATTGGAGTTGTTGATCGTGTCGGGTTTTCGGGGCTTGTGTAGGGAAGTTGTTTGCTGAGCTTTTGACCGAGAATGGTGTACTTCCCGGGATTAAGGTCGACAAGGGTACCGTTGAGCTTGCCGGAACCAATGGCGAGACAACGACCCAGGGTCTCGATGGCCTTGGTCAGCGTTGCGCCAAGTACTACGAGGCTGGTGCTCGCTTCGCCAAGTGGCGCGCTGTTCTTAATATCGGTGCGACTGAGCCGTCTCAGCTTGCGATCAATGAGAACGCGAATGGGTTGGCTCGATACGCCATCATCTGCCAGGAGAACGGGTTGGTCCCCATTGTCGAGCCTGAGATCCTTGTCGATGGATCCCACAGCATTGACAAGTGCGCTGATGTGACCGAGCGTGTTCTCGCCGCTTGCTACAAGGCTCTCAATGACCACCATGTCCTCCTTGAGGGAACCCTCTTGAAGCCCAACATGGTGACCCCCGGATCTGACGCCCCCAAGGTTACACCCGAGGTGATTGCGGAGTACACTGTCCGTGCTCTTCAGCGCACCATGCCTCCTGCTGTACCTGCTGTCGTGTTCTTGTCTGGTGGGCAGAGCGAGGAGGAGGCGACCGTCAACCTCCATGCCATGAACAAGCTCCAGACCAAGAAGCCGTGGTCTCTTTCCTTCTCGTTCGGGCGTGCTCTCCAGCAGAGCACTCTCAAGACCTGGTCCGGCAAGGGAGAGAATCTGCAGAAGGCACAGGCTGCATTCCTCGTCAGGTGCAAGGCCAACTCCGAGGCAACCCTCGGTACCTACAAGGGTGATGCAACCATCGTCGAGGGCGCCGCGGAGAGCCTCCACGTCAAGGACTACAAGTACTGATGAGTGTCTGGTGGGTTTAGAGCTGTGGAGAGAAATATGTGATCTCCTCTCAGGCATAGTTCTAGGCTTTCTTTTCCCGTTTTCCCTCTGATAGAACCTGGTATTTGAGAAGACAAGAAATAAATGGCTCGAGGAACAATGGCATGTTGAGTTTTTTGGACGGTTTTGTTTTGTGGCTTTTCGGATTGGAGAATATGTTTGTTTGGAAGATTTAATGTAGTATTGCTGTTTTAAACCTCTTGTGATTTTGCTCTGTATTTGTTATGTTTCTTTGGATTTAGATTTTATTGATCCAAAGATGTTATTGTCACTTTCACCTCTCCGCAGCCTCCTAATTGAATTTAAAAAAAAAATGTAAATTTGAGACGTGTTTAGATATTTACAAACTTGAACAGCTTTTCAATATTTTCCACAATAGTGTGTTTGTTTTCCGAATGGTGCGGTGCTGGCACAGATACACGGAACCAACTATACCATCAAAAATCGGATCCATCGTAATTGGCAAGGAGTTGGGCCCCCAAAATTACAATACTCCCACGCAAATTGGCCAATTTGAATTACATCTGGGACTCGACAAGATTTAAAGTAGCTAGCTAAATCCCTAAAAGCTTGTCGCACAAAACTGAAGTATGAACTCGATGGGTCCGAGTAGAAACCGGTGTTTTTTTTTTAATTCTCACACTAATATTTAAAGTCAAATGCTATCATATTTTATTTAGTGGTATTTTTTCAATGGCATTTTTTTCATTCATAAGATTTGAATCCAAATCTTTCTCAAAAAAATTCAAATCATTTATCCGACCAACTAAAACAGGTGTTTGGATCGGAAATTCACAAGGTTTTTTGCGTGAACACGATTGATAACACTAAACACAATAGAATTGCTTATTAGTATATCTATGTAATAAATTAATTTTGTTATTATCCAGGAGGACTTTGAATAGAATGTTAATTTCTTTATATGAAACACTAATGAGAGATCAAACACAAATAATTTAAGCTAAGTACGAGATCATATGCAAAAAAAAGGGTCGAATAGAAGATACACTAACACGAGAAGATGAGATTCGGAGTAAAAAACTAGCTTGTTGATAGCCATGTTAACTTATGATTGTGTAGAATGTGAAGCTCAATTCACTTATTAAAAAAAGTTCAATTTTATATTGTCTATCTTTTTTTTTCTATGCTTATGTTAGAACATAAAAGCATCATCTCCAATACACATATAAATGTAGATTCGACAAGTGAAGGATCTATTTTTCTCAGAAAATACGCAAATATATTCACTTCGATTGATTGTCAATCTTTTTTGTTTTCTATGCATATTTTAGAACTTGAAAGCAACATCTCCAAAACACACATATAGGCTATATAGACTAGATTAGGTGCTGACAATAATAGAGTACGCAACACTATCCTATCCGGAGTACGTTTGTGGGCGTTGATTTGGAGAAAAACACGCATTTTTTTCAATCGGACAGTGGGATCCACACTTGGGGGTACACAATGGTATTTTTAGGTATTGTTTGCTTTCATTAATGTCTCTGTATGATTATTTTTCTTAAGAATGTCTTTATTCAATAAAAAATACAAAAGGGCATTTCGACTAGTGGTACAAAGTGTAAGATGATTTGGCGGAGCTTCAGGGTTCAAACATTGACAAAGTTTAATTCTTGATATAAAAAATTACCTTAAAAAAATTCAATAAGAAAACATTGTTTAGGATTATGAGATTTCTCTTTAATCAAGGTGATTTCTCTTAATGAATTAATGAACGTCTTTATTCAATAAAGAATTGTCTCCTAGATTTAGGAGACTTCTCTACAATCAAGAATATCATTAATTATGGTTATATTTTTAATTATATAATTATGGTACCACTAAACGCTAAATGGTACTACTAAACACAACATGGTATATCGTTAAATGCTAAATGATATCACTAAATACAACATGGTGTACTGCTAAGCACAATATGATATACCACTAACTGCAACATAGTATACCACTAAACGAAATATAATTTTGTATTTTTTAAAATGCTCCTATATAATCTCTAGTATTATAACTTTGTTATTATTACACGCAGTCCATGTTGCATTCTCCAGATGGTGCTGATGGGCTGTATTCCGGACCCAATTGGAAAGATCACATTTAGCTTTTTATACGGACGGTACTATTTAAGCAAAATTAATATGGAAATCTATTTATGTTAGACGAAGAATTTTTTTTTGGGTGGAAAAAGAAGAAGAATTATTTTAAGATTTCATTTAAGATAAAAAAAATAAGAAGACTTTATTCCATATTTATGAGATTAACAAATGGATATGCCGTGGACAGTAGCCAACTAAGTTCCATATATCACGAGGACAAGAAATGCATCATAATCTTTTTCCATAGCCGGTTAATTACGTGAGAGCTGAATTTGATAAAATGTACATTCGAGAAGTGGGATTAGTTGCCGAGGTTTGCAAAAGTGAACGATTTTTCAATATGTTCCACAATAATGCAGGTGGGATTCACTGTCATTTCTCCTGGTCTGTTTGGTTCATTTTGCTGATTTGTTGGGGTTTAAGTGGTGCGCAAGTTCTTCTCTTGGATGCTTTCTTTCGAACTGGATGGGATTGAGGAGAAGTGGTAAGCCTACCAAAATTCGGTTTGTGATGTTCTCTTCGATAATGTGGGGTGTTTGGTTTTATAGAAATTATGTCATATTTAGAGAATAGAAATTTTCTCATTCATTCCATTTTTTTGAGGTTTGAAGAAGGGGTATGGTAGGCTAATCTCACGAATGTGTTTGGTGGCGAGGACGTGGGGTTGTTTCTGCAGTCCCTGCGAGATTAGGGAGTCAGTTTCATGCTCTTGATTGGCATGTGCTCTTGTGTTGATGTTGTATAAAACTTTTGTTATGGACTAGTTAGATAACTCAAGTAACTAATAATGGAGTTTGTACAAATTAATCTATGGAATAAAATTCAATTTATGTAATTTTACTATGACAATTAAAGTGACAACATACGTTCTCACTTGATTTGAGGTGATTAATAAGAATTCATGAACTATTAAATAGTTGATCATAAATACATCAAATAACGAAAACTTAATTGTTGGACATATAAATTTATACATGGTTGTAATCGTATTAAATATTTCCCAAATTTACGAGCGTAACTCATTGGTCACCTTTTCCTGGAAAAAAGTAGAAACGTTTTTTTCTTTTATTAATCATGTTTGCTAGCCCACGTCTCCCAACTAAATGACCAACTCCGCAGGTCATTCCAATTGTGGGCTATTGGTCCTTTAGGTCCAATCCAACAAAAAAATGATCCATCTTTATTGGAAAATAGGTGGTAGTAGAAATCGATATTTGAATCTAAATTTTTTACTGCGATCAACCCTATTAGTGGTAGAAATTGGGGTTCGGATCAAAAAATCATACGGCTTTTTTGTGTGAATACAATTTGATAGTACGAATACTAACCAACTTGAGGCTCATACGGATATTCGTACTATGCCATACTCGTAAACAAACATAATTGCAGTTGCAAAAAAAGAAAAAATTCAGAATTATACAAAGCTCCAAATAAGAAATCAATAATCAAGTCTTTATTGTGTTTAGAGCGTTGATGAGGTGAATCACACTTCATCGCTCTCGTTGTACATAATTAAAATAAACATGGACTAATTTTTGTTGATCAATCTCGACGCGTCCATGGGGAACATTCACAACCCCAGTCTGGGTTGCAAGTACAAGATCCGGTGAGACCGCATTCTTTATCACTACAGACAGGTGAGCTAAGGCACTCTTGCCACGTGCTGCATTTTGTCTGAACGACATTAGCTCCAGACGCTTCAACTTTTGTCCCAGCATCTAAACACAATAAAATTGATTGTTGGTATATATTATAACAAATTATTATTGTCATTACCAGGTAGACTTTTAATAAAGCATGTCAATTTCTTTTTGTAAAACACTAATTAGAGATCAAACAAAAAATATGTAAAGCCAAGTAAAAGATCGTATGCGAAAAAAATAAGGGTCCAAGAGAGGATAAACTTACATGAGACAACGAGAATTAAGGTAACCAGAAAAACTAACTTGTTGATAGCCATGTCAACTTCTAATTGTGCAAAATATCAAGCTGGATTATATACATTCACTTTAGTTGATTGTCTATCCTTTTGTTTTATATGCTTATGTTATAACTTGAAAGCATCCTCTCCAATACAGACATATATATAGAGATTCTACAAGTGAATGATCTATGTTTTAGAGGAAAATATTGCAATTAGTTAACGAAATTCAATTGGAAAGATTACATTTAGCTCTTTATATGGAAAGTACTATTTAAGAACATTTAGTATAGAAACCTATTTATGATGGGAGGAGATTATTTTAAGATAAAAAGTAAGTAGATGTAATGACAATCAATTCTATTCCATATTTAAAAAAATTGCAAATGGATATGCAAAACACATAACAATAGTTAGATCCTACCAACGACCAATTTGATCAACTAATAAGAGAGTTATTCAGCCTCAATCAAGTAGTCTTGAGTTCAAGCAATTGAAAATACAAAAGTGTTAAATATTTTTCGAAAGAGTTTTATCACGATTCAAAAGTACTACAAGACTCGAATCTGAATCAATTGATACAATGGGTGTCTCGATACTATGTGGCATTAACAAACAACGTTAGCCAAATCCTTTATTTAGAAATTTTTTTTAAAAGTAAATATCTACACCAAAAGTAAAACTTGCTAAGAATTGAATCCTGAACCTATCAATTTCTACCTTATGATGCTAGGCCAAATACTCTTTGACCCTTGATTTGGAAACTTGATTATGTTTTTTCTTAATATGCCCTTCATGTAATGAGATTCCATATGAAATTAAGAAGTAATGTCATTGGATTTTATTCTTTATTTATGGTACTTAATGTAAAACTGTTATTGCCTCGTCATGCCCACACAATTACGAGCTATTAGTCCAATCCAACAAAAATCTTAACCATCTTTATTAGCAAAGAATTTGGCCCACAAATAGCCAATGCTTCCAGGTAGTTAGCAAACACTTAAAAAGAGGTTGAACTACGTTTAGACGAGCTAGCTCCTTGAGTTAACCCCTCTTGGGCTCCCATTCAGTGCGTCTGGCCCGAACGGAACGGGTTCAAATTCAGTGAAGACATGAGTAATCCCCACCGAAAGAGATAGGTGCAATATTGGAAATACAATAATTAAAATGAATTAAAAAAAATATCAGCAAAATAATACAATTTATGGAAATACAAGTATGAGAATATTGGTTTCCATTTTCTCGGATATTGGTTTCCATCTTCTATGCTATTGGTTTCATTCTATTATGATATTGGTTTCATTCTACTATGATATTGGTTTCTATCTTCTATGTTATTGGTTTCATTCTACTATGACATTGGTTTCATTCTACTATGATATTGGTTTCATTCCACCGTGATATTAGTTTTCATCTTCTCCAATATTGGTATCTCATTATAAGTAAAAATGTATACCATTTGAATGTATTGGTTTTATTCTTCTCGAATATTGGTATCATTGTTCTAGGATATTAGTATCATTCTACTTTAATATTGGTATCATTCATCTATGAATTTTTGCTAAAATTTGAAGCACTAAGTTTAAACAACAACCAAACACCAACATAAAGTTCCAATCTTTAAATACAAAATCATCAGAACCACATGAAATCAACTAATCCAGCAATAATCAAAGTCGAAACAGCATATGGGTCATTTCTTTCGGATCAAATAATTAACGAAAAAGCTTGTAAAAAAAACTCAAAAAAGGACTAAATAAAAGAGGGAATGAGACTTCAAGAAAAAACCCAAATAATCAACGATTCAAGCGGGGATGGAGGGTGGAGGATAAAAAGGGGGGGGGGGGGGGGGGGGGGGGGGGATAAGAAAATGGTGGAACCCTAATGAGTATGTTTGGATAAAAACTCGAAAATACCCTCAACAGATTCTGACCATCAGATCTGTAAAAAAAAATTTGATCAAATCTAAAGGCCCATATTTAGTCCATACCATGGGGATGATTTTTATGTAGTCCCCCCTGAATCCAAATCCGAACGGAAGACCACAAGGTAGTGCTTCCAGATTCTTCTCTGGTGACGTGGCATGACTTGAGTGTTTGACTGCTGAGGTGTAATTTCATATGTTTTTTACATGCTGAAATTAATTCCAGGAAATGAATTGTTGAAGTTCAATCCTGGCGGAATCTTGAAGTTTCTAACGAAACAACTTCGTTCCAATATTTCAACGGATTTTGTTTTAAAAAAAATACAATAGAGTTTATTCTTAGAGATGATAATGAATACTTGCCGTCAATTTTTGTGGTAGATATAAAAACTCTTAGGGGTGACAGAGAGTCGCGTGAAGATAATTTTGTCATCTAGATATTAAAGAATAACGCCCCACGAAGTTTAACTCAGTTTCAAACAATGAGCAATACCTAACTAAATTACATTTGTGACGAGGAAAAAGTAACGGCCCGCAATCTTTCTCCATAACCTCCTAATTATGAGAGATTTAATTTGATAAAATGTATATATGAGACGTGTGTTTAGTTATCCTTGTTTGCAAAAGCGAACAACTTTTCAATAGTTTCCACAATAATGTATTTTCCAATTCCAGTGATATAAAAATTGTACTTATTAAAAAAAAAGAGCTAAAGTGATTCAACGTACATTCTGAAAGTTTATAGGTAATTTTACTATTAGTACCTTTTTTTTTTGACAATTTTTCTAAAGTGACATTTTTTGTGATGACAAACTTGTAATTAGTATTTATTTGTTTCACCTAACTTTATTCAATGTCACGTAATATTTTTCACTCATAAGTGGCGTTAACACGAGAAGCTTAAAAATCCCTGATCTCTCTCTTTCCAAGTCCTTTTTATTTGACCGGATTTCGTGGACAAGAACATTAAATATTAACAACTGTTGGTTACGTTATATCATTCAATCATTCGGTTTTTGGGACATGAGACATTGGATTTCCATGACGTGACGTTAATGTTCGACAAACTAGCCCATTTTAAAAGTTTGGCACCAAAAGTGCTACTTTTGAAAACATCTTTGACTAAAAAGACAACAAAATTACAAGATACTAAATTAAAAATGAGTAAAATTATTAGGTATTAAAATGAACTTATCTCTTTTATTAATCATGTTTGCTAGCTCACGTCGCCTAACTACATGACCAACTCGCTAGGCCATTCCAATTGTTGACTATTGGTCCTTTAGGTCCCATCCGACAAAAATTCAATCCACCTTTATTAGAAAGGAGATGGCAGTAGAAGTCGATATCATGTTGCTGGCCAGGGGACTCACATATACCGCCTCCGAGGTCGTACTCGGACCCGCGTTACCAGCCCCAGAAGAATCCGGGGTCTCCCGCCTCCCCGCCGACGAGCTCCTATGCCTAGCAGTATAGGAGGATTGCTTGTGCAGGGTAGGCCTCTTAGATGACATGTTCTCCGCCCGGAGCCAGTCACCATACGGCAGTTGACTAATAGGCAGATTAATCATCAATTCGGTTGGGATTTACTCAGAAAGACAATTGTTGCTCGTGTGGCCAATCCGACCACAATAGTAGCAGAAATCTGGGATATGTGTTGGATTTTATAAACACGAACCCTAGGTTTGTAACAGTAGAAATTAAAATTTTTCACCAACACTGAATCTGATAATGGCAGTATAACATAAAATATAACAATATAGTTAGAAAATTCTTACGGTACGTTGTAGATTGAATCCTCAACTATGATATACATGTAGTTCTCGTCTACGAATTTTTTGAGAGTTAAAATCTTCGAAATTCGCTAGGAGAATTCTTTATCGAAAATTAATTAGAGAAACCAATTTTTGTCTAGGTTTTTATCTAGATTAATTAGATCCAGATCTATCTCCATTTTGCTTCGTAGAGACTTCTCCATCGATGACCCGGCGGTGTTGGAGGTATCCACCTCAGCCAGGCTCATGAATTGCCTGCACACCAGAGTAGCAGTTTGTTTACTCAAGCAGTTTGGAGGGTGGCCTTGGATTTGGACCCAAAAGAAAGCCGAGTTAGATAGGACTCCAGACCAGTGCAGAGCTGGGTCCCATTCTTTAAGGACCAAGAGCTGGTTAGAGATGGACCACGACATATTTTCCTAGATCTTTATTGGTCGACTATAGGTGATTAAGTCCTGGTATGATGATGAGGTTGTTCCACATGCTATGAACAAAACATATATTGTATTGATTCCTAAATGTGCTAATCCTGAATCTATTTCCCATTTTTGACCCATTAGCTTGTGTAATTACGCATATAAGGTTTACTCCAAGATTTTAGCCAATAGGCTCAAATTGTGGTTGCCTTCGGTTATCTTTAATGCACAGAATGTCTTTGTAAAGGATCAGTGCATTCAAGATAACATCTTGATTGCTAATGAAGTCTTCCACTATCTTAGAAAAGGTAAGCAAAAATACAAGGGCTCAATATCGATTAAACTGGACCTCAAAAAGGCCTTTGATATGGTGAGCTGGAGCTTTCTGGAGAAAGTGATGACCTCACTTGGCTTTCCACTAAAGTGGATTACATGCACTATGAGCTGCATAACAAGTGTGTCATACTCAGTGTTAGTTAATGGCTTTCCCCTTGACTAGTTCTCTCTGACTCGGTGGATCAGACAAGGGGATCCACTTACCCCATTTCTTTTTTTGCTCATCGCTGACTCTTTAGGCCATTATATCAAAGATTTTCAATCTTTAGGCTTCATTCAGGGTTTGCAAATCAAAATATCTAGCCCTATTCTCACTAATATCATGTTTGCAGATGATACCCTTTTGATGGGCACAGCTGATTTTCATGAGGCTCATGCGTTTAATCTGTTGTTGAATAATTTTGTGACTCAATCAGAATAGCTGAAAAACTTTGACAAGTCATATGTTAAGTTTAATGAGGGTCTTAGTCCTGAAATTCAGAATGGAATCTTGCATATTTTAGGCATGAACTTGATGTCTGAGTTGGATAAGTATCTACGATTACCCTCCTTTTGGGGTAGGTCAAAGTGCAATGCAGTTAGTTACATTTATAATGCTATGTGGAAGAAATTTCAGACCTGGAAAAATAAGTTGCTTTCAGCTGTAGGGCGGGAGGTGATGATTAAAGCGACCCTCTCGTCCATCCCCACTTACGTGATGCAATGTGTATCCTTCCCTAGATTTTTCTGTAGGAAAATGGACAGCCTTATGTCAAGTTTTATGCGGTCTAGTGATGTGAAACAAGGAAGATTACCTGGGTTAGCTGGGAAAAGATTTCGAAAGCTAAGGGTGTAGACGGGATGGGGTTCAGGAACATAGAGGCTTTTAATAATGCTTTACTGGCTAAGTAGCCTGGAGACTAATCCATAACCAAGAATCCCTGTATGGTAAACTAATAAAGAGCATTTACTTTTCTGCGTCTTCCTTATTGCAGGCTACAAAAGGTCCAAGACCTTCGTGGACTTAGAGAAGCATTCTCAAGGGCCTGAATGTTTTGAAGCCTAATCTTCTTTGGAGAATTACCGATGGGAGTAGAACCTTGATATGGGAAGACTCGTGGATTATGAACCTCCCGGATAGAAGAGTGCAAAGCTCAAGGCCAGAGGAGGCTCGAGAGAAGGTAGTGGCAGACCTGCTTGATGATGAAGGTGGTTCGTAGGATAACCAAACCTTGCAACGTTTGTTCACCAATGCTGAAATTTAGGCTATTTAGCTTATTACACCTAGGAGAAATAGAGGGGAGGATAAAGTGATATTTACTTCTGCGACCTCAGGGGAGTATTTTGTGAAACTTGGATACCATAACATTATGGCTAACAGAAATTCTACTGATCCAAGTTTTAATGATGTGTGGCGCAAGATTCGGAGACTCCCAGCTTTGCCAAAGATAAAATCTTTTATCGGGAGAGCAGCTCACAATTCTCTAGCTACTATGGCTAGCTTGACCAGGCAAACGATTACGAATGATCCCTCTTGTTCGTTATGTCATTGTGAGAATGAAAGTGTTCTCCACGCCTTGGTTTTCTTCCCCCACGCAAAATCCACCTGGTCCCTCGCTGTGGGGTACAACCTGCAGATGAAGACCACCCCCCCCCCCCCCCCCCCCCCCCCCCCGACTTCAAAAGCTGGTCCAAGGAGCTGTTGTAGATGACCAAGGCCAACATGAATGCATCAACTTGGTGTGCTTCACTATTTGGCAAATTTGGTTGACTAAGAACCAATTTATCTTTGATGAAAAGCGTCGAAATCTGATAACCAGCTAGAAAAGTGCAGCCCACAAGGCTTCAGAATTCACTTGTCTCAAGGGACTTGTTATCCCTGCAGGCATCGTAAGCTCTCATTGCTGGAGACTACCTGATAACGATTTCATCAAAGTTAATGTTGACGGCTCGTGGGTTGCTGCTAAGGCGTATGCTGGGTGGGCTGCCATTGCTAGAGACCATTCTGGCAGCATGGTTCACGTGCGTTTTGCGGCAATAAAAGTTCCAACAGCCATAAAGGCTGAATTGTTGGCCATCGAAGTTGCTGTGGTTTTGACTAAATAGATCTACCCCCTGAAATCAGTCATGGTGGAGTCAGATTGCAAATCGCTTGTTGAATATCTTAATCATGATTTAAAAGTGATTGATTGGCAAATTGAGCTAAAGGCATTGGAAGTCCAAACTTCCCTTTTGAGTTTACCCTTGTGTAAGCTTGAGTACATTCCTAGGAACACAAATCTTGTTGCGAATTGGCTTGCTAAATCCGCTAGACAAAAAACCATACTAGGCGATGTAATCTCTTGTCCTCTGAGTATGCTGGAGGATCTACTTTTGTATGACTCTCTTATAATTAATGAAGTACTAGCTTTTGCCTTAAAAAAATCTAAGTCGTTTATCACGATCAACTTCTATTAAAGCTAGTTTTTGGAATATAAAACTTACAAGTTTTTTTTGTGTGAATATAATTTTTTTATAAGTAACTGGTTTTATAAAAAAGAGAATTATGTACACATATACAACAATGGATATCCAGGAACTCCCAACCCTCTGGACAAGCCCAGGGGTTAAAAAACTAAACTATCCATCCTGTTTTGAAGAATCCAAGTACACCTAAAGGTCCTGACCATGAAGGTCTCTAATGGAATTAGATCAAATTAGCCACTCTCTCTTCCGTTAGAGAATGAAATGTAGAAGAAGCTCCCGGTCGCACATAACAGTGTCAAAGATCATGCGATTCCTCAAGTTCCAGATACCCCACTTGATTGCCCCGAAAAGTGCATACCAGACCTTCTCTAACATTCCTCCCCTCATAAGGCCTCTCCAATTTGCAAAGAAGGAGAGCACATCACCACTAATACACCAGCTAGCCCCTATTCTTTTAGCAATTGAATTCCAAAACTACCAGGAGACACTGCAAGGAAGAAAAAGGTGGGCATTTGATTCATCAAAAGTCTCGCACAGAGGACAAAGCACATCGCAAGCTTGAAGTCTATTCATCCTGATAAGATTCACACGGGTGGGCAGCTTACCCTGTAATAAGATCCTAAGGAATGCCTCAACCTTATAAGGAAGCTGTCCATTCCAAAGTTGGGCTAATTCAGCCTGCAGATATGTTAATTGGTTGTCATAAAGCATGTTACGTAACGATCTGGTACTGAAACCATTATTTTTTTCATGCACCCAGATGATTACATCTTCAACTCCTAGTCGAGGGCTAAAGTTGGAGAGAAGATCTTGGAGTGCAGCCAAGCTTTCCTCCTCCCATACAAAAAGGTGGCGCCTCCAAGTGAGGTTCCAATGCCATTCATCTCTAATCAAACGTCCGCAATCAAAGACAGAAGCACCAGCCTGTTCAAAGATGGAAAAGAGGTGTGGGAATTGGTCTTTTAGGTGTAACTTCCTTTCACCACGGTTCAGTCCAGAATCTAAATTTTTTTCCGTCGCCCACCTCGTGCTTGCAACCCTTTCTGAAAACTTGCACAACTTTAGACGAGCCAGAGACCACCTTAATAATATCAGTCCATATTCCACTTCTTCTCGCCGTAGAAAGATCATTAGAGGAAACATGTGTGAAACTGTTCAAACTAGCAATCACTTAAGCCCACCATGACTATCTTTCACGAGGAAATCTCCAGGCCTATTTAAGCAAAAAACTTTCATTTTTCTCCCCCTGTTTTTCAATTCCCATCCCACCTGAAGCTTTTGGACAGGAGACAGTAGACCTTTTAACCATGGGAAAAAGGTGTGGGAATTGGTCTTTTAGGTGTAACTTCCTTTCACCACGGTTCAGTCCAGAATCTAAATTTTTTTCCGTCGCCCACCTCGTGCTTGCAACCCTTTCTGAAAACTTGCACAACTTTAGACGAGCCAGAGACCACCTTAATAATATCAGTCCATATTCCACTTCTTCTCGCCGTAGAAAGATCATTAGAGGAAACATGTGTGAAACTGTTCAAACTAGCAATCACTTAAGCCCACCATGACTATCTTTCACGAGGAAATCTCCAGGCCTATTTAAGCAAAAAACTTTCATTTTTCTCCCCCTGTTTTTCAATTCCCATCCCACCTGAAGCTTTTGGACAGGAGACAGTAGACCTTTTAACCATGGGAAAAAGGTGTGGGAATTGGTCTTTTAGGTGTAACTTCCTTTCACCACGGTTCAGTCCAGAATCTAAATTTTTTTCCGTCGCCCACCTCGTGCTTGCAACCCTTTCTGAAAACTTGCACAACTTTAGACGAGCCAGAGACCACCTTAATAATATCAGTCCATATTCCACTTCTTCTCGCCGTAGAAAGATCATTAGAGGAAACATGTGTGAAACTGTTCAAACTAGCAATCACTTAAGCCCACCATGACTATCTTTCACGAGGAAATCTCCAGGCCTATTTAAGCAAAAAACTTTCATTTTTCTCCCCCTGTTTTTCAATTCCCATCCCACCTGAAGCTTTTGGACAGGAGACAGTAGACCTTTTAACCATGGGAGACTTGCTTTTGTCGGAATAACCAGACCAGAGAAACTTTCTGATCTTTTTCTCGATCTCCTTGCATATGCCCTTTGGAAGTTTGAAAATTGAGTGGAAGTAGGAGGCAAGTGAGGACTGCCTTAGTGAGAGTTAGTCTCCCTCCTAGTGACAAAAGATTACCTTTTCAGGAAGCTAATCGACAATTTAAAGCACCAAAAATAGGTCACCAGTGTGATTTTCAGCTCATATTGCATCCTAGACGAAGTTCGAGGTACTTAATTGGGAGGTTTTCCACTTTGCAGCCCAGGTGACGCTCGTTGAATCAAGCCAAAACTGGGAGGCATTAACACCAACCAAGGACGTTTTCCCAAGGTTGACTTGCAGCCCTCACATAAGTCCGAAAGTAAGAACAATAAATCTTAAGTTCTTCAAACTATGACCATCCACCATTGAGAACATTAGCGTGTCATCCGCATACTGTAGAAACGATAAGCGTTGATCCAAACCAGGTAGGTCGAGACCTGTAATGTAGCGAAGTTCATCAGCTTATTTAGTCAAGACTCTGAGGCCCTCCGCATCCAACAAAAAGAGGAATGGGAAAATTGGATCACCTTGTCAGAGATCTCTCTCAAGTTTAAACATGTTGGTTGGTGAGCCATTAACAAGAACGGAGGCCTGAGCATTTGAAACACAACCATGAATCCAGCCCCTCCATCGGACTCCAAACCCCATTGATTCCATTGTTTGGTCCAGATACTTCCAATTTACATAATCAAAAGCTTTTGAAAAATCTAACTTGACTTGAGCAGCCTCTTTCTTACTTGCTTTCAGGTAACTAATGACCTCATTCGCCACTAGAATATTTTCAGAGATTTGCCTCCCGTGGATGAATGCCGATTGCTCATTCCTTACTACCTCATGTATGACATATCTCAGTCTCAAAGTAAGCACTTTGGAGATGACTTTGTAGATGCTACCAACCAAGCTTATTGGGAAAATTTTGACATTAAAGATGTGCCAGGAGACTTCGGAATGAGGGTAATGAAAGAGGAGGATTCAAACTTATTTAGTTTCCCTGTCCTAAAGAAATCCTCAACGAAAAGGAACAAATCGTCCTTGATTATCTCCCAGGCCACTTTGTAGAATCTGAAATTAAACCCGTCTTGCCCTGAGGCCTTGTCTCCATTACAATTCCACAATGCAGACTTGATTTCCTGGCCCTGAACTGTGTGAATACAGTTTGATAGCTGTTGGGGGTCAAATATTTTGCGTTCATGGAAGCAAAGTTTGACACGAGGTCCACGTCTTTAGAGATGAGCTTTGGCTTGAGGTCCATGTCATGAAGTTTTTGCCTAGCACGAAGTCAGGGAAGAGAGCATTGGCATTTCTACAAGCAGATGGTGGGTACTAAGGCAGCCACGTTCATCCTTGAGAAATTGGTCGTAACACTCTACCCATACATCAGAATGGAGTGATTCTTATTACTATGGAAAGCCAAGAAGTAGATTTCTAACTTATATTTCAAGAGCCTTGCTTAAATATACATGAAGGAGGGTCAAAACGAGGCTTCAAATTTTGGTGTTGGTTGCCTCATCAAGGACCATCATATTTTGGTAGAAAAATCATAGATTCTGCCTCAGACCTCTGATTGAGATGATTTAAGTCTAAATAGATAGATAAGATGTGAATCTACAATTTTGTAGTTTATGACATTTTTAGAATCGAAGTAAAAGAAGGCAAAAAATGCAGGTAAAGTTGAGAATGCCCGTTCTTAGAGAATGTTGGGCTTAGAGAATGTTTCGGAGTTTGAGAACGCTCGTCTGGGCTTGGCGAACACCCGTTCGAGCTTGAGAATGCCCGTCTAGGCTTGAGAATGTCTGTTTGGGTTGGCAAACACCCGTTTGGGTTAGCGAATGCCCGTGCAGGCTTGAGAACGCCCATCCAGGTTGGCGACCGCCCCTCCGGGCCTGAGAACACCCACACTTGGGCTGGTGAACGCCCGCACTCAGGCCTGAGAACGCTCATATGTGTTGGGCTGGGCAAACACCCGTATTGGGTTGAGAACGCCTGCCCACATGGGGTGGGTTAGCGAACGCTCGCATGGCATTGGGCCTCGTGAATGCCTCAATTGGAGAATGCCGGGTTGGAGGATGTTGGGCTTGAGAACGCCAGGCCGAATTCATGATTTTGGGTCATTCGCTTGGCAGAGACGTTCAAAAAGAATATTCTATAAGGTTGGCGGTGGTCAAGATTTTCCTATATTGGGACGGGATCTCCAAGATTTGGTCGGCGTCTGGAATATTTTATATCGGCCGAGGTTGCTTGGAACGCACGGTCTATCCTGCTTGTTCGGGTAGCGGATCTCTTTGTTTTGAAAAGTCGGGTTATGTTTTCCAATAATGAGCCGGGAAGATCTTTTTATATTAAGGATGAATTACTTGAAGCGGACTTCTCGGTTTTTGACTTGGAGCCGAAGGTCTTGAGGCGGCTTGGAATTTCCTATTCTGAAGGCAAGGGCCTAGGTCAAGGCGTTCTATATATGGGGGACTTGGGCAAGGAAAACGATATCACCAACACAACAAACAACTACAACTATCTTCCTTCCCCCTATCTTTCTCTTAGCTTAGACTTAGTCTGTAAATCTTTTTCCCCTCCGTTAGGCCGACCTTGAGACGACCACTCCGGATCCGTTTCGGGTTTACTTGACATTCTTGTACCCCTTTTCCCCGCAACAATAGCTCTAAATGCTAACCAACATGAAACTCATACAAATATTCGTATTATGTCATACACGTAAACAAACAATAAATCAGAATTGTATGAAGCTTCAAATCGAAGATCAGTAATCAAATCTTTATTGTGCTAGAACGTTAATGAGGTGAATCACACTTCATCGCTCTCGATGTACATAATAAAAGTAAACATGGACTATTTTGTTGATCAACCTCGACGCGTCCATGAGATACAAAAACAACCACGGGATGGGTTGCATTGACAAAATTCAGGGCCAGGACAGACAATTCTTGAACAGACAGGTGAATTAATGCACTCTTGCTGTGTGTGGCATTGTATCTCAGACGTTTCAGCTTTTGTCCCAGCATCTAAACACAATAAAATTGATTATTAGTATATCCATGTAATAGATTATTATTGTTATAACCCAAGGGTACATTTAATAGCATGTCAATTTATTTTTGTAAAACACTAATAAGAGATTAAACAAAAAAAATTGAAAGCCAAGTACAAGATCATATGCAAAAAATAAGGGTTCGAATAGAGGTCAAACTAACATGAGATGACGAGAATCACGATCACCAGAAAAGCTAGCTTGTTGATAGCCATGTTAATTAATGATTACGTAGAATATCAAGAGGAATTCTATATATTCACTTTAGTTGATTGTCGATCTTTTTGTGTTTTAGGCTTATATTAGAACTTGAAAGCCTCCTTTCCAATACACACGTCTATATCGAGATTTTTTTAGAGGATCGCGTCTATATAGAGATTTCACAAGTGAAAGATAAAGTTTCTTGGAGGAAAGTATTGCAATTAAGTCAAAGAAATTAAATTGGAAGGATTAGCTCTTTATATGGAAAGTTTAAAATAATACCTTACATATAAGGAGCTTAATATGGAAGATATTGTTTAAGAAAAATTAACGGAAGAACCTGGTTTTGGAAAGAGACAACTATTTAAAATTTCATTTAAGATTTAAGATCTTAATATGGAAGATATGAAAAGTTGTTTTCACTTAGTCAAAAAAATTCAAAGTTTGAATTAATGGAAATATAATAGTCGGTTCAAGGAGCTGTTGTAGATGACCAAGGCCAACATGAATGCATCAACTTGGTGTGCTTCACTATTTGGCAAATTTGGTTGACTAAGAACCAATTTGTCTTTGATGAAAAGCGTCCAAATCTGATAACCAGCTGGAAAAGTGCAGCCCACAAGGCTTCAGAATTCATTTGTCTCAAGGGACTTGTTATCCCTGCAGGCATCGTAAGCTCTCATTGCTAGAGACTACCTGATAACGATTTCATCAAAGTTAATATTGACGGCTTGTGGGTTGTTGCTAAGGCGTATGCTGGGTGGGCTGCCATTACTAGAGACCATTCTGGCAGTATGGTGCACGTGCGTTCTGCGGCAATAAAAGTTCCAACAGCCATAGAGGCTGAATTGTTTGCCATCGAAGTTGCTGTGGTTTTGACTAAACAGGTCTACCCCCTGAAAGCAGTCATGGTGGAGTCAGATTGTAAATCGCTTGTTGAATATCTTAATCGTGATTCAAAAGTGATTGATTGGCAAATTGAGCTAAAGGCATTGGAAGTCCAAACTTCCCTTTTGAGTTTACCCTTGTGTAAGCTTGAGTACATTCCTAGGAACACAAATCTTGTTGCGAATTGGCTTGCTAAATCCGCTAGACAAAAAACCATACTAGGCGATGTAATCTCTTATCCTCTGAGTATGCTGGAGGATCTACTTTTGTATGACTCTCTTATAATTAATGAAGTACTAGCTTTTGCCTTCAAAAAAATCTAAGTCGTTTATCACGATCAACTTCTATTAAAGCTAGTTTTTGGAATATAAAACTTACAAGTTTTTTTTGTGTGAATATAATTTTTTTTATAAGTAACTGGTTTTATAAAAAAGAGAATTATGTACACATATACAACAATGGATATCCAGGAACTCCCAACCTTCTGGACAAGCCCAGGGGTTAAAAAACTAAACTATCCATCCTGTTTTGAAGAATCCAAGTACACCGAAAGGTCCTGACCATGAAGGTCTCTAATGGAATTAGATCAAATTAGCCACTCTCTCGTCCGTTAGAGAATGAAATGTAGAAGAAGCTCCCGGTCGCACACAACAGTGTCAAAGATCATGCGATTCCTCAAGTTCCAGATACCCCACTTGATTGCCCCGAAAAGTGCATACCAGACCTTCTCTAACATTCCTCCCCTCATAAGGCCTCTCCAATTTGCAAAGAAGGAGAGCACATCACCACTAATACACCAGCTAGCCCCTATTCTTTTAGCAATTGAATTCCAAAACTACCAGGAGACACTGCAAGGAAGAAAAAGGTGGGCATTTGATTCATCAAAAGTCTCACACAGAGGACAAAGCACATCGCAAGCTTGAAGTCTATTCATCCTGATAAGATTCACACGGGTGGGCAGCTTACCCTGTAATAAGATCCTAAGGAATGCCTCAACCTTATAAGGAAGCTGTCCATTCCAAAGTTGGGCTAATTCAGCCTGCAGATATGTCAATTGGTTGTCATAAAGCATGTTATGTAACGATCTGGTACAGAAACTATTATTTTTTCATGCTCCCAGATGATTACATCTTCAACTCCCAGTCGAGGCCTAAAGTTGGAGAGAAGATCTTGGAGCGCAGCCAAGCTTTCCTCCTCCCATACAAAAAGGTGGCGCCTCCAAGTGAGGTTCCAATGCCATTCATCTCTAATCAAACATCCGCAATCGAAGACAGAAGCACCAGCCTGTTCAAAGAGGAAAAGTGTGAGAATTGGTCTTTTAGGTGTAACTTCCTTCCACCACGGTTCAGTCCAGAATCTAAATTTTTTTACGTCACCCACCTCGTGCTTGCAACCCTTTCTGAAAATCTGCACAACTTTAGACAAGCCAGAGACCACCTTAATAATATCAGTCCATATTCCACTTCTTCTCGTCGTAGAAAGATCATTAGAGGAAACATGTGTGAAACTGTTCAAACTAGCAATCACTTAAGCCCACTATGACTATCTTTCACGAGGAAATCTCCAGGCCTATTTAAGCAAAAAACTTTCATTTTTCTCCCCCTGTTTTTCAATTCCCATCCCACCTGAAGCTTTTGGACAGGAGACAGTAGACCTTTTAACCATGGGAGACTTGCTTTTGTTAGAATAACCAGACCAGAGAAACTTTCTGATCTTAAAAGCCTCCTTTCCAATACACACGTCTATATCGAGATTTTTTTAGAGGATCGCGTCTATATAGAGATTTCACAAGTGAAAGATAAAGTTTCTTGGAGGAAAGTATTGCAATTAAGTCAAAGAAATTAAATTGGAAGGATTAGCTCTTTATATGGAAAGTTTAAAATAATACCTTACATATAAAGAGCTTAATATGGAAGATATTGTTTAAGAAAAATTAATGGAAGAACCTGCTTTTGGAAAGAGACAACTATTTAAAATTTCATTTAAGATTTAAGATCTTAATATGGAAGATATGAAAAGTTGTTTTCGCTTAGCCAAAAAAATTCAAGTTTGAATTAATGGAAATATAATAGTCAGTATCCGAATTTATAGGCGTTGGATGGGAGGAAGGTAGGTACTCTGAAGGGGCGCGTCCGTTCGGCTAGCACGCTGGCTGGCTGCGCTCGTGGCTCTTCGGTGGCATTCTGGATCCCTTTGGTAGACAACCCTCCGCTTGTATCACTTTGGCGAACATCCGAGCGCAGGCACCTTTTCGCACTCCTTCGAGACCCTTCTGGAATTTTCTGGAATTTGCCAAAACTTTAAGGCTCCTCAGCTCCTCGTGACGTTGTGCACGTGTGAAGTGCGCCATAAAGCGCCCATTGCGACCTGCGTCCAATGCGCCATGCGCACACGCACGTGCGCATGCTCGTGCTCGTGCTCGTGCTCGGATGGTGCGCTCGCAACGGTTCGAGTTGGCTTTCCAGGTGGTCAACTAATTTTCTAGCTAACAAGGAGCTTCTCCTTATAAATTAGAAAATTTTCCAATGTGGTAACGCACTTTCCATTTTCACTAATTGGGCCTACCACTTGGGCTTTCCACTTTTGGACCAAATGTATTAATTTTGTATTTATTCTAATAATTCCCCACATGAATGATGATTAATGCATGCTGACACTTTTAAGAAAAGTTTCGACGAGTTATCATTGCATCGAGGAAGGTAGCTTACGACTTTGAACCTTTCCTAGTATAATGCTATCGGATTTACTTGCTGCTCAGTGAACGCGATGTCTTGAACTGGTCAGCTTTTTATGTTAAAACAAGATAATAACATTTACACAATGATATCTCTAATATCCTTTGGTTCTCACATTTTGTCCGTTTCGGCCATGGACCTTATCTTGGATTCATAAGTGTTTATTCTGTTTGAAGCGACCTCACTTCACACTTATATAGGTGATCTCCTATCAAGAGTATCCTGCCATACTCTACCTTTTTCTGGTATAAGAATCATTAAAAACGTAGATACTTAACTTTACCACACCTCTGCAGGTTCGTACTTGAACAGCTTCTGAGAATGGGAAGGGTTCCAAGTAATCATCTGAATCATCCATAACTTAGTTGTCTCATTAAACCAAGTTTGTGGGATCTCCACTCATCATGGTTGAATTACCGCTATGCACATTCTTTAATGTGTGAGTTTTAACCCCATTTCCCTTACTGCATTGTACATTTGATCTCTATTTATTCCTTTGTCAAAGGATCAGCTATGTTGTCCTTGGACTTCACATAGTCAATCGTTATTACTCCACTTGAGATCAATTGTCTAACGGTGTTATGTCTCCTACGGATGTGTCGAGACTTACCATTGTACATAGTACTTTGAGCTCTCCCTATTGCTGACATGCTATCACAGTGTATCAATACAGGAGGAACAGGCTTGTTCGAACAAGGAATGTCCTCTAGGAAGTTTCTAAGTCATTCAGCTTCTTTCCTAGCTTTGTCTAGTGCTATAAACTCCGACTCCATAGTGGATCGAGCTATGCACGTTTGTTTAGAGGATTTCCAGGATACAGCTCCTCCACCTATGGTGAACACGTAGCCACTAGTAAATTTGGAGTCTTTAGTGTCCGATATCTAATTTGCATCACTGTATCCTTCCAATACAGCTGGATATCTCGTATATAATATACCATAGTTCAAAGTATATTTTAGATACTTTAGAACCCTTTCCAGAGCTAGCCAGGGATCCGTTCCTGAATTACTTGTGAATCTACTAAGCTTGCTAACTGAATAAGCAATATCAGAGCGTGTACAATTTGTTAAGTACATCAGGCTCCCAATGATCCTTGCATATTTCAGCTGAGATACGAGGTCCTCTCTATTTTTAGCTAAGTGTAGACTCAGGTCTACCGGAGTCTTAGCTGAAAGTTTGTCAAAAGCTTCGAATTTCTTGAGTACATTCTCAACATAGTGAGATTGTGACAAGACAATTGACCATCCTGGAGGATAAAATGGTTTACCTAGTTATGATATAATAGTCCACTCAGTTATGATAAAATGGTCTCATGGAGATCGTCCCGGGATAAAAGGAGTCGGATAAAATAGTATGTCCCGTGTATATTCAATGATCTGTCCCATATATATCCAATGGTGTACCATCCAGGACCGTCCTGAATGACTCATTCCATGACCAAATATACACGATCTATCCCATGTATATCCAATGGTGTACCATCCAGGACCGTCCTGAATGACTCATTCCAGGACTAAATATACACGGTCTGTCCCGTGTATAATCAATGGTGTACCATCCAGGACCGTCCTGAATGACTCATTTCAAGTTGGTAGCTGCCGTGGGATCCCCCAACTGGCAACTAATTGTGGGCTGATCATGAAAAGCTGCATGTTAGCTGTAAAGCACAGAAGCCACAAGGCGTGCGAGGTGTACTTCTTTAGATGAAACCAGAGATAAATGGACCAAACTCCTACATCCAAAATCCTGCTGGGAAAAACAGTCGTCCTAGAGATTTTAATCCCTAGTATGACGTCAGCTAGACTCATATCTTTCATGTCAAAGTTGTTATTTAACATGTTCTTAGTTTTTACGATAAGATCATTACTGCTTTCCATGATTAGCATGTCGTCTACATACATGCATACAATTATGTAACCATCAGGTGTACCTTTAATGTATACACATTTATCATACTCATTGATTTTACAGCCATTTGACATCATTTTTCTATCAAATTTCTCATGCCACTATTTCGGTGCCTGTTTCAGTCCGTACAGTGACTTGACCAGTTTGCATACTTTATGTTCTTGTTCGGGGCAACTGTCATGACCCAACTTAAGGTCGGTGACCGGCGCTAGACCTCACAAAAATACAAACAACAAAATATAGATCTAGCCAGCCTCAAAACATAACATAAAGTTAATCAACCTATTGAAACCAACACAAAGTTAAGTCATATAAACATGCCCCTCAAAGGATAAGATATACAAAGATGATATAAGAACCATCACCAAAAATCTAAACAAGTTCCCTGATGATACATGATCAAAACAAACATAGACCAGGATCTAGTATCTAAAAACCACTACGGAGCATCTACACGGGTGTACAAAAGTCAGCATATTCCGGAGACCTCAAAGAGTAGCCCTGGAAGGAAAGAGATGGGCATGCACCACAGACTCCAGAACCCAAGACAAACTAGGATAGCTCGGAACCTGAGATGGATTAGTAAGGGGTAAGTGTTTTGAAATACTTAGTAAGAAGATAGAACATAACATATTGATTGAGTCAGATACAAGTGGGTGAAACAGAGCTTAACTATGTTCAACATCAGATAAGACCACAAAAATGCATGCTAACCATATGATCACACACATAAAAATAGTCAACAAACGGTGAGCTATAGACAGATTTAGTCGGGCCACTTCCTCTCCAGCGCAGGGACATCAACATGGCCATCAAAATCTCCTTTCCATAATCATATACTAAGTTTATAGTAGTAACTAGGATATCCCCAGTCTATGTGCACATAGGCTAACATCCCCGGTTAGCACGAAAAACCTGTCCATTTCTCACCAAAAATAACACAACATATTCATCACACAATCAAAGGTCCAAGACCACATCCAATACATATGGACATGTAACAACCTCACAAATTGGCCCCAAGCTAGCAACACATACACTCTAGCCGGCCACACACACATATACCACATATGTCACCAACCAATCCAAACATGATCAAACATGTCACTTAAGCACATGACAACTTTATGAACAAACTCCATATGTATGAGACGCACATAATCAAGGTCTGAAACATGCACATGCACCAAACAAAATCAATCTATCATGTTCTATCCGCTTACACAAACGAGTATTCCTCAATGGTGCTAATTTCCGAGTCTTATCCTCCCTTCACCTTAACCTTCAACCGATCTTCCAAGTTGTGAAGAAGCCTTATATGCTCTGTACAATAATTTCCAACATAAAATGAGGTCAATTCCTCACTTCCCCCACCAAGTTACACACCAAACACGCAATAAGCTCAACCGCTTCTAACTTCGGTAGATACCACATAAAACTCGATCTATTTATCCATTGTACTCAAACTCCCCTGTAGTTCTTGATAACTTAGAGTTCAAAAATCAACATAGAATTCCAAAGAATCAACTTACCCAACGTTTACTCTTGGTCCCCCTTCAATACCGAACCCAAACTATCAACCTGACTTTTGGTAGAGCTTTTAAGACAAACCCTTCATCCAAATAGGGCGTAGGATATGGCGTTAGAAAGCTACTCAAGTCTTCTACAATCTGTAAGAAGGAACTAAAGTCCAATTCGGAGTCTAAGTATGCTTACCAAGCACTTATTCTGACACACGCTCGATTGAGAATTATAGTAATCAGTCTGTAGTTCGGAACTGATTTTCCGATGATTCTTTGATCCAAATAGAACATATAATATATCTTTAGAAAGATATTTGAGTCCTCTACAACTTTCATGAAGATATAAAATTCCGAATCTGAGTAAAAAATAGCTTACCAAGCTGTTCTTTCTTCCCCTATTCCTTTCTCTTTCTTCTTGCTCTCTCTCTCTCCTCTTTCTCTTCTATTTCGGGTTTGAGACCTTTTTGCCTTTTGTTTCCACCTTTTTCTAGATATTTCCATATCTTATAAGCTCCTTCAATAGATAAGCATCCCTCCATAAAGGCCCTTGTGTCAATTTGTAATGAAGACAAGTGTTAGTTTGTGATTGGTTCCACTTTCCATGTGGCCCAATCAGAATTCAGCCATTTGAATCCCATTTTTCACTAACTTCCGTTACTTTTTGGAAAATATTATCAACAGATAAATTATAGCCTCATGTGTATAGTTTTTAGATCATATTCTTTTGTAGTAATCGGAGCAAAATTGAGAAAGATATGCTCATTTAACTGAACAAAGGTCATTCTGTCCGAAATTGTCCAACCAAATTCATCAAACTTGGAAACAATTTGACTAGACTTTGTTATAGTTGAACTAGAATCCTAATGAGACTAAATGATATCTAGAAACACCTCCAAAATCATATCACATAACGATAGCACACTAGAATACCCTTTATTCCATCCGATCATTTTCAATATATCACAATTCTCCCCCCTTATTAAAATTCGTCCCCGAATTTACTGAAGGTATGAAGCACTTACAGGGTTACACAAATAGATGTGGATACTTTCCTCGCATATCCTCCTCTAACTCCCATGTAGCCTCAGCGGGAGAATGATTTTGCCACTCCACTTTCACAAATGGAAGATCTTTAGTCCTGAGATTTCTCTCTTGTTTATCCAATATCCGTAAAGGTCGCTCTTCGTAGGTGAGATCATCCTGAAATTCCACACTTGGCTGATCTAGCACATGTGAAGAATCATGCAGGTATCTTCTAAGCATTGAAATATGAAACACTGGGTGTACGTGTGAGAGGGAGGGTGGTAATGCCAGCCGATAAGCCACTCGACCAACTCTTTCTAGGATCTCAAATGGTCCCACATATCTTGGACTCAACTTACCCTTCTTTCCAAATCTCATAATCCCTTTCATTGGAGACACCTTTAGAAATACATTGGAACCCACTTCAAATTCAATATCTTTTCTCCTTTTATCTGAGTATGACTTCTGTCTACTCTGAGCTGTCACTAATCTTTCCCGGATCACCTTAATTTTATCAACTGTCTCCTGCAAGAGTTCTAGACTCAAATGCTGCTTCTCACCAACATCATCCCAACATATCGGTGACCTGCACTTCCTTCCATACAATGCCTCATAAGGTGCCATCTGAATACTAGCTTGGTAACTATTATTGTAGGCAAACTCCATCAAAGGCAAATACAGTTCCCAACCTCCTCTAAAATCTATCACATATGCTCGCATCATATCTTCCAATATTTGGATTGTTCGTTCTGACTGTCCATCTGTTTGGGGATGGAAAGCTGTACTCAAATCCAGACGAGTACCCATGGCATCTTGAAACTTCTTCCAAAATTGAGATGTAAAGTGTGTCCCTCGATCAGAAACTATCGAGACAGGAACTCCATGCAGTCGAACAATCTGATCAATAAATAGTTGTGCCAACTTTGCTGCATCATATGTACTCTTAACTAAGCTGTGACCTTCTTCTGTTCTTGGGATATTTAGTCCCTGACTCTACCACATTCAGAAAGACTACCTCCATTCCAAAGCGGGCAAAAGGACTTCCACGGCTAAAAGGCGTAGGGGCCAAATATCTTTAAGGGGATCTAAGGAATCTCGACCGGGATATAGCAACTTCAAACTCGTAGCATCATCCATCTTTTAGAGAAAAATGAACTATTACCCTTAAGTGGCACGCAACCTGGTCAAGTTGAAATTTGGTTGCGTCGAAATTTTAACGAGACCTATATCGCTGCAATTCTATAGACATAGATATAATTAATATTTTTTTTGGATTTTCAACTGCGAGAATTCTCGCATCCCCATCTTCTTCTTTTTTTAACTCGAACTTTTATTAATAAGGAAAGAAAATAATGCTATTGTTATCAGCTCGACTCTGCCGGATGTCGACAGGCATGGTACGGGGTCCTTCGCAATGATTTTGGTTCCGGAGAGGGATAGTTCTTTGAGCAACGAAAATGATTTACCTGAGCAGGTGGGTGGACAAACACCTAGTTGAGTGCGGATTGAGGATGTTTCAATGGACTCGCCTAATACGGACCCGCAAACTACTTTGCCAATCGTTACGGAGCCTATGTCTCCAATTTCGAGCGCTAGCTCGCCTCTTTCAGATTCTCTGAGTTCGCAGGGTGCTAGTTCAGTTTCGAGCAAGAAAAATGCGTGCAAGAAGAGTTCTAAATCGGTTTCGAGTTTGCCATTGCATTTGTCAGATTCAGATTTGGCAAAAATTGAAGCTAGGAAGGCTGCCTATCAGGGGCGAAGCCAGAAAATTTCGAGAGTGGGGGCAATATAACTTGATAATGGTACAAATTAGTATTCTGGTTTCAATTTTTAGGTAGATTAATTTTTTTGTGGGGTCAATTTCTAATTTTAATGGGGACATACGTTAAAAAATATACTAGTTATCAACAACAAAAAAATTAAGTGGGGGCAATTGCCCCCACTCCCCTAAACGTGGCTCCGCCACTGCTGCCTATGTCGCTGCGGGTGGAGTTTTACCTAGCCGATCTTCGAGTTCTAAGAGCTCTAAGCACAAGGATCTCAAGCCGGGATTTCTTGGCAAGGGAACTCCGATTCTACAGGGCCTGTCACCGTCTATTTTGGGCCGCGCCTTGGCGTTACCTACTATGGATCCCATGCCTATCCCGGGTCAAGGGGGCAATGAGGTCGTTGCTTTTTCTGACAACGATGATCTTCCGAACTCGTTGAAGTTCATGAGCTCGTTGACCAAGAAGATGACGAACAATTGGGCGGACGAGGTTGATTCACAGTCGGACTTGGAGGATTTCGACCTACCGCCTGCCAAGAACACTCGCTTTCAAGCGAGGAAGAGGGCTGGGACTACCTACACTGGTGAGGATCTACGTTGGCTGGAGTATGAAGTAGATTTTTGATGCACCCTGGCTTATTTGTATCACCCTTGATTACCCGACTTGTGGGTTTGCTTAGGTGAGTTACTAGATATGGCAGCGGGTTTACTACTCTAGTTACCCGTTTAGACCCTGGCTTTGCTTTTAGTCTTTTATAGATATAATTAATATTAAATTTAATAGAATTCTACTTTTACAAAAGGGTCAAAGTTCACCTTGGTACTATCAACATCGCAGTGAGTAATGTTAAATAAGTTCGGACCTCAGGTACGTGGTGTTAATCGTTTTTAACAATTGATAAGTTGAATTTAGCATAAAATTAACATGCAATGAAACTCAAAAGTAAACAAAAAAGAGGGAAAGGCTTTCTGAAATATTTGAAAAAGTGGAATCATTAGACTTCAACTCGAATTCAATTCTGTCTGTTTCATGGTAACCATAATTACGTAATTGGACAAATGTCATCCATTGTTCTACTGCGGGAGAGACATTGTCTGCCTCTGGTCTGGCTTTGATTGGCAGAAACTGTCAATTTCCCTTTTTAAGGTTGGGATTAATTTTCACGTGAGAGATGTAACAGATTTCCTTTCAACCAAAAAAAGTTACAGATTTACTTTCATCTTTTTCTTTATTAAAGTAATTAACAGAGTGAAGGATTTCAAATTTACATAAGCAGATATTTCAAAATAATAAGAGTTATTATTAAATAGAATCTGAAAATATTCGAATTTGAAAATTATAGGCTAAAAAATAGTAATTGTCACCATTTTTTTAGATCCTCCCCGAGGAGGCTCTGTAATTTCTCTTATGAAGCTTCGGTTACGTAATGAGATTAGTCATAAATGTTCCCCTCACAATATGCACACTCGCTTTGTAGTGGAAACGTTGCCTCTCAATTAGGTGGATAGAATGGAAGAGCTTAATGTTGTTGTTTTTTTTTAAATTTTGAAGTAATTCAATAGCAACGATATACAAATAATTTCACATGACAAAAATAAAAAGGATAAAGACATTTTAGTACTCCGCATTATAAGAAATAAATATTTTACACCTCCTATTATAAAAACATCCAATAAAATACCATGTATTTATGTGAACCTAACTTTTGAGTTAACATAATTGACATGGTAATGCTGATATGGCAATAACTTGATGACGTGGACAAGTTAATAAAAATTACTTAAAAAATTACTTTACACTCCTTTCCTTCCGTAAGTTAACAAATGTTTTATTTTATATATATTTTTTTCCTTCTTTCCATCTTATGAATTAGGCAATTGTCCTATCGCTAGCCATGCTGTGCTAATCTCGTCCTGCTATCATCAAACCCTTTTAATTCAAACGCTCGATTTTAATTCTAACCCTTTTAATTTAAACACTCGATTTTTTTACTAGGGTTCTTCCGAGTTCTTCAATTTGGGAACTAGGGCTCCTCTCATCCCTTCAATTAAATTCGGACGGAAGTGGCGTATCTGCAAAACAGTGAGGCAAGTTAGCAGATTCTTTCAAAGTAAGCAAGGAGGAAAAGAGGGAAACAAGGGAGTTCACCTTTAGAAGGGAGAAACGACTTGAGAGAGAGAGAGAGAGAGAGATTCTGGGAAGGAAAAAGATGGAGAAAAAAGAGAGAAGGGAATGCAAAAAAAAAAGAAGGGAATGCAAAACGTTTTAGTGAAGAAAAGAGTTTACATATTTTTTAATTATCAGTTATTGCCATGTCATCGTTGATATGTTAGCTCTAGTCACAAAAATGTTAGATTCACATAAATACAGGGTACTTTGTTGGGTGTTTTTATAATAGGAATTGCAAAGTGTATATTTCTTATAATACATGGTAGTAAAATGTTTTTATCCCCAATAAAAACAATGACCGAACGAAGTGTATACTTTAATTCCTCAAAAAAGAAGTGTATACATCAGCGACCCGAAGACAATTTCCAACAAAAACAACTAAATTCACCTCAGGGCGACGTGCAGGCTGTTCATGTATCTAATAAAAACCGGTTTTATTAAATGATAAAGTTCAGGTTTATTCGTAACCGAACCCCTCGCAGTAATTAATTAACTAATGGATGCCCCACGAGCAAAGAGAGAGGCTGTGGCTGTTACATATGAAGCTTCTCATTATGATTCTTACTTGTCTTTAGCCTCGCAGTAGGTGAATCTAAAGGGCCATCTTTTAATGCCCCTAGGGCCACCATCACTGTCACCGATTTCATCAAAATCATCATCACAAAATTTCTCCATCACCTTCTTTACTTTCCATCCCATATCCAATTCAATTCCATTCCCAACCCCACGTACTTTTTAAATTTGTTTTTGGTCAAGAGAGTTTACATGTACAAGATCCCAAGATTTGTTTAGGAGATTTGACATTGAGAAAATTAATTTCTAGCTAACTGAATGGGACCTTATTGGTTTTATAACTATGTATACTAGTTCTCAAAGCAAACCTGCGAGGGTGATTTTTTTTATCTAGAGACAATATTTGGACCATTAATTCATTGATAAAAATTAATAAGAGAAATGAATCATAGGGTCTACCATAAAATTTTTATTTGAGAAAATATAAATATTGAATATTTGGTACTCTTTCTCTCAAGTAAATTTTTTCTAAGGAATTTTACAATATCAGGATTATGAGTTAACGGCCGCGATATCACGAAATCTTCTTCTGAGATGTTATACTTTAATAAAAATATTGAATATATCAAATGACCATTATAAAATTTTCAATCCGTCTCTAACTAGCTTGGAGTATTGGGTATTAATTCTGAATTTATTAATATAATCTTTCATCAGCCTGGGGATGCCCAAAACATGTACTAATTTTTATATATATGTTCAGGTCAAACCCTGTTTGCTTATGCAATTAATTGGCTAACCCTGACGACAAGACCCAATATTGTATTTGAACTGTCACAGCAACTAGAGAAATTAATGATATTAAAATCACTTGAATGTTTCCTTAGTCTTCTCTTCTCTTCCTAATTTATTGTAAGAACAAGGGCATACATTTAGTAAGTTACACCAAAAGGGTATATACATTTAATTAAAGCAAGGGTATTTATTGAGGATAATGGGCTGTCTACCAATCAAATAAAAGAATAACCAAATAGACGAATTGTTGAGAGCGTTATTCTAGTTTAACAAGAGATTTTAAGTTAGAGTCCATGAAAAAATACCAACGTTAAATATTTGTTGTGAGAGTTTTGCCACATTTCAAAGATCCTACTTGGTTTGAACCTGGATTAGTCGACACAATGATATTCGGGTACCAGGCGGTCTAGACAAAAAAAAGAGTATATTGAGTTTTTTTTGTTTATATATTTTTCTCCTCAAGAGTTATGAGTGAGTTAGGAAAATAAAAAGGGCAGTTCACATGGGAGAAGACAGAGAGGGTTGCCTTCTTCTTTTGTCATCTTCAATCTTCTCATTTTTTGAGCAAATACCCACAAAAAAAAGTTCTTAGAGAAACCTATTAATCCAATTAGGATTTCTTCCTGCATAGGCAAGGAAGTATTGTCCCCCACACCACTCTTAAAACCCTTTTCTCCATCCCTCCCTCTTTCCAAAACCACATATAAAGTTTAGGAAACACTTAGTATATATATATTTCTCAATAGCCTCCATTCTCTTTGGTGCTATTTTTTTTTTGAAAGATGAGGAGCATAGCAACTTGTTACAGTGAACATGCCATTAAAGTCTCAGACTCATATTGCTCAGGCCCATCAAACCAACCCTTTCTCTCCCCTAAACTATCGCCTTCAATCCCAAATATTGTTAATTGTGTTTATAGAATCAAACTCTCCTCCCAAAACAGCTTCTTGATCACAATCTCATGGTGCACCAAGTTCTTAAGCCAAGGGCTAACCATCTCCATCAGCAACACCACCACCAATTTTTCAGACAGAAGCCACCAGCTGAGGAAAGTCAAAGGCACCAAGTCATTCCAATCTTGCAACTCAAGTGTTGAGGTCTATTGGGACCTTTCTATTGCCTGCCATAGGAATGGATCACCAGAGCCAATCAATGGGTTTTACTTAGCTGTTGTGGTGGACTCAGAATTGGGATTAGTCCTTGGAAACATGGAGGAAGAAGCCAATGTCAAGAACCTCAAGTCCAAGTTCCCAATGGCCAAATCCTCTAATCTGGTCTCAAGGAGTGAGCATTTCTCAGGTAACACAATCTACTCAACCAAGGCACAGTTTTTCGAATCCGGGTCGGCTCACGACATCATGATCAAGTGCAGTGGAGATCAGGAAGATGGGTCAAAGAATCCTGTATTGTCTGTTTGTATAGATAACAAGAGGATCTTCCAAGTGAAGAGGCTAAAGTGGAATTTTAGAGGGAACCAGACAATATTCTTGGATGGTTTATTGGTAGACATGATGTGGGATTTACATGATTGGTTCTTTAAGGAAGAAGGTCCTAGTAATTCTTCAGGGTGTGCAATTTTTATGTTTAGGGCAAGAAGTGGATTGGACAGTAGGTTGTGGTTGGAAGAGAAGAATTTAGAGGAGAAGGATCAGGACAAGGCTGATGAATTCTCCTTGTTGATCTGTGCCTGTAAAAGCCCTTGACCCTTGTTGATTAAATTTTTCTCATTTTTTTCTCGTGAATTGTTCATTTTTCTCTCTCTTTTTCTTTCCCTTTTTTGATTATTTAGGATTGGGAAGATCGTGGATTGTTTTTTATCTTCCCATTATAGGGTGATATATTTTGACAAGTTATAGAGGGAAATGTATGTTTCTGAGCTATGGATCCGGATTGATTTGTAAATGGTTTTTTCCTCCTCTTGTATAGCCTTGGCCACGGGCTGATTTGAACCGACGAATTGCTTAATACGGTTCACAAATCGACCTGTGGTCCCAAGGTTCAAACTACTTTCGAACTAGTTTATTTGACAGTTTAATTGAGCATTGACCTTCCACTTTAGGAAGATCATGGATTATTTTTTAAATTATCATTATAGGGTAATATATTTTGACAAGTGATGGAAGGAATTGTATGTTTCTGAGCTATGGATCCGGAATGATTTGTAAATGTGGGGTTTTTTTTTGTTTCCTCCTCTTGTAAATGATACTATTTCAATTAAGTCATCTCCTTTCCTTTTTTTAAATGGAAAAAAAATGTAGTCCTCTCTTCCTTCCCTGGACTTAGACATACACAGGCCTGAACACATGGCTCCCCCCCGCTGGCATTTCCTGCACCCACCAATCCCGTCATAAATCATATCGAGAAATTCCGTATTTTGAGACAATCCATGATTAATTACATAGTTTGGCAGTAAATTAGACAGACTCAAATCTATGCATCAAATAAATATTCGATTTCATAGGCAAGTAGGTACAAGTTCTTTTACAAGGTCAAGTAGGTACAAACTCTTTTTTTAAGAAGAAAGTAGGTACAAACTCGATGTTGTAATTTGACAATAATATTTGTGATCTTGGGGGTTTAAGAAGAAAGTAGTTTTTTTTGTTGGATTGAACATATTTTTATTTTGTGATATTTTCTGGTATTTTTTCATCTAATGATCAAAAAATAGATTTTTTTTTTCAGATTTTAAAGGGTTTAACTATTTTTTGTTAAATTTTTTTTTGTAAAGGTAATTTTTTTACACCATGATTATACGTATTGAACTCCTGAATTTCTCTCAATTCGTAAACGTCTTGTGTCATTGAACCAAATGTTCCATGGAGGGTCTTTTCTCCTTAAAAATGGTATTCTTGATGAGCACTAATATTGTGTTGTATGATTTTTAATTAATAAAAATTAGCACAAAAGTCGTATATCCCTGATAAGTACTCGTAAATATAACCATATTCTTCATTTGGATCAACTCCTATACAAATGTTAAAGAATTTGAGACCAAAAAAAGGTTTTTTTCGATTGGAAATAATTGGTAAAAAAAGCACGCTTTTTGCACAATCTACAAGTCAAATAGATGCGATGCAAGGAACAGGCAGACAAGAATTGTTCCATCCTTTTGGGTACAGAAAAAGATATGCTCAGAACGAATGATGATTTCCCATTTTGCATGTCCTACGCAAGGAAGAAGAAGCTTTTTGGGTTGCTTCTTTTACAAGAATAAAGCTGCAGAAAAAGTGAGAATAGGATTCGAGAGGAATAATTTAATTTTAGTCTTCTTGTACACATTTTTTGGCTTATCCGTTGATGGGGATCAACGGTATCTATCTCGTACCGGGAGATGGGACAGACTAAGGTTTCTTCTTGTCTCTTTATTGGGTTTGGTATTATGTCCATTTTTATAAGGAAGCTTGATAGAGTAATCCAAGTTAGGTATTTCATCCAATACATATGATAAACACAACACATCTCTCTCGAATGATCTTCTAGTTTCAATGACATTATTTTTTGAAATTACCGAGCATTTGGATACTTAATATATAAATTAATTCACGTTCAAGCGGTGTATGACATTTGAATGGTGACAAAAATATCTCAACAAATATTTACCAGCGTTATATTTTAAATGGTTCGAACTCCAAATATCTTAATAATGCTAGATCATGATCTAAGTGTTTATTTTTAATTATCCCAGGTA
Organism: Hypericum androsaemum; assembly: GCA_963995505.1. Lineage (NCBI taxonomy): Eukaryota > Viridiplantae > Streptophyta > Magnoliopsida > Malpighiales > Hypericaceae > Hypericum > Hypericum androsaemum. The sequence continues at coordinate 3,697,732 of OZ023184.1, read as the reverse complement.
ATTGCATAATACATCGAACCTCTAATGCTTCAATCTCTTCGGAAACAACTAAAATTAAATAGTAATTATTTCTTGCCAAAGGATAATTGTTCAAATACACAAAATATAGACAGTTTGACTAAAATTTGGTATTCAATTAGGTGGGGATGCACAGACATTCATGAAGTTTGCGTAGAAACAACAGCTCTTGAAAAAGTGCGCCCATAAACACAAAATAAACCAAGTCATTTTCAAATGGATGGTAATTAGATTTCGTTGTCCGGTTGAACTTAGCCAAACGGCTGGCAGATAAGCGAATCGTCGCTATCAGGTCATCGGGCAGCATGTGTAAACACAATTCTACCTCCGGATTTCATGTTTTCTTGCCTATGGACAGCGATAAGGCTGTCTAGACTTCGGATATATGTCACCTTTTCTTCTGCGAGAGCGAGAGCGATTGATTTGAGCTTTTTTGCAGCAAAATTTTAGATTTGGACCACCAAATTGCTGGAGTTACTAACTGTTAGAATAAATGCAAAATTAATGTATTTGGCCCAAAAGTGGAAAGCCCAAGTAGTAGGTCCATTAGTAGAAATAGAAAGTGAATTACCACATTGGAAACAACAAGGAAAATTTCCTAGTTTATAAGGAGAAGCTCATTGTTAGCTAGGAAATTAGTTGACCACCTGGAAAGCTAACTCGGACCATTGCGAGGATGGTGCTACACCATTCGAGCATGCGCATGTGCGTGTGCGCATGGCGCATTGGACGCGGGTCGCAATGGACGCTTTGTGGCGCACTTGGCAAATTCTGGAAAACTCCAGAAGGGTCACGAAGGAGTGCGAAAAGGTGTATGCGCTCGGATGTTCGCCGAAGAGCCACAAGCGCAGCCTACCTCCTGGCCGAACAGACGCGCCCCTTCGGAGTGCCTGCTTCCCTCCCATCTCACCCCGCTACAACTTGCATAAGCATTCATTAGCAATTGTAGGCTCTCTCTCCCTCTCTTAGAAAGTTTCAAATATCTGACGGTTCGGGGGCAATCTCGTCTTACGGAGAAAGAGTCAAACTCTTGCCTCGACTATACTAGATCCTAATCAAGTACACCACCTCCGACAAACAACAATCGTAAGATGAGATCTGTGTACTTGAAGATGGCATCATCAAGCTTTGCACCGACGGTCCCAGGAACTATCCACGCCGAAAGGCCGGCCAAGTTCAATGGCACCGAGTTCAAGAGGTGGCAACAAAAGATGCTGTTCTACCTGACGACGCTCAACCTTGTTCGATTCTTGAAGGAGGAGGCTCTGAAGGTGGCAGAAAATGAGGTTGATCAACAAAAGATCAACGTGGATGCATGGAGTCACAGCGACTTCCTGTGTCATAACTATATTATTTTGAAAGTGTACACCCTCTCCACTTCTTCTTGTATGGATTGTTATCGTATAGCTTTGAGTTGGTCTGATGTGACTAATTTAGTAGTATTTAGAGCAGTGTACGCCTTTACTCTTATCCTGCTGGAGCTTTGTTTCCCCCTCTTCATGTGCATCTGTTACACCTATTTATTTGGCACGAACGAAGCGAAAGCAGGTGCTTGAGCGAGTGGTGGTGCAGTCACTCCCCTGGTGTTGACGTTATTATATACAACCCCTTCTTCTTTCTTTGAAGAACTTATCTTAGGATATTCTTTAGATAGCTCACCAGAATTTAAGGCTCCATCCGAATCAAAGAGAAGCCACAGTCTAAGAAACCAAGGTATAATGTAATTATGTATACAGAGTCAACACCTCCACCAATAAGGAATCAAGTAAAGTAATCGGTTGAACGTGGTCTAGGTAGAAAGAAGTATTCCTATTCCTGCGTTGTGCCGGAAGTCTTTAAGACTTTCTTGATGCGGAGTAGTGAATATAATAAAGTTTAGCATTCCAGGCGGGAGGAGTTAATCTATAATTCCCGTAGTTCCATAGGCAGGAAGCGCATCAACGAGTTTCCGTATCTCGGCAGTAGGGACCGAACTTCAAGCAATAGGGATCAGTGTTCAAGGCTAGAATCTATGTAATATGAATAGTAAGTTGCGCACCCGTCAAGCAGTTCTCACTCCAAGCAGGACTCTTCTATGGATTAGTGGGAAGGCGCAGGATAAGAGAAGATTCGTCTATCTAAGTTGCTGACGAGCCAGTACTATTCGTGGGCAAGCAAAGTTTCAACTCGCAATCCATTTCTACAGAACGGAGAAAGGTTATGCAGGTGAGTGTTATTTGCAGTTACTGGTCGGGGCTGTGGGGATGGAAAGAAAGATGAATAGTTCGGTTGGCCTTGGCCAGAGATGGAGACACAGGTGGGTAGGTAGAGAATACCGAGAGACAACTCTCTCTAAGCCAAGCCCGGGGGGAATCTCGATGCGGGTCTTTGCCTAGCCTTCTCCTCTGCTCTGACTCCGGTTGATGTGCCTTCTCCAGTTTCGAAAAACTAGTGGAATGCATTCTTCCAGGCGAAAGCCCATTCCTTGTGCTCAAGTCAATTAATTAAACAAATAAGATTAAAAGAAGGAGATGAAAGAGCGGGAATTTATTATCGACCAAGGCAGAGGGATTTTCCAGTAGAGGGGGCAGTGACATATAAAAAATATTCTGGGTTAACAAACTTATCTGTTAAAGGAGTAATCCGTGAGACCTTAATCCTAATCCGCCTACGGTTGTTAAAGAAGTTCCATGTCCCTTGTTTTCACTACCACATTGTGCTTTCTACCATGGATTAGATCAAGTGCCTCGCTGCTTATCGACTGGAATTGCTGGAGCTTGGCAAGAACTAGGTCAGATAGATCAGCTATTAGGTAGTGTAGTTCTAAGTTCCCGGAATTAGGGTGTCGTCTAATCCTGAATGGATTAGACGACACCCTTTTATAATGTCTATGTAGGTGCCAAGACTGCGAAAGAATTGTGGGATTCCCTGGAGAAGAAGAAGAAGACGGAGGATGCCGGGATGAAGAAATTCATCGTCGAGAGATGGAGAGATTTCTTGACTTTCACGTCGAAGGCATGCAACTCAGTGAGTCCTTCCAAGTGACTGTACTAATTGAGAAGCCACCCCCCCTCGCGGAAAAATTTTAAGAACTACCTCGAGCATAAGAGGAAGGACATGGGGCTGGAAGACCTGATCGTGAGACTGAGGATCGAGGAAGACAACCGAAAGTCCAAAGTCAAGACCAGCAGGACCAACTCCGAGGCTATAGTACACCTAGCTGAAGGTGGCACCGGCAAGAAGAGGAAGAAGCCCGAAAATAAGAAGGAGAAGCAAGAGCCAAAGCAAAAGAAGGCTAAAAAGATCAAAGGTAATTGCTACAACTGCGACAAGCCCGGTCACATGGTAAAAGATTGTCGCCTTCCAAAGAGGGATGATCGTGAGAAGGCAAATCTGGCCGAAGACCTGTCTGAGCTAGACTTATCCGCCTTGGTGTTTGAAGCCAATCTGGTGGATAACCCAAGAGAGTGGTTCATTGACATAGGGGCAACCCGACACATCTGCTCAGACAAGGAGATGTTCTCGACCTATATCCCGATCAATGGACGAAAGTTGTTTATGGGTAAGTCCGCCACTTCTCCTGTAGTCGGATTAGGCTAGAAGGTGCTGAAGCTGACCTCCGGAAAAGAGTTGACCCTCAAGGATGTGCTGCATGTCTCAGACATTCGTAAGAATCTAGTATCCGGCTCCCTATTAAGCAAAGCTGGGATGAGGCTGGTATTTGAGGATGATAGATTTGTATTAACTAAGGATAGTACCTTTGTAGGAAAGGGTTACCTCGAGAGGGGTCTCTTCAAGATGAATGCAATAAATATCAAACGTGCCTTTAATGACCCTAATAAAGTTGTTAATTCTTCTTAATTGGCTGAGTGTTCTAACTTATGGCATGATAGATTAGGACAAGTAAATTTGAGCTCACTAAGAAAGTTAGTAAGTTTAAATTTATTACCCAAAATGGAGTTTGACCCAAACAATAAATGTGAAGTATGTGTAGAGGCAAAAATGATCAAAGCACTTCTTAATTGGCTGAGTGTTCTAACTTATGGCATGATAGATTAGGACAAGTAAATTTGAGCTCACTAAGAAAGTTAGTAAGTTTAAATTTATTACCCAAAATGGAGTTTGACCCAAACAATAAATGTGAAGTATGTGTAGAGGCAAAAATGATCAAAGCACTTTTTCATTCAGTGAAAAGAAGTACTACACCTTTAGAGTTAATTTATACCGACATCTGCGATATGAGAGGTGGAAAAAAGTATTTCATCAAATTTATTGATGATTGCACAAGGTACTGCTATGTACATCTCTTGAAAAGAAAAGACGAAGCTCTAGAAGCTTTTAAGAGTTATAAGAATGAGGTTGAAAATCAACTTAGCACTAAAATCAAGATGATTCGAAGTGATAGAGGGGGAGAATATGTAGCTCCGTTTGAGAAATTCTGACAACAAAATGGCATTATTCATCAGACGACTGTACCATACTCACCTCAATCAAATGGCGTAGCTGAACGTAAGAATCGAACTCTCAAGAAGATGATGAATGCTATGTTGATTAGCTCAGGTTTACCCCAGAACATGTGAGAAAAAGCTGTACTCTCAGCTAATCACATTCTAAATAAACTGCCACACAAGAAAAGGGAAAAAACTCCATATGAATTATGGAAAGGGAGAAAGCCTTCCTACGGTTACCTTAAAGTATGAGGGTGCCTAGCTAAGGTAGAAATACCTCCACCTAAAAGGGTGAGAATAGGACCCAAGACTATTGACTGTATCTTTATCGGATATGCCTACAACAATAGCGCATACCGATTTCTAGTGCACAAGTCTGAAAATCCTGAAATCAATGAGGAAATGATCATGGAATCAAGGAATGCAACATTCTTTGATAATATCTTTCCAAACAAGGAGAGGAAAGACCCAAGCTCTAATAAAAGAGCTCATGGAGCTACTCAAGGTTCTCATCAGGTTGAGGAACCTACACGTAGCAAAAGAGCTAGAACGGCCAAGTCTTTTGGTCTAGATTTTCTGACATACGTGTTAGAAAATGAACCTAGGACAATCCAAGAAGCGTTGTCTAGTCCAGATGCTCCTCTCTGGAAAGAAGCTATCAACAGTGAGATAGAGTCTATCATGTAAAACTACACGTGAGAAATCGTAGATCTCCTACCAGGTTGCAAACCTTTAGGTTGTAAGTAGATCCTTAAAAAGAAATACAAAGCTGATGGATCAATCGATAAGTACAAAGCTTGGTTGTTAGCTAAAGGATTCAAACAGAAGGAAGGATATGATTTCTTTGATACGTATTCGCCGGTTACAAGAATCACATCTATTAGAGTACTCATAGCTGTTGCAGCACTCTATAACCTTGAGATACATCAGATGGATGTAAAAATAGCTTTTCTAAATGGAGAACTGGAAGAGGAGATATATATGAAACAACCTGAAGGGTTTGTTGCTGTGATATATTGAAAATGATCGGATGGAATAAAGGGTATTCTACTGTGCTATCGTTATGTGATATGATTTTGGAGGTGTTTCTAGATATCATTTAGTCTCATTAGGATTCTAGTTCAACTATAACAAAGTCTAGTCAAATTGTTTCCAAGTTTGATGAATTTGGTTGGACAATTTTGGACAGAATGACCTTTGTTCAGTTAAATGAGCATATCTTTCTCAATTTTGCTCCGATTACTACAAAGGAATATGATCTGAAAACTATACACATGAGGCTATAATTTATCTGTTGATAATATTTTCCAAAAAGTAACGGAAGTTAGTGAAAAATGGGATTCAAATGGCTGAATTCTGATTGGGCCACATGGAAAGTGGAACCAATCACAAACTAACACTTGTCTTCATTACAAATTGACACAAGGGCCTTTATGGAGGGATGCTTATCTATTGAAGGAGCTTATAAGATATGGAAATATCTAGAAAAAGGTAGAAACAAAAGGCAAAAAGGTCTCAAACCCGAAATAGAAGAGAAAGAGGAGAGAGAGAGCAAGAAGAAAGAGAAAGGAACAGGGGAAGAAAGAACAGCTTGGTAAGCTATCTTTTACTCAGATTCGGAATTTTATATCTTCATGAAAGTTGTAGAGGACTCAAATATCTTTCTAACGATATATTATATGTTCTATTTGGATCAAAGAATCATCAGAAAATCAGTTCTGAACTACAGACTGATTACTGTAATTCTCAATCGAGCGTGTGTCAGAATAAGTACTTGGTAAGCATACTTAGACTCCGAATTGGACTTTAGTTCCTTCTTACAGATTGTAGAAGACTTGAGTAGCTTTCTAACGCCATATCCCACGCCCTATTTGGATGAAGGGTTTGTCTTAAAAGCTCTACCAAAAGTCAGGTTGATAGTTTGGGTTCGGTATTGAAGGGGGACCAAGAGTAAACGTTGGGTAAGTTGATTCTTTAGAATTCTATGTTGATTTTTGAACTCTAAGTTATCAAGAACTACAGGGGAGTTTGAGTACAATGGATAAATAGATCGAGTTTTATGTGGTATCTACCGAAGTTAGAAGCGGTTGAGCTTATTGCGTGTTTGGTGTGTAACTTGGTGGGGGAAGTGAGGAATTGACCTCATTTTATGTTGGAAATTATTGTACAGAGCATATAAGGCTTCTTCACAACTTGGAAGATCGGTTGAAGGTTAAGGTGAAGGGAGGATAAGACTCGAAAATCAGCACCATTGAGGAATACTCGTTTGTGTAAGCGGATAGAACATGATAGATTGATTTTGTTTGGTGCATGTGCATGTTTCAGACCTTGATTATGTGCGTCTCATACATATGGAGTTTGTTCATAAAGTTGTCATATGCTTAAGTGACATGTTTGATCATGTTTGGATTGGTTGGTGACATATGTGGTATATGTGTGTGTGGCCGGCTAGAGTGTATGTGTTGCTAGCTTGGGGCCAATTTGTGAGGTTGTTACATGTCCATATGTATTGGATGTGGTCTTGGACCTTTGATTGTGTGATGAATATGTTGTGTTATTTTTGGTGAGAAATGGACAGGTTTTTCGTGCTAACCGGGGATGTTAGCCTATGTGCACATAGACTGGGGATATCCTAGTTACTACTATAAACTTAGAATATGATTATGGAAAGGAGATTTTGATGGCCATGTTGATATCCCTGCGCTGGAGAGGAAGTGGCCCGACTAAATCTGTCTATAGCTCACCGTTTGTTGACTATTTTTATGTGTGTGATCATATGGTTAGCATGCATTTTTGTGGTCTTATCTGATGTTGAACATAGTTGAGCTCTGTTTCACCCACTTGTATCTGACTCAATCAATATGTTATGTTCTATCTTCTGACTAAGTGTTTCAAAACACTTACCCCTTACTAATCCATCTCAGGTTCCGAGCTATCCTAGTTTGTCTTGGGTTCCGGAGTCCGTGGTGCATGCGCATCTCTTTCCTTCCAGGGCTACTCTTTGAGGTCTCCGGAATATGCTGACTTTTGTACACCCGTGTAGATGCTCCGTAGTGGTTTTTAGATACTAGATCCTGGTCTATGTTTGTTTTGATCATGTATCATCAGGGAACTTGTTTAGATTTTTGGTGATGGTTCTTATATCATCTTTGTATATCTTATCCTTTGAGGGGCATGTTTATATGACTTAACTTTGTGTTGGTTTCAATAGGTTGATTAACTTTATGTTATATTTTGAGGCTGGCTAGATCTATATTTTGTTGTTTGTATTTTTGTGAGGTCTAGCGCCGGTCACCGACCTTAAGTTGGGTCGTGACAGACTTGGTATCAGAGCCTAGGTTATTTTGCCTTATGTGTTGTCTGAATGAGTACTTTAGGAACCTTACGGAGCTTAGGATCTCTCATACTCTTGTCCTCCTTTGTATAAGCTTGTCCTTTGGTCTTTTTAAATCGTGACTTGCTTTTATAGGGGGAGATATGCCTGTTACACACAGTGGTGCTGAAACTACTATGAGGGAGCGATGTGAGAGCTCGGAGGGACCCATAGAAGATATACTACCTGAGCCCGCACTACCAGCAGAGAATATAACTACTGCCAATGCCACGATATTTGAGACAGACCCACCAGTTGATAGTACTTCTGAGGCTGAAAGACGTGGTGGTGATGCTGTGGACAGAGTATTGATAGCAATGGAGAAATTTATTGCTGCTCAACAAAGTCAGGTGGATCGAAAAGCTGCTATGGTTTCTAAAGATGACTCATTGGGAGAGTTCCTTAAGTTGGAGCCACCTACATTTTCAGGTGTGCGTGATGATCCTCATGTATTTATTGATGAAATGGAGAAGAGGTGGAAGATTTTGAAATGTGAAGGAAAGAGGATGGTAGAGTTAGCTGCATTTAAATTGACGGGAGAGGCTGGGGTGTGGTTTCAAACTGTTGGATCACGTGGATGGACTTGGAAGAGATTTAGTAAAGCTTTGTTGGATCACTTCTTGCCTGAGAGTTTGAGGGATGCCCGTGCTTTCGAGTTTGAGCGGTTGGTGAAGACACCAGAGATGACAGTTACTGAGTATGATCAGAAGTTTTGTTATCTTTCCCGCTATGCAAAGCATTTGATTCCTGATGAGGAGAAGAAGGTAAAGAGGTTCATCCGGGGACTTGATGATGCTATGTTCAAGGTTATGTATCCTCGTGGATTTCAGTCCTATGCAGCTGCAGTGGATTGTGCAACGACACTAGAGATGCGTGATATTGAGCAACAAATGATCCAAAGACAAGCGAAAGTTCAGAGATTTGAAAGACAACCACAACCTAGTTCTAACCAAAGCTTTGGGCAACAACAGGAAAGGATAAATATTCAGCCTACCGTGTCAAAAGGTGGAGGATCATTTGGTAGATTTGGGAGAGGAAAAGGTGTTCGCAACCAATATGGTGGTCGGGATCAATCTAGTAGCTCAGTGAGTTGTCCAAGTTGTGGAAAACAACATCATGGAAGATCATGTTATAGACAGACAGGAGCTTGCTTTGGATGTGGCAAATATGGACATCATGTCAAAGATTGTCCTGAGGCTAAAGCAAGGCAACATATCCAGGTTGCTAGTTTGTCTACTGCACCTCATGGTTATAGATTTCCCCGACTTCAAGGACAAAATAGGAGTTTAGTGGGCCAGAGCTTTGAGGGGGAGAATTCAGCTTCTAAAGGAAAGGAGCCTACAGAATATGGTGGAGGTGGTCCTGCTCGAGTATACACTTTGACGAAGAAAGATGCTGCTGCATCTAATACTGTGGTTTCAGGTATACTCCCTATAGGCTTATCAAATGCTCGAGTGTTGTTTGATTCGGGGTCGACACATTCATTCGTGGCACCCCAGTTTGCTAAGTCTTTTGATGGTCAACCTGAGTTCTTAGAGGAGTCACTAGATGTTTGTACTCCTTCAGGTCATATCATGCATGTGCATTTAGTTCTTAAATCGTGTGTGATTATTGTGAATGAACATAATATGGTTGCTGATTTATATGTGCTGGAGATGGAGGATTTTGATGTGATTTTGGGTATGGATTGGTTATCCTCATATCATGCAACAGTAGATTGTTTCAATAAGATTGTGAACTTCAGGCCTAATGATGAGCAAGAATTTATGTTCCGGGGTGATAGGATGACCATTCCAGCTAGGCTTATTTCATGTTTGAAGGCTTGCAGACTGTTGAAAAGGGGTTGTGTAAGTTATTTGGCTATGGTTAAAGAAGTTGATACAGATGCAGAAAAGATAACTATCAATAAGATTCCTGTTGTGAAGGAGTTTCCAGATGTTTTTCCAGATGAATTACCAGGTTTACCTCCTGAGAGGGAAATCGAGTTTTGTATTGAGTTGATGCTAGGGACAGAACCAATCTCTATACCACCATATCGCATGGCACCTGCTGAGCTAAAAGAGCTGAAGATTCAGTTGCAAGATCTGTTGGATAAAGGATATATTCGGCCTAGCGTTTCACCGTGGGGTGCCCCAGTGTTATTTGTTAGGAAGAAGGATGGAAGTTTGAGATTGTGCATTGATTACCGTAAGCTTAATAAGATGACTATTCGCAACCAATATCCTCTTCCACGTATTGATGATTTATTTGATCAACTAAAGGATGCCAAGTGGTTCTCAAAGATTGACTTAAGGTCAGGATATCATCAGTTAAGGATTCGAAAGGAAGATGTGGCTAAGACAGCTTTCAGAACTCGATATGGACACTATGAGTTCTTGGTTATGCCATTTGGTCTCACTAATGCACCTGCATACTTTATGGGTTTGATGAATCGGGTGTTTAAGCCATTCTTGGATCAATTTGTAGTTGTCTTCATTGATGACATATTGGTTTACTCACGTACTAAAGAAGAGCATGAAGGACATCTTCGGTTAGTTTTGAAGACTTTGCTTGATAATCAGTTGTATGCGAAGTTTTCTAAGTGTGAGTTTTGGCTACAAAGTGTGGCATTCCTAGGACATGTTATTTCCAAGGATGGAGTGTCAGTTGATCCAATGAAGGTAGAAACGGTGGTGAATTGGCCAACTCCCACCAATGTTACTGAGGTACGTAGTTTCCTTGGTTTGGCTGGATATTACAGACGATTTGTAAAAGGGTTTTCTACTTTGGCTGCTCCACTCACCCGATTGACACAGAAGAATGTAAAGTATGTGTGGACAAAAGACTATGAGAGAAGTTTTCAAGAGTTGAAATATTTGTTAACTAATGCTCCAGTTTTAGCTTTACCATCTGCATTCGGGAAATATTCAGTGTACTGTGATGCTTCCAGGATTGGTTTGGGATGTGTTTTGATGCAGGAAAAAAATGTGATAGCTTATGCCTCTAGACAGTTGAAGAAACATGAGCACAACTACCCAGTGCACGATTTGGAAATGGCAGCAGTGGTGTTTGCACTCAAGATATGGAGGCATTATCTATATGGTGAGAAATTTGAAATATTTACTGACCATAAGAGCTTAAAGTATATTTTTGATCAAAGAGATCTAAATATGAGACAAAGGAGATGGTTGGAGCTTCTGAAAGACTATGATTGTACTATTAGCTATCATCCAGGAAAAGATAACGTGGTTGCAGATGCCTTGAGCCGAAAGTCAGCTGGTAGTTTGGCACATATATCATTGATTCGACAACCTTTGATTACAAGCCTACACGAGCTAGTCGACCAAGGATTGGAGTTGACAACAGTTCTAAATGGAACTGAACCTGTGATGTTGGGTGAGATACATATGCAACCAACTATTCGTAGTCGAGTTGTGGAACTACAACGAGAGGATCCTGAGTTAGTGGAAATAATTAGAAAAGTTGAGGAAGGAGCATTGCCAAAATTTCATCTTAGTGCTAATGGTGTTCTACATTACGGTACTCGACTGGTTGTGCCTAATGTAGGAGATGTGAGGGGAGATATTATGGCTCAAGCACACAAGGCCATGTACAGTATGCATCCAGGTTCGACAAAGATGTACCATGATGTAAAGAATCATTATTGGTGGAATGGCATGAAAAAAGACATTGGTGATTTTGTTGCTAGGTGTTTAACATGTCAACAGGTGAAAGCGGAACACCAAAGACCTTCTGGTTTGTTACAACCATTGGATATTCCAGAGTGGAAATGGGAACGAATCACTATGGATTTGTTAGTGGGTCTCCCGACTTCACCAAAGGGGTTTGATTCTGTTTGGGTGCAAGGAAAAGAGTGCCCAAATATTTACATTGCGTTAGCACAATTCTACACTCTAATACAGAGACCTAGTATATTAACCTTTAAAAACAATACCGAGACCTAACTTATTTACATGGACGTACTAGGTGAACTTTGATCCTTATTCTTATATACTTTTCTCTTTCTTATATATATATTATCTGTTTCAAACATGGTATTTGCCATTCCCTAAACTTTGGTCGTTCTGTATTCTTTAGTTCAAGCGATAAAAAATTGAGTGAAGATTAGAGATCGTGCTATAAGAGAATTCAAATCCCAAACCATAGACTAAAAAACACAGTATAGCGCAAAAGCACTTGAAAAAAGAAAGAATGCAAATGCCAAAGAGTCCTTTCTACCGTTTCCTTTTCAGTATTTTGGACAATTTTCCAGTTCCGTAAATGCTTAATCTCCCAGCTCCTTGAAAAGGAGATGAGGTACAAGGCGTACAAGTTTTGTTCTCTCTTCAACGTGACATGTTTCCACGTGATATGGGTTTCTAAAAACGATGGGGATTGTATTAGTAGTTGCCCGTTTTAAAGAAAATAAAACCCCTCGTTTTTAATTGATTAGACCATGGAATAACAATTCGATGCATGTGTCACCCAAGTGTTGGTCAATAACAAAATCACTAGGTGATTACAAACCAAGAATAATTCTAACTTAATCATGTTGTTTGTCGGAGTGGTGTACTTGATTAGGATCTACTTCAGTCGAGGCAAGTGTTGGACACTTTCTCCGTAAGACGAGATTGCCCCGTATATTTCAGTGCGGTACGGGCTTCGGCAATCGTCCCCAAGATACAACGACTGTTTAGGGCGTTTCCAAGACCGTTGCACACGTATCTCGAAACTTTCGGGCGAACCCTTATATACCCAGAACTTTTGGACTCTTTTCTAAGTGAAGAACGGGGGAAAGAAGAAGACAACAAAGCTCGGAAATACAATTGCTGCTGGGATGAGAATTCTGGCAGGGGGGCGGGCCTATTTATAGGCTGGAGGAGGCAGGGAGGCAGCCACCCCGAAGGAACGCGTCCGCTCGGCCAACAGGCTGACTGGCTGCGCTCGTGGCCCTTCGGTGGCTTCTGGATCCTTCCAGGCGTGCCAGGCTGCGCTCGTAGTCCTTCGGTGATGGATCTCGCAGCCCTTCGGCCTTCTGGAAGCCTCCTGGACTTTCCACTCCTTCGTGCCTCTTCGGCGGCCAACCTGAAGGTGCTCGCAGCTCCTCGTCGCTTCGGTAGCTGCGCAGCTGCCTCCGAACCCAGGCAAAATACTTAAGGCTCCTCCAGCTCCTCGCGATGATGTGCACGTGCGAAGTGCCAAGTGCGCCACAAAGCGCCCATTGCGACCTGCGTCTAATGCGCCATGCGCACACGCACGTGCGCGTACGCGAGCGCGTGCTCGTGCTCGTGCTCGTGCTCGTGCTCGTGCTTGCAGGCAGCTAGAGGTGGGTCAGCCTTTTAGGAAGTCAATCAAGTTGAGAGTCAAGGAGGGGAATTCGTTATAAACAAGGAAATCCTCCTTGCTCTATTCAATGTGGGATTGCAACCTTCCATCTCCCTTTTGGGCCTTTTCTTTGGGCCTTTCCTTTATTGGGCTTGCATTGAATTTTCCATTCAAACCCCAACAATCCCCCACATGAATGATGATTAATGCATGCATACTCTAATCGAAAGTTCTGACGTGTTATTATTGCATCGAGATAGGTAGCTTGCGGCTTTGAATCTTCTCTAGTAATATGTTATCAGATTTACTCGCTGCTCGGTGAACGCGATGTTTTGAACCGTCAGCTTTTGGTGTAAACCAAGACAACAACATTTACACAATAATAACCCTAGTATATTTAGGTTCTCACGTTGTGTCCATTTCGGCCATGGACCGTATCTTGGATTCATAAGTGTTTTTCCCATTTGAAGCGGCCTCACTTCACACTTACATAGGTGATCTCCTATCAGGAGTATTCTGCCATACTCCACCTTAATCAAGGTATAGGAATTATTAAAAGCGTAATACTTAACCTTACCACACCGCTGCAGGCTAACACCTGGGCAGCTTCTGAGAATGAGATAGGTTCCAGGTGATTAAACTGAACCCTCCATAACTTAGTTTTCTCATTGAACCAAGTTTGTGGGATCTTCACTCATCATGGTTGATTTACCGCTATGGACGTTCTTTAGTGTGTAGATTTTAATCCCATTCCCCTTACTGCGCTGTACATTTGATCTCTATTGATTCCTTTCGTAAAAGGATCAGCTAAGTTGTCCTTGGACTTTACATAATTAACGGTGATCACCCCACTAGAGATCAACTGTCTAACGGTATTGTGTCTCCGACGGATATGTCGAGACTTTCCGTTGTACAATGTACTTTGTGCTCTCCCGATTGCAGACATGCTATCACAATGTATCAATACGGGAGGCACCGGTTTACTCCCTCACGGAATATCCTCTAGAAAATTTCTGAGCCATTCAGCTTCTTCCCCAGCTTTGTCTAGTGCTATAAACTCCGACTCCATGGTGGATCGAGCTATGCACGTTTTTTTAGAGGACTTCCAAGACACAGCTCCTCCTCCTATGGTGAATACGTATCCACTCGTGGATTTGGAGTCCTTAGTGTCTGATATCCAATTTGCGTCACTGTATCCTTCTAATACAGCTGGATATTTAGCATAATGTATGCCATGGCTTATGGTATATTTTAAATACCGTAAAACCCTTTCCAGAGCTAGCCAGTGATCCTTCTCTGGATTACTTGTGAATCTACTAAGTTTACTAACTGAGTACGCAATATCGGGATGAGTGCAGTTTGTTAAATACATCAAGCTCCCGATAATTTGTGCATACTTCAGTTGCGATACTGGGTCCCCTCGATTCTTGGCTAAGTGTAGATTCAAATCTACTGGAGTCTTAGCCGGAGGTTTGTCGAAAGCTTCAAACTTCTTGAGCACGCTTTCCACGTAGTGGGATTGTGTCAAGATAATTTCGTCAGCTTTCCTAGAAATTTTTATTCCTAGTATGACATCTGCCAGACCCATATCTTTCATGTCAAAGTGGTTCTTTACCATGTTCTTAGTTTTCACAATAACCTCTTTATTGCTTCCCATAATTAGTAAGTCATCTACATAGAGACATACAATTACGTAAGCTTCAGGTGTGCCCTTAATGTAAACACATTTATCGCACTCATTGATCTTAAATCCATTTGACAACATTGTTCTGTCAAATTTCTCGTGCCACTGTTTCGGCGCTTGTTTTAGCCCGTATAGTGACTTGACTAGTCGACATACTTTATGCTCTTGACCGGGAGCCACAAACCCTTCAGGTTGCTCCATGTATATCTCCTCTTCCAGTTCTCCATTTAGGAAAGCTGTTTTTACATCCATTTGGTGGATCTCGAGGTTATAGAGTGCTGCAACAGCTATGAGTACTCTAATCGATGTGATTCTTGTGACCGGTGAATACGTGTCAAAAAAATCATATCCCTCCTTCTGCTTGAACCCCTTAGCTACCAATCGAGCTTTGTACTTGTCGATTGATCCATCAGCTTTGTATTTCCTTTTTAGGATCCACCTGCATCCCAAAGGTTTGCAGCCCGGTGGGAGATCCACGATTTTCCACGTGTGGTTTTGCATAATGGATTCTATCTCACTATTGATAGCTTCCTTCCAGAGAGGAGCATCTGGACTGGACAATGCCTCTTGGATTGTCCTGGGTTCATCTTCTAACGCATAGGTTAGATAGTCCGGACCGAAAGATTTGGTTACCTTCGTCCGTTTACTACGTCTAGGTTCATCATCTTTCTGATTTGACCCTTGCGTAGTCTTTTCTTCGGACTTGCTTCCTTTCTTTCCTTATTAGGAAAGCTATCTTCAAAAAATATTGCGTTCCTTGATTCTATGACCATTCCCGTGTTTATCTCAGGGTTTTCAGATTTATGCACCAAGAATCGATAAGCACTACTATTTTGCGCATATCCGATAAAGGTGCAATCAATGGTCTTGGGTCCTATTCGCGCCTGCTTAGGCTTAGGTACTTCGACCTTTGCTAGGCACCCCCACACTTTAAGATAACCGTAGGAAGGCTTCCTTCCTTTTCATAGTTCATATGGGGTTTTATCCCTTTTCTTGTGTGACAATTTGTTTAGAATGTGGTTAGCTGAGAGCACAGCTTCCCCCCACATATTCTGGGGTAAGCCCGAGCTAATCAACATAGCGTTCATCATCTCCTTAAGAGTTCGATTTTTGCGTTCAGCAACGCCATTCGATTGAGATGAGTATGGAGCAGTCGTCTTTTGAATAATGCCATGTTCTTGACAGAGTTCCTCAAACGGAGCTACATATTCTCCCCCTCGATCACTTCGGATCATTTTGATTTTCACGCTGAGTTGATTTTCAACCTCATTCTTATATCTCTTAAAAGCATCAAGAGCTTCGTCTTTGCCCTTTAGGAGATATACGTAACAGTATCTCGTACAATCATCGATAAACGTGATGAAGTATTTCTTCCCGCCTTTAGTTTGCACGTGTTTCATATCGCAAGTGTCCGTATGAATTAACTCTAAAGGCGTAGTACTTCTTTCCACTGAATGGAAAGGTGCTTTGGTCATTTTAGCCTCCACACATACTTCACATTTATCGGATGGGTTGAACTCTAGATTCGGTAATAAATTTAAACTTACTAACTTTCTTAGCGAGTTTAGATTTACGTGTCCTAATCTACCATGCCATAAATTAGAACACTCGGCCAAGTAAGAAGAAGCATTAACTTTATTTTCACCATTAAAGGTGCGATGTACAGTTATTACATTCATCTTAAATAGCCCCCTTTCTAGATAACCCTTTCCTATGAATTGACCCGCTTTGGTCAGTACAAACTTATCAGCCTCAAATACAAGTTTAAGACCGGCTTTGCTTAACAGTGAGCCAGAGACTAAGTTCTTGCGGATGTCCGGGACATGCAGCACATCCTTGAGGGTCAGCTCTTTTCCTGAGGTCAGCTTCAGGACCACCTTTCCCAGACCAACGATCTTGGACGTTGCAGAGTTTTCCATGAACAGCTTTCGGCCGGTGATCGGGATATAGTTTGAGAACATCTCCTTGTCCGAGCAGACGTGTCGGGTAGCTCCAGTGTCCACGAACCACTCTCTCGGATTGTCCACCAGGTTGGCTTCAAACACCACGGCTGACAGATCTATCTGGGACAAGTCTTCAGCCAGGTTAGCCCTTCCTTGGTCGTCCTTCTTCGGCTGGCGACAATCCTTAGCCATGTGTCCGGGTTTACCGCAGTTGTAGCAGTCGCCCTTAATCTTCTTTTTCTTCTTGGGCTCTTGCTTTTCCTGCTTATCCCCGGACTTCTTCCTCTACTTGCTACCTTTTCCCTCGGCGAGGTGCACGGTAGTCTCGGAGTTGGCCTTGCCTTGCTTGACTTCGGACTTTCGGTTGTCTTCCTCGATCCTAAGTCTCACAATCAGGTCTTCTAGGCCCATGTCCTTCCTCTTGTGCTTGAGGTAGCTCTTGAAATCCTTCCACAGCGGGGGGAGCTTCTCGATCATTGCAGCTACTTGGAAGGACTCGCTGAGTTGCATCCCTTCGGCTTGGATCTCGTGAAGGATCAGCTGCAACTCTTGCACTTGGTCGATGACTTTCTTGGAGTCCACCATCTTGAAGTCGAGGAATTGTCCGATGATGAATTTCTTCGTTCCGGCATCCTCCGTTTTGTACTTCTTCTCGAGTGAACTCCACAGCTCTTTAGCGGTCTTAGCTTCCGCGTAGACATTGTAGAGCGTGTCGTCTAGTCCATTCAGGACGTAGTTCCGGCATAGGAAGTCGCTGTGACTCCATGCATCGAGGGCGTTGATCTGCCTCATTTTCCGCCACCTTCGGAGCCTCTTCCTTCAAGAATCGGACCAGGTTGAGCATCTTCAGGTAGAACAGCATCTTCTGTTGCCACCTCTTAAATTCGGTACCGTTGAACTTGGCCGGCCTTTCGGCGTGGACAGTTCCCGGGACCGCTGGCACTGGTGCTGAGCTTGTTGATGCCATCTTCAAGTACACAATCTCGTCTTACGATTGTTGTTTGTCGGAGTGGTGTACTTGATTAGGATCTACTTCAGTCGAGAAAGTGTCCAACACTTGCCTCGACTGAAGTAGATCCTAATCAAGTACACCACTCCGACAAACAACAAATCAAAATGTCTCGAGTTCAAGTAAATAAAAATACATTAGTATTAAATATTTATTAGAGAACTTGTTATTATTTAGACAACCTATCTAATTTAAATTTGGATTGGTTAGCCTGGTTGATTTCTGCACAATATGTCGTATCAACCAAAATTAAATTTTGCAGGTAATTTAGCCAACCGGGAAGATGGTTGAGTGGTTTTTTACTAATTCAAACATGTTGATTTTGACTAATTAGCCAATCGTCATTATAATGTTAATTAACGACGGCGGTTATGCTAGATTTGTCTCTTCAGATTAAAAAGATATGTTAATTTAGACCTCTGAGACATTGGTTTTCTTGATTTAGTAATTCAAGGGTTTAACACTCCTATGATTTTCAGTTTTTTGAGGGGTGAAGTATTTCATAGGCTCCACCTCCACCGGAGCCAATTAAAGCCAAGCAAGAAAACTAGTACAAAAACTGAGAAAAGGTACAATTTCACATGAAATAAGGTGGAGAAAGGAACAGTGACATCAACTTTTACATTTGAATCACTTCAGATGTACGATGTAATAAAACGGGTTCTCCGTTCACGAGATTTATCTCAACCGGTAAAAACTCTTCCGAATGAATGAAAAGATCGGAGTTTTTACCCATCCAATGACATATTTATACTCTAAAAACTGATATGCTAGATTTGTCTCTTCAGATTAAAAAGATATGTTAATTTAGACCTCTGAGACATTGGTAATTCAAGGGTTTAACACTCCTATGATTTTCAGTTTTTTGAGGGGTGGAGTATTTCATAGGCTCCACCTCCACCGGAGCCAATTAAAGCCAAGCAAGAAAACTAGTACAAAAACTGAGAAAAGGTACAATTTCACATGAAATAAGGTGGAGAAAGGAACAGTGACATCAACTTTTACATTTGAATCACTTCAGATGTACGATGTAATAAAACGGGCTCTCCGTTCACGAGATTTATCTCAACCGGTAAAAACTCTTCCGAATGAATGAAAAGATCGGAGTTTTTACCCATCCAATGACATATTTATACTCTAAAAACTGATATGGTTCAACGTTTTACGATAAAGTGGATATGAAAAATCTAAAATGAGTCTATACAACACCGTTTCGTAGGATAAAAGAGAAAAGTTTGCACCGTTGTCATCAGATTCAAGTTACTGCACTTTTGTGTGGTTATTTGGGTTAACTTGGAACTGAACCTACATGTATTTATTCATATATCTAGGGATTAAGTGTAAAATTATGTATATGCCATTCCATTGGTGTACTCTTTTTCTAGTCTGATTTTTTCTCATTGGATTTTATCGCGTTAAGATTTTAACGAGACCGACAGTTGCAACTTTTTACTCTCATTATATTACATATATTACAGAGATTAATAAAATTTACTTATAAAAAAACATAGGGTTATGTGTTCCAAAAAACCATATTGCTGGGTACCCTTTTGTTAATATTCAAATATTTTAGTGCACTGGGAAAAAAAACAAGCATTGCATTTTGTTTCCCAAATAACCATATTCAAACGTAATCAAGTTAGTCTCTACCTAAAGATGTTAGGTAGAACAAAAACTGACTCGCTAATACTTTAAAAATATCCGCCCACAAATTCATGCACGAGCTCTTATGGAGATGGAATGTAAAGAAGCTCTTGACAAAAATGCTCTCCTTAAAAGAAGAATCATAATTCTATAGCAACTAGAACTTTTTTAAAAGAGTATAGCGATTAGAAAGTTGGTCTCTTAACTTCTTTTTTTAGGTTAAGTTGGTCTCTAACTTTCTCTACAGGTGATACAGCTTCATTATCGGAGGAGTTGGAGAATGTTAGCCCAAAGTCTTAAAGGGTTTGCTTATTTTCTCTGTTCCGTTTGATGGGCCTTCCCTAAACTCTGTTGGGCCATTCTTTCGGACTCCAAAATGTGCTATCGCCAAGTAAATTATATATAATCTCACCAAAAAAAATTATTTGTCCACGAAACGGTAATCTCGGTATAGAGCCCAAACAAAAAAATATTCGAACTATGAGAATAGGATATGTGAAATTAGCCTTCAAAACATGTTAAAATTTTCATTATTGTATTCAAAATTTTCTTATACTATGTTAAAATTTTATAGCTAATGTAAAATCTTTAATGTTGTAGATATGTGAAATTTCATGCTTCTGAATTAGCGTCACAAGACGTTATAAATTTATAAGATCCAGGGTTTAAACCTGATATTATCATTAAAATTTACCATTAAAAAAATAATCTCGACAATGTAATGTAACATATTAACTTCATTTCTCGACTTCAAGATGAATGCTCTCTTATTCCGAATTTTTCAGAACTTCCGGTAGCACAATCGAGACATAAATTTTTCCTATCATCAATACGGATTTGGATTCAGTGGGGACTACATAAAAATTGTCCTCATGGTATGGACTAAATTTAGGCCATTAGATTTGATCATATTCTTTTTTTTATAGATCTGATGGCCATAATCCATGGAGGATATTTTTGAACTTTTATCCAATGACACCTCATTAGGGTTCCATGAGATACAACCATTTCCCTATCTCACATTTTTCCAAAAAAAAAAGCCTCTCTTCCTCTCCTCTACATCTCTGCCGCCGCTCGCCCTCTCCATCTTCATCTCTAAAAAAACCTAAAAACTTTATCTCCCTCTGTCTCTTATTTGGCTCTATGAATCCGATCGCCCACCCGCTCGTCTTTAACATTCAAGAAGAAGGGGATGCGACCCAAAAGCCATGAACCGCTCTATGTGATATGCTCGCTGTCAATTGTCGCCGTGACCTGTTTACCCATCTACGTTTGTCCTACCCCGTTCGCACGTGACGAGCCTGAAACCGTCCGATGTCGTTCCGCCATTGAGACTCTGCCGTGACAGAGTTCTTGAGCATTTGCTACGGCATCATCAGGACGACAATAACACCCAACTTCAAGAAGCCATCGATGACCTTTGGATTTTGTTATTTTTTTGGTCGTTCATGTTCTGCCACGATTTGGGTTTCAACCGATGAGAGCAGCCAACTTCAACGAAAGAAGAACCCAATCGTTGGGTTTCATTGTTTCATGAAGATCCCAAAGGCGTCGATTTAATTGATTTTGCTGCCAAGTCACTTGTTCATTTTGATTTTACTGTCTAGTTCTGTTAATTGATTAACTGATCTTGTTCACGGGAAAAAAAGTAGAGATGCCAAGATGCGGAGAACACTGTAAGAAAATGAATGTCCGGATTCTGTTTGTGGCTGATTTTGATATATTTCTATAGTAATATTAGTATACACATTATTTGATATTGGTATACATGCGATGTGTTAATAGTATAAAACAATTAAATATTTTTATATTGGTATTGATATTTTTGTATTGATATTGATATTTTTGTATTGGTATATTTTTTGTAATAATATTGGTATTATTGTATTTGGTACAATGGTATTAATATATTGGTATATTTTGTGGCTTGACAATGTTATATTTGTGTATTGATATTGGTATACACTATTGGTATATTTCTGTATTGATATTGGTATACACGCTACTTGATATTGGTATATTTATGTACTGATATTGGGTTCACTTCTGTATGAAATTGATATATAGTTATTGCGATATTGGAGATATCATAGAAGAAGGAAACTAATATTATAGAAGAAAGAAACTAATATCTGAGTACAAGAAAACCAATATCTGAGTACAAAGATACCACTATCAGAATAGAAGGATACCAATATTACAATAGAATGATATCAATATCTTAGAACAAGGATATCAATATCCGAGAAGAATAAAATCAATACCATTCAAATGGTATACGTGTTCATTTTTAATGTAAGATGAAATATGCCAATATTAAATAAGAACTATACCAATATCAGAATATAATGATACCAATAATATAGAAGCAGGATACTAATATCTGAGAAAAATGATACCAATATCAGAATAGATTAAAACCAATACCATTCAAATTGTTTTTAATAATAGTTTGCCAATATTGCCCTTCCTTCTTATTCAATCCACTTTGATCCCTTTTAGTGAGAAGAATATTTATCCCTACTGAATTTGTAGCCCATGAATACAACAAAGAATCTTAATCCGACATTTGCCTATTCGATCCACTTTGTACTGAAACCGCTCAAATAATTACAAGTGCCCAAGTGGTAATATCATCATGTCCAGAATCCCAACCGAGGCACAACAAACCATTGGCCTCCCCAGACAATCTAGAAGAAGCCAACCCCCCAACCGGCCCCACCATCATAACCCACGCTCCCTTTCTTTTTTAGCCTTAGTGCCTATCCTTGACCTTCCTTTAAATCCAAAACGAAAAGCCAAACCCTTCCACACTTTAACGTCATCCCATACGTCACTATCTGCCTTTTTTGGCTACTTGCTGCTGCACATCTCGATGGACCTAAAGCTGGCCGACCCGAGATCCTTATACGGGCCGGGCGAGATACCGTCTCCCTCCTCCAGGATCCGTTTCACACCTCTCCTCCGGGTCCAGACCCGGTGACCCGCGAACCAAACGATTCCGAACAGGGCCAGAACCGCCCCGCCCAAGAGCCCGAGCCCAACTCCCAACCCGACTCCCATGTCTTTGTGTTCCCTCTTTCTCCTCATTTTGAAATACCCGAACTTGGATTGGTTGTCCGAACCCAATACCGTCTGGATCGGGTAATCGACCAGGTAGCAAAACCCGGACCCGTTGTTATAAACGGACCCCCAGCACGTACAGTTGCGCTCGCAAATTCCCTCGCACGCCTCCAGCGACGACACCGTTTCGTACCCCATGAGTTCTTTAAATGGCAACTCCACACCTTTTTTTCTAATGACTTCGAACCCTTTGTTGTCGCAGAGATCGCCCGTCGCATGCCCGTCGAAGCAACTGCCGGACTCGGGTCTGGTCCGGTTATCCAAACACGAGCAAGAGTCCGACCCAGACCCGCCCTGGCAGAGCCCGTACGGGCCGCACGGACTCGGCATCTCACAAGTGTCTGAGATTGCCTGATATTCAGACACCCACTGGGCACCATCCCAAGAGTACCCTCTCAAGTTCCCGTCTGGGTCCAACCGCACGATCAGGAAACTGTCGACGTGGCGGTTGAACGAGGTAAAAGCCTGGACGTCAACGGGCGGGCCGGTCCCAGTCTGGTACATGCCCAAGAACCCATCCGGGTCGACCCGGGCGTAAATCGGACCGTTGGCAGGTACGACGTCGGCTTTGGCCTCCAAGGCCTTGTGCCGCCAATAAACCTGCGGGTTCCCAACCGGGTCGAACCGGGCGTACAAGGCCATGAAGTCCTCTCCCAGGCTCATGGAGTACAAGCCATTGGAGGAGACAAGGGTCATGTCAGAACTGAAATTCTGGGACTCCACGAGGGTATTTTGGGGAAACCCGAAGCTCTCCCAGAGAGCCACCCCGCCTTGGTGCTCCACCACAAGGTTGGAGGTGTTAAGGAGGATAACCCTGTCCCCATTCGTCCCGGTTGACCAAACTGCCCCCGTTTCGGGGTCCGAAATTACGATGCTGCCATTGAAGAGGATTTCCGCCCTCGAGGACCAGCGAGCTTGAGCTTGTGGTTGCCATAACGGTTGGAGCGAAGGGAGGTGAGTCACCGCGAGGGTGAGTTGGGTCTTGCTGACTCGGAGGAAGCCGAGGGAGAAGTTCCCAGATGGGTCGTTCAAGATGGGTTCGAACTGGGAGGCCATTGATTGGCCTGGGCTGGCCATGAAGCCAACGTGGAGCTCCACCGGGACGCTGGTCGCTGGGGTTAGGAAGATGAGGAGGAGGAGGAGGCGGATCAACTGAGTTGGAAAAGGGCGAGTCTCTGAGTTGAGTGGCGAGTCCATTGGTGGAGATGAACAAGGAAGGAAGCAAGGAAGGAAGGAGGATAAGTAGCTTTTGGAATGGAGCAGGAGAAGCACTTCTGTTTTATATGGGGGGTATTATTATTGGTTTATATTATTGTATATAAAAGAGGGTTCATTTGGTGGCAGACAAGAGGTAAATTATTTATTACTTGGTTATATATTTATTTGCCCCAGTTTTATAACAATTAATCAACTTCCGGTAATATATAATTCTTAACTGGTTTCAAGACGAGACTTTCCATTTTGTTTTATAAAGCTCAACACCTACGGAGATGTGAAATTTGTCTGTCCATGGGGACATAGTATGTACGACTAATCCGATTATGAGTGTGCTTTTTAAGATTTGAACTTTATTTTTTTCGGTTATTTTTTTCATTTAGACCTGATTATCATCGTGTTTCTTCAAAGAAGTAAATATTTCAATAATTTTTTTTACATTTGTAAAATAGAAATTAATATATGTTTATATGAATCTAAACTGATGTCTATACCACAAATATGGGAGCCATATTCCTCGCTAATATTATTGTTATATATATATATATATATATAATTTGTTCATCTCATAAAATATATATGAGTTATTAGCTGATTTAAGTTATTTCTTTCTTCAATCTCATTTTTATGACGAATCTTCAGATAGATGGATTTTAAAGGTGTTCCGTAAGAAGTAAATTTGAGATCAAGAGAATCGTTTTAAAATCAACACCCGGGTGTCAAGACCAAGGGATCTTATTTTTTTATTTTATTTTTTTTTGGTAATCGAGGGATTTTTTTTTTGTTTTACCAAGGGATTTTTTTTGAGAAATAACGGAATTTCATAAAATTAAACGACCTCAAGTCAGAAAGTCATTACATAACAAATTTCACAGATCAGGCGGAGGATGCGATTTCCAATTAGATGCATATTGTCTCATCTTAAACTTTGTGGCAATCCAATTGGCCACCTCATTCTCGAATCTAGGAATAAAAGATAAGCTACATCTAACGAGCTTTCGTAAGACAATTCTAGCTACTATTGCCTCATTCTCAGACCCCCATTCAATCGATATCATCTTGCCATTGATAAAGTCAACGACCATCTTACAATCAGATTGAATGAGGATTGCAAAATTCCAAAACTTCAATCCCGCCAACTCAATAGCCGCTTGTAGGGCCATAATCTCTGCCGCCATCGCTGAAGATGCCTGCATTGTGTAATTCTGGCCATCGATGATTTGCCCTTTATCGTTTCTAGCAACCACGCCAATGCCCGCACATTGATCATCACTATTCCACGCGGCATCGCAATTAACTATCACCTCCTGAGGCTGAGGTGGTATCCATCTCCCAACGTGTGCCTTCCTGAGATCATCAGTTTGCACACTTGCCTTTGAAGCCAACCATTCAGTCCACTCTGAGTAGGCTCTCTTAGCAGTATCAATTGGGCTAGGGAGTTTGTCTTCAAACATGGCTTCATTCCTTGCCTTCCAAATCTGCCAACATAAGAAGATCAAATAGGTAATAAGGTGATTTCCATTTTGCCCCTTCAACTCAGATAACACTTTGGTCAGCCACAATAGAAAGCTGCTGTGCTGACGAAGCTCTTCGCGATAGCCCAAAATAGAGTAAAACCAAGTCACTTTAGCATGAGAACACTGACCAAGAAGAGTGCAAAATAGTTTCACTCTCTATGTCGCATAAGGCACACTTGTCATCCCTTCCCATATTCCTCTTCCACATAGTATGTGCGGTAGGGATGCATTCAGTGGCCACTCTCCGTATAAAGCTCCTGAGTTTTGGTGGTACATCCATCTTCCAGGTTTATTTCCAAAAAGCAGTGTCAGTAGGTTTGTAATATGTGAGACAGATTGATCAGGAACCAGAGACTCCTGCCCAAGGGATCTTATTGAGCGAGAGATTATGTGCCTATTTACAAAGCGAAAAGGCCTATTCCCATGTTTTTGGGCGATACCACCTTAGTAATTAAACACTAATTTTTACTAATTCAAGTATTGGATGTAATTTTTAAAAATTAAAAAATTTTAAACAAGTATATAATATTATTAGATTTTGGATAGCTCGAAATGGTGTTTAAGGCCTATTCTCACGTTCCTACTTCATACTAGATTTTGGAAAACATAAATAAAAAATCCTTTTGTTTTTACTAATCAAGTTATACATATGCCATCAATCGATACGTTCGAAAAATATATGGTTAATTATGGGCAGCCTGTTACAGCCACGTGTCACCGCAGATAATTAATAGGAAAAATGACAGATAAGTACCCTGTAGTTTTACATTTTTACAACGCGATATCATGTGGTTTCAAATTGGTAATTCGGTCCCTGTGGTATTCGAAAAATTTCCCGGGCAAGTCCGAAGCAGCTGCCCGCACATATGGTATTCAAACGATGTCGTATTTTGTCCGACGTGGCGGACACGTGGGTAAGATATTGCTGACTAGTTACTTGGCTAAGTAAAAAAATTTCAGAATGATCCTATTTTTTTATAAACACTCAAAGACCCTCTTCTTCCCCACCTCTCCATTTCTCTCCGCCCCCAACTCCAACCTCCTCCACCTCTCTCTCTCTCTCCCTCTCCCCTCTCCCCAATCTCCTTCATTTCATCTTTTACACAGAATCAAAGCCCATATTTCATCTCCTCCTCTATCTCAACATCCCTCTTCCCATCTAAACCCTAATTAATTACCAATTACAGCTAATAATTCCATCTAAACCTGTCTCCTTGTCTCGATCAATACCCAAAACCAGAAAATATGCCAACACAAACAACCCAGAAACCAATCGATCAATACCAAAGACAGAGAAGAACTCGAAGAAGCCCGTCACCTCTGCTCCTCCTCCTCCACGACCAACAACCCAACCACCGCCTCCATCACACTCCTCTGTCTCCTCGCCCACGTCGCATATAACAACAACAATAGCAACAATCCTCCCCCGCCCTCTAAATCCTCTCGCATCGGCCTCTAAATCCTACAAATGGAAGTTGAAGTAAAGTTGTGTATCCCCGACCTGGCTAACTTCAACCCTTTTAAGGCCCTCCTCGCGCCTTCTCACCTCAAAACCCTAACCCAAAAGAACTACTTCTTTGACACTGCCACCGTCGGAGGGGAAGCTGACAATGGAAAAGATGATGTCAAAGGCGACATCAAGGGAGAGAGGGGAGTCAACAAGGTGGCTCCCCGTGGAGACGAGTGGCTGAGCCTTGGAGAGGATTCGGTTGAAGACAGTGTCGCTGTAGATATCGTGGTGGCGCTACACCGTCGTTACCTGGAACCCTCTTTCTGATTTCTTCTCAATTTTCCTTTCCTCTTCTCTTAATGGCCGGTGTAGAGGTCCGGTTTCAGGACTATTATGTGTTCAACCATTTGGAGTTTGGATGGTGGGTAAGGTGCGATGGTGGGAGGTACAAGATGATGATTTTTTTTTGAAAATTTGTAAAAAAAAAATGCTATTTTGGTAATTTATCATATTACACGTTATCTAACTCGATACCTACGTATCGGCCATGTAGGACCAAAAATGACATCGTTCTAAGACCATATTGACGGGTAGCTACTTTGGACTTGCCCAGAAAAAATTTCGAAAAATACAAAGACTAATTTACCAATTTGAAACCACATGGTATCTCGTTGTAAAAACGTAAAACTACAAGGCACTTATCTGTTCTTTTTCCTAATTAATATGTTAATGGTTATCCAGCAACATTGAAGGAGGTTGGTGATTTTCCATCGGAGAAATGTAAAAATCTGTTCACAGGCAACTGGCAAGGCCAAATTTATGGGGTTAGATTCGGTATTGAAAGTGTAAAATACATCAGCACTGTTCTGGAGGATAAAATGATCTACTCAGTTATAATAAAATAGTTTTTTCGGGGACCGTCCCGGATAAAGGGTGTTGGATAAAATGGTCTCCCCAGTTATGATAAAATAATCTACCCGGTTATGATAAAATGGTCTCACGGTACCGTCCCGGATAAATCGGGACCGTCCCAGATAAAGTGGGTTGGATAAAATAGTCTACCCAGTTATGATAAAATGGTCTACCCAGTTATGATAAAATGGTCTACCAAATGGACCATCCTTGACCGTCCTGAAAATAGACTTCCAGCATCAAATCTAGTCCCCAAATTTGTATAACAACGTTATTTAATATTGTGACATCAATTCAATCAGATCGTGTGCGATCATTTGGAATTTTTTTTAGTGGCGTTATATTATAATCGGTATCAACAAACTAACATAAATAAATAAATAAAACCAAGTCTACGATGCGTTTGGCACGTTGTATTAAAAAAAAGCTTAAAGAAAAAAGGTTAAGAATGTATTTTTTGCCGCCTTTTTCTCGAAATGTTTGTTTCCCGTGAATCGTGACCATGTACTAATATGTATATCGACTCGTTCCTTTGTGTAAATTTTTAGAAAAAGTTCATTTTAGTACCCTGTAGTATCACAGATTCTCACTTGACTACTCTGTAGTTTAAAACGCATAGAAAAAGTCCAACTTATTTTAATTTTTATAAATAAGAGGTCCCGGGCAGCTGCCCAGGGTTGCCCGGCCATTTGGCTTGTCACATCAGATTTTCATTGTCTACGTGGCTCGCCATGTCAATATCTTAGTATATATGTAGCAGATGACTTGGCAAGTGGAAATTTTTTGACATAGTCACAGATTCTTTTTATAATTTCCAAAACTTATCGGCCCCACCCAATGTGCAACCTCCCTCTCCTTCCTTGCCTTCAACCTTCTCCCCCATCATCATGCTTAAGAAATTGAAAAGGGGACAAAAAAATCAATGGCAAATTACAGAAAAACTTTATTTCTTCCACTAAAAATAACTCTTCTTTAACCCATAAAATGGATACTCTCCAAGAAACCCATCTCATTTTCCTGCATACAGCCAAGAACCCACCACTGATTTAGAACAACAATGGCACATGCATAAACAGAGTCCCCGTACCCGAGGAGCTGACGTCTCTAGAGAAGCAAATCTTGGACGAATATTCCCAATCTAGGGTCTTTACCACCCTCACAACAGGGGAAAAGATCGAGTCTTTCTTGGGCCACCACATCTCTCCAAACTCGTCTCACATGAAAATTATCAAACACCTCGAGGACAGAATTTTCGGCGGAAGCAACCAGCAACCCACCAAAATTGGATTTCAGCAAGCATGTTCTCAAACAAGAGCTGATACCCGTCAACTACTCCATCCTCCTCGAAGTGCCCATTACACTAGATTGTAATGGGTCCCTTCCCCGTTAAAGATAGCCGAAAAGCTTCAGCCTTGGGAAATAAATAAGAGACATCAAGTTCTCTTCTTTCCTTCTATTTGTCAATATGAGACACAGAAATAAAGTACTTGAGATTATAAAGTGGACGAATATGGGAGAAAAGCTTATAAATATGTGGGACAAAGTTTAAGCGGGATGGAGATTAATAGATGGATGAGGAAGGAGAGGGAGGTTGCACATTGGGTGGGGGGCGAAGAGTTTTGGAAATTATGAAAAGAATTTGTGACTCTGTCAAAAAATTTCTACTTGCCACGTCATCTGCTACATTGTACTAAGATGTTGACATGTCGAGCCACGTAGACAATAAAAATCTGACGTGACAAGCCAAATGGCCGGACAAACTCGGGCAGCTACTCGGGACCTCTTATTGATAAAAATTGAAATAAGTTGGACTTGTTCTATGCGTTTTAAACCACAAGGTAGTCAAGTGAGAATCTGTGATACTACAGGGTACTAAAGTGAACTTTTTCCATTTTTTGCCAACCTTGATAGATCATTTTAACTATGGCTTTTCTCAATAATATTTTTTATATTCGTAAAATTTGAACTTAATATAATTATAAATAAATCTAAATTTTTTACTAATTAGACAAACTCTAGACAACAAGATATACATATAATTAGGATCCTCCCGATCATGGATTCAGTAATTAGGGTTTGCATAAAATCAATTTTTAGTAATCAACATTAATTGTAGTGAATAATGTATAGATGTTTGGTGGGGATATGGACCATTTTTCCTACTTGCAAGGAAATTTAGTATATGACAGGATAATTCTAGCTACTTTTGTTGGGTTAGGCTAGCTGCTATTTCTATTTTTGAATCACACCTGAGGCTGAGTGTAAAAGAGCAATTAAAAAAACCATCAATCAATTAATTTGCCGCACAAACCGAAAGTCAAAAGAATGAGCCAATCCCATCAACCACTCAACCCACCAACAATGCTCAAGAGATTTAACCGAGGGGTTCCAAACCCGGCTAAATCAACTAATTAATCTTTCTCGCCGAAGCCGAAAAGAAATTAATATTTATTATGTATATCTTAACGTAGTATTAGAACGACATAATTTTTATAGGGAAAAGTACATAAAAGTACTCTGTAGTTTCAGCGATTATCACTTGGATACCCTGTAGTTTCAAAACCGTAAAATAGGTCCAACTTATTTCAATCTTTGTCACGGACCGGTCCCAAGCTCCAGTCCGATTTTTTTTTGGGGAATGGCGTCATTTTACGGCCAACGTGGACTGCCACGTGTCTTTTTCTTGGATGGGTCGATGATGACGTGGCATAGGAAAAAGTCCACATAAGTACCCTGTGGTATTCCCGATTATCACTTGAGTACCCTGTGGTTTAAAAACGATAGAACCGGTCCAAATTATTTCAATTTTTCTCACTTAAGTCTGGCCAATCCGGTTTGCCCTTTTTTTTTCAGAACGACGTCATCGAGGCACTTATGTGGACTGCCCGATCAATTGTGACCGGGATAACTCAATTCTGATGTGGCATGATAAATTACAAAATAGTACCTAATTTATTTTCTCCTAAATCTTCTCTCTCCTCCCTCTCTCCCCCGTCTCTCCTCCCTTCAGATCCTTGATGTATGTACTCCATTAAACCACTCCATTGAAGCACCCCACTTCATTAAAGCACACCTACCAAAATTTCCAAAAATTGGCTCCCTCTAATTCCCCAATTCTAATTCCAATTAAGATTTTTTTTATTTCTTCTCCAGTCATTTGTCTCCCTCGAAGACCAGAGACGACGTCGCCTCGTCTGTCTCTCTCGTTCACCGATTCTCCTTCCTCACCAAGCACTATCATAGTGAGCAACGTCGTCACAAAATCTATCGCGAGCATTGTCGCCAAGCACCATCCTCGCGAGCATCGTCGCCGCCTTTGTCCTCATCCTCGCGAGCAGCGTCGCCACCCTTGTCCTCACCAAGAACCGTCCCTACAAGGAGATAGAGAAATGGAGTGGAGGGTTGTTGGTGGGTGTGTTCGTGGGGTTAGGTTGGAGGAGAGAGAGGCATGTGATGAAGGAAGAAGAATGGTATTTATTATTTTGTAATTTACCCAATACCACATCAGCAACAAGTCAGTCCACATAAGTGCCTCGACGTCATCATTTTAACAAAAAAAGAGCGAACCGGATTGGCCAGACTTAAGTGAGAAAAATTGAAATAAATTGGACCGGTTCTATCATTTTTAAACCACAGGGTACCCAAGTGATAATTTAAAATACCACAGGGTACTTATGTAGACTTTTCCCAAGAAAAAGACATGTGGCAATCCACGTTGGCCATAAAACGATGCCATTCCCACAAAAAAAATCGGACCGGAGCTCGGGACCGGTCCGTGACAAAGATTGAAATAAGTTGGACCTATTTTACGGTTTTGAAACCACAGGGTATCCAAGTGATAATCTCTGAAATCACAGAGTACTTTTGTGTACTTTTCCCATTTTTATATTATGATGCGCTCACATACTTTCTGTTTGATGGTATGAAGAGGATCTAGAGGCTGCAACTTGCCAGAAGTGACATGGTGACTTCATTAAATGAAATGAAATGGGCAAACCCAACTTTATATTATGTTTCATAAAAAAAGAGAAAGGCAGCTCTATATTGTTGCCTTGAATATACAAGATTCAAATTCAATTGTTGCATCCTAGTTCGGTACAAAAATGAAACCATTAAATCAGATAACACCAAACATATATGAATCAATGAAAATTGAGGATTTAAATCTTGACAGACGTAAAAATTTGCTTTCTAAAAAAACTTATTTCTTTCATTAATTGCGTGGGAATTCAATTAAGAAAGCATTGACTTTTTATAAGCTGATGCATCGAAGTAATGGGTTGACTTTATTTTGATCTGACAGTATCTTTGCCATTTATAGAATTTATATTGCATTGTATGGGATCAGTGGACATCACGAATTATATTGCTTTTTTCTCCTTCCAACTTTCTTCAACTAGCCATGTACATTTAAGACGTTGACTTAGCTTTTTTTTAATATTTAAAATTAGGTATTGTCCGACTCTACATAGCTTTTCAAATAGTATTTTTTATATTCGTAAAATTTAGAATATATATTTTTTTTTTAGGAAATGAGTCTAAAACTAAATCGAAGTATTTAACAATTTGAACCAACTCTTACCGAACTTTTCATCCCTATGCTTAGCTACTCTGCTTAACTTCTCATACTTTCGTGGAATCTGCCGGGTTTTTTGTCTCTATGGTATTACTATTCATAATATTTTGTGAAAAAAGTGTCCGAATTTAAAGTATTGTGAACGCGGTGTCCACGTGGCACAGACGCCAAAAAAGGATCAAGATCTGACTTTTATGTCAGATGACTAAAAAAGTCAGATCTTGGTAAAATAAGCATAGTGCACTTCTAGCTTGGTGGTGAAGGTGCCCACATTCCACTTTTTGATCATTGGTTCAATTCGTACTAGCAATCTTGTTCAATACTTGAGTTTTACTTTTTTTATCCATTATAATTGGCAATTGGTCAAAAAACATTTGTTATCAATTTTTTTTATCTATTATAATTGGTAATTGGTCAAATATGTTTTTTATTAAAAAATTATTTTTTATCCATTATAATTGGTATTTTTTATTAAATTGTTTTTTATCCATTATAATTGGTTTTTTATTAAAAAAATATTATATCTATTATAAAAAATATTATATCTATTATAATGTTATAATAGATATAATATTTTTTAATAAAAAAACAATTATAATGGATAAAAAATTTTAAATAAAAAACCCGATTATAATAGATTAAAAAAATTATTTGACCAATTACCAATTATAATGGATAAAAAAAATTTTTAATTAAAAAACTTATTTGACCAATTACTGATTATAATTGATAAAAAAATGTTGATAAAAAAATTTATTTGACCAATTACCAATTATAATGGATAAACAAACAATTTTATTAAAAAATAAGTTTTTATCAAAAAAAAGTCCAACTCAAGTATTGAACTTATAACCTTAGGACCACAACTTTGACCAAATTGGCTATGAAGAATTCATTGTCAATTTATTACAATTTAATATATTTTATATTATATTTATGTTGATAGTAAAAATAAGATTGTAAAAATGTTGGTAGAAGGAATCGAACCAATGACCAAAGAGTGAGATATGGGCGTCTTCACCACCAAGCCAGAAGCACACTAAAGTTTTTTTACCAAGATCTGACTTTTTAAGTCGAATTTTGCCAAGAACCGATTTTTTAAGTTGGATGATAGATTCGCCAAAAAAGTCGGATCTTGGTCATCCGACATAAAAAGCCAGATCTTGGTTTTTTTGGCGTCCGTGCCACGTGGACATTGCATTCACAATATTTTAAATCAGGACACTTTTTTCACAAAATATCATGAATAGTAACACCATTCAGACAAAAAACTCAATCTGCCCTAACCTGACCGCCTGCATTAGCTGCTTGGTGTACTTAAAAAAAATAAGCTTGGTGTACTTGATTCACGATAATAACGGGTCATGTATATGATGAGGTGCCACAGATCAAAGATCTACGTCCAATTATTAAGGAAGTATTGAGATCTTAACCGTCGGATATATTGTGACCAAACAAAAATCTCTCCTTGTCCTAATGGTATACACGTAAAGTAGTGGTATACTGGTAAACATGTGAAGTGATAATAATATAATGGTATAAACTTGGTTTGCGAAAATATTATACTTATTTAATTAAAATTATTTAGAGTAGAAACCGAGTCAAATTATATCTTCGAAACAATCCCTTTACTAATTTTCTAAAAAATAACCATCTGTTTCACATAGTGCAAACTCGACCAAAAAGGTCCACGCCCAATTCAACCCCTAAAATTGGATTGTCACATATCAAATTTAACATCGATCTAGCCAATTTATAAGTGAAAATATCGACATCGAATTCAAATTTTGGAATAAAAGTGATAGATAAATTTACATTGTAACAATTTATTTGTATCATGCAGTTCGTGGTTATCAAAAGAACATACTTTCTTAGTGTTAGGGATGGCAATTAGACCCTTACCTTGAAGGTGTACTCAGATCCAGATCCAGATCCGGATCCGAAGGGTTCCAGATCCGGATCCGAAGGGTTCAAGATCCGTTAATTTTGACCGGATCTAGACTCTGATCCTGCCCGGATCCTGATATTTTAAAAAGATAAGGACATGGATATGGATCTATAGGATCCTGTCCGAATTTTTTAAATTAATATTAAATAAATATATATATATGTATATTAATTAATAAACATAATACAAAATTCTCAATTTTAACCTACCCAACTTCAAATTTTTTATATTTACTTGTTTGGTTCCTTATACTGATTTGTTTAATGAATGAAAATATCACATTGCTATTTGAAAAATATCAAATGATAATTTAATTTTTTTTAAATTAACAATTTTAAAAAAAAATACAGACCCGCGGGTCGCCCTTATCCTGCCAAATTTTTTCAGACCCAAATCCTGCCTGAATCCTTATTTTTAAAGAGGATAAGAATAATGATCTCGGTCCACCATTCAAAAAAGAGGATAAGGATCTGGGTCTTATAGATCCTACCCGGATCCTGTCCATTGCTATCCCTACTTAGCGCATCGATTTATAGAGTTGTGTGCAGTAGTGAGCAAACCCGAATCTATCCATTTTTTCTTCAAGATTGGATGGATAATTTAGTATTCGGATATGGGTTATCGAAATATCAATTGAATATGAATTCAAATTTACCCAGTCACCTTCCTATGTGGCAATAAAATGATGTTGTATTAGCCTACGTGGCTGCCACGTGGACGTTTTTTTTATCCCCGTCATCGTATACTGTCAAAGATTTTAAAACACAGGGACTGAATTACCAAATTGAAATCACACTTCCTGAAAGTAAAATCGATCAAACAACAAGTAAGTAAAGTGTACTTTTTCTAATTATTAGTTAAGATAATCCAAAATATCCGAAATTTATTTTGGGACATACCCAGTCGATGCCCATGGCGCTCTGGCTGCCAAAACTCCCAATTGACAGTCACAGCCTGTGTTTTAGATAGGGTTAGCATCTCCATTGGCTAAAGCTCCACTTGCAGAAGTACAAATGCAATACAATAAAAAATGGGACAAATGATAGGCCCAAATTGACTGATTTATATAGAAGCTTCCGTAGCATTAATCCTGTCCACACTATTACACACAAAAATGCAGAGGCCGATGTCTTATGATATGCCACGTCAACACTCACCCAACTTGTAGATTTCCAATTTCAATAATCTTATTTAAATAAAAACGATGATCCTGTGATAGGAGTAGTTTATCTAGAATTTGGAAGAAGAATTAACTCCACGAGGAACGGGCAGAAAAGTTCACCAACAAGTTGACAAAATTCATCTCCCGTGAACTTTCGGTCGACTTTATTTATGCTGTCCATCTTTTTCGATCAAAAGAAAAAAGTCAAAACTATCTTATTTATACTTGCACAAGGCCGCTGTTCGTGGGATCACTATAACTAAGCACTGTCTCTTTTTTGATAAATAATATTGTTTTAAAATTTGTGGTTCGATTTAAAGTTCATTCACTTGCCAAGATGATCATCTTTTAATGTGATTAGAGAAACAATAACATGCATCGTTGACATATCCAATCAGCTATATTCCACATGTATATCCAACAACACCACCACCTCCACTAGCCCGACCTGGATTTTCTTTAGATCATATCCCATCAGTATCTAATTTAGGGTAAAATACAAGTGGACCCTTATAGTTGCAGGTAACAGATCCGGAGGTCCATGAAGTTTCATGTTCATCTCTGTACTTGACAAAAACGTACATCTAAGTCGTGTAACCCGAAATGAGAGAGATTGAGCTCTAGTTAATTTAGGTCTGAATACGATTCGAATTCAAATTTTCAATAAAGATTTGAACCATCTTCAAATTGTTCATGGACAAATTCAAATATGAATTATTAACCAGCTAATTGGAATTCGTTGATAATGGGCGAGGGCCCCTACCCCTACACCAATAGCCCAACTAGCCTGTGCGTGTAGAAACACAGGACGTAACATAATGGGCCAGCTTTTGACTATTGGTTTCCTTAGGCCCACACCTCCATCGTGGGCTGGTTAGCCCACACCTCCATCGTGGGCTGGTTAGCTTTCAGCTCGAATTTGCGCATGCGGTAGTTTTGAACCCACGCCCTTTCGGACCAGAACCCTAATCTGGCGTCTTAGACCAACTCGGCCATCTCAACTTGTTGTCACACGTCATAATTTTCACATATAACATAGTGTTTCGCAATGGGTAGGGTAGGGTATTGGTAGGACCCTACACATACCCTAGTTTTTTTAGTTGGACTCATACCCTACCTTCGACCCTACAAATTTTTTGTTGTTAGATTCATATCCTACCCTCTCAAAAACCCAGGGTCTACAGGGTCTATAGGGTCCGACCCTTTAACGTTCTGTATTTTGATAATTTTTAATCAAAAATTAATTTTTATATTAAATTTAAATAAATTTAAGACATCTGCTACGTTACACATCAATATTCTATAGAAAATTGATGAAATATCAAATTTTGTAATTTAATTTCAATAGTACATAAACAATTCAAACAAAAAATATAGAATGTCGGCTTTTAGTGATCCATCATTTACGACATCTTCTAAGTTGGTTGTGTAATAACATAATAAATATGTTAAAGTTAACCACAAAATATATTATATATGGTCTAATTAGGATCTAACTATGGTCTAATCAGGGTAGAGTCTAAAATAAGGTAAAAATATAAAGGTATGGTCCGACCCACGGGGTCTAACTATGAATTCATATCATACCCTAGACCCTACTTCTAAACATGGACCCATACTCATACCCTACCCTAGACCCAGTCAAAGTCAATATACACTCGATCCGTAAGATAAGGATAGGGTCCGACCCTCAGGTATGAGTATTTCTGCCATCCCTACATCGACATGTTATCATAACGAATGTTTGCCACTGGCAGTCGAAGCACTTCAGTAAAAGAAACACACATTGTCGACGTAAAAAATACATCACATATATCGCCCGGCAGTCTGCAGAAGCTCACAGTTTGCATCAGTTCCGTCGTTTGGCAGAGCCATTAGGGGCATTAAGCAAAAAGCTTCTAAGGTTACATCTTTATCATCCGTATATATATCAAATGTGAAGGGCAACCAGAGACGTTCTACTTTACGTTGGAACAGATGATCATATACTGGAAGGCCAGGGAACAATCCAAATCGAGAATAACAGATATCATCATCGGTAGGGAAAGCAGACACTTGATGATCCAGCTCTCAAGGTACCGATGAGATCCAGCTCACCTCGACATCTCGAAAAGAACAGAAAACTGAAGAAATGAACCCATTGGTTCAACACTTCTCAAACTGATTGGTACAGAGCAAGAAACCATCAGGATCCTAATCCATGGATCTCTGGGATTGAGAAATCCTAGTCGAAGGAAGAAAAGAAAAACAGAAAAGAGGTGCCACTGGTGCTACTAGTTATACAGCAGACGATAGGGTATCGGCGACTTGTGTTCGTCCTTCTGTTGCCAGCATCCACGGTGCATCAAATTCGAACTTTCTGGATTTAACAAGATTCCAAGGAAGCAAGACATCTAAAGACAAACATGTCACATCAATTATCTTGGCTCTTCATAAAATTTCTATAGGACTGAAAGTTAGAAACAAAAAAAGCCAAAAGGTTTAAGGCTGGGAGGAGGGATATAACTACGAGTACAAGATTTCGGCACAATCGTTATGCACAGCAGCAAAATTTAGTGTATGAAGCACCAGAAAAACTGGTAGTAAACCTGACACTTGGCTCTTCGTACACAGGAGCCTCCGACGCTCACCTCCGCAATTATACATCCGTCTCCTGCCACAATTACGAGTGTGTAAAATTATACAGCACACAAAGATGGCTCCGAAACTGGGTACCAAGAACAGACAGACAGAGCGATACAGAACCAGTTCAAGTATATCAAAGCAAAGAAGAAAGTGAAACGCAAAAAAGGAAAAGTGAAGATGCTATGATTCAGGAATCTAGATTGATATGCATGCCTTGGCTGGAGCATACACAAGCACTCCGCAACAGGTTGCACAAAAACAGCAAACGCCCGGTTTTTCGGCAATACTGTACCAAGCATCCATGGGAAAATTAGAGCAAAAAGAGCCATATTTTCCTTTAAATTGCATGCAGACGCTAGAATCTGTCAAGGCATCTAAAGACCTGAAAACACGTTCAGTGCGTTGAACATGCAAATAATGGTTTCAAACAATTAAAAATTATTTCTGCAGAAGTACATAAATCTCATTTGAAACTGCTCTTACCATTTTAACACTACTGCCAATCCCCAAGTCACCAGCAGACATGTCCGGGGAACAACTTGCATGGATGATAGGACCTTTCATATTCTTATTTGTGCTTCCTAGATCTGCATCTCCTTGAGGAAGTGCCATGTGAATTGCTCCACTGAACATCCACTCGTTTCTTTCTTGGTCATAATAATCTTCAAACAGTTCACCACATAAAACACACACACACTGATCATCATCTGCCAGAACCATTGGCCTGTCTTCGTCCATTTTTCCTGCAGCCTCGTCTGCGGACTCAGTCGACTGGATGTCCATATGCAGGCCTGCCTTTCCAGAAATCCAGTTATCTGTATCAACATACCATTTCCTAGTTGCCTTATTTATTCCATCTTGATTGGTCTTCCTCCATGTGTGCCATTCCAAATGCTTATCAAGTCGTTCTCTAAGCTTAAGCCGAAGGCCACAAATGCTGCATTGATGAAGAAGTTCATCAAATAATGCACTGATAACAGGTGGATGTAATTCTCGGATCACATCAGACTTAAACTGTAGTCCTATCAAATTTTCTGCCTCCGCAGAGCTGCACGAAGGCAAAGCAACAGACGTTTCAACACCAGATTCTACAGGAGAGACTTCACTGACATTGCCTGATTGAAAAATAGAACTGGCAGGAACAGGGGTGACTGGTGCTGGCTTTTGAGCACTTATACTCGGTTTCTGATTCTGAGGTGATGCAGGCTTTTGAGAACCAGCAGGTACAGAGGTAACTGATACAGCACTTGGACTGGTCACACCAGATTTCGAATTCTGTGTTGCTAAAGGCTTTTGCACAGTTTTGCTGGGTTTTTTCTGATTCTGAGGCGGTGCAGGCTTTTGAGATGCAGCAGGAACAGAAGTAACTGATACAGCACTCCTGATTATACTTGATTTTCGATTCTTAACTGTTGAAGGATTTGGGGCAGTTATACTCGGTTTCTGATTTTGTGGCAATGCAGGCTTCTGAGATGCGGCAGGTACAGAGTTAACTGATACAGTAGTCGGACTGGCTACACTTGATTTCAGATTCTGTGTTATTGAAGGTTTTTGGGATGACAAAAGCAGAGGCGCGTCTGACTTGGATGCAGATATTAAACCCTTTGCAACTAGTGAGCTTAGAAGATCAGAGATTGGGCTTGGGGCCGCATCAGAGGCTTGGCCAGATTTTGGTGAAGTTCCAGTAGGAAGCGAGTGTGGCTCTTTAGTTCTCTGAGAATCATCAGGGTCTGCTGATGTGTCCCCATGCAAGAGTACAGTTGACAAAGACGTTGTGTTAACCTTAGTCGCTGAAGATCCAACACGAGGAGGTTTTGGGCCATGCGATGGAGGAGGCTTACTGTTTGATCGGACTTGTCTGACATCCTGAGATTTTCCACTCGGTAGGGAATCATTACTTAACTTGGAGAGAATACCACTCTTCATAACAGCAGCCAACAAACTACTGGTGCTTGATGGCCTAGAAGTTTCAGTAGCCAGTGGATCCGAATACTCGGGTATTGAAGTTTCGGACTTCAAAGATGATCTCAAACTAGAATCCAAATGAAGGTGCTCGCCCTGTGGCTTTGACAAAGGGTATTTAACACCTAGCTGCGAAGTAGGTCCCGAAGGAAATGGATCATGGTCTTCAAGCTTCAATTTTTGCACTTTTCCATGTTGAAAATTAACAGCTGATAAGTTTCCAGTATTGAGAGAAAGATTGTAATCAAGCCGAGGGAACGACCCCGGTTGTGCATAGGTTGGCTCAGCTGAATGAGGCAAGTGTTGCTGTGAATATTTTGCTGGAAATGACGAGGGCAAAGGATGCTGGTGCATAGGCGATTGTTCCGATGGAGACGATGTCCTCCCAGGCTGAAAGGGTTGCTGAGCTGAAAATCCAAACCCGGTGCTTCCGGCATGAGAAGGCCCTGATGGTCGAGGTGCTAGCCTGGGCAAGGAATAACCTTCTGAGTGACCCATACCAGTAGCAGAAGTCCCAGAATCAACTAGTCTTTCACTTGACTGCAGCTCCTGGATTGACCAAGGAGAGGACAGTCGGTTCCCAAATACTTCCTTCTGTTCAGCGGAAAGAGAATCGGAAGAACTCTCTCCATCAAACCTTGATCGAAAGTCATTAAGGCCCCGTGATTTCGAAAGATCTTCCAAATCCTACACAAAGGAGAAGGGAGAACAAGTCAAGGACCCACAGAAGAACTCAAACAGCCAGGCCACCACTGTTCTTCAACAAAACATCCAATATCATGGTTATTTAGTAAAACAATATCCAATATCATGTTTACATAGCGCACATTGTTTATCTCAGATCCCCGAGAATTGAATAAGGCCTATGAGCCTAGAATTCTCCTTTATTTGGCTTACTAGATAAATGAACAGTTATTTTACTGTAGAACAAACCACATAAGTGAATATTTTTGGTCAAATGCAATCTTAAAAATAATAATATCAATAGTAAAGTAACACAGTATTACCAATTTCTCTGAATCATCTGGATTCCAAAAGTCCTTCCTTGAGTTTATGGAGATTTTGGCGGCATCGTGCCCTGGTAACCTGGAATGCATATCCCACATGAACTCCTCCTCCTCAGAATTTTTCCAGCTAGAAGACAACCTGCCAAGGCTCCTAGTTGCTCCTCCTGATGCTGGCTGCAGTTGCAGATCAACATCAGGAGACTTGGGTGAGGGGTAATTTGAAATCCCATGCTTAGCAGAAAACCCATTCCTCTGGCCGGAAATTGCCTCTGTGGTACCACTGCCACCACCAAACCAAGTCCTGCCACGTCCTGGCTCAGAAATCTTGCCTCCTATTCTCCCAACTCCAGTAAATGAGTTCCTCGAGATATCAGAGCTATATGCCAAATCCCCGTAAACACCTATTTTCTTCTCATTAACAGGCACACTTAGAACCTCTCTTTGGGAGCACTGAATATTCTGAAATTTGGCTATTATCATAATCTAAAAATATATTGAAATAACAGTTCATCAAAGAAAAAATGATCAGTTTACTCACGTGGATTTTAGTAGAAGAATCCACCCATGGGCGACCAGCATCAATTGCAGATACTCTATCTAGCCTTTCCGCATCGTTAGTTGAGTTGGCTGTAGGAAGAGACGCATCACTTGCCATTCCTTTCACCTTCACATTCAATGAACCATACAAAACCATTTGTCAGTGAATTCCTCACATCTTCAAGTGGTCAGATATCGGTCAGTCGAAAAAGAACTATCATCACCAGACGACATTCATGAATAGTACCTCAAATGTTCTAAAATTCAGAAATGCTGCAACACTTGGATGGAAAAGAAAGTTCAAGGCAAACCTGGAGAGTTCTCAACAACCTCTACAACCCTTATTCAATATTCATAGGCAAGCAAGGAAAACTTTCCCAACGTCAATGAAATATAAGATTAGCTACCTACAATATTAACAACATACCCTGCTGCTAGACTGTTGAAGTCGCTGCCTTTCCAGGTACTTGGGATTAACATGAATGCTATTTTGCGGACGTTGTGCCTGAGAATCAGGCCTAGTTGACGGACCTCCTGAACCATTGAGAACAGTGGTAAATCCAAGTTCTTTTTCAATTGTCTGGAGTGTCTGAGGAGGGAAAACTCCTTTCCAAGTACCAAAAAGATGCCGCATACTCTGATGCATGGAAACATCAACGTGCCGGTACGCTTTGCAGAACACCTAAAAAAATCAAGAGTAACCAAATACTACATCAGAGAATTTATAGGAGAGGTGCACCTTGAGGTCGGATATGAGTCATCATTTAATAAATGAACAAGCACATGAATGAAAGAGCGTATCAGTCAGCAAGAATTCTGCCATCACATGCTTAAGTAGAATTGAGCATTTCAAATTTCGCACGCTGTAAAGTGCCTCCTTGGCCAAGCTGACAAGACATATTGAGTGTAAAAGCACAAGAAAGGGGGTCTAATTTAGAAGTGACTAGGTTGGAAAATTGAAGAATTTGACTTTTACAAGACTACAAAAATTTGATAGTTCTGGGAAACATTTCATCAAAAGTAGAGCTGTAGCCACACTGCTCAAAGCTTCGAGATGTTGTAAGAAAGGCAGGACAAAACAAACCTCGGGTAATCTTGCAGCAAAGTATCTTATGTAGTCTCTACCAATGTTCTTTACAATGCTGTCTAGGAGATAAAGTGATGGAAGCTTTTGATCACTGGGGACCTGCAAATAATTATATTACAATTAGCTACAACCTAAGAGGAAGATTTAACCAAAACAACCAATAAGTTAAGACATGAAGGCTTTCGGTCAGAATGACAACCAATCACGAAACTGAACTACCATGGCCTTTTCCATGTCAAATTTATTTATCTCAAACAATGGACTACAGTATCGCCAACCAACCGAGAAAAGCATCAGGAAACCAGAAAAACTCCAGGTGTCAGGCAGACAAAGAAACTCGCGATCAGAAGAAGTACACTGCAGCTCCCAACACCAAGTAGAAGTCGAGTAGTTCCCTTGAGTATCAGACTTCATGTTTCTCCCAACTGAAACAATTGCAGGTCCCTTCTAGGATTTGGCACTTGCACTCGTTAAAGAATTCCAAAGACTGAATAATTTGACATGGCACAATAATGGCCAATGGAGGAGTGGGGAAACAACAAATACATTCAGAAAAGAAAAGGATTGTAAACAGTAAGCTATTACAGCATCGATAAGTACATGAGAGTTCAAGTTGGCTGCCAATTGCAGAGTACAGCATGACCAAAGAATAAGTAAAAAAGCGCTAGGAGAGTGCAATTAACAGGTTGATCCAAAACCATTATGCAACCTAAAATCGATGCCCAAGACAATTCATGGCACAAACAGTGATTATTTTCTGCACAAGCACGGAACAGAAAAGGCTATACATTGCCGTAAAGTATTGGTACTCCCGAATTTGAGATCTAAGAAACTACAAAAATACCAAAAGAAGGAAAAAGCAAGAGGAAGGCCTTTAGATGAAGCTAAATCTCGAGATATTTCATTAACACGTATTTACACCTTCCTAACCACCGCCATCATTACTCTACTATGGCATTACTCCAAACAACTACACTTCTATCGAGTTTAAAAACATCGATCTAAATTCAACCATCCAGCAATAAAATTATCGAAATTGGTTCTAAAGCTGGCGGGCTTCACCTCGATGATGTTGTTGCAGATGGTGGCGGCCACAGCCTTGGCGGCGTGGACATTCTCCCCGGCGATGATCGTCAGGTTAGTGATTATCGGCTTCGAGTTGAAAGTCAGCTCCGCCAGCGCCGCCTTGTACTGGCTCACCAGCTCCTGGTACACCTGCGGTTGAGACTGCGGCTGGTACGCTTCGGTCTGCCCCGGGTCGCTCCCCGGCCGGTACCGCCC
The DNA here is from genome assembly GCA_963995505.1 of Hypericum androsaemum. Taxonomy (NCBI): domain Eukaryota; kingdom Viridiplantae; phylum Streptophyta; class Magnoliopsida; order Malpighiales; family Hypericaceae; genus Hypericum; species Hypericum androsaemum. The sequence continues at coordinate 3,653,928 of OZ023184.1, read as the reverse complement.
CGAGAAAGGCCGACCGTTAGGGTTGGGATTCGGCTGGTCATCGGCGGCGGTTAGTCGGGGCTTCTTCAACCCAGGCTCTCGAGATCTGTCGAACGATGGCCTTCGCGTGCCCTCCATCTCCATCTCAATCGAAATCGAAACCCTAATTCCTCCGATTAGAAATCGTTCCTATCTCTTATCTTATTACATAGTGAAAAAAGAATTCGAGAAAAAAATACTATAAAGAATTATACAACTGAGTACAAAAAAGGGAAAGGCACAAAAAACCCTAGGGTTCATCCGGTACAAAAATTACAAAACAGGAAACGAATTCGTGAGATGGAGATGGGCTAATGAGCTGAGCTCTTCTTTCTATTGTACAAAGCAGGAAACGAATTCCCGAATCCAAATTGCGAAAATTTCAAAAGGAAAAAGAATCTAATTGAGAGTGCAAATAGGAGATCGATGGGCTATATATATATATAAGAGGGCGAGGAGGTGCCCTAATTGCAGTGGCCGGTGGGGGTTTGAAGCGTCGCGAGAACAGAATTTTCTCGTATCTTTTTGGCGGAAACCCATCCAAGTTGATTTAGATTGTGTCAAACAAATTTATTTATTGAATTTTGGAATAACTATACTATTTATTTGAACTCAATAGTTTATGAAATCTGAATAAATTTTCATTAAATAATTTATGCTAATTTTATTAAATTTGAACTAATCCAATTAATATAAATATTATGTTTTTTACAAAAAATAAATATCTTCACAAATTTTTTTATTTACATAGTGATACCATTGTAGTTATAAATGTGTCAAACACTTATATCCAATAGTGAGGACATTCTTTTGGGTTAATTAAGATATTTTGAATTAGAATATTTAGAAATACAAAAATCAAGGTGTGCTGAGTTCAAATTATTAAAAATATAAAAATATTAAATAGTAGTAAATTATTGCATGTATAGTATTTGTAATTTGACTTTTTGATAGGGAACATTTGGTAATTTACTTGCCACCTTTGTTGGATGTTCAAGGCCGTCAAAGCGGACAAAAAAATAAGGAATGATTCGGCGGATCCGGTAGGAACAAAAGAAAATTTGTCTTCAGGTGGGAACCAAATTTTACACCGTCAGATTCGATTGTAAAAAATTATTTTTAAATCTGATAGTCAATAACTTATCATATGATATTAGTTTGTATGTCATCATAATATTAATTTACTTTAATCTCCATGAGTGGGGACTAACCTAGTCCCACCAAATTTGCCCCCTACCTTTTGTGTCATAACTCGTAACTGGTAAAAATTAAAGTTGTTTCTTTCTTATTAGGGAATGGAGATAGCTTTTACCGGAAAGGTATTTATTGGTAGATTTATTGATGGATTTGGGTAACTTCAAATTACACAATTGGTTTCGACTATTGTTTTAAAGACGCGATCCGACCAGTTAGACCGTTAATCGAAAAATTGATCGGGTCAAAAATAATGTCAGGACATCAACTTAACGAGCCAGTCATTTTATGGTCGGACTGGATGGTTGGATCGAAATTTTTTGGTTCGTTAGGTTTGCCCAAAAAAGTGAATAATCGAGCCTCAACTTATCGTATTTTACCATTTTTATTCCAACTTCCAACCCTAGAATTTAAAAACCTTCTGCGGCACATGTATTTGATTCCATTTGTGCATATATTTGATAATTTTTGGAGGTGTGAGAGTGATTACATATACGATTATACATATATTATTAATATAATTTTAACAAAATATTTTTAATTTAAAAAAGGTTGGACCAGTTGACCTAATGGTCAGACCAAAATATGGGTCGAGCTCCGTATCATTTTTGAAAACAATGCTTTCGACATTTATAGGAAAGAAATCGAGGAGGACGTTTCTTTCCCACTACACCACACACACACAGAATTCAATAAAAGTTATTTACTCTACAATTATGATTCTTACGATTGAAATATTTGTTTTATTTTTTTTGTTTAACTATTGGTATCCGGCCCACTGGACCGACTAATCCAATTCGAGTCGGATAGGACTTTTGAAAAGGTGACAAAGCTCTCCCAACAAGTATTTAACACTGCTGCGTACTCAAGGAATCGAACTCGAGACCTGGTTAAGCTAGAACAACTCCCTCACCAGTTAATCTAAATACCTGTTGGTAAATATTTGTTTTATTTATTCAATCTAATTTGTAGATGTAAACATATTGTCAAAGACTTAAATAAATATTTGGAAATGTGTTTTAATATATTTTCGAAATTCTAATTTCTTCTGTGGTTTAGCTGATGATTGTGGGATCTGTGTGCTTTGTTTCTCTCATCTATTTTCTTTTTTTTTTGCAAAAAAATGTCGGCATTTGCTAAAAAAACTAAAAAAGTATAATTTTAATTTTATACTAAAAATCAGCTCTGCAATGCAAGTTTTTGAAAAAATACCCGAAGGTTGACCAGAAATTTGGTCCGACCTTTGGTTCGATCAGTTGGATAATTAGTCAGACCAAAAATTTTAATTATTTTTATTTCATATTCAGCCCGCTTTTCTTTTATGATTTGGAGAAATAGAGTGTGTGATAGAACTTTTTTATTTTATTTTGTGTTAGCTTGAAAAAAAATTTGTCAGACTGTGCGGGACGAATAAAAAAAGTCAGGTTGGACTGGCCGTTTGTAAGATGTGTAGGTTAACCCCAATCCAGAACGAAAAAGTACCTAGTTCGCGGTCAGACCACCGACCGGACTGCGTTCTTTAAAACCTAGCTCCAATGTTTGGTTCAAGTTTATTCAAGTGATAATGAACTCTGGCTATATGGGCTGGGCCAAAACAAGAAGTCCGGCCCATACAACTTACCCTAAAACCCTACCCTTTTTTTTTGGTGGAATCTAAAACCCTGCCTTAAGTTCCTTGGGGTTACTGTCTTCTCGCGCAAGAAGGTAACCAGAGCCAAGCGCGCGCTGGAAAAGCGCGCCCCTATGCTCGTAAGCAACCCACCTGACCTCCGAATCTCCGATGCTCTGTTGTTATTTATATGGTCTGATGTTGCGGGTCCCACAGGTGGAGGGCGGGAAGAAGAGACTGATTCTGCAGGGGACGAAGACGACCTGCGTGTTGAACTCGGTGCTGAAGGAGATATACCACCTGAAGCGGGTCTCTGTGGTGAGGTACACGCACAAGAACGACAACATTGGGCCCTTCGAAAGCGGGGGTGAGACCTCATTGGGCCTCTTCTCCCTCAAGACCGATTGCAGCATCTTCGTGTATGGTACAATGGCGAGTTGAAGCATTTGAGCTTGATCTCTTACGCAGAGAGGTGCGCGTCAGCTGTGAGACTCGGCCATTCTCGTGTTTTCAAGTTTGATGATTGATTTGCTTGATCATCAATGTGTTGCAGGTGGTGGAGAATCTGAATCTTGCCGGGATGGATGGCGCCTTCGTATGTACAGTCGTGTCTTCAAAGCGTGTCATCCTCACCCACTGTGCTCTGTGGCTTAAAAAGTCCGGCACGGTAGTCCCCCGGATGGAACTGGTGGAAGTCGGCCCCTCCATCCATGGATTTGGTGGTCCGCCGCCACTGGCTCCCCAACGAGGATTTGAGGAAAGAAGCCATGAAAACAGCTAAAGACCAGGCCAAGAAGAAGGTCTCATTACTCAAATCTCTCTTGGCCAACTTCTTTGGGACTGAATTTCTCTGTGACTTAGTGCGCGACTTGAATCTTTCTTTCTTGGCAGATTAAAAACGTTAGTAAGTATCCTTTGGACGGGAAAATCGGGAGGATTTACATTCCTGATCAAAAGGTAAGAATGCACTTACAAAATATTTGGTAGCTATTTGGGTTAGACGTTTTTCGAAGAATTAATGTACTCGTACGACTAGGGATGAGATCAAACTTGGCGGTATCAACATCAAGGCGGGTAACTCTGACCTTGCCGAGGTGCTCTTTCCCTCTTGCGGGTTTTCCCACAAGATTTTTACCACCCGAGGATTTTACGGAGCCTAGCAACCGCAACCTCTTTCTCTGAGGCTGATGAGGTGCCTTATGGCCCTCTAGTTAGGAGACTTGGTTACGCTTAGACGTCTTTTCTAATGTACTTGGATCTATTATTTCGTATTTATATAGAAATCTGACCTCACTTCTCCTCCTGTTATTGTTGTTTACCAGATTGGCGAAATGCCTGCCAACATGCCCAAAGGAGTGAAGAGAGAGCTTCGCGAAGCTAAATTGAAGAACGGAAACGAAGATCGATCGTCGAAGAAGCAGAAGGAAGATACCGAGTAGTAGTTGAATATAGCAGCTAATGCCTAAGTTTTGCTCCGTCTCCTTGGTTGTCCCTGCAATATGCAAAAGCTTGAAAGAATCTGTGTCAAAGCATACCAGAGAGAGGAGAAAATTATGCAAGTAAAATAATCAGAAATGGCACTCAATTAAAGTAATTTTTTCTAAGCAATGTCCTACTAAGTAGATCCAATCATGTAAGGAAATATCTAACATCTACGGATCTTTATTCGCTGGTCCAATTATCTACTTAGTAGCTAGACCCTCATGGCTCCTCTGAAGGCCACGAAGTGATGCCTGGCCCTCCTGCTTCTCGAGCAGAACCCACGTCCCATATATCCGAGAAATCCGTCGACCAGAATTCTGGAACATCATAGTTAACATGACTATCCCACAGTTCACTGGTAGAGCTAGACATGCCAGTTTGAGCATCCAATCCCAGGTTCCATAAATCATCTTGCTCAACCATGCTTTCAAGCTCCGGAGATGGGAATTCCAAAAACTCTTTCTTCCCTGCGAATTCCTGAGGAAAAGAGACAAGATACTCGGGGTCAATCTCTTGTTTTGGGGTTGCAATGCTTTTCCCCTTGAAATCTTCTCTTCCCATGGTCAATGTCTTTTCTCCAACCGGCTTGGTGGCGCGGATTAATCCTTGAGCCTTTTCCAGTTCATCTGATGCGGTTGCCTCCTGGAAAGCAATATCCTCGATTTGAAATGGCATCTCTCCTGCATCTTGACCAATATCTTGCAGGACATAATCATCAGTTGGCTCCATATGAACAGAATTCACCTCAGGGACCACACTTTCAGGTTCATATTTCACAATCTTCTCTTCCATGGACATCCTGTTTCGACCATCTCCATGAGCTTGGTGGCTGACAAACCTCCTTTTCGTCCTGGGCAAACCAATAAGTCCTTGTTCTTTTTGTTGCCTAAGGCGCGCCAAGAATTCTTGATTCTGGAACAACTTGGACAAGAAAGACAACATTTGCTTCTGCTTCTGTTCTGCTGCCCTAAGCCTCCGATTCACTTCTCCTACATGCCGGACCACCCCATGTTGCTGCTGCTGCAACTCCACGACCTCGTCCATCATGTGACCTCTCTCTTTCCTCAACATCTCTACCTCACCTTCCAGCCCAGACTTCCCTGATTCAAAAGAAGGCCGAGCCTGCACCCCAACCAGCTGAGACTGGGGCGACTTGCGCCTCTGGATATTCTTCAACAGCTGCTTTTCGCCACGACGGAAAGATTCATTTGCAAACTCCCACTTATCGGTGTCAATCTTGCGAAACCCCTGAAGAAACAACCCAAATCAATTCAAACACAAACATAAACAGACAACCAGCCATTCCGAATACGTGTTTCATGTTGAAATACCAACAATTCGAAGCATATTACAACATTCGGGTAATCTCTGGATCTCCATCACACAAAGGGAATACATCGAATAAGCGAAAAAATTGAGCAAACGAAGATCAAACACTTAAATATCAACGGTACGAAACGAATCTACCAGAACCGCGAATTCTACCTGTACGAGATGCAACTCCCCTCCTCTGGCGGTTATTGCAGGTAGTAGGTCATCAAAAGCTCAGCTGCAATTTTTACATTATACAAACCCTAAACTAAAAGAAGCCAACGAAACCCTAACCACGAAATTACATCATCTCAAGAAGAAATTACATCTCAATTACAAATTCAAACCACGAAATTACAGAGGAAAAGGAAAATCCAAGTACACAAGTTCCCCCCCAAAGCAATTACAAACCGCACAAACACCAACCGAAATGCACAAAAATGGGATCTTTCATGCGGCTAGAGATCAATATTTATATTTATTTATTTATTTTAATTTACAAAATGGGATACCCACGTAAGTATTGAGCTGGCGGACGAAGCTGGAGAAGTTGTTGTGTTTGAAGTGGCGGGGGAGGACGGACCTGGAGAACTCGAGCGGGTCCCACACCACGAAGCTCTCCCCGGCGGCCCCCCACGACAGAACCCCGTCCAGCGCGGCCTCCTCGACGAGGTCGTACGTCTTCGACAGGAACGGCGGCACCATCGGGCTCCCCGGAGCCAGGCACTCCATCGGCCGCGGCGGCGGGAACATTTTCGAAGAGATGGAGAATCCTCAGTGTTTGGGTCGTCGGTAGTGGCGACATGTGCGTGTATTTATGGGCGAGCGTGTGTCGTCGCCGACAAACTGTTCGATGAAAATATCTCAGGTGAGGCGGTGCCAGAAAATATAATATATAAAAAATCCCGTCGGGGGTGGACCTTCACTTGGCCAGAGAAGAAATTGACAAAATAATCCCTTGCGAGGCGGGAAAATAAATTCGGTTATGTAGCTTCCTGGTAGTTACGTAAGCCCGTGGGCCCAGGCCCGCTTACGGGAGGGCAAGATATTTGTTGTATATCTCGAGCCGATAGGATCTGTAAAATGTGACAAAGTACTCTCTGAACAATTTTCTCAGCACTTGATTTAAGTGGTTGTTATTTTGTACTACATTTTTTTAACCGAATATTAGAGTCGAGTATTATCGAACGCTATTTAAAAATTATTTTTTAAGTATCTTTTTCATTTTGAAGATTTGATTGAATTCAATAAGTTAGATATTCACATGGACTAAAATTCAGTTAGTTTTGTTGCCTTGGGTGCAATGCAAGGGAAGGCAGTAGTAACAACGAACATGGACATAGATTCTATTGTAATGGGACCAACCGGATGGTCTTTTGCTTGCTGGTTAAGCCAAGTCATCTGGCCAATAAGGTCTTAAGCCGAGTCACATCAGAGAGGAGATGAATTTTTTTTACTCAAAACCGGTGCCGCCCCTGGTTTTAAAATTTGCTGGGAAAACTATAAAGAAATCCTAATATTTCAGAAATTTAACAGATTATGACAGACTAATATAAATTAGCCGGTGACGTCGCGTTGTTTTCTGGGACCAGTGCTTTTTTAAAAGGCAGGGACTACTCATGATGGGATGGGAAACCAGAACCACTACTTGTTTTATGGGGTTCCAGTGAGCATGTCACTAGTTGTTTCTAGAAATACTTGGGGTCCGGTCCTTACCGTACTCTACTCATTGCCACTTTTGGACGGAAATTAAACTTTTAGCTACTTGGTAACAGCTCGGGAGTTTCTCAGCAACAGAAGCACCTGTTAAACAGTTGGCGCTTCTCATTAAAACAATCAAGTTGCATATTTTTACATACAAATTCGCGGGCCACAATTTTGTACAAGTTTCCTGTGAAAGGGGAAAATTTTGGCTTGGGATGGAAGGATGCAAGAATCCCCGATCTTCGAGTCGCTGTACAACAATGATTCTGCGCAGAAGCAAGCAAGAATGAGAGTCGGGCTTCTGATTTACAGCTATCGAATGCAGGGGGGCTATTTTTCCTTTCTCGACGAATTTCATCATTAATGGAACGAAATCTCTGCCGTTTGAAAGCATATGCTAGAGCTTCTTATTGCAGTTAAAATGTCGAAAGACCAGCCGACTAAAATACTCGGTCTAGAAAGCGTACCTGAGAGTATCTCAACAATACTCAACTCTGGCAGATAAAAATCTCACTGTGAAAGTAGTATGGCGTATATTATCCCCGAGTGTCATCAGCTGAGTAGAGGCAAATCCACATGAGCAGGCTGAGGCGTAGCTGGTTTAATCAACGATCTTAAGGATTCCATTATACCGGCAAATGATGGCCGCTTCCACGGCTCACTGCAAGAGAAAATACACAGGAGAAGATGCAAACTTTTATAGGTCGTTTCCTTTTTCCCTGGGGCACGCTACTACATTCAAGAATTTAAACTCACTTAGCCCAGCAGGACTCAATTATTAAGGCCACATGTGGATTTAAATCGCGTGGAATCTCAAGCCTTTTGCACTTGAAGCCAACCGCTGCTACAACCTGTGAGCATCAAATGCATTGATACAACATCTTTGAACAAACCAAACAGAGACGAATGCCAAGAAGCGCAACATCAAGACCACACAACACACACAAAATGCAAGAAACAAGCATATAGTTGCTTCGCCATGGACAACACGTGCACGATCTTAGGTCCTTTTGCAATAATCTTCTCAAGCACATAGCCCCCCCACTACATCGAACTTGGGGCAAGCGCATTTTAAACAGCCAGAGGTCATATCTTCATAAACAACATAATCTCAAAGTCCTCAACATAGGGACCCCTAAAGCTACACACCATCAGGTAGATACATGGTTTAAATTAATTGATCCTGGGTCTGCTGGTTCCGCACTAGTTAACCAGGCTCGTGGACTTAACCTTCATAGTTAGTACTGTCTGTAATATTGAATGAGGAGATGTAGCTGGTCCAGCTTATTGTTCCCCAAATTCTTCTCATCGTTACAATTCTCTTACTGGAGGATGCTACCATGCAACCAATCTCATTATGACAAATACTTGTTTGGGGATAAGCTTCGTCTAGAACAGCAACAACAAGGGAGCTGTTTGGGGCCTTTCTACATGACAAATCACTCATACCTAGATCAATAAAATCTGGCCCCTATAGCCAACACCCTTCCTGCAGGTGGAAAGTTTACTAGTGGTTGGATAAAGAAACCACAACAGTAAAGTGCTCCACTATGATCTGGTCCACTACCATGTTCAAAATCAGCTTAAGGTTTTCCCTTCAGAAGTAGTAGTAGAGATCTTTAAATAAAGTGGATTTCCAGAGGACTTCCTAGCTATGCACCATTTCGCTATTTCAAAATCATAACTGGCCAAATTCATTCAGCTCGGTAAGAGTTTCAGCATATGACAGCAAATAAAAATAAAAGAGTAAAAGTTTCAACTTGCAAATTCAAACGTCAAACCTGTGCTGGATTCAAATTGCTCCATGGTTGTTGTAGCGTTGCAAGTTCCCACAAAATCACACCGAAACTGTACACATCTGACTTCTCATTTGATGGTTCATCACGAAGAACTTCTGGTGCCATCCACTCAGGCTTATAAAAGAACAGAACAACATTATTATTGAAATGAACAGTTCCTTTTTCACTTTAAGGGGAGTCCCTTTTGATAATTTAATTCCACTTACAGTGCCTGCAGCGGACTTCGATGAAAGAAATGTATTTGCCTTTAAACGAGAAAGGCCAAAATCACAAACCTGAAAAGACCAGAAGAATTCAAGCAAATAAGAGAACAGCAAAATACAAAATACAGATCAATCTTAAAACAGGAAGATCGAGCTGAAACTTCAGAAAGCATATTCGAGCAAAGTGGTCCTCCCATCAGGACTAACCAACCTAGCATTTCACTGTTAAAAAGGAACTAAGAGGCTACACTGCATGACGATTGACGGCCAAGAAAGAACTCTTACCTTCACTGTATACTTTTTGTCAACTAACAAATTGGGAGACTTCAAATCCCTGTGTACAATAGGGGGATTGCGTTTATGAAGATAATTCATGCCCTTAGCCTGAAATAAATCAGCAAAAACCCAATCCCAAAAAATCGGTACATCAAAAGATTCAAAACACACAAAAAAGTAGTAAAAAAAAATTACACACAAAATATAACACCAAGCATGTAATCCATACGGACCATACCACATCATAAGCCATACTCAAGCGACGTCTTTCATCCAATGCCTCTCTAGCACCAGACTTGTGCAAGAGCCTATACAAGCTTCCTCTGCAAAGAAAGCACAAAAGTCATCGTATTGTCATTCTTATTGATTGGACCGAGGTGATCTTCTTGTGCTATTGCAAGTAACAGGAGAGATAGATAGAGAATGATGTCCTCTTTAAACACATAAAATACCTAGATAGGTACTCCGTAACTATAGACAAGTTGGGGGGCTGAGTAACGGCACCCATGAAAAGAACTATGTTTGGATGCCGTAGTCGTTTCATTATGGAAACCTAATGATCAAAGATAAAGTAATTAAAAGACCATATTGAATAAGTTCAATATACATTGTCTGGAGATAACCACGAAATTGATGAGAACTTCTAACACAATATACCTCTCTCACGAACTCATCGAACCGATCTGCATGATAGTCTTGCTCCATGAGAATTTTCACAGCAACATCCTGAAATTTGCCACATTAACAACAAAGAAATAAGCCAGAGAAGTATCGATCAAATTGTATCTTAGAATAACAGATTATAAGTAACTGATCCTCCTGCAGGGGCATCTAAAAGGTTGAAACTCCCACATGAATTTATGCTTCTTCGGTAGCAGAGGGATCTAACATATAGATTATAACTTGTATTCCAAAAATCATCCAAAGAATAGCACAAAACCCTCGATATTCTAATCTATATGTAATGACACAAACAAGAACTCAAAGCTTACCGAGCCATGCCATTCAGCACGATGAACGGTTCCAAAAGAACCTGAAAAAGAGGATACCAGGTTCCCATTAAGGTTATTCAGCCTTCAACAAATCTCTGATGGGAAAAATCATGACAAAGCATAATCAAGCTCCCTCTCTTCTCTCCCTCCCAGCCCAATGAGTGCAATATCCAAATAAGAATAGAAGAAAAATTAAACGATTTACGCTCTCTTTGAAGAAACAGTGGTTTCCTCTGAAAATGTAAATCAAACAAAGAATGGGAGATACCTGATCCGATTCTCTCTTTCAAAACAAGATCACTCCAAGGAATATCCAAATCCTCCACATCCAGAGATATTTCTTTACTTGCTTTACTGGGACCCAACTGACTAATTCCAGAAAACCTCGAGTCTTTACTAATATTTACTCCCTGCTCTGGCAGTAAAAGTGGGTGTAAATGCTCAACTGGCAGCATGTGTTTCAATGGGATTGGATTTTTCACCGCATTGGTTGTTGGTCTGCTGCTCTGTGAAGAATCACATTGTCTAGAAAGCAGAATGTTCCTCTCTTGGCCACTCAACTGACCAGCTTTCAAGGGTAGAGGTAAATTAGATAGTTCATAGCTGTCACTTGTAATTTTCATTTGTATGTCTGCACTAGTTTGATCTTGTTCAGCATATAGAGCAGAAGTTTCTTCATCTACAGTACTACCTGCAATAATAGCCGGTAACAACAAGCAGATTGAGAAACCTTGTACTAGAATAACTGACTAACCCAGAATTTAACCATGCAAGGGGACAGGACATGGATCTACAAGAGTGGATGCTGTTTTCGAACTATATCGTTCAAAAAGGGAGAGATCAAAAGGAGATTCGGCCCAAAATTTTTGGCAAGGAAATTCTAGCTGCCAATGTTCTAAATTAAATGAGGACGTATGAAGTGCAGCCAACATACAAACAAGTTTCTCGCTCCTTTTGTGAGAATACTGAAACAGATCTCACGCACTCAAACAAGACGACATCAATTTTGGTTCCAAACATCTCAGAAGATAAAACTATAATGGTAGTCAGATATGCAAGCAGAACATCCCCAAGTAACAAGCTGGATGTTCATGTGAGTTTATCTTAGAGGAAGCACTTCATTAGTCAACCATTTACGAACAAGACCGAGCAGCAAGCCCGAAAAATATATCCATGATATAGAGACAGTGATGAATCATGCATTACCGATATGAGCAGAGGTGCAAAGATTACAGAAGAAACCTTTTTATTAGAATAATAAGAGACAAGTAGAGCACAACAACCAGAATCATAAAACGTATCACTGCCTTCCAAAGTATTACCTGCTGCAACATCATCAAATACAATGTTAAGTGACTCGAAATCTGTAAAATACTGTTTGGCCAGCGACCTAAAATCAATAGCTGGTTCGGCTGATCTGACTCGTGGAAAGCGCAACGGCGAAGAAATAACGATGGATGAGGGACCATTGAGCAGAGAATCAGGCTCACTTAAGCAACCTGGCTTTCCAACTAAATCAACAAGATATTCCCTGAAATTAAAGAAACTAGGCCTCAGACCTTGCAGATAATCGGCAGCCCTAATTCTCATTGCTTCAACATGACATGAATGCAACACGTCATGGCATGTAGGAAAAAACAAACAGTATACTACAAGTTCTTTCGATGCATCATGTTTTATTGAGAAAAGAATTTTAATTTCAATCAAATGGGGAGTGCCCCTACATCAAGAAGATATGTTACAATCTTCCACAGAATCAGTAAAATTGAGAACATTACCAAAATATCTACCTCTACACCAAAAGGACAGGAGTGTAACACCTATCTGTAAAATCACCCTGGGTTTTTCCTACCCATCAAAACTCTTCTATTTGCATCAAATACTTCTTCTGTCACATTGTTGCACTTCTTTATATACCAAATAGGTCGAGATAACAAATTTACCTGTCAAGCCCAAACCGAACAAGGCATGAGGACGCATTATCTCTTTTACAATATCTGCATCCTTTAGCAATTCGACAAGGAAGATCTATGGAGTCTGCAAGTACCTAAACAACTCATATAATTGAGGAATGATTCTTGAGTAGCAAATAAATAAAATGGAAAAAGGGTTAGGACTATATAACCATAACATCTACCTTGTTGAATAAACAAATTGACAGCACGAGGAAACAACTATAAAAATATATAATGCAGTGCCTTACCTTGAAAAGTAAAGCTCGATGTCTACATAAACCAACAGATAAGCTGCCTATAGGGACTACCACGGATCCTAGGCAATCTTTTAGATCATAGCTGCATTCTCTCCATATGGAAATGTATTCATCTTCCCCCACTGAGGCTGAACCCCTTATAGTAACAACAAAACTCGATCAGAAAAAAAAAAATCCAGAAACGCAAATCATAATGTAGAACAATGAATTCTCCAAATCTTCACAGATATTAGCACAAAGAATAAATGGAACTCACCCCATCCTGTTGCAGACAAGCTTCGCCAGCTGATCAACAACCTCTTTAGTCGTTATACAGTTGCAAGAAATGTTGTGGACTCTATTTTGTAGTTCTTTCAAGCTTGGATCACTATGTCTGTCAACAAAAACCACCTCCAGGGAAGAATCGCTACTAGGATCAACTGACTTCAGAGATTCGAGAGAAGGTATTCGGCCATTCTCTTGAAGATCAGTACAGACAGTCCAAATATATGGATCCATTCCATGAATCAGGTAAAACCCATCCGGAACTTTGTCGAAGTAAGACAAGCAACCATTAACCTGAAGCACATTAAGTTAATAAGAATCAGAATATTCTTGAATCACAGTAACCTCAGACAAAGCCAAGCAAGAAGTGGTCACAAGCATCTTCAACGTTGCAAACAGTCGCCATTATCAGGACACAATCAAGAACCAGCAATAACAAGAACAGTGAATCAAAAAACCCAACGCAATTCACCCCACACCCACAAAACATCTGCATTTACTCTACTGGACGCTTCACGGAGTTAACCCATGGTATAACTATGTTCTGACCTATTAGCTAAAAATTCCATCTCAGTCTACCCCTCCACCAGCTGATCCACGCAATACCAATGCAATGGCGGGAAAAGAAATCATGAACCTTACCCAAAACCGATGTGATAGGGCCTCAGGCGAATTGGACCGGGATGAGGACCGCAGCACAGATTCATCAGGGACTGGATCCAGGAAGTTCGGATCATCCGCGCAGGTAGCCTCGGACGACAGCCTCAGCGCCAGCGCCAGCTGCAGCTGGTAGCTCTCCTCCGTCTGCTGCGCCCAGCTCTTCCCCGAAGACGACCCCGTATTGGGCGCCGTGTTGCTGTTAGTGATCGGGGTAGCCGCCCCCATGTTATTGTTACTATTGCTATTATTGTTGTGCCCGGTGGGGTCCACGGCCGGGCCGCCTCCCCTAGCGACGGGCCTCAGGAACGGCGAGGAGCCGTCCTCGTTGAGGTAACCGTACGGATCGGCCTCGGCGTTGGACTGGCCGGCGCCGGCGCCGGCGACGTAGTACTCTCCGGAGAGGGAGCTCTCCCCGAAGCTGCTCCCGCTGGACTGCCGCTGCAGCGAGGAGTAAGGGATGGTGGGATTCCGGCGCTGGTCGCCGGCGGAAGCATCCCAGTCGAAGCTCGGCCGCAACTTCCCGGCGGCGGCGGCGCTGGAGACGGATGAATCGTAGTATGAAGGCGGCGGCGGGGTGGCCGGCGGAGGCTGCTCGTCGGGGTACTGGCTGAGGAGCGTGTAGTTGTTGGATCTCCGGCCGGGCATTTCCATCTGGAGCTCGGTGAATCGGGAGGCTAATTAAATGATCGGAGGAGTTAAATTACATTAATTTCAATTAGAAACCCTAAGAAAACCGCCATCGGCATTATGGACGAGGGATATATAGAGGGAGAGAGGAAAAGGTGAAGTGAACTTGGACTTTGTTTGATTTATGGTGTACTACCCTCTCTCTCTCTCTCTCTCTCTCTCTCTCGTGGAATTTCTTTATCGGTGACTTTTGCCTGATACAAGTATTTGGCTGTTTATAACTTTTTACTATTTCAGGCAGTTTCCTTTATTCCCCTTTCTTTTTATCTCTCTCTAGATTTTCGGCGAGGGAGAGAGAAATGGGAGGCGATGGGCGAGCACCGAACAAATATAAGTTACTTGGAGTATTATTTAAAGCTTAACTTTTAATATTTAGACTAGAGTATGCAGATTCTTCATGGACTGATTCTCACATTATTTTAAACTCAAGAATTTACTTACGATTTTTGTACTAATTTTCGTTTATAGTTAGAATTTTTTTTGGGAACATAGAAATACGTAATCGAAAAAGACAAAATAAAACTACAAGATAATTAGTAAAAAAAGTTAAATTATACAATTAAAGTGATTTGTTCTGTTTTTAAATATAAAAGTGGGAGGAACAAATAAAAATAATTCCAAAAGGAAGTTTTAATCTCCCCAGTGCTAGAAAGAACAAAACTCTTCGTAATTTTAGGAGTGGGGTAAGTACATTTAGGATCTTGAAATATGGTTATTGTCCACTTAAATTATCCAAGCATTCATTTCTCAAATTTTCTTCGAAATTGTTCGTGTTTCATAGAGTTTGGTCAAATTTGATTCAAGCGGTATATTAATCTTTTTCATAGCAATTAATTGCAAGTTTAGGCATTTACGTCACTAAGAAACTCTGTAATACATATTTGCAAACCAAAGTGGTAACTTCGAATTCCATGAAAGGTCAGTTTATTTATACAAACATATAACTAGTTTTATTTTGTCATTATTTAATGTGATGTGATCACCGTAAAATACACAAGAATTATGGGTACTGATAAAAGTATGTATCCTTAAACTAACACCGGCCGGCAGCGAATAGTTAATTTTGTTCGAATCAACAAGTTACGATGTTAGTCAAACGTGCTATATTCAAATCCAATTTTTTTTTAATAAGTAAAACTTGTATACGACTCCAGTAAAATTAGAATGAGTGATGATACTGAGCTATCAAAATCTTTCCTACCAATATTTTTCCTAATCGACCCCTTTGTCTAAAACATTTAAGCCGTTTTTCGTTTAGTTCAAATCCAAACGGGGTTCAGTAACATTTTGGAAATGATGCTTTTAGAAATCGAGTTATTTTTTCGTTGATATTAATTCTGATCGTATCCATGACAGTGGTTAATTTTGAGGCAAATGCAGTTTTTTAAGGCAAATGCAGTTAAACCCTAAAATAAAATAAAAACCATTTAAATAATATATACATTGGCTACAAGATTTTTTTTATTATCACATTGTTAGTTGCTAGATTTGTGAGCTTAATTTTAAGTGTAAAAAATGTATCAACCAATTATTTTAAGGTTTTAGATTATATATAGAAAATCTAATATAGTATCAAAGCATGTGATCATATTATTGCTTGCACGACCATTATGACATGACACATTAACTAAATCGAAATTTGTAAATTTTGACTCGATAAGCATGGTGTAACTATCTTTGTGATTTCTTTGAGGAGTAATAAAATTTTACTTATAAAAAAAATTGACTCAATGAATTTTGTTTGTTTAGCCATGTTTAACCATATTGCCGGTAAAATAAATTATTAACTAATTATTTTAATATTTTAAATTTAATATAAAAATTCAAACTATATTCATTTTTTAGATATTACTTAAAATATTTGCAACTATGTTATCTCTAGTATTTTATACCAGTTCTAGGTAGTGGGTTAGTGAATTTTTTACACTTACAAACTTGTCCCCTGCTTGTGCACTAAGCGATGTGGGATTTTCAACATGCCCCCTCAAGCGAGATCCATCCGGTCAAAGATAGCACGGGCTTTAACTTCGCCAACGTGCCAGAAATGGGGGTCGTATGAGCACAACAATGAGCACAAGATCAACCTGCCCTGATACTATGTTATAATTTACATATCTAACTCAAAATCTTAAGATAATAGATTGATAGATTTTTCACACTTATAAATTTGTTCCCCCATTTGTGCACTAAGCGATATGGGACATCACATACCTACCACAAAAATATTAATTTCCTCATATATTAAGCCAGGCATACGACTTCAAACCTCGAGTATTAATATCTTAGAGCTCTGTATACCATGTCACCGGTACCCTCCCTTTTCACATACAAATTCGTCGACAATCACAGTGACTGAACCTTAATTTTTTTTATAAGTCTGAACCTTAATTTTGTTATGTTGGGCTTAGGATCCTATAGCATCCCCCATTTTAAAATTACAATTTGACGTATTAATTTAATAACCTTTTTGGTATATTAATATCGTTCATATATAATAAAAATACAAAATAAGCAGGGACATCATTGACCTTAAGATTAGGGACAACTCCACATAATCAGCCGCAATATATCAAGGCACCCGTGTGATTGGTGCGTCCTGTTTAATATATCAAAGTGGGACTGGAAACAAATTTATACAATTGTATATGAAATGACATTTATAAATAACTGATTAAACTAAATATATTAAAATTGAATTTTAAATTGTACATACAACACCTAACAAAAGTGAAAAAAAACTCTCATATGCCCCATTTTGATTGATAAGATTAAATAATTATTCCAAGTACAGTAGCGTCGATTAAATAATTGATTAGTGTCCAGGTTCTAGATGATTGTAAGGAGTTTTGTGAATTGTAGGAGCTCTCGCTTTGTGTTTCACTTGGTGTTGTGGGTTAGTTGCCTTCCTAGCAACTATTTGATTGGCCTTGTTGTTTCTCAGGAACTTATTTTATGGAATAAAATTATACCTTTTCAAAAAAAAAGTACAGTAGCGTCGAATAGAATAGAATTGTATAAGCGTGTTCCCACTTTGGCACAAAGAAATTCAGTGCTTAATTTGTCATCAAATCCATTTACAGTGGCGAGCATCAAATCCAAATCACTTCCAAGTTTCAATGGGTCAAATTTGTCATCGATCTCGAGTGCTTAATTTGAACGCAGTATCACATATAGTACATAATGACATAATTAATTGCTGAACCAAAAGTCGTAATCACTCAACAAACACGTTATTATACAATAATCAAGATGCACGAAAAAACAAAAACCTTAATCGCCAACTAGTTTGTTTTATAAATGGTTCCCGTTAGATTACTCCAATCCAAGCATGGTTTCCCAACCGGAACAAAAATGTCGAGCGCAAAGAAAACTGTTTCTTTTAGTTTATAGTAACAGGTATTCAGACATTTATTTGACCAATTAAATTAGTCCATGTTTTAGTTTATACAGTTTAAACTGTCTTTTTTTTTTGGTAACTGAAGTTTTATACCAAGCAAAATATGCGTACAAGTTGCAAACCACCAATCAAGACTGCTGCCCAAAATTACACGCCTTGTGCCTTTGTATAGTTATACAGGTAGAAGGCTAAAAAACAAACCAGAAAGCTAGTTATACAAGATCTTTCCTAGAGCGAAGAATAAAAATCAAATCTTGGTGATAGAATTCTCGCGCTCAGTTGAACCAGTTGAGCCACTCTTGTGGAGGAGAAACTCGTGAAAGCCAATTATACGATCAAAGATCTCTGTCAAGTATTTAATACTACATTTTCAATAGAATGAACTATAGTCTTTTTGGCTAAATTCAAACATGTCTCGTACTAGTTGATCTTCCTTTACGAGCAAATAACGTTTAATATTATTGGTTTATACCACTTGATATTTGAGCTATTCACCCGACCAGTACATCGAACTGGGTAGGACCATTGAAATATGATAAAACTCTTTCAACAAATATAAATATTTGATATTGTTACGTTCTCAAGAAATCAAATTCGAAAATTGAGACATCATTAAACTATAATAACTTTTTCGCTAATTAATCTAAATACTTTTTGGTAAATCACATTTTACATTGCAACTGCCGGATTAATGTTTCCGCAAGTTGGAGCTAGATTACAGTTTTATTATCGCGTAACGACGATGACCACGAGTTAAAAGCAGCCTGTCCTTGTCCGCTTTCTCCAAATTGGGTCATTACGAGAGAACCTTAGACCAGCCGCATCCAAGGCTTTCCCTCGCCCTCGACCCAGCCAGGTGGAATAAATAAAAAAAAAAGTTAAACTCAAAGGGTGGCGTGCCCTCAAGTAAAGTGGGGGCAAAACTCGCCCCCACGCCCACGCCCACGCCCTCGCCCTCGTGTTTTTTTTTGTTTTTTTATCTAGTTAGTTATACTTGGTACAATATTATTCGTATAAATAATTTTTTTAGATATTATTAATGTGGTTAAAAAAAATTTAAAATTATATGTGATAAAAAATAATTATAATTTATATAAAAATTTGTACATTTGTAAATATTTTACCTGGTACACTTGGAAAATAAATTTTTTTTATTTTGGCCAAAAATTTTTTTTGTTATCTTAATTACGGAATAAATATTTACGTATATTTAACATAATTTTTATATAAACAAAAATGAAAGTAGATAATATGTGGATGCGAGAAAAATTAATTGTTTATTCTGTGAACTAGGTTGGGGCAGGTTGTGGATGTGGGTAGAATAAAAAATAATTGGATTGTGTTGATGTGGATGAGAGAAAAATTAATTATTTATTCCGTGATCTAAATTGGAGTATGTTGCGGATGCTCATCGTCAATAATTAAGTGGCGTGTCTTCAATTATTTGTCTTTCTCGCTCCTGGTCAGTGCAGAGGACTTCCACGAAATTAACTGGTATTATTTTTTTTCAACATGGCCGACTTGCGGGTTTGGAATTGAATAATTCGAGGTGGTTATTTTATATCTGGTTAAAGCTAATCTCACTTTCTATTCCGAGGTTGGCACAATATGAAATAGGGGATCACAAATATCACTCTCTCTATAAATGGGAAAAGCCCATGAAGGTCGGCCCAACAGAGGCCCATTAGAACAACAATTTGTTTTTTGAAGAGCATTAGAAGTTTAGAACAACAATTGATCTTCGCGCTCGGTGGCCGATACTTCAGTATTTCCTTGGCAGAAATACCCATATTGGCGGGTTTAATAACATTACTTATTATTATCACACAAAAAAATTACTTATTAGATCTTTTATCTTCATTTTTAACTATTAAATTGTAATAGAATTCTCAAATATTTTTGAAATATCCTTCACGATATTGATATAAAATTTGAGCTACATATAATTTTAATTTTCTTTATTAGTATGCTAGATATTTCGTGATTAATCTTTACACATTTCATTATAATTTATTTGAAAAATATATATATAATTAAAATTTATGTTTAAAATTTATCAAAAATATTTCCGAAAAATAAGGATCAAATTTTGTAGACCATATAGACCTTACCGACTCTAAGTATAAAGATATCATTCTAATGATGAAAATTATCTAAGGTACACAGTAAAATATGAATAGAATTTTTCAAACTTAAATAAGTACCTATACAACCACCTGTATTTTAGCCTACCATATTCATCGTCATTCCCCATGTTTGAGCTCCCGTCCGTTGGCACAAAATCTATTTTTTTCCCCTTTTGTGCGATGATTTCGGCACATAACAAAAGTTTCTAAAAAAAAAAAAGTTAAAAAATCACAATGGGACACCCTGGAAGGAACGACGCCGTTGAGTGTAGGCGGCGATTCCAAGTACAAGGCACGTGACAAGCACGCGAGGCCAGCTGGGACAGAAAGTCATGGGCCCAAATTTAGGAGGGAAAGCACAGAAACGACAAAAACACAATTTGGCGCCCAACCGCACACAAAAACCCGTCCCCCTTCCCTTCCGTTCCAATTCTCTCGACCCTTCCAATTCAAATACATACTTTAAACCGTTTCCCAAAAAAAAAAAAAATTTAAACCCCTCTCTCGCCGATTCTCCATTTCCTTTCCCAGAAACCTAACTCGCGGAAACCGCTCCCCGCTTCCCTTCCATTGAATGCTCTATCCAGATCGTCTTGCTTAACGGAGCGGAAGCGATCTCGGGAGATCAAGCTCATCACGGTTACAGGTAACATTGTTTGTCACTAACTAGATCTCGAGTTTGAATTTTGATCTCTCAAACGAGTCGGTGAGATGTGAGGCTTCGAATTCGTGTTCTAAATCAGTGGAACTTTTGCGGTTATTATATATACCGTTTGCGCCTCCACTTTTGAAGAATAAGTACATTAGATTTGTTAAAGAGGAGGAGAAAAATGAGATGTTCTTTCACTTCCCGCTTTCTATCGTCTGCTTAGTAGCTTGTTTAGACTCTCCGAAACAAGCCGTAGAGCTGCGGCCGAAATGTGAGGGGCGAAACATCTATTTGACCGCGAAACGAATATGCATCGGCAATAAGCGATGTCCTCTCGTTCGCGCACAATTCCATATCGGATGCTCCTCCGATTGCCTGTGTTTCTTGGCTGGAGTCCTGTGTATCTCAGATCCGGGTCTTTATTTGGACCGAACTTGTTAAACACAGGTTAGGGGCGAAACAGCCAGAAAATCACTGCAGCTAGCAGGTTTTCTTGAACAATGGTTCTCGGTCGGGGGCCCGCTTATGAACACATACGGCCTACGTTAGCAACTCTACAAGTTACACCAACAATACATTATGGAATGATAGTACATTGTTGAATTCTGACCCAGGCACATCGCTGGAATGATGTGTTTGTTATTGTTCTTCCAGCAGAGCTTATCATCCTTGGTGTGTTGTTTTGCCTTTTGTCTGGTCGACGTTCTCCTCTGGTTTCTTTCCCCTTGTCGACTTGCTAGCTGTGAAGTGCAGCCTGGCCATCAGCGGACGGGGTGCTCGTGACTTTTGGTCGAACCCCCTCACGCATACAAATCCTGCCATTCACAAAAGCAAGCAGATCTTAATAATGCAATGCACCAGAGTTCACCATTAGCTAGAATCTAGGCAGTTTGTATGATTTCTAGGCTTTAGTCAAATAGTTCAATAATTTCTAGGCCATAGTCAAATAGTTGAAAGATTACAAGTCCGCGAAATTTTATTTGCTCTTTTCATGTTTCACTCTAATGCCATAATCTTTGCAAATAAGCAACACTATTATCAGTTCTGGGTTTAGATATGATAGTTCTTTCTAGGCATTTTCTCCCAGGTGCGGCCTCATTGGCAAACTTGAATAAATGGTATGCAGTTATGGGTCCGTTATTAGAAAGGGTGACTGTTCTTTGTTGCCTCAGAAGAGAGCAAGTTCACAGATATGGCGAAAGGTGGTTTCTGTTTTAAATTTTAGGAATTTTGGTTTTACTATTAGAGTGAATAGTGACTGTTTGGATGAGAATTTCAATCCTTCATACTTCTTTAGGAATCTAGAGCAGTGAAGGTTAGAAAGATATTATTTGATTTGGGATTCTGCTAAAACCTTGTACTTTTGCACCCAACAGAGCTCGTCCGTACTAAAAACCAGAGAATGTTGGTTCGTACCTCTCCAGAAACAGTGTTGGATGCCTTCTGTCGTCAAGCCT
Source organism: Hypericum androsaemum (assembly GCA_963995505.1). Lineage (NCBI taxonomy): Eukaryota > Viridiplantae > Streptophyta > Magnoliopsida > Malpighiales > Hypericaceae > Hypericum > Hypericum androsaemum. The sequence continues at coordinate 3,631,888 of OZ023184.1, read as the reverse complement.
GACCACCGACATATTTTGATATTAAATACAATATCAGATATCATATTCCTTGTCATACTGAGAAAGATTTGTTTATCATACCTTTAAATATACTTGGTATTGAGGTCCCAAAGTAAACTGTTCGTCTAGGTAGATTCCAAATCAACTCCCTAGGAACATGAATCGGGTTCAGGCTAGAGTCATGGTCAGCAAAGACCTGCATATGGATTATCTTGTTAGCTTCTGTGCAACTGGCAGAAAGATGTCAAATAAACAGAATGGAGTTGATGTCACCTCATTGACTTGAAAGTAGGTGCCGTTAAGCGGAAAACTTCCCCTCATTGCTGTTCGACAAGGTATCTGCTTTCAAGAAGTAGCTTTCAGTATATGCTTTAGACAAACTTGATCATTTTAGATGTTGATGCAAACAGAAATATGGAAGATTGTTTCATGCATATTCTTACCAGGAGAGTCCCGCGGACCATCTGGGAATTTGCTTCTCTAGCACTGTTGCACGAGAAGCATGTTTCCTCATAACACAATGTTCCATGTTCTTGCGAGCTACATCTACTTTCTGGAGGTTCAACAGAGTCTGCCGCTTCACCTAATGGGACCAGCTCAGCAATGTGATTAATACTGATTAGAATATACACACATTTGATATCTTTGGATTCTTCACTATATGATCCTGCTGTCATTTGTTCTTAGAGAAAAACCTTGCCAGTTACTTGGCATGATTTCTATGTTTTACGGCGTTGGGAAAATCAGTTGAGGCAAGCTAGAGCTGTAACAATTTCCAGATCAAGGTTGGACTAGCTTTTTTATACAAACATCTTACTGCTTGGCTTCGAGAAGCGAACATGCATAATTGGGCTGCCATCACATAGCACCTCAATAAGGATGGGATAGCAAAACTAATCTACAGGCGCTTGTTGGTATTCAAGACTTACCAGGTGTCCATATGGCAAGAAGATATGAACATGGGTCATCAGGTTCTCGTCTATCCAACTGAAATAAATGTGAATGCATATAGTTAGACATGAGTTTAAGCATACTGGTTTAATGTGACAGCTGTCTTTTGCAGAATTGACCAACCTGTTGCAAGAGAGGGTGAGAATCTGGAAGTTCATACCTGTGTGAGAGCAAAACAGTGAAAAAAGATATCAGTCCATGTATTTGCTGATGCGAATAAGTACCTGAGATACATCCAGGTTCTGGTGCTAGAAACTAGTTATTTGGTTTGCACAAAAATTCTAATGTCAACTACCCAGTATCTAGCCTGGGCCATAAACCTTAGCAGATACTTTGTCTTTGCATTTGGATAGATAATTAGACGAGTAAAGTAGAATTCATAAGGTAAGCTAGAGAGCAGTAAAGCATGCAATATATATCTCTGTTTGGATAGGTTAACTTTATACTCTATTTACCTTTGTTTGGTTAAAAGACAGTACTTGAGATTAATAAGGTTGGTATTTTGAACCCACCACATTCTTTCCATTGCTTAATATAATTTATTTATGTTATATTACTCTCCATCTCTCTCAATTTTGGGCAATAAAAAACTTTTTATTTTATAAGTTTCGATCACTCCATTATTTCCATCATTTATGAAGCCCCCTCTTACTAACTAAATAATTCCAAACAAGATTATTAAGGTTGCCTCAGCCCCCCCGTACCTTCCTAATATTTGTCATCCACAGACAACGTAAATATTAGAGACCTTGCAGACCACCAAACATGGTAATGTTGGACCCTCGGCTGTTAGAAAGTGAGGTGAAAAAGTTCTAAAAGAGGGATTATTTCCCAGGGGCTACTCACACGTGATGTTCTGTTCTCAGCCGGCTCGCATTCTTGAGCTTGGGTGTGGGTATAGAAGCTGCTTCTGCAGTTAAAGCAACCAGCGCCTTTGACAAATCTCCTTCTTGAAGTTCCATATTCTGTTGCATATAATTCTGCAAGTTCTGAGTAAACTCCTCAATATTTAGCTTAATTGTGGGAATTTCATCAGGATCCTCAGACATGAGATCTTCTATATCATTCTCCATTATCTGACTGCATTCTGGTTCTGGTGATGATGGTTCTTCAACAATAGGCACGCATTCATGAACTCCAGCTTTTGCTCGTAAGTTCACATTTGACAGTTCCATTTCAAGTTGCTCGGATGATTGTGTTGGAGGCAATAAGAGTTTGTCTGGTGCTGGAGCTGGATTTCCGTCAGCACTTCTGTTTTCTGTAGTGCTCACTATAGCTGCTTGCTCTGGCCCTGGCAGGGCCAGTCTTGCACTGCGGCAACATATCCACAAGTAAGTCAACAAAACTTAGATTACTTGCATATCATCTATACCAGTTCATTACTATATCCCCTCGAGGAACTTAGGGATTCTTCTATTTCTACAATATTTGCTTGATCAAAAGACAGGCCTGATTTTTTCTGTTCATTAGTATAGTAAACACAACTGTATTCAACAAATAATTTTCTTGATCAAAGTTAAATCCATAGCAATATGAATGCCTCAATCGGCATTCCCAGCATATATAAATTATCACACCACAAATATTAAGCGACAAGTCAGAAACCTTGCAAATGCACTTGCAAAGTGTCTGCATTCTCCTCTCATTGGACATGCATTGCAATTTGGTTTGTTTTTTGTACAGAAAACCTGCACAGAAATAAAAAAAGCACCCTATTACTCACTTATGGCTTCACGAAGTTTGAAGGTTCCATGATCAGAAAACAAAGTATAACTGCAGCAGCAATTAGGACAAACCTTCCCAAAGGTGATCATTTGGTAGTGGAGTTCGTACCTGCGGGTCAGTTTCATAATGGATCAATATAGAACTGTGCCTTTTCAATGATGACACAATGCATAATAAAAGCACCAAATGAAGATGGCCTTACAATGTTTTTTGATCGAGCTTGCACAATCTAGGCCATAGATATTTTTGAATTGATTCAAGCACAGGGTACCTATATAAGGATAACATCAGTGATGTATGCAAAATCATTAAATTTGTAAATCACTTCCACTTGTAACACTAACATCTCCAGAAGATGCAACTGAAGCGATTCAGGTAGTGGCTGAAGGGGGACCCATCCTAATCGTACCGCTATACGTCCAACATTTGTGTCAACCTGTATGACATTTAAAGTAAGATTCATTTGGATGTAGTGGAATTCAACCATGTGTTGAACCAGTGAAAAATTGCCGGGAAAAGCAAGTATTGAATCAATGAACACTTACCGGAAAAGCAAGTTGGTGAAGTGTCAAAAGCCGTACACACTCCACGCTTTTCAGTCCCAAACCTCTGATGCTTAGCAAGTACTCTCTACATAGCAAGTAATAATTGCATGATATAACAGCAGTGCCTATAAGCAACAACACTAAGTTGTTCCAGTGAGACTTCCTTGATTTTGAGGCAGAGATGGTCGGTCAGCTTACTTTGCTTTGTCTGGTGGGATATCTCTCAGCCATTCCAGGTCAATGCTTCCATGTTCTCGGACCAGCCTATTAAGAAAATCCTGCACAGATTTTAATGTCAAATTAATGGATTAAGTACCAGAGCAGGTTTGCGTTTTTCAGTTAACCCTCATCCTTTACCTTTATCCGTCCAGCGAGTACGTTGTTCATACCGCGGTCTTTGATTGTTTGGGCAATTTCTTCAACATCTGCGCATCTTACAGCCTCCCAATCCAATGAGTCCATTGTGTCTGCTGGCCTCTCTCTTTTCTTTCCACTTGGTTCTACCTGTTTTCTCAAGGAATCCCAGTCAAAATTTTCTCGTATGTCGTAACCAACTCTTCTACTTTTATCTCTTCTTTTGGTTTCATTTATCTTCATTTGCTCAGCGACTTCTGTTGTGTTCAGGAGGTTACTGTCAAGGATATCAGATGCACTGTTATTGTCATTACTGTCAAGAGCTTCTGACTGACTGCGCTGCAGATCATTTCTTTGTTCCTTTGGGGGTGATGCACAGTCATTTTTGAAATCTTTAAGGACGTTGATTTGGAAGTGAACTCCCAAATTTTCATCTCCTTTGGCAGTGTGGAGCAATTTGTCATCCATGTCAGGATAAAAAATTGATGTATCAGTTTGACTCTCTGCTCCATTCACCATGATAGATTTGCCAGCTGCAAGAATTCCTGCATCAGAACACATGAATATTGGTCGATAATCTATTCATGCTAGCTTGGATTATAATAATCTAAACCTTCTAACTTCTCCAAATGGAAGATATTAACATTTCTCGTGTATTGACATTTGATGCTTGAAGTTCTAAAGTTTACCATTTCCTTGATTGTTGAAGGCACCCACGATGCTGGAATCAGCACGTTGTAGAAGCTCTGCGAACGAACAGTTATCCTGGAAATTGAGCTTTGATCCGTCGGTGGACTCGAAGTTAAATTCTTGTTTATGACTAACAGTTGAAGCTTGAGAACTTTGTGAGTCATCGAGCACTTCTGCATTGTCATGCTTACTGCTCTCGACCATTTCAGTGTTGAATCCATCAATCACTGCATGACAGGTTGCATCTGAAACAATTTTTGAGCTATAGCTGCTGACACTGCTTGCCAATGACACATCACTTTTAGCTGGCTCTCTTTCATCATCAAGTTCAGTAACATGCAGAGTAAGGGAAGTTGTTTCGCTACTTAGTTCATTCAACATGTCCTTACTTTGCCTTGCGCTATCAGGATCCAGTATGCATTCAATGGGATTACCAGTCCCGGAGCTTGTTGCTTCTTCATAGCTATCTTGATACTTGTCTGACTTAATGGCAAAACGTGCAGCCATTGACATGAATGCAGAGCTGCAGAGATAAATATTTAGATCAATTGGCTTTTTTGTTTCTCTGTAATTTCATCAACTTTTGAATTCAATTTACCTAGAGAGATGATCTGAAACGTTCTGAGTCAGAAAAACTCCAACCACAGAGTCTACAACTGATCCTTTCCACGGAGAAAAGCGCCGATCCCCTGCAGGGTAATTTTGTTGTCAGATGTGTATGCAATTGATTGCAAGTATAATATTGTGCAATGTCAGAAATTCATGTTATAAATGCCAAGTGTTTCCCTTGTCTTTTATGAAGATTGCTAAGACTTCTTCATCAACATCACCGTTTTCTTGTGCATTAATCTTATTGGCTGTCTGTTTATCTTGTTGCACGTATTACATTGATTCTGATTTGCTAAAGCTAGTCATGTTAGGTCCCTTGCTATAGGACAAAATGTGGTATATGCTTTTGAATTGACGTGTTGATGCTAATAAAAACGTATTGCATTATTGTAAACCTGTTCAATATGTAGGTAGGTATTAGATAAGTGAGCATCTTGAACCAGCAAACCGTGCATAGCATAATTTATGATTGTATCAGAAAGTTATGTTTTCACATTGACTTCTTAGTTTGCTCTTTCGTAAAACTAGCACAAATAAGTGTACTCAGTACCTTGTACAAGATGCATTCTTGCAATGAAGGAGTCTGCCCTCCCATGAAATACGTTCCTTTCGTCTTCCCACCACTTTGCTTTCTCTTCATCTGTACCATCAATGCCTTCCTTGTTGATGCTTTCCATCAGGAGCCTCCACACTTTGTTGGTTTCTTCATCTAGCTCAACCTTAGGACGTGGACGTCGTTTCTTGATAGGCTCAAAGGGTACGATAGTACCAGATCTTGTATAAAGAACCATTTCCTGGCCATTTATACGGTGAATATCGTAAGATGCACTCACTTTTCTCAGATCTAGTCCACTGTTTTCCCTGTTTATGTCCAGCTGCTTGATTTGACTAACTAGCTCATCAATAGATGTCATTGCTTCCCACATCTGTTGAGTTGGAGCACCTGCATTAAAGACCATGTTAATCGAGAGAAAAGTAGACCTTGGTAGGAAAAGTAGACCTTGGTAGGAAAAGTAGATCATTTTAATTCTCTACAACAGACTGACAGTTCTGAAGTACCTTTCGTGTTTGCTGCAAACCGGTTTTGATTGAACAGAGTCACTTTTCCCTGTTGTTTTTCTTCATTTGAAGTGGATGTTGGCAAAGGAACTACATCAACTCTCTTCTTAGTTCTCTTCTTTTTTGTCCATGTTGCATGTGAATTGGAAAATAGTGATACTATTGTGCCAGGCTCATGCTGCTGCACCTTACAATCAGCCAGTACTCCACACATCAAGTAACCTTGATGTAGATTTTGTCGTTTAGAGGGGTTTCTAGATCTCGGTCGTTTCAAGATTTTTGACATACTTGATGTATAACTAGAAGTTGCAAGATTGGGATAAAATGCTGCTCCTGCATCTTTTGTTGCCCAGAGTAGTCTATCTGTTCCATAGCAGGATGCAGGAATCTGGCAATTGACTGTTGATGTCGATGCTTCTGAACTACTTCGAAATGCTGTTTGCTGTCGGACTGCTTTTACATCATTCAAAAGAAATGCAGCAAATGGACTTGAATTTTGTCCTCTTTGAGTCCTCTTTCTCTTATATGAGAATGGATACTGTATCAAGTTGTGACATGCATGCAGATTATTGCTATTGATCCCAACCTCATTTGTGCTCTGGATGTCTGCTTGTTCAAAGAAGGGAGATATTTTCCTTTTTAATTCTTTTGCTTTCTCTTCTTCCATGAAAAATCTGATGAGACTACAGCTTGAAACATCTGCACTCACTTGTGAAGATTGAATGCTAATTTCTGACATCAACTGTGAAGTGCTTTCCTGAAGATTAGATGCAACCACCTGATGACTTCTTTGGGCATGTTCATCTGATGAGCTAATCTCCACAGTTTCCAAACAGTGAGTAGAAGTCTTCAAGGAAGCCGACGCACTTGGCACTTCTCTTTGTACCGATGAGTCGTCCTCTTTCGTCATGTCAGGAGCAGATCTACCGCCACTCATTCTGGCTGCCAAATCAATTTGAAATCCAATATGCACAGAAGTAGTTTGATCTTCCTCTGCGCAGATTGCTTCCTTTGGTTGAGAATCAACACCATGCATTAGGCTGTATCTCAAGCTTTGATTGTGAAGTTGTCCTTCCACGTCAAAATTTAAAGCCCTTCTGCATGTCTTCCTCGTATCCCCAGCCATCTCCTGTTCAATAGCCACTTCCACCAACTCTGTTGGGGGTGTTGACATTTTACCCCGTGCACGTCTCCTCGGATTTTTTCTCAGGCTACCTTGATTCTCTTCCATATTACCAGAACCTATCGTCCTTGCATCTGCAGAAGCCTCATTTTCCTCTAACAAGGAAGTTGTTGGCACTTTGCTTCTCCTTACATACTTTCTCTTACAAGTTGCCGCTTCTTTAGAATCTGATGGTGCGTGCATCTTATGATTGATGGCCTGGACTTCACTGGCCCCTGATGTGGAACATGGGGTGGCTGTATTAGGTACTTTTGCATGTTCTACCTTTATTCTTGGTGTCTCATTGGAGCCATCAGGCTTTTCTGGGGTTTTTCGGGTTCTAGACTTCCCTTCTGTTATTACTTTTGGCCTATGCTTCTTTCTCTTGGGTTTCTGCTGTGGTGTGCTGTTCAGTTCAGTTGCATGATTGCCTCCATCATCCATGCTCGGATACTCGACCCGCGAGGAAGCAGCATCAAGAGATGTAGCTGTTGTTTGCCTCTGAATTTCTTTGCCACTTTCTAGTACTTCGACAGTAGAAGCGACTCCCGATTCCTTCCCGTACTTTTCTTCATTTTGCCGTTCACCTGTGCATGAGTGCTGCATGTTGGTAATCTGTCTCCTTCCCGTTCTCATGGACTTTTCAGGAGTGACGGGTTCAAAGTGGGGAGTAGTGCTGTCAGAGCATATATTTGCATTTCTCACTGCAAGGAAAGCCGAAGGTAATCAACACTTGCTAAAACATCTAGTTGATCTAGCAGTATAAATCATTTAAAGCTCAATAAATGAGCAATTGAAGCTTGAATCTTTTGTGGCAAAAACACAAATAAATATGTTTTTAAGATCTGTTGATCTAGTTTTGACAGGAGACATCAAATATCTCCTAGAAGACAAGGAAACCCTTTACAATTTGGCATATGACCATCTACGATTGTCTTGGTTTACACGGTCACCTAGCCGAAGCTTATACTTGTCCATAGTGTTTCTTTAGCAGCAAAATGTTTGATTTCCTCTATAAAGACTAAATTTGTAAGTTTACCAACTTCCATACACTCTCTTGCTCTTACCAACTCCATTTCTATTCTGTTTGCAAGTGGACTACCTAAGCAGTAGCGAGGCTATCAAGAATGAGTAAATTATGGTCATAAGCATATTGCATTGTACTCACACTGGCTTTCTGGTGTGTAAGTTGCATTGTTCCATTGACTTGCTGGGAACGGAAACCCGTGATTCCAAGGGGTGGTTGTACCCAGGAACATTCCCGAGGCTGCATTTGCAAGGTCCAGCAGAGATCCAAACGAGATTTGATTCCACAAAGCTGCAGTGTTTCCAGCGGTAAATTGGAATGGCCGAGCACGATCATATGGAATGCTGCTGTCTTGCCCTGCTGTAACCCCGGCGGAACTGCCATTGCTTGTCGGAAGGCAACCAACCAAACAACCTTCAGACTCTGACCAAATTGCAGGACTGAGATTTCCGTGAACATCATCGCGAAACGAACGTGGTTTTGATCGGACTGGCGCATCTGGGCTCCGTGGAATCCACGAACAGTCAACACCCGGGTCCTTGGACCCTTCCCCGCCGATGTCCATTCTTTGAACTCCACACGCTGAAAAATAACCCTCAACGAATGATTTGTACCTAACTCAACGAACCCAGTGGCGAGGACAAACAGAGAAACTCAGCTTCCGGTAGCCCCCATTACAGGGGAGCACACAAGGGGGCAACTGCTACAGAACCCAACAATTGAGCACGAAATTGAGGTCAAAAAAATCAGTTAAGCAGAAGATTCCCAGTTCTACCAAGTAATAATTCACACAAATTACCAAATCAGAACGGAAAGAAATTCTGGGTTCCTCTCCTAAGTGGAGGAACTCAATGGGAAAGAAAGAAAATAACCAAGAAATCCCTTTTCTAAAATCCAAAAGTCGAAAACAGAAAAATTAAAAACTAAACACCCACATTATCTCACAGCAATATCTCCTGAGATAATGCCACTTTGTTCTCTCATGCGGCTAGACTGACCCTAACAGAAACCCAAGAGATTGAAAAAAAATAATACTATTTTACCTTAAGATTTGAGTCAAAATGGAAGAGATCTGCCTCAAGTCGCTTGTTGATAGCCAATAAAATAGTACGGACTCTCTCTCTCTCTCTCTCTCTCTCTCTCCAGAGAATGTGTTAAAAAAAGGAACCCAACTCAAAGATTAAAACTGCTTTTTTATGAACTAGTCTAGTCTCACTTTCCAAGCTTCGCCTTTACTATGTGGGCTTGCATTAATATTTCTCCTATATATGCCCTTGTGTTTCTTGCAACAGCTTTCGTTTTTTAGTTCATGATATTGAGAGTCGGATATTGTCTCTTGTAGAAATTCTTCTTGTCTATCGTATTCTATTGATTCTCTTAATAATATATTTTATATAAACAATATCTTTTATATCATATTTAACTTCGATATAACTCTTTTATCACTTCGGCCAATGGCCATCGATTTTCGTGTGGGGCAAGGAGATTGTAGTATTAGAGATCGAGAAGGGTTAACAATCTTGGGAATTGGCAGGGGCAAAATCGTCTAGAGGAGACGGCCAACGGTTCCAGGGTTGAGTCATGCGAGGGTACTGAAAACGAGGGGTATCTGATTTGGCGGGGCAATTTCGATATTTCCAGACGTGCTAGGAATCTTGTGTGAGGTTCTTGACTTCTTGGTCTTTGACTCCGTCAGTTACCAACTCTCGAACGTTAGGGTCGGGCGATGCGACCAAGAGGGGTTTTAAAGTTTCTCCGTAGAGGAAAATAATTATTGATATTTTTGTTTATACTATATAGTATTAAAATCTATCCAGATTTGAATCGAATAAAAATTTTAAAAATCTTTTATCATATATTTAATACTGCATTTAAAAAAATCAAATATTAAATTAAAATAATTCTCTCTACTTGATTAAGTTGGGATAATCCACGTTTTTTTTCAATAAAAAAATATACGTTTCTCTTTCCGTTTGCTTATGGGTTTATAGTCCCCGTGACGTAAACGGCGAGTCACGGCGTTACTGGTCCCCTACTTTAACAACACCAATTGGTTAATTTATTATTTGAGTCAATGCGAACAAATTTGCATGACACTGTACGGCTATGCGTGCATAGCAATATAAGTGCCATGCAAAATTTAACGTACGTGAAATCGTAATCTTTCGTTATGTAATTGTATTTGTCCTTATTCTTTAGTGGTGACCTTTTAGTTTGTCGTTGCGGATCTACTTGCTAATCTAACTACAAAAGTTACCAACAAAAAAAAAATCTAACTACAAAAGTTTTTTAGTGACGTTGCCCACCACTACTCAATTTGGATAATAAGTTAATACTTTTGTTGTATCGTATAATAGTACCATTTTATTGGCAAAATAAAATGCACCTGGGAAACCAATGAAAAGACACCACAAGTTATTGTATTAGCACTCTGAAACTTATTAATCCAATTATATGCACACGAGAACTCGTATAATTTCATTAATTTTTTCCCAAATTAATTGTGACAACAATGATCGCTTTAAATCCTTTGCTCCATATTTATTTCCTGTACGGCCTTTTCATAATTAATGACAAATTTGTAAAGCTTTCTCCTTGATCCAGGTAATTAAGAAGAAAACCAGAAATTAAAGCCTTCGTAATTCGTCCCAAGTTTACGTTGGATGACAGAGCAGCGATTACTTTTCCCCGTTCCCCGAGGGATAAGGACGCGAGGAGTAAATTAAATAGATGACAACTCCATAGCCTCGACCACCGCCACAACCTTTTTTTGTACCTAGTTGATCAAACAAAGACGAGAAACAATGATAATGTTCGACTCTGTATAATTTAACAACGTCCGTACTTTTTCAAAATTTGTTCTATGCATTTGGCTTTAATCTGTGCTACGCATACCAAAGTAAAGAAGGGATTTTAATTAAAAATGGTATCCCACCGTTTCGCCGAAGTACGGTGGAGTCCTCACCACGTCAAGGCTCAGGACTTTGTCCATTGGACACATACCCTAACGCATGAAGATGAGCTGCCTTCTTCACAAATTTTCTTGTGGGTTTCCTATTATTGAGATCTGGTGATTATTCGAGATGATCAAATTAGCGTGGATCAGCCTCAATGTCGCATCTGCGGTGTATACCACGTCGCATTAATTAATTGGCACTAGTTTATGTAGGTTTTGGATAGGTACATACATCGCCAATCAACGAGAGTCGATCCAAATGTTCCGTAAATTTCATATAACCAAATTGATTTCACAATAAATTTGTTCATGACAATGCGTTAACTTAACATGTCGTGTTCGCTTAAAATCACATACATCATTTCAAAAAATTGTGAGGTGTTGATTTCTGGATGAATTCAAGGAGAGAGATGTGTTTTTTTAGAATATATGGTATTTAGAGTTTAATACTGCTGGACTATATTTAGAGAACGATTCTCTCAATGATATTTTTTAGATATGTAAACTTAGAACTAAAGATCTTCTTATTTGAATCAAATAACAACTCCATTGCGATATATGTGTTTGTGTAATTTATTATCTTTTTTAAAGATAAATTTTCACATGGTTAATACATATGTAGGTTTAAATCCTAAATTTCTCTAAATTTATACATGCATTATATTATTAGGCTAAATATTCTTTTGCATATTTGTATTATTTATATAGACAAAGGATGGGACGTCAAATCATTCAGCTCTGCTCTTATATTAAATTCTGTTTAACTTTTTAGAAATACTATTTTTATTATTTTGAACCTACCAATTACAACGTCACATCATTCACCTACGTTTGCACTTTTCGTTGCAACGACTTTATCGTTGCCATATGCGGCGGCATCGGAATCGAAAAATTCTTGAGTGAATCTAGTCAGCTGTCCTGATGCCAGTCCCACCATTGGTATGACCTTGAGTACAATATTAAGACCTCACTAAGTTCCACAACTGACAAAAAGATATTTCAGTCTAAGACCATTGTTATGATTTAGTAAACTCTCTATCAAGATAAATATTTTTTCCCAAAAATATAAGTGATAAATATCGGTTATAAATATCTGATAAAATGATACTTTTAAATAAATACATATATTTTTATATACTTAATAAATTTAAAAATATTTAAAAATACTAGTTTGAGCTAGGATCATTTTCATATGATTTTTGTAATCTTTGTCTTGTTGTAACAAAAAAATGTGAACTAAATATAGCATTTGAATAACGATTATATCTTTTGATGTATATGTATTTAGTGGCGACAAATTCAAATTGAATCATTTTGAAGAAAAAGATGTAAGTCTCTCTTATATAATAGGCGACAGATTAAGTACTGACAACATAGAGTTGCTAGCACCATCTTGACAACATAAGCTCGTCAAAATTTTGTGAAGGTAGAGCATCTTGCTGCACGTCGTCCACAGTCGACCCATCCCTCGTCGCTGTCGACTAGCGCCTCTAACAGTGGCAGTAACCGTGGACAGGAGGGAGCCTCTTGCCACCATCGAGGAAGAGAGAACCTACGTCGACCGACATAGAGAGAGGAGGACTTTTAGCAAGGGTGTACCACGTCGAGAGCTACATGTCCCGGTAAGAACCACCACGTCGGGAGCTACCTGTCCTTGCAAGAGCCACCAAGTCGATAGTTGCATGTCCATGTTCAGCCTGTGAGAATTTGGTCGCTTGGACCACCGACTGTGGCAACTTCCTTACCTACGGTGGTCGTTACCAAGACCATGACCATACTAGTTATTGCTCTCTGTTGAACGAGTATTTTAGGTGCTTTTGTGGTTTTGACTTTGAAACTGGTGTGCCTTTGCATTATTGCCTTCAAAATTGATATGCCCTTGTATTTTTGTCTTTGAAAACTGATATCTCGTTGATCTTTGCTGATACTTTGTTAATCATGTCAGGTACAACGACACATCAGACAAGATTGACGACGCATCAGTTTTTACTTTTGCATTTGAAAACTGATGTGTCCTTAATCATTTTCCCTGATGTGCCCTTGTTCTATTTTTTACCTGATTGCCCTTGATTTTTCTAATATAACAACTTTGTCATTAAAAAATCACACACACCACCTGTTGTCCCCTTGGTATTGCTCGGCCCTCAGCAATACCCAATCTGACCCCTATATAATAATAGAAAACAACAAACATCTTGGTTTCTCTCTAAGAAAATCCTGTCATTCTACCCATGCTCGTCATTACTTCCTTTAATGGTTATCTGACTATCGCCCATCGCCCGCCACCCGTCATCAATCACCCATCTACTCTAGTATGGCTCTGCCCTAGCTGGATATTTATTATGTAACCTCCACCATCTTCTGTCTCTTTGGCTGCCTACTCCGAAATCTGATCAGACCCATCGCTTGCCCATCTAGATGCGCTTGGCCTCGTCTTCTCTAACACCCCTAATTCACACAACTCCATGTAAACATCCATATTAAACTATTAAGTTTGGGCTTTAAAGCCCTCAATAGTCACTTTCCTAGTTATACCATATGTGCAATGCTATAAATTTGTTTAGCTAACATTGCCATCATCAGTTATTCTCATGACTGCTTATTAGCAAGCACTATCAGTGTCAGCAGTTATTCTTGTGATCGTTTCTTAGCAAGCACTATGATACAAACCCCACCAATAATGCGCGAGACCCGTACACGAAGTGTTGAAATTCCAGATCATTCTAGATCAGTTTGTATTAGAGATCTTGACTTGATGCTCACAAACAACAAGAACCTTGGTATTAAGACTGCGACCTACTGCTTGAGTTGAAACAAAGAACTTTGATATGTTGTTGACGCCATAAACAGTGATGGTGATCTGCTTGATAAGTCGAAGTAGAACTCAACAAAATCACTCCGCTGTGTTCGAGAAGTTCCATAGATCCAAGAGAGAGACTTGCTCATATTTTTAATCAAAGATATTCTGCATCTTCTCATTGCATAAGCCTCTATAAATAGGCTCACTATTATAAAAAGATTCCTAATCAAACAACTCTTAAAAAAGGAATATAAATTTGGCTGGAAAGGGAAACTAAAAAAAACAAATTTCTGCCTTTTAGGAAGGCTATAAACTTGATTATCAAGCAATAATAAACTAAAAGTTGCTGGAATATAACTTCATAATCAAAACTAATGGCTAAAATAAACTTCCTAAATAGAATTACCCAATTCGAGAGAATATATCTTCTAAATCTTTTGTGCTGAAGCTTCTTCAACATGAATGAATGCTCAATTTCGTGGTTCGTCAACAATGGACTTTAATGAACTCACTTGAGTCCAACTCTTCGATATAAGCTTAAAAATCAGCCCGTTAAATTATAATTTGAAGCGTTTTGCACATGCTCTCACAATTGGTCAAATTGGTAAAGATAAGGCTACTAGGATTTATATCATTTCCCTCTTCTTGAAAGGAATTTGTCCTCAAATCTATGCATTTGCCATGCCTTTGCCAATTAATAATCATGTTGGGACAAACTTGAGTCTCCGAATGCCGTGGTTGCACTTGACATCTTCCATTCAAACAGAATAGATACTTCGAACATAAACAATCTGAATTCACCTCCAAACCAAAAGTTAAAGACTTACTAATCCGAATAAGCCTTTCTGAAACTTTCAAACTATTCCACAAATTGATCAATGGGGAACCACCAACATAATCAAACTTGTCAACTTCCAAGAAGTCAATGTGCTTGACATGATAATCCGGAGTCTTGTAGGTTGTAGATTAAACCTCTTTATTGTCAACAACAACAACAAGTTCTTCAGATTCATCATCAATGGTAGTTATGCACTTCTTCATGTTAACAATATCCACCACAGATGATTCGTCAAATAAATCTCTCAGGTAAAGTAGTGACATGGTATGCTCATCAAAATAATCTCCATCAAATAAGTCAATAGAATATTCACCAAACTCCTCCTATGTCAAAACCTCTTCAAGAACTTCAAGAGAAGAAATTTTCATATCAATTTCAGAACCACATACCTTATTCTCAATGTCGCACTTAGTGTGAATGATCTTCTCTCGTTGCACTTCACCAACTTCTCTTGCATACAAGTCAATTTTCCTTGCCAATAACATAAGTTTCTCCCAGATTTTTTCATCATCCCATATTGTAACTCTTTGAGTGCTATCACATCTATTCCTAACTTCTTTAGGTTTTTCTCCATATCTTCTATAATAATCTCCTTCATCAAAGCCAACTCCTAAAAGTCTTTCACCTACAACCCCAATCTTCTTTTGTTGAGCTCTTTTATTCTTACAAATATAAGGAACAGCTTGTACATGCCCTGAAAGTTTACTCTCAATCCGGTCTATCCATTTGTGAAACTTCTTAAACTCTCCATTCACCATGCACTTCATCTCACTCATCATGACATCCATGAACTTTTGTGGATCATCCAATGACTCATCACCTTCAAAGTTCCTTCATGAGTAGTTGTAGGACATAATGTTCTTGTTCATTCTTTTTTTTCTTCTACTTTTTTTCGAACTCTTTTTTTTGTCTTCTTTCTTCTTTTCTAGGCTGCCTTCTTTTCTTTCTTTCCTTTTTTTTGGATTTTTTCTCTTTTTTTATTTTTTTTCTTGCAACTCAAAATACAATAAGCAACAAATTGAAAACTAAAGATAAAGAAACAAAATTTAAAGGATAGATATAATTGAAATAGAACTTAGGTTCTGATACCAAATGATACAAACCCCGCCAATAATGCGCGAGACCCGTACACGAAGTATTAAAATTTCAGATCGTTCTAGATCAGTTTGTATTGGAGATCTCGACCCGATGCTCACAACCAAACAAGAACCTTGGTATTAAGACCGCGACCCACTGCTTGAGTTGAAACAAAGAACCTTGATATGTTGATGACCCACAAACGGTGATGGTGACCCGCTTGATAAGTCGAAGTAGAACTCAACGAAATTGCTCTGCTGTGTTCGAGAAGTTCTGTAGAACCAAGAGAGAGACTTGCTCATATTTTTAATCAAAGGTATTCTGCCACTTCTCATTGCATAAGCCTCTATAAATAGGCTCAATATTACAAAGAGATTCCTGATGAAACAACTCTTAAAAAAAGAATGAAAATTTGGCTGGAAAGGAAAACTAAAAAGAAAACAAATCTCTCCCTTTTAGGAAGGCTAAAAACTTGATTATCAAGCAATAATAAACTAAAAGTTGCTAGAATATAACTTCCTAATCAAAATTAATGGCTGAAATAAACTTCCTAAATAGAATTGGTCAATTGGAGAGAACAAATCTTCTAAATCTTTTGTGCTAGAACTTCCTTCACCTCAATGTGAATGAATGCTCAATTTCATGGTTCTTCAACAATGGACTTTAATGAACTCACATGCTCTCACAATTGGTCAAATTGGTAAAGATAAGGCTACTAGGATTCATATCATTATATTTCCTGTACAGAGATAAATTTAGTTCTATGAGCTGATGTTTGGTTAAAGATGAGCAATCTATCTATTATACAGCTTGATAATGTACGAGTAAACTATGAAATATTACCTATATTTATTTTTATCAATGTTTTGACTCGAATTGTACCACTACTTTCTATTATAATAAAAGTATTCTAGGTCATTTTCCTTATAAGAAAGTTGAGGAGGAGACTCTGGCTCCAAATCTGCGGGATCCCTCTTCAGGTTTGGTCAGCCCCTCTTATCGAACTGTTGGCTTCCTCCTTAGGTGAGGTCATGTTGGTTCACGAGGACACTTTGAGTAGGAAACATCTCGATGCTGCGTTCGTTCTCATCTCATCGACTTTCATGGATCGGGTTGGTAAGAAAATCAGTTTGAAAATTGGTGATGAGGCTTTCGATATACGAGTGGAGGATTTTTTTTATTGAGACTGCGGAGCTACCCGCCTCGACTTAGGCATCTGTTTGTGTTGATTCTGCTAGGTCTGATAGGTTTCCTGAGGACCTGGTTGTTGCAGGTTCATACTGTAATCTGTATCTCCTGACCTCTCTTGTTGTGATTTCAAATTTGGATCCTGCCTTGGAGGTTATGATATCTCCTGCTATGGCTGTCGCATATCTCTCTCCGGCCATGGTGATGCTGGCTGATGGATGCCTCAAGTTGCCCCTAGATTCTGATAGTTTGGTATTTTCGTCGATCGATGGGGTGCTCGATGATGCTGCTGTTGGGGATGTTGTGTGTCCTTTGTCAATCAATTTTTTATGGCCATTTGGTAGCCCTTCTCTGCTGGTTTACCTACTCTTTCGCAGTCTCTAGCTGCTAAAGTGGTTTTGCCCTCCTCTGAGTTTGTTGCTGAAGCGATTGGTTCTTGTGTGTTGCCTCATGCTTCTGACTTGGAGGTCAATACGCAACATCCTGATGCTACTTTTGCGTGTGGAGGGCAACAACTTATTGTTACCTCTGCGGTTGATCAACCGCTTCATGCTATTTGCTTGTCACCTTCTATTATCGATGGTCGCTCTGTTGGGGTGGCAATGCCCTCTTCGGACGCACTACTGCTTGACTCACCTATGGACGTCACAAAGACTCTTTTGATGCGTACTAATGAATTTGTGGATGATTTGTCTGCACGACTTCTCTCTAAAATGGATGATGGGGCTTCGATTGTCGTGCCATAACCTCACCCTGTCCTCGAGAGGGCAAACACGTGCTTTCTATTTTAGCCGATCGACTAGGTCCAATTGTCGTATTTAGAAGTCCTCGAAAAAAGTTGCTACCCTCATGAAGCTTCCGCTGTGAAAATTAAAAGTTAACTCGCCGGTGAGCTCATCCTCGGTGCTTGGCCTTGGATCGATCATCGATGGTATGGAGGTACAAGACGAGGTGCTTCGAGACATCTTGCAATAGCTATGGACTTTTTATGGGAGGGGGATACTTCGCATATCCTTCACGAGATAAAACTTGCAGCTTGTTGTTCGATGCTTTCCTGGCCCTTTGATCCTCCTTGATTCTGTGAGATTTTTTTGGCCTCTGTTTGGTTGCAGTACTCGTTGCAGTAGGCATGGTGTTGTCTTGCTTTGGTATTTTTGGAACTATGTTGTTGTGTTTTCTTCTTGGTAATTTTTATCCTAGAGAATTAGATAATATTTATCTATTTTTTTGTGGAAGATGAGAGGCAAAAACCCTAGGTATATACACGAAATGGCCAATCACATCCTACTAAGTGCAAGGCCCCTTCTCAACCTCTTGTGAGGTTGCGACCGCCGGCCTCGTCAAAACTCTATCATGAGAAAACCTAGTGAAAAAAAGCTGTGACAGGGAAATAGTACCTCGGGGAAAAAATTATCCCTTTGACGTTTGGTATATCACAAAACCTGGCATTGGACCATCACTAGAAGATACAACTCAGAAAGGAGAATCCCCCCTTGGCTCCGCGCCATTAGGAGCTCTAGACAAACGAGTAC
Organism: Hypericum androsaemum; assembly: GCA_963995505.1. Classification (NCBI taxonomy): domain Eukaryota; kingdom Viridiplantae; phylum Streptophyta; class Magnoliopsida; order Malpighiales; family Hypericaceae; genus Hypericum; species Hypericum androsaemum. The sequence goes on along the minus strand of OZ023184.1, from coordinate 3,613,375 downwards.
AACGTGGGAGGCTAACTCCCTACAGACCCTCTAAGTACACATCCATACAGAAGCTGGAAGGGCATCAAAAATAACATAATCAAAGGAAATCTCCAAAGCACGCTTGGAAAGGCCATCTGCCAACCGGTTGCCCTCCCGCCAAGTGTGATGAATATCAATCTCCCAATCTCTCTCCAGAAGCTCTTGCGCTCTCGAGATCAACATCGCCAAAGGATGAGCACAGTCGACATCTCGTCCCACGCAAAGAATAGCTATGGACGAATCAACCTCCATATGTACCCTCCGGAAACCCCTCTCCCAGGTCAGCTCTAGCCCCAGGACTAAGGCCGAGAGCTCTGCAGCAAGGGAGGTACAGCTTCCAATGTCTTTTGCAAAACCGCACACCCAAAATCCACCTGAGTCACGGACGATACCCCCAGCACCGGCAGGTCCCGGGTTGCCCATCGAAGCTCCATCAGTATTAAGCTTGACGAAGCCTTCCATAGGACGCTGCCAGGAAACTAGGGTCTTGTGTCGGGGTGGTAATGGAGTAATCCGGTCTGCAAGGACACGAACAATATTTATCTTGTAGATGCTACTTTGATAAATATTATCTTGCTCTTTTTGTGATGTCATTATCTAGTTATAAATTTTTTTGGGACGTCTGTTGAGAAATAATATATGTTTAATTACCCAAAAAAAAGTTGAGTCGTGTAATTTAAATAGACAAATGATGCGATGTCCCATCATTCAGCTCTGTTCTTATTAAATGTGTTTAAACTTTTAGAAATACTAATTTATTTATTTTGGACCTACCAATCACCTATGCGTGGATACTTTTCAACAATAATGTGCAATCACTTTACCACAAAAAAAATAATGTGCAATCACTAACTTGTACGGTTGCACTTTTTATCATGACGATTTTATCATTGGCAATTTCGACATTTCCACACGTGCTGGGATCTTATGCGAGGTTCTTGGTCTTTGACTCCGTCAGTTACCAACTCTCGAACGTTAGGGTCGGGCAATGCGACCAAGATGGGTATTAAAGTTTCCATGTATAGGAAAGTAATTATTAATATTTTTGTTTATACCATATAGTATTAAAATCTATCTAAATTTTTATCGAATAAATTTTTTGAAATTTATAAAATTGTTTTATCAAGTATTGAAATTTGCATTTCAAAAAATTCAAATACTGAATTAGAATAATTATCTCCACTTGATTAAGTTGGGATATTTCCCTAAAAAAAAGTTGGGATAATCCACGTTTCTCTTTTCAATAAAAAAAATCTACGTTTCTCTTTCTGTTTCTTTATGGGTCTATAGTCCCCGTGACGTAAACGGCGAGTCACGGCGTTACTGGTCCCCTGCTTTAACAACAACAATTGGTTAATTTATTATTTAACTCAACACGAACAAATTTGCATGGCACCGTATGACTATGCGTACATAGCAATATAAGTGCCATGCAAAATTTAACGTACGTGAAATCGTAAGCTCTCGTTATGTAACTGTATTTGTCCTTATTCTTTGGTGGTGACCTTTTAGTTGTCATTGCGGAATCTACTTGCTGTTGTTTGTCGGAGGTGGTGTACTTGATTATGATCTTTAATAGTCGAGACAAGAGTTAGACTCTCTCTCCGTAAGACGAGATTGCCCCGTATTCAGTGCTCACGGGCTGCGGCAATCGTCCCCAAGATACAACGACTAGGCTGCTTCCGAGTTCGTAGCACAACGAGTCTCGAAGCTTTGGGTGAACCTTGGATACTCGGAACTTTCTTAGAGAGGGAGAGAGAAGAACGACTATTGCTAACGAATGCTTATGCAATGAGTGTTCGGGGTGAGTGCAAATGATGGGGGGAAGGACCTATTTATAGGCGCTGGATGGGAGGGAGGCAGGCACTCCGAAGGGGCGCGTCCGTTCGGCCAGCAGCGAGACTAGTGAAATAAGTTACTTGCCCTAGTGCTACCCCCTGGCTTCCTTCCTTGCTTTAGAAAAGAGAAGGAGTTCGCACAGACTATTTATCCTGAATAGGACATTCGATGCATCAATGAATGTCTTTCTTCGCGTCACTGGCTGTTAACCCGTAAAGTAAAAGGCGCTTCGTATATGAGAAAATGGGCGAAAGTTCGTGGGTTTGGTGTAGTGGCAGAAAAAAATGAGCTTCAGTTTCTGAACAGGGCAAGCATACTGCGGAAGCAACGGCTAGGGCATGGACAATAACCGATCCTTTTCCATAGCCCAAAAGCAAGCATGACATCATTATGAACATAAAGTCCAAGCAAGACGGCATTTTTAAAAAGGGAAGGGAACTTCTCACCGAAGGGGGCAGACGGAATGAAGGAGGCGGGAAGCTACCGCTTAACGAATGCAAGCTTATCCTTGACTTTTTTTGTCAGCGTACTGCTCGTGGCCCTTCGGTGGTATTCTGGATCCTTCCAGGTGCGCTCAGACTATGCTGGCACTCCTTCACGAGGGATCTCGCAACCCTTCGGCTGTCTGGAAGTCTCCAGGACGTTCCGGCCCTTCGTGCCTCTTCGGTGGCCATCCTGGAAGGCGCTCGCAGCCCCTCGTCACTTCGGTAGCTACGCAGCTCTCTCCGGACTCGGGCAAAATACTTAAGGCTCTTCGCGACGATGCGCACGTGCCAAGTGCGTCACAAAATGCCCATTGCGACCTGCGTCCAATGCGCCATGCGCACACGCACGTGCGCGTGCCTAGCACCATCCTCGCCGCAGTCCGAGTTGGGTATCCTTCCAGGTGGTCAACTTATTTCTTAGCTAACAAAGAATTTCTCCTTATAAACTAGGAAATGTTGGTGCCACTTTTCAATGTGGGATTGCACTTTCTATTTCTCTTTTGGGCCTCCCACTTTGGGTCTTTCCACTTTGAACTTTGCATTGAATTTTCATTCAAGTTTTTTCAACAATTGCTACTCTAACTACAAAAGTTTTTTAGTGACGTTGCCCACCACTACTTAATTAAAATAAGTATAGTTTTGTTGTATCGTATAATAGTACCATTTTATTGGCAAAATAGATTGCACCTGTGTAACCAATTAAAAGAAACCAAAAGTTATTGTATTAGCACTCTGAAACTTATTAATCCAATTACATGCACACGAGAACTTGGTATAATTGAATTTAAAAAATTTCTAAATTAATTGTGACAACGATGATTGCTTTAAATATTTTTATCCATATTTATTTTATGTACGGCGTTTTCATAATTAATGACAAATTTTAAAGCTTTCTCCTTGATCCAGGTAATTAAGAAGAAAACCAGAAATTAAAGCCTTCGTAATTCGTCCCAAGTTTACGCTGGAGGTCAGAGCAGCGAATACTTTTCCCCGTTCCCCGAGGGATAAGGACGCGAGGAGTAAATTAAATAGATGACAACTCCGTAGCCACAACCAGCGCCACTACCTTTTTCTGTACCTAGTTTGATCAAACAAAGACGTGAAACGATAACGTTCGTACGTTTTCAAAATTTGTTCTATATGCACTTGGATTTAATCTGTGTACGCATACCAAAATAAACGGGGCGAATTTGGTAGAGACGAGGCTAATTCTCATCCGTGAGGACTAAAGTGATATTAACTTGTATGTGTAGTGATATTGAATATTGGTTTGCATGTATAATAATATTAGTTTGCCGTGATATTGGTTTGTATGTGTAGTGATATTGGTTTGCCTATGAAGTGATATGTTAGAATCTTCACATCCAACCCAAAACCTTAAGGCCATGGGTTGGTGGATTTTCCACACTTATAAACTTGCCCCCACTCGTGTTTTAACCGATGTGGGATTCTCAACACGTCCCCTCAAACGAGACCCACCTCGGGTCGAAGATTTCACTGGCTTTGACTTCACCAAAGTGCGGCACAGGCTTTAACTTCAACAACGTGCGAGAAATGGAGGTCGTGCGAGTTCAACAATGTGCACGGGATCAACCCGCTCTGATACCATGTTAAAATCTTTATATCTAACCTAAAACTTTAAGGCAATGGGTTGGTGAATTTTCCACACTTATAAACTTGCCCCCACTCGTGTTTTAACCAATATAGGATTCTCAACATAATATTTGTTTGAATGTGTAGTTCCTACTTGAAGATAAATTTTTTTAAATCCCCACTCAACTAAATCTCAAAGTAAACAAGGGCTTTTAATTAAAAATGGCATCCCACCGTTGTCGCCGAAGTACGGTGGAGTCCTCACCACGTAAGGGCTTAGGACTTTGTCCATTGGACACATACCCTAACGCATGAAGATGAGCTGCCTTCTTCACAAATTTTTCTTGTGGGTTTTTTTATTATTGAGACTAGTAAATATGCACGCGCGATGCAAGAGCTGTTCTGTTTCTAAATTCATAAAATATATCGTTCAATGATTTTTTTTAAGCTGTACAAAAATAAAAAAAGAACAGGGTACGGAGTCGGGCTTCCGGAAATCGGGGTCCATGGTCGGGGAGGTCCGGAGGCAGGGGGTCCGGGTTTGGGGTCTAGCGGTCCAGTGGTCCAGGGGTTCGGGTCAGAGGTCCGATGGTCCGGGGTCGGGAGTTCGTGATCCGGGGTCCGGAGTGCCGTGGTTCGATGGTTCGGCAGTCCGGTGGTGGTCGGAGGTCCGGCGGTTTGGGGATCCGGTGGTCCGAGATACGTAGGTCTAGATGATCCGGGGGTCCGCAGTCGGCGGTCCGAGGTCTGTGCTCCAGGGGCCTAGGTGGTCCGGGGTTCCGGGGTCTGTGGTCCGGAGGTTCGGGGTCGACGGTCCGGGGGTCCGCGGCTCAGGTCCATGGTCCCGGGGCGGGGGTCCGAGTTCGGAGGTACCGAGGTTCGGGGTTCGAGATTGAGGATTTTGGGTTTGGGATTTATGATTTGAGTTTTGGAGTTTGAAATTAAATTTAAAATTTTAATGTTTAAGGGTAGTTTTGACATTTCCAAGTGTAACACTAAAGAACTACTTTTTTATAGAGATGATCAAATTAGCGTGGATCGGCCTCGATGTCGCAACTGGGGTGTATACCACGTCGCATTAATTAATTGGCACTAGTTTATGTAGGTTTGAGATAGGTATAAACATCGCCAATCAACGAGAGTTTGATCTAAATGTCACGTGTTCGATGTCTAATATAACAAAAATGATTTCACTCTAAATTTGTCCATGACAATGCGTTAACTAAATATGTCGTGTTCACTTAAAATACATACATCGTTTCTAAAAATTGCGAGGTGTTGATTTCTGGATGAGTTCCAGGAGAGATGTGTTTTTTTAATATTTGATATTTAGAGTCTAGTATTGTTCAACTATATTTAGAGCAAAATTTTCTCTCTAAAATGTTTTATATTTGTGAGAGAGAGACTTATTTGTGTTAGTCGAGAATAACGAAACACAATTACATAATTTATATAGATAACGGATGTGATGTCATCACGTCACATCCGATAACATCACATCCTTTATCCTCTTATGAAATTCTGTTCAAATTTTTAGAAATACTAATTTGTTTATTTTGAACTTACCAATCACCTATATCTTTGGATATTGTTCTATATTATTGTGCAGCACTAACTTGTACGGTTGCACTTTTCGTTACAACGATTTTACAGTTAACATATGCGGTGGCGTCACAATCGAGAAATTCTTGAGTGAATCTAGTAGAATGTTGCCATGCAAGTCCCACTTGTGGCATGACTCTAGTAGAGAATGCATGACCTTATTATTTTATTGGATAAACTATAAAGTGTTACTTAACATATTGATAATTTTTTCGAACTCATAAAATATTTCAATCTCAAGAGCATTATTATAATTTAATAATATTTCTATCAAGATAAATTTTTCAGAAAATTTAAGTGATAAATTTCGATTACAAATCTTCGATAAAATGATATTTTTAAATAAATACATATATTTTTACATATTTTATAAATTTAAAAAATATTTTAAGATACTACTTTAAACTATGTTTGTTTTCTTTTAATTTTTTATATTATCATTCATCTTTTGAATCATTTTCATATAGTTTTTGTAATCACCATCTTGCTGTAACAAAAATATTTGAACCAAGTATAACATTTGAATACGATCATATCAATTGATGTATATGTATTTAATGGCAAAAAAAATCAAATAAATCATTTTGAAGAAAAAAAATGTAAGTTCCTCTTTATAATAGGCGACAGATTGAGTGTTGATAAATAGAGTTGCCAACACCATCCTGACAACATAAACTCATCAAAATTTTGTGAAGGTAGAGCATCTTTCTGCACGTCGTCCACAGTGACCCATCCCTTGTCGATGTTGACTGGTCCCTGTCGACCATCGCCTCTTGCAGCACCAATAATCGTGGAGAGGAGGTAGCCTCTTGTCGCTGTCGAGGAAGAGAGAACTGTCATCCACAGTCAACCTATCCCTCATCGCTGTCGACTGGTCCTTGTCGACCAATGCCTATTGCAGCGCCGGTAACCATGGAAAGAAGGAAGCCTCTTGCCACTGTCGAGAAAGAGAGAACCTTCATCGACCAACATGGAGAGAGGAGGACTTTCGGCAAGGGTGCACCACATCGGGAGCTGCCTGTCCTGACAAGAGCACCACATCGGCAGTTGCCTATCCTTGTTCAGCCTCCGAGGATTTGGTCGCTTGGACCACCGCCTGTGGCAACTGTAGGAAATTGGGCTTTACAAAGTTAGTTTTGGACTGAATTTTGAGCAATTTTTTCTCATGATTAATTTGGTAGAAATAGAAACTAATGGTAAAATTAAAATCTATGTTTCGAGTACATGACTCTAGTGTATTTACTTTCTCAAATCTAATTTCGGATGAATGAAAAATTAATGACTAAAGTTAGCTACCTAAGTTTGGTGTTTAGGCAATGAGAATGGAAAAGTCCATTACCACATTGGAAAATGGCACAAAAATTTCCAAGTATATAAGGAGGAGCTCCAAGCTAGTGTAACATTAAGTGTTTCACCTGGAGTACTATCCAAGGCTGGTTGCGAGGATGGTGCGAAGGACCATCCGAGCACTAGCACGAGCATGAGCACGTGCTCGAGCACGCGTAGGACACAATGGGCGCTTTGAGGTGCACTTTGCACGTACGCATCATCGCGAGGAGCTGGAGGAGCCTTGAGATTTTTGCCCAATTCTGAAGAGCTACAGGCTGCCGAAGGGATGTCTCACGAAGGAGTGCGAGTATTTGCCGAAAAGGTGCTTGTCCAGAATGTCCACCGAAGGGACACGAACAGACTACCTGGCCACACTCTTGCGGAGGGGTGTCTGGATGGCTGGTCAGGCCACATTCGTGCCCCCTCAGAAGTGCAGAATGCCAATTCGTGCTCCTCAAAATTTCCTGCTTCCAACCCTCCGTACCCTATAAATAGGCCTCTTCCCCTCATTTGCAAATCATTCAAGCAACTCATTGCATAATATTTCTTTAACAATAGTTATTCTCTTCTCTCCCTCTCTCTCAAGAAAGTTTCGAGTATCCAACAGTTAGCCCGTAAGCACTTAATACGGGGCAATCTCGTCTTACGGAGAAAGAGTTAAACTCTTGCATCGACTTTAGATCCTAATCAAGTACACCATCCTCCGAAAATAATAACAACTTCCTTACCTATGGTGGTCGTTACCCACGACCAAAGTGGTTATCGCTCTTTGTTGAATGAGTATTTTTAGGTGCCTTTGAAACTTATGTGCTTTTATATTTTTGCCTTCGAAATTGATGTGCCCTTATATTTTTACCTTTGAAAACATATGTGACGTTGATCTTGCCTAATATATCGTTAATCTTGTCTGTTGTGTCGTTCAGGTACTACGACACATCAATTTTGAAAGACAAAAATTGATGTGCTCTTGTTCTTTTTGCATTTGAAAATAGATGTGCCCTTAAGGCTTAATCTTTTTGCATGGTGTGCCCTTCTTCTTCTTTTACCTGATTGCCATTGGTTTTTCCTAATATTACAACTTCGCCATAAAAAAAGCCGCGCGCCCATCGGCCCTAGTATGGCTTTGCCTTAGCTGATTATTTCTTATCTAACATCCACCATATTCTGTCTCTTGGCCGCACCGTCTCCCGTCCGAACGCCCTCCAGCCACTGGTCGCTCTCCCTCCGCCTTCAAATGTCAGCCCGAAGATCGGCTTCAAGGCCGATTATATCAGATCCGCCCTCCCAGCTTGAGATCTGGCTGCCTACTCCCAGATCCGATCGGACCCATCACTTCCCCACTGAGATGCGTTAGACCTCGTTTTCTCTAACGCACACAAACCTCACAACTCCCTGTAAACATCCATAATAGACTATTAAGTTCGGGCTTTAAAGCCCCCAATAGTCACTTTTCTAGTTGTATAATGTGTGCAATGCTATAAAACTGTTTAGCTTCTCACATTGAGATCGCCGGTTATTCTCATGGCCGCTTCTTAGCAAACACTATCAATATGAGCAGTTATTCTCGTGATCGCTTCTTAGCAAACATTATCTCCTATACATAGATAAATTCAACTCTATAAGCTGACGTTTGGTCTAAAACGAGCAATTTATCTATTACGCAGCTTGGTAATGTACAAATAAACTATGTGATAGTACCTATCTTTCTTTTTGTATGTTTCGACTCGATTGTCCCACTACTTTCTATTATAATTAAAGTCTTATAGGTCGTTTATCCTTAAAAGAAAGTTGAGGAGGAGAAACAAAATTCGTGTAATTTATATAGACAAATGATGCGATGTCCCATCATTCAGCTCTGTTGTTATAAATTAGAGATAATTACTCTCAGGACTCCTGGGTATAGTCAAATAGACTCTGAGGACCCTGTAGTTTTCTTACTAATTTCCAAGCCCCTGTAGTTTGGTTTTTATTATACTCTCCGGTCCCCCGCTGACGTCATCGATTTTTTTTAATTTTTTTTCATCCTAAAATGACTATTATACCCCTAGAGTTGTCTCCTACCTCCCCTCCGGTGAACCTTCCATCTTCTCCGGCGACCCTCCGTCTTCTCCGGCGACATCTCCGACGACATCGCCGTGGACGGCATCGGAGAACGGATGGCGACCTCCCCGCTCCACGCGTCGTAGCAGAGCAGCGTCCCCTCCCGCCTGACGACGTAGATCCTGGGCCCCACAGCCGCCAGCCGCGAGTGTGTGAGGCTGAGTGACGTCACCCTCGGGATGGCGAGGCCCACGCGCCAGGGGCCGGTGAGGTCGGGGAGGGAGGAGACGGCGAAGAAGAAGTCGACCTCGTACGGGTCGAGCGTCCTGAACACGCCGTCGTTTAACAAGACGCGGTAGATGGCTACCTCGGAAGCGAACAGGTGGGAGGAGCAGCGGTCGTCGGCCCGCCAGTCAGAGTTGAACCTGGGCGGAAAGTCGTACACGAACACCCTCACGTCGGGGGTGGGGTCGAGGAGGGAGCGGGACGAGATGGCGTTGAATTGGTGAGTCTCTCTCACGAAGACTCTTTTTATTTTGTTTTTGTGTGAGGGCATAAAAGTTATTTCTATGACAAAAAAGGAAGAAAAAAAAGGCTGACATCAGCCAGAGATCAAAATGTATAATAAAAACCAAACTACAGGGGCTCAGTAATTAGTAGGGAAATTACAGGGTCCTCAGAGTCTATTTGACTATACCCTGGGGTCCTGAGAGTAATTATCTCTATAAATTATGTTTAAACATTTAGAAATACTAATTTATTTATTTGGAACCTACCAATCACCTATGTGTGGATACTGTTCAACAATAATTGCAATCACTAACTTCTACGGTTGCACTTTTTATCATGACGATTTTATCGAAATATATGCAGCTACATCATAATCGAGAAATTCTTGAGTGAATCTAATCAAGTTGCTTACGCAAGTCCCCATTTGTGGCATGAGAGGAAGTGTGACCTCATTATTTTATTGGGTAAAACATTAGACCTCGTTAAGTTCCACAACTGCCGGCCAATAGAGTAAAACTTAATAAATTGACAACTTTTCTAAACTAATAAAATAGTCAGTTTCAAGTTGGGTTATTGTTATAATTTTATAACACTTCTATCTTTATAAAATCTCAGTTAGAAATATGACATCGATCGCAATTTTTGATAAAGTTATATATATATATATATATATATATATATATATATATATATTTGTACATACTTTACAAATTTGAAAATATTTGTTTGAGTTAAATTTACTTTGTTTGATAATTTTTACAATATCTTTTATCTTTAAAATTATTTTCAAAGTCTATATGATTCAACCGTATTTTAAAACTTGCTTGTTTGATAATTTTACAATATCTTTCATCTTTAAAATTATTTTTGAATAGTCTATCTGATAAGCGTATTGATGTGACAAAAATATTTGAACAGAGTGTATGTTAAATGCCAAAATAACTACAATTTAGTTATATTTTTGTGATATAATGTATACAATAATTTTTGATGCATATGTATTCAATAGAAAAAATTCAAAATCAATCATTAAAAAAAATGATAATCTCTAATGTACTATTAGTCCCTGTATCGGTTTCTATTTGAACGCCCATTGACTAATGATAGATGGATCATGTTTTTTGCAACCAAACATGTAACTTGATGATCATCGCTCGACCCTATTTAATGTATTTTCTTTTCCAATATTATCTAACACTAGTACGTTCTACTCGAAACTCGGTCGTTTACCGTAACATTTCTACAAGCAAATCAAGTTGTTTTTATTTCTAGGCCACTCTTTAAAAAAAAGCTTCGTCCGGAGCCAAATTCCCAAGAAAAATCAACCGTTGGAAGTAAATGCCAATCTCATTATCCACGGCTCCTAAACATTGTCATAACAAAGGAAAAATAAAAAACAAGTGATTCTGTCCCTAGTCATCTCCTGTCTGCAAGAGAAATCCACCCTTTTGGCTTCAACTCATTTGATGTCTGAGAGTTTTTCGCGGTCAGCTTCAAACTGGAGGGAGCTCAGAGACAAAAAAAAAAGGGACTACAAAGACCAACTAATGAGGTCCAAAGTAGAAGGATCAGAAGCTGGCTAATAGACATATGGTAGTATTCTCCACGGAACGAGCTTGCGATACTCGGCCCATACCTCCTTGTACTTCTCCGCACAGCGAGCCTCGTCTCTCCTTTCTCTCCATATCAGGAGAATTAGAAGATAAATCGGGTAAAAGTAAGGCACAGGCGAGCTGCAATCGAGCAAGTTAGTTTCACGGAAGTTTATAATTGGCGGAAGAAAGTACAATGGGTCGCGTAGGAAGTACCTAATCCCACATGGTAGACTGAAGGACAACGCCAGCAGCAGGTCGCCGAGGTAATTACAGTGTCTCGCAATTCCCCTTGAGGAAAACAATCGAGAATGAGCGAGTGTAAGAGATAAAAGCCACGGTCATTCTTGTGAACAACTGAACAGATGGACTTATCCATGTTTTATAATAACAGGTACGGCTAGTTGCCTGATCCATACGTCGGATTTTTTAAGTGATACGAGAACTCTTTTAGATCTATCTATTGATTCATATAGGTCCCCTCACCATGCTACTCATAATCGGACTGATTGTTTACTAGAATCTACTCAATTCTCGAACGTTCCATAATTTAGAAGTGACAGGAGCAAGTATGCTGCAATTAACGAGCCACGGATATAGTAGAGGGGGCATATCTCACCAGTAACCAGAAGCAAGGAGTTTCCCCCCAACGACCTTGGCCGGCTTACCCCAAATAGGTGCTTTTGGATTCTTTTTAAATATATGCTTTTGCTTGTTAGCTCCTCGGAAAACGAGATACCTGCCAATTTACAAATAAAATCAGGTCTTGGATTCATGTCGATAATGAACTTGGCATACACTGACAGGACAAACGACAGTGATGCCGGAACAAAACCGAGGTTTTGAGCAAGTTACCCAATTACAAATATAAGGCAATTAGCAATGACTGCAGCCGTTGTTAGTTCCACTCTGTTTTTCAGAAGCCACCACCCCTGCAGAAGAACAACTGCATTAATGTCGGCTGAGTGAAAGAGAAGGGAATTAAAGTGGAGGCATTTCCATCAAATTATCCTAAAGGTCCCAAATATATACCTGGATGCTGAAAGAGAAGGGGATCCAGACCAGATCTCCAAATACCAACATGAAGCCCAATCTCTCAGCAATTATGTCCCATCTGCCATTGAAAGAAAAAATAATTGACCCATATGAGAATTTAATTGTGTACAAGTAAAGCTACCGACGTAAATACGGGGTACTACCAAGCAGGCAGACAAAGGAAATAACACGAATTTCTGGCCAGAGAGAAATAATTCAACCAGAAAGTTGACGAATATAAGGGAAATATCCTTCAATTTGTGGAGAAATTTAGAGGACACAAGTAGGCCATGCACTCACGTGGAGGTCATAAATTCCTCGTAGAAGAAATAGTCGATGACATACAACTGAAACAGTGACAATTGACAGTCAGATAGCTGAAGACATATTGAAGGAGTTAAAACGAGAGAATAGGGTGCTACCAACAATCACCAGATTACCGCACAAAATAACTGATAGAGGATCATCGAAGGACCCAAGGAGGCATCCTGAATACTTTTAGCTAAAACTGATAGGTTGATAATTAGCCATCCCATCATTCCCGCTCTCACAAAGAAGAATCTGAAAAGAGAACTCTACATTTGTTAGCTTCCCAATGTCGCCAATGTTAGGCTCAGTAGGTATATATAGAAGGATATTTGGAGATGCATGCAATTATAGATTATTGATACTGCAACTGACAATACAATACCAGAAAATGCATCGTGTTTTTCAGAAAGCATTTAAGAATGACCAATTACTAGTGAAAGTTATCTTATAAAGACAACTACTTGCCTGAATAAACCATTAATTATACCAGTAAGCATCATGCATCAAGGACATCTGATTCAAGTGAATACATCTAAACAGGTATAGAGAGGATTGCATACTTGAGGTCGATGCCCATAAAGGAGGGATTCAGCTGTATTCCAAACCACCTATTATGAAAGAGCAAGAGCAACGGATTCTTCAGAATATAAATAGACAAAGACGAATAACCTCAATTCCATTTTATAGAGAATAAGGACGCACTAAGTACGCCAATAAAGTGCATTCAGCAGATGAATGGTTATTCTTCCGAGAAATGCGAGCCATTTATTTGCTCATGTAAAGATTCAGACTTTCTCAAATCATGGTCCAAGTATATGAAATACACAAATTACAGTGCCCCTATTAGCAGAAGTTGTCAGGTCTCTACAAATCATGGATATTCTCTACAGGAAGAAGAAATCACTTCATACTATTAACATTGTATTCCCCATATACATTGTTAACAATTGCAAAACCAAAGTATACAGCAGGATTAAGCAAGGTGGTTTTTTCCATCTAGAGCTAAAGCAAACATTAGAAAGACACTTTGCAAGTGGAAGGCATAGTTGATCATAGATAATGACACTCAAAGAACAACGGGCATGAAAATTACCAGTCATGTATAATGTTTCCAGTGACATGCGGCTTTAAGGATGAACTCTGATTTCTTGAATTGCAGGCAGAAACATAAAGTAGCAATGTTACCTAAGATCAAGGGAGAACATCGAGAAACACAAAAATTAGATGGAGAAAGGAACGAAGCTCATAACCACAAAGAGCATAGTGCGTCCGGAAAATTTTAAGTTACATGGAAAGCTATGCAATCAGGCTTCCTAAGAGGATGCAAACAGAATGATCAAGCTAATTTCTGACAAGGGTTGGTCGTCACAACATTAACCATGATATAGTACCCAACCTAGTCCAAAATTAGAAACTCGCAGTGAAAAAAGATAGGTTGACAGGGGGCATTGACTTACAATACAACTAAAGATGAAAGTCGTCGAAAGTAGCTCCAAGCCCCCATCTGCAATCACCTGCGAGAAAAAAGTGGTGCAAGATCAATACAGAACATCTCATAGTCTCCACCACTCGCACCGAAACACATACATACTTGACATTACTCCAGATTCAGGGTTCTAGCACATAAAAATTGCTAGTCCAAAAGCCAAAATATGCTAGATCCAATATGCTAGATCCCAATGGATCACAATCTCGCATAACATGAACAGCTAAATAAACTTACAGTGTCCCACAAAAACTTACAGTGGCCGACACAAAGCCCGCCTTGGCACCAATCCCTAGAAGCGCAACAAGCAGCAGCAGCGAAAGCAACCCTTTGAAAATAAAAAGTACCAAATCACATTAATGGACAATGGACATACAACATTGCGCCAACAAGGCGCCACCAAAATGCAATATCTATCAGTAAGCACAAAATCCGAGCAATTGGTCCAGAAACCAAATCGAAAAAAGAGGAAACGAATCGAAAGGGTGAGGAGAAAGAAAGAAAGAAAGAAAGAAAGAAGAACACACCGTTGCATCGATAACGGAGGCGGGAACCATCTTGCAAGGTAACCCCAACAACAACTCGCCCAGGTAGAACGGACCCAGCAATCGCCAGGTAAACAAAGAATACACCCAGAATTCCCACCTGTCACGCATTGTACATCAACCCGACAAGAAAAGAGAAGACCTTTCGTTAGAATCTCTGTATCCAACCCAAAATGGGGTCGTGCGAGCACAACAACAACAACAATGTGCACGAGATCAAACCGATCCGATATCGTTATAAACCTTTTTTTTTGGAGCAAGATATCGTTATAAACTTCATATCCAAATCAAAACAGTCCCACCACTCTTGCAACGTGGGATTCTCAACACTCAACACCTTTACACTACTTAGACACCATGTGTGAAGAGAGGGAGAGGGGAGTTGCTTACAGAGTCCCAGGAGGGGGCTAGAGCGGGTAGGAGCGGACCCAGATCCATATCCGCGGTTACCCGGTTGGGTCTTTGAAGTCCACTTGTCGTCTTCGGGCGGTCGTTCGTCTTCTGGGTCGATGCCTCTTCTTCTTCTTCTTCTTCTTCTTCCCTAGTTGTTAAGTTGGGTATGGTGTGTGTTGGTGTTGCTCTGTTAATTAAACCCAGTGAGCACGTGCTCTCTCTTGTCTGTTCTCTTTTCTTTGGTCGGATTCCATGTTCTTCTTTTTACCGCTTGTTTTTCAGTTTTAAGTAATAGTGCAGGGAACAAGTTTTTTTTTACTCGAACCATATGTAAAGTTGAGTATTATCAGGATCTGATTGATTCTTCAATATTGTCTTGTATATTCTTAAAGTTTGAAGTTCCTTATTGTACATAAATTCGTTGGCGGATTAATTTATTGTGAACATGGAAAATAAATTTGTTTGTTGTCAACTAAAGTTTTATTTGTTTGACATCACCGAGATTATAGATTCTCTTTCGCACTAGAGAATAATTTAGGTTTTGAACTAATATTTTGTCCAAGCAATCTATCTGTTCCCAACAAGGGATAGTAGAAATATCCATACTCTGAGGATCGGATCTTATCGTTGTCTTACAAGTCTAGGGTATATTGACTTTGACTAGGTCTATAGTAAGATATGGGTATGGGTCGAAATAGGGTCTAAGGTAGGGTATGAATCTATAGTAAGACCCTGTGGTCAGCCTTACCCTTACATAAATCACTAAAAGCCGATATTTTATATATTTTTTTGTTGAATTATTTATATACTTCAAACTCGAAAAGAAAAACTTTGTACTATTAAAATTAAATTACAAAATTTGATATTTCATTAATTTTTTATTGAATATTGATATATAATATAGTAGATGTCTTGAATTTATTTAAATTTTATATAAAAATTAAATTTTGATTAAAAATTGTCAAAATGGAGAAGGTTGAATGGTCTGACCCTGGGTCTCCGGGAGATGTGGTCCAGCCACGGGCACCCGCCTCGCCTGAGCACCCTGTCCACGGCCCAAAACATGAACTCCATCACTGCCGCGGGAATCCACTTGTTCGCCGCCCCCCTCAGCCGCACCAAATCCACTACCGCCGCCGACGTCGAGGGCGGTCCAGATTAAGAAGTTCTCTGCCTTGGCCGACGGCGACTTCGTCCTCCCCTCCCTCCCCGTTCCCGGTTCGAGTGGGGCCCGCCGTCTCTCCCCATCGGCAGCTACCAGTCGTACCCTTTCTGACCAAGATTTCCTTATCGTCGGTGAGTGTACCACCGATCCAACCCTTGCTGTTGAATTGAACCAAGGAGGTTTCTAAATTCGAGGAGCTTCGTGGAAGAATCGGCGGTTACGCTTCTCGCCTGAAAGTCTCTGCTTCTGATTCCGATCACAATAGAAGGATCTCCACCTGTTTCAATCAAAACCAGAGTATTGAATTTTATTTCCGAGTTTCGAGTATTTGTTAGCAACGAAATCAAAGCATCTCGGATGCTTTCGAGATCAATCTTGGGAAAACCTGCTTAATTTCGATGTTATCAAGAAATTCGGGATTATAATTTAATCAAAGTAGAGAGACAGATACATATACTTCAAAAAATGAGACATCTAATCCTTACCCAAAAAAATGAGCATAATTTATCCAATATAATATTCTCAAAGCAAATGACTTGAAAATTTTAAAAAAATCAAATCTTGTCTCATATGATTTTTTGTAACTCTTCTTTTTTTTTTTGGAATTTTGAAACTCTTATCTCATATGAGATTGTGATCGACTTAGATAAGAAACTTTTACCAAGTGGTTTCATTTTTCTTTCCTTTTTTGACCACCCGATTATTCTAATTCACATTTTTATGACAAATTTGATTAATTTCTTACTTGCATGACCACTTATGTAACACATAAATTTTGTCTCTCATGTTGGCGTGGCAATAATTTAAAACATCCGAATCATTAAAATCCATTTAAATCTTCTCAACCTCTCTCTTTCACTTTTTTTTTGAGTCGGAAGGGAGAGGGGAAACAAATGAGAACGAGAGGGAGAGGGCGAACGAACGAGGACGAGAGGGAGAGTCGGAAGAGGGCGAATGAGGTGTTTAATGAAGAAAGCGTCATCTGCCTCATACTTACATATGAATACAGACATCTTATTCATAGTGATTTTTTTAGAAAAGTGGTACAAAAATTATATTAAAATATCAGGTTATAAAAAATAAATAGGAAATATATAAACACATAACAAAAATACCAGATAGAAAACACCAATCCGTAGTATTATTATTCATAATGATAGAGAAAGTCATTTATTTTTTTTGGAAAAGGTAGAATTATATTGATCTTGGTATTATGTACAACTATGCAAATGGTGAAAGCCCTCACATAAAAAGAGGTGAAAACCCCACCCATCACTGTACAACCCTCCGAAGAGGGACGAGAGAGGTAAAAACCAAGACTAACTAATAGCTAAAGAAAAAGATTTTTCTGGCAATTAACCAACAGTGGAATTGCCAGACAAATCTTAAAGTAGCTAATCCAGAGGAGGCCGAAGCCCAAAAAGTTGCAAGGTCCTAGAGAGACCACAAAAAATCACCCCGGGCAGCCGAGGGAACTAAGCCATGATATTTTGAATAACCAAGAGCAAATTTTGCCTGCAAAAGATGTCCCTAGAGTCTGCCCAGTTTTGCCATTCCATGGCATTCCTGATAACATCCGCAATCAAAACACTAATGTCGGGGTAGGCTCCTTGGAAGATCACATGATTTCTAATAAGCCAACTGCACCAGACAACTGAAGCAAATATAGTATACCAAATCTTGCTATTAGCTCCCTCGGTATCCACCATTCCCATCCATGCAGGCAGGGCCCTATCCAAACTGTCCACTTGTACCCAAGACATACCTGCCATTCTAGTAAAGTAGTTCCACACCTTGATAGCAAAGGAGCAGCCTAAGAATAGGTGATTTGCAGACTCAGAAAAAGGATGAGCGGAGTAGCCGTCCGCATAGAGAACACAGCTTGTGGCCTGCTGCGAAATCAAGCCCAAACAAAGCAGATTGGCCTGGGTCGTGATTCGGTTCTGCAAGGCTTGCTAAAGGAAACAAGAGATCTTGAAAGGGATAAGATTGGTCCTATCCTTGCGCATGACTTCAGGAGAAAAAAATTAATATCCTACAAATGCCTGAGAGTAGAGACTCTTAACCGAGAATATGCCCGAACTGTCTTAAGCCCATTTGAGGGCGTCTCGGCCAGAAACCCGAGGATGGCATCCACTTATCACCTGCATCAGCAACTCAAAACTTGACAGCTCCCAATCCCTCAATGACCTTCTCCAACTCAAAAGCCAAGACCACGTACCTTGAAGATGAGACCCGTAATTAGCCATTGAGTCCCATTTTTGTAAGGAAACCGAGTATAAAAGAGGGAATTTATCCTTGAAAGCTTGGTCACAAGCCCAAATGTCTTCCCAAAACTTTGTCTCACTTCCTCCTCGTAACAACATGGAGCAACCATCCCTGAATTTCCTAGGAATTACACTGTTATCCAGTGAAGATTTGACAATGGATTCCGAGACACCACTATTGCGACCATTGTATGGAATCTTAGATAGAGGAAAAGGTAGGTTTGGGCTAGACCTCGAGATATGCAAACACTTCACCAACTTTGCCCAAAGCGAATCAGGACTGGAGAAGTATCTAAATATCCATTTAGAAAGGAGGGCCTCATTCTTTAAATCCAGTCTTGAAATACCAAGTCCACCATTTTTAGTTGGAAGGGAGATGTTGTCCCAAGAGATCCAGCAAATTTTCCGATGATCAGTTCCACTTAACCAAAAGAACTTGCACATCATTGATTCCAGAGAAAGTCATTTATAGTAATAGAAAACACCAAGCAATGACTACAATCATACTTCATCACTCTTTTTTCTTAAGATATAATATTATTTTCTCTGAATGCAACAATAGGAGATCGTTCTGCTTTAGAAGTTGATACTTTTGATCAACATACATTTAGATCAACTGATGAGGGAGTTGTTCTAGCTTAACAAGGTCTCGGGTTTGATTTTTTGGGTACGCAGTAGTTTTAAATACTTGTTGGGAGAGCTTTGCCACTTTTGAAAAGTCCTACCCAGCTCGAATTGGATTAGTTGGCCCAGTGGACCGGATACTAATGGTTAAACAAAAAAGTTGGTACTTTTGACAACTCTTCACAAGCGCAAAAGTTATCAATGCATTCACAGACATTGGGGTTTGGACACACGAGAATGGATTGAGTGGGGATTAATAAAATATTGTCCATAGGTGGGGAGTTAAATATAGGCCGTCAGATTTGATTTTAAAACAGTATATGCAAATCCAAGGGCCATTAATCTATCAAAGATACTTTTGACTTTTTACCCATCCCATACCAACTAGGGTTTTCACCCCCATCCATTTAAACTTTTTTATCTCCTAAATTTGCTATAAAAAAATCATGACCGCCTCTTCTTCTTGAAACAAATAAAATCTCTCTTTTTCTTCCCATAAAAGAGAAATCTCTCTCTCTCTCTCTCTCTCTCTCTCTCTCTCTCTCAACGAGTAGTACAAATAGAAGAAGAAGAAGCCCCAATCGATGAAACAGTAGGAGAGAGAGAAGATGGCGGTGCTAGAAGTTGAAGCGGCGAGAAAGGCGAAGGACACTTGGATGGTGAATAGTAATAGTAGCGGGAAGCAGCAGCAAGGGGATGGGCTGAGGCAGTACTATCTCCAGCAAATGTACTAGCTCGAGCTCCAGGTCTTCCAGAAGACACACGATCTCAACTGCCGCCTCGATGCCTAGCTCAACAGAGTTGATGAATTTAGGGTTTGAGTCTGTGTTGATATTGGTTTGAGTCTGTAATTATTTTGGTTTGAGTATGTATTCATATTGGTTTGAGTCTGTGTTGATATTGGTTTGAGTCTGTATTGATATTAGTTTTAGTCTTTATTGATATTGGTTTTACTCTGTAATAAAATTAGTTTTAGTTTGTAATGAAATTGGTTTGAGAATGTAATGATATTGGTTTGAGTATGTATTGATATTGGTTTGAGTATATACTGATATTGGTTTGAGTAAGTAATGCTATTGGTTTGAGTATGTACTGATATTTGTTTGAGTATGTAATGATATTAGTTTGAGTATGTATTGATATTGGTTTGAGTATGTATTGATATTAATTTTAGTCTGTATTGATATTAGTTTTAGTCTGTAATAAAATTGGTTTGAGTAAGTAAAGATATTGGTTTGAATATGTATTGATATTGGTTTGAGTATGTAATGATATTGGTTTGAGTATGTAATGCTATTGGTTTGTGTATGTATTGATATTCATTTTAGTCTGTAATGATATTGGTTTAAGTCTGTAATAATATTGGTTTGAGTAAGTAATGCTATTGATTTTAATCTGTAATGATATTAGTTTTCGAACGTAGTGATATTAGTTTTTGAATGTGGTGATATTGGTTTCCGAACATCGTGATATTGGTTTTCCGAACGTAGTAATATTATTTTTTCGAACGTAGTGATATTGGTTTCCGAAGATAGTAATATTGGTTTGCGAATGTAGTGATATTAGTTTTCGAATGCAGTGATATTAGTTTCCGAATGCAGTGATATTGATTTTCGAATGTAGTGATATTAGTTTTCTATTAAATTTTCATTCTTTGGTTCTTTGAGTTTATTTAAAAAAAAATTGGTAGCTAGTAGGGTTTTTGAAATTGACAATAATTTAAAGAGAGAAAGAGCCCCTTCCTCTTTTCACGTGAGATTTATTTATATTTTTTTTACATTTTTAGTCTTTCTATAAAAAAGTGTGCCAACTAATTTTTCATCTCACCTTTTGTTTATATTAGTCTTCCAATTTTACCCTTAATTACTTTATTAATACCTAGATTGCCACAATCTTCTCTTTAGTCACCAAATTTAGGAACTAACCTTGTCCATATGAAATCTCCCCCCCTGGACACACCTGTGGATCACATTCAATGGAACGGTCTAAGCAATTTTCCTTTGTGAAGCAAGTATTACCAAATCCAATAGGTCCTCTTGCTTCAACTGCTTTCCAGGTACCTAAACACCATAAAATTGATTATTAGTATACAAGTGTAACAAAAACTATAATTATCTAGGAAACTTTCGAAGTGAAAACTTGTTATATCAAATAATGTTGCGATAAATTGTGGTAGAACGTCGGAAACAATCTTAAGAACGGGTCCGGAGTGGTCGTCCCAAGAGCGATTCGAACGAAAGGGAGAAAATATGAAATATGGGGTTGAGAGGAGAGAAGAAAGAGAGTGGGGAGGAGAGATTTTTATTGATAGAGAAAGGAGAAAAATATAAAAAATATGAAAGATAAAAGCTACGAAGCTACATAAGATAAAAACTACGATAAAAGCTATGAAGCTAAGAATTTGGCGTTTGGTTTGTGTGTGTCCTTCATGCATGTACCTAGCTCTCCTTATATAGAATAAGCTCGCACCAGCCTCATAGAAAAACCCTAGGCCGTTTTCAAACAGGAAAACTTAACATAGCTTTGGCCTAATAAGAAAAATTTAAACTACCCAAAAATTACAACCCATATTTGACCATTTTTTATGCTGAATTTAGAAAAGTCATAAACAAAAAAGTTATAGATCTCTGTCTTCTCCTTCTGTGACTTTTAGAATCGTGTCAATCCAATACTTGAGAAGAAAGTTACGGTATTTTTACCAAAATAGGTTCAGCAGATCTGCGGCCTAATAAGGAAAAAACCTACTTCCAAAACTTCCGACCCAAGTCCGACCTCCTTCGGCGCCGAATTTGGAGAAGTCACAAACTAGAGAGTTCTAGATCTATATTTTATCTTTTTGTATCTTTTGAAATCGCATCAATCGGATACACGAGTAGGAAGATACGGCTATTTTACTGTGATATGGTCAAACAAATCCGAGAATTAATATTCCGCTCCAACAATGTCCCCCACACGTCAATGTTTTGATGCTAGGAAAAGCATTGACGTGTATCCGTCCTTGAATACATGGAAAATTAACTCCACTCAAAAAATAACCGGCTAAAGCAAGACCGTAAATATGTGAAGAATGTACCATCAAACCAGTCGAGACCTAGCCGTTCTAGGCGTGCAGTTGATCACTCATCTCGAGATATCCGTGTGCTCACAGCTTTCTCGCAAAAACTTGATTTAGGCCTACATGGTTGAGTGGGAGCTCTATGTCCTTCGTCAAAATGACCACACAATTGTTGTTGAAGGTCTCTAAGCTTTTTTTTTTGCTTTTAAATTTTTTGCTCCAGCCTTCTTCGTTGAGTCTTCGTGAGAGTCGGTCGATGAGACTCCGAACACTTGCCCCCCGAGTGTGGGTTTGGCTTTTTTGGTATCTTCTTTTGCACAGGCTTCGTGTGATAACTTGGAGACCTTGTAGGTGGATCACCCTTTGTGGGTCGTGTCTCACATGGTTGTTTCTTAGACCGCAAAAGTTCTTCCTTAGGCACCCAAATCTTGAAGGATTTCTTTCTCTGGAGAACTCCTTGCTCGGTTGCCAATCGAGTGATAGCATCTCTCTTAACCCACGCGTACTCAGGCGCCCTTTTTCTGTTGCTGGCCGATTTTGACCATGTGACTTGAGGACATTTCCTGTAATTTGAAACCTTTGATGGCCGAAGTTGAGCCGGCCCATTAGGTTGTTGCTTCACCGTACTCTTGCTTGGTTGAGGAGGAATTGAACACTTGAATTTATCATCCTTCACCTTCATTGTCATGAGCACGCCTTGCCTTTTGGCCGGGATAATTTTGGCCGATGTAGGAGCTTCGACTACAATGTTGCAGCACTCTTCATGCCCCCCGGGTGAGATTGAATTCTGACTGTAGACTTGGCCCCCTGTGTCTTTCCGTTGAGTTGGGACAAAATTGGGCAAGCGAAGGTGGCTCACTACTCGTGGAACAAAGGGTAACTCGGATCTCCGCAACATGTGATTCGACAGTGGCCCTAAAATTCTCTTTGCTGGTGAAGGCCCAAAGATTCTCTTAGCCGGCGGAGGCTCTAGAATGCCTTTTGTATTTGATACAGCACTTAGGATTGTCTCAGTTGCCAATGAGACTTGTGTCGAGCATGGCTCTTCCTTTTCCTCAAATGTGGGCCTTGTAGGCTCGATGGCCATGGTGTCGGCCAACTGTGGACTAGTCGTCTGTTCGACTTCTTCAATAAGGAAAGAAGATTGTGTATATTCGGCCGATTCATGTTCAACCATCTCAATACTTGTCTCAAAATTGCGAGATTCAGAAACTATTTGGTCCTCAACTTTGCATACGCCACTTTATGCTTCCTCAGTTGCTGATGTAGTCCCTGAATTCTCATTCTTAAAGAGCTTGTATCTCATTGCTCGGAGTTCAGCACTAACTTTCTCTGTTAATTTTGCAAAGTCCTCCGCAATTTTCCTCATTTGCATGGAAATATACCATCTCTCATAATTATCATTGCTCCCCATAAATCCCTCATAACTGATCATGATTTGACAAGATAAATCGAAAATTCGTAATCAGCCTACAGAATGACCAATCTTTGGTATTTTAGTTGTATCTTTTCCGTCCAAACTTCGATTAAAGCGATCTTGATGTTCTTGGAAAGCTGAGAGATAGATCTTCAATTTTTCTTGAAATAGCCATCTCCTGATTCGGTCAAAAAAAGACAAAAATATCCTCCAAAGCCGACTGGACTTCTCAATCATACAGATCGATCAGTCTTCAGTATTTTGGTTATATCGTCCTGGTACAAACTCCGATTTCGGTGTTTTTAATATCCACAGAAAGAGAAAAAAATGATCTTCACTTTTTATGAAGAAAACGTCTTCAGATTCGGCTCCAAAGAGGGCCGGAATACCCTCCAAAGTTAACTGACCTCGTTGGACGTCTTTTTTCAGCACAACCTTTGACCGGTTTCGTCCCTTTTGAGGAAGGACTCGAAATCGTATGTAGAAACTCGTATATTTTGATGCAATAATCACTCTTCTCAGACGCCCTTCTTAGTCCCACCGAGCGTGCCAAAAAATAATGTTGCGATAAATTGTGGTAGAACGTCGGAAACGATCTTAAGAACGGGTCCGGAGTGGTCGTCCCAAGAGCGATTCGAACGAAAGGGAGAAAAAATGAAATATGGGGTTGAGAGGAGAGAAGAAAGAGAGTGGGGAGGAGAGATTTTTATTGATAGAGAAAGGAGAAAAATATGAAAAATATGAAAGATAAAAGCTACGAAGCTACATAAGATAAAAGCTACGATAAAAGCTATGAAGCTAAGAATTTGGCGTTTGGTTTGTGTGTGTCCTTCATGCCTGTACCTAGCTCTCCTTATATAGAATAACTTCGCCCTAGCCTCATAGAAAAACCCTAGGCCATTTTCAAACAGGAAAACTTAATATAGCCTCGGCCTAATAAGAAAAACTTAAACTGCCCAAAACTTCTAACCCATATTTGACCATTTTCTATACTAAATTTGGAAAAGTTATAAACAATAAAGTTATAGATCTATATCTTTTCCTTCTGTGACTTTTAGAATCATATGAATCCAATACTTGAGGAGAAAGTTACGGTATTTTTACCAAAATAGGTTCAGCAGATTTGCGGCCTAATAAGGAAAAAACCTACTTCCGAAACTTCCGACCCAAGTCCGACCTCCTTCGGCGCCGAATTTGGAGAAGTCACAAGTTAGAAAGTTCTAGATCTGTGTTTTATCTTTTTGTATCTTTTAGAATCGCATCAATCGGATACACGAGTAGGAAGATACAGCTATTTTACTGAGACATGGTCAAATAAATCCGAGAATTAATTTTTCGCTCCAACAAATACTAAGAACATCAAACACAAATTATTAAATGTAAGTACAAAATATTATGTGGAAAAAGAAAAAAAAGGAAGTTGAAAAGAGATGAGAAACTAACAAGATGCGAATAGGATTAGCATCATCGAAACAACTAGGCAGTTGAGAGACATGTCTTCTTATGATTTGGTTGGATACGAAGTCAAATTTCTATGTATTCTCTATTTTCACTCTTATGAGCTCTTGTAAATAGTAAGATACTTTTCTAACCTATTTATAGGAATTTCCATGAGTCGAATAGTTTTGGAAGAAAATATTACAAATTAAAAAATAATTTATTCGTTCTATTATAAATGGCATGTTTATATGCCTCAAAAAAATAAATGGCATGTTTATGAAATCACACAAAAATTTGGTATGCCTAATTAATGTTTATGAAATCAGTCCCAACGTCTCGTTTGGAATCCGAGGCTGTCAAAGCCTCCTATTGATGGAGGCACCAGAGACGCATTTCTTTGAAGTCGAGCCGGTTGCGTGCCGAGTGCAAGTCAGCTGGAAGAAGGGTCTGAATTTATTCCAGATATTTTCGCACAAGAAAGGGGCCCTGAAGAGGAGAAGACGGACCGCGACGGGCCCAGCACACCCCAATGAACACACTCGATGGGCCTGATGAAAGGGTGGACCAACATGGGCTGAATGAGACCGAGGAGAAGAATTTACTTGTTGGGTTTGGTTCTTCTTCACTAAGGAGGAGTACTAGGCCCAGAAAACCTACAATCAAAATAATAGAGGGGTCCGGTATGAGATGAATGAAATCGAAGAATACAAATGACATAGGCAAAGAGTTTTGTTGTTTTTTTAGAGAGCCTCTCGGTGGCGGCTAGAGGTTTTAGGAATTTTAGCTTTTGAAAAAATATATATATATATATATATATATATATATTTATATACTCTTAAAATTCGGGTAGAATCTGGGCATTGTCTTATATGTCCATATCTATACTCTTATTCTTTTAAAAATTAAAGATCTGGACACGATCAAAATCTAGACCCGATTAAAACCAACCGATTCTAGACATGTCAGGTTTAGTACAGGATAGACCCTCTCATCGCTGATTTTATTTTAATTGCGAGTTCAGTTACTTGTCTAGAATGATTTGGGTTCGAATCCATTTCTTTACAATACCTTTTGCAATTTTGTTTTACTAGCCGGTAGTACATTAAATTAAATTGTAATAATTAGACAAGGAATTCAAAATTGCTGTGTTGTTCTAAAGGTGCCAATTTTTTTTGGTGAATACTAAAGGTGCCAGTTTGGTCACGATATTATGTGTTCGAATCTCATTCTTGACAAAAAAAAAATTGTAATTTCGTTTTACTACCCGGCTGGACATTACACTAAGTATATTAAATTGTAATAATTAGACAAGGATTTCGAGATGGATGTGTTCCTCTAAGGCGCCAGTTTCTTCGAAAGATCATTGGTTCACATTGGTTTTTAACATTGATTTTTGCAATTCGTTTTACTATATGGAAATACTTAAGTAATCAAATTTATTTTCCTCATTTTCTCATTAACCACCCTTGATCTTATCCTCTCCAAATGACACCTATATAAATTCTTGTATCAGTTGTAATTTTCTTGTAGACAACATCTATAAATGACTACGAGATGATGAATATCAGTGTCCTGAGATGTTTAGTCTCATCAACATTCCTAGTTTTTACACAAAATGGTAAAAATTTAAATTTAACTATGAACACCGGTATTTTTTCCTATTGATAACTGACCTATTTGTTCACATCACTAGTATCTTTTGCTAGATATATATAACCAAATCAAAATGTTGATCTCGCATTTCACCACTTTTGTCCTTCGATAAAGTACTACTTATAGATATAAGCAAAATCACCTCCGCGCCCTCTACCATTACAAATTCACCTCTAACCTTACAGCCTTTCCCATATACTTTCAATCTCACATTTGTTTCTGCCACAAAGATGATGTCCCCCTCTGTTTTGTTTTTTTTTTCTCTGTGTTTTCATCCATTCCGTATTTCATGCTTGTCTTCTCAGAGAGAAAAGGATATTGTTTCTCTTTATTGCAAAAGAAGAATTATTTTTTTGTGTCCACGGGGAAGGAATGTTGATATCTTTTATTTAGAATGGAAGGCATGCCTTTTTATTTGTCATATTTTGTTATTATTATGGATTTTAAAAGGGTGTTGGGTAATTAATTAATATGTAGACTATATTATACCAAGGTGATGCAAGACACTCCTCCAAAAATGTTCCATGTCCAGATTGACACAAGGAGTGATATCAGCTGGGTGAGGTGCAGTAAATGTACTAGCTTTTGCCCTCTTTATACCAGCCCTTAGGTAAAGGGATCTTATAACTATGTTTCTTTTATTTCTTTGAAGTCTTCTTCTTTAACACTATATGACTTTGCAAATCCAGTTTAACTCTTTCAATCTGAAGGCTTCATCGAATACTAAGCAAGCTCCTGACTTGAAGCATAAATGCGATGCGATATTCCTGGCTAAACATACTGGGAGAAGAGCCAATGTTATACTTAGACGGCGACGAGAAATCCTGCTATCTGGTAACTGACATGCTATCATTTGTCGATATTATGACGCCATCAGTGGAAAACTATTCCACTTATATTACTTTGGGCAAGTTCGTATGAATGAAAAGACATGATCAATGCCAACGACTTGTTCTTCTTCTTAGTGTGACATACAGTTTTTGGTTGTGCAAAGGTTAAAAAATATACAAATACTAGTTCATTGGTCAGACAAATATTTTATTTAATTTTTAAATGAGTGAGATTTGTACTTTATTCTAAAATAATCACAAATTTTCTTGTTATAATTCAGTACAATTGAAATTTTTTGAAAATAGAGAACATAATTATTTCAATAAAATAAAGAAAAAGAAAGAGAACTGAAATTTGATTGGCGAACGTAATTGACGAACTTGTACAACATTAGGAATAGAACATGATGGGCAAAATATTGTGAACATGGGTGGTTCTTACCGGTTAATAATTGACCTGCTCGTTCACATCACTGGTGTATTTTGCTAGATATATAACCAAATCAAAATGTTGATATCGCATTCCACTACTTTTTTCCTTTGATAAAGTACTACTGGTAGATATAAGCAAAAGCAACTCCCCGTCCTCCACCATTACAAGTCCATCTATAACCTTACAGCTTTCCTCATATCCTTCTAATCCCACCTTTTTTTTGCCACCAAGATCATGTCCCACCTCTATTTTGTTTTTTTTCTTCTGTATTTTTATCCATTCCATATTGCATGATTGTCTCTAGAAAAAAGGATATTGTTTGTCTTCATTTCAAAAGAAAAATTATTTCTTTTTGTGTCCGAAGGGAAGGAATGTTGATATCTTTTTTTTAATGGAATGAATGCCTTTTAATTTATCATATGTTGTTATTATTGTAGATTTTAACAGGGTGTTGGGTAATTGATTATTATGTAAGTTATAGTACACCAAGGTGATGCTGTACACTCCTCTAGGAGCGTTCCATGTCCAGATTGACACAGGGAGTGTTATAAGCTGGGTGAAGTGCAGCAAATGCACTCGCTGCCCTCTTAATTTGAGCTTTTAGGTAAAGGAATCTTATATCTTTTTTTTCTTTTTTTTCTTTGAAGTCATCTTTTTTAACGCTATATGACTTTGCAAATCTAGTTTAACTCATTCAATTTGAAGACTTCATCGACTTCTTAGCAAGCCCCTGACTTGAAACATAAATGTGATATTCCTAGACAAACATATTGGGAGAATGGCCAATGTCGTTACTGTATAAGATACTTAGACGGCGACGAGACAACCTGCTATTTGGTAGCTGATATACTATCCTTTCGCAATATTTTGATGCCCTCAAAAAATATTCCACTTATATTACTTTCGAGTTAATTCATATGATCGAAAATACATTATCAATGCCAACGACTTGTTCTTCCTCTTTGTGTGACGTACGGTTTTTGGCTGTGCAAAGGTTTAAAAAAATTCAAATATTAGTTCATTGGTGAGGCAAATATTTTATTTAATTTTTTAAACGAGTGAGATTTGTACTTTAATCTAAAATAATCATAAATATCCTTGTTACAATTTAGTATAATTGAGAAATTTTAAAAATAGAGAACATAATTATTTAAATAAAAAAAGAAAGATAATTAAAATTTGATTGACGAACGTGATTGACGAACATATACAACATTAGGAAGATGACATGATTGGCAAAATACTATGAACATGGGTGGTTCTTTCTGATTGATAATTGACCTGCTTGTTCACATCACTGGTGTCTTTTGCTAGATATATAACCAAATCAAAAGATTGATCTCGCATTCCACCACTTTTATCCTTCGGTAAAGTACTACCGGTAGATATAAACAAAATAAGTTCAGTTCCGCGTCCTCCACCATTACAAGTCCACATATTACCTTATAGCCTTCCTCATATCCTTCCAATGCCACCTTTGTTTCTGCCACCAAGATCATGTCCCACCTCTGTTTTATTTTTTTTTTCTTTGTGTTTATCTATTCCATATTGCATGCTTATCTTCTCTGGGAGAAAAGGATACTGTTTGTCTTCATTGCAAAAGAAAAATTATTTCTTTGTGTCCAATGGGAAGGAATGTTGATATCTTTTATTTAGAATGAAAGACACACTTTTTAATTTGTCATATTTTATTATTATTATAAATTTTAACAATGTATTGAGTAATTGATTATTATGCATATTATATTACACTAAAGTGATGGCAGACACTCATCCACAAGCGTTGCATGTCCGGATTGACACAGGGAATGACATCATCTGGGTGAGATATAATGAATGTACTGGCAGCCCTTTTTATACCATCCTTGAGGTAAAGGGATCTTATTTGTATTTTCTTTTTATTTCTTTGAAGTCATCTTCTTTAACACTATATAACTTTGCAACTCTAGCTTAACTCATTCAATCTGAAAGCTTTGTCGACTGCTAGCAAGTCCCTGGCATGAAGCATATATGCGATATTTCTGGATAAACATGCTGGAAGAAGGGCCAATACCGTTATCATATAAGATATTTAGACGGCGACAAGACATCCAGCTATTTGGTAATTGACATGTTATCCTTTGGCCATGTACGATGCCCTTAGTGAAAAATTATTCTATTTATATTATTTTCGGGTAAGTTCATATGTATGAAAAGGCATTATCAATGACTTTTCCTTGTTCCCGCTGTGACATACAGTTTTTGGCTTTGTAAGAATAAACAAATATTTAAATATTAGTTCATTAATGAGGAAAATATTTTATTTACATTTTTAAACGAGTGTGATTTGTACTTTAGTCTAAAATAATTACAAATTTTCTTGTTACAATTTAGTACAATTGAGAATTTTTAAAAATAAAGAACATAATTGTTACAATAAAATAAAGGAAAAGAAAGATAACATAAATTTGATTGGCGAACGTGATTGACGAAGTTATACAACATTAGTTAGAGGGCATGATGGCTAAAATACTATAAACTTGGGTGGTTCTTTTCGATTGATAATTGGCCTGTTTGTTCACATCACTAGTGCCTTTTTCTTTTTCTTTTTTGAAAGGTAAAAGTTATTCCATTAAAATTCCAACCTCAAAGCTACAACCAGCACCTAAAAGACTAGGTTGCAAAGAGAGTAACTTTACAACACTAGTACTCTAAGATACAAAGCCCAGCCCCAAACAACGATTACAGTACACACCTAGATCACCCAGTATCCAACTACAACACCGATATAACTAACGTCCTGAAACAGCCGAGGTTAATGCCAATAGAGCATCTTGTGCTGGTAACATTGAGATATCTCCTGCCAATACGACCATTCCGTAAAATTCCTCAAAACTATATTGACAAGGCAATTGAGACAGGCCTCCTCATGGTAAAAGACTACCTTGTTCCTTAAAAACTATAGATACCAACAAGAAGTTGCAAAAAAGGTGTACCACGTCTTAGAATCTTATTCTCTATTGACCAAGCCCAACCATGCATCAAGAAGAGAGGAGATAATACCACTACAGAACCAACTAAGACTCAACATCGGAATGAATCGCCCCCATAACTTATTTGCAAAGTTGCAACATCAAAAGATATGGGAATCACTCTCCTCCTCTTGATTACACAATGCTGATCCTGCATTCCACCACTTTTGTCATTCGATAAAGTACTACTGGCAGATATAAGAAAAATCACAATCACCTCTATGTCCTCCACCATTATAAGTCCACCTCTAACCTTACAACCTTCCCCACATCCTTCCAATCCCACCTTCCCAAGATCATGTCCCCTCTGTTTTGTTTACTTTTCATCCATACCATATTGCATGCTTGTCTTCTGTGGGAGAAAAAGATATTGTTTGTCTTCATTGCAAAAGAAAAATTATTTTCTTTTATGTCCAAGAGGAATGAATGTTGATATCATAATGGAAGGCATGCATTTTAATTTGTCATATTTTGTTATTATTGTGAATTTTAACTGGGTAATGGGTGATTGATTATTATGCAGATTATATTATACCAAGGTAATCCTGGAAGTTCCTCCACAAGCATTCCATGTCCAGATTGACACAGGGAGTGACATCACTTGGGTGAGGTTCACACACGCTCCTGTAAGAGATCAGTTGGTATCAGTTGCTGCATCAGTTGGTATCAGAGATCAGCCATACGCTCCAGTAAGATGCCGCCGAAATGGGACACACACAAGAAGGCAGCCTAATTATCTGATTAATAAAAATCTAGGATTTTTTCTAATTATCTATCGCTTTTTGGTATTCGTAAAATCAACGAATCAAAATTTTTATCGTGATTTCTGGGCATTCTTTGAATCAACGAATTCACGGTCTCATATCCATGTTCTCCTGCATCAGTGGGCAAGTCATTTATAGAAGTAAAAGATACCAAACAATAATTCAATAGACTTTTATAGCATAGATTAATAGAACATGTCTTTATTATTGAAAGTGCAGATCATCACTCTTTTTACTTAATATATAGTATTACTTGCTATGAATGCATCCATTGGACTATAGGAGAGCGTTCCGCTTTTAACAAATGCAACGGCTATCAATGCAGTCACATAATCGCAATGGGTCTCCACACAGTTGTGGATCGCATGCAATTGAACGATCTAAGCAATTTTCCCTTGTGACGCATCTATCAATAATCACAATAGGTCCTCTTGCTTCAACTTCTGTCCAAGTACCTAAACACCATAAAATCGATTATTAGTATACAAATGTAACAAAAAAATATAATTATCTAGGAAACTTTCGATGTAAAAACTTGTTCTATCAAATACTAAGAATATCAAACACAAATTATTAAATGTAAGTACAAAATTATATGCAAAAAAAGAAAGGAAAGAAATGGAAAAGAGATAAGAAACTAACAAGAAGCGACGAGGATTAACATCAGCGAAATATTTAAGCAATTGAGAGACATGTCTTCTTATGATTTGGTCGAATATGATGTCAATTTCTATGTATTTTTTATTTTCACTCTTATTGGGCTCTTGTAAATTTTAAGATACTTTCCTAACCTATTTATAGGAATTTCCATGAGTGGATAAGTTTTGGAAGAAAATATTATAAAGGAAAATAATTTATTGCTTCATAATATATATGACATGTATATGAAACTACACTAAAATCGTGCATGCCTAATTAATGATAACCTTTCAGAATTGGGTATGTTATTGGTCATAAAATATTGGAGAAGCAATTTTTTAAATCATAATTATGATAATTATGTAGGCATGCCTAATTACGTTATCATAGAATGTTATCATAAATATCTAGTCATTCAACTAAATATTTTTTAATAGTCATCATCAAATACTGGAGAAACAAATTTTTTGAAAAATGTTTATCATGGTAAATCATTAATAATTTTCCATACATTTTTTTGCCTAAATTGTCAAATAAGGGATCTTTATTAGTATACCTAATTCTGAATAATTTTATGATGTAATGAATTTATTTCTCAAATATAGTATATTGTTTTTGGTAAGTTTTCTTAATTATAGCATTATTTTCCAGAAATATAATATTCTAAACTTGGGGGAATTCATAAATATATGGGTTGAGAAATGATGTTTAAATTTATATGAGTACATAATTGGAAGAAGTGCCTGTTGGAATAAATGCATAATTAATGCATTTGGCCCAAGCTGGAAGACCCAAGCTGAAAGACCCAAGCTGAAAAGCCCAAGCTGAGGATGGGAGAACCATTACCATATCGAAAATCGCAAGAGATTTTTTCCTGTTTATAAGGAGAAGCTCTAAGCTGGTGCAACATTAAATGTTCCACCTGAAGAGCTGACCGAAGCTGCCTGCGAGTATGAGTACGAGCATGAGTACGCGCGTGTGCACATGGCACAATGGGCGCTTTGTGGCGCACTTAACACTTGAAGATGGCATCATCAAGCTCTGCACTGACTGTCCCAGGAGCCGTCCACGCCGAAAGATCAGCCAAGTTCAATGGCACCGAGTTCAAGAGATGGCAACAAAAGATGCTGTTCTACTTAACAACGCTCAACTTGGTTCGGTTCTTGAAGGAAGAAGCTCCGAAGGTGGCAGAAAATGAGGCTGATCAACAGAAGATCAACGCCCTAGATGCATGGAGTCACAGTGACTTCCTATGTCGTAACTATATCCCGGAGAAGAAGTACAAGATGGAGGATGCCAGGATGAAGAAATTCATCGTCGGGAGGTTCCTCGACTTTCAAATGGTGGATTCCAAGAAGGTCATCGACCAAGTTCAAAAGCTGCAGCTGATTCTACATGAGATTCACACCGAAGGCATGCAACTCAGCGAGTCTTTCCAGGTGGCTGCTCTAATTGAGAAGCTACCCCCCTGTGGAAGGACTTCAATAACTACCTTAAGCACAAGAGGAAGGACATGGGGCTGGAAGACCTGATCGTGAGACTGAGGATCGAGGAAGATAACCGAAAGTCCGAAGTCAAAACGAGCAGGACCAACTCTGAGGCTAAGGTACACCTCACTGAGGGAGGTACCGACAAAAAGAGGAAGAAGCTCGGGAACAAGCAGAAGAAGCAAGAGCCAAAGAAAAAGAAGGCTAAGAAGATCAAGGGCAATTACTTCAACTGCGATAAGCCCGGTCACATGGCCAAAGATTGTCACTTGCCAAAGAAGGACGATCAAGAGAAGGCTAATCTGGCCGAAGATATGTCTGAGCTACACCTATATGCCGTGGTGTTTGAAACCAATCTGGTGGATAACCCAAGAGAGTGGTTCATTGATACAGGGACAACCTGACACATCTGCTCAGACAAGGAGATGTTCTCGACCTATATCCCAATCAACGGATGAAAGTTATTTATGGATAACTCTGCAACTTCTCTCTTAGTCTAGCTAGGCCAGGTGGTGTTAAAGCTGACCTCCGAAAAAGAGCTGACCCTCAAGGATGTGCTGCATATCCCAGACATTCATAAGAATTTAGTATTCGGCTCACTATTAACCAAAGCTGGGATGAAGCTAGTATTCGAGGCCGATAGGTTTGTATTGACTAAGGCTGGCACCTTTGTAGGAAAAGGTTACCTCGAGAGGGGGCTCTTCAAGATGAATGTAATAATTGTTCAATGCGCCTTTGAAGGGCCTAATAGAGTTATCAATTCTTCTTACTTGGCTGAGTGTTCTAACTTATGGCATGATAGATTAGGACACGTAAATTTGAGCTAAGAAAGTTAGTAAATTTAAATTTATTGCCTAAAATGGAGTTTGACCCAAACAATAATCGTGAAGTATGTGTAGAGGCAAAAATGACCAAAGTACTTTTTCATTCAGTGGAAAGAAGTATTACACCTTTAGAGTTAATTTATACCGACATATGTGATATGAAACACGTGCAAACTAGAGGCGGGAAAAAGTATTTCATCACATTTATTGATGATTGCACGAGGTACTGCTATGTACATCTCTTGAAAGGAAAAGACGAAGCTCTAGAAGCTTTTAAGAGTTATAATAATGAGGTTGAAAATCAACTTAATACTAAAATCAAGATGATTCGAAGTGATAGAGGGGGAGAATATATATCTCCGTTTGAGGAATTCTGTCAATAAAATGGCATTATTCATCAGACAACAGCTCCAAACTCACCTCAATCAAATGGCGTAGCTGAACGCAAGAATCAAACTCTTAAGGAGATGACGAACGCTATGTTGATTAGCTTGGGCTTACCCCAGAACTTGTGGGGGGAAGCTGTGCTCTCAGCTAATCACATTCTAAATAAATTACCACACAAGAAAAGGGACAAAACTCTATATGAATTATGAAAAGGGAGAAAGTCTTCCTACGGTTACCTTAAAGTGTGGGGGTGCCTAGCCAAGGTAGAAATACCTCTATCTAAAAGGGTGAGAATATGACCCAAGACCGTTGACTGCATAGATATGCTTACAACAGTAGCGCCTATCAATTTCTAGTGCACAAGTCTGAAAACTCTGAAATCAACGAGGGAATGGTCATGAAATCAAGGAATGCAACGTTGTTTGAAAATATATTTCCAAACAAGGAGAGAAAAGATCCAAGCTCTAATAAAAGAGCTCATGAAACTACTCAAAGTTCTCATCAAGTTGTTGAGGAACCTAGACGTAGCAAAAGGGCCAGAACGACCAAGTCGTTTGGTCCAGATTTTCTGATATACGTATTAGAAAATGAACCTGGGATAATCCAAGAGGCGTTGTCTAGTCCAGATTATCCTCTCTGGAAAGAAGCTATCAATAGTGAGATAGAGTCCATCATGCAAAACCACAAGTAAAAAATCGTGGATCTTCCACCAGGTTGTAAATCTTTAGGTTACAAGTGGATCCTTAAAAAGAAATACAAAGTTGATGGATCAATCGATAAGTACAAAGCTCGGTTGATAGCTAAAGGGTTCAAACAGAAAGAAAGATATGATTTCTTTGACACGTATTTGCCGGTCACAAAAATCACATCTATTAGAGTGCTCATAGCTTTTGCAGCACTCTATAACCTCGAGATACATCAGATGGATGTCAAAATAGTTTTCCTAAATGGAGAACTGAAAGAAAAAAAATATATGGAACAACCTGAAAGATTTGTTACCCCCGGACAAGAACATAAAGTATGCAAGCTGGTCAAGTCACTATACGGGCTGAAATATGCGCCGAAACAATGGTATGAGAAATTTGACAGAACAATGATATCAAATGGCTTTAAGATCAATGAGTATGATAAATGTGTATACATTAAAGGCACACATGATGCTTATGTAATCGTATGTCTGTATGTCGACGATATGCTAATCATGGGAAGCAGTAATGATCTTATCATAAAAACTAAGAACATGTTAAGGAACAACTTTGACATGAAAGATATGGGTCTAGCTGACGTTATACTAGGGATTAAAATCTCTAGGACAACTGAAGGAATTGTCTTATCACAATCTCACTACGTTGAGAATGTACTCAAGAAATTTAAAGCTTTTGACAAACCTCCAGCTAAGACTCCGGTAGACCTAAGTCTACACTTAGCTAAAAATAGAGGGGACCTAGTATCTCAACTAAAGTATGCAAGAATCATTGGGAGCCTGATGTACTTGACAAATTGTACACTCCCTGATATTGCATACTCAGTTAGCAAACTTAGTAGATTCACGAGCAATCCAGGACCAGACCACTGGTTAGCTCTGGAAAGAGTTCTAAAGTATCTAAAATATACCATGAACTATGACATATTTTATACTAGGTATCCAGCTGTATTAGAATGATACAGTGATGTGAATTGGATATCAGACACTAAAGACTCCAAATCCACTAGTGGTTATGTGTTCATCATAGGTGGAGGAGCTGTGTCCTGGAAATTCTCTAAAAAAATGTGCATAACTCGATCCACCATGGAGTCAGAGTTTATAGCACTAGACGAAGCTAGGGAAGAAGCCGAATGGCTCAGAAACTTCTTAGAGGATATTCCATGTTGGAACAAGCCTGTGCCCCCTGTATTGATACATTGTGATAGCATGTCTGCAATCGGAAGAGCACAAAGTACAATGTACAACGGTAGTCTCGACACATCCGTAGGAGACATAACACTATTAGGCAATTGATCTCTGGTGGTATAATTACCATTGATTATGTGAAGTCCAATGACAACATAGCTGATCCTTTGACGAAAAGAATCAACAGAGATCAAATGTATAAAGTAGTAAGGGGAATGGGGTTAAAACCCACACATTAAAGAACATTCATAGCGGTAACTCAACCATGATGAGTGAAGATCCCACAAACTTGGTTCAATGAGACAACTAAGTTATGGATGGTTCAGATGATTACTTGGAACTCTTCCCATTCTCAGAAGCTGCCCAAGTGCAAACCTGCAGAGGTGTGGTAAGGTTAAGCGTCTACGGTTTTAATGATTCCTATATCAGGAAAAGGTGGAGTATGGCAGGATACTCCTGATGGGAGATCACCTATATAAGTGTGAAGTGAGGCCACTTCAAATAGAAAAATACTTATGAATCCAAGATATGGTCCGTGGCCGAAACAGACAAAATGTGAGAACCAAAAGATATTAGAGATATCATTGTGTAAATATTATTGTCTTAGTTTACATAAAAAAGTTGATCAGTTCAAGACATCGCGTTCACTGAGCAACAAGTAAATCCGATAATATCTTACTAGAGAAGGTTCAAAGCCGTAAGCTACCTATCTTGATGCAATGATATTTCGTCAGAACTTGTCTTAAAAGTGTCAGCATGCATTAATCATCATTCATGTGGGGAATTGTTAGAATAAATGCATAATTAATGTATTTGGCCCAAGCTGGAAGGTCCAAGCTGAAAAGCCCAAGCTGAGGATGGGAGAACCATTACCACATCGAAAATCGCAAGGAATTTTTTTCTGTTTATAAGGAGAAGCTCCAAACTGGTGTAATATTAAATATTTCACCTGAAGAGCTGACCGAAGATGCCTGTGAGGATGGTGCATAGCACGAGCATGAGCACAAGTATGAGCACGAGCACGAGCAAGTGTTTGCATGTGCGCATGGTACATTGGACGCAGGTCGCAATCTGCACTTTGTGGCGCACTTGGTACTTTGCCCATGTGCATTGTCGCGAGGAGCTGAAGGAGCTTCGAAG
The DNA here is from genome assembly GCA_963995505.1 of Hypericum androsaemum. Taxonomy (NCBI): domain Eukaryota; kingdom Viridiplantae; phylum Streptophyta; class Magnoliopsida; order Malpighiales; family Hypericaceae; genus Hypericum; species Hypericum androsaemum. Next base: position 3,575,569 of record OZ023184.1, on the reverse strand, counting down.
TTTTGCCAAAGCTCGAAAACTACTCAGGCTGCTCGGACAAAGAGGCACGAAGGGCTGCAACATCCCGAAGACTTCCAAAAGGCCGAAGGATTGCGAGATTCCTTGCGAAGGAGTGCGAGCGAAGACCTCTGCTCAGATGCCCACCAAAGGGACACAATCAGAGGGCTGTCTTCCGAAGGGTTCCAGAATGCCTCCAAAGAGCCACGAGCGCAGCCAGTCTGCCTGCTGGCCAAATGGACGCGCCCCTTTCGGAGTGCACCTCCCTCCCATCCAGCGCCTATAAATAAGCCTCTCCCCGTCATTTGCATCTGACCCCACTACAACTTGCATAAGCATTCGTTAGTAATTCTAGGCTCTCTCTCCCTCTCTCAGAAAGTTCTGAATATCCGACGGTTCGCATGAAGCTTCGAGGGTTGTTGTGCTACGAACTCGAAGTCCGAAAGTCGTTGTATCTTGGGGACGATTACCACAGCATGTAAGCACTGAATACATGGTAATCTCGTCTTATAGAGAAAGAGTCTAACTCTTGTCTCGACTTAAAGATTCTAATCAAATACACCACCTTGACATTCAATAGTGACCGCTTATTATTTGATGGAATATGAAGTCAATTTTTATATACTATATATGCTCACGTTTTTTATTAGAATCTTGGGGTCGTTGTATCTTGGGGACGATTGCCACAGCATGTAAGCACTGAATACATGGTAATCTCGTCTTATAGAGAAAGAGTCTAACTCTTGTCTCGACTTAAAGATTCTAATCAAATACACCACCTTGACATTCAATAGTGACCACTTATTATTTGATGGAATATGAAGTCAATTTTTATATACTATATATGCTCACGTTTTTAGAGATCGTCGATATGTTGGGTTTTGGGGTTGGTTGGCGAAAATTGATATAGTTTTATAATACCTTTTTATTTGTTTATACCAATAAATACTTAAATCAACTATAAAGGTCATTATTATAATTTGGTTAAGTTGACTTCGAGATTGCGAACATAGTAATATTAAATAATGTTGAAAAAATTCCGTCATATTTTAATAGTCTCACAAACTCGAACTTTGAGTAATCGGCAAAAAATATCATGAATAAAACGGGCACTTATCTAATAATACAAAGGAGGGGAGGGATGAGAAATGACCAAGATGAAATTTACCTATAAAAAAAATAGGGCAAATTACCCTCACGTCCTTGAAGTTTGGTCACCCTCTCCCTAGGGTCCCTGGCTTTTGGAAAATGATTGTCCCGTCCCTAAGTTTTGATGATAATAGACTCTCAGGTCCCTGGCTGACGTCATCGTCTCTTTTTTTCATTTTTAGTCATGGAAATGACCAAAATACCCTTAACCAAAAATGAAAAATTAAGGGTATTTTGGTCAAAAGTTAAGGGTATTTTGGTCATTTCTATGATCAAAAATGAAAAAAAGAGTTGATGACGTCAGCCAGGGACCTGAGAGTCTATTATCATCAAAACTTAGGGACGGGACAATCATTTTCCAAAAACCAGGGACCCTAGGGGGAGGGTGACCAAACCTCAAGGACGTGAGGGTAATTTACCCAAAAAAATATTATGATACCATGCCGTTAAAAAAAATACTTCATGTGTATGCATGAGATAGATGACTTCACCATGAAACGAGTCGTTCGCTTTGCCCCTTTCTACTCGCCCTCTCGTCCTCATCCAATTATGGGTGGATTCGGTCCGGAATATCATATGGTAACGTCGTGAAAAAAAATTAGTTTCAAAACTAATGAGTTCGCTTCTAAAAAATAAATAATAAATTTTAAAGACAGATTTCCTAAGTCAAAATTTAGGGACTCTGAGTATTTTATACATAAAAAAATTAAAGTCCAATTACGCACATTATCTATGATTCTAAATTATAACTCATACCTAAGTGACACCCACAAACCGTAATTACTTAAATTATATCGTATGTCATGTCATCAATTTTATCAACGTGCTATATCATATCACATATTTATTCATGTGAGATGGTATTTGCCCCGATCTCAATACTGTTGACATCCTTCGGTCCAGATTTGAATCTGAATATTACCGACCGAGTATGTTCTTTTTTCCAATTAGTGAAGTAGTGTACCACATAGATAAAACTAATAATATGATAATATACAAAGATAAATTAATGATATGATATGATAGTTTATATAATTTCAGTTAGCAAGTATCACTTGGTTAACAATCTAAACTTATGTTGTGTTGGATAATTAAATTTTTAATCCATCGAGGAGGTTGGCCCAACATATATGTATATGTTGGGTTTAGGCCTAAGAGGTTAATTAGAAAGAGAATTCTAATAAAATACTCTTAGAAACTTTGAGCTAATGTAGGTCATGCCAATTGGTTTTGGGTGTCATATAATCTATGTGAAGCGCGTCAAGAAAGTTTCGTAATGATGAATGATACTTGCAAAAAATCAATTCTCGGTGTGAATAAAAATTGGCTTCAAAGTGATGTGGATTTTACCGATCGTCATGAGTTCGAGATTTATGACTCTGATAACTGCTCATTTATTGATCGTGATTAACAGGAGGCGTTAATAGCTGTAACTGCTCATTTATTGATCATGATTAATAGGGAGATTAATGACTGCCATTATTTCAGAATTAAATAGGGTCTCAAATCCTCCCTATAAAAGGGGACCTCCTCCTCTCATTTGAGACACACCAAACTCACTCAGAGTTTTACACTCCTCTCTCCCCTTTAGCATAGGCATTCTCTTATTTGCATAGAGTCAGAGTTCTGCAACCTCCAAAGGTTCGCAAGGTATTCAATAGTACTTCCTATTGTTCATGTGATTGGGCGTTGTACCTTGGGAACTCTCTTACCCATGGAGGCCTGAAGCTATAAGACATGTAATAAGAATTTAAGGGCACACAGCTTGATGTGGCCTCGTTCAGGATTTAATCCGAAGTTTGTGATAGTCAAAGAGGAGGACTCAATCCAATGAACGCGATCTCCAAGAAGACGGTATGTCGATAGTTTGCTCAAACTATCATTGTGAGTATCTCTACTATTTAAATATTGCCAATTACCTTTTTGATATGCTAATTGTTTATATATACATATAATCTATCCAATTATAGCATGACAATAATAATAACTAAATCTATTTACCAACATGTTATACCTAGCTGCAATAACGATGTATAATTAAGTCTAGTGATGATAGTGTCAAGACACGGTTTACCCTACCAAAGTATTCTTTTTTTTTTCCACAAAATTTTATCGCAATAGAATTTTACCGAAGTTGGCGATCGCAAACTCGCAAAAGAAAATTCTACTCTATTATGTACTTATGATTATATTTCTCACACACACACAAAAAAAATAGGGGCGGGAAGAGAAAGGAAATAAATTTTCCTAAATTTCAAGTCCCACAGGGAACGCGTGTAATTTATTTATCTTGTGTTTAGTTTGCGACCATTCCAAATAGCGAAACGAACTGCCTCAACGGCCAACTCTCCTTTTTCCCATCTCCTCTCCATGCAAAATCCCTCCCTCCTCCCATCAAACGACACGCGCCCCAAAACTAATTGGCGTGACCTATATGTTGGGCTTGGGCCTAAGAGGTTAATTAGAAATAGAATTCTAATAAAATACTCTTAGAAATTTTAAGCTAATGAAGGTCACGCCAATTGGTTTTGGGTGTCATATAATTTATGCGAAGCGCGTCGAGAAAGTTTCGTAACGATGAATGACACTTGCGAAAAATCAATTCTCGGTGTGAATAAAAATTGGCTTCGAAGTGATGTGGATTTTACTGATCGTCATGAGTTCGAGATTTATGACTCTGGTAACCGCTCATTTATTGACCGTGATTAACAGGAGGCATTAATGGCTGTAACCGCTCATTTATTGATCATGATTAATAGGAAGATTAATGACTGCCATTATTCCAGAATTAAACAGGATCTCAAATCCTCCCCATAAAAGGGACCTCCTCCTCTCATTTGAGACACACCAAACTCACTCAGAGTTCTACACTCCTCTCTCCCCCTTGGCATAGTCATTCTCATATTTGCATAGAGTCGGAGTTCTGCAACCTCCAAAGGTTCGCAAGGTATTCAATAGTACTTCATATTGTTCACGTGATTGGGCGTTGTACCTTAAGAACTCTCTTACCCATGGAGGCCTGAAGCTATAAGATAGGTAATAAGAGTTTAAGGGCACACATCTTGATATGGCCTCGTTCAGGATTTAATCCGAAGTTCGTGATAGTCAAAGAGCAGGACTCAATCCAATGAACGCGATCTCCAAGAAAGCGGTATGTCGATAGTTTGCTCAAACTATCATGGTGAGTATCTCTACTATTTAAATATTGCCAATTACCTTTTCGATATGCTAATTGTTTATATATACATATAATCTATCCAATTACATCATGACAATAATAATAACTAAATCTATTTACAACATGTTGTACTATAATTAAGTCTAGTAATGATAATGTCAAGACACAGTTTACCCTACCAAACGTTCTTTTCTTTTTTTTCACAAAATTTTACCGCAATAGAATTTTACTGAAATTGGCTGTCGCAAACTCGCAAAAGAGAATTCTACTCTATTATGTACTTATGATTATATTTCTCACACACAAACAAAAATAGGGGCGGGAAGAGAGGAAATAAATTTTCCTAAATTTCAAGTCCCACGTAAAACGCGTGTAATTTATTTATCTTGTATTTAGTTTGCGACCATTCCAAATAGCGAAACGAACGGCCTCAACCGCCAACTCTCCTCTTTCCCATTTCCTCTCCATGCAAAAATAAAAATCCCTCCCTCCTCCCACCAAACAACACGCGCCCCCTCACTCCCCCCCCCCCTCGAATCCCTCATTAATCACGGGTCTGGATTGGGCACGGAATGCTCAGATTCCGAACCGTTCGGAATGAAGACACGCAGGGACTTTTTTGCAAACGCGCTAAAATTTCGGGACCAAAATGAAAAAAGCCACGCACAAACGCAGGCCGGATACAAATGCCATTATCACGTGACTGCGCATGCCAGTATCACATAACTGCGCATGCCACTATCACATAACTACGCATGCCAGTGTGACCTTTTTGCAAAAATGCTAAAATATGGGGGACCAAAATGAAAAAAACCACGCGCGCCATTATCATCAACGGGACTTGCCACTGTCACAAAATACACATGCCATTATCACATAACTGCGCTTGCCATCATCACATAACTGCACTCGCCATTATCACATAACTACGCTTGCCACTGCGGTCCCCCTTCACTCCAAACCGTACGGAATCGATCCCTTCACTCCGTGCTCAATCCAGACCCCATTAATCACACCCATTAATCCCCTCTCTCTCACACAAAAACCAGAAAACCAAAAAAATAAAATAAAATAAAACGATCGCGATACGCCACGAGTACTCCTTCTAGAACCTTCCTTCCTTCCTCCCTCTTGATCGCGACTAAAGCTTTGAAGTGTTTTCGTCGTGGGAACATTGTTGATTGAGGACGAGTTGAAGAGACGACAAATGGCGGTTCCATCGACGGTGACGGCGACCCCGCCGGCGTCGTTGTACGTCGGAGACTTGCACCCGGACATCACCGATGGCCAGCTCTTCGACGCGTTCACGGAGTTTAAGAGTTTGGCCTCCGTTCGCGTCTGTAGGGATTCTTCCTCCGGTCGCTCCCTCGTTACGGCTACGTCAACTTTATCTCGCCTCAGGATGGTATAAACTGTTTTATTCTTATAATCATGATTATAAAATCACGTAGCGACGTGGATTTTAGTTTTTTTACTTGTGACGATGGATTTCTTTTTCTCCGTTTCACTTGAGATGCGTTGATATTATAATTCTTTTTTCCGCCTCTGGTTTCTTTGATTTTGTTTACATTGATTTACTCTTTATGTATATTTTTTAATAAGTAGATTGTAATTATAAAAAAATAATAATCACTAAGATAAAATATCAAGTATTATTTTACACTTGTTGTTGTAGTGCTCGTAAGCACATGCCAGTCTAAAAAAAACATCAGGCTCTAAATAAGTGTGTCACTCTTTCGGTTACGGTTTCGATGATGAAAAGTTGAGATTCCTTTGCGAAATTTAAATTAAGAAATTCTTGTGGTTGTGCAGCTCTTGGAGCTCTGGAGACCAAGAATCACACTCCACTGAATGGGAGAGTGATGAGGATTGCTTGGTCGCACCGTGATCCTGATGCAAGAAGGAGCGGGGTCGGCAATGTGTTCGTGAAGGTTCCCGTCTTTTTTTTCTTTTGGCGATATCTTTGTTGTTTGATTATTCGAGTGTTCGACATCAGTGAGTGGTGGATTTAAGTTTTTTTGCCTGCTGCAGAATTTAAGCGAGTCGATCAACAATGTGGAGCTTCACGAGATGTTTTTCGAGTTCGGCAGTATCATTTCTTGCAAAGTAGCTACATCTGAAGATGGGAAGAGTAAAGGTTATGGGTTTGTTCAGTTCGAGTCCGAGGAGTCTGCCAATTCTGCTATTGAGAAACTCAATGGTCTTACTGTGGACGATAAGAAAATGTGAGCATTTCTTGTCCATTCTCTGTTGAAATTTACTTTCCAGCTGGTTCTTTTAACTTCTGTCTTATATCGTGCAGATTTGTTGGGAAATTTGTTAAGAAGACTGATCGAGTTTCATCCACCCCTGATGTCAAATATACCAACCTGTACGTCAAAAATTTGGACCCGGATATCAGTGAAGATCTTCTGAGAAAGAAGTTTTCTGAATTTGGGAAAATCGCCAGTTTAATAATTGCTAAGGATGAGAATGGTGCCTCAAAATGTTTTGGATTTGTTAACTTTGAGAATCCCGAAGATGCCAGATTAGCTATGGAAACAATGAATGGACTAGATCTTGGTAGGTCTACCTTTCCATGGCATAGCTGCCTAACAGCAGCATTACTATGATATTCCAATTTTCTATATGGTATTTTCTATATATTTGTTGTGACTTTTTGCTGACCTTTTTAGCCTTTTCTGTTCCTTACTTCCAACCCATGCAGGAGCAAAGGCTCTTTACGTAGGGAGGGCACAGAAGAAAACAGAGCGCCAACAGCTTTTGCGTCGTCAATTTGAAGAGAAACGCAAGGAGAAAATTCTGAAATTCAAGCTAATTCTAAATATTAAGTATCTATGCACACACATATATATATATATATATTTATTTATTTATTTATGCGTGTTTATGTTGGTGTTTATATACCTAATTGTTTGTCCATGCATTGAGTTTTGTAGGACTTGAATGTGTATGTGAAGAACATCGATGATGATGTCACTGAGGAAGAGTTAAGAGAGCACTTCAGCCAATGCGGCACAATTAATTCAGCAAAAATTATGAGAGATGGTAAAGGAATCAGTAAAGGTTTTGGATTTGTTTGCTTTTCCAATCCGGACGAGGCGAATAAGGCTGTGATCTCTTTGCATGGTAATGTATATGTTGTTTCGTCGTCGTTTCATTCGCGGTCTGTTTGAAATTATTTAACAGGTTTAATGTCTTGGTACCTCAACCAGGTTTAATGTTTCACCGAAAACCATTATATGTTGCTATTGCTCAAAGGAAGGAGGATAGGCAGGCACAACTGCAGCTGCAATATGCACGTCTGGCTATGATACCTGGTGGTGGCTATCCTCAAATCTACTACACATCGCCTCCCGGTGTTGTGTCACGACCGGGGATGGTGTACCAACAACCTCTGTGTGTGAGCCCTGGCTGGAGGAGGGGTAATGGCTATGGGACACCAACTGGTCCAACCTTTCAACTTCCCATCGTAAGTACTTGACAGAGAAGCCAGACGTCTTGGGTGTATTATTGTTAAACGCAACGCATTCTTCAAATTCGAGTGACATGTTTGCATCTCACAGATGCCTAATGCGCAAACGCAGCACCGGCGAGGCAGAGAACGGATCAATGTGCATATGCCTACTCAAAATGGCAATCACTTTGCCTCCCATATCCAGCAGCCCAATCAATCCATTACTTTCAAAGATTCAAGCAATCAGTTTTGAAGTGTTCTTTGAGAAGTTGAAAGCTGTTATATGTTACAATATAATGATTTTTTTTTTTTTGCGATTATTATCTGCAAAATGTTCTGCAGCGGGCTGTGCATGTTAAGTATGTGCCAAATGGTCGTGCACGCGGTCCTGGAATCTTGCGAGCTTCTTCCAACTCTATAGAGGGTTCTGAGATGTTGAGTAGTAAGTTAGCTGCCGCAACTGACGAGGAGCAGAAGCAGATTTTAGGCGAGCGTCTCTATCCACTTGTCCAACGACACAAGGTAATATCATACAGATGATTTCTATTACAATGTAATAATATATCTTGCTATTGTGTTGAACATGTTAATAAGCCACACCTGTCTTCAAATTGCAGCCTGATTTTGCGGCGAAGATCACGGGAATGCTTCTGGAGATGGACAATTCGGAACTGCTTCTGCTGTTGGAGTCACCGGAGGCTTTAGCCGCGAAGGTGGAAGAAGCTATGCGGGTGCTCAAGATTTCCAAGTCGAAAGTATCGGCCCAGGAAGTCATCCATCCGAGCTTCCTCTCAGCTGAGGTTGCAGTCATTTGAGCTGTACAGTTTACAGTGTCTACCATCCGCTTGAAGACACAAATTTTGATACTTGAAAAACTGAATTGTCACTTTTCTTATTTCTTTTTTTCCTTCATAGGTACTTTTTTTTTTGTCTTCAAAATTTCCGAGGGAACTTCAATTATTCAGTTGCGCAGAAACTTGAAATCTGTATGATAGATGGAAAAGCTTACATTGAGACATCTTTTTTATCTTCTTCCTTTGCTCACTTATCGTTGCCAGCTTGAGTTCTTAGTTAAATTTTAATAATACGTTGCAAAATTTTAGTTATAGTACTCACCAGTTATATCAGAATATAAAATTTGTGATTAAGAAAACGAAGATTTAACTTCTTAGTTTATTTTTCATATAAAATACCAATTACCTCATATAAGAATAATTTTTAATTTGGCCGAGATATGATCTCAAATTTAGACTCATTTCTATTGGTACACAAGGATTTACTACACTGTTTCTCATTTTGATGTTGAAATTATCACATCATTATTCATTATGAGTATAATAAATTTATTTTTAAGTTTCGTAAATTTACATTTTTTAGATATAAAAATTTCAACATGGTTCAATTGCTCTAATGTTTATATCATGAAATTTATTTGCATATCTTTTTTTAGAATGAATACTCACAATTCATTTATAATAAAGTAGTGAAATCCTATCTTTTGCAACCAAATATAGGCATAAAAATTGGTCAAAAAAATTATATAGGCATAAAGACATGGATACTTCTTTCCTAGCAACGACACTTTTTAGATTCCATATCTCTCTCTTACAATACCTTTCCCATCCAAAGGAAAGTCGCTTTTTTTATTCACCACATACATGCACAAATCCAAGTTCTAACAGATTCCAGCTTCCCACGCCTTTTTCCAAGAGAAAAATAAAATAAAAAAAGCATCTGATCCCACCACCTTTCTCTTCCAATAGCTTTTATTTTCCGTCAACTTCTATACGTCTCATACCATTAGACCAAATGCATTAGGCAGCTTTACTTGCTTATCATAGTATCTCCTGTCCTTGTTTCATTACCATAACTCTGCTCATTTCACTTTGCCTTAGTGAATATTCACTTATCCAAAATGTTGCACTCTTTGCTTATGCAGAGTCAGCACTAATTTCATTCACGGACCTGCCCTGTTCTAGGACCTGCATTATGTACTCCACTTGTTGAACAACATCTTTCATGCCCGGCCGATCGCCTTTCTTCTCCCGCAGGCAAGCGAACGCGAGCTCGGAGAAAAGATCAATGCTTGCAATCAGATTACTTGATGGCTCCTCTCCGAGTAGTCTCCGATCAACTACTTCCATCATGGCGCCTTTTCTCGCCCATTGCCTGACGTAAATGGCCAGATTGACGTCGTCTTGATCCCGTGAGAAGTCGATGGCTTTCTGAGAAGTTAGAAGCTCGAGCAGGACGACCCCGTAGCTGTAGACATCACTTTTATCTGTCAACTGGTAGTTGCGGTAGTACTCGGGATCCAAGTAGCCCAACGTTCCTTGAGCGCAGGTCGAGACATGGCTTAGGCCCGGACGAGCCAGTCTAGACAGCCCAAAATCCGCAACTTTCACGTTGAAGGCATCGTCTAGTAGTATGTTTGTTGTCTTGACATCTCTGTGGTAGATGGGAGTGGCAACTCCAGAATGCAAATAAGCCAACGCTTCACCAGTTTCTGCAGCTATCTTCAGCCGAGTTCTCCAGCTCAGGAAGGTGGAGAACTTGCCGTGCAAATGGTCGTGGAGTGTTCCGTTCGAAATGTACTCGTAGATCATCAACGTCTGATCGCCTTCTAAACAGCATCCGAGCAGCGTAACCAAGTTTTTGTGCTTCACCTGAGAGAGTATTCCAACTTCATTAAGTACTTGCTGGATGCTTTTGAGGTTTCCCACTTTGGCCATCTTAACAGCCACCACAGTTCCATCTTGAAGCTTGCCTTTGTAGACTTCCCCATAGCCACCACTACCTAGAAAGTTATCTCTAGAGAAGTTTTTTGTTGCTTTCTTCACTTCTTTCAGAAGAAGCATCCTCGCAGCCTTGTCTCCGTTGATTGTTTTCAACAAATCTCCTCTGGCCTCCGCAAGCTTTCCCCGGTTCGACCGTTTACGAGACCATACAATAGTTGCAGCTGTTACTAGAGCAAGACAGATGAAGGATATTACCCCTACCCCTAGCGAGATCGTTACGCCAAGGGCGACTTCTCTTTTACTCTTGTTCCTCGAGCAACTTCCTTGAATGTGGTTCCAGTGGTAACCCCTGTTGCAAATGCATCGGTGCAGACCGTTTTCGTCAGCAGGTAAACACCTTGATGGTCCGGAACAATCAAGCTGGCTTTCGCATGTCGCCTCTGGCGGCGGAGCCCATTGTATCTCGAGACCCTCTTCCCATTGACTCGCAGGCCTTGCGGGGTCAATATGAAGGATGCTTCTGAATGCTTTACAACCCGAACTGTGGAGTCTGATCTTATATGCTGAAGGCATCCCCCCTGCGACGAACGTGCAGCACGGATTGAGGCTACCAGCACACTGACCAGCTCGGTCGTTGTCAACATGTCCGGAGCTCTCCAAGTAACGGTGGCAAAGACTAGATGGCGTACAGTTGAGAGGCGAGACGAACAGGCGGGGGGAACAGTTGAAGAGGAAGATCGTATTGGACGAACTGACATTGAAGGGCAGTGTCTGGTTTAACTTCAGGCCTTCGCTTAACATCATGTCCTCGGTAACACACGTAGTGGAAACCCATGGCGAAGGTTGCACCACCAGGCGGTGAGTCGGAGCCATGATCTTAAGAACAAGGTATGAACTTCTGTTCATGGCTTCGAAATATAGCTTTTGAGAGTGAGAATCACAACGAAGGTGGTAGTTCGGGTCACCACAGGCAGGGCCGGTGCTCAAAGGGTAGGGAACTTCCAAGCTGCCACAGCTCGGGCAGTTCTTCTGAGACGCGCAATGGTTAATAATAAGGAGCAGAAGCAGGAGCAGGAGCAGGAGCAGATGGATGAAACTGAATGGGGAAATATACATTTTTTTTCTCAATCTGCTTTGCTGATGCAAATGGAGTGGAGGCATATAGAGGGTGGAAAATGAGAAAAATTCTAGATTTCTTTTGGCACTTATTGGACTGGTGTGTTGTGGATTCCTCCTATGACTTTTTTTTTCTTGATAAGTTTTAAATTGGTTCCATAATTTCGGATCTTAGACGGTCATGAGATTCGATCCTCCCACCTGATTCTTAAGGACTAACACCGTATCTATCAGACCATACATGAGTTGGTATTCCTCCTATGATTATGACATGACCTTAGGGGAAAGGAACTTCTAGCCTCATACTTAAAAACTTGTTCAGCATTAAATCATCTTTTCGTATCCAGCATTAAATCATTATGGGAGATGATAACATGAAAAAAAGAAACAAAAGTGTTCTGATATGGACGACGTACGGATTCATTTTGTCCCGAGCTTGGACGAAATGGACAACCATACCCAAACATCCTATTCAGAAAGGCACGCACTATCATCAGAATGGGATTCCTTAAAGTTTCACTTTGTGAAGGCTTCTTCTTATCTTAAGGACGTCGAGAATCGTTTTGCAATTGAAAGCCACACAACACAACAAGGAATGGGAAAACTTGTACAAATTAGAAGATAGATTGGCAGCGGCACCGACCGTACATGCACTCACAGTGATTTCCAAGGCATATCTCCAACTGAAAGGACTGCTTCTCTCCGGTGTCCGTATCGACAAGAGCTACGTGGCCGTGTTTTACAGGTGAAGCTGAATGAACATTTTCCTCTCACCTTTGAGTTCAATTAGATTTGGAACAGCATAGCCAAAATGCAATTGCATTAGCCTTCAACGATTTTGAAAATCCAAGGATATGTCAAAGCTCCATAAGTACCACCAGATAATGCATATCAAACACGCACCAGAGACGAAACTGAACACAGCAATTCATTGCAAGCAAATGATCATACCAAAGAAAAAGCAAGAAACCCGGAGGAACTTAACCAAAACAAAGACATCACTGAAACATCCAAATCAGCGAGAATTCTACCCAAAAAAGCTGATTTAAAAAGATTAAACCTTTACAGTCCAAAGCCAAATTGGTCCCCTCCTGATTGGTGGGCCCCAACAGAGCAGCTTGTGGGTTGTTATTATCTCTCGGGACAAACAACGAATAGCTTCAAGGCGACATAGTTGGTCTTCTTCTCCTAAAAGCAATTCTCCTCTTCCCCTGTTAACAAAAAAAGTTGCAATCTTTCCCTGTTAAATTAGTGAAGAGGTAGATTTCCGTTTTGGGTTTATTAGAAGTTCAGTTTTTTTTTTGTTACCGTTAAGATGTTCTTTGCTCGCAATATCGTTACAATAGTTTAACGATTAGAGTTGTTCCTAGCGTTAAGAAATTTTTATTCATTTAAAGGATCATCGCTTCAAGTCTACGAACATAAAAATAATGAAAAAATAACTCCTTAAAAAGAGCTTAATAATACTCAAATCTAAATATTATAAATAATTATGTGTTTTTTTTTCTTGTTGACAGTTATTATTTTTTGATAAATTTATGATATATAGAGTACAACTGGTCTTATTTACGAGCGAGTCTCTATATGGTATTTTTTTTCAGTATGTAAGACTGACTACTTGTATATGTTTTTATAAGTAGAACTAGTTATAATAACTATGGTTCGTTGGTCATTGCTTGAATCATAAAAATAATAAACAGATACATATAACATTAAAAGCATTTTATGTACCTGTTTATTTCATTCTCTATCAGTATTTTCCTGTCATAAAATTCAATAAACACATTTCCTATTATTGTTTCTGCCAAGTACATTACATTATGCACCAGAACAGAACCTCGTTACAGGAGACAAATGCTCTTCCCCTGCTTCTGCATACTCAAGAACACCTCCAATGCTCTTCCTTCCTTCCACCCTCTAATTTCTCTCCCAACTCCATCTTTCTCTTGCTCCCACTACCTCCTTCCACCCATCTCCTAATCTTCCTCAAGAACTTCCTCCTTTGCGGTACGAACCGCGAATTACAAATCGCCTCCTCGCTTAAGTTCAGGACAATGTGATCATCAGAAGGTGAGCCCTCTACTTCATTTGCCATCTCCAAATGGTTTCCCATGTTGCCCATCTGATGCTGCAATTGTATCTGCTGAATTCTCACCAACTCGTACCTTAGGCACGCATTAGTCCATCTCATGCTTATCTTCTCAGTAACCTCGGCGGCTCGCTCCTCGCGGAGTTGTTCTAGCTCATCCACGAGCTCGTTGTATTTGTACTCCTCCATTCTCCTTCGTCCTGATTCAATCTGCACATAAAGAACCCTTCGAAAGTTAAACCACCGCGTAGAACGAAGAGGGTTTCTCTTACGTCCATTTTGAGGCAGCGGAAGCGAAACACAGATAACAAACGCCTTAACAAACATTGAGAGAAGAACATAGAGCACCAGATATGGTCAAACCGCATATATATATATGGTGTCCTCTATTATTCTCTTATTAGCATTTATTATCTAACTTTGATTTTATAAAAATTAAATGAGGATTCAACTCAAAACCTCTGCAGAATTCAACTTCACTTGCAGTTCATCTTTGACCTCTTGCAGATCATAAATAACGCCCTGCAATTCCCTCGCTTCGTCCTCCTTTTCCTCGATCTCGTTAGTTCTCTTCTCCAACTCTCCGCGGATTCTTCGAATCTCTTCTCTTGCAGCTTCAATCTTATAGTCCTTCTCTCTTATAACAACAGATTGCTGATTTGCCTTCCTCAGAAACTTCCTCACTTTCCTTCTCAAAATCCCATTTTCCAACTTCACAAACCCGAGCTGCTCCACAACTTTCAGACCCTCCAACACCAACACCTCGAACCTTTTCTTCTCCTCCACCATTGATGATGAGTCCTCCATATCCGAAAACTCGGCCCTCGCGCTCTCCAACACGAACGTTGATGAGTCCTCCTCCATGACATTCTCTTCAGTGTCTGATTCTGATCCTTCTTTTGCCATGCATCGTCTTGTAATAAACCCTGCACAAATAAGACCCGCCACTGATAGAACCAAAGGTACACCGATCTTCAAGAACACCGGCGTTTCGGCCATCGAGCTTCTTCCCTTCATCGATCCTAAGCATTCTTCACCCGAATTTCCGGCATTAGACATTGTAATTTTAGATGATCGTGTTCTAATATTAAGGAGAGTTGGTCTAAATGTTCGTAAATATGGCAGCGAATACAAACATCGGTGATAAGTTGGTGTTGGGATTCTTTACCTTTTTATTTTGGCTTGCCCTTTCTTAAGTTGGTCGGAGATAATAAATGTTTTGTTTTGCTTTTTGACCAATGTATTGCCAAAGGCACGTTAAGCTAATTCCATCACCTTCCTACCATTGGAATCTAATTCCTTCTTGGGTGGGAAGTGGAACAACTTTTATGGAAAGGTTACAAGATTAGCTCACCTTGAAGCCCACGGGTCCAAGCCAAGCCCATAGATTAAATATAATGCATAAGTTAGCTTTAAGACTAATCCACATGGACACCTACTAAAGTTAGGATATTTGAACATTACTAAAGTTTTCTCCATAATTATTTAACATAATTGTGTTTTTAATAATTCGAACTTTATACTTCTTGATGTGAGTTGATCTAAACCGGTTATTTCATAACTTGTAAACCTCAAATAATTACTTTTGTAGACTGAGATTTTGTCGGAGATACTTCAAAATAAGAATCGATCAATTATGGATGTTCTAAAACTTAGAGGCTCTATCTTGCAACTTCTCCTGCATTAAATCCAAAGCTGCTCCATTTAGGTCTTTTAACCGCATAGAAAATCGGGTGGGTTGTATTTTATGATAAATTAGGGTGTTAAATGACTTTACTAGGTCGGATGCTCTTTTTCTATCGAGGATTTTTCACGGGATTTTAATTCAGTAGGATTTTGTTGCATGTCAGATTTTGGTAAGGGATTGAACGATTGAAAATTAGAAGCTTAGAGTTCATATCAGATAAATTGGGGATTCCTGTTGAATTGTGGGTTGAAGGAGACATCTCACTTGGGCAAGGTTTGCAGGAGAAAAATGGCCAAGTATGGAAGTCATGGATGATGAAAGTCGCTGGTTATAGGCCAAGGTCCACCAGCCCACTATTCGTTTTATTTCTAATCCGTTATTAGTTTTAACTTTTGGACCTGGTTATTTTAGATGTAAGCCCAAGGACTAGCTTCATAGTATGAGTACTCTCGCACATGAAGAAGAAAACTTATGCTGAAATTAAATAACAAAAAACGGTTACGATTTCTATCATCTCTAATCTTCTACCTCTTCCTCTCTAACTATCCATTTTACTGGATCTTCGAAGCTCTATCTTCGCCCCTTTAGAGCTTCTTAGATCTCAAGCTGTCTTGTTCGGTTCTTCGAGGTATTTTCCTCCTGGAACTTTTATCACCGTGCATCAGATATTAATGAGACAGTGACTACAATGTACTAAGAGATATCTAATATACAGGGACTATACATGTGTACATTTTATTATATTGGAATAATAATCCACTTATTAAAAAAAGTAGAGGTTCTAAATTCATATTCCTCGAAGGACCGTACAATAAGAAATTTAGAATTTTTTCTATTCACATTTATTATTGTATAAACTTTGAAATATGTATAAAACTATGGTTTTTTGTTACACTATCCCTTAAGAAAGTTACTACGCCTTTAAAGTAAGATTATAATGTGGTTAGTTTAGAAAGCATTCCAAAAATTATAGTGATTTATTTAATTTGGTGAAGTAAACCATAAAAGCAAGTTGACCCATGATGGAAGAATTGGTGTACGAGAGGAATATCACATGTCATTATCTTTGAAATTTTGTGATTTATCGGGCCAATTATCGCCCGCTTACGTTGCTTCATAACAAAATTGTCGACGATCGCTGAACCCGAAGTCCTGTACATTCTCCACGTGACAGATAGTGACTATGAAGAAATTAATTTTGAAGTCACAAGTGAGAAAACTGAGATCAGATTTCAATTTGATGAAAAAAATATCTTCTAACTCCTAAGAATCCGTACAGAAGAAACATTGCTAGCAATACAGCCTATAATCTTTGTTGGGCTGAAGTTGAAAACTCTGTACCTACAATAGGGAAAAAAGTATCAATCATTAACGCTGAATCACGCACCTTGATTACCGTCATCTAAGGAGAGAATAGAGATCCAAAAATACATAGCCTAATCACCCAAAAATAATAATAAAATTTATTGACGAATTTTTAACACTTATGCATATGAGAATAATAATAGATACGAAATTAATTAATTTTGATACGATATTAAAATTTTATATCTAACCAAAAACTATTTTAAAGTTGTTAGATCAAGCACACTTGAAATACTCCCTGGTCAAGCCGCGAAATTTGAATAAGAGAGATCCCATATCTTCAACACGTGACAAAATAAAGCAGTATTACTGGTTTTCTGTTTGTCTTCAGGTTGTTAATTATTCTATCAGTATCTTAAATGACATTTCTTCTCCAAAAAAAAAGTATTAAGACATTAACTTGTCTTAATCGCTCGTCTTCTCAAATCTCGAAGAGTCAACAAGGTCACCATCTTCAACAACAATATAGCATTTATTTCTTTCCACCAAAATAATACATTTATTCTATTGCCACAGTAATGTATTTTATAGGATGGGACAGATACGTGTCTGGTGGTATCAAGTTTTAAAATAGAGTATATCGTGCAGATCAATATCAATATTTGTTTTACTTTATATATATTGATTTTTTTTAGAAGTAAACATATTGATATCCGAACATCTACTAAACTCACTAATTGAGAGTTGAATCCGGTAGACTTTTGAGAAACAACAAAATTATTCAAAGAAGTATTTAACATTATTGTATTCTCAAAGAATTAAACTCAAATTTTTTTGTTAAACAAGAATAATTTTATTATTGGTCAATCAAGATACTTATTAATTTTCAAAAGAGGTTTAATCCAACGGCATAAGCCATCTTAAATATTTAGGTGGTCAAGGATTCAACTCCTAGTTATGTTATGGTGTGAAATTTTACCATTAAAAACATACTTATTAATTTAATCAACCACGAGAAAAATGCAAGTGACCCCACCGAACGTCATTGGCCTTATGATTGGTTTTTTAATCAGTCCACAAGATGCTCACTCTCCACCATTACGCCACTAATCTTTATTAAAAAAATTCACGATAAGCTTACAAACTTTTTCGAGTAGTTTTTTCCCCTGAAAAGGAACCTTTTCGAATAATTCTATCGATCACGACAGTATAGTGGGAATCAATCAAAATTTAATCAAACTTACAAGATAGAAAAAGAAAACACTACATTTTTATATTGGTCAGAAATAGCCAAATTTATAGTTATTTTATTGACTTAATATGGATTTTTTATAAGTTGGGACGTACCTAATCATTATGTAACATCTTCCCTTTTTTGAAGGGCACTGACATTTTCCCTCTCGCCTTGCATATAATAACTTACTAGTTGAAGAAACGTGGAAGCTTTAATATTCCTCTCTCTATTTTTAATTTGAACAGTTTCCTAAAAGTTATACCAACAAGTAGCACATTCAAATTTAAATAAAAAATTTTGAGTACGAATAATTGGAATCCATTTTAGCAAAATAGGGGATACGATTTATAGGTGCAAGAAGGAACACAAAATAACTTTAAACGAATAGAATTAATATAAATTTACTTATGGAATCAAACATCGAGGAGATGGTAACAAAAGAAAAAAAAACCCCAAATTAAATTCTAGTTTCTTTCACAGGGTTATTGCGATCTGCAACGACTCTATTGCCAAATTACAGGCTAATTCTCCACGGAAGATATAATTGACCACCGGAAGCAAGGGAAATAAAAAAATTAGGGGAAAACAATGTGATTAAAAATGGAAATTAATTAATTGTATCTCCAAAATGGGATATAATTATGGGTAGATTAAAGGCCTAGAGGCCCTGTTCAACGAGGTAGTCTCCCAGCCTCTCAACCACCATATTGCACTGCCCCGGAGTCACCGGCTCCTCATACAGCCCAAACACAAGAGCTTGCCCTGTCTTCTTTACGGTGATCCCTCCTGACCCCTGTCAATACCAATATCCATCACTTCAAATTTCCGGGAAAATTCAAAAAACGATGAAATTCTAACTATTCAATACGATGGTCATATATTTTAAAAAACAACCGGGATTTAATTTAGAATTTTTCCATCCGGTTCACTTGGTCTGACGGGTCGAATAAGAAGTCTTTAAATAGAAAATATATTATTTATTGTATTAAGTATCAAAATGTCAAACAATTATAAATATAATTAAATTTTAAACATCAATATATACTTAGATCAATTGATAAGGGAACTTAACTAAGTCTCGAGTTAACTTTTTTTTTTGCTGTTTTGTTTGGACCGATCAACGTTCAACCACTATATAGGTTTAACGACAAAAAATGACACGGGCTTGGTTTGGGATCGCGATCCGACCGGTGGGATCGCAATTTTTTAAACCATTGGTCATAACACAATCTAACATGAGAATGACCTTTTTGCCACGGATGACTGCTCCAGGCTCTCCTTGGATGACCATGTACTTTGTGCCCCCAATGAATAAGCCTGTAGGGGCAAGATGTCCGGGCTCCTCAAAATCCTTCATGATGCCTGTTACCTCATCGCCCTTCATCTGCCCAAACACACACGAAATTAATTAATATCACTCTACAAATCTCCATCAACAATACCCAAAAAATTCCAGTACACGCGGACAATACTCGAATTTAAATATTTAAGTTAGAGATCAAAAGGACCGAAAATTAATGTTTAAAATATATTTTTCGAGTTGTAATGGGACAAAAAAGGGGCGACCACAAAGAGGTGGGAACAAAAAAAGCCAGTAGGGGAGTGAGTACACGTGATTAATTAATTAATAACGGTACCAGACAGACCTCAGGGAAGGAGGTGCTCTGGGCCCACACGCTGCCGTCGTGGCCCACAATGGCTGCGGCGGTCAGATGCTGACCCTGCCCGTCGATGTCACACATCAAGTGCTCGTCCACGTAGGTTTGCCACGACATCTTCTTCTCCTCCTCCGATCGATCAAAGTACAAAGGGAATTGTGTTTTTAAAAGGTAATTAAGCGAGTTAGGGATTGGGGTCTGGGGGTAATTAAAGATAATTTAATTGGGACGAGGGGGAGCGGTAAGCGCGGGAGCGGTTGGAGGAGATTATAAGGTGGGGATCAAACAAGTTAGTTGCCACTGGTCATGCCTTTCTCTCTCTACCGCCATTTTTTTAGCTACCGGATTCAACAGGTTCACGTGTTTGCATGGTGGAGATCCGGTCAAAACGACGTTCGGAGGGCAACCTAAACATTTGGATTAAAATCCTTGAATGCGTCAGTTTTGGATATTCTGAATTTAATGACGTTAAGTTCGATACTTTTAAAATATACTCGTGTTGAAAAGATTTAAAATAAATTCATGATTTTTTTCCCAATAACTTTTCTCCAAGGTGGTTTTGTCATTATGTTAGTGTGATTCTAGCATTTGATTCAAATTGGTTCCATCATTATTATATAAATGTGATTCCAACAGTATGTTAATATAGTTTCATAATATATAATTATTTTATGTATAAGTAATTTTTTAGCTTAATGAAGATATCAATCATTTTGGAGATGCGAGTATCGAACCCTGTATCTGTCGCTTGCAAAACGAGCGTGTGAGCTACACTACAACCCCTTGATTTCATAATATATATTTGTTAATGGCACAATCATTATTTTAATGTAATATCATCATTGTGTTAGTATGGTTCGTTCCATCATTCTTGCGGAAAAAAATAGTTTGAAAAATATATATTTGGTCAACGTGGGCCAACACATGTCAATTGACTCAAATATCCATGAAAAACCTCACAACGGCTGTCCTCTCCAAAATTTCATAAGAGCCGAATCCACATCTGTTCCATCATGTTTGGTTTTTTTTAAGCATAGAATTTATCTGTAAGTCTTAATCTGTCTTTGTTCATAGAAAAAAACTCGATTTCTATGCATTCAGGTGGACCATTTTCCCTGGAATACCATTGTAAGCCTACAAGTTGGGAGATGTAGTTCCTTACGTTCTTTGCTAGTTGACAATGAACAAATAGATGACTCTCTGATTTAATTCCGTCACACTAATATTAATTTTAATTGTCACACTAACCTTATGACTTATGCAGCTTACCCGTATGTTATGTGTGGTTATCGTTTGCTATCGGTTGCAAACATATTTCCTTTTAGTTCCATGTTTGTGTTATCACTCTAAAGTCTATGATATTTGGCGACCAAGAGAAATATATTACAACTTTCGTATCCAATTCAAAATTTTAAACCAATGAGTAACGGATATAGAGATTTTAACATGTATCAGTGTGGGTTCAATATACGAAGCACACAATCTCCCAATTCATGGCATGTGAGGCAAAATGTTCAAGACCATGTCAGGACGTATGCTAAATCGTGCAAACTTCAACTAAGTAGTTTAAACGGATTTCGTTGGATAGAGCGTGCTGAGATAGACTATCACAGTACTATTTGAGAATACGATGGACTTTTTTATATGTGTGGAGAATTCACATACTCATAGACTCATCGTCTTAAGATTTTTGGTTATATATGAACATTATAACAAACTATCACTCAGCATTTATTAATTAGGAAACTTGCATAATTATTAAGTCGAATAGTGATATCTCTATGTTATAGTCTACTTATCAAAAATCTCTATGTTATAGACTTTAAAAGACTTAGCAACTGCAACGTTCACACAAATCCCCACCCTAACAAAGAAAATAAATAGTATCAGATTCAAGCCTGGAGGGGCATTTCCAGGAAGGTTCTGGTAAGGGTAGATTGGGAAAAAAGCAAAAAATGGGACGCGCTGAGAGGGGGAACAAGGGGCTTTAATTTTTTTCCTTTGGGAGGAGGAATAAAGGTGGGTCCTGTCTATTCACATTAATTTTTTTTCCTTTTACTTTATTTTTAAAAATAGATAATCGATAACAAATAATTGCACATACTATTCGATATAATAGAGAATACCATTTGATATAATTAGGCATACTATTTAATATAACAGGATATACTATTTAATATAATCAAAAATACCAACCGATATATAATTTAATTAATTATTTAATAACCGGACATATCATTCGATATAATTGAGCATACCATTTGATATAACTGAACATACCATTCGATATATAATTTAATTAATTATTTAACTTTTTTATTATAATCAGTCATATCATTGTTATATTTGAGAAATACTATTTGATATAATCGGGTATATTATTTAATATAACCGGGTATACTATTTAATATAATCGGACATAATAGTCGATATAATTTAATTAATTATTTCATAATCGGACATACCATTCGATGTAACCGGCCATAAGGGACAAACCATTTTATATGACCAGCCGTACCATTTAACATAACTGTGTATATCATTTGATATAACATGGCGTATCAGATAAACCATTTTATCATGACCAGTAAACCATTCGATATGACCGAGTAAACTATTCAATATAAGTGGATAAATTATTCGATATACCCAAATAAACTATTCAATATAACTGGATAAACTATTCGATATACCATTACACCCTCAATACACTTCTCCTTCGAAACAGTAGGAGCCTCAGGAGCAGGCGAAACCATCGTCAAAACATGCACTGCACTTTTCCAACCTGCTAAACCACAATTAATAGTTTTCAATCAAAATCTGATCAACTACGACTCCTATTGTTTTTGCCAATCACATCCTTTAATCAAGCAAAAACCACATCGGCCATCACCAAATCACCTCATCGGCCATCACCAAATCACCGTCCTTCATCGAGAAACCCTAATTGGAGCAAAAGGAGAAAAATTGTGGCGCAACACCAAGCGGGACAGAGCTGGTGAAGGATGGAGACCAGCTAACCATCATCCGCTCCCGTTGTCGACAACCGTTTTCAATGTCCAGAACCAAAAATCTGTCATTGGATTCAAGACCAAAAGGAAAAGAGTGGACGCCGTTGGATTCAAACCATCGTCGTCTTTTCGTCCAAGGCCGCTAACTCTGCTTCATCCTCGTAGGCAGGGCCGTTGTTGGATGCTGCCGTCGTTTGATTCAAACTGTCATCGTCTTCTCGTCCAAGGCCTCTCCTTCTGCTTCATCCTCATAGCCAGTGCCGCTCCGGTTAGCACCGGTCACGGATGGCAGAAGGTGACCGACTTGAAGAAGCAGAGGAAGCAGATTTCGAAAGGAGTCGTTACTGGCTTTGCCGGTGTTGACGACGGGGTGGCGAACTGTTTCGATCGCAAAGATCTACGAGTCCAATCTCGTCGCCTTCCTCGCCAATATGTTGGTACCTAAAATCCCCTCCGCTATCGTTTAATCAACGTGGTGGGTACTTTTAGAATTAAATACCCAAAATGTCCCTCCGTTATAGCCACCGTTAGATCTAGATTCTAATATTTTTAGAGCCATCTAAGGCTTAGATTTCTGCCTGTACCGTCCTGGCCCACTTATAAGGGCCAAGACTGAATCCAATCCCCGAACTTACCTACCTATTACCTAACATGCAAACTCTTTTTAGAACAGTTAACATAAAGACCGCAGCCATGCATTCATTCTTTCCTTAATTACCCATTAATTCGAATTATTGATGTTTAACGCTTTAAATTACTCAAACCTTTTTCCCAAAGACAAAAAGATACAGCACAAGTTAGTTGAGTAGGGACTATTAGTCTGT
Source organism: Hypericum androsaemum (assembly GCA_963995505.1). NCBI lineage: Eukaryota > Viridiplantae > Streptophyta > Magnoliopsida > Malpighiales > Hypericaceae > Hypericum > Hypericum androsaemum. The sequence continues at coordinate 3,552,126 of OZ023184.1, read as the reverse complement.
TGTTATATGAAACTTCCAAAAAACAAACTTATGATTCTATTAAAGTAATTGAGTTTTGTTTTACGAATAAACTATATATCATCGGAGAATCAATTCTAAATATGATCCGATAATAATTTTAAAAAAACAAACAGATATCAATGTATGGACCACGGGTGTTTGGCCGAGGGAACGGCGAACATAAATGCAAGAATAGGTTATTTTGACCAGATGTCATTGTTTTTTTTAGCAGTGACTATTATTGTTGGGATGGCGAAAAATATTCCTATTCTGACTAGATTCTGGACTCCTAATTAGACCTAGATAGGTTACTTGTACACCAAGGTTTGTCTCTATATAAAGACATGTTACCCTAAGGTTTTGTATAGCTTCGTGACTCGGATCCATCAATAAAATTTCTCCTTTCTCACCGTGGACGTAGGCATTAGGCCGAACCACGTAATTCTCTTGTTCCGTGTTCTTTGTGCGATCTTGTTCTCTAGTTGCTGAATTCCTAACAATTGGTATCAAGAGCTTGGGTTGGAGGATGACGGACGGTGCGAAGTTTGCTCTTGTGAAATTCGATGGTTCTTCGAATTTTCGAATTTCGGGTTATGGCAAAGGCGTGTCAAGGATCTCCTCGTGCAACAAGGGATGGTCATCGCGCTCTCGGAGAAGAAGCCCGAGAAGATGGAGGAGCAAGAGTGGAAGGAGATGGGGGCCAAGGCGGTGGCGACAATTCGCTTGTGCTTGGCGGATGATGTAATGTATCACGCCATGGATGAGGAGTCACCAGCTGAGGTATGGAAGAAATTGGAGGCAAGGTATATGTCTAAGTCTTTGTCGAACAAGCTTTATCTTAAGCAAAGATTGTACGGGCTCAAGATGAAGGAGGGCTCGGATTTGAGCCAACACATTAATGGTTTCAGTCAACTTGTGAGCGACTTGAGAAAGGTTGATGTGAAGTTCGAGGAAGAAGACAAGGCATTGTTGCTGCTGAATTCTTTACCTGGCTCCTACGAAAATTTGGTTACAACTCTAACTTGGGGGAAGGAGTCCCTGGTGTTGGAAGATATCACAAGTGCTCTGCTGGGGTTTCATCAAAGAAGGAAAATTGACGATGAACAAGCGGAAGGGCTAGTCGTGAAGGGTAGCCATGGTGATCGTAGTGGGGCAAAAGACGGGAAGGGATCCAAGTCGTGGTCAAGGAGGTTCAAGGAAAATTGCTTCGAGTGCGGAGAAAAAGGGCACGTGAAGAAGGATTGTCCAAGAAGAACTCGGGATCGCGAGGAAAAAGGATCAGGTTCCGTGAATGTGGCCTCACTTTCGGACGGGTCAGATGGTGATCTTTTTTCTGTTTTATCAAGTCCAAAGCATTCTGTTTCCTGGATTTTGGATAGCGCTTGCTCTTTCCACATGACGCCTAAGAGAGGGTGGTTCGACACCTACAAGTTCATTGATTCAGGTATGGTGACTATGGGTGATGGTTCTACTTGTAGAATTGCTGGCATAGGTGATATCCGAATCAAGATGTGGGATGGTGTTGAGAGAAAATTGTGTAGAATTAGGCATGTTCCGAAGTTGGAGAAGAATTTGATCTCGTTAGGAGCCTTGGATTATAGTGGGTACAACTATAAAGTTGTAGGCGGGCTAATGGAGGTGGAGAAGGATGTTATGGTGGTGATGAAGGGTGAAAGGAATGCTAGGAACACCTATAGGTTAGTGGGGAACACTGTTGTAGGTGGAGTCACATCGTTGGGTTCCGATAGAGGAGAGAAAAACTCTTGTGTGATGGAGCGAAAGTTTGACATGAATGGTTTGAGTGGAGTTGGGATTCGCGGAGACAAAGTTAGCAAGTTTCCGCTATGGTTGTCTAAAGAGACGTGCACGTCAACGGTGTTGGGTAGGTTTTGCATGGGGAATGCAAAGCCGTTGGTAGCACCACGGGCGAATCGGGTATCTCACTCAAGGCCGAACAGTGGAGTTCGTGGCATGTCAAGGGTTCTACTTGGTAGAACAAAAGGTTGCCCTTTGTATGCTATGGCATGTAGCATTGGTATGAGGCAAGAAGGTCCACGGAGAAGCAGTTCGAGGTTGCGGAGCATGGGGTTGACCGAAAAATAGAAAGCGCATCTATTGGTCACAAGTTTGCTTCAGCAGGTGGACTTGCTAGTTGGGGTTCAATGGAGATTGGAGGGAATAGGCCAAGCAAGCTCAGAAGCTCGAGTTTGGGGGCTGGCTCCAAGTGATTGAACAAAAGGTGAAGAGAAAGTTGAGATGGTCTTATTGATGCAGTTATCTATGGTCCGAGATGGAGTCGGTGGAGTTGGATTGGTTTTGCAAGATCTCATGGTTCTTCATGGGGCGGTGTTTTGTTAAGGTGGAGTTTGTTGAAGTTCGGGTGGAGCTTCATGGTTCTTTCACGAGATGATTTCTCGCCAAGGTGGAGATTGTTGGGATGGCGAGAAATAGGAAAGACTTATTTCCTATTCCTATTCCTATTCTGACTAGATTTTGGACTCCTAATTAGACCTAGATAGGTTACTTGTACACCAAGGGTTTGTCTCTATATAAAGACATGTTACCCTAAGGTTTTGTATAGCTTCGTGACTCGGATCCATCAATAAAATTTCTCCTTTCTCACCGTGAACGTAGGCATTAGGCCGAACCACGTAATTCTCTTGTTCCGTGTTCTTTGTGCGATCTTGTTCTCTAGTTGCTGAATTCCTAACAATTATTTTTAACATTCAGAAAATCTGCTGCTATCTAAAGTAGGATTTTTGGCCGAATGCACACCAAATAAATTCAAGAATAGCTTATTTGACCATTATGAATTTTTTTAATAAACAAAATTAACGAGTCAAAACCAGTGAACTTTTTGCGGTAAGAAAATAACAGGAAAATTTTAAAGTGATATATCACAATTATGATTTAATATATTTAATTATTAAGATTTTTAAAAATAAAAATTTTAGGGATAAAGATACTTTAGTATTATGTATTATGTGAAATAGACACTTTGCACCATGTATTATGGAAATAGATAATTTAGTACTATATATTATGTGAAATAGACATTTAAGACCCTCTTTTAATATGAGTTTTGACTTTTGCTACGTGGCAATAATAAAATGACTTTGACTTACTGACATGAAATAAATAGATAATATTTCAAGTAATATTACTGTAAATTACAATACCCTCATGCTATAAATTAAAAAAATTAATATATCAATGTCCCGGCACAATACTCTCTTGGGAAACATCGAACTCTGATTTGACTTGTAATGGAGATAATTCAATTGAACCCATTTTTATTGCCTCAAACATTTTACAGAGATCTGCATTTTGGTACATATAACCTTTTTTCCCCCTTCCTGGATTTCCAGAATAAGAGAGAAACATGGATCGGAAACTCTTTTTTTTTTAAGAAGAAAACATCAATACATTTGACCGTAATCATAAACCAATACAATTAGTCCATATCCGCCTCCAAAAGCATATTTCAACCGGAGATGAAGCAAAAAAATAACAAACTGAATGAGGATTAACACACAGCCTGGTGAAATAATGAGCGACTGAATTAGCCTCCCTACGGACGAAAGTGAACCGAACCTCCTCCAGTTCAGAGGCTAGCCGAAGGCAGTCCTCTACGATCAGTGATAAGTCGCTGCGGTCCCCATTCACACGTCCAAGAGCAAGAATTACAGGTTGGCAGTCAGATTCTATGATCACCTTGGTAGCTCCCATTCGTTGAGCAAGTTCGATGCCATGTTGTACTGCGTGTGCTTCCAGGATAGTGGGATGTGAGGTTAGGGGGAAAGTTCTACCCAATGCCGCCATGAAATGTCCCGAACCATTTCGTACTATTGCCCCCACCTTACCCATGCTTTCCTCAGATAATCCCGCGTCAGTATTTACCTTCAGTCACCCTACAGGAGGTTTGGACCACTTTTGGACAGTGCCTTGCGTCTTAAGAATTGGACCTGGATTTGCCAGTTGAAAATCTGAAAGGAAAGATAGACAAAAAGGAGAAATAAGCTTGGCTTTTGCGTCAATGTTACTTGGGGTGAGGGGGCCACCGCCAAATGGATGTTTGGGTAAATCTTTGATTGTTCTAATTCTACTTGTTTTTAATTACAGTGGCTGTTGGGGAGGAGTGGAGAGTGGAGACTAAGTGGGGTTAGCGATGGAAGAAGATGATGCTTTTTCGTAATATTTTTTTAAAATTTCTAATATGAAAATATTTCTGTAATTTTCAGTAATATTACATGATACATTATATATTTGTACTATGTCAATAAGTTAAAGTCATATATTATTGACATGTCAGCGAAAGTTAAAACTCATATTAGAAGAGAGTCATAAATGTCTATTTCACATAATATATGATACTAAAGTGTCTATTTTTATAACACAGGATACAAAGTATCTATTTCACATAATACAGTGTACTAAAATATTTTTATCCCAAAATTTTATGATAAATCTTAAATGGTTATTTTTTCTTTCCTAAATTTTACCCCAAAAAAATTTAAACGTTTTATGACCAGATGACAATAAAATTAATCCATGTCAGTGGTACCTTTTTCGTCTGATGCTACACGTGCCGGATACATTAATTATACAAGCTGCCATATGGTTTTTTAGAGTTTAACTTTTTTTCCCTAGTTTTTTGTCGGGATATTTTGCAAAGTTCTATTTTTTAATAATTTTTTGGGAAAAAATTAACCCCGTAGCATTGCAGAGAGTGAGTTTAGGTAGATACGGTTATAATTTTCATATTCAACTCAAAATTTTAAGGCAATGGATCGGTGAATTTTTTACACTTATAAATTTGCCTACCACATTCGTTATTAGCAATGTGAAATTCTCAACATCGTCCCCTCAAACGAGACCCATCGGATCGAAAATTGCACATTTTGACTTCGTCAACATGCGATAAATAATGGGAATTGTGCGAGCACAATAATGGATATGAGATCAACATACTCTGATACCATGTTAGAATCTCCATATCGAACCTTAAGATAATAGATTGGTAGATTTTTATTAGTTATAAACTACCTCATCTTACTCGTAATTAGTGATGTGAGATTCTCAAAATATACTTTCACATAAATATTTTTAAAATGGTACTCCACTTAAATAGCCAATGGTAAGTGATGGATACTTTCGAAATGCTAATAAACTCACACTTTAGACGTAGGATCAAAACTTTATTCTAAAATTTACGATTTTTTTATGTAAGGATTTAGATATAGCCTTTGAGAGTCCTCGAGATAAAGATTTAAAACCATGGACCTATTATCTTATAAAATAATATTAACATTTTTATTTAAAATATTTAAAAACACACACTTACGTGCACTTCCACGCTCAATTGTATACAATATTAATTTTTAATTTTAAGTTAAGAGGTAAGTGGTCTTACTTAACTTATAAAAACGTGGTCTCCTTACTTCCATAAAAAAATATCACGTAAAAATTTAGAATTAAGGGAGAAAATAACATTTATATGTCAATATAAATAGATTTAAGTATGATCTATTAAAATACGGATAACATTCATGGGACAATATATGTTACCCGCTAGTTCCCTAATTTGTTAAAATCGTGAGCTGTAATCTGTTTGCTGATCGACGATTCAAGTTATGGTTGATGAGCTCTGAAACTGAGGTACGAGTTAATGAATCTGAACCATTAGCTCATTAGTTGAACTAACCAACAATTTGCAGTTCACACTACCCAATTCATATCCTAACTTTAAATGTGAAATATACTATTAGCTTACCTAAATGCAACATACCTTAGACCCTATGTATAGCGGCAATGGTGGGTTTTTTTTCTTTATGGTGTTACTATTCACCCTTTTTTGTGAAAAAAGCGTCCGAAATGAAAGTATTGCGGGGACGGTGTCCACGTGGCACGGACGCCGGAAAAAGTCGGATCTTGGACCAATATCCGACTTTTTTTGTCGGATGACCAAGATCCGACCGTTTTTCTCGGATGATATATCCGACTAAAAAAGTCGGATCTTGGTCGATAGGCTATATATCCGAAATCTGAATAGGAGATTTCGGATATGACCAAGATCCGACATTTTTTGTCGAATTTACATATTGGTCCAAGATCCGACTTTTTTTGTCGGATCTTGGTCCGGTATAACAAGATCCAACAAAAAAAGTCGAATTTCGGTCCATATAAACACCAAAATCCGACTTTTTTCGTCGCTCAGACTCCCGTCCCCGATATCGCCGCTCCCCGCTCCCGCTCCCGCTCTCCCCGCCCCCGCCCCCGCTCCCGCTCTCCCCGCCCCCGCCCCCGCCCCCGCTCCCGCCCCGCTCCCGCTCTCCCCGCCCCCGCCCCCCGCCCCCGCCCCCGCCCCCGCTCCCGCCCCCCGCCCCCGCTCCCCGCTCCCCGCCCCCTGCTCCCCGCCCCCGCCCCCGCCCCCGCCCCCGCTCCCCGCTCCCCGCCCCCCGCCCCCCGCACACCTGAACAATTATGACAATAAATATATACATAAAATGTGTAATGCGTCATTATTCTGCTAAGATAGAGTAACTTAAACTTCAGACTGTTACAAAGAAACTCAACACAACCCACATAGAGTTTCACAAAATATTACAAAGTACAATCCTTTCAGTTCAAAATTAATTACAATTCAACGTCCACGACGGTGTCTACTCGTACTTGCCCCTACGGATACAGCTGCCGCTTTAGCTGCTTTAGCCGCTCTTGCCGCCGCAACTGCTCTTATATTAGTACAATTGGCTTTTGTGTGACCCCTTGTTTTACAGAGCGTACAGCGGACGAAAGGCACTGTATCCATTTCATTATGTATGCGCTTCCGTGGCTGTCCTCTACCCCTCGCTAATCTTTCATCTGGAATGAGCCTTACAACCGTAGGATCTTCAGGATACGGCCAATATTTAGGATTGCCCAGAGGAACAAACTTCAGTTGGTAGCAAGCTTGTGTGGTTTCCAGGCGATAATACTTATCCACAAATATCTTGTAATCGATGCCAAGTTCAGTACAACACGCCATCACATGTGAGCACGGATAGTGGTAAGCCTGGAATTTGCCGCAGCCACAAAATCCTGTGGAAAGATTAACTGAATGCTTTCTGTCCGCCTTTTGTCTTCTCATATCGTACCCAGTGCGAACTTCGTACGATCCATCTGTACTGTCAGAAACTCGCACTCTATGTCCATTGGCCTTTCCCTCCCACCGCTCCAACCTGTTTAGGAGCCTCTGTGACATCAATATTTTGCCAGTACATCTCTCTTTCATACACTTAGTTGATCTCTCTTCAAAATATTCGGTTAGCTTGTTAAATGTCTCTGCCACCAAGGCCGTCACCGGTAAACGACGAACTTTTTTGAAGATCATATTTACGCACTCGGCAAAATTCGTCGTCATGTTACCATATCGGCATCCGCCATCCCACGCTAAGCTCCACTTGGGCAATTCCTGTTCATACATCCAGTTGAAGACCTCCTGGTCGACATTCCATATTTCTCGCATGTTAGCTTCCAACTTCCACAGTTGAGTTTGCATTCCTACAACCAACATAGTAAAAATATTAAATGTGGAGTAACAACTTGTAAAATAGTTTTAGACTACAAAACATTTGTGCATGTCACCTGCAATCTTCATGACATTCCTCATGGCGTCGTTTTTGAAGTGTTTGTTAAGATTGCTTGCTACGTGTCGAAGACAATATCGATGGGCGGTATCACTGTCTTCTCCCCAACCATACTCCGTATTCATTGCCTTTAATATGCCAGCATGTCGATCAGAAATAACACATATTCCATGTCGGCCAGGCGTGACGTGCTTCCGGACTTGTTTCATGAACCACGGCCAACTATCCGTGTTCTCACCCTCTACCAGAGCAAATGCTATTGGAATTATAGCATTATTACCATCAATTGCAGTGGCGATCAGGAGGACATGCTTGTATTTTCCATACAAGAACGTTCCATCAATCTCCAAGACAGGCATGCAATGTTTGAAAGCTTCAATGCAAGGCTTGAAGCTCCAAAAAACTCGCTTAAAGATCTTTGTTCCAGGAATTAGTGCTTCCACGTAACCAGGGAGGGTGTCATAATATTCCCATTCAACAACAGTTCCAGGATTATTTGCCTTGCATGCTGCAAACCATTGCGGAAGGCGATTGTAAGATTCTTGCCAATCCCCCCATAAATCTTGAAACGCCTTCTCTTTTGCCCACCAAGTCTTCGTATACGAGGGTTTAAACTTCATATGGTCGTGGATCTCTGACCTTAAAGTGGCCACACGAATTTCTGGTTGCTCCTCTACTCGTTTCTTAATAATTTGTGCAATGAAAGCAGAAGTGAGTTGTTTATGATCCTGCGACTTTCGTAGGCGACCACAGGTATGTGGGTAGGTGTGTTTCACGATTTTCCATGGACTGAAAAGTGTGCCCCTTCTTTCCCGTGAGACACGGATCTCCCATTTGCAATCATCAGTCTCCCATTTTTTACACTTCACAGAAAAAGTTTCTGGCCTTCTTTTCGGACAAACTCACGCCCATCGTTCATTACGAACGCCTCGATCTCCCTCTTTGCATCAAATTTGCTCTTCCAAATCGTACCCTCTTTCAACAAACCAGAACAACTTCCATCTATTGCTCGGTCGCAATCCCATTCTTCACCATAAACAGTCATCGATGATTGTTCACCGGGATCAGTTAGAGCGAGTTCACCGTATTGTTGTTCTCGGTATTGTTGTTCCTCTTCTTCTACTACTTCTTCTTCATCTTCGTCTTCTTCTGCTTCATTTTCGTCTTCTTCTGCTTCGTCTTCGTCTTCGTCTTCTACTTCTTCTGCTTCGTCTTCATGATCAAAATTGTATGTGGCATATGGACCCGTCTCTCTAGGATCATTTTCAAACCAATCAAATATTGGTTCATGAGCAACATCCATCCCCGTTGACGTACCAGCTTCAACGACAAACGGGTTGTAATTATTAACCCTCTTTTCCACAATGATTGTAAGCTTAATCTCCTTCACCATTGGTCCAAATCGTACCCTCTTTCAACAAACCAGAACAACTTCCATCTATTGCTCGGTCGCAATCCCATTCTTCACCATAAACAGTCATCGATGATTGTTCACCGGGATCAGTTAGAGCGAGTTCACCGTATTGTTGTTCTCGGTATTGTTGTTCCTCTTCTTCTACTACTTCTTCTTCATCTTCGTCTTCTTCTGCTTCATTTTCGTCTTCTTCTGCTTCGTCTTCGTCTTCTACTTCTTCTGCTTCGTCTTCATGATCAAAATTGTATGTGGCATATGGACCCGTCTCTCTAGGATCATTTTCAAACCAATCAAATATTGGTTCATGAGCAACATCCATCCCCGTTGACGTACCAGCTTCAACGACAAACGGGTTGTAATTATTAACCCTCTTTTCCACAATGATTGTAAGCTTAATCTCCTTCACCATTGGTCCAAATCGTACCCTCTTTCAACAAACCAGAACAACTTCCATCTATTGCTCGGTCGCAATCCCATTCTTCACCATAAACAGTCATCGATGATTGTTCACCGGGATCAGTTAGAGCGAGTTCACCGTATTGTTGTTCTCGGTATTGTTGTTCCTCTTCTTCTACTACTTCTTCTTCATCTTCGTCTTCTTCTGCTTCATTTTCGTCTTCTTCTGCTTCGTCTTCGTCTTCTACTTCTTCTGCTTCGTCTTCATGATCAAAATTGTATGTGGCATATGGACCCGTCTCTCTAGGATCATTTTCAAACCAATCAAATATTGGTTCATGAGCAACATCCATCCCCGTTGACGTACCAGCTTCAACGACAAACGGGTTGTAATTATTAACCCTCTTTTCCACAATGATTGTAAGCTTAATCTCCTTCACCATTGGTCCAAAGAAGTTAATCATGGTCTCCAGCATTATCCTAACATCTTCATCGTCGTTAATAAATATTGGACCAAATTGTCCTCTTCCAAATGGACATCTAAATATCAATGGCCCAAATTCTTCATTTGGACCTATTGGGATCTTTTCGTTAACTTTTTTCCGCAAGATATTGTATCTAACAAATGCTGCATGAAACTTCAACTTCTTTTTCCTACCACCTTGGTAATCAAAACCGGTTTCATTGTTGTTGAAAATTACTCCATCGTATTTCAACTTTATTCTTATAACCCGGTTAGCCATTATGAATACTACAACAAAAGAAAACAGTATGCAATTCTATATTAGCAACACAAAACATAATTTATATTAACGAAAATATCATATAAACATACATTCTTCTCCATCAATTTTTTGGTCCGAGACCACCTTAAGAACCAGATGAAATTTAATCGGACTGGCAGGGTGGTCACTTTTTGTACTCGACCATCCGGAATTTACCAAGAAAAAATTCACAATCTGACCGGTCCGACCGACCCGACCGACCCGACCGGTCCGAACGACCCGACCGGTCCGACTCATTAAACCGGTCTGGCCATTGGGGTTGGTCAGTTTATAAAATTCGCACACCCACAAAATTTTAAACAATCAGATATCACACTCAAAAAATATAAGGAATTAATAATTTCAAAAGCTAACATATACTAATTATTTTTAATTAATGAACAAACTCTACATATATACACCCACAAAATTTTAAACAATCAGATATCACACTCAAAAAATAGAAACAATTAATAATTTCACAGCTAAAATATACTAATTATTTTTAATTAATGAACAAACTCTACATATATACCAAAATATTAAAGTAAATTAATTTACCTGGTTTTGGGCAGGGTCTTCTATGGTGGTACGCAGGACGTCTTCGTATGGATGACAAAAGGCTTCTGCGAGGTATCCATTATATAGGCGATATGACGACCAAGATCCGACCAAAAAAGTCGGATCTTGGACCAATATGATAAATTCAACAAAAAATGTCGGATCTTGGTCATATCCGAAATCTCCTTTTCAGATTTCGGATATGGCCTATCGACCAAGATCCGACTAAAAAAATCGGATCTTGGTCATCCGACAAAAAAAGTCGGATCTTGGTCCAAGATCCGACTTTTTCCGCCGTCCGTGCCACGTGGACACCATCCCCGCAATACTTTCATTTCGGACGCTTTTTTCACAAAAAAGGGTGAATAGTAACACCATAAAGAAAAAAAACCCGCAATGGTCTCGTTCCCTTTCCTTACGTAGATTTCCCTTCGTGTTTTACTATAGAGAGTATTGATGGGACTTGTGAGTCCCACCCTCGTGCTAGGGAGAGTTTTGACACTTATTTTACAAATATGTGAATATTTATGCATAAGATGAACAAAACAAATTACATACCGTCTGGTTTTTTTATTCCCTAGCTATCCATATTTAGGGGTGAGCATTCGGTATTCGATATTCGGGATTTTTGGTATTTTTTTGGTATTCGGTATTTCGGGATCGGTATTTCGGTATACGAAATTTTATTCGGTATCGACTTTTGAAAAATTTCAGTGAATTTCGGTATTCGGTATAATTTCGGTATGTACCGATATTATTTCGGTAATACCAAAAATCTTGAATTACTAAAATGTAAGTTTACCAAGTACCAACTAGGCAACTATATAAAGAAAAAAAAATATCCTAGGCTCAGATTTCTACTCCAACCCATCTCTCTCCCCTCTCCCCTCTCTCCTCTCTCCCCTTACCCCTTCGACAACCCCTCCCATTTTTTCTTCTCCTTAATTTTTTTATCCAAGTTTACCCACTCCGGCGAGGCGACCACCATAAGGACCAAGCATGCAATCAACGTGGCTACCCTCTTCTTTATCTTCTCTCTATCCACATCTAATTTGTGATTTTTTTTGCAATTTAGGGTTTCGAATTTTGGAGGTTTTGAAATTAGATTGTGAATCTGTGAATAATTTGAATTTTTAGTTGCTGCATGCTTGTTTTAGTGTTCTCTTGCTAGGATTTTGGGGGTTTTTGGTTGCTAGGATTTGGGGTTCGGTTGGTTAATGGATAAAAAGAAAGGGCTTTTGCTTTTGTTGGATTAAGTTAAGTTTATTATGTTTATATTAATGGATTAAATTTAATGTTGCTTTTTTTTTGAAAATTTCGGTATTTTCGGGATTTTCGGTATTATACCGAAATTTTTATTCGGTATTCGGTAGATACCGAAATAACTTCGGTTCGGGATCGGTATGAATTTTTATTATTATTCGGTATTCGGTATTTTTGGTATTCGGTATTCGGGATCGGTATATACCAAATGCTCACCCCTGACCATATTCCACCAAGAGGCCTAGCTAGTCCTTAAAAAAAGTCTGCCAGCAAGTCATTTGTCTTTTATTGTAATGCCAATTGTCGACCACCATACAATCAATAATTTAGAGACACGTTTACCGGCAATTCTAATTTACTTCTTTGTATATAAGCTTTAGCATTTGCTTTTGATATATTATTTATACATAGACGACAACTAGTTTAAGTTGAGAGATGGTTGTTCTCGTATATTTATATTACTATCTGTCCACACGGATATATTATTGAGAGCCTAATTATTGTGGTATATTTATAAATTTTCCAGCTTAATACTATGCAAAATACGAGCACTTAAATATAATTTTTTTTAATAATACTTTGTATATTTGTAAGATTTGAATCAAAATATTTTTTAATGAATAAAAACTTATACCACTCCAACAAACTTAGCTAACTTAAAATACTACTACTGATTAATTTAATTATCTTGTTAAATGTATGAGAGATTTTATTTTTCGTGTTGCCAATAAATTGATTTGTCTACGAAACCCGAAAGACAAAGCAATCATTTGACGACCCAATTATTATTACATTAGTAAGTTTCGGTTTTGAAACGAGGTCGAACTTGGAGGATTTCGACCTATCGCGTGCTAAGAATAGGACTAGGACTACTTACATCGATAAGGATCTACGTTGGTCGGAGTACGAAATAAATTTTTGATGCGTGTCGACTAATTGGTATTACTCTTAACTATCCGACTTGTAAATTTGGCTAGGTGAATTATTAGATATGACAACAGATTTACCAATATGGTTAGTCATCTAGGCCTTGGCTTTATTTTTTAATTTTTTTTCCCTTTTCTCCCCTTTATCACCCCTATTATGTATTTTTTTATTTTCTAATTAATAAAGGTTCGTAATTTAGTATAAAAAATTTCGGTTTTGCAAGGAGCGTCGAGTAACAAGCAAATGATAAGAAACCAGACTTACAAGTTATTACCGGTAAGTAACATATCTTTGTTGGAGCATATGAATACAAAACATTCAAAAACAATTACAAATAAAAAAAAATAGGAAAATGCAAGATTTTTAAAAATATGGTCTAACTGGCAGTTCAATCGGTCAAACTGTGAATCACCTGTGAGACCGTCTCAAAGTCGTCGCCTTTGACCATGACCTCGTCGGTGACTTGGCCAAAATCCATAATAAAGGTTTTTTGCCCAGAAATTGAAGTCCTCCTCCATCTCTCGATTCGGCACCGCAACAAGAATTTTGGCCAATTCATCGCCAGGGCGGTTGCAGGCGTCGCTCAGATCGACCGCCCTCGCCTGGACACAGGCTCCCGCGAGCTTCTTGAGTTTTGCCCAGAAATTGAAGTCCTCCTTCATCTCTCGATTTCGCCAAGAACTCAGATGTGTCGAGTGCCTTGAGTTTGGACTTCAGCTTCCCTCTTGATGTTGTTGAAATCGGCTTTTGTTGTTGGAATCAAATGAACTTGGCTTCCGGCGACCTCGAGGAAGAAGACGACCGTCTGAATTTCTTATTTTAATTTTGATTTTTGGTCGCCGGAAAAAATTTGTTCGCCGAAAAAATGACTGGAGAAGATGACCTGAGATTTTAGTGACCGGAACAAGAGTATAATGGTCATTGTAGTAATAAAATATTAATATTTTGATAGATGACGTCAGCGAAGGGCCTGAGAGTATAATAAAACCAAACCTCGGAAAGTTTTTAATCAATTACCGAAATACAAAAGGGCAAGTCTTAAATATACCAAATACCAGAGGACCGAGAGTAATTTACCCTAGATATTATTAATGGTGGGCTTTATTTTTCCATGTAGGGCCGGAGGCTTTAACCAAACAAGCAATGGTGGGCCTTATTAATATTGGTGGGACTTCTAAAAAAATTAGGAAAAAGTCCACTTTAGTACCTTGTAGTATCGCCCAAAATTACTTTAGTACCCTGTGGTAAAAAACCGATCAATCGAGTCATACTTATTCCAATTAACATCAAAAAGGTCTTCGGGCAGCTGCCCGGACCTGCCCGAACCTACCCGAACCCTGCCCGAACTACGTGGCCAGCCACGTCACCAAATTTTGATGACGTGGCGCCATGTGGACATCCATCTCCTTCCCTCCTCCTCCTCCTCCTCCGCCTCCTCCTCCTCCTCCGCGTCCTCCTCCTCCACCTCTCCGCATCCTCCTCCTCCACCTCTCCGCATCCTCCTCCTCCTCCTCCGCGTCCTCCTCCTCCTCCTCCTCCTCCTCTCCGCGTCCTCCTCCTCCTCTCCACGTGGCGCCACGTCATCAAAATTTGGTGACGTGGCTGGCCACGTAGTTCGGGCTCCTCTCCGCGTCCTCCTCCTCCTCCGCGTCCTCCTCCTCTCCACGTGGCGCCACGTCATCAAAATTTGGTGATGTGGCTGGCCACGTAGTTCGGGCAGGGTTCAGGTAGGTTCGGGCAGGTTCGGGCAGCTGCCCGAGGACCTTTTTGATGTTAATTGGAATAAGTATGACTCGATTGATCGGTTTTTTACCACAGGGTACTAAAGTGATTTTGGGCGATACCACAGGATACTAAAGTAGACTTTTCCCAAAAAATTAATATACAAAGTAAAAAAATCGGTCCAATTGACGATGATCTAACTGATCGGACCGATCTGACTATGACCCAGAAAATAGAGCAGGTCGATCTTTGAGTTGTTTTTGAAAACCTCGGGAAAATGCAGATAATTCATTCTGAATACAAAATTTTTTATGAAACCGACAAAAAAGGAGAGTTAAAACCCTTTCCTCTCTCCTCCCTATAAAACCCCCCCCCCCCCCCCCCCCCCACCCTCTTCCTATTTCGGCAGTTGCCACTCCCGTCACCCCCCGGCCCCCACGAGAGAGAAATAATAATAAAAACATAAAAAGAGAGAAGAAAAAAGAAGGAAAAAAAACTTAACTCTCTCTCTCCCCTCTCGCGCCCGAGCCAGGAATGGAAACGCTGCGTTTTACTCCGACGCGCGCGACTCTCCCCTGGCGTGCCCCACTCCCGACGCGGAGGTTTCCTCCTCCCGTGGTCCGCGCCGCCCTGTCGAAGCCGGCGACGGCGGATCCCCTGCCGCCGCTCTCCGCCGCTCCGGCCCCCGCCCCCACGGTCACGTATCAGAAGAGGATGTCGCCGGGCTCGCTGCAGTACCCGCCGGGGTACCTCGGGGCGGTCCCGGCGCGGGGGAAGGACAACGGCAATGGCGGCGACGTGGTGGAGGCGATGGAGTACCTGACAAATATCCTGTCGTCTAAGGTGTACGACGTCGCTTCGGAGACCCCCTTGGAGTTGGCTCCTAAGCTCTCCGAGCGGTTGGGGGTTAATATATGGCTTAAACGGGAGGATATGCAACCGGTAAATATATAATATATATATATATATATATATATATATATATATATATATATATATATATAACCGTTTCTTCGCTTCCACTGTGATAAGTTCGTATTCCCGCTGTTCAAACTCGAAACCTTTTAGTTTGATCGATTCAAATTGATTTTGCAGGTGTTCTCGTTTAAGTTGAGAGGTGCTTATAATATGATGGCTAAGTTGCCTAAGAAGCAGTTAGAAAGAGGTGTCATTTGCTCATCTGCTGGGAACCACGCGCAAGGCGTGGCTTTGGCCGCCAAGAGGCTTAATTGTGACGCGGTTATTGCAATGCCTGTTACTACTCCTGATATCAAGTGGAAATCGGTGAAGAGGTTGGGGTCGACTGTTGTTTTGGTCGGAGATTCGTATGATGAGGCGCAGGCATATGCGAAGCAGCGGGCGAAGGAGGAGGGACGGACTTTTATACCGCCATTTGATCACCCGGATGTTATTGTGGGTCAGGGGACTGTTGGAATGGAGATTTTCAGGCAAGTTCAAGGCCCTTTGCATGCGATATTTGTCCCGGTTGGAGGTGGCGGGCTGATTGCTGGAATTGCTGCTTATGCAAAGAGGGTTAATCCTAAGGTATACCCGATTTTGTTGTCAGTTGCTTTATTGTTGCAGTTCTGATCCTTAGATTTGGGTTGCAAATGCAGGTGAAGATCATTGGGGTTGAACCCTCGGATGCAAATGCGATGGCGTTGTCTCTTCACTACGGTGAGAGGGTGATGCTTGACCAGGTTGGCGGGTTTGCGGATGGGGTGGCGGTTAAGGAGGTTGGTGTGGAGACATTCCGACTGTGCAAGGAGTTGGTTGATGGTGTGGTTCTTGTGAGCCGTGATGCTATCTGTGCTTCAATAAAGGTAAGCTCTCTCTCTCTCTGATGCAAAGTTGCTCATCAACACCCGACTCTCTGTTTGGATCATTTCAATTGATGAATGCATTTTGACTGAATCATCTTCAAAGATACATTTGCTATTTCTCATACAATATATATCTGTAACCTTTCCGAGTCTTTTGTGCTCTTCATCTTGGTGGTTGAGTTTCGTGCTTTGGCATGATTTCCCGTATGGCAGTGTTGACTCCCAAGTAACGTTGGCCTGTGCTGCAGGACATGTTTGAGGAGAAAAGGAGCATTTTAGAGCCTGCAGGTGCTCTTGCCCTTGCTGGTGCCGAAGCATACTGCAAATATTACAACCTTAAGGGAGAAAATGTTGTTGCAATAACCAGTGGGGCGAACATGAATTTTGATAAACTGAGGATTGTGACTGAACTTGCTAATGTTGGTAGACGACAAGAAGCCTTTCTTGCAACTACAATGCCAGAGGAACCCGGGAGCTTCAGACAGTTTTGTGAACTGGTTTGTCCTCATACAACAATTGATTCTCTGTTGACCAGCAGCTTTTTCAACATCCAGTATCAACTGAAAAGTTCCCTTAATAACAGGTTGGACCTATGGACATTACTGGGTTCAAATACAGGTTTAGTTCTGAGAAAGAGGCCGTTGTCCTGTACAGGTTAGTACTTCTTATTGTACTTGCTGTATTCATGTCATTTCGGTAGACAGGCTTGGTTTTCGGTTTTATGTTAGCCCCTTAGTGTAAAAACTGATTTGTACTTGCTATGGGTAGTATTTTATATTTTAGCTTGTGAAGGTTAGTACTGATGACCAAGCAGCTAGGAGTGGTTGAAGTGGGCTGCTAGTACTGCCCAGCTTGTATCTGATGGTTCTGTTGTTATGTTTTCTGGTGTTTATGCCCCTTGTAGCTTAGATGAGAAGTATTGGTGTATGACCCTAAAAAAAAAGTATTGGAGTATGGCTTTAATTGATATGAGAAAAGTCGGTGCAAAATTCCAACTGGTCAATAGAATGTTCTTGAAAGTCTTGGTTTATGTCCGAGCAAGTTTGACCTCTCGTACTATAATCCTTATCACACTTGTTGAAAACTTCTCAAACCATGCTACAATAGGATTTGTGATTTCGGATGTTGAAGGTAGGAAAGCAGCTCTTTTTGAAGAAAAAGGAGAACTTCTGTCTACAGGGATTGCTACTTGTTGGATGAAATTTTAACATCCACAACACTTATGGTACTTCTGCTGCTATTATGTTCAGTGTTGGCCTTCACACAGCAGCTGAACTTGAGGCAATACAACAGCGAATGGAGTTATCAGAATTAAGAACAGTAGATCTGACCGCGAGTGACTTGGTCAAAGACCACTTGAGTTATTTGGTAAGAATTACTGCTTTCCTATCATTGTTCTCATATTTCCTTGGCCATCTTGCTACCAAATGGTCACGACCACTCCAGTTTGACGTGCACAGGTTGTCCTTCCGCTTCTGACTATATTAGCTGATCAGATGTTATCCCAGCAAGATTGTCCTTTTGAAAAGCACTGAAATTCAATTTCGGCTGGAATATCAATCTTAATGAGTTTCTGTGTGTTTTGTGCAGATGGGTGGCAGATTGACGGTTCCAAATGAGGAATTTTTCAAATTTATTTTTCCAGAAAGGCCGGGAGCTCTGATGAAGTTCTTGGATGCTTTCAGTCCCCGCTGGAATATAAGCTTATTCCATTACCGTGCACAGGCTGATTCTGAAAACTTTGCTTGCAATACTTGTTAATGTTTTATGGTTGCCAAACAGCTGATCTGAATGGTTCATTATCTGCTTCCGACAGGGCGAAGCAGGTGCAAATGTACTCGTCGGAGTCCAGATTCTGCCATATGAGATGGACGAATTCCATTCTCGTGCCAAGAGTCTTGGATTTGATTATGACGTGGTAACGAACGATCCTGCTCTCCATCTTCTGATGTGATAGTCATGCCAGCATCTGCAACTAGATTGCGAGGCTCATAGCCCTGTTGTGGCTGCCACTTGCATCCTAAGACGAGTCGGAAGCTCCCTCCAATCGGTTTGTTGACCATCAATTCTTTGTAAACTAAGATTTAGTGCCTCAGTTTCGGGTTAGGATGATGGGATTGGACGGCTGAAGCCATGGTCAGTTATTTAAAACCACGCCACGTATTAGCATGTTTGGCCGAGTCCATATCCTTTAAGAAGATCTGCTAGCATTCCTTAACGGGGTTGGACACCTAGATTTGAGGACGACTTAGAGATCCAATAAGTAAGATGTCCTCTAATATATGTATCGTTTGAACTGTAAAACTATTTGTAACCAGATCTTTACTATGTAGTATCAAATTTTTAAGCACTATCAAGCCCTAAGATAGCCTTGGCTAAATTAATATGTACTAAAAAAGAAAGGAAAAATTATGCTCCAGTCCCTATGTTTGCTTTTATGTGCTCTCAGGCCCCTCTATTTTGAAAAATCGATTATGTTACTCCTCTAGTTTGGAAAAATTATACTTTCGGGTCCCTATGCCCGGAATATTCGATATTCTCCGGTGAATGCCCACCTGAAAAGACCAAAATACCCCCTTTGTATTTTTTTACCATTTTAACTTGGTAAAGTCGATTTCACTTTCCAAAATTTTTACTCTTCCTTCGTCTTCATCCTCTCTCTCTCCGACTCCCGTCTTCCTCTTCTCCTCTCCCCGACTGCCCAACAATCACCCTCTTGTTTCCCCAATTCTACTCGTCCCAGGGTTTTCCCCTAATTTCGGTTGGGGACGAAACCCTAAAAACCCTAAAATTCTGATTCTGCTTGAGTTACGAGAAGATGAATGGTTGGACGTACACCATAGAGTTCATCCTCGAAGGTAAGTCCCGATTTTTTGACAATGTAGATGCTGACCGGTATTTTTTCAAGATGCTTGTTGAAGATGGATACAAGGCATTTGATATTAATGTACCTCACACCGTCATCTACCTCATATGACGAATTGGTGGAAGACATGGATAACTCACACCGTCACTTCCAGCTCTCGTACCTTTGCTCAGCTAAAATTTTGAACTTTGGAACCCAGTTGTCGAAGCTTCGACCTTGGAACCCAGCTGGCAAAGCTTCGACCTTGGAGTTTGGACCGTCGAACCCAGCTAGGGTTCTTGGGTGAAAGTTTAAAATTTTGAGTTTTGGGGATTTTGGATAGATGAAAGGTAAAATTTGGGGGAAAAGGACATTTTTGGTTGATTTATAGGAAAATGGAGTTAAAAAATATAAAAAGAGAATATTTTGGTCTTTTCAGGTGGACATTCTCTGGAGAATATCGAATATTCCGGGCATAGGGACCCGCAAGTATAATTTTTTCAAACTAGAGGGGTAACATAATCAATTTTTTAAAATAGAGGGGCCCGAAAGCACATAAAAGTAAACATGGGGGATTGGAACGTAATTTTTCCAAAAAATGTATATGTACTAAAAAAGAAATGTAGTGAATGTTTAATCATGATACATGGTCAGAACAACTAGAACAAATGATTTTGTGGAGTACTCTTCTGTCTTGTTTCTCTAATCATGTCTAGAAGAGATACCATATGCATCCTATATGATTTGAACGTTTTACTTTTTGATAATTTTTACGCATAAAATTTTAATTTTACATATATAATTTTAATAAATTTAAGGAAAATAGATTCGTACTCTATTATGATCCTACTTCTAAAAATAGACCAACACTCATACTCTACGTTAAATCGAGACAAAATCAACATACACTAAGACCCACCGAATATGAGCAGAATTTAGTGTGTGAAATATGTTAATTTTTGTCGTCCCTGATATTAGTATGGTTCTGTTTACGATGCTCTAGCTGTTCTTAGGATAACCATTTCCGCAAACACTTTGTAGGCTAGTTCTTTTCACTAAATTGGATGATTACCAGAGTTGAGCTGCAAGTGTTAATTGTAATTTTTTTTAACAAATATACAGTTCAAAATTATTCCTCAGTGAAGCATGGTGCAAATAATAATCAACTCATTAACTACTACTTAGATCAATTGACAATTGTGTTGTTCAAGCTCGACTAGGTTTCAAGTTCGAGCTCTTAGAAACACAACAATGTTAAATATTTTTTATGAGAACTTTGTCATCTTTCAAAAATCATACCCTGCTCGAAATTTGATTAGTGGATCCACATGACCGGATACTAGGGATTATAAATCAAAAATAATAATAATCAGCTCAGTTTCTCCGAACCCGGGTACTTCTTTGAGTGGGCCATAGCCCGGCCCAATAAACACATTCAAAGAAAGAACGTAAAACACATGGGAAGGTGATGACGACGGAGTTGGCGCGTTCAAAGTCCATGGGAGCCATTAACGTTATCCACCCAACCGCCACCGGCTCCGCCCTTACCCAAACCTCAATCCCCTTCCCATCCAAACCGCCGCCGGTTCAATTCTCCCTCCCCAAACCCAGCCCGCCGGCCACCGTCCATGACCTGTTCTCCTCCCTCCGCCTGTCGGCGTGCCGCTCCCGGGTAGACCTCGCGCGTGCCGCACACGCCGTGTTCCTGAAGCTGTTCCACGACAACAACCCCCTGGGCACTTCCGTCATTTCCACTTACCTCGAGCTGGGCCGCCCCAGGGACGCGCGCCAGGTGTTCGATGGCCTCCCCTCCCCCGACGTCGTTTCGTATAGCGCCCTCATCTCTGGGTTCGCCAAGTCCGGGTTGGAGGCCGAGGCGGTTGAGCTCTTCGGGACGATGAGGCGCTCGGGTATCGAGCCGAACGGGTACAGCTTCGTCGCGGTTTTGACTGCTTGTATGAGGTTGTTGGACGCGGAATTGGGTTCCCAAGTTCACGGACTGTGCGTTAAGCTCGGTTTCGCGGAGAGTGTTTTCGTGTGTAACACGCTGATGGGTTTGTACGGCAAGTGTGGGTGTGTGGATTATGTGGTCCAGGTGTTCGACGAAATGCCCCAAAGGGATGTCTCCTCGTGGAATACGTTGATTTCGAGTTTGGTGCAATGGGATTGTTGTGAAAGGGGCCTGGAGGCGCTTCGGGAGATGGGGGGAGTTCGGGGGTTTGGTGTTGGAGTTGATCAGGTCACGCTCTCGACGGGGTTGACTGCGTGTTCTGGGTGCCGTGCTGTGATGTTGGGGAGGGAGATTCATGCCCGTGCAATTAGGACTGGTTTGGACGCTGCTTTGAGTGTTGGGAATGCGCTTATTGGGTTTTATACAGAGTGTGGGAGCCTAAGAGAGGTGGAGGCTGTGTTTGAGTGGATGGAGGTGAGAAATGTGATTACCTGGACCGAGATGTTAAATGGATACATGGAGTTCGGAATGGCAGATGAGGCGGTTGAGCTGTTTGATAGGATGCCCGAGAGGAATTGCATCTCCTACGATTCCCTGTTGGCAGGGCTTTGTCAAAACGGACGAGCGTCGAAAGCGTTGGATTTGTTTCTGCAGATGATCGTTGATGGTAGAGAGTTAACAGAATTCACTTTGTCTAGTGTAATAAAAGCTTGTGGACTGGTGGGGATGTTGGAACTTAGTATGCATGTTCATGGCTTTGTGACGAAGTCTGGAATCGGTCCTAATGCTTGTATTGGGGCAGCTCTGATTGATATGTGTACAAGGTGTGGAAGGATGACGGACGCTGAAAAGTTGCTCAAAAGCTGGCCTTTTGAGCAGGCTGGCTCTATTATTCGGACATCCATTTTATGCGGGTATGCTCGAAATGGGTTGCCTGATGAGGCTATTTCATTTTTTATCCGGTGTTATTTAGATGGAACTCTGGTTATGGATGAGGTTGCAATGGCATCAGTTCTTGGTGTATGTGGTACCTTGGGGATTGATAAAATGGGGATGCAAATACACTCCCACGCTATCAAAACTGGATATGCTGCTGATGTAGGAGTAGGGAACTCTTTAGTAAGCATGTATTCCAAGTGCGGTAGTATGGAAAAAGCTATTGCATCATTTGATGCCATGCCAACACATGATATAGTCTCGTGGAATTGCTTAATTGCTGGTCATGTTCTTCATCGGCAGGGTGATGAGGCTCTATCCGTCTGGTCAAACATGAAGAAGGCTGGAATAAGACCAGATTCAATCACTTTCGTATTGATACTTTCTTCATATAGACATACTAGCTCAAACTTGGTCGACCAATGTCGGAATCTGTTTGATTCAATGCAAAGACTCCATGGGGTTGACCCAAAGTCTGAGCATTATGCTTCTTTAGTTGGTGTATTAGGATTCTGGGGACTTCTGAAAGAAGCAGAGGAAATTATCGTTGGAATGCCTTTTGAGCCTGATGCTGCAGTTTGGCGGCCCTTACTAGATTGCTGCAGATTGCATATGGACATGGTCATGGGTAAACGGATTGTGAAGCGCATACTCGCCATGAAGCCAAAAGATCCGTCGACGTATGTACTCGTGTCAAACCTGTACTCGGCGTCTGGCCTGTGGCATATGTCAGACATGACAAGGGAAAGTATGAAGGAGAAGCGGCTGCATAAGAACCCTTGCCGAAGTTGGATTTTCAATCACAACAATGTCCATTCGTTTTATGTGAGAGATAAAGTACATCCAGAAGCGAGGGACATTTACGGTGGTCTGGATGTGTTGCTCATGGAATGCATAAAAGCTGGATACCAGCCGGACACGAGCTTTGTTCTTCACGAACTAGAAGAGCACCAGAAGAAGGATTTCCTGTTCTATCACAGTGCAAAGCTTGCAGCAACCTACGGTCTTCTCTCGACAAAACCGGGAGAAACTATTCGAATTGTGAAGAACGTTCTTCTATGTGGGGACTGCCATTCGTTCCTCAAGCACGTTTCGGCGGTCACCAGGAGGGAGATAGTCGTAAGAGATACTTCCGGGTTTCATTGTTTCTCGAATGGAAAATGCAGTTGCAGGGATCACAGGTAATCAGTTCAGCAGTAGGTCACATTTCCACATTATAGATGTGCTTGTATTAAGGTAGAAGATAGTGAATTGGGTTCTTTTTTAGGCATTTTTGTAAGTGATCATCTCTCTTTCAATGTGTCTGTACAGAACTTAAATAGCATATAGAGAACAATTTGGAGTTTCCAGAAGTCTAAACAACTTCAACAAAGGGTTTGCATTTTCTACATTAAAAAACATGGAAAAAATGGAATTCCGGATCACAAGTTTTAATGGAATCGGAATTCCTTTTCATATAAAAAATGGTTCCAATCCAATTAAACTATCCGAACCTAAAAATGGAATTCAATTTCCCAAACTGTAATGGTTCAAGCAAAGTTTCTTTTAACCTCGAAACCGAGTTAAAGAGGCGAAGAACATAACTCTTATGTTCGCATCTTGATGCTACATAGATATATTTGTTAATCTTTTGTGCTTTTTGTGTTGGAGTAATATAAATTTTTAATGGAGAATAAGAAGAGAATTAAGAACAAACTAGGGCTAAATTTTTATTAAAGAAACAACCGGAACACCGTCTTGTTCAACAAAATGTTTGAACAATGGATTACTAGATCAACTAAACAAGAAACAGAAAGGAAAGCTGAAATTGGAACATAAACTGATCCAAACATAAGGACTAAATCCCACTAGCCACAAACAGCTTCAACAGCCAGCCTATACTCTTGGGCCCTGCACCTCAACGATCCGAATGTCGACTCCGAGACTTCCAACAAACATCTCTTCTCGCCCAGACATTTCTGCCAAAAGACAAAAGACAATTCAGTAAAAGGGTATCCAGTGCTATATTTTCGGACGACGACTAAGTTCAGATACTCACTTCCTCAACAACATCGCGGGTTTTTCCGGCCGCGCATCTGCCCCTTTCGAAGGATCCGCAGGTTCCGGTTGGTAAACCGAAGCTGGAAAATGTGATTTCCTTAATCCTGGAGTCTCCCTGGCACGACAGCTCCAGTGTGTTCCCTTCATAAGCATCTGCACATATCTTCCCAACCGTGACAGTTTGGATGGTAACCGTGTCGGGACTTCCTCCCTCCTCTTCGAACATTACAAGGATGTTCTCTCCTTCCTCCCTTAGCAGGTCTCTTGGGACATGGTACCTAAGAACGCATTTGCACCAACAGTTAGATTCCCGTCTGTTTTTCCCATTCGTAAGACTTTATCCCGTAAAAAAACAACTCACCATCTTTGAGAAGGCTTGCCACAGCCGGTCTGGCACTTGCTAGAGCCGTAGTTACCACGGTAGTCGCAGGTAGAGTCGCAGCCTTCCACAGGTGCAAGGAAGCTGGGCCAGTACCGGCCGACGTAATGACCGTTGACCCAAATCATACCTTTGCCCAGTCCCATCAAGTCCACAGCAACCGGATCGGTACCCATCGGAGTCTCGAAAGTAGTCTAAAATGTCCCGAATTCGACATACGTCCGGAGAGTCGAATATTAGTTCGTAAATAAAAAAAGGGTCGTAATCTATTTATTACCTTGTACCAAATAAATGGCCTCTCGTTTGGACGATTTGCGCTGTTCCAGCCATTGGTGTGGTGGCCACTGATTTTGTATAGACCAAGGTCAACCCCATGCAGCCCACTCTTGTACGTCCAGTTCTCGTTGGAAAGATCTTGTTCTAACTCGTCGGGGTCTCCAGATCTTCTGACAGACACCAGCTTGACTGGACCATGGATTCCGGCTCTTATCTTGTCGAAATTCGCTCCGTAATTCTAAAAATAACCTCGTCAATTAGTATTCGGACATTCATAATATCGACCAATACAAAAAAAGGGAGTAAACAACTTACAGGATATCCGACGATTGCGCTGACCAAAGCGATCTGGTTCTTTCCGTTCTTCATTTTGACCTCTACCTCGTAATCAAACTCGTAATGCCCGTCGGTGGCATATTGATATCCTAATTAATTAAATTATATTCTTGTCAAGTCTAATAACGAGAACCCAAAGTACATTAAATTATGATTTACAATGGTTTATTTAAAGTTGAAAAATGACTTACCGATGTGTCTACCATTGAGGAACACATGAACAACGTGACCGTTGGTGTGTAACCGAAGTGTGATTTTCCTATCTTTGCCTCCCCATTCAGGTTCGCTCTTGTTAAAGTTCACACTGCAATCAAATATATATTTTAGTATCCGAACATCTAATCTAACTTCGAACCAAAGGCCGATTAATGAAAAGTACCTAGTGACCAGCCACATGTAATCAGAGGTACCATTGGTGACCCTTTTTTGGTCCAAAAGAGTACTGGAAAGCTCCGTACTTCCCTTAAGAACGCCTTTAATATTAAGCTTCTCGGCGTGTTCTGGCTTCCATACCCATTGCAATTGGTATGGCTCCTCCTCGTCGTCACTAGGCCTTTGCTTCTTAATCATTGTGGATGTTTGGGAATTCACCTGCCAAATTTATAATAAAAATAATACTTTTAAATATAAATTACACCAAGAATACTCTTACGTCAGGGTTTGAATCCATAATTTTTGTCAAATCTTATTACGCATATACCGTTACACCAAGAAAGAGTCCGGGATGTTAATTAACCTTGGCGGAGTTGAAGACCTCCGTGTAGCAATCATCAGTGAGGATGCTGACTGACCAAGCGGGGACAACGAAAGAATTCCCCTCGAAGTCGAAGGTCTGGTCGTTCTGTCCATGGACATTCGCGAAGAAGCAAATTCTCTTCCCTTGGTACGAATATGTTGTCACCTGAAAATAAAAAAAAAATCGTGAATTAACGAGGATTTGTTTTTAATATTGAAAAATAACAATAATTTTCATAATTAAAATCTTACAGTTCTCAAGTTCCCAAGGTCATGGTTTTGTCTGCTTCCATACAATAATTCGTCTTCAATGGACAAAAGCACTTCGTGAAGTCTTTTCATATGGCCCCACTTCGGCTGGTTCAGATTTCCTGTCGGAATTATTAAAAAATATTACTAAATTAATTAATTGAGCTTATTATTATTAATTGTGAATTAAAACTAATTATTTTTCTTACCATATTCATCAAGAGGGGCGTCATAATCGTAGCTTGTGCTAATGTATGGCCCACCTGCCGTGCTCCCAAAGTTTGTACCGCCGTGATACTATAAATTCGAATAAATAAATTTTTATAATTTTATTTATTGATATTTTAAAAATGCAATATTAAAAAAATTAAAATAGACTCAGACCATGTAGTAGTTATGAACGGAGCCACCGAGCTGGAAGAAACGGGCGATAGCAAATGCGATATCTTCGGCTGGCCTGTGTGGATCAGCCTTCCCCCAGCCCTTAAACCTGGATTAATTTGGTAATTAGACAAGATTAATAGTGAGGCAGCATTAATAAATAAAAACAAAATTATTGATGGGGGAAAATTAATCGAAGTTAAAATTGCTGTAAATAAAATTATTACTTACCATCCAATCCAATTCTCGGTCCATACTTTAGGTGTCTTGCTGCTCTTGGGGTACCATTGATCACAGTAATAGCCATTGCAAGTGCTAATCTGAAAGACCGACAGAAAACGTCAGGAATGTAACAATGTCAAACACGAAAATAGATAAAAACTTATCGTGTGTAAATTCATTAAAAAAAACCTCTTACAATGGGATCAGGAGCATCATCTTGTTGGCACATAATCCAGGGGATACCAATTTCGTAACTCTGAGCCAAATTGGCACACCATTGAAGATAATTTCTCCCTGCTACACCGAAAGATGACATAATATTCCCGTACTCGTTCTCAATCTGGTACACATTTTAGATAAATAGTTAAATTAAAATAACGAAAACAACTAATTCTGATTTCAGAATAGGAAAATGTAATTATTTTATATGGTTAATCAAGCACGAAATTACCTGAGCAAGGATAATGGGACCTCCTTGTGAGGCGAAAAGTTTATGGCTTCGCATCATGTCCACAATTTTTGTGGTGAATTTTTCCATCTCGTTCTGCATTCAAATTAATTAATTATACTATAAAGATAAACTTTGGGTTAAATAGTGATATGTGAAATAAAATTAATTATGTAAATTAATTACCTTGAAGACGTCATTGTCGGTTCTCATTTCGATCCCTGGAAGGCTGTGCAGCCAAACAGGGAACCCACTGCCAAAATAAAAAATTAACAAAAACTAGTTAGTATTATATATTAATATCTTTAATAAATAATTTACTGTAATCAAAATTAAATTAAATAAAAAATTACCCGTATGTCCATTCAGCACAAACATATGGTCCAATACGCAGAATTGCATTAAGGCCCTCTTCCTGTATGGTTTTGAGGAATCTAACAAGATCTAGATTTCCTGAAAAGTCGTACTAAATACAAAAACAAATGGGAAAATTAATTTTTTTCAGGGAAATTATAATTATTGAAGTATTGAAATTGAATTAAATTTCCATTTAATTTAATTAGACTATGAACCTGTCCTTTAATGGGTTCATGGGCATTCCAGAACACGTAAGTCTCAATAGTATTGAGACCTCCTTCTTTCCCTTTGCGGATTAGATCTTGCCACATCTAAATGGATAAAAAATAAAAAAAACTTAGCCATTAGTGAAGAATCAACCGCGAAAGTATTAAGTATACATAAAAAATACGCATGCAAAATTAGTTACCCCGGGTGTGCTACGAGGGTAGTGGATGGAGCCAGATAGAATGAGCTTCCTTTGCCCATCAATCTTAATTGCTCTATCATCATACGTAACCTGAGTGGCCGAGCAGATGAACAGAAATGTGGAGAAAAATAAAGTGCGGCACAGAACTGAAGACGAAATTCTTCCCATTGTGAAAGTTTGGAGAAGAAATGGGAAGAGATCGAAATTCGGGTCGAGTGACTAGAAAAAGGTAATCTAATGTATTTATAAAGAGAGCTTGATTCCTCTTGAGTTTAGGGAGATAACCCAAAAGGATAAGGTGATAATCGATTTAAAAAGATTTAAACTTAAGAGAAAATAATCAGTTAATCTGATATTCGATGCAAATAGCTAGAGAGATAAAGATGAGATCCCAGTTTAGATCGAATTTAAATCGGAAGATTTAGATTTTTGATTATTTATTGTTCAAAATTATCTTTAGGAAATTAATTCCTGGTGATTGGTAAACTGTTTCTTGCTTATTTGGTAATGTTGAATTAAGAAAAAGGGTTTACATGGTTTGTTTAAATTCAAATAATGGCCATAAATCTTCAAATTTAAAATTTATGTTGCTTTAAGAAATTTATTTGAATGGATAAACTTAGATCAACTAGAAAAGATGGAGAAAATTTTGAGATAATCTGTATATCCGAAGAAAATCGTCATTTTTAATGGTATTGTTATTTTTTTTAAGGAAATAGATGAGATGAGGTAACCAATAAAATAAATCTTTTGTTTCCAGGAGAAATCACTTAATATCGTGTTTATCGTTGAGAATTAAGGATTTAACTAGCCGGATAGTTAGTTACAATCTAATCAGCTTAAATCAGGATATTTAAAGTAATATAATTTAATTAAAAAAAGTAAAACCTCGGTGTTTAGGATCTCATCAGCTTATTTGTAAACCTGAAAAAAATGGGAATTTGATTCCGTTTCCCAAATATAAGTTGGGATGATTTGTTTCGACCAGCATAGGAAATGGAAGCCAATTCTGTTCGGAATTTCTTTCAACAATGATAGATATTGTTGAGCTAAAAAGGGAATTGTGTGAAATATTTATTATAACTTTTTTTTCAACATGTTTTTAATGAAAGAGATGCATTATCAAATGTAAAGTTCAATTTTGTTCTACAAATGAAAATTAGAAATTGATTCAATTTCTTTCACTATACAAATGAAATTCTTTTCCCTAAATAATTAGTTCCAAACAAGCTCTGTGAGTTATGACAAATTAAGTACTCATCAAATCTTTTAAATAATAATTTCAAATTAGCAAATATTGAAAATATTGAAAATTCAAATGGAAGCAAGTAGTCTATGGATATGATTTACAGTGTTTCAACAATAAAAGGAAATTATTTCTAACTATATCATTTCATATCACAACTAAAAATCTTAAAAAATTTCAATTTTTATCGTTGATCAAATTTAGTTCTTTTTATGTTCACTACACTCCAATCAATACTTCAAGAATGTTTAATAACTCAAAAGAAGCTTTTCTTGATCAGCTAGGAATGATAGTCTACATTAAGGTTTTATATTATTTATATTTTATTCAATTTATTATTCATAATAATTATATTATTAGTTTTTAAATTAATATATGTTACGAAAAAATAATCTCAGATATTTAATTTATAATTAAACTACTGCGGATAATCAATATTTTTATTTTTATATTACAATAATTTATATTTTTGCATATATGATTGTTATATTAGTCGGTCTAGTGAGTGTGCAGATCTCTTCCAATAATTAATTAACATTGTTGTATTTCTAAGAATTCAAATCAAAATTACTTATATAAGCTACAGCAACTTTCGGAGCCAACTTGGTAGATGACTCCGTCGGCATTGGTGGTGTCCCCTGGGCGACTACGTTTTAGACGACTTGCTGGTGGCTATGATTCTGAAGGAACGACGTGGTATTTTGGATGGGTACTACTACGGGGCACCCCCTTTTGTCATCATTACATAGGCAGAAGATTTTGCTCAAGTCCTATCAAACCCAATAATTGCATTATCCCCAAACAAGAGATCATAGTAACATAGATGCGACTGCCGAAGGACTTGGTGAAGCTCAACACTGATGGAATTTGATTTGCAATCCAGGTATAAGGGGTGCAAGTGGAGTTGTTCGTGACTCTTATGGTCTCTGGATTTACGAGTTCATAAAGGACATTAGATATTGTATGTCTCTAGTTGCAGAACTCTGGGCACTCATCCTGGATCTCGAGCTGACCTGGGAGCGGGCATTCCGTAGAGTACAGGTGGAGGTGGACTCCTCATTGTCTATATTTTGTGTCGACCATGACATTGTGAGGAACTATCCTTTGGCGATCCTCGTCCACCGAGCTAAAGAGATACTAGCTCGAGACTGAGAGATCCATATACAACATACCTAAAGAAAGGGAATCGAGTTGCCGACATTCTTTCTAAACTGGCCGTGACTATCACTTTCGAGAATGTTGTATCTGATGTTCCATTAGTGTCATGCAAGGAAGTGTATTTTGATGACCTAAAAAAGGGCTAGTTAGCTCTGATGTGCTCGCACTATTATTTTTGTTGATTAATAAATAAATAGTATAGAATTTTTTCTTGTGATTTTGTTGGAGCAGAAAATTAATTCGTGGATTCGTCCTGATTCTATTTCAGTAAAACAGTTGTACTTTTCTGCTCAAGTATCGGATTGATGCAATTCCAAAAACTACAGAAAGATAAGACATAGATCTACAACTTTGTAGTTCATGAATTCTCCAATTTTAACACGGAAAGAGGTCAAAATTGAGTTGGAAGTTTTGTCAGTGTTTTTCCTTATTAAGCCAAACTATGTTAGATTTTTCTTATATTGAATATTCCCTAAAATTTTCTTATATTGGGATGGGGTTATTTTTTTCTATATAATGAGAACTTGGGTATAGGAGAAAGACACCACGAAAATAAAACATCAAACCCCTCTAGTTTTATAGATTTTATGTTTTTAATGTTCTCTTTTTTCTTTCTTCTTAATTCTCAATAAAGTTATTGTTCATTCACCAATTCTTTTTTCATCTACCAATTCCAATCTATATCTTCTCTTTTTTCATATTTATTCCATCTTTATTTTTTTGTTTGAATTACTCTTGGAACGATAATTCCAAATCTGTTCTTAAGTTCAATTCGATGTTCTAGTACAATTTCTCACAACAGATTTATACCAAAAATAAAAAAGTTAAGAGCATGGCCGACTCATCTAAGTGTTTGGAAGATGGAAAGAAGTCGGCAGGAATAATGCGTGCTTGGTCGGGCTTTCTTTTTGGGCCTAATCCCCACCCAAATGGGCCTATCTTTTCTCTGCCCATGTAATCTAAGAAGTCGGCAGCAACCTTTTTTTTGAACGTCGGCAGAAATTTTTTTGGTACTAGATAATATTTAGTGTCAAACACTATCAGACTAAATTTTACATAAAATTTTCTATTATTTAAAATTTGAGCCAAGAGATGAATCAAAATCTCATGCAGACGAACTCATTATTTAGTCGGGGGCAGGAATTATAGCTTCGGCAAAAAAAAAAAGGAAAAAGACTGGAGACACAGTTGACCTTCAACCTACGTGGCAAGATATTAGGATGCCAGGCAGCCACCCCAATGACCTTAACCAGTAAGCATCCTTCTTTAGATAAGCACCACAACCTCCTACTCCCTAAAACTTTCTGCATGTCTTTTACGTGGCACCCACCGACGTATCCTAAGGACACACGCCAGCTGTCCCATTGTCACGCCCCTAAAAAAAAACTATAAATACGCATTCTCCACTTCGCAAGTTATATTACAAGCTCAAGACTAAAACCATTGAAATTTAACCGTCAGTTGTTCTGTTATATTTGTTATTACGATGGCTTCGAACCAGGCGAAAGAGGAGAGGGCGGAGGCGGCGGCGAGGCAGGCCGCGGCTGATCTAAGCGACGTTAATAGGGCCAAGCAGGAGGAGGATAAGGACCGGCCCGGTGTTATTGGGTCGGTCCTTAAGACGGTCACCGACAACTACGAGCGTGCGAAGGAGGCGGTGGTCGGGAAGGGCCACGAGGCTGGCGAGGCGACGAGGGAGTACAAGGACTATACGGCCGAGAGGGCCAAGGAGACGACCGATTCCGCTGCGAAGAAGATGGATGAGACGACCGATGCTGCCCGGGGGCAGGCCTACGAGACGAAAGAGTCGGCTAAAGGGACGGCCGAGGAGGCGAAGAATTCTGTGGTGGATTACACCAAGGAGACGGCGGAGCAGGCGAATCACAAGGCGCGCGAGTACAAGGACTACGCGGCGGAGAAGGTGACAGAGGCGAAGGATTCTGTCGTGGGTTACACAGGGGAGAAGGCGGAGCAGGCGAAGAACAAGGCGGGCGAGGCTAAGGACTACACGGCCGAGAAGGCGCGCGAGGCGAAGGATTCTGTGGTGGGTTACAGCAAGGAGAAGGCGGAGCAGGCCGATCACGAGGCGCGCGAGTATAAGGACTATGCCGCGGATAAGGCCACGGAGGCGAAGGATTCTGTCGTCGGTTACACCACGGAGACAGCTGACCAGGCGAAGAACAAGGCGGGCGAGGCTAAGAACTACGCGGCTGACAAGGCCGTGGGGGCTAAGGACGCAGCCGCGGAGGAGGCGGAGGACAAGGCCGTAGAGTACAAGGACGCAGCGGCGGAGAAGGCCAAGGAGGCGGGGGAATCCGCCAAGGGGACTGCGGTGGAGTATAAGGACTATACCGCCGAGAAGGCGCAGGAGGGTACGGCGACTAGGCTCGGGGATCTTACGGATTCCGCCAAGGATGCTGCTCGGAGGGCTATGGATTTCTTGTCCGGCAAGAAAGAGGAGGTCAAAGAGAAGGCCGCCGAGACCGCGGATGTCGGAAAGGTACGTAATTTGGTCACACTTCTGTTCTTACATGACCAGACATTTGCCAGGTAGGAAGGCGTCTGACCTAATTTAACTTAATTTACGGTGCAGGAAAAATTAAGTGTGATCGGGGACGAGGCAGAGAGGCGAAGGATCGAACAGCTTCATCTTGAAAGCGAGGGGCTGGAGGACGAATCTCGCAGGAAGGACAGTGAAGCCAGGTTGGTTCTCGAAATTAAATTAAATTAAATTAATCGACCCGACCCGACCCGACCCGAAATTATATGGCTAGTATTTCATTGTCAGGAGTACTGCTGCGAAGGGGACTATTTTCGACTCCTTAGGCTTGTGGGGAGCGGGAAAGAGAGGGTCCGGTGGGGAGGAGGAGACACGGCCAGGGGCGGTGGCGACCACTCTCAAGGCGTCGGATCAGTTGGCCGGTCAAACTTTCAACGACGTCGGACGGATGGATAAGTAGGGTTTCGGCCCGCGTGGAAATTAGTGGGATGGCCCGTGAGTAAATGGGTCTTTTTGTTAGGGCGGCCCAGCTTCGTTGGTGATTGTGGGCCGTACTTTGTTTTCTGATAATCGATCTTTGCATTTTCGGTTTCTCTGTATGGCTTTCTCTCTTGGAATTTCGGATTTTTTTTATAAAAATAAATAGAGGCCTGTATGTCTCTTGATCCGTAGCAACTTTTTTTTCTTCAATCTTATAATTTTTATTTTTGTAATTAAAAAAAGTTAAAATCATTAATAAATAAATCACAACATTAAAATTCACGTAGTATAATAAAAATTTTAAAAATTGCGAAAATTAAATTTTTTTTTTGGAATTTCACAATAATTATTGGATAGTCAAGTCCAAAGGCTACGGATGGACTAGTGTTTCTATTAGGTTATGTCCCTCGCGGCTAGTGCTCTAATTAAAATTTTATTAATTCTAGTAATATTAACACTTATAGTATTTAGATTTATAGATTATGTTGCCACTTATAGTATTTAGATTTAGATTTAGATTTATAACTTAGTACCAAAGTTACAGTCCCTCTATTGAAATCCAACGGAAACTGGCTTAGTCTTATCTGAGCCGTTCGACAACAGACTATCAGATGCATGTTCAATCTGTTGTCAATTTCTGTGTCAACATGGAGTGGGATTGCCATATGTCAACTCATCAATGACATGACTAAAAAATAGTTATTTGGCTTAGATCGACATAAAAAATGGTTATTAAAAGAGGGAGCTTGATTCTTCATTCTTTGATCAATAGAAGCTTGTTCTCTATGATGAATCCCTACCGGAAAAAAAAATCTCTTGCCTAATATGATTGGAAGACTAGTTGGGGTCCCTACCCAATTGGTTGCCGACATTTTTAACTTGCAACCAAATTGGAAGGAAAATGAAATAAATGATGGGCCACGGATTGTTGTAAATATAGAATGAATTGATGAAGAATTTAGTCAATTTTCTGGTTGTATATTTGATTTGATTTAGAAGCATATTTAATGTTTTTTTTCTTTTCTTATATTAGCTCAGGGACGGAATCACCTTCAAGATTGCCCCTACTTAAATTTTTTTTTGATAACTATGTATATTTTTTAATGTATGTTCCCACTAAAATTAAAAATTGACCCCACTAAAAAATCAATCAACCTAAAAATTGAAACCAAATTTTAAAAAAAAATTAAGCATTCTTTAATCTTTTAATATATATTATAAGATCTTAATTAGTCTAACTATATTACCATAAATAATAAAAGCAATCAACTAAAAAAATTAAAAAGATAGTACCTACCTACCATAAATAATTAGTCAATTCAACGAGTTTAATCTAATTCTTTATTGAAGTCACTTCAATCATTTGACTTTATATTCAGTTTTCATCTTATGAAGAGCATATTAGGAATCACCAATGAATTATCACAAACTTTACAACGAAAGAATCAAAATATTGCTGGAGCCATGACACTAGTACAAATGTCAAAACAAAGGTTGCAAGATTGAAGAGATACATGGTGGACTTCTTTGCTATTAGAAGCTTCAATATTTTGCATAGAACGTGAGATCATTGTTCCACAAATGGAACATATGTTTCAGCCAAGTGGAAGATCTCGGCACAAAAAATTTCAGGTTACTAATCTGCACCATTATCGAGTTGATATTTTCTATGCAAATTATAGATACGCAGCTTCGGAAATTAAATAGTCGGTTTACTGAGATCAACACTGAATTGCTTCTTGGTGTGGCATGTTTGAGTCCGGATGAATCATTTGCTGCTTTTCATAAGAAAAAATTGCTTGGTCTGACTAAATTTTATCCACCTGACTTTTTGCCATTGGATATCTTAACACTGGATAGCCAGTTGGATAATTATATTACTCACATGAGTTCTAATGATGAATTTTATGATATAAAGAGGTTCGATATTTTGGCTCATAAGTTGGTGCAAACACAAAGAGATCTCATTTATCCTACGGTATTTCGGCTCCTGAAATTAGCTTTAATATTGCCGGTTGCGATTGCAAGTGTTGAGAGAGCCTTTTCTGCCATGAATATTTTGAAGAATCGTCTTCGCAACATGATGGGAGATCAAAAGTTAGCTGATTGTTTAATTACATATATCGAGAAAGACGTATTTGATTGTATTGACAATATAGCTATTATGGAGCGATTTTAACGCATGAGTAATCGTAGAGGACAATTATAAATATTGTAATTACATACACTGAACTTTTTGAAAAAAATTATATTGCGCCCCCACTCTCCAAATTTTCTGGCTCCGCCCCTGTATTAGCTGGTCCTATAAATAACTAAATAGATGTATCTTTTGCTGCTGCTCTTTGTATCTAGTAACAGAAAGACATCTCAAAGAAAAAAATTTAAAGGGGTCAGCAGAAGTTGAAGTAAAGCCCAGAAGATTTTGTGTGAATATTATTGTGAGTGATAATAAAATTGTGAGATATTTGGTATCGTATATTTATCGGGATTTCTTGTAGCTGTAACAATTCTCAACCAGACAAAAAGACAAAAACATTAACCTTATTGACGTAGCTGTTCCAAATTTCATATAAAAATACATTGGTAAGTTCAACATCATTAATTACCCTAAAAAGATAATTTACCAAAACAATTAAACTTGACTTAGTTAAATAAATTAGTATAAATAATATATCAATGTAATAATTTGTTGCCATAGTAAATAATACTAGTTGGGTGAAACTATTTCATAAAAATTCATTGAGAATTTTTTTATAAAACAAATCGAGTTCGATTTTTTGATAACCGGTGATAATCCACATCGTATCAACTTATGGATAGAAAAACCATGGCACCCACCCACCATGTGTGCATGGGCATGCTCTGGGCGATGTACATCCCATGTGTTGCCCGCCATTCAACAAAATATGAATGAATGGACTTGGTTCATGATTATTATTTTGAAGTTCCAAATCATGTACTCGCAATATTACAGTAAAAAGACAGTCCGATCTCGTCAACATCACAGTCCAATGTCGTAACATTTAATTCAACAAATATAGCTTCATCGTCCGAGCTAAGGGTGAGCAAAAAATATGATATCCGTAATTTTTTTAGATTCGGACTCGAATAATTTTAAATTCGAACTCGGATACGAATTAACCGAAATAAATATTTTGGACTCGGATACGGATACGGATAATAAGATTGATATTTCTGATATCCGAAATATCCGATTAAAAATAAGTTTATTAAATAAAATAAAAATTACAAGTAGTCATACATTGCAGTAGTCCACAAAATTAAATCCATTAAAAATTATTAGTCAAAAAACTATCACGCTACCACTACCTGTAAATTTCAATTTCCCCAAATAAAAGTTCCCTTGATTCTTTGAACTACGATGAGCCAGGTTTGGATTTTTTTTTAGTTTTTATGGAGATAATAGAATAAATTGGTCGAGAGCTATACAATAGCAAAGCTACTTTTGTAAATATTGGCTACAAATTCATTTTTTACATCCTGATTTTTTGAAGACTTGGAAAAATGGATAGTTCGGATTATCCGTATCCGTATCTGAAAAAAATTCGGATATCGGATAGTGGAGAGTTCGGACTCGGACTCGGATACTGAAAATACTTATTCGGATATTTCGGATAGTTAGAATTTTGGATAATTCGGATACGGATAATCCATTTGCTCACCCCTAGTCCGAGCTCTCTTGACCAAGTAGTTTCACTTTTTTTTCGATACAGATTTTCCAAAATCAATTTTTTTATGACAAAAAATTCTGCTAAAAATGTGAATTTATATAATGAAAGTTGTCCAAGTGTAATTCACTTAAGAAATATTTGAATTTTAAATTTTATTAATTTAAGAGATACTAATAAAATATTTTTTTAAATAAGATCTAATTATGCTCGATTCCATAATAGAGATTGAAAAAATGTTATAGCGCTTTATTGAACTATGTTCCTCGGAAAAAAGGGAATTGGTCAAGCTCAAGGGTCCGACCATGTAGTGGGCCCACGACCAGGCCACTTTAATCATGGGCCGTCGCCCGCACCCTGACCATGATTGAGAAACTTGAGAGAAGCTCGTGTAGTTAGTGGGCCACTATCAGACGTCAGTAATTTTACGATGGTTCGACGAATGCTATAAGATTTGAATAACGAAATTTAATAAAACTTTGTGATACAATATTGCGAGGCTTATGGTAAAAAATATACAACCAGCACACATAATATGGTTTATCACCAAAGCGACTAATAGAGTTACATTTCTTTCTAAAATTCTAATTTTATCAATTTTGATTAATTTTTGAAAAATTAAACCCATTGATCCCTCTTTTTCGTTTTTTGGTTAATAATTTTAGTAGAATGTCAATATTGTCCTTCTCTTCAACTTAAACTAACATTTTTACAAATGACTAAGTAATAAAAATTGTCAAATACAACAGATAATCTACCTTCTCCCTTT
This sequence comes from Hypericum androsaemum, assembly GCA_963995505.1. Classification (NCBI taxonomy): domain Eukaryota; kingdom Viridiplantae; phylum Streptophyta; class Magnoliopsida; order Malpighiales; family Hypericaceae; genus Hypericum; species Hypericum androsaemum. The sequence goes on along the minus strand of OZ023184.1, from coordinate 3,514,222 downwards.
TTCTCATCAATCGAATATTTTCCTTGACTTAGAAATGAAAAAAAATACCCATGCAATATTTATTGCCTTCTGTACCGAGTTGGATGTATAATTCTGGAAAGGTATTGCTCATATCTATGCCATAGCACTAAATATGTTGGTAGAAAAACAAAAACCCCAGCAATGTTCAGGATATAGATGGAGGAAAAGGCGATAAATATTGCATGGGTTTTTTTTGTCATTTCTAGGTCCACGGAAAATATTCAATTGACAAGAGGAAACTTGAAGGTAGATTATTTGTTGTATTTGACAAATTTTCTTACTTAGTTATTTATAGTAAATAATAAAATAGTAGTTTCTAAAAAAATAGTAGTTTTGTTGAATAGAAGGGCAATTTTGGTATTTCATTAGAACTATTGACCAAACAATTGACAGAGAGATTAATGAGTTTAATTTCTCAAAATTTAGGGACTAAAAAACTATATAGTGGACCTCCTAGTATATTATATATAACCTTAAGGGCCTATTATTTTTTACCCAATTAAAAAATAAGATATTTTATTGGATTGATATTTTTGGTACTAAAACAACTACTAGCCTGACAAATTTTTACTAATAAGTACTTAGTATTGCTGTGTTGTCAAGTACTAAAATTCAATATTTTTATATAACAATTTTATTAGCGTATGATCTTAGTGCGTACAAAATAATTTAATTGAAACAATGACATCTACCCACCGAGGGGTGAGCAAACGTTTTAGACCAGATTAATTCGATAAGAACCGCAAAAATAAAGAACCATTTCAGGAAAAATATGAGAGCAAAATTTGTCCTTCGATTTTGGTACAAAATCAATACGATTTTTTAATGTGATTCTGTATCTAACCCATAAAACCCGGAATTCGAAAAAGAATAGAAAGATAGGAGTGAGAGGAGGGTGATGTCTTTAGGTAAGGATGAACCAAGATGTCTTTGAAATCTTTCACCAATCTATGAGAAATGAGATGCTACCCAATCCACAAATTTGAGAATAGTACCAAGTCGCAACTCAAAAAAAAAGAAGAATAGTACCAAGTCCTTAGAAAGCAAAAGATATTCCATTCTAGAAAAAAAATACATCTAAGTTTCTTTAAAATAACAAGAATGAGATAACTCAAATGGAATTGCAAAATTAAAATAAACAAAACTACATCAAACCCACAATACAAAATATTGGAATTACAGTTGGATCTAAATTTTTATGTTTTTTATCTATATGACTTCACCCAGGACCAAAAACCATTTCACAAGGCATAAAAGAACTAGTCCAGATCAAATATTTTTGAATACATTACTCTGAGCTTTCTAGGGTTTCATCATCCTACTTTTAGTGTCCTTTCGTTTCTAGAAATGATCTTGTAATTCCCGTGTTTAGTTTATTATACTCTAAGATCCATGTTGCCGAATATGTCATTTTCTCTGGCAAATTCTTAAAAAGACAAAAACGTCTCTCTCACTAAAATAAAATAAAAACCATCTCTTCTTTTTCCTTCATCTTTTTCTTCCTCCCACTCAAACCAAAATCTTCTTAGTTATAATCAAAAGTAATTAGAGAATCAAAACACAAAAAACCTTAATTTTAAAAACTTCAATTCGAAATTAGAAATCCAAATTAAATAAACCAAAATCGGAAAGAACATGAGTGAAGGCATGGCAGCTAAATTCCTCTTCTGGAACATGAACATGAAGGCTCGTATTTTTGGACATTGTCAACAGTTTCTTTAATCTCAAAATAGATTCAGAAACAGACTTCTTCATTAATCAAATCATTAAATCCTTGCCTAAGCCTACAACATAGATTCCTCTGCCTAAGTTCAAGGATGATTCGAAGCTTTTTGTAGTTGGCTGCAGCGTTACGGAGCTTGGAATCCCTAAATACATCCAGAATCGAACTTCGAATAGGACCTGGTCAAGTCTGAAGGCCCTAACTCTCAATGGGGAATTTTGACAAACAGTTGATGAGCAAGCACTACAAACTGTTGCTTTTGGGCAAATTAGAGAGGTTTTTCTCTTCTTCTTCCACTTCTCACGTTGAAGAGAGGCTACCCTGCATCTGGGTTGATGAGCATTAATATCTATTTAGAGGAATGTATGTTGCTTTTGAAGAGAGAACCTATCATCTAATTGATTAGGGTGTTTAAAATTAGGTTAAGTTTTGATCCTTTCTAATTGATTTGAGTTTTCAAAATTAGGATTTTTTCAAAATTTGATTTTCTCTAATTAATTTATAATTTTCAAATTTCAGTTTTGCAATTTTGCAATTTTGATTCAATTTGGAGTTTTGGTTGAAAGTTCGAGGAAGAAGAGAAAATAGGAGGAAGAAGACGGGAGAATGAGAAGAGATATTTTGTTTATTAAGTAGAAGGGACATTTTGGTCTTTTCAAGTAGACGTTCGCCGAAAATGATATATTTTGGTAAAAGGGACCCCAAAATATAATAAAATTAAATTTGAGAGACTATAAGATCATTTTTGGAAATTGAAAGATGCTAAAAGTAGAATAATAAATACTAGGAACTGAGAACAATTCACCCAATCCAATATTATTAAATTCTGGTTTAGAACCAGACTTTATGGTTCCGTTTGGGTCAGTCTGCGGTTCGCAATTTTTTTTCCACCCGTAAACCCACCTCTCGAGCTTGCCCACGATGAACAGACCAAGGAAGCGGTTTTGGATTAAGTGGGGACAACATAAAAATTGTCCATACGGAGGAGATTTCGTTTGGACCATCAAATTTTATTAAAAATCGTGTCTATAAATGTGACAGTCATCAAAAACCGTGTATATAAATCAAAAATCTTGATCCATTTCAGTGGGGACAAGCTCAATCCAACCCCCAAGGAAGCCCTTCCATCTTGTCCGTCCATGGAGGAGCTCGTCCGACGGCCCTAAATAATTCCAGCTTTGAAGCACACGTTAATAAATAGCTCACGGACACTTGGAGCTGCAAGCATTGCAACGGTTGCCCTCTTATATTGGACACTTTATGGTTTCGAGGTTAATGTAACGGTCGGAAAAAATGACAAGAAGCTTTCATTTTATGCAAGTTGCATGAGATATATCTATAATTGTCATTTTCAATGTTTCACTTCAAGGACCTTTGAGAGTTACATTTTCTAATTCTTCGTGATTTAAAATCTTCCGAATTGAACATTTATTTTTAGAAAAATCATCCTTAAATAGTTTCCAACGAATGAGTATAAGAAGTTTTTTTTAATATAAGTTTGATTGTTTGAGTATAAGAAGTTTATTTAAAAAAATTCTGGAGGGAATCATTATGAACCATAAACCACATTTATGGCCATCTTACATGCAATAACATTTATGGCCACACTTATGGTCTTAAAACAATGCAAATTTGATATAATTGTACCAATAATAATTTATTGACTCATACTAAGTCTTCACATTGTTGCTTTCGATATTATTATTTTTTGGATAAATTACACTCAGACTCCTGGTGTTTGGTATATTTTATGCTCGCCCCCTGCATTTCGTATCGATTAAAAACTCCCCGGAGTTTAGTTTTATTATACTATAGGGCCCCTCGCTGACGTCAGTGATCAAGATTTGCGTGAAAACTACATAAGTACCCTTAAAAAATACATAAAAATTTTATTTACCTTTCATATTCATCCCTCTCCCAACCCTTCACTGTTGATAACGAAGGTATAGACCAATGGTTGAAACAAATGTGCTTGAAACCAAGAAGAAATCGAAATAGGACAAGTTTAAAAAATAAAGCCCGAAATCAAGTTGTTTGATGTGGCAGATTGTACACCCTTTGGTATTCTGGCTGTATCTTTCTCGTCCGAACTTCAATTAATGTGATATTGGTGTCCACGGAAAGATGAAAGAAAGATCTACAACAATGTCTCTCTGTGTTATCTTCAGATTCTATCTGTAAGTGCCCAAAATGCTCTTCAAAGTTGAATGTTGCTGCTGGATCTTTCTTCGACTTTGGTACTTCTTCTTTTGGACAAATTTCTTGAGACGTGGATTGAGTCCACTGTCCTTAAAGTAATATTTGCCCCCACTATTGTTGCCAATGGGTTTATAGCAAATCTACTCCTAGGATCAACTCAAGAATTGGATGTTCTAAAATGGCAATACTTAGAACATCCCCTCTAAAACTAATAGGATATTTTGTATGATGAATGGAAAGAATGAGAAAAAATGATTAGAAAAAATCTCTGAAGGGCAGGATTCCTACTCTATTTATAGAGTACTAAAAGGCACAAAGAAGCAAGTTCCAAGAGCCATGTTCATCCATTTCCAAAGGACATGTTCCCTCATAATTTGAAGAGTCACCAAGTGAACCATGAAAGAATACAAGTATTTTTACATGGAGAGTCGCCATGAGTTCTTCCCTTTTATTTTCATCTATCCTTTTAAATTGATTAACCATTTGTGTCTCTTGGTTTGAAACTAAGTAACACCAAACATCTCAATTGTGTCACTTGGTTTAAAAACCAAGTAACACCAATAATCCCCCACTTGGTTAACAATTTACTTCATCAATCCCATATACTTATGCATTTAAGAAGTGTCTTTCGACTTGAACCCCTTATTAGTGAAAGTATCTCAAAGTTCAAACGAAATCAATGGTGGCTTAGTGCTTGAACCTCGATTCCTTATGTTTGCACCAGAAATACTAACACACATAAGCTATGAACATCTCTATTGAGTTTTCTGAGAGTTTAGCACCGTTAATGGCCTTGTGCTCTTCCTAGTTTCATGAACATTTCAAAATCCGTCCTCCAAATTTTGTTTGAAGCGGCACCACTTCTGATGTTTACATAGGTGGAGCTATCCTTTTATGCCTTGGTGTCTTAAGACAAAATACTTATCTCTTTGTCCGATAAGTTGACTCCATTAAGAGTATTCGTAATACTTCAACCTCCAACACCTAAACACGTACTTTGGTCCGTACTTTGTTTTCCATCACAACAATAGTTTGTTATTACCCATTAAACCTTAGACTAGTGGTAGTGCTAGAATGAAGGTTGGGTTACTACTATTGGAAACTTATAAGAAACATCTTTAGACCCATTCCTAAAGTCGTGCGCTTCACTAAGTCTCTCGAGAGTCCTTTAGTAAACGGATCTGCTAAATTACTGTCGGTTCGTACAAACACTATCGTGATTATACCCACAGATATCAAGTACCTTACGTATTCATGTCTCAAGCTAATATATCTAGATTTTCTGTTATAGATCCGGCTAAATGCTCTAGACATAGTTGCTTGGCTATCACAGAACAAATAGATGGCTGGCATCGGTTGTGGCCACAACTCTATATCTAATAATAAGTTTCTCAGTCATTCTGCCTCTTTTCCTGCAGCTGCTAGAGCTATGAATTCTGACTCCATTGTCGATGCGATATGCAGGTCTGTTTCTTTGATACCCAAGAAACTGCACCTTCTGCTAATATAAATATCCAACCTGAAGTGGATCTGTTATCCTTCGCACTAGTTATCCAACTAGCATCAGTGTACCCTTCTAGTACAGTTGGAAAGTTGTTATAAAAGAGTCCTAAATCCTTGGTCCTTTTGAGGTACCCTAAGACTTGACCAACAGCTTTTCAATGACTAGCTCCAAGATTATTCGTGTATCTAGATAGCTTGCTGACTGCAAAGACAATGTTCGGGCGAGTACAATGCGTGGCATACATTAGACTCCCTATTGCACTTGCATACTGAAGTTGGTCTATAGCTCTTCCACCATGTTCCTCCAATGGTCACGATTGATCATACGGGGTGTTAGCCTCCTTGAATCCTAATTGATCAAACTTGTTGACCATTTTCTCAATGTAATGAGATTGACTTAATGCATAACCCCCACTATGTCTTTTAATTTTGATTCCCAAAATAGTATCTGCCTCTCCCAGGTCTTTCATCTTGAACTGAGAAGATAAATACCTTTTGGTCTCTACCACACCTTTTATGCTTGTCCCGAAGATAAGTATATCATCGACATAAAGACTGATAATGACCACATACTCCTTTGTAACCTTTGAGTATATGCATTTATCAGCTCCATTATGTTGAAAATCGTGTGACAATATAGTAGTATCAAATTTCTCATGCCATTGCTTTGGTGCTTGCTTAAGACCATAAAGAGACTTCACCAACTTGCAAACTTTTCTTTCATTCCCAGGTAGAATAAAACCTTCAGGTTGTTCCATGTACACCTCCTCGAATAGGTCTCCATTAAGGAAAGCCGTCTTCACATCTATTTGGTGTATGATAAGCTTGTGTATCGATGCTAAGGCCATCAACACTCTTATAGAGGTGATCCTTGCGACTGGTGCATATGTGTCAAAGTAATCCACACCGTGCTTTTGCCTAAACCTTTAGCCACTAGCCTTGCTTTAAAGGTTTGAAGTGAACCATCTGTATTATACTTCCTCCTAAATACCCATTTACAGCCTATTGGCTTTGAACCAGGAGGTAAGTCAACCAGATTCCATGTCTTATTAGACATCAACGAGTCCATCTCGTCTTCTACTGCCTCCTTCTTAAAGACATTGCTTCTTTATAAGTTTTAGGATCCCCTTCAACTTGAAGTACTACGGGTAATTTATGTATTACTATGTCTCGACTTCCCTCGACTAAGAAGACGAGTGAATCAGTCGAAATATGATCCGGATCCAAGTATTTTTCCTTTCTCGCTCTTTTACTTCTTCTAGGTTTGCTAGAAGATGTATCATCGAAGTTTCGCTTCCTACTAGTTTCCAAAGAAGTGGAAGGATCTGATGCTGGTATTTGTATTGGCTCATCAATGTTAGAATCCTCGAGAAACTTGTTCTCAAAAAATTCTACGTCCCTTGATTCCACTATGACTTGAAAATCTATGTCCAATAATTTGTATGCCTTAGAATTTTCAGCATATCCCACAAATACACTCTTTCGAGCCCTTGGTCTAAGTTTAACTCTTTTAGGGTCAGGAACCCTATAATAAGCCACACAGCCCCATACTCGTAGATATCCCAAAACTGGAGGTCTTTCTTTCCATAATTCATAAGGAGAAACTTTAAAATGCATAGATAGAATTTTATTATGCACATGACAAGCAGCGAGTAAAGCTTCTCCCCACAAATTAGTTGGCAACCCAGAACTTAGGAGCATGGCATTTACCATGTCCTCCAAAGTCCTATTTTTTCTTTCAGCCAATCTATTTTGTTGAGGAGTATAGGGAGCACTACATTGATGAATAATTCCATGTTCATCGCAAAATTCATTAAAATAACCAGGAAAATATTCACCACCTCTATCACTCCTAAGAATTTTAATTTTCTTTTCTAACTGATTTTCAACTAATACTTTATAACTTTTAAATATGTCAAAGGCTTGATCCTTATGCTTCATTTAGACCTGGCCATGAATTGAATCCGATTCGTGATTCGATTCGATTCGATTCGTAAAAAATTCGATTCGATTCGACAATAATTTGATTCGTCAAAAAATTCGATTCGAATTCGTCATGATAAGAATTGAATACGGTTCAAGTTTTTTGTAATTCGTCAAACCGGCGAATTCAATTCGAATTCGTAATTCGAATTCGATTCGTATCAAATTCGAATTTGAATTCGTAATTCGAATTCGAATTCAAAAGGGGGGAGGGAATTAAAAAAGGGGGGGGAATTAAAAAAAAGGGGGGGGGGGGAATTAAAAGGGAAGGGGGGAAGGGAAATTTAAATTTCAAGGGCAAATTACCATTTTTTTCTTACCATTTTTTTTGTTACCGTTTTAATCCCTAGGTTACCATTTTTTTTATTGTTGGTACTTTTTTAAATTTTTTTTATAAATTCAGAATTTCTTCCCAACTCTATAAATACCACCTCTTATTCTTCAAATTTTACACATTCCAATCTCAATTCTCTAATTCTCTTATTGAAAATTTGAGCTATATAAATTCTCCCTCAAGTTTACTAATTTGAGTTACTTCTCTTATTGTGATATATGGAGTGATCATTGGCAAACACATTCATATTTTGGTGTTACATGTCATTGGATTGATAATGAATGGAATATACAAAAAAGAATAATTGCATATAGAGTTTTTGATGATAGTCATAATGGGAATAATTGTTATAAAATATTGCATATTATTTTACAAGAATATAATCTAGTTCAAAAAATATTTTTAATTTCTCTAGATAATGCAAGTTCTAATAATGTTATGGTTAAAGATTTAGAAATTTTTTGTACACGATTCGGAATAAAATTTTTTCATATTAGATGTGCATGTCATATATTTAATCTTTGTACACAAGATGGAATTAAAGCTTTAGACTCTACATTAGGACCAATTAAATAAGTACTTAATTTATTATGGGCTCGCCCAAAATTGCTAAAAGATTGGAAAAAAATTTGTAAATTAAACAACATGAAACCAAAACGTTTTCCACAAGATGTTCAACATCGTTGGAATTAATTCGAATTCGAATTCGATTATAATTCGATTCTAATTCGAAAATTCATAATTCGTATTCGATTCGTCTTGTGAAGAATTGAATACGATTTAATGTTTTGATGAATTCGAATTCGAATAAATTCGATTCGAATTCGTCCAAATTCGAACCGTGGTCAGGTCTAGCTTCATTAAGTAAACACATGTATACCTAGAATGATCATCTATGAAAGTTATAAAGTATCGATTGTTACCTCTAGTTAAGGAACCATTAAATTCGCAAATATCCGAATGAATTAATTCGAGAGGTTTGGAATTTCTTTGAACCTTAGGGAATGGCTTCTTAGTCATTTTAGATTGCACACATACTTCACATTTATTTTCATGTTCTTTGTCATATTCAATCAATCTATTTTTAGCCATGAATTTCAAAGATCGATATCCAACATGTGCTAATCGACTATGCCATAAATTAAAAGAGTCAAGCATATAAGCAGAAACTTCATTCTTATTAATACTTAGCTTAAACATGCCATCACAAGTATAACCCTTCCCGACAAATATCCCATTCTTGGACATAATCAGATGATCGGCCTCAAGTACAACTTTGAACCCCTTCTTGCTAAGCAAGGTACCAGAAATTAAATTCTTCCTAATATCGGGTACAAAAAATATATTAACAAGAGTCACGACTTTTTCAAAAGTGAATGAGAGATCGATGGTGCCTTTTCCGAGAACTTTAGCTGTGTTATTATTTCCTATAAGCACTTGTTGATCTCCAACACTTTCAAACTGCTTGAATTAAGATCGATCATTGCAGACGTGGACTGTTGCTCCGGAGTCATACCACCAGTCGTTGGACACATCTTTGGTTGCCATATTCACTTCTGTGATCATGCTTACATGCATACTTGAGATCATAACAACCAAATTGGTAACATCCTCTTCAACCGTATTAGCTTGCTTGCCATCGATTTTCATTTTCTTCCACTGTCGGCAATCTCGTTTGAAGTGCCCCTTCTTTCCACAATGGAAACATGACTTACTTGTCTTGGGATTATCAGTCGAAGGATCAAACTTCCTCTTCTTCCCTTTGGATTTATTGGAAGTCTTGGTGTCAGACTCAATGTTGTTTACCTTAGACTCCAATCCTTCGAACAATTGCTTGTCACGAATCCGGGATTCCTTCTCGATTCGAATGTGTGTAAGGAGTTTGTCTATGGTAAGAACTTCCGAAGTATGGAGCAATTTCTTACGGTAATCATTCCAAGATTTAGGCAACTTAGCAATTATAGCCGCAATCTAGAGTGATTCCGAGACCTCCACCTTCACATCTTTAAGTTTGGAAACCAAAACTTGCAATTCATCCACTTGGTTCATCACGGACTTGCTATCCATCATAATAAACTCAAAATATTTCATGCAAAGGAACTTATCGGTACCTTGTCTTGCCGAGTTGTACTTAATCTCTAGAGTAGTCCATATCTCCTTTGGGAACTTGATTGACCGATAAAGGTCATAGAGTCGGTCGGAGAGAGAGTTGAGAATGTGTCCACGACAACGAACCTCATCGTCCTCCCATTTCTTCCGAGCAACTTGTGCCTCGCTTGATTCTGCCACTGTGGTAGTCTGTCCTTCTTTTTGTGTTGGTAGGGGTGCAACAGGGGCTGTGTTGGCATCAAGGACATAGAACACTCCAAGTTCCATAAGCAAGAATGTCATCTTGTCCTTCCATCGGGTAAAGTTGGTACCATCGAACCGGTCTAACTTAATGAGATCTTGATTGATCACCTTGTTGAATGTGGTTGTCTCCATCTTGGCCAGATATTACTTTAAGATTGTTGATAACGAAGGTATAGACCAATGGTTGAAACAAATGTGCTTGAAACCAAGAAGAAATCGAAATAGGACAAGTTTGAAAAATAAAGCCCGAAATCAAGTTGTTTGATGTGGCAGATTGTACACAATTTGGTATTCTGGCTGTATCTTTCTCGTCCGAACTTCAATTAATGTGATCTTAGTGTCCACGGAAAGATGAAAGAAAGATCTACAACAATGTATCTCTGTATTATCTTCAGATTCTGTCTGTAAGTGCCCAAAATGCTCTTCAAAGTTGAATGTTACTGCTGGATCTTTCTTTGACTTTGGTACTTCTTCTTTTGGACGAATTTCTTGAGACGTGGATTGAGTCCACTGTCCTTAAAGTAATATTTGCCCCCACTATTATTGCCAATGGGTTTATAGCAAATCTACTCCTAGGATTAACTCAAGAATTGGATGTTCTAAAATGGCAATACTTAGAATATCCCCTCTAAAACTAATAGGATATTTTGTATAATGAATGGAAAGAATGAGAAAAAATGATTAGGAAAAATCTCGGAAGGGCAGGATTCCTACTCTATTTATAGAGTACTAAAAGGCACAAAGAAGCAAGTTCCAAGAGCCATGTTCATCCATTTCCAAAGGACATGTTCCCTCCTAATTTGAAGAGTCACCAAGTGAACCATGAAAGGATACAAGTGTTCCTACATGGAGAGTCGCCATGAGTTCTTCCCTTTTATTTTCATCTATCCTTTTAAATTGATTAACCATTTGTGTCTCTTGGTTTGAAACCAAGTAACATCAAACATCTCAATTGTGTCACTTGGTTTAAAAACCAAGTAACACCAACATTCACCGGCAGCCGAGGACCTCCTCCCCTCCCAGTGCCCCGGCACCGTCTTCCTCCCTCCTCTCCGAATCCCCTCCTTCCATCGCCGACGACGCATCCATATCCAAAGTCAAGGGCTTTATGTACGATCCCCCGCGCCGCCACTGTGGGCCGTACGGAGTCCAAACGACGGCGAGCTTCTGGCTTTGTCGGAGAGTATAGATCGGGTCGTGGGTCTAGGCCAGGACGGCGAAGTGGGTGTGGAGCTCCAGTTCCAGGGACGCCAGATTGGCGATGAGGGGGAGCCTGCGTGGGTCCGGGGGTAGGTTCTTAGGCCTCCGAAGGAAGAAGAGCCACCATGTTACGAGGAAGAGGAAGGAGAGGAATAGCGCCGCCGTGACAGAGAAGACGGTCTCGCTGTTTCCCAGATTTTTCCAACAAGTTGGAGATCCCTCGTGCAACTCCGGGAGGCGCAAAGATGGGTTATCGGCCGGCATCGCCGCCGGGTTGATTTTTGGTCAGTGGGTTGGTTATCGGAAAAGAAGAGTAAGGGTCGGAAGAGGAGAGGATGGCTCGAAGAAGATGATCCCAAGGGTACAACGGTCATTTCAGTAATAAAATAATAATATCTTGATTTCTGACGTCAGCGAGGGGCCCTAGAGTATAATAAAACCAAACCTCTGAGAGTTTTAAATCGATTACCAGAATACAGGGGGGCGAGCCTTAAATATACCAAACACCAGGGACCTAAGAGTAATTTACCCTTAATTTTTTTTAATTAGTATCCCAACTTACTTTTAGATTTTAAGTATTATTATAGATTATGATAGTTCCAACGTACTAGTTTGGATTCACTTGAACTATGTGACCATTAGGGAGGTGGAACCCTCGGGATTCAGTGATTTTTATTACCTAAATTAAGAGGTGGGGATTTCCTACCGGAAATGGATTCACCTTTATGTGACCATTGGGAAGGTGGGATCCTCGGAATTAAATGATTTTTATTTCCTAAATTAGTGCGAAAATGGAATCCCATTATGATTTCTGCCTTTCCCGTCGCCAATACAAAAGGCGACAAAATCCTTTGTAATAGTAAATGGAATCCCTTTGGACAATGTTAGCCAGAATGAATTTATTATCATAATTAGAAACGACAATGATTTCTGCAAAAATCGTTCTTCTCTTACAAAATTAGGATTTGATCATTTCTATTATGATTTTTTAAATTTATACATCATCGTTGCTAATCGCCAATTTTTTTTATCTTCACGTCATGTACTTTTTCTCTAGACCTAATATCCAGACAAAAATATGCTAACTAAAACTGTTGAATTCTCAAAATTTTAAACTCGAAACCACTTGAATAATATGAATCATTTTTTTGTCTATTTTATTTCTTGTCCACAAACGGACAACCGCTCCAACCCAAAGCCACCTGCCCCTCTCCATATGTTCCTTTCCCGTTATTTATAGACCTCCCTTGTCTTTCTCCCCTCACCTCTTCGACAGGAGTAACGTGGAGAGAGTTCGAAACACTAAAATTGTATTGAAAAGGAGATTCCAACGACAAAAAAACCAAACAGTGATATAAATATAGAGAGAGAGGCTAGAGAGAGAAACGCCTCTTCTTCTTATTCTGTCGTTTGTCCTAAACTAGGTGTCATTATTGCGATGGCCACCAGAGGTTTGGTCCTATACTTGCTCTCGGGCTTCTCTGTGGCCGTTCTCTCCGTTTTCTTCCTCAACAGCCCCAACCATGGTGGCTTCTTCAACAAAAAGAACTCACCCTCCTCCACCGAAAAGGATTGGCCTGTAAGAGTCGAGCAACCGTCTTTTATCTTTTTGCATGTAATTATATTCTTGTTACTGTATCAAGTACTGTTCTATTGGGGAGTGCTTCATTGATTTGTGCTTGGGTTAATGTTTGTAGGCGTTGGAGTTCAGTTGGAGGATAGTGTTGGCGACGATTATAGGGTTCCTTGGGTCGGCGTGTGGGACTGTAGGTGGGGTTGGAGGCGGAGGCATTTTCGTCCCTATGCTTACTTTGATTGTTGGGTTCGACACCAAGTCCGCGGCTGCTCTTTCCAAGTGTAAGAATCTGCTCACCTGTCCAATAGGTCATTCCTTTTTTTTAAGTAACGGGTTGGCCTAAATCCTGGGTTCTAGATGGTATTGGGTTTTATTTTTTTCCAAAGCAAATTTTTTTTCCATTCCGCAAAAACTAAGTGTTGGCATAGGCCATTCCATCTTCATTACAAGAAAAACTAATGTTTTTCTGTACGGAAGTGCGAACTTTGAAGTCTAGTTCAAGTAGCAATAGACGTAAGATTCTAAAACCAGATGGTTGAACAAGGAAAAGGAGCATGCTAGATCACCAATTATTTTGCAACATGGTTATTTCTACAGTTGAAATCAGTGACCAAAGGATCACTAATTACCATGTAATATTTTTGCAACGGTACTGTTATTTTTGTGCTTAGATTGGACAACTTAGAGTAAAAGTGGACAATTTGATGACGAAGCAACAGAGTTTAATTGCTTTAAAAGGTTAGGGACAGGAAACTGAAAGGACTTATTTGGTTAAAAGTTGTAGACTTCTCGGGAATGTTAATGTCTTTTTGTCTCTGGATGTTGACACACTGTTTTTCTACGGTAGAGGTTAATAAAATATGGGTTTTACTTATTTTTTCGGTGAATCTCTAGTATACAGACTCCAGAACCGTCTTGGTATTGCAGGTATGATCATGGGGGCATCAGGGTCATCAGTTTGGTACAATTTAAGGGTGCCCCACCCGGCAAGGGACGTGCCAATCATCGACTACGACTTGGCCCTTCTGTTCCAGCCAATGCTCATGCTCGGTATCACCATTGGAGTGGCTCTAAGTGTTGTCTTCCCTTACTGGCTCATCACTGTTCTCATCATCATCCTCTTCTTGGGTACCTCTTCAAGGTCCTTCTTTAAGGGTATTCAGATGTGGAAGGAAGAAACCATCCTCAAGGTACCAATACAAAGTCGAAAAATGTCGGGTCTTATTAACTATACCATTCCGATTTCTATTGGTCTTTAGTTCTTTGATTGTTTTGCATAAGACCATTCCAATTTGTGCTGGTCCCTTTTTAAACATATGGTATACATAGTCGAGAAATTTCGGGTTCTGATAGTTTTGCATAAAATTCTTGCAGAAGGAGATGGCTAAGCTGCCAGAGACCATAGTAAACTCCACGGGTGAACGTAAGACGCTAATTATATTGGATTTTTTTGTGTCAGGACTAATAAGACTGAAGACCATGTGATAAAATATTAATTGCACATGAATCAGTGACAAGTCGTTGTCTTTGTCTGTTGTTTTGCAGTTCTAATAGATGCAGAATACGAGCCACTAGCTCCCAGACCAGAGCGAACAAAATTAGTAAGCAAATTCTACTCCATTTTATATATTTTTTTCTTTAGCTATTGTATGCTTATAATATTTATTTTTTTAAAATTCATTATGTAATTATTTCTTATTTTCTGCTAAATTTCTTGTAGCAATTGATGTGCTTCAACCTTAGGTGGAAAAAGCTTTCTGTGCTGCTGGTTGTGTGGATTTGTTTCCTTCTCCTCCAAATTTTTAAGGCAAGTTACGAGCTATCACTGTAACTTTTACATTCTTAAGACTCGAACAAAAATCTCATTAACTGAATTCTGAATGCGAGTTCACACTAAAATTATTCCATAATGCCCTTTTCTTACCTAACTTGTTTTGGCAGAATGATGTAGCAGTTTGCAGTTCATGGTACTGGGTCCTCTTCTGTCTACAGGTACACAGTAATACTTTAATCAGCAAAACCTCCATAATTTAATATCTGGGCTCTAACCTACCTTAAGATTCAGGTCCATTTGGGTATGACTACATCTACAAGTTATTAAATATTGTGTGTTTTTCATAAGTAAATCTTCCATTCCACCAATAAAACTTGCACCCAATTAGGATACCAAACATTTAACAACTTTAGTGGTTACGTAAGATGTTTTTTTTTTGAAAAGGTAGATTTTATTACGTATAATAATATTTACAATGTCACGGATTTAGAATTCCCTATAATGATAGTTACATGTAAGATCTAGGTTACAAAGTTCCGAAGCGAAATTTGATGAGTATCTTCATTCTCGTAATTATAATATAGAATGAAGAAAAAATTCTGGATTACTTTTCACTCCATCGATTGTGTAATATTGTGTGTTTGGTGCAGTTTCCGGTAGCATTATTACTGTTTGGTTATGAGGCAGTGAAGTTGTACAGAGAATACAAGAGGAGAATTGGTGTTGGGAATACAGAATTGATCTGCGGGGCTTCGATGGAGTGGACCGCAACCCACATTGCTTTCTGTGCACTCTGTGGGATCCTTGGAGGCACCGTCGGTGGTCTACTTGGGTCTGGCGGTGGGTTCATCCTGGGCCCACTTCTGCTAGAAATTGGTGTTATTCCCCAGGTAATACATGTTCATTTCTTACTGTAGTCAAAATTATTAGAATTTACAGACGAGACTTCGTTTCGAGTGATCAGAAAATTAACGATATAGTTGTCTGCGCAACATGAATTTGCTTAGCCACTAGTGTACAATATAATAACGACAATTGGGTCAAACATTTTTTTGGTGAAAGAGGACCAACCTCTGCACATGCAAAATTATCTAATTCACGTCTCTGAGGTAATTGACGATTTGCTTATTTTTTTTGCTAATTGACAGGTCGCAAGTGCAACAGCCACATTTGTGATGATGTTCTCATCATCCTTATCAGTTGTGGAGTTCTATCTGCTCAACAGGTTCCCTATTCCTTACGGTACAACTGCTAATGCATCAAATCTCATTCGAACTCCGAAGTTAAAAATTGAACAATCCCAAATATTATAAAAAGAAACCTAAATTGACGCCAATGGAAAATATTTCTGACTTGGTATTGATAATATATGCACATTTTTTGGTTCACGCAGCTTTGTACCTGATGGCTGTGTCAGTTTTGGCTGGCTTTTGGGGGCAATTTTTCATTAGGAAGGCAATTACATTCATGAGAAGAGCTTCAATTATTGTGTTTGTTCTCTCCGGTGTCATCTTTGCTAGTGCTATAACTATGGGTGAGATTGTGTTCCCGCTGTTAAGATACACCCTTAATTATTATTATTAATAAAAATAATAATTAAGGTATCCCCTTCATTGACCTGATTATTGAAAACTATTTGATGTTTATTTCTCTTGCAGGGGTAATTGGGATTGTTTCAAGCATAACGATGATTGAAAATCACGAGTTCATGGGTTTTCTGGGATTTTGCAGCAGCCAATGACCTTTGGCTCCTTAGCATGTAATGGGATGTTGGCCAACACCTAGTTGACCAACTTGGTTATAAACCAAAATAGAAGTCTAATGATTAGGGAGGATGAAGTGTGTTTGATGGTATGGTATCAAAAGTGACTCAAAATTCAATGGTTGTAATTTCTGCTCCGAGAAATTTTCTGAGCTACAAATTATTTGTAGGGAGGTATTTCTGTTTTTTATGTATAAACGAGGGGCAAACACAAAGTGTTCTCTAAATTTTATTCATTAATAAATTATTGGTGCAGACTGACCTCTTTCAAATCATCTAGGTACATAATCAAAAAAAATTATGAGGGGATACTTGGAGAACACATTTGCTACGCGGTTGTCCTCCGACCAAGTATATTGTATATGGACATCCCAATCGTGAGCTAGCAACTCCCTCACTCGTCACATGAGGATCGATAAGAAGTGATCACATGCGACCTCGCGTCTGGTACAAAATATCTCCAACACCGAGTCAATCAGGGAGGTATTTATGTTGAATTCGCACATTGAACAAATTTTAGCTAAACCGAAAGTTTTGGGATCATACTAAAAATTTAGGTATAACTTTATTATTATATGAGATCTTGTCTAATTTGACCTTGCATTATTCAATTTACTATATTCAGAAGTTTCAAGTTTGATTCTGAAAACGTAGAGATAACTTGATTTTTTTGTGGAATTATGTCTCATTCGAACATTAGTAATCTTTCAATTTACTAAAGGACATTTAGTCTAACGGTACAAGGAGTGTACTATTTTTAGGAAGTTCAGGATTCAAACTCTGACGTGGTGTAAAAAAAAAGTTAAGAGTGGGAAGGAATATCCAAAGTTCTTCGTTGCGGGAATATACAGGCGACCTTCAATTTCAAAATAGGACAAGTGGCCAGTGATACCAGTAGATCCGTTGGTTATTCGTTCCGTAATGGAATTGTCTCTTTCCGCTACATCCATAACCTTAGATTCGTAATCAAATCGAGCCTCACATGGGTTAAAAAAATATGGAATTGACGTGACACTAGGAGATCAAATAAAAAATGAATTGGAGGACAATTGCAGATTTGGTTGTTTGTTTCGCGCCAAATGTGTGGCCTCCCGGATTTTAAAGTGTTGCGACGGTGGACCCTTAAATCAACCGCTTAGTATTGCTATGGAAAGTTTGTACTATGGTTCTTCAAGTACGAAGTGTAGGAATGAAAATAGGTAGGTAGGATCAATACGATCTAAATCAAAATCTTAGATCTAGAGTAGGGTCAGTCTTTATTAGATTCTGAAGATATTTTATATAATAATCCATATCCAATTTATTAAGGTCATTGTGGTCGAATTCAAGATTCATTCTCTACTCATTCATCTATTAACTTGCATTTAAATTGTAAAAAAAAATACATTCACGTTAACCCCACTTCAACATTCAATGATATAAAAATATTAATATATAATTTTAATAAAGAAGCGAGTGATTTTACCTATTTTCGTAATAAGTTCCATGCAAAAGTTTAAGATTTGAGAAAAAAAATATATTTATATGTTAATCTAGATGAGTTCAACTTGGTTCTATTGGACTACCTTTGTTTCCGTGGATTGGACAAGACTGGACTGAGATTTTTGCCGAAACCCATGTTTGGTGCAACATATGGCTTGCACAAAGTTAGAAGTTTATCCAAAACTACCTTCAAATTCTTGTCCCATCTTTTTAACCATGGGCCAGAAAATTCTGTCCAATGACAGAAATTTCTTCTCAAATTTTTTTACCATATTACCCTAAACTCTTTCTCTTTTTATATTTGTTCACCATATTTAACCCAATTAAAAATGCTCATTTTATCGAAGATGTGATTGACGTATCTAATATCTATTTTTTTAAACTTAAATTCAAATATTTCAATATTCGGATACAAATTCAAATTTTCTGAATTTTATATTTTCATAACGAAACTATCTAAATATATTTTATTTGCTATAAATAATTTCGAATGATATTTTATTTGAATAAAATTGCAACTAACAATTTTTTTAATAAATTAGATAATTTAGATTTTCTGTGTCCAAATTTTTGGATATTATACAATTTTTTTTAATACGGATAACATAAAAAAATGATTGTTCGAATATTTGAGGTAGTTAACATTTGAAAATGGAAAATGGATTTTCTCTATTGTTTCTTTGAAGGATAATTTTATTTTTTACAAAAATTTAGGTTGAACTATTACATGTACCAAACAAGAATTGTACTTGATGTATTGAAATTACCAAACATTTGACAGAACACTTAAAACAAATAGTTCTATTTAGTACTATTTTGTTCTGTTTCTCGAGGCCTCTCTAGAGAGGTATTGAAAGCACCCTTAGGGTATGGTCTCATTTATTGGGTTGCAGGTGGAATTTGAGTCTCGACGTACTATAACCATATCCAAATTGATATTCGAATTTAAAAATCGACAAATATCTTTACTCTATCCTAAACCCAAGAGACTTTAGACCCTTGGTTGGGCAAGGGTCTCACACGAGGTCTGAATCATTGAATGTGGTATATTAGGGTTTATGATTTTACAAAGTGACAATTTTTTATAGGCTATAGAGAGTTCACTTTTTACTCTTCTATATTTTATTGAAGGATCATCGGTATTGTCACTTGATATGATATCAAAGATCCATCATATAATTACTCACCTATCTAGTTAGATGTTTGTTTTTTGGTTTTTTTTACTATGGTCACAATTAGGAGTGAGCATTCGGATAATTCGAATATGAATTATCTAAAATATTCGAATTTGCATTTTTGGTATCCGAATCCGAATAAAGAATTATCCTATATTTGATATCCGAAATTTTTTTGAATACAGATTCGGATAATCTGAACTATCCGATTTTGACCAATTTTTTTACAAAAATTTCCTTTTGCCTCACGCTTCTCACCCTCAAACACTTTTACTCTGTTCTTTTCTTTGTAAATGGAATTGAAATAGAATATCACCATAATGAAACAGCAAGAAGAGAAGGAGAACCACACAAGCAGCGCCGAGAGTCGGGACGGGGACGAGGACCATCACGAGCAACGACGGGGAGTCGAACAATAACAAACTCTAGCAGCGCCGGGGAGCCGTGGAAGAGGAAGAGGAAGAAAATGACACGAGCAGCAGTGGGAGTCGGGACGAGGACGGAAGGTGGGCGAGCTCGAGAACTGATGGGGACAGTATGTTGAGGATTTTTTGATGATTAGGTTTATTTATTTTGGAATTGGGGATTTTTCTATTGTTTGTATCCTGGAGTTTGATGAAGGGGAGTGGGTGACTTTGGTGGGTTGTGAACGGATTATGTTGGGTGGGCTCTTTTTGGTGGGATGGACCTGAGCTTGTTAGGTAATTTTTTTTTCAAGTTTTCTAGTTCGGACATATATTTTCAAACACTTAGGATTTCGGATAATCCGAATTAGTAATATTACTATCAGAATTCGAATCCGAATACAAAATTATCTGAATTCGAATCCGAATCTAGAAAAAAAGATATCAAATTTTATGCCCACCCTAGTCACAATGAGAAACATCTGTAAGTTTTAAATTATCTGTTTAAGAGAGATTTGAAAATTTTAAATAAGCAGTTCACCAAAAAAAAAAGATAAATAAATGTACATATTTATTTGTATTTTATAAATTTAAAACTTTTCAAAAAAAATATAATTTTATTTTAAACTTTAAACCCAAAAAAATTATTTCATTTGATTTTAACTTTTAAGCTGGAAATGCCCACTGGGCTCTGGACGGTTGACTGGGCTTCTAACAAAGGAAAAAAGCCCCCCTAGGCTTTGAGGATACAGATATCACCACAAAAGCGGTCCAATCCACCAGAAAATTTCCCACGATACCAACCAACGGATCAGATGACACTTCACTTTCATCCAACGGTGGAAAAAATGACCACTGGAGAGCCGCCTATAAATTAGTCTCCCTAAAAAAACCCATTACCTCTTCTAGGGTTTCTAAGGAATTGAAAGAAGCGGCAACTGCAGCACCACCGGCGTCGGCGATGGTTCTCAAGTAAAAATCTCTCTCTCTCTCTCTCGCTCGCTCTTGCTGTCTCTCTCGTTGCGCGTTTCATTTTCGCTAAGATGGGCATTTGTTGTTCCTGACGATGTCGTTTTGGGACGGGGTGACAGGACGGAGCTGTGCCGTTTCAGCGGCCAGAAGATTTACCCAGGGAAGGGCATCAGATTCATCCGATCCGATTCCCAGGTCCCTGCCTTTTATTTTACATTTAATACACATATTGACCTTTTTGCCCTTTTATTATTGGTGTTGAAAATGACTGGCTGAATCTGTTTTTATGGCGGTTAATTGATGTAAATTAGGTTTTCCTCTTTGCGAACTCGAAATGCAAGAGGTACTTTCACAACAGGTTGAAGCCTTCCAAGCTCACCTGGACTGCCATGTTCAGGAAGCAACACAAGAAGGTTAGACTTCCTTTGCCTTCTCCCATATCCCAAGTGCAGAATCTTGTCTTTGTTGATGTATTTGTGATGAACTCAATCGAGTTTGGTTCTCGTGAATGAGAAATGATTTGGTTGATCTGTGCGATTGAAATTGAGCGGGACTGTTTGTCGTGGTGAACTTTAGGACATTGCACAAGAGGCTGTTAAGAAGAGACGCCGTGCCACCAAGAAGCCTTACTCCAGGTCTATCGTCGGTGCTACCTTGGAGGTCATCCAGAAGAAGAGAACTGAGAAGCCAGAAGTCCGTGATGCTGCCAGGGAAGCTGCTCTTCGGTGCGCATTTAGCCTTGCCTTACATTGCACGTACATTAGTCTTTTTATGGGTTATGCATTTGTCTGATGGTACTGTTCTAATCGTGAATTTGAAAGTAAACTTATGCCTGTGAATGTGCCCTTGTAGTGAAATCAAGGAGAGGATCAAGAAGACAAAGGATGAAAAGAAGGCGAAGAAGTCCGAAGTGATGGCAAAGACTCAGAAGTCGCAGGGCAAAAGCAATGTTCAGAAGGGTGGAGCCAAGGGTCCCAAGCTTGGAGGTGGAGGAGGGAAGCGTTGATCGGTTGCTATGTTAACCTGATACTAGACTGATCTTTGGCTAGTTCCCTCTTCTCACAATTGAATTTCGAAGAAATAGTTAGTATGCTTTCTCATTTCAGTTTTGCAAGGATCTATTGGCAGAGAGGTACTTACGTTTCTGTCATTTTTTGTTCACATTATATATCCTGCAGGACCTGCACTAATGTTTGGAGTTGTCATTTCTCTTTTGTTTTGAATAATGTTGTTTTTGCTATGCATATTCTGCTACGCGTGCCGTTAAGCTCGATGGAAACAGAAAACTATCTTGCTCGATTCGGACAAGGTTTCTTGCACAAATTGCCATTGTTTTTGTAATATGGAAGTTGTGCCAATTGTTCCCTGAGCTGGAAAGTTTGGACGGGAATTATGTGCCAAAAGGTCTTCCCAATCCAAAACTTCTTGTAGCTGTGCCGCGGAGCAGTAGGAATCGGTCTCTAGGATTCTTGGACTGCATGGTCCGGCGGTCTTATCTAATATTTTTTTGGTCGATCGGAACATACCTAATTTAGTTTTGAGTTGGGAGTACAAGGCAGGAATGCATATGGTAGTAAAGCTTGACCTAACAACTTCAGTCGATCTTAGTTTTTTTTACGATATTAATAGTCGAGTACTGTTAGATTTTATTTTAGGGTGTGATTGCTTTTAACCCAGATTTTGACTTTGAACTGCCCGGATTTTGCATTAGTTCAGATTTTGACCCTCATCGGCCGTAGAACCCACACCCCGTTCATGTTTAGGCATGTATTCATGAGTGCCAATCCAAATATCAAAACACATTTCCCCAATGAAAATTGTACTCCTAAAAAAATGAAAATTGTGTTCCTAAAAAAAATGAAAATTGTATTCGTGGCAGCTCACACGGTTTTGATTAATCTTTCGCTACTACTCAACGACACGTACCTTTGGGGTAATGAGGCACCTACTACTACATGGTTCGATTAGTAATAAGACGAACGATTTGTACGTTAGTATCGGTGCGAATTTTAGGTGAATCAAATTTTTTTATCACTTGACTAATTTCTAGAGGTGAGTTCAACTTTCTTTGTTAATGCCTAATGGTGGAGTTATGTATATTTATTATGGACAATAAATAATACCAAATCTAAAAAAATTAACTTATTTTAAATTAACAACTTTAGGTTATCAATTTTTTTACGTACGGAAGCACATTGCTTAGAAATCCGAATTAAAAATAATTGTTTTTTTGCTGTTTAGGAAAATGCCAGAGGTAATATAAATATACAAACTGATCCGATGGGCCTACCGATTGTGGTATGGTACTCCTTAGCCGAAGCCCACGCCGTGTAGTTCTCCTTTCGCCGGAGCCCAAGGGCTAGCTTTGAACGTGGCCTCCGGTGGGTAAGGCGCTCATGAATTTTCAACCCACTAATCTATCACCTTAAAATTTTGAATTATAATAATATTTAAAACACTTGGAAAATTATAAAGATATTTAAGTTTTTTTTTTTGCTTCTAAAAAAAAACCTTAGATTTTCGTAGACTTCTGAAACTAGAGTGAATGAATAAAGTTTGCCGAAGTTTCTCATTCGTGTGTCTTAAATTGTTCCACTCGTCGGACATTATCTCAATTTGGAAATTTGTGCAAATTTCACAATTTTAATATGAATGGCATCAGTACTTTAACTATCATATTTTTAAAAGTAAAAAATTTATATCAATATGATTATTTCTCTGCCATGGGCTTGGATATGTCATATTGATTCAGTTAACTTCAATTTTGTTGGGTCATTAATTTTTTAGCCGACTCCCCTGAATCAAATCTACGTGGATTACTAAGTAAGGATATTCCAAAAACAATGTTTAATTAACTTTTCTCTTTATTTTTATTAAGTTCACCAACATTCTTTCAACATGTTAGAAATGTTTTCAGCATCTCTCCGACTTTCTCAACACTAAAAATTCAAAATCTCGTTTGAAAATTTATAATTATCAACTCACAATTTCTCTAGATGTTGAAATTCCTCCGTGTGATTACGTGGACTCGTCGATGTTAGCCCTTGTCAGAAACCGTACTAAATGTTTGTCAGGTCCTTAATATGTTGTTCTCCATGAATAAATTTCGACGTACTTTTTACCAATTTGAAAAACTACGGCCGTGTGCATGTTCCCTCCAAGGTTGGCAAGTCTATCCTTGTGGCTTTTGCTTCAATACTACGTCGTCGTACGGTACGATTAATAAAGAAACTAGATATTCATTCAGAAAATGATTTTGTATCACGACATTAATGGTGTTAATTAACGACACCCTAATGAAAATGAATAAAAATAGTTACTTCTGAAAATTAATTTTTGGGTTAAATTAGAACATTCAATGTGATGCCCAATCCATATTCAAATTCGGTAGAATATTTGAATTATGACAAAACTATCAACAAATATTTAACGCTGACACGTTTTCAAGTTTACTAATTAATCCATTTTAGATAAATATTTAACATTGATGCGTATTAAAAAATTTGAACTCCATAACTATTGATTAAATTTTCCAACATAAATCATAATTAAGAGCTCATTAAATATGATAATAACATCAATCCGGTTGCTATTACCACTACATGTAGCAAATGGAAATGGCTAATTATTTTTTTCAAAAAACTACCCTAAACACACACAATACTTGGGATTATAGCCTTACAGAAGCAGAGTAAAAGTACATGGAAATTAGGTATATAAACAACACAATTTATGGGTCCAAGCTAAGAAGGATAAGATGGGAGACCGGGAAGGGACCAGTAAGGTGATGGTACTGGGGTGAACTCCTCCGGGCCGAGGAAGTAGTTGCACTCCGCAATCGGGTGGTGGTGCGGACCTCCGCTGCCACGCGGCGGCTTACCACTACCCGAGCCCCGGAGCGCCACCGATGTGCTCTCCACTGTCTCCTCTCCGGAAGCGTCGGTGTAGCCCGTCGACATTGGCTTCCTGCCGCCTTCATCTCTAAGCATAGCTTTGAGTTTCATAACCTACACACGTCCAATATTTTCATGCAACTCTAAATTAACCTCTATATAAAATAATCATCATGTAATTAATTATATGTAAGACAACCATATAACATTAATACTCCTAACATCATTTGCAAGCATATAATTAGCTAAATGTGAAGCATAAAAAACCAGTTCCTTAACATACGCAAATATAATTTTAGGAGATAATGCTACGATGGTAGGATCTTTAATTAATTAAATGTTGTACTTTCCTTGAGATAGATACACAAATTTATTATGTAAATGCTGGTACTTAATTATAAGTACTCATTGATGATTTGAATCGTTCCCAGAAGATAATTATTAATCATGTAATTAAAGAGTGTGTACGGTAATTCAAGTAGCAGGCAATTCATAATGGAACGAAGTACGAAAGTCTTAAATTCAAGCCTTACCTCTTCTTGGAGATTCTGCTTCTCCTTGGAGACGGCATCGAACTCCTGCTTAAGGGCGTCGTAGAGGCGTTCGAGCTGCTTGGCCTTCCACCGTGCGCGGCGGTTCTGGAACCAGACGGCGATCTGCCGCGGCTGAAGCCCTAGGTCACGTGACAGCTTCATTTTCCGGTCAGGGTCCAGCTTGACCTCCTCCTGGAAGCTCCTCTCCAGCGAGTCCAGCTGCTCGGTCGTGAGCCTCTTCTTCCTGTCTTGGCTGCTCCCGTAGCCCATCTTCTCCATCCCCGAGTACGCCTCCCCCGCCATCCCCGGGTGCTTCATCTCCATCCCTGAGAATCCGGCTCGAAAATATTAGACCGCGGTTCTGAAGTACAATCTCAAATTATCGACCCGTCTGTTATCATTTGAGTCAGGTTTCACAGACGGTGCAAGTTGGCTTGCTTGTTGAAACCTAGATAGATTTTTTTTTAAGTAGTTCTTTTTTTTTTGTAGTTGGTAAGTGCAAAATTTTACTAGTTAAAGGAGAAAAACGAATGTAATTACTCGCACCAAAAGAAAATCATTGGGGTTGCGAGGCCGGTAAAACACTAAAACTAACGAGAGTAGAATTTTTTTATAAGTGGAATTTTTTATTAGCTCCAAGAAAAAAAAAAGTGGAATGATACACCAAATAAGCTCCTAGTTTTTTGTTAATATTGATATTCAGACACTCCCATTAATCAGTTTCAAGTGGGGTTAGATTTTTTAATGGTGAAAAAATTCTCCTTTTACATTGCTGCGTTCTCGGGACTCAAATCTAGGAACACAAACTAGATTTTTATTACTTACACCTTGCATGGGAGTAGTATTCATGTGTCTATCTATCTCTCATGCAAAAAATATAATGTAAATTACTACTGTATCAACAAAAGGGTACTGGAAATTCCGAAGTTGATGAAACATGAGGTAAAATGGAAGCATAACGCAACGTATTAACGAGAATTAAGAATCAAATTAAAAGAAAGAGGTAGAAGAAGATAGAGAGTAGAAACGAAGTAACCTGGATATGGGTCGTAGCTATAGTTGTAGAGGAAGTTAAGAGAAGTGTCTGGCCCAGCTGGCCGAGAAGAAACCAAGTTCCTTAAGTTGGTATTCCAATCCATCTCGTGGGTGGTCTCTATCGCTCGGCTTCTTTCGTGTCCCTTTGCCTCCTCTCTGGTTCGTGTTCAACCGTGCGTGTTTCGCTATTATACGAGGTCGGGTCGGGGCGGGGAAGAGCCAAAGTCTGGACCACAAGAGGAGGGGACACACACGGAGTAAAGAGGGGAGGCGTGGGGCGAGAGGAAAGAGGATGGACTAAAAGGGGATGATGCCTTGTAGCGCTTTCTAAACTGCTGCAACTTTCTTTGTTCCTTTGGGTACCGAGAAAGAAGAAGAAGAGGGGAGGTAGAGAACGTGGAATTGGGATGAGGAGGGAGGTGGGTGGGTTTTCCTGGTCTGGACTTCACTTTTGGGGAGCAGCAACAACGCCCCTCCTTTAAATACAGAGGGGACGGTTGTCGGGATAAGGCTTCGAGATTTGATCGACTGTCATCGTAAATCAACACAAGTTGGTAAGAGATAATAATTCACTTAATATTATGATTTTCTTTCAAGTTTTATGAAAGTAAAAGATACTATTGAGAAAGACATTATTAAAATAAAGTACGGCAATGTTCGACTTGGATACGAAAGATTACGCAAAAATATTGGGAGAGGGAGATAGAGGAAAGGTCGCAATCATGGGGGTGGTCCCTTAAGTAAGACCTGTGTCTGCTGTTACTGCTATTATATGCCTCCTTCGCCTTTGGGCCTCTCGACACAGCGGCCTGACTCCTAAATACATTACACAAGTGCTGCGATCGCCTCCACCTCATTCCTAAAGCCTTCAATTTCTCCCCCCTGTTTTAATCTGTACATCTGTTTACGTTGCAATTGTCTTTTTTTCTGGGTACTATTTGGTACCAATATATTCACTAAATTAATTAATTTAATTCGATCTGAACTAGAGAGAGTGGCAAAGCTTGGTTACATTTCTAAAACTCAACTTCGAAACTTGTAATCAAAATAGAATACCCACGCGCTTGAGGATATACCAATAAATGCATGGATAATTAATAATTTACAAATATGAGTACTTTGATATCGTTTTAATTAACCGGATTGATGTTGGGTTATTGTAATTCTGTTCAATTGTAAAATATCCGAAAAGAAAACAGCTGCTCCAGCTCTAAAGCGCTTGAATAGATATTCTGATGATTCTCATGCATTAACAATATTTTATTCTGATGATGCTCTCATGTTCTAGGCTTTGTGATCTGAAATTTAGCATCCCTTTTTCTTAGCAAATGTAGAGTAACATGTTCGTCTAATTAAATGTAGATGATACAATTTATTTAATCAAATGTAGAACAATTTTATCTACTCATTGTCTTATGTTTTAGGTTGGATATAAAGATTTTAACAAAATATCAGTTCAGTAAAATTCATGACATGTGAAACAAAGTGTTCAAGATCCTACCGTACGAACTTCGTCCTCAACCGTGCAAAGTTCAATCCAGTAATTCAAACGAGGTTCGGTTGAAGTGGCGAGTCGACACTCCATATTATAATTGGCAGTAGAAAAGAAAAAAAAAAGTAAGTTTTTCTCTACTAATAAATGCAGACTGGTTGAACTGAAAGTTAATGACAAGATTTTTGTTAAATGCATTTATAAGAATCCAAAAAAGAAAGTGGGGTCAATTGGCCCACTCAAGTAAGCATAGATCCGCCTCTGGCAGACAGAGGGTGGCAACTACTTAATCAATAGAAGAAGGTCCGCGATCCCGTACTGCCCCAATAAAAGACAAACCAAATCAGGTTGGATAAGAATCCAAAAGCAGATTTATAATATTAACTAATAACAGCAGATTTGTAACAGGTGAATTTTCTAAGCATATGACACGGAATCGTACGAGCGAATTCACTGCGAGCAACGATATTTTACGGGATTAATTTGTTCTAGTACTATGTTAGAATTATCATATTTAATCTAAAATTATTAAAATAATAGATAAATTAATTTTCTACATTTATAAAAAACTCACAACACTTACGATTGGTCTTATGATAATCTCGACATGAGTTATGGTCAACTACTACAATTAACGCTAAATTAGGCACAAATTTTTTCAAATTGGATCCATTTTCGAAAAGTTTCATTCAAAGAAAACCCGTATATCAGATTCACTTTTTTTTGGGAAAAGTCCATTTTAGTACCCAGTGGTATCGCCCAAAATCACTTTAGTACCCTGTGATAAAAAACCGACCAATCGAGTCATACTTATTCCAATTAACATCAAAAAGGTCCTCGAGAACCTGCCCGGACCCGCCCGAATGCTGCCCGGACAACCATCTTCTTCCCTCTCTTCCTCTCCTCCTCCTCCTCCGCCTCCTCCTCCACTTCGTCGTCCTCCTCCTCCTCTTCTCCTCCTCCTTGTCCTCCACTTCGTCCTCCTCCTCCTCGTCCTCCTCGTCCTCCTCCTCCTCCTCTACTTCGTCCTCGTCCTCCTCCTCGTCCTCCTCCTCCTCCACTTCGTCCTCCTCCTCCTCCACTTCGTCCTCCTCCACTTCGTCCTCCTCCTCCTCCACTTCGTCCTCCTCCTCTTCTCCTCCTCCTCCTCCTCCTCTTCTCCTCCTCCACGTGGCGCCACGTCATCAAGTTTTGGTGACGTGGCTGGCCACATAGTCCGGGCAGCGTTCGGGCGGGTCCGGGCAGCTGTCCGAGGACCTTTTTGATGTTAATTGGAATAAGTATGACTCGATTGGTCGGTTTTTTACCACAGGGTACTAAAGTGATTTTGGGCGATACTACAGGGTACTAAAGTAGACTTTTCCCTTTTTTTTCATATTGATGTGGTTTACTTATATCGATGATCATCATCCTGTAATTTTCTGACCCACTTTTCTATTCTGGCATTAGCTGGTCCACGCTCCTTACCTTAATTAATTAACTTGCAGTCCACCACAGAAGAAAGCTGATTTCTTCTTTCCACTATACGTGAAATTGTTTTTGGCTGAATGGCTATTGAATGGTGTGTACACTCTAGCAACTAGGTAGAGGGAGAGATGGAAAGTGACCCAAGTTGTGTTTTTCTTTCTTGTGTTTATGTGGGTAGACCAAGAAACTCCAAGAAGATAAGCTAGCCATTTAAATTAGTTAGAGGCTACCATAAGCATTTAGATTAACATGTAAGAGAATTGTTATAGTTTAAGCAAAAAATTTTAAATTCGCGCTATTAGATATATAGTAGTGTTAAATATTTGTTGAAAGAATTTATGATCATATTTAGCTCGATCGTGATTTTTTATTATTAATCGGTATAGTAAATGTCCGAATAACAATTGGTAAAAAAAATGTAATTAAGAGATTAAAAATAGGGAGAGGAAATAGGTCTGGAGTCCTAAAAGAGTGAAAGAGATGACACGAAGGTCTCAGCCACCCCAAATTTCTTTCTCATTGAAGTTGAAGATTTTGGGCTCTTTTTCTTTTTGAGTCATTAAATGGAAAGTGGTCGTTTCTGGATTGGCGATGACAACATCTCACAACCAATAGCTAAGGGCGCCTAAAATAAAATTAATATCGTAGGTTAAAAATCGAAATGTTCTATGGGATTTGGATATAGCCCAGTTGTGCATTGACAGTGGTTTCTGGTCTGCAAAGCAGCAAATCGTTGCTGATTTTGGACTGGAAAACTTGGTGCAGCTATCTGAGGAGTCTCTCCCTGCGATGCAACCTTGTGTTACAGCTTCTATTGCTGCTTCTGTTTGCAGTTTGGTGGATATGCAACCTTTGGCTGCTGACGTAGGTGCTAATGAAGTGCATTTGTTGGAGGTTCTGTTGGGATATGTCGAGAAAAGAAGCAAATGGTGGAAATCGAAGGTCCAGCGGCCGTTAGCCCCCTAGCCTTCGCTGGGGGGGAGTTACAGAATGTTGAATTTCTGAAGGCCCAGCAGGCGCTGTCCTCCCAGCGGCCGCTGGGAGGACAGCGCCTGCTGGAGTGCACTGCGATAATTTTTTCAGTTTTGCTCGAACTCTTGTTTTGGACTCCTACGATGACCTAGATAGATTTCTTGTACTCCAAGGGTTAGTCCATTATATAAGGACGTATTACCCAAGGGTCTTATAAGGTGTTGTGACTCGGATCCATCAATAAAAGTTATCCTTTCTCCCCGTGGACGTAGGCACTAGGCCGAATCACGTTATCTCTTGTGTCCGTGTTCTTTGCGCATTTTGTTCTCTTGATTGCTGAATTCCTAACAATTAGTATCATAGCTTGAGTTGGAGGATGACGAACGGCATGAAGTTTGCTCTTGTGAAGTTCGGTGGTTCTTCGAATTTCGGGTTATGGCAAAGGCGTGTCAAGGATCTCCTCGTGTAACAAGGGATGGTCATCGCGCTCTCGGAGAAGAAGCCCGAGAAGATGGAGGACCAAGAGTGGAAGAAAATGGGGGCCAAGGCGGTGGCGACAATTCGCTTGTTCTTGGCAGACGATGTGATGTATCACGTCATGGATGAGGAGTCACTAGCTGAGGTATGGAAGAAATTGGAGGTGAAGTATATGTCTAAGTCTTTGTCGCTTAAGATGACGGGGGGCTCAGATTTGAGCCAACACATCAATATTTTCAATCAATTATTGAGTGATTTGAGAAGGGTCGATGTGAAGTTCAAGGAGGAAGATAAAGTATTGTTGCTCCTGTATTCGTTATTGGCTTCCTACGAGAATTTGGTTACAACCTTAACTTGGGAGAAGGAGTCCCCTGGTGTTGGAGGAGATCACAAGTGCTCTGCTAGGGTTTCATCAAAGGAGAAAAACTGGCGATGAACGAATGGAAGGACTGGTTATGAGGGGTAGTTATGATGGTCGTAGTGAAGGAAAAGATGGAAGGAGATCTAAGTCGTGATTAAGGAGGTTCAAAGGAAATTACTTCGAGTACAGAGAAAAAGGGCACGTGAAGAAGGATTGTCCAAGAAGAACTCGGGATGGCGAGAGAAAAGAATCTGGTTCCATGAGTGCAGCCTCTTGCTCGGACAGGTTAGATGGTGACTGTCTTTCTGTTTAGTCAGGCCCAAAGCATGCTAATTTCTAGATTTTAGATAGCGCCTGTTCTTTTCACATGACGCAAGAGAGGGTGGTTCGACACCTACAAGTTCATTGATTCAGGTATGGTGACTGTGAATGATGGTTCTGCTTGTAGACTCACTGGCATAGGTGATATCTGGATCAAGATGTGTGACGGTGTTGTGGTGAAGTTGTGTGGGATTAGGCATGTTCTGAAGTCGGAGAAGAATTTGATCTTATTAGGAGCCTTAGATTATAGCGAGTATGGCTATAAGGTTGTAGGCAGGCTAATTGAGGTGGAGAAAGATGCTATGATGGTGATGAAGGGTGAAAGAGATGCAAGGAATACCTATAGGTTAGTGGGGGGCACTGTTGTAGGTGGAGTTATATCTTTGGGTTCCGATGGAGAGGAAAAAAGCTCAGGTCATATGAGGTTAGTTCGTATGAGGGAGCAAAGGCTTGACATGGATGATTTGAGTGCAGTTGAGATTCGCGGAGATATGGATAGTAAGCTATGATTATTTCGTGGAGGCATGGTTGGCAGGGAGCCATGGTTATCTCGGAGAAGCTTTGTTAACTGGGCTTCGTTATGGTTGTCTAAAAGAACGTGCACGTCAAAGGTGTTTGGTAGGTTTAGCATTGGGTATGTGAAGCCATTGGTTACACCACGGGCAAATCAGGTATCTCACTCAAGACCGAACGATAGAGTTCGAGGCATGTCGAGGGTTCTACTTTGTAAAACAAAAGGTTGCCCTTTGTATGCTATGTCACGTAGCATTGGTTTGAGGCAAGAAGGTCTAGCAGAAAAGTAGTTTGAGGTTGCGGAGCATGGGGTTGACCGGAAAATAGAGGGCGCGTCTATTGGTCGCAAGGTTGCTTCGGCAGGTGGACTTGCTAGTTGGAGTTCAATAGAGATTGGAGAGAATAGGCCAAGTAGGCTCGGAAGCTCGAGCTTGAAGGTTAACTCCAAGTGATTGAACAGAAAAGGTGGCGAGAAAGTGGAGATGGTCTTATTAATGGTGGTTATCTATGGTTCGAGGTAGAGTTGGTACAGTCGTTTAATTTCTCAAGTTCTCATGGTTCTTCATGGGGTGGTGTTTCATCAAGGTAGAGTTTGTTGAAGTTCGGGTTGAGCTTCATGGTTCTTCGCAAGAGATATTTTCTCGCGAAGGTAGAGATTGTTGGAATATGTCGAGAAAAGAAGTAAATGGTAAAAATCGAAGGCCCAGCGGCCGCTAGCCCCCTAGTCCTCGCTATGGGGGAGTTACAGAATATTGAATTTCTGAAGGCCCAGCGGCCGCTGGGGGGACAACGCCCGCTGGGGTGAACTGCATGAATTTTTTCAGTTTTGCTCGGACTCTTGTTTTAGACTCCTAGGATGACCTAGATAGGTTTCTTGTACTCCAAGGGTCCGTCCATTATATAAGGACGTGTTACCCAAGAGTTTTGTAAGGCTTTATGACTCAGATCCATCAATAAAAGTTCTCCTTTCTCCCCGTGAACGTAGGCACTAGGTCGAACCACGTTATCTCTTGTGTCCGTGTTCTTTGCGCGTTTTGTTCTCTTGGTTGCTAAATTCCTAACAGGTTCCATCAGTTGAAGGTGGGCTGCTACGTTCGGCCCCTCCTTTGCTTGGGAGAGGCGGGGCTCCCCTGCAAACTCCTTCCCGGTCTAGCTCTTGGATTAGGAAGCTGACTAGCAAGGCTGCAGCTTTAAAGATGGCCCCGAGGAGAAGTGTTTCGGTTCGTTCCTCTCATAAGGAGGTTCCCTCCTAGTCGAATCAGGTTGGATTTAAAGTGCGAGATGATGCTCGAGAGGAGCCAGATGCCGAAAGGGAAGTGAAGCTCGCATTTTGTACGCTTAACTTGGCCTAGCGGATGGGTATGTCTTGGAAGGCAGATTTCCCGGCCATTATTCAGGAAATTATGGATGTTATGAGGAGAAATTGTCAGACTAGAGTTCATGATCCTCCGTAGTTCTTATTTAAGTTTTGTGGGCGTGGGCATTTTGGATAGGAGTTTTCTGTACATTTTTTCCTTGCTTTGTCTTTTTTAGGTTATTGAGGTTCGGATTTAGGCCTTGACGGTCTTATGAGGATACTTTAAGAATTATGAATTAGATAGTGGTTATCATGTGTTATGATTTATTCTATCTAATTCTTTAGGTGTTATCTTGAAACAAATGGATGTAATCTCCTTACCGGGTTCTTGGAGTAATGCGACAACTTTACTTATAAAAAAAATGTTTTATGGGAATGAAAAAAAAGGCGAACAGGTAAGGCGGAACGATCTATAATTAATTCAAAGATTTAAAACTATGCATAGGTAGAACTCTCATCAATTTTCTGTTTATGGAGGTGGGCCTCCGTTACGTTTATTTTTTGGTCCTATTTTTTTTATTGCTACAATGCGTGATTTTATAATAGAAAAGGCTGTAAATGTGTTTCGCACGTTTAATATTTTTTCAAAGTCACATTTTTTGATAATTTTTTCACCATGGTTAGTTTATAATAATTCATCAGTGACACTTCATTTTTAGTTTTTTATTATTTTCAGAATTTTTTAAGTTAATGACATGTGAGCACCAACACGAGAGAAAAATGATTTGCTTTTGATGTGACTATCCATGTGAACAACATTTCTAGGAATTCGTAATAAAAATTGTGAATTTGAGAAAATTTATCATCAAATCTAACTCATACGAGTAAAATAATATTGAATCACGAAATATTAATGTGATCTTTTCCCTTTTATAAGTCAACAATTTGATCCAGTATGTTTTGTGGAAATTACGTAAATTCAAAAAGCAATCAACTTGAAGTTTCTTAAATAATAAATTATAATCTTGCTGAATTTGACACCAGTGATTCAGTTATAAAGTCAATATTCTCATTCAATCTTACCGCGATTCACAGTGACGCACTGGTAAAAACAGAACTTTACAGTCCTACTCTCTGTCCATTTAGAAGATCCACTCCTAGTCTACTCTAGCTGTCTAGCGCCACGTACAGTAAAAAAAATAACTCCACGTCATTCTAATTTGGTCAAAATATTGAGAGGTTCCCAAAGTTTGTTGAAATTGATAAAATTAAGATTAGGCATTATCAACTAGTTTTGATACTTTGAGAATCCAACTCATTAGTTATTTTAAAGTTTTTTCAGGCCTGCAATAGACAATGTACAATTACAACTTACCTCGCAAACGCTTTAAATTTATTTTACCATAATTGACAAAATTAGAGAAATTTTCTACGGTTGTTTCTATCCTCATCTTCCATACACACTCTCTCTCAATTTTTTTTATAGAACTGATCATGGTGAACGGTTACCCGGTTTGGTTAATCTGGAATACCTTCGTCAGTAGATTGGCCATCTCCTCGTGCATTGTTCCTTCGGTTGATTCATCGCTCTTTTACTGGATGTTTCGAATTAAAGGTTGTACGGTTGGAAATGTATGATTTTTTTTTACAGCTCGATTATGTGGTGAACTTGAACGAAAAAGAACCGTATGATATTCAAAGCTACGCCCTTCAACCATCAGCTTCTCTATCTTATAATCAACCATCGGGCAAATGAATAGTTATTATGATTTAGGTGCTTATCAGATTTGGCAAGACATGATTTATCCTTGTATTTGGACTCGCTCATTGTTTGATTCCGCCTGTGCCTCAATCGAGAGATTCTTGCTATAGTTTTGTGTGACGATTTCTTAATCATTCACTTTAGGATGTAATTACCATATTTTTATATATAATATTTAGTTATAAAAAAACTGATCAAGGTGAACTTTTGAATTAGTCATTGTGTATAAATATGATAACAGATACTATAAGATCATTTTATTTCCTCGGTTAAAACTTGATTAATCGTTGCCCGGTTACGATAGTATCATTGAACTATAATCATAAACCAACAAAAAGTTGATGTTGGATTTTTGTTAGTTTGAGTTCCTATCTAATATTTAGAACTTGCCTTGATTTAGTACCTTTTTGCATAGTTTTAAAAATATGGTCCGACCGGTGGTCTGACCACTTGGACAGTAAATCAGGTACAGTGAATCGGGTAAAAATATGGTCCGACCGGTGGTCGTTAGGCTTTTGACCGGGGTCTGTACTAACCGGACCAAATCTAGTCGAACGGACCAATTTTGAGGTCCATCCTGACCGGTCGAACCTGGTTCGTACAAAAATAGACAAAATTAGCTTTTTGGGCATTTTCGAGGAAAAAAAGTTGATTTGACAAGTTTATAGAATAATAAATAAATAAATAAATAGATTTATACAGTGGAGAGATAAAAAATTAAGTCTACTTTTTTTGTATGGAAAACAAGTATATTTTAACCTATATGTGTGTAGAAATTTTGGCCAACCCGAAAAACGGTAGAAATTCTGGGTCGTAGCTCCGGGCCGCGTTTTAAAACTATGCCTTTTTGGCACTATGCAAAGGAACAAAACTTTATCCCTAGATATTCATTCATAGCTCCACTTCACTTTAGTCATGGATAAATCACCCTAGTTTAGGTCTAAAAGCGGTGACAATTGTCTAATAAAATACGATACCCTGTTCTTTTGAAAAGTCTTAAGTGATTTGACTGATACTATTTATATCAACAAGGCGCACCTACTTTTTTTACAAATATCTTGAAAGAACTCTAAGATTAAACGTGTTTGACCTAAGGTAATTTAAAGATAGGTGACCTCCTGAAAAATTTTCGAGGTGCGTGTGAGTGAAGACAAAATTCTCAGAAGCTACATGAATTATTTTTTTCCTAAGTGAATGATTATATCCCCAAGAAAAGACCACTAGGAGTGGTTACACCAATGCCACCAAGAAAACCGTACCTTGAGTACTAGATAACGCATATCAGACACTTCAATGATATGCGTTATGTGAGTACATACACCAAAGTAATATCAAAAGTAAACCAAAACCAAAATACCCTAGGTCATGACAAAGAGAGACCCGAATATACACCAAATACCGGACAGAAACACACCTATTTACAACACAAATTATCTAAGTCACGAAGGATCGAAAGTCAAGAATCGCGAACCATAAACCGCAAACTTGATCGCCTGGAAAATATGAAAAATATCCTCCTCCCAAAAAGTTCATAACAATTACGAGACGTCAAACTTAAGCAATAAGTTCCGCCTGAAGTTCATCCTCAAATGACCCCGTGCTATATCAATAATCGTGCGAAGACTAAACGAAGGTGTCACCGGGGACGTTACGTGAAACTTATGAGCTCCTCTCTCTCGCCTAGTAGGGCCATCCACTTTTAATTTTTTTTTGAGGTAGTCGACGTGTTGATCATTGTGATGACATGTCGCTTCCCCTGTTATTAATTTTTTAAAATCCATAATGAAAAGCTATCGGTTTTTTTATTCATTATCCACGTTGTAATTTACTGGAAGTGTAATCACCCGGTTCCAAAGCATCCGGAAAGGTGGATTGCTCAAATTGGCCCAAAGAGATAGAGAAATGAGAGATAGAGTAGACATCAAAGGGCAGACCTATAAAAGAGATTTTTTCTAAAATGGGTAAAAAAGATACATATTTTTTCTAAATAGATAAAAAATTATACATATTTTTAAAATAGGTTGAAAGATTATTTAATATTAAAAAATACTGAAGGAGACAGCCCCAACAAATTGGCGCCTCCAAATAAATTTTTTTTGGATTCCTAAAAAAATATATTTGGTCGTAGAATAAATAAGGAGACACCGAGCAATTAATAGTGGTCGAATTTATCGAAATTAATTTTTTTGCAAATTATGGATAAACTTGATTCAATTCGTAAATTTATCCCAATACTTTGATCTGAATTTATCAAAATATACTTACATTTTTACTTGCAGTAGTATAAAATAATACAAAAAAATCAAATTCGTATTTTTTTAGTTTTTAAATGAAATTAGGAATTTTTAATAAATTTTTATAGATTTATTTTTAACCAATGTTGTAATAAATAGAAAATTAAATACAATCCATCTAAATTTGATTTATTTTGAGTTTTTTTAATGAACTTTATCTAATAGAGTTCCCCTTTTTATAACTCTTTTTTTCTTTTTGTAAAAATTATCTTAAAAATTAAATTTCAAGATTGTAATCTATGTTCGTTTTAACAGAGTTCTATATTTATTTGAATAATAATCTTAATCAGATATAGATGGATTATATTTAATTTTCTATTTATTGTAACATTGGCTAAAAATAAATCTATAGAAAGCCATTAAAAATGTCATTAAAAAACTCAAAAAAAATGTAAGCCATTTAGCTTGTCTTAAAAATCTATGTTCCTAATGTCTTAAAAATTTCTAATTTTTTTTAATAGTTGTCCACTTAGCTTGTTTGTATTATTTTATACTACTGCAAGTAAAAATGTAAGCCAACTTGTTTATATATATTTTTTTCTCAAACCTTCCGATATGCACAGAGGCACTCCCACTAAAGGCGCCAATTTTTTGGAGCGCCTCCTTCAGTATTTTTTAACATTAAATAATCTTTCAACCTATTTTAAGAATATGTATAACTTTTTGCCTATTTAAAAAAATATATATCTTTTTTTACCTATTTCATAAAAAATTCCCCTGTAAAACGTTACTAGGTCTAAAAATTGTGGAACTTCACAAAAAACGGTGGTCCAACGCTTTAAATTCGAATCGAAGCTCGCTGACCGGGAAAAGAAAAATGCAGCACAAACATAGATAAATTGTTTTGTTTTCTATAAGGCGAGATATTCAGATATCGGTTAATTTATATTTGAAATAGATATAATTATAAATGATGATAAAATTAAAATATTTAATACTAATATATTTTAATTGCTCTAACTCGACACATCTTGATTAACTTAAAATATGATCTAAATATTTTTTTGGTACCAAGTATAGATATTTTGAAGCCGTAGGGGCAGAGGGGGGGACTCGTCCTATAATGGAAAAGGGTTCGTCCCATTTTTCTCACTGGTCCCAGCAATTAAATGTTTGGACATTTCTTTAATTACTTGACCTTCCTTAAAAAAAATTATAAGTATTGGCCTTCCTTAAATTTTCACACAGATCCTACTGATGTTAATTAATGTAGCCTTGGCCCTTAAGTTGAAAGAAAACTTCTTTTTAATGCCTTTTTTTTTCACGAAACCACATGTTATCCGATGCTTTATTTATTTTCTGTTATTGATTTTACATAAATAATGTTATTTTAGTTCTCGTGTTTATTTCGTATTATAATATTTTTTTTAGGTAATCAGATATACTGTTCCAAAGAAACTGTTTCCTAAATAGCATAAAAGCGTTCTATTTCTTATAAATCTGATTAGATGTAAAAAGCTTTCTCTGATTATAAATCTGTTCAATTGCGTAGCATCATTTTGGCAAAGTCGATTTCTATTAGGTATATAAACTTTAACAGCATTTGAATTTAAATACGAAGTAAATAAATAAAATATAATAACCGCGAATTGGATTCCTGCAACGTGGAATAGGGGTGAATTGTGATAATTGTACGCAGGCGGCGCCGGATGTGGACCAGTGCCTAGGGCTCTTATTAGCCAAAGTCGCAAGTTTAGTTCGTCGGCGATTTTGCATTAATTAGGAAAGCAATAGTTCTTACACTTGGATGCAATATTGCCTCCGCGATTTAAATCTAGTATGTACCCAGTCCTCGAATACGATGCCGTGTGGGGTCCAAAGTTATTTCTAATAAGAAAACTTAATATTAATTTTGATTGATATTTTTTTTGGAAATTGGGAAACCACTTTTTTAAAAAGTAAATCGTCATTCTAATAAATATAAACATTTACATATGCACAAACTGTCAAATTCCTTGTACAATACGAAATTGCAATGATAGTTCTTGTTAAAACTCTATCGTAGTAAAATCTAATAGAAAAATACGAAAGAGAAAAAGTGCATGTGTCAACGGTATAAAACATAATTCAACACCCAAAAAGATCCCAATACAATGTGTTGGGTTATGGAGTCTGATGGATACTCGTTGAAGGTGTTGAATGATCGAGTGAAGACCGTGCAGTGGTACTTGCGCTTGCCTAGTGTGTGGCGAGTGTCAGGCGTGTTTTTTGGTGCTGAGAACCTAACGCCCTCACGACCTCTGGCTGTTGCTAGGAGGAGGGGCAGAAACTCGAGAAATTGGGGACCTGGCGACCTCTAGTCGGGTAGCGGGCACCACCCAGATTCAATTTAGTCTCAAATTATTTCTTGTTTAGTTGTTCCGGAAACTCCAATCCTATTAGGGTTTATTCCTTTATATAAACTCATGTAATATTTTATAATGTGTGTGAAAAGTGTGACTGAAGCACAAAAAATTTATTAGAAAAACTATGGCTCCAGACGTTGTCATTATTGACAAACTAGGTCACTAAATTGTGGTCTTTTTTTCGTTTTTGTTTCGATCTTTTCTTACTGCAGCACTTCATTGTTTCCCAACACAATGAACATCACCCTTACATGTTTTTTTGGTGAAGACATCACCCTTACATGTATGATAACAAATTTGCACGCTAAAAAAAGTTTAGGCTTTAATATTATGTTATATACACACATAATGCACAATAAACTTCGATCACATTTTGCATCTTAAAAAACAACACGATATATGATTCTAAGTTTTTCACATGCAAATAACGACCAAACCTTTTGGTGGCCATTAGTCGAATTTAATTTGAACTCCAAGATTATTATTATTATTGTAGCCGAAGCTAATAACACCGTAAATATTTATCGATAAAAAAAGATTATTATTATCGTAAAGAGAAATATACTCTTATAACTTTTTTCTAAAGAAATCTATATATTAGGGCCATGAGCCCATGACACACACGGTTGAGAAATTCCAGAATGATGGAGATAAGGATTTACATTATATTTGTAATTATCTATAGTTTGATTATTATTATTATGAGTTTTAATTATAGTAGAATTATATGTATTAGGTTTCTTTAAGTTTTTTATAAATAGGACCTTTCGCTATTGTTTTAGGTGGTTGAAATTGATTAATACAAACAAGGGTTTTACCGAGTTATCTATCATTTTCTGGTATTCTTAGAATCAACGGATCGAGACGACTATTGTATTTTTTGGATATTCTCATAATCAACGGATACACGATCTCCTATCCACGTTTTCCTGCATCAGTTGGTATCAAGAGCCACGTTCGTTCCTCGTGGTGTTCGATCCTCGTAGAGTTCGATCGTGATTGATCCTTCCTAATCGAAGTTTGTTTTATCAAAAAAAAATTGGCAGATTCA
The DNA here is from genome assembly GCA_963995505.1 of Hypericum androsaemum. Lineage (NCBI taxonomy): Eukaryota > Viridiplantae > Streptophyta > Magnoliopsida > Malpighiales > Hypericaceae > Hypericum > Hypericum androsaemum. Next base: position 3,473,949 of record OZ023184.1, on the reverse strand, counting down.
GTTTCTTCAACCGTCGTCAACGACATTTCAAGCAGCCGCCGTTGGCCCCTGCCCTCGCCGCCGCCGACACTCCTCATCCCCGCCCGTCCATAACCTCGCCACTAGACGCCATAAGCCCAAACACCCCCCCTCCCGTACCAGAAAATGCTCGAGCCCGACCCTAGAGGAGGAAAGCTCAACGTCCTCTGCCTTCACCACCTCAGGACTCGCTGTAGCCACTTCGATCATAGCTCGTCGCTCCCCCCTGCTCTGTCGCCTGCCACGCAGGTTTCTCCGGTTTGACTTTCCCCAGCCTCTAATTAGGGTTTGTGAATTGGGGATTTGGGCCTGATTAAATTTTGGCAGAAGTTTGTGACTGATTATGAATGCTCACAGAACTATGAGGACTATTCTGAAGTTCTCCAGTGCATGGATCGTTTGGAAGTTTACTAGCAAGGTAAAACTACAGATTAATCCCTGAAAGTTTTGTGAACCAACAGGCTGGTCCTTTTTAGGCTAAATTGAAGATGCTTCCTACTTTGCGTAACTTTTCTTATCTCGATTGGGAAATTTCGAGAAGGGACTTCACAAATTGGCTTGTCAATGTGGAGATATACTTTGATGTTCACAAGTTTGCGGAGCTGGATAGAGTTAGATTTTTCAAACGACGATTGCGAGGTGATCTTATGCATTGGTGGTCTGATTTAAATCTTCGACGACAACGATGTGGTAAGCAGAAAATATCTCGATGGCCTAAGATGAAAGAGAAGCTAATTTATGCTTTGTTTCTTCAACATGCTTACGAAGTTTGAAACGCTGTTGGTAATAAGCACCGTCGCTTTTGGAAAGAATATGATCGTCAAATAGTCCAGAAGTTGCATGAGCTTCAAGCTAATTTTGATGATTTGAGACAAGAGATGACATAGATCTTGAGGACGAAACAGACTGCACCATCAAAAGAAGTTGAAGATACTTTGGTTTGGGAAGAGGTTAGTAAATCCATTAATGACTTATTTGGTGAACTAATTTATTACTCTTACCTTGATAAGGACGAGGTTTATGTAGACAATGGTAAACCAATTTATGACTCTTACCCTGATGAGGAGGACGAGGTTGATGCAGTTGTTGGTGACTCTAGACTTGAAGACTCTACTACAGATGATGAGTTGGTGAACGAGGTCATACCTCACATAAATCATGATTATGAGGTTGAGTATGTCAAACATATTGACTTTCTCGGTGTGTTGAAGCTTCTCTTTTGCTAAATATATGGAATGCCCTCAAGGATGCTGAAAGATTTGCTCGAAGACGTGAGTTCTTGGTCTTTAACCTGAAGACTGTTTATGATTGCATGATTTCCAAGTATTTATTCTCATGGGATAGAAGATATCAAGTGTCACCACGTCGCTCAAACGTGTTCAAGAGTGCTTATACGAAGATCTCAAACTGGCCGACGATACCAAATTCGAGGACGAATTTCTCCAACCGGGGGAGAATGATGGAGATAAGGAATGACATTACAATTGTAATTATCTATAGTTTAATTATTATTATTAGAAGTTTTAATTATAGTAGAATTATATGTATTTAGTTTCTTTTAGTTTTCTATAAATAGGACCTTTCGCTATTATTTTAGGTGGTTGAATTTGATTAATACAAACAAGGATTTTTCCAAGTTATCTGTTGCTTTTCGGTATTCTTAGAATCAACGGATCGAGACGACTATTGTATTTTTCGGATATTCTCAGAATTAATAAATACACGATCTCCTGCATCACAGAAGTTCCGTGAACAGGGAAACACGTGTTATATGGAGGAATCCCAAGCTTTGACTAGGTTAACAGATGGATCCAATCATCAGGACAAAAGCTGATTCTTTTACATGAACAAACTTACAGCGGTAAATTTGGGAGGGGCGTAATATATTTGACATTACAAATGTTCAGGCTACCGTACGTAGGTCACAACAAAAAAGAAAATTATGCTATGTAGCGTTTTAATTAGATCGAGGTGCCATATTTTTACAAGATTTGATAGAAGATGGACAGTATTATTGTCGAAAGTTCGAGCAGGACTCTTTAGTTTATGAGTAGATTGTTGTATTATATCGACAAAATTAGAATGATTACAAACAAAGATGTAGGAATTAAGTTCACGGTTATCCCTTAATTCCACCCAAGGCTAAAATATAGACGAGACTATGTAGTTCAAGATATTGGATCCTGAGGTCTACAAAATCGCATGTTAATTTCTTTATCTGGTGAAAACATATATCTGGATTCCTATTCGCCAAATTGTTTTGACTTTCGAAAATATGGAATTAAAATGGTCATAGATCCAAAATATAGTAAAATATCAAATTGTATACCAAACACACACAAAATTAAATAGAAAAATTATCTCTCCCCCTATCTATTCGCACTACTCTGGCTGAACTTTCTCTCTATTTTTCTTGAATTTTCGAGGGGGAGAAAGGAAGTTCTGTTTAAGTACGACGCCTAAGAAAGAGAGAGAATTTTTTATTGTATTTGGTATAGAGTTGAGTATTGTACTATATTTTGTGTCCACGTATATTTTAATCTCGTGTTTCTAAATGAATTCGGTGAGTAGAGATCGAGATATACGTTTTCACCAAATACAAGAACGAACATGCAACTTTGTCAACCTCCGAGTCAGTCCATTATCTCCAACTACAACTGTATATTATCTAAGTCAATTTAATTTTCCTACCAAATTCAAAATAAAATACATTCTTAAAGGTTCAAAAGGAAATAATCGCTGATACATACATAAATTTATGTGATTATTATTTCAGTAGGATATGTGTCATATTTTCCTTCTATAGATGAATATTATCGATTGGATGCATATAATAGAAACACGTGAAGTAGTATCTTTCTGAATATTTTGTTACAATCTAAAATATCTTGAAGACAGGGAAGTAAATCCATTTTTTTCCATTAACTCTTCATGAATAGTTGTCCTAATCGGGAGCGAATTTGGTCCTGGAAAGTCAAATCCAATCAGGACCGTCCTGGACGATTCAATGGTTGATTTAATTATAATTCAATGGTTCACTTAATTATGATTCAATGGTCTACCTAGTTATGATTCAATTGTCCGTTTTTTCCCGTCCTGGATAAATCGGGGTCTGTCCCAGTTACCCAGTTACAATTCAATAGTTTACTCAGTTACGATTCAATAGTTTATTCAGTTACGATTCAATGGTTTACCCAATTATGATTCAATAGTTGTAGACTTTTTTTATTTTGTACCTCCGTATTTTTACATTTTTGCAAAATAGTCCCCGCGTGTCTTTCAATAAAAATCCTCCAACACCGTGCTGGATTTGACCTCCAGGACCAAATCCGGTCCGTTGCCCTAATCATAGGATCAAGTCGCTCGCGGGTGAAAAGTAAAATCTTTAATGCATAAAACCCTAATATAGCAATAGTCAGCAGGAATGTTCCTTCTCTTTAATTGAAAATGATCGCATTATTACCCTAAAAAAATGATCACATTATTAAATTTGAGTGACCCAAAGCTATTTCTGTTGTTCAAAACTATATAATATGTTAATTATGTTATACCATAAGACACTAATGTGAGCATTAAAACATTCATTATTGCTCGTTGAAAACGAATTTTCCATTCTAACATTGTTAGCTAGGTTTTCCTCATCATTTTGACCTATAGTAGCATTTTTTCCGCTTTTGTTTATGACAAAACTTCATACATCGTAGAAAGAATTAATGACAATTATTTTGTTTTGAACCTGGAAACCGGCTGGTTTCCAGTTGAAAACTATTCACCAGAGTCACAGATCGAGGTATGTAAATATCGTGAACCAAATTACAGATAAACTACAATAAAAAAAGATAAATTAAAAGAAAAACTGGAAAAATTAAAACCTAATTTCATATTATTATTTTCTACAATTTCTTATAAAATTCAACTTTATATCTAAATTATTTCAGCTCTGATATAATTGTCGATTTATAGCTGTAACTATATATTCACAGCTGTAATATCTCGGTTAAATTTTTTTACAAACAATAACCGATGGTTTCTTTACTCTTTATATTAAGAAAGTGGTTTTACAGATAGATAAAAACTCCCAAAGAACAGAGAAACACACACGGGCCTTTTTTAAAAGTAAACTTTATTCCAATATAAGTATATTTACATATTTATATTCTCAGGCGTCAAATCTCTCATACTACAAAGTTACAGTCACAATCTCGATAAAATTTTATCGAGATAAAAAGTAATAAAATTTTATCGAGATAATTTTTTTAACACCGAAATTTCACCCAAAATACAACTCACCCGGTCTCCTCTAAAAAGATGTAGATGTATCAACCAAATGGGGCGTAGCAGCTCTAGAACGGCAATTGAGGAGGGGCGAATACGACAGATTTTCTAAATATGAGGTGGTGGTGAATAGTACTAGTCATCCCCGATGATGATTGTTCAAAAGACAGAGAAAGACATAATTGAACGAATAAGCGGCTTTGAAAGCAACTTCCAATGTCCAAAGTCCATGTCTTGGCCACCTTCCTGCGGTCCTAACGTACATTTTTGGGTGCTACCTACCTACCTACACGTAAATTCGTATTAATTTTGTACATGCTATGCTATTGGAATCAATATTGTATTGGATGGACCAATTGGTCCGAGTATACTGCAATTTATATTTTTTTAAAGAAGATTTTAATTATTGGAAGAATCATTTTTAACCAAATACGTGATACTGATATATTAGAGATTAAAATGGATATTGTATCGGAAGGGGAAGGGAAGGATGTAGGCTACTTGACACATGAAACATGTTAATAAATAGAGCAAATTATTCTCAAGTTTCTGACCTTTGGTCACCATCTCCTTAGGGTCCCTGACTTTTGAAAAATGATTATCTCGTTCCTAAGTTTTGATGATAATAGACTCTCGGATCCGTGGAGCCGGAATATTTTTTTCTCTGATAAACCCCTATTGAAATGACCAAAATATCCTCCCACAAAAAAACATAAGTCATTTTCTCATTCGCCTAAAGGTCCAATTCACTGATTGTTTTTCCTACCAAACATTTAACTCAAATAAATCCGACACAAGGATGATGATTCACGGGCAAGACCGCGGGATCAAGAGCGCGATGAATGATATCAAGATCGCCGCCGAAATCTACGACGAGTCGAGCCAGCTCGAGGACTGGCTCCAGCGAGAACCAGACCAGCTCGTGCTCCCATCTCTAGAGGCGGCGGGAATGACATGGTGGTTGGGAAGCAGAGAAAGGGACGAGGAACTTGAGGCAGGAGGCCAGCTCCCGGGAGACTAGGGGGACAACTTTCGAGGACTAGCAGGTGGATCCCAGGACGGACAACAAGTCGCGGGCATGAGCCTCGGGGGTCGAGTGCGGGGGAATGATGATGTGGCAGTGAGAGAGAGGGAGAGGAAGACGGCAAAGTTTCATCTCTGTCGCCGTCTCTGTCGACGACCTCCTCCCATCCTCGACGCCCTCGATGACCCTCGTCGAGGACCTCCTCTCATCCTCGGCAACCACCTCCTTCCATCTTCGACGCCCTCGGCGACCACTTTCTCCCATCCTCGACGCCCTCGGCGACCCCTTCCTCCCATCCTCGACACCCTCGGCGATCCTCGTCGACAACCTCCTCCCATCCTCGACGGGTCGCCGCCATTGCAAAGCCCATAATCAACATCCAGACCCCAATTTCCCTCCAATCCCCCACTCGATTTTTTTGCTTTCGTTGAAAGAGGCAAATGATATGCCCATTCTCATTTCGATTGATTTCTTTGTGTTGGTTTAGCTATTTTTGTTGATTTTAATTTTTAGTCCAAAGATTTTGATTTCCAGAAGAAGATGAACATGCTTGGGATTGGGAAATAAGATAGTTTTTGATTTTTTTTTGTTATGATTTTTTTATTTTTAACTGGGAGGGATATTTTTGTCTTTTCACATGGGGGTTCGCCGGAGAAAAAGAAATATTCCGACTACAGGGACCCGAGAGTCTATTATCGTCAAAACTTAGGGACGGGACAATCATTTTCCAAGAGTCAGGGATCCTAGGAAGAAGGTAAAGAACTTGAGAGTAATTTGCCCTAATAAATATTAGGTATAGATATGCTAAATTAATCTTTTCTGGATGTTGACACAACTTGTAGGCTTAATCTATGCAATTCGAATCAGGCCCTCCTAAATGACTTTTTTTACATATGATTTTAAAGTTGAACACTTATCAAGTGATTCTTTAAATGCTGTATTTTTTATTGATAAGACCTCAACCAAAGATCTTCTTACAGGACTTCAAGTCATTTACCATTTAATTGTAAGGACTTCCTAAATGATAACAACGGAAAATAGAGAAAATGCGTAATTTTACAATTAATTATTTGATCGTCATTAGATATCGCTACGTTCGTTTAGATGAACGGGACATGACTGTACACCAAAATTTGTCATAGACCATGTTTGATGCAAAAAAGAGTTTGGACAAAATGAAAAATTGTCGAAGGTCACCTACAATTTTTCATCCCTTCTATTTTCATGAACCAGAAAATTTTATCTAAGGAAAAAAAATTTATATGATATTATTTTACCATATTACCTTAAACTTTTTTCTTTTTTCTTTTTTCATCATTTTTAACTCAACTAAGAGTGATTATTTTATCAAATATCTGATATATATGTCTGATATTCAATTTTTTCTGATTTCAAATTCAAATTCAAATATGTCAATATTCAGATATATATTTAGATTATCAAAATTTATATTTTCGGATACAAATAATTTTTGATAGGTGAAATATAATTGATTTGATAAATATTTTTGGATACATATTTTTAAATAATGGATTACTCTAAATTATTCTAGATTTGATTAATATAATTGATTTGATAGATTTTATTTGCCATAATTTTTTTATTCTTGAGACCAATGATTTTTGTTGAATTAAGATATTTTCTTTTTTATTTTTTGAATGGTAGATTTGTCTATAATTAAACTTTCGCCAAAACTGTTACATGTAACAAAAAAATTATCAAATACTGGACGGGACAACCAGAACAAGTGGTTATATCCAGTACTGTTCTGTCTTATTTTTCTAAGTCTGTGAGGAGACGTACCAAATATTTAAAATGCGGGGACCCATCATCTCTAGTATAATTAAGCCACTTAAATCTAGCCGAATAGGATTCAAGAAGTGAGATGCTTTTGTTAGGAATTCAACAACCAAGAGAACAAAATGCGCAAAGAACACGGACACAAGAGGTAACGTGGTTCGGCCTAATGCCTACGTCCACGGGGAGAAAGGAGAACTTTTATTGATGGATCTGAGTCACAAAGTCATACAAAACCCTTGGGTAACACGTCCTTATATAATAGACAAACCCTTGGTGTATAAGAAACCTATCTAGATCGTCCTAGGAGTTCAAAACAAGAGTCCGAGCAAAATAAAAAATAGTTGTTAACACCACCTAGCGGCCGATAGGTCCTCAGAAATTGTCCATTCTGTTTGCCACCCCTAGCGTCTGCTAGGGGGCAAGCGTCTGCTAGCTATGGCCAATTTCCACCATTTATTTTTTTCTCGATACTTCCCAACAATCTCTACCTTCACGAGAAAATATTTGTTGCGAAGAATCATGAAGCTCAATCCGAACTTCAACAAATTCTACCTTGATGAAACACCACCCTATGAAGAACCATGAGAACTTGAGAAACCAAACCGACTCTAACAACTCTACCTCAAACTATAGACAACCACCATCAATAAGACCATCTCAACATTCTCTCCTCCTTTTGTTCAATCACTTAGAGCTAGTCCCCAAGCTCGAGCCTCCAATCTTGCTTGGCCTATTCCCTCCAACCTCAATTGAACCCCAACTAGCAAGTCCACCTGCTGAAGCAACCTTGCGACCAATAGACGCGTCCTCTATTTTTCAGTCAGCCCCATGCTCTGTAACCTCGAACTATTTTTCTGCTGGATATTCTCGTCTCAAACTAATACTACTTGCCATAACATACAATGGACAAATTTTTGTTCTACCAAGTAGAACCTTCGACATGTCACGAACTCCATTGTTCGGCCTTGAGTGAGATACCTGATCTGCATGTGGTGTCACCAATGGCTTCGCATGCCCAATGCCAAACCTACCCAACACCTTTGACATGCACGTCCCTTTAGACAACCATAGCGGGTCTCAGCTAACAATGCTTCTCCGAGACAACCATGGCTCCTTGCCGACCATGCCTTCCCAAAATAACCACAGCTTGCTATCTATGTCTGCGCGAATCCCAACTACACTCAAACCATCCATGTCAAGCCTTTGCTCCCTCATACGAACCAATCTCATATGACTTGAGCTTTTCCTCTCTCCATCAAAATCCAAAGATGTGACTCCACCTACAACATTACCCCCCACTAACCTGTAGGTATTCCTTGCATCTCTTTCACCCTTCATCGTCACTATATCATCCTTCTCTATCTCAATTAGCCTGCCTACAACCTTATAGCCATACCCGCTACAATCCAAATCTCCTAATGAGATCAATTTTCTCTCCAACTTCAGAATATGCCTAACCCCACATAACTTCACTATGACACCATCCCACATCTTGATCTGGATATCACATATGCCAGTGACTCGACAAGCAGAACCATCACTCATAGTCACCATACTTGAATCAACGAACTTGTAGGTGTCGAACCACCCTATCTTGGGCATCATGTGAAACAAACAAGCGCTATCCCAAATCCAGAAATCAGAGTACTTTGGACCTGACAAAACAGAAAGACAGTCACCATCCGACCCGTCTGAATAAGAGGCCAACAAAACTAGATTCTTTTCCCTCGCAATCTCGAGTTCTCCTCGGATAATCCCTCTTCACGTACTCTTTTTCTCTGCACTCGAAGTAATTTATTTTGAACCTCCTTGACCATGACTTGGATCCTCTTCCATCTTTTTCTTCACTACGACTACCATGGCAACCCCTCACAACCAGCCCTTCCATTCGTTCATTGCCAATTTTCCTCCTTTGATGAAATCCTAGCAGAGTAATTGTGATCTCCTCCAAAACTAGGGACTCCTTCCCCCAAATTAAGGTTATAACCAAATTCTCGTAGGAAGCTGGTAAGGAATTCAGGAGCAACAATGCCTTATCTTCCTCCTCGAACTTCACATCGACCCTTCTCAAATCACTCAACAATTGATTAAAAATATTAATGTGTTGGCTCAAATCCGAGCCTCCCATCATCTTAAGCCCAACTTTTGCTTAAGATAGAGCTTGTTCGATAAAGACTTAGACATATACCTTGCCTCCAATTTCTTCCATACCTCAGCTGGTGACTCCTCATCCATGACGTGATACATCACATCGTCCGCCAAGCACAAACAAATCATCGCCACCGCCTTTGCCCCTAACTCCACCCAATCTTTGTTCTCCATTTTCTCGGGCTTGAGTGGGGACTAAATAAAATTTGTCCCCAGGTGGGGACTAAATTTTGGACCGTCAGATTTGATTGTCTTTAAATCTGATGGTCAATAACCTATCAGGTGATATTGGTTTGCATGTGAAATGATATTGATTTGCATATGAAATTATATTGGTTTATATGAGGTTGTTTTGCATGTGAAATGATATTAGTTTGGGTTAGTCCCATGGGTAGAGACTAGCTCGATCCCCACCAAATCCGCCCCCAATATATGAGTTAGCAAAGAACTAGACCCCGGCTAATACTGGCTAGCTAATAATCATTAGGGCACTTAGACATGATCTCTCTAACCAGGATAAGGACATGCTTTTTACCTCCTAATTAAGACAAAAGTTGTTGCGACTTGCAAGCATTCGCAGATTTCGTCGGCTTCATGTTTTTTCGTCTCCGTTGCAATCAAAAGAGGAAAGAGGGACACTTAAATAATTAGATCAACTAAGAGAAATTGTTTAGTTTAAACACCGGTGTTGAAGTTCGAGTCCTCAAATATAGCTATGTTAAATATTACTAAAGATAATTTTATCGTCTTTTCTAATCTTGTATATTTCAAATATGGATTAATGAAGTATCTCTGATAATTTCAAAACGAAAAAAAAGAAGGGAGACTACTATTTTTTATATCAAAACGAAAAAAAGAAAGAGGGGAGACTACTATTTTTTTTATACTATCTCATATTCGGATATTTAGTGAGTTCACTAATCTAGATTTGAATCGAATAATATTTTTGAAAGATGATAAAATTCTCTCAACAAATATTTAATACCTATGTATTCTCAAACTCGAATTCGAAAATTTTGTTTAAACTAAAATAATATCAACTTGATATAATTGGAGTCTACTACTTTAGACAAGAATTACACCGAATCGCCCAAATCCTATAATGCAACGAATCTAATCAAGGCGTATGTTTCAGAGAGCGCTCGTGTGTGAGTACGTGTTCATGCAACTAATTGCAGGCAGTACACTTCACTTTGCAGCCAAGGGCGCCAACCTATTAACATAAGAGGAGGAGACACTGTTCCGGCTTCAGCAGTTGGGTTTTCTTTGCTTTTTGTTCTCTTTTTCTGACATGAAATCAAAACAAGGGCATGATCCAGTGAGGGGATTAGGACCAAGATTTAATGTCTACCCTTCAAAAGAATTATTTAATGGTCTAAATCAATATGTAGCTTTGGAATGTTTTAATATTTTCCTAATGCACCACTGACATTTTATATTAGATCCAACAACTAGTTGAGGAATTCTCTATTAGGGATTTTCACATGCCTAGCTAGATGCTAGTGAAACTACAATAAACCAACTATTGTATAACAAGCTTGCCAAGGTAACGTATCTCATCCTAACCACCAACTTTTTTTCCGAAATTCACTCGTTATCCGAACAACGATTCATCATCCAGATTCGAGCTAGACAATACTACAAAGGGTAGTAATTTAGAAAAGGAATCTTACATCACCTTGATACTAATTGAAAAAGCATCAAATTGGAACAAAACTGGACCAGACATAGTATCAAGAAATTATACAACCTTCAACCGTATATACCCACAATAGTATCCAAATTAACGGTCATATTCTCTACAACATCCAATACCTCCAGAAGTGTAAGCTGTATCATAAAAAACCCAACTAGAAACTTCAGTCATCTCGTTCAAATACTCTGCAACATTATATAGTTTCTGTCTACTTCAAAACCCCTCTTCTTTTACGGTCTTTCACGTCCGTGGGAATGATGGAAACAGAATCGATGCAAAGTCCGCCTTTGGAATGTGTACAATCAATCTGTTTCATTGAAAATCGGACTTCAGGGGGAGGTTCTGAATCGGTGACGATGAATTCACCGACCTTGTACTCTATCCAGCATCCACGCTTATGGTTTCCATTTGCTTCATCTTGCTCTGTTTTATCTATACAAAATTCACATGATGCTTGCTGACCATCAGAAGTAGACAGCTCGAATCGTACTGGCTTTATATCCCAACCATGAGTATGCTCATAACTGCAGACGCGTCGTCCCAGTCTCTTGGCGAATCTCCCTATGTGCAGCCTAAAAGATAGTGTGTAGACATCAGCAGGAAAGGGGAAATTTACAACCCCATCTACTTCAAACCACCATATTTGCTGCAAATATGCTACCAAGTGAAACCTGGAAAGCCATGTAGGAAAAACAGTGTCAACATCTGAAGACTGTTCTCAACTGAAGCGTAAAGAGAAAAAATCAATCGGGTGTTAAATGCACCAAGCAGATACAAGGCGTCAAAACCAGTCAATTTCCCTCTGGAGAAGAACGATGCAACTGACTTGTGTGCTAATCAGCTATTTTTTACAGATTGTATTACTGTACGGACAAAATGTAGCATGTCGTTCGTAAAAAGATGAGAAAAGTTGCACAAACGCTTTATAGAATTAAATTCTAACAAGCAAACACACAACTAAGAAAAAAAAAACTGATGACAGTCGCTCAATAGATGTTTATGAATGTTAGCGGTGGTTTATAATCAACATCGAAGAGCGCAATCTTTGGAACCACATTAAGTTGCTTCTCAAAAGAGTTATTGGTCACAGGTGCAGAGCATCGAAACAGCCTCTTTGCAGAAACGCGAGGGTAAGGCTGAAACTAAATCTCCCCATTCTCCCCTCACCCCCCAAACAGTCGGGAGTTTCTTAGGCAACTGGGAATGGAAAGGTAAATCAAAGTAAACAGCAACAGCTGCATAGAACATCCATACAACATAACCAAGAACTCTTATCACACAACCTTGTCAATCAAGCAACAGAGTATTGCCCTTCAGACCAACCAAAAGTCATTCTCGCAGTTATCTTGGAGAACCTTTTCCAAGATATCAAACCATTTCAGAGAATACAGAAAAGAGACTAACAAAGATGACTCTTTTCTAAATCACTTTCAAAAGCTGCCAAAACGCCCTTCAGGCATGGCTCTAGAGGTAAAGGGTGGAGTGGAGATTTGGGATTGGAATGCGGCGCCAAGGTTTAAACCTTGGAGGAGCTAAAATCTACTTATCAGAAGAGAGAAAAAATGCTGCTGAAAACATTTTGTAAGCTAACAAATCTTGAAGTTGCCACTGGTAGGAGAATATTCACATATGTGATAAGGATTGCGTAATAGGGGACTGTTCAAAGGGTAAATTCTGGTCATGGAGTCAAGAACATCAAAATATGTTCCTCCCTAAAGCCTTCCTCATTGGTTGAGGAAAACAAAAATAACATCGGAATTCAAAAAACAGACAACACCAGACTCATTCAATATAAAAGACCTCCAGATATAAACATCCACTAAACCCACTCTACCTCATCAGGTGTACAATCAAGGCCTATAAGCCAACCACAGAAAATGTGGTAGTAAAAGTAATAACGGAGCTGACCTGACAAGAACCAATTAAAGGAACAAGAAAAAGGGAAAAAACTAGAAGAACTTGCACCATCCAGGCTACCAGTAAACATATAGCTAAATTAGGAAAATAAAATTTGAGCAATGGCTGAGACAACAATTCTAGACCTTCCCATAACCAAATAATCAAGTTAGCAAACCAACAACCAAGTTGTGGGAGTCTGGAAACAATCAAGAGAAGAGCTTGTCCCTATTTGGATAGCAGATTGGAAAATGTAGCATTTTGTATCCACTTGTTTGTCTAGTAGAGAAGTAGTTGTGCAGATAACAAATTACAATAAGGTGCTCACTAATTTCAATCTGCTATCTACTACATAATATCGGTTGTAAAATCTATTAAGCCAAACACGAACTCAAGTGATGAAATGTACCAACTCACAGTCGTTTGCGGTAATTGTATACTGAGTGCTAACCACTTGGTCGTGAGATCAATTACCTCATCCTAGGGCCCTAGATTGATGGATTAAAGGCATTGGCTTTTAAAAGGATATACCTACCTGAATCTAAGCCAATTACAATTCCAAAAAACAACTGGTCCTAAATCCCACCATCACTCGTCACAATCAAGTTTGCAACAACAGCTCCATTGAAATCTTCGGTAGGAGAAAATAACGCATAAACAAGATGCATAACAAGGTTATCGTGCGATCCTAACTGAATTGGACTTCGAAACAGGCACACAAAAACCCACCCTGCAACCTCTCCGTACACATCGGCACTATTAAGTATCTGCAATCCCCTTCCATCCGGTAGGCCTCACAATAGGAAAGGAACCGTCGAAGAGGCTAACTTCGTCAAAGAACATGAATCATCAACAAGTAACCCCCAGGGCAAACCAAGGTAACCCAAACCGAACCCCGAGCCAAGTTCCAGTCCCTCAACTTTGCTCTCAAGAATCAAGATAAACCTCAACCCCGCAATTTCGCCCTTGGAACAAGCTAGCTACTCTCATCACTAACAGCACAATAAAACAACAGTCCAGCGAAAACCCGAACCGAAGAAGAAGCCAACGGGAAGGGAACAAACAAACCTAGACTCTTCGGTAGGCAGCCAGGTCCAGTACCTCCGGTCCTCGATCCCCGTAATGGCGAGCCCTCTCGCGGACACCGACACGCACACCCTCCCCGTCACTCTGTCCAGCCACATCTCCTGCGAAAGGGGAACCAACAATCGGATCAGAACTCATCCGGTAGGGTCCACCGGAGAGGGAAATTGAAACGAAATTATACCTTGGTGCCGTCGTGGAAGGGGAGGGGGCGGGAGAGGAGGGCGAAGATGTCCTTCTTCGAGAGGGTGACGTGGCGGTCGGGGAGGAGGAGGCCGAGGAGGGAGTGGTAGTTAGGGGGAAGCTTCTTCTCCCAGACGGAGTCGGAGGACGCCGCCCCGCGAAAGGCGCGGTTGAGCCTCGCCAGGTTGCAGATCTCCGGCGGCGTCAGGTACGTGAACACGCACGCCACGCAGCTCTCCGGTATGTCCCCCAGCCCCGGCCCCATCCCGCCGCCGCCGACGTTTCCCCCCTCCGTTAGGCTCGACAGCGACGCCCCCATACTAAATTGAACCCCGGTCGATCGCGGAAGGGAGGGGTATTTATGTCATTTCGCGGGTGCTGGCGTTAACTTGTGATTTTTTTTCCTTCTTCCCGGCGGCGAAAGGGGATTTCGATTTTGTTTCGGTGGCGCTATTTCCACTCCGGCTTTTGCTGTTGCCAAGTCTTGACTGGGGCTTTGCTTGCCAATATGCAAAATGCAAAGGCGCGGGCATCATAAAATCCTTTCTTAAAAGTGTAGATTTTTCTCCATTAACTTATGGTCGTTGGTCTCATAAAAAAATTTGACGATAAAATATAATAGGATAAAAATTTCAATGATAAAATTTAATAGGATAAAAATTATCGCAGAAAAGAAACATTTCGATAACACTGCATTTTAAAATAAGTAAAATTTAATAATAAGCAAATCAAATGATAAGTTAGTTGGAGCTAGTGATCAAATGCTAAGTGCATTTGATCTAAGATGAACTCCAAAAAAAATTAATTAAGACTTAGTATATTTGATTATTAAAAATTATGCGACTCATATTTCCGTTTCTTAAATTTTATTAATCACTACATAATAAATATGTTTGTTAAAAAGTGTGTTGTGACTATTAGTAAAATTGACCGCGGGAGTGTTGTTGGGTATTAGTTCCATGGAAGTTTAAAGTTCCTTTTTCTATACAATAAAAAATAATATAATTTTGGTCAAATATTACAGCGAATATCCTTGGTATCGTAGGTTTTGGTTACAATTAGTCATCATCGTGTATTGGGAGATAGTTGAAGGAGTTGAATTTATTTGGAAAAAAATTTGAGTTGAAATTTTGTAAATATAAATTTTTTTATTAAAAGTCACTCCTAAAATAGAAACACTAAGACCACCCGTAGCAAAGATCAAAATTTCGCGCGGGTAGAATTTTTAATATTAAAAAAACAAATGTAATGAAAAAGGGGGGCGAGCGGCCGATCGAGGTGCTTGCCCGATCGCCGCTCGCAAGCGGCAAATTGGCCACTTGGCATTTTTTTTTCTTTACTTATTTATCTAATTAGTTCCACTTGCCATAATATTATTCGTTAAAAATAGATATTTTCGGATAATATTTTCGTGGTTATCTAAACAGACCTAAAACTAAAAAAAATTATGAAAATTATTATTTTTGAAATCTCTATAAATATAGTCCAATGTTAACATATTTTCACACACCATATAAAATTCTCTTTTCTTTCACTACATAATCTCTTCTTTTAAATTTCCTCTGTAATATTTTTCTACTATGGATCCAAATGATCCTAATTCTCTAAATTATAATCCTTTCGGATCTTATAATCCTTCAGCTTATCAAAATTATGGAGAGTATCCAGACTCTCAACCTTTTTATAGCTCTCAATTATCGCCAAATCTCTCTCAAATTCTATTTTTCCAACACCAACCCCCACAAAATATTCCACAGTATTTGTCCTTCGATGGGTCTAGCGAGAAAAAAACTAAAAAGTTTGCACCAAGTAGTTGGTGTGTGAAAGAAGACATTGCCCTAATGTCAGCTTTCATTTACTGTAGCGAAGATAGCGTTATCGAAAAAAATCAGAAGAGTGCCTCGCTATGGTCCCGAGTGAGTGCATAATACCATGTATGTCAAGCAAAAAACTCGGAAGCTATCTATGAAAGAAACGTGCCTTCAATAAAAGGTCGTTATAAACGACTTACTGTCAATGCAGCAAAGTGGGTTGGTGCACACCGAGAAGCACTTAAACAGAAGCGGAGCGGCATGAGCGAGGTAGATGTTGAGACTGAAATTCAAGCACTTTATGAAGGGGATGGTGGCAAAAAATTTACTGACTTTGTTGTTTTTAATAAAGTTATGTGTAAATATCCCAAGTGGCAAATTGAAGAAGGAGATCACGGTTCAACATATTTTCCTTCGCAGAACGAGGAGGAGGATATAGAAAGTGGTGGGAGCTCAAAGAGGTCAAAGACGACCGAAGAAGGGGATTATTCAATCCCATCTAACTCAGAAGATCCAATCACCATATCTTCAACAATTTTCTGTCCTATGGGTAGAGATGCTGCCAAAAGAAGGAAAGGAAAAGGTAAGGCATCTGATGATGTTGCAGCAGAAATTCGTGTGTTGAGAATAACCACAAATAATGAAAATGAAATTTTGAAGAAGAGAATGGAGCTGGAGCAACAAAGGGAGTAACAAAGAATCCAGCGAGATGAAAAAAAGGAGGCCATGAAGAATATGGAGTTAGATAAAATCATGTTGACTGCTTTGATTTCGAAATACCACTTATCCCCAGAAGATGAAGAGATGAAGTACAATCTAATTTCTCGGGTGTTTGGAAATTAATTAGTAATTTATCATTTCATGTAATTTGTCATTCATTTCATGTAATTTGTCATTTCATGTAATTTGTTCTTCATTTCATGTAATTTGTCATGCATTTCATGTAATTTATCATTCATTATGGTAATTTATCTCGTACCTTTTGTATTGTCACTTCACCTTTGTTATTTCACCCATACCCGTAATTATGGTAATTTATTTCGTACTTTTTGTATTGTCACTTCTCCTTTGTCATTCCACCCATACCCGTAATTATGGTAATTTATCTCGTACCTTTTGTATTGTCACTTTACCTTTGTCATCCCACCCATACCCGTAATTATGATAATTTATCTCGTACCTTTTGTATTGTCACTTCACATTTATCATCCAACCCATACCCGTAATTATGATAATTTATCCCGTACCTTTTGTATTGTTACTTCACCTTTGTCATCCCACCCACACCCAAACTTCTATATATATTGGTGACCATAACAAACTTAAATATACACAAAAGCCTTCCAATATTCTTCACTAGAATCAAATCTCATCACAAATGTCTCTCAGTGAAAATACATCAGATTCAGATTCAAGTTCTAGTGCTTCATTCACCAGAGAATTTGATGAATGGGAAGCACGAAGAAGTGAACAAAATTGACAAATTGATCACTTACTCGAGGATGCGTTCGTAGTCAATCCTAGTCTGATCAAAAGAGTTCCACCACCTCCAAGGCGAAGGCGATATGTCAATAGGGAACGAAGAGTTGGTGAGGAGCGCTTGATGAATGACTATTTTATCAACAGGCCAACGTATTTACTTGAGATCTTCCGGATGAGGTTTTGCATGCAACGACCATTATTTCTTCGCATTGTGGAGGCGGTTAGTGCCAATGACCAATATTTTCAACAAAGAATAAATGCTGCAGGTACCCTTGGTCTGACAGCCATACAGAAATGTACCTGAGCTATGAGGGTGTTAGCTTATGGGACATCAATCAATATCGTTGATAAATACCTAAGAATGGGTGCATCTACAACACGGAAAGCTCTCATGAAGTTTGTAGAAGGTGTAATTTCCTGCTTCGGGAACGAGTACCTGAGAAGGCCTAATGCACATGATTTGGCAAGACTTCTCTACGTTGGAAAATAACGTAGATTCCCGGGCATGATAGGTAGTATTGACTGTATGCATTGGGAATGAAAGCCTACAATTATTCTGGAAGCAGTTGCATCATATGACTTATGGATATGGCATGCTTTCTTTGGAATACCAAGTACTCTCAATGATATTAATGTATTGCACCGATCTTCTGTTTTTAGTGATGTCTTGGAAGGCCGAGCACCAAAAGTGAGTTACGTCGTCAACGGTCGACAAAATGAAATGGCATATTATCTCACTGATGGGATATATCCTACATGGGCTGCATTTGTCAAGTCAATTACATCTCTGTCAACCCTAAAACACAAGTTATTAGTTCAACATCAAGAGGCTGCTAGAAAAGACGTTGAGCGAGCTTTTGGAATTCTACAGGCTCGTTTTGCATTCATTCGACGTCCATGTCTTCTTTGGGACAAGGAGTTAATGGGAAGAATTATGAAGGCTTGCATCATATTGCATAATATGATAGTCGAGGACGAACGAGACACATATCTCTGTTATCATGATCCGGCCGAATTCCAAAATGAAGAGGACAATGAAGAACCTTTTCAATTCTTTAATGAACGCATCGGAAATCTATCCACCTACATGACTGCTAGGGAACAACTTCGCAATAAAGAAGTTCATAACGCTCTGAAAAGTGATTTAATTGAGCATATTTGGCAAAAGTTCGGAAACGATAATTAATTATGTAATTTCAAATTTCTGTATTTGTAATTTAAAATTTCCGTATTCGTAATTTATCATTTTCGACTTCCATTTGTACCTCGAGTATTTCTATCTAATTTAGTATTCCAAAAAATGATAGTAGATAATATGTGAATGAGAGAGAAATTAATTGTTTATTCTGTGAACTGAGTTGCTGCTGTGGGTAGAAAAATATGTAATTTGATTGGATTTGGTTGGATTGGGTATGGATGAAAGAGAAATTAATTATTTATTCCGTAAACTGGATTGGGTGGATTACTGTTGTGAGTAGTCTAATAAACTATGAATATCAAAATTAAACAAAACATTTTCTGATCATTTCTGTTATTTTTTTGGTTCTAGGTTTTAATAATATCAGTGGCGGCTCCAGACGGGATCTCAATCGTGCCCCACTTTTTTTTATCTTGTTTGGTTTATTCGTTTTATGAACAATTTGGATATGCTTATTTTAGAACAAGTAGACGAGACAGACTATGGGCGACGAAGAGAGCTGATTGGCAGTTTCCAGAAATGATATGGTAGTATAGTTCTCAAAAAAAGAAATGATGTGGTAGTACCCCCTTCAATGATTTTTTTGGATAATTATTCTAAGGTCCCTAGTGTTTGAGTGAATCCCCTTTTAGTCTTTATTATTTTCAATAGTTTTTTTCGGTCTTTCTGGTTTGAAATAATAGCCTTTTTAGTCCCCGGCTCCGGCAACGGAGAATTTATCCGACGAGGACACACTTGAAAAGACACAACTACCCCTTGTCAAAAAATAATTAAAAACAATCTCTCCCCTCCCCTCCATTAATTTACGTCTTCTTCTTCTTCCCTAGACAAAAGGATGATGGACCGAGGAAGAGAACCTTCAACTACCCGGTCCAGAAGCATCTCTGGCACTTCGTCTTCCTCCCTTGCAACTAAAACTCTCCATCTTGCTTAGTTTACCTAATCAAATCCCCCTTCTCTTGCTTAGTTTACGTGTAATTCCATTTTAACTACGTTTCGATTAGATTTCAGTTTTGCTTGGGGAGTAAATTTAGGGTTTCGCGGAAGTTACAGTGTTTTGCTTACTTCCAGAGATGTGCTTGTTGTGGTTTTTTTGGATCGAGTTGCGGTGATTGGATTGGAGATCACTTGGTTAGGGTTTTCGAAACATTTGTTTGATTGTTGGCGATTCCTTATGCAATTGCCTTTGTGGTCTATTTGCTTAGGAATAAGTTCATGGGCCTGTAATTATTCAGGGATGTCAAAGATTAATTTCGTAATTACAAAAATCCTCAATTTTGCAATCTGGATGAACCCTAATTTCTAAGGGTTAGGAATTTTGCAATTGGATTCCAAGATTGGTGTTCGTCGAAGCTCAGAAGCTTCAATGGCGGACATAGTTGGGCTAGAGGTTGAAGATGAAATGAAAATAGTGAAACGAAAAATTGAAGATGGGACATGGAAAAAATGTTGCTGGGCTGGGAACGATTGTTTAATGTTTATCAATGGGAGGGAAGGAGAGAGGAAGGGGAGGGGGGAAGAGAGGGGAGCGGGAGAGATTGTTTTTAATTATTTTTTGACCAAGGGGTAGTTGTGTCTTTTCAAGTGTGTCCTCGTTGGAGAAATTTTCCGGTGCCAGATTCAGGGACAAAAAAATGCTATTATTTCAAACTAGAAGGACTGAGAAAGATTATTAAAAAAGTAAGGACTAAAAAAAATTTTGCTCAAATATCATGGACCTTAAGGTAATTATCTCTTTTTTTTATATGATAATATCACAAATTATCCGAATATTTAATAAGCCAATTGATTTATATTCGAATCAATGATAATTTTTGAATAATAGCAAAAAAAATTTAATAAATATTTAACACTATTTTTTTAGGATAATAATTAACACTAATTAATTTCCAAAAATTCGGTCTTGAAATTTTTGTTAAGCTATAAATTAACAACTTTGGACGAGGTTGAATCCCCAATTTTGATTTTGCATGGACCATCATTGGCTAGCAGTAAGATCAGATACAGCCTAACACAGTTGCTTGCATTGAAATCCCCGAAATGGATATTGCAAGTCTGTCGAAATTTCTCATAAAGCATTTTTTTCGCTTAATTTGTTTACGGTTTATAATATTATCTCGACCTTATGATTTTATAATATTTGTTGATAAAAACGGTGGGGACGAGGAACCATAAAGAACACATCCGTGTGACATGGGAGTTGTTTAAAATACTAAAGGATTTAGTTTTATGAGATCTTTGATTCGGAAAAAAGAGAGAACCAAAAACATTTTTTTTGTCGGGGTCACGGCTTAAATCTGTGCTTTAACACGTGGACTGCTGACTACTGAGAATTAGTCCAGATTTAGGTTCTAAAACACTAATTTTGTGGGTTTAAATTCAGTGGGGATATGGGTAATTTCCACTGAAAAGAACATGAGCAATATTGGAAATACAATAATTAAAATAATTAAAAAAATATCAGCAATAAATACAAGTATGGGAATATTGATTTTCATTTTTTCGGATATTGGTTTCCATCTTCTATGCTATTGGTTTCATTCTACTATGATATTGGTTTCCATCTTCTATGTTATTGGTTTCACTGTACTTCTATGCTATTGGTTTCATTCTACTATGATATTGGTTTCCATCTTCTATGTTATTAGTTTCATTGTACTATAATATTGATTTTATTCTACTATGATATTGGTTTCCATCTTCTATGTTATTGGATTTATTGTACTATGATATTGGTTTTATTCTACTATGATATTGGTTTCCATCTTCTATGTTATTGGTTTTATTGTACTATGATATTGGTTTTCATCTTCTCGGATATTGGTTTCATTCTACTATGATATTTTGATCCACTCTTCTTTATCTATGTTATTTCGAAAGACGAGAGACGAAATAGAATGTAAGCTACGAAGAGAAATCCAAAAACAACAAAAAATAAGATCAATTATATTGGGAAAAAAAATGGCAGCGTAACGACGGGATCAGGGGAGAAGAATCGTGGGAGGACCGGGGGGGCCGGAACGACGGGATCGGTTCCGCGGGTGGGGGGGGGGGGGGGGGAGGGGAAGGGGGCGGCGGCGAATTGAGGATGTGGTGGGCGGGATAAATAGGGAGATGATTTTTTTTTGTGGGGTTATATAGGAAAATGGTGGAACCCTAATGAGTATGTTTGGATAAAAACTCGAAAATATCTTCAATAGATTCTGACCATCAGATCTATAAAAAAAGAATTTGATCAAATCTAAAGGTCCATATTTAGTCCATACCATGTAGACGATTTTTATGTAGTCTCTCCTGAATCCAAA
This sequence comes from Hypericum androsaemum, assembly GCA_963995505.1. Lineage (NCBI taxonomy): Eukaryota > Viridiplantae > Streptophyta > Magnoliopsida > Malpighiales > Hypericaceae > Hypericum > Hypericum androsaemum. Next base: position 3,452,030 of record OZ023184.1, on the reverse strand, counting down.
CCTTAATTTTGTAGGTTCTACATGTATTATAAAAATTAGTGTTAAATAAAATTTGATAATAGGCGATCTAGAATTGAGTCAATGCTCGGGCAGTTTTGGACTAGTAGACCGGAGTCATTGGAGCGCTTGATGGTTGGTTGTCCATTGTCCGGGGGAGAAATTTAAGGTCATTTTCTTTTGTCGTTAAAATTTAGACAAATTTGACTAAATTCTGAGATCTATACGACATTAAATTTTATTTTCCAGGGAAGAAATTAAGGGCACTTTCAACCGTCATGATTCGTGTAAATAAAAAGTCAAACCCATTAAGCGAGAATGGGCATCTAGAAAGACGTTCGAAAGACGGGTTTTCTTGACAGGTGTCAATAGAGCATTTAAGGTCACTTAAAAAGGCAAATTACTCTGAAGTTCCTGACCTTTGGTCACCTTCTTCTTAGAATCCCTGACTTTTGGAAAATGATTGTCCCATCCATAAGTTTTGATGATAATAGACTTTCGGGATCCTGGAACCGGAATATTCCTTTTTCTCCAGTGAACCCCCACTTGAAATGATCAAAATGTCCTCCCACAAAAAAAAAATTCTTTCCTCCCACTTCATCTTCTTCCTCCCACCTTTAACAAAAAAGTTCAGATTCTACCATCTTCTTCTCTTTCCACATTTCAGGAATAAAATTCTCGATCAAAAAATCTTGTAGCCTATGAGCTCCAAAACCAATACACAAAGTCAACCCAAAATCAAACCAAAAACCCACCTTTCCTCGTAATTCTACGCTAGAAAATAAAAAAGACTCAATCTTGAAGAGACCCACAACCCATCAACAAAAAAGCTTGCACATAAGTTCACAAAGATGAAACCTTTACATGGCTGATAATGCATTAGCCTTTCTCTGCGTCTCTTCCTTAACAACCCACCTTCCCTCCTCACATCCACAACAAAACCAAATCAACCTCTTCCTCTCTTTCAAGAATCAATCAGAGAGAGAGAAAAAAATCCCCAAAACCAAAACCCTAAAATGCAAATCCATTTTCTTGCTATGGTAGGGCTAGGATCTTGCAGAGGGACTTCGAAGCTGGGTTTTTATGTGAACCATTTCGTCAAAGATTTATGATTTTGTTTGAACGAGTGCCAGAATATGAGGCTCTCGAGAGGTTGAATAATGTTTCTGTTGATAAGGTAGACAAGCTTAGTACCAATCGATGGAGATTTCTTCCGAGTTCTCTTGTGTGTAATACAACTTCCGGCTTGGTACCAATTGATGGAGATTGCTTCTTTTGGGTTTGATTTAATTTTTTAGGTCTGGATTTTATTCCTGGATGTGGAAAGACAAGAAGAAGATTTGATTTTGAGTTTTGTAGACCCCAGTTTGGATTTTGTAGACCCCGGTTTTGAATCTCAATAAAAAAGTTCAGATTTTTTTTAGTTTAATTTTGAGTTTGAGTTTTGGTTGAATGTTGAAGGTGGGAGGGAGAGGATGAGGTGGGAAAAAGAAGAAGGGGAAGAAAAAATGATTTTTTTTAGTGGGAGAACATTTTGGTCATTTCAAGTGGGGGTTTACCGGAGAAAAAAATATATTCCGGCTCCAGGGATCCGTGAGTCTATTATTATCAAAACTTAGGGACGGGACAATCATTTTCCAAAAATCAGGGATCTTAGGAAGAGAGTGACCAAAAATCAAGGACATGAGAGTAATTTATCCTTAAAAAAATAGAGCATTTAAGGAGATCGGTAAGAAAAGGCCAACTTTGGAGAGTGCCACACAGTTTATTTCCGATTAATTCAGAATAAGTTCGAGAATGTCACACTATTTTCTTCTCACTAATTCGAAAGAATTTTCAAAACTTTTTAAGTAATGTAGAATAACTACATAATTTTTTTTAGAGGGTAGAATAACTATATTATCAGTGTAAAACCCAAAAATTGGAGGTGAATGAGGTCGATCACGGAAAATCAAATCAACCACCTTGCCATCACAGGACAAAATCGCTGTAGAATCCAATTCCACGATCACCTGGCCCAACTAATTTTTTCCAATATATTTTCTAGGCCCAAAAAAGCTATTTCTAAGCACCATACGAAAGCCCAAAACTGACGGTACAACAGAAGAGCACCTCCATGGGCCTTTAGCCTAACCAGTTATTTTTTGGGTAAAGGCCTAACCAGTTATTTGTGGTATATCTAGGCAACTTTATTGTTAATAGAGGTCCCTACCTCTGTTTAATGGCCTCGTTGGGTTCTGGCTTTGCTTTTTCTTGGGTCGATCTTCGCTCGATGCGAGATCTGTTCGGTTCTCGAAACCTTGCATGTTGGTGCAGGTGGATAGCCTTGGCTTGATTGGATTCATTCGATCTTATCATTCATTTGTGCGCATCTTGTATACATTCAAATGCCCACAAGTTTGTGTCTCTGATGCGACCTTGTGGTCGGCAGCTTTCGCCTTGGACGATTAGCTCTCATAGCTTTTCGTCTGCCCTTCGTCTTCACCCATGCCTCTCTGTCTCTGACATGCTTGGTTTTGTATTCTGCTTCAGTTTCTTCGCTCTACGTTTATTTTTTTTTCTTTCTGTTTGTAATCCATGTTTTAATATAGACTTCGCGCCACCCTTATTAAAAAAATAACTTTATTGTTCTAAAAAAAAGCAACTTTATAACAACTTTTGGAAAATTGTCTAACTTTAAAATTAACCATTATGAAGCACAAGACGGAACTTCATAACACCACTATGATCCTAAGCACGAGACGGAACTTCATAACACTGCACTATCATCCTAAGCATGAGACGCCCTAAAAAAAGTAGGACTCGAAAAATTACGCGAAAATAAAATAAAATAAAATTATTTGGACAGTCGATTAACAACTAATAATCCCTTAAAATTTCGAAAAATCATAAAAAAGGATAGTGAATGCGACCCACTAACAATTACATATGTTGGAAAATGTTGCAAGTTGTTACACATTTTAGAAATTTATCCAACTTTTTTACTAAAAAAAGAAAAAATCCCGTTTAACGGTTGGTATTCTTTTAAAAACACAATCGTCAGTATAAAGGGGAGAAAATTCGAGATATTATTATGTCCAACCTTATTTTTTGAGGAACAATATATTATGTCCAACCAGTAGTTACGTTATTGTTATTATTATTATAACCACAGACACATTTTTAACATATCAATTTTTAATATTAATTAAACAAATTGTTACATTCTAAAATCAGAAAATGAAAAGATAACGTGCGTCGGCCTCGCTTCCCATGTATTTTGAAAAACCTGTGGGAAAGGCGGTAAGCAGACAAAAAGTAAACAACAGCAGAAAAACCATGGGCAGTTAATATCTCTTTTGCCCCTCCAAAACCCAAAACCATTGGAAGAAAGTAACCCACCAGCGTCCCTCCCTCCTCCTACCACCCACCATCTCCTAAAACCACTGGCTCCTCCGGTACTCTCTCATAATATAATCTTCGGGGACTCGAACATAAATTATTCGATTTAATAAGTATTCGGATATGTCTTCAAACTAAAGAATATAATCTTCTTCCTCTCTGTTCATGTCCATATTCAATGTCCATTCCCCACTTACCTTCTTCTTCCACCTTTCTATCTGTTATATATTTGCACCTCTCCAGCTAGGCTGTACTATTCAGACCAACGTGTTTTTTTAGGGTTTAGAGAGAGAGAGAGAGAGAGAAATCTGTTATAAATATAACCCAAAGTTTAGGAATTGAATGGAGGGTAATGGGTTACCAGGAGGGATGTATTCTTCTGGGTTGGGGGGATCATTAGGGCTAGAATTGCCATTGCAACAACAACAAGGTCAAGCCATGGTGGCCTATGGTTACCCTGCAGCTGCTGCGTCCTACAAGCCGAAGCAGCCGTCGTCGCTGAGCGAGGACGACGACGAGAACGACGCGGCTAGTGATGGGATTGGGAGGAGGAACAGCGGCAGCAACACCAAGGGCGGTGGCGGTGGCGGTGGCGGTGGGGTGTCCCCTTGGCAGAGGATGAAGTGGACTGATAGTATGGTTAGGTTGCTTATAATGGCTGTGTACTACATCGGGGACGAGGCCGGGTCCGACCCGGTGGAGCCCACCGGGAAGAGGAAGGGCGGCGGAGGAGGAGGAGGAGCTGTGTTGTCTCAGAAGAAGGGGAAGTGGAAGTCGGTGTCTAGGGCTATGATGGAGAAAGGGTTCTATGTTTCCCCCCAGCAATGTGAGGACAAGTTCAATGACTTGAACAAGAGGTACAAGAGGGTTAATGATATACTCGGGAAAGGGACGGCTTGCCGGGTTGTGGAGGACCAGTCGCTGCTTGATTCGATGAATCTGGCGCCGAAATTGAAGGACGAGGTCAAGAAGTTGTTGAATTCTAAGCATCTCTTCTTTAGGGAGATGTGTGCTTATCATAATAGTTGCGGCCATGGGCCTAATGCTGAGGTTGGGACAGCGGATCCGTCTCCCGGTCAGCAACAGGCTCCTCAGCCTGTGGTGGTGGCCGTGCAGCAGCAGCAGCAGAGGTGCTCGCATTCCTCGGATTCGAGGGTGGTGGCGTTTGGATTAGGCGCGAAGAGGGGGCGCCATCAGGACGAGGAGGAGGAGGATGAGGACGATGATGAGAGTGACAAGGACGATGACTATGATGCGGAAGATGAGGACGACGTGGAGGGAAATTTCAGGGGGGGAGAGATAGACGATGACAAGGATGGTAACAAGCAGCATTCTTCGGGGAGGGTGGACATTTCGTCGAGCTCAATGCTGCTGCAGCTGAACGGGGAGCTGGCGAGCGTGATGCAAGACGAGGGGAAGAGCCCCTGGGAGAAGAAGCAGTGGATGGATCTGAGGCTGACCCAATTGGAAGAGCAGCAACTGGGGCACCAGCTGCAATCGTACGAGCTGGAGAAGCAGAGGCTCAAGTGGGCCAAGTTCACCGGGAAGAAGGAGAGGGAGATGGAAAGGGCCAAGCTCGAGAACGAGAGGCGCCGGCTCGAGAACGAGAGGATGATGCTGCTTCTGAGGAAGAAGGAGCTTGAGCTGCTTCATCTCCACCATCACCTCTCTGCAACCAGAAGAGCAGGGGACCCTTCTTCTGTTACAAATTGAATTATTTTTATATTATGTTTCAATCACACAGCTAATTTTAGCAATAGGAGGATAGTCATAACATAAGATAGTGTGTGGAAACCTTGGTACTGTTTACTCTCTCAATTACAATTATTGTCTGAAGTTTTCATTGGGATTGGTTCAGGCAAAATGGCTTATGCTTTTTTTTAATCACTCCAGTTTAAAGTATTATACAATTCAACACATAATAGGTGAGAGAAGAAAAAAAAGCACGCCTGGTGGGGGGTTCTATTGTTCTGTTATGATACAAATGGGTTGTCCCAAAAATAATATTCTAGGACCAAATTCGGTTCTCGCTTGGTGGGATTCGAACTCACAATCGTCTGATTAGAAGATAGTCGCCTTGTCTATTAGGCCACAAGCGCCTTTTTTTTGTCGTCAGGTGCCATTCACCACAATTTAATTAAAATAAAAGAATTAACTTTGTACAGAACTGTTAAAACGCAGTTTATAAATACGAGAAGCACGAGATTCTTCTGTGAAAACAAAGATAAAATAGGAAGTCAAGGGGATTCTTAATGGAAACTACTCTTTAAAGACATGTTTAAAGAGGAATTTGTCCATTTTTAGGGGTCAAGTAAAATCAAATTGTCTAAAGCCTTCTTTTTTTAGTTAAGTTTTAGTCTGAATATTCTTTTTTAATGGAACAAAATGAGCTATGCCTCACCAATCTATATAGTTCTTTCTCAACCATCAGTCTTAGTTAAACTTATTATTTGAAATTCAAACGATCCCCTCTTTATTTTTTTTTCTTGTAAAATACCTGAGATGAATGGGTGATCTCGTACTTGGCCTTCCCCCTCTCTTTCTCTGGGTACGAGATCTACCGGGCTTCAGTCGAAAAACCTTCTCCTTCCCTTCCACCGTTTTCCCTTTCCCTCGTAGTATGGGGAAGACCCGCTTCTCTTTCTTCCGACAAACAAAATTTGAAAGGAAGCTACAAGTAGTGCAACTAAAGAGACGCGTTCCTTGACAAAAACCCCGTAGGAATGGCAAGCATCTTCTGTGGCTGAGGTAGTAACTGCTTTACAAGAAAAAGGATATTCTATGACCCAAGCAATTCGATCAGGTACTCGCCATCCCCTGGGATGTCGTTAAAGCTGCCTTTAAAGCTCGAATTGATCAATCTTGAAAAAAGACACTAGAAAACTTTTCAATGTTCGTTTTTCAAAAAAACCAAGCCGTATACATTATATGGACAGACAGCATACGATCGGGATACAATTTGAAGGATTTTATCGGTTCATTGATCAGGAAGCAAGTTTTTGCATTTTTACATGAAGAAGATTTGGCAAAGACTCTCTGAACTTACTCCCTGATAAACTAGCGTCAAATCAAATATGAGGGGTGAGGTGATCTCTTGGTCCTCCGCGTGCACCTAGTGAGAGCGCCATTTGCGATAGATCCCAGTGCAAGGCAGTCAACCTCGATTCTCTTAGTAGTGGCATTATTGTGAAGGCCTCTAACGCCTAGGCGAAGATGGAGATAAGGATTGAAGTCCCCCGCTTTCCAACCAATCGCAATCATTTTCTTGCTTTTTTGTTGTCTTTTTTTCACTGGCGATTTGGAATAGACGGCCTCTCTGTAGGACCGATTTGATATTTTACTATAGTCCGACCGTTACTGAGGCTTGCTTCGCCCCTTTTCTCGTCAGCGATAGTATTAGTAAAAATTTCGAAATCAAGATGGCTACAAAAATATAATCGTGAAAAAGTCGTTCCAATTTAACTAAAAAGTATCGAGTTTGTAACATTAGATATACAGTAATAAAAAATATTCGTTAATTTTTTTTTGTCAACTTTCAAAAATCTTATACAATTCGAATATAAGTTTCTAGTATTCTGAATACCAAATGGTTTAAAAAAACTACGTCCCAAGTCGAGCTAATGTCATCCTGGAAAAAAAGTCGAGCAAAATGTCAAAATGGTCAATTTCATCGTCAAAATGAACTATAACATAACAGCCAACAACTACTATATCGACATCCATTTTGCCGACCAATTATAATAATAATATTTGCCATTGGTTTCTCGTGGTACATTTCAACATCCATATGGGAAGTCTCTCCAGTACATCTGGGGACCAGCTCGCTGGTGAGATCAACAACATTCTATACCGCTCTGCATCTCTAAAAGCACAGAGATTGTGCCACTAAAATGAGATTGCGGATTCTATCAATCTTCGAGCTCGATGATCTTGACGACAGATGCGTCGCCGACTTTCTGGCAAACCACTACTCTGTCGTGCGACTTTACAACTCCGGCTGCTTTCCCGTGATCAAGAGCAACCTTGAGGACCGACTCGTTTGTTGCGCCTGTAGATTCCGCCTGCATTGTCGATGACTTGTTAGTTACCATCCGGCCAGATTCAGACACTAGAAGTACTCTTCTTCATGATAGAAATTCATAGATTTAGCAAGTACAAGTATATGGACTGTGTTCTGCAGTGTATTTAAGCCAAACGAATGCAAGGGGTGATGGCCATCTTCATAAGGTCTATTCCTGAAAGCAAAGACTATCAAAATGTTGAAATAAAACAAGTACTTACTGGGTGTCTAGGATCAGCAAGCATGGGGAACAGTCCTCTGACTATAAGTGATTGCCTGGCCTGTAAATGCGCATATGCAGATTTAGAGGTTCGATTAGCCGCGCATTATGAGCAGAATCCGAAAAAGGGGACGGCAAGAGCTCATTTATTGGGAACATGTTACGAAAGTAAGTGCCGCAGAGAGGAGAGGAGAGGAGAGGAGAGGAGAGGAGTTTCGAAACGCCCAGGAATTAGAGAAACAAAGTTGGAGTGAACTTTTAATTTTCACTTGATCAGTAAACAGGATGGAACATGGTAGACAGAGAAGCAGCTTCCTCAATCAATGCATTCTATGAGAGAGATAAATTCATTTCAATCAAAGAAATTAGAAATACTATGGACTTACCTCGAAGGCCCCACTAAAGTTCCACTTAAGTTGATTGGTCTTAAGACGTGGAATGACAACAGAGAGAACTGGCATCGTTGGCCTATACTTGGCAATCAACCTGTGCAAGTTTCATTCAAAAGAGAATAAGTCATGACGAGGGTTGCATAAGATGTCCTTGATGGACCAAGGTTGTGCACATTGATTACAAACATCAACCACTAGAAATCGATAGCCACAAATATGAAAATACCTAGCTGCTCTGCCGGATGAGGTGAAGCATATAATAACAGATGCCTTTACCTTGATTGCTGCTCGAACCTATATAACAGTAGACAATGCTCAAAAAAATACCCAAAGTGAGGAAATAAGCATTAGATTGAAAGAGTGAAACATGGAACATTAATCCACTTCTGTTATAGAACATGAAATACAAAAATACCGCAGAAGAGGCAATGGATTCCAAGTGAGTCATCGGCTCTCCAACATATTTTACTGTCTTCTTAAAATATAGATCTTGGTTGAAAACTTTCTCCGCCTACATTGAACCCGATAAAACAAATTTAGTATTCCTGATATACAAAGAGGTTCCAGACTGATCAGAAAACAGTCCTTATGCTCCAGCAATGCAAGATATCTTTGCATCACGTAGGTCAGTGGACCACCCTTAATCACTGTGATGGAGGAACAAGATCAACAAAGATTTACCTCAGCACATATTCTGCCAACAGTAGAAATAGTTTCAATAGGATAAAGTCCACGGAGAGTCTCGGCACCAAGTAGAATGGCATCACTTCCTGCAAAAGTAAAAAATAGATTGATTTCAATCTACTCAAGATATGGAAAACCGATATAGAGATAGGGAGGTTCAGAAGATGTTGGAATCACCAATTTAATATCCAACAAATTTGCTACCCGCAATAACCATCCCAAAATCAGATCAAGTTTGACCAATCAAGTAATTAGAGATTAAAAAAAACCATAACTTAGATTTTGGAATGAACAAAGGGGAGTTCCAAGACATACCGTCTAGGACAGCATTGGCGACATCAGTTGCTTCAGCACGAGTTGGCCTCAGGTTATCTGTCATGCTGTCCACGACACGAGTAACCACTGCAGGCTTGCCAGCCATGTTACATTTGTAAAGTGCAGCTTTCTGGAACAAGAACACCTGCCAATGGAAAGAAGATAATTAATGACAAACAGCAGTTGATAATCTCCCCAATACTAGCATGTACAATGGCAAGCAAAATTTGAGCATGGGACATGAAAATCAGCAGCCAGCAAAATAGAAAGTTTCCTGAAATAGACAAGGCATTCCTTCTCAACATAAAACGGAAAGTCAAGTGCTTCTCCCACCACCGACAAAAATACCAACAAATGACAAGGTTAATTAATTAAAGAACCTCCAGAATATTGGCAAATTTGTAAAGATGCAAGAGAAAAATAACATGGGAATACAGTAACCAACAATTGCAGAGGCGGGCACACCATCAAATCGTGTATGCAGCCATGTGATCAGATGTAACAGAAGTAGCAACAAATGGTGGCAACTTCAGAGATTAGAAAACAAACCTTCTCAGGAGGAAGATCAATTCCCAAATTCCCTCGTGAAAGAATAATTCCATCAGCTTCTTGTAAAATCTCATCAAAATGGGTAAGTCCCTGTGTGGATCAATATTGATATGGGCGTAAATGGCCTCTCATTATTGAAGCAAATTTTTAACAGTACACAAATACTCAGGAGGAACAATTGAGAGTCACCTCCACATTTTCAATCTTGGCAAAAATTTGAGTCTGGTAAAGGTCTCCAAGTTTCGCAAGATACTCTCGAGCCTGTACCGATTACAAAGAAGACACATTCAAGCTATAAGATATCAAGGTCAGAATTACAGAAGGACAGACTCACAATTAGACAGCACATACATGGCGAACATCTTCAGCGTGTCTGGTGTAAGACAAGGATAGGAAGTCGATCTTGTTCTGAACTCCCCAGGTGCTGATAACCTAAAATGAGAAGTTGCGAGTGGACATTACGCGCAGAAAACCAAGTCAATACAAAAAATATCAAGTGAAGAACAAAATGATATAAATCACTGCATTGTATCATTGCGACTGACCTCCTTATCTTTGTCAGAAAGAGTCGGCAGATTAATGTGAACTTGTGACGCATGTAGGGTGAACAAAGCTCCAGCCAGAGTTGCTGTATTCTTTATCACACAGAGCACATCTTTACCCTTGACCTCAGAGACCTGTAAAATTGGAAAGAAAATTACAATAACTGGAATCCTTCTGTTAGTGATCGAATCACTTTCCATCTAAAGAAAATTAAAACATTGCGAGAAACAGCTCAGTTACCTCCAGCCATACAGATGTAGTCTCACTTCCCGTGAACAAGTACTGACCGACGAAGATGGTGTCTCCCTTCTTTACAGACTGGAAGAAAGCAAAAGGGATGATTCAGAAAAAAGATGCAAAGGTCCTAAATGTGATCAAGGCTAAAAAGAAGACTGTAGAACCTCAGCTAATCCACCAAAATTGATGGGCAACAATTCGGACGATGCTTCCTGTCCCTGATCAGGCGTCAAGACAACAACTCCTTCCGCCTGAAGCGAGATGGGCTTCTCGCTCTTATTAGCCACCTGCAACTCAGCACCCACGGTATCGAGCATAACCTAAGCAAAACAAAGTTAAAACAACAACCATGAGAAACGTACAAGCGACAACGTTCGAACGCCCTCAAAGACGACCCAAACACAAAAGAAAATGCAGGCAAAAGAGAGCAACGAAACATACAGCGCAGAGCTTCTTCGTGCTCTTCACGGCGGCCTTCAAGTTCTCCAAAGTCTCCTGGTGATACTCCGGGTTTCCCCACGAGAAATCAAACCTAGCCACTAGTGACAAGTACACACAAAACAGAGTCTAATTAAAATTAAACCTTAATTAACTCCTACTAGAGAAAAAAAAGATTCGAGTTAGGGCAAACAAAATTTAGGACAAGATACCAGACATTCCGGATTTAAGACAGCCGGAGATGACCTCGACGGAGCGGGACCTTGGCCCCAGCGTCCCCACGGTCTTCGTCATTGCCGGGAAGAAACTCTACAGAAACCAACACAGACGAGTCAAAACCAAGCAGATCGTAAACGAAATTAAAGAAAGTAAAAAAAAGACGTAACAAAAACGCACCGCTTTGGAGGGCTCGAGGATGGAGGCCATCCTGATCGGCTCCTCCAGAAGCAAGTGATTGGAGTGCATGGCGTCGGATCGCGGAGCCTTTAGAACGACGGCGTTTTGGGGGAGAACGACGATCCACAGTAGAAGAGGAGGTTAGGGTGCCTTTTTTCTCCGATTTTTCTCCCTACTGTATGATTTTGTTTCCTATTTGACGGTTTTATTTAAACCGCCCCTTGTTTTATTATGTTATTGGCCGCCAGAATATGCCGTATTTTTATTCTCGCTCCCTTTATGCCTTTTTTTAGAGAGACACCCTTTATGCCTTCAAAAAGAGTATAAATTAGTTGGTATAATATTTATCTAAATTTCAAATAAATTGGGAAACTTTGATGATTGTTAGACGATGGAATAGTTAATAGTGGATCATTGTAATCGATTCGAATATGATTATAAATTAAAATCCTACAGAATTTCAATAAGATGGGATGTCATATGAACTCGAATTTGAAATTATCAGTTCAGTTAAAATACTCTATTATCATTAGCTGATTCACACATTGAAATGGTTAATTATGAAGGGAAAAAATAGTTTTATTGGTGCCAACAGAGAGATCAAAAAATGAAAATGGATTGGTGGTAGTATTCTATGTGCAGCGAGTTCCGTGTGACGGTTGCGCAGGCGATAATTTCCGCCGGCGAATTTTTGTGGGGAAAGGGAAAGGGCGGGAAGGCTGTGTGTCTGTGTGCATGTTTGGTAGCGCGTGGCCGCGTTAGGCACGAGGGGAGCGAGTCGGGTATTTGCGATTCGTTCAGTGAGTGCGCGAGTGATTTCACGTGCAGCGTTTGAGAGTGCGGGTGATAGTTCTTTTCAACTTTCTTCTTTTTTTTTTTGAACAAAGTTCTTTTCAACTTCAAGGGCTTCTGGAATCTCCAAGGTGGAAAGTGCTTTGGGTCCAAGTACGATGCGGGTCAAAACCAATGGGCTTTCGTTTTCGTAGCTTTTCAGTCTCTGATCCGGCTATTTTTATTTGGACAAATTTCATTTTACTATCACAATTTGGTAATTTGACACTCCACCGTTTTATTGCTCTAAATCGTCGCATCATTTGCACTTTTACTTAATAATTAAAGTACATTCGTTGATTCAGTTACTTGAGTTATCATGTGTGTTATTTTATGTTCTTATTTTTATCTGAATGTCATATCATGTCACTAATTTTGTCCGCGTGACATCTTCTTAACCCTTATCATGGCATTGTTATATCCTTCCTATCCATTTTTTTCCATTTTCCTCAAATTAGTGAAATTGATATATCACAATAATAAAATTAATAATGTGATATGATGTCAGATAAATCAATGACGTAGTACATTAATAAAATTTTGAATTAATGTTGAAATAATTTTATATATTTGGGTGATACAAAATTGAATTTTTGGTGGCGGGTGTTTAAAGAAAATAGAAAATGGTTGTTCGGATTTTCCAGGTCGTGTAGCTCATTTGGGCTTTTTTTGGGCCGGATCTTTCTTCCGGGTCGTTGAACATCACACTGGGCCTTCTCTGTGTTGTACAATTAATTCTGATATGAGGGTTGGCAATTGGACCCTTGTTTTAAGAGATAATTACATACAGAACTCCAGGGTATTGTCAAATAGACTCTGAAAACTCTGTAGTTTTCCTACTAATTGCTGAGCTCCTGTAGTTTGACTACTATTATACATTCCGGTCCCTGTAGTCGGAATCAGCGATTTTTTCTGCGAACTCCCCACCTAAAATGTCTAAAATGCCCTTAGGCTCCTTTAGTTTGACCTCGACATGGCCGCCGCGTCGCTGTCCCGCCACCTCCACGACCTCAACGTTCTCATCACGTCCGGCGTCCTCCACCACTCCTCCGCCATTGTCCTCTCCAATCCCGCCCCCGGCTCCGACCCCGACCACCTCGTGTTCTTCCTCAAGGACCTCTTCACCCGACTCCAGATCGGTGGCCTCAAGTTCAAGTGGAAGGCGCTCGACGGTTATCATCTCCAACCTCGGATACCTAGTCTCCCTCCTCGACTATAGCAACACCGCCGTTCGCGACCTCGCCGTCGCCACTGTCTCCTTGCTCGCTTGCGCCAGCGATGAGTCCCGTCGGGCTATCTTCGAGGAGGGAGGACTCGGTCCGCTCCTCCGCGTCCTGAGTCCGGCTCGACGTCGCTCAAGGAGAAGGCCGTCACTACCGTGGAGCCCATATTGGTCGGGGTCCCACCCAACCCAGGCCGCCTCAAGTAGAGCTATCCGGAATGTCGCCGCCGTGGAGGATGTGAAGATGTCTCTGGTGGAAGAAGCCCCCTAGGGGTATTTTAGACATTTCAGGTGGGGAGTTCACCGGAAAAATCACCGATTCTGGCTACAGGGGCCTGAATGTATAATAGTAGTCAAACTACAGGGGCTCAGCAATTAGTAGAGAAACTACTGGGTCCTGAGAGTCTATTTGACTATACCATGGGGTCCTCTCAGTAATTATCTATTATTTTAATGGTCTATTCTGATCCAAATTCGAAATGTTCAAAATCTATTGATTTTGATCGATTTTAGATCATAATTCTCTCAAGATCCTTATATTTTAAAAGGATAAGTGCATAAATATGCATCTATAGGATTCTGCCATGATCCTGCCCGAATTTTTCAAAATAATATTAAAATAATGTATATGGACATTAATTATTAAACATAATACCAAATTCTCAATTTTAACTTACCCAACTTCAATTTTTTAGTTTGCTTGTTTAGTTTCTTTATATTAATTTATTTAATGAATACAAATGTCTCATTCCTATTTAAAAACTATCGAATGACAATTTAATTTTTTAAAATTAAATAAAATTTTAATAACCACAGACCCGCGGGTCGTTTTGATACTGCCCGATTTCTTAGGACTCAGATTCTGCTTGAATCCTTTTTGTTAAAAATGATAAGGGTAAGAATCTAGTTCTACCATTCAAAAAGAGAGCAAGGACATATGACGACTAGTAAACAAAGTGTACAAGAATATACGACGGCTAGTATCAAATTTGAGTCATTAAAAATAATATTAAATATTTGTTTAGAAAGCTTTGTTAAATTCACTTGGGAAAATTTTGGCTTCAAACCATAAAAATGTAAAAGACGTCATTGGAAGAATTGGACCCTATTTCTTGACTCGGACTCTATTTCTTGACTTTGGATACAAGAGATTCACATTAAAAGAAACTTCAGTTATTACAAGTTAGGAAACCGTATCCCAGACAGCATCCTTTTCCAAGAAAAATTGACAGGGCGGTGTTGCTTTGCCTAAATTTTGGACCAAACAGATAGCAATCCACGAGGAAAGCCAAGATGGCAACAGGAAACCAATTCACAGATACAACAACAGACATGTAGGCGGCCCGGCTAGAGCTTCGGACAAGAAAATGAAAGCCAATTGCAAATTCAAAGAAACTACCATTTCCCCATATAGCATTAAGTATATCCAGCGTAACAACTGAGACCTAGGTTCATCATATTATTATAGATGTAACCAAAATCTATCCAGATATATATATATGCAACCACCGGCATAATGCGACGGACGAAGGTAGGTCAGTGAAATCAAACATTGCTCTGCCGACAATCATCGATCAAATTTTTGTCAGGATTAGAGGGAGGCAAAGGTTCAGAAAGATTTTTTCTTCAGGATAGAGCCACTCTCTGCAGATGAAAATTCTCCCAAAGATTCAAATAGAAAATGACCAACTACCTGCTTGGCCTCGTGTGTCAAGCCAACAACAACAACACGAGAGAAAGCTATCGTCCTACTTGAAAGGCACAACATGTTATATATCACATGAAGAGGAGTATATGAGAATGAACAGTCCAAAACAAATGCATGCTAAGTGGGCCACATTCTGTTTATGCAATTCCTACTAATTTCATTAAAACACCTATTATTATATGCAATGGATTTAGCTTTGTCTACTTGGGGCCATGCTATATTTAGAAAGAGAATGCAAAAAGACACAAGAGTTGGGCCATAATCAAAGACTATGCTTGGTTTTCATAAAGAAAAACAAGCCATGAGTGGACAATTAATTGACCAACAACTGATAAACCAACATAAGGTACTTATCTGTTGAGGTTCCGGATGACTACCAGAATAATTGACAAAAAAATGGCCTTGATGATGGTGAATATATAATACCTACAAGCATTGATGTAGGGCAGAATTGATGGGATTTCTTGACGATAAATATAGAGGATCATCCTGTGAGCCGTGTAGATTCGAAATCAACCATAATAATTCAATGGGTCATCCCTCAAAGAACAAATGGGACATCTACAAGATTGTTAAGCTGAAAAGAATTGCCATGGCATGGCGTAAATTAGCAGGAGCTAACAAGAAGAAGCTGCCTCGGGATGTTCCTCCGGGACATTTAGCTGTCATAGTAGGGGAATCCAGAAAGAGAGTTGTCATAAGAGCAGAGTTCTTGAACCACCCAATTTTCAGGCAACTGCTAGACCAAGCAGACGAAGAGCACCATGATAGATATGGTCCCTTGGTGATACCTTGTGATGAGTTTTACTTCCAAGACGTGATCCACTTGCTTCAAAGAGGACCAAGTACAGGTAAGCTCAACAGCAGTTCACTAAAAGGAAATCAGGAACCAACCTGGTGGAAGGATTCCGTCCCGCTTCTTCAAGGCACTGTTAGGGGATCAACATGCTAGACCAACAGCCGGAAAATGCACAAGAACATCATCCTCCTTCACTTTGTCTGGGGATTTAACTTCCAGCTGCAACATGAGGAGGAAACAATTTCAACACAGCACTCAACTGCAATGTTGCATCTGAGAACACAGCCTATCCAGCTCCACAAATGCAAAGAGAACCGAAGTACGTCAAATAAGACATGAGTGGCACAACAGGAAATCATTAGGAGGCTTATAGCAAAAACCACACGCACACAAAAAAATGTATGGAAGAAAGACCAGCACAGAAGTTGAGAATGAACAGGTACTTATCTCAAGAATGAACACACTTGAGATATATTTGATGTGGGCATATGCAAGTATCACGAACAAAGAAGAACACCCCAATCTCTTTTACTAAAGCATATGAGTATATATTTGAAGTAGCCATGAGATACAATTATCTTCCAGATTGAAAAATCGATAAAATTACAGACAGAACGTTGGATGGAGTTAGAATACCTTCTGGAAACATAATCACTGAACTCATGAGCGATGCACTGTACTACAACTTCCTCAAGCTAATACTTTGATGACTTTGTCTATGCAGCAGCAAAGTGCAGAAGCTGCTCAAGAATTTCAGAGACTCAATTCACGAGAAGTGTGAACTTAAAACTACTTCAAGCTTAATCTCTTTACATGTTGGCTGTATGTTTTGTGCATTAAGGAATGTGAGCTGCCTCATCTAATTTCAAACGGCTACAAGTTAATAACTAGTACTTTCTTTAGATTCTTTTTCTGCATTTCTCTTTTCATTGCTTTTAGTGGCTCGTTGAAGCATAAAAACCCAGAGAATCAGGATCAATATTCGGAACTTTGATCATAATCTAGAAATTAGTGAAGAGTAATAGGCTACGACTTCATCCATACAGTAACATTCATAATCACAAATATGCACATTGCTGCCATTAACAAGTAGAATCGAGATCAATCTTCGGGAACTTTGAACATAATCAAGAAATTAGTTAAGAAAAGACTGACAGGCTATGACTTCACCCATACAGTAGTAACATGCAGAATCACAAATATGCACATTGCTGTCATTAACAAGGAGAATCTTCAAATACATTGCCCTAATGTCATAAATTATTAGGAATGTAATAGCTCAATTAAACGACATAAATTAGACAACAGCTTCAAAAACAAGAAAACTTTAAATGTCCGCAATATTCAACCAATGGCTGATCTTGAAAGGGAAAGTGAATTTTTGGAAGGCAACAAATAATTTACTGAGGAAGGTTTAGGAGATGCAATTGAAATAAGAAATAAAGGATCAGTGAGTGAAGCAACAAAAAATTTACTCTTCAGACTTACAGAATGAGGACTTGTTTTGAGCAGTTCAACAGCCTGTGTCAAGTTAAGAGTGATACAATTTGAGGAATTATAGTCTCTGGTGAGGCCCCATAACTGCAGATTGAGAAGTATCATCCTTCACGTCGTTTTTTATCAACTAATTTTGAACAGACTGCTTGAAAACATGAAAATCTAGCAGCTTCCAGAAATTTCCAATGACACTGCCAGACAAAGCATAAATTGCTTGTTTGGCAGCCAAGCGCCGTGCTTCTATTACTGTCACATCATTAAAGAGCTCGATGATAGCTTTTTCAAGATCCTTCTGGCCCGAGACCTGCAGAATCACAGAGACTGTGAAGTTCAAAGTATACTTCCAAATATCTCGCACTACAGTCTACCCATACTTGGCAACGAGTAACGGGAAACCTAACAATCACAACTTGTTCTATTGGTGTAACGAAGGAAAATGTATGAAGGCCCTAAAAGTAGACCAGCTGCAGTGCATGGAGGAATTTTAAGTTGTTCCTAGATAGTAATACTCCAAGCACATAGAATTAGACATGGCAAAAGACAAAAGCTATCAGCTCATGGCTAAGCTGGGAATTTATGCTGATCCAAAGACCAAGATCGATTTATTTTTTCATCAACAAGGTGAAATGATATTTGAAAAGAAACTTTTCTTCAACCTGGAGAACAGACAAGGGGTTTTGCTGTTGCATGTCCTGCACCATATGTGCGAAATGCCCAACGTGAGAACCTGAAAGTATTCAAGAAGAAGATCACCAATTGATATCATACAGTTTCATATGAGCCATGTAGCGTCGAGAAGAGTCACCAGTCAAAATAGCACAGCCAGCTGCTGCAGCTTCTGATATGTTATGACCAGTTAAACTCGGGCAGAAAGAGCCTCCAATCACTGCTATTGGAGATAAACTGTACAGGTACCTCAATTCACCTAAGAAAAGGTAAGAAGACAAAAAAACACACTTTTCAAGTTCTTGTCTTTCACTTTCTGTTCTACAGAAAGCAGCAGCTGAGTGACTAAAAAAGCAATTTGGCCAGAGACTTATATAACTAGAGGGCACTCTCAAGTCTCAACTGGTTGTTTTTGGTATTCCAATACTAAGAAATTCATAGGCAAGTGGCTAAACACAGAAAATAAATAAAAAGTACAAAAGAATGCAGACCTAGCGTGTCCGCGACATATATACTTGTTGCAGAAGCAATTTTTTGCCGTTGAGACCTCAAAGCTACCTGCCACCCTTCCTTCTGTAATTCCTATTTGTAGTAAACAAATAAAGAAAATTCAAGAAATGCAATACTAATACCTATTGTCAATCAATAAGAGGTGAAAATATGGCACTAGTGGGGGCCAAGCCCCCCTCTTTTAAAGCATCTCATCAATTATCAAATTGAAGTTCGTCTTACTATTTTTTTTATCATTTTTCACAAAGACTATCATTCAGGACAATCAATCACCATGAATCAAGATGAGGGATATCGGTTCATTTCGCCAGTTCTAGTCTAAACAACTCCTGCTGACACAATGACAAGGATTTAGCGCATACAGCCATAGCTTATCCAACTATCTAGAGATATGTTGATAGAAACAGTTTTTAAGATGTCAAAAGGAAACCAACTGCAAACATTCTTGCAGACATCAGACTGTACCCTAGGTCTGGTAATGATTCTCTGAATCACATAACTACCTCTCCGAAATGGTAAATATATAATCAATGACTCTCAAGTTGAGCACGTAAAAGTATAGCACCAAGAAGAGTTTTTTTTTTAATCGTACAGGAACTATCAAAAGATTCTCTGTAAAAGGTCAGAGGTCATCCATCATACTTGAGCAATCTCTTGCCCATGGTCTGGATAACGAGGCACAATTATCGTAACCAGTGTGGGGTAACTCTGAGACAACACTCTGTGAACTCCAAGGATAACTGCAAATCGTCATAACACTTGAATCAAAACAGTCAACTACGCAAATTAAAACCATCTGATCAACATCACAACGCAGCAGGAAATTAAAATCAAATACAGCATGGCCATCCATAGTAATTCACACTAGTTACAGCCGCTAAAGAGCCAAATCCGAAATACTGCACACATCATATACAGACCAGATCATATCATGATGCAGAAATGACTACGGGTTGGTTTTGAACATGTGAGAGTCAGAAGCAACCTTCTTCTTCACCCTTATGTATGGAAGCAGCCATCCAAACCTGCCTGTCTGCAAGCTGTTCATGCAGATCTTCCATGTCCTCTCCATGCCTCACCGGAGAACCACATTGTACAGCTGGATCAAATTGTTGCAGCTACCATCACATATTTACAAACAAATTTGGGTCCAACAATTTGAAATGACAAGGGGAGAAATCCAGCCAGTTACTAGAATGTGAATCCCGCTGAATTCAGAATTCCTTTCCTTGTACCTTTAGTAAAAAATATCAGAAGAATATTTTCATAGAAAAATAGCCTACTATATTTCAAGTCACCGGCGAAGTTAATGATGAAAGGTGGGGCCTGCAGGAGCTGGAGTCGGATCGCCTGCATGTTGCTCTATTGAAAAAGAGTCACCACTAACGATATCATAGATAAACACAGACCAAAATGAATACACATAAAAGCACCTACCAATGGGACAATGAGGGTAAACTTGGAAAGCATCAATGAAACCAGAGGAAGCAACAAGGGTGAAGACCATATTTCGAATGATTTTGAAGACACACGAGCATTTAACAATGCCAGAATAATCTGTAGAACACAAAATGAACAGAAACCTTTATTATCGGATGAGACTTAAGCCACCACTTCACTACTCTCGAGCATTGATCTACGAACGAGGTGAATAGACTCCAAGGGACAGAAAATACAATAACTTACGCCCTTTCTCGAGGAACTCAAGAGAAGATTTGGCCACAGTTCGTTCTCAAGTATCACAATTGCATTCGGCTTCCAGTAATCAAGAAAAGATTCAACAGCGGAAGGGGTATCGACCGGCGAAAACTGGTGCAGTCAAACAATTTGAAATGAGACAACTTACAGAACACTGTCATTTAGTTCTTCAATCGCATACAACAAGAGAACAGTTTTTATCAGAAACTACAGACACAAGATTCTTCACAGATTGAAACCAAAAGGAGTGGAAGATTCTCCGCAGATTGAGGAAGAACAATCAAAACAAAAAGAGAGAAAGAAAAAGTGAAAGTACACAACAATTACGACGAAATAACGATTATTACCTGATACAATACACCGTGCGGCAACAGATCGTTCAACACTTGGCTACAAAAAAAAAAAAAGATACTAAAAACAGACGAAGATGTGGTAAAAAAAGGCGGGAAGCTAAGAAGCTCAAATTTGTAAAAAATTACAATGAAGCCAAAGTGGTGGTGGTCATGAGGATGCTGACGTCAGGCCGCCTCTCCACGCATTCTCTGATCACCGGAATCGCCGCCATCCCTTCGCCTTTACTCAAGTAGGTCCAAATTTCCAAAAAGATAAAACAATTATTATTTAACAAAAAGAAAGAAAATGAAAATAGAGAGAGGTGAACCTAAGGAGACGGCGTGTAACCAGAGGAGGTGGCCACGTGGACGGGAGAGGGAGGGGCGGCCGAGGCGCTCGGGCCAGCGGGTCGGGTGCTCCAGCCCGCGGAGGATCCGCAGTCGGAGGTGGAGGCTTATTAGCGGGGACAGGCCTAGGGTTACCGCCCTGTAGATTTTGTAAATTAATTGTCCTTTGTTCCAAGCCGCCATCTCTTTTCTGCTTCTGCTTCTGCTTCTGCTTCTGCTTCTCTAACGGGTTCTTCTTCTTCGCGCGCCTTTGTGGTTCTGATCGATGGTGGAGGAGCTGAGGCGGAAGGGAACGGTTGAGAATGGGCTGGGCTTGGTTGAAGATTTATAGGGCATGAATTGGTGGGCCTAATAGTTATGGGCCGGGGCCTCTTGCGGAGGAAATTGGTTGCGGTTTAAATAGGGCCTCTGGGCAAATAGGGGGAATTTTAATATTCCGGGAGTAAAATAAGTTGAATTTGGGCTCCACTCCACAGAATATCGTCGTCTAACCAGGAAGCCATAAATAAGTTTTTTATAATGGTAAGAATAGTTTTGTCGTCATTTTGTATGGACCGAATTTGAAATTTTTTATTTAGTCATGACTAAATACTATATATTTAGAAAAAAAGATTAACAATAGTTAATTCAAGTGGTAAGATCTGTCAAAATTTTACTCGAGTTAGTTTTTTTAAACCGGAAGAGACACACAAACATAAGGAAAAGGGGAATGGATTGAGTGCTGGTACCATTTTGACAACATGGGAGTGACTTGAACGACACATCAGATAACACATTCACATTCACTTGAACAACACATTCACTTGAACGTCACATCAGGCAATGTGTCATTGTACTTGAACAGCACAGAAAAAAAATAGCACATCAATTTTTCAAATGAAAAAAATACAAGGGCACATCAATGTTCAATGGCCAAAACACAATGGCACATCAGTTTTAAAAAGTACATCAATTTTTGATGACAAAAACACAAACGCACATTAAATTTCGAAGGCACGTAGACAAAAAAAAAGATAAATCAAGCACGTAAAATTTAGTAGACTTTGTCCATTCTTATTCATAAAGTTAAGATTTTGGGTCGTAAAATATCTTGATTCAACTTTTTTTCCTAAAATCTTTTCAGAAATTTTTTCGTAGATCACTAATTAATATAATACCTTGCCGTTGGTGACATATTTGAGGAGGAAACAGGCGACGATGGAGACGCCCACGATTAATTTAATCCTTTCAAGATGCCGATGAGGACAATGATGTTACCTCTGATTGCCAATACCAAAGCGACATTCAAGTTTAAATGGCCGCCTGAAATGTTGACTGCAACAGAGACGCCCACGATTAGGCGACGGTGGAAAGTACTTCTGTATTGGTGAGAAGTTCTAGCATTATCAGATGTCGGCGTTGGAGCGTTGAATTTTCTTGGCGCAGGAGATGTCAGCGTCAGAGTAGTGAATTTTCTACTTTTTGATTGTAGACACACGCATAACTCATCGAAATCAATAGTCCAGATTTGATGGGAGCAGGTAATGATCAAATTTATAGTTGTGAGCATTCAATCCAACGGGGCATGGATTTAGTGAGGACAAGTGATATGCCCCACATATATGGATTAAAGGGAGTGAAGGGATAATTTGGGTAATAAATTTATATTCAGGGATAATATTAGAACATTAGCAAAAGCAAAGAAGAGAGGAATAATTAATTAGTTTGCCTAAACTCAAAATCCTTCTATTTGTTGACTCTTTACATTCCTCTTTCTTTCAAAATTCAAAATTATCCACTCATGAAAACCGATGGTTTTCAAAATACGACCCGGAGTCGACCCAAATTTTGGATCATACTCTGGATCAACCAGTCCGACCAGACAGACCACCGGTCAGACCAAATTTTTTAATTTGAAAAATAAATATATTTATATATAATCTAGGTATTAGAATATAACTAATAGGAATATTAAACCGGGTCAGACCGGATATGTGCTTTTTTATAAAAATATGGGTGAACCACCCTGGGTTGGTCATATTTTTGGTCTGACTATTTGGTCAGACAGAATTTAGTTCAATTCGTAAGGTAACTATTTTTTGGTCAAAATCTGGTATGCATTTATACTCGTATCCTGGTCCGACCGATCGGACCGCATATTTTAAAATCCAGAGGACGACGTCACACAAACCACTATTTGTAAACATGCTAACCACTATACCAATATCACTACACATACAAACCAATATCACTACATATGAAAACTAATATCACTACATATGAAAACTACTATCGCTACATATGCAAACCAATATTACTACATACGAAAACCAATATCCCAATATTCGAAAACCAATATCACTACACCTGAAAACTAATATCGCTACATCCGAAAACCAATATCCCAACATCTGAAAACTAATATACGAAAACCAATATCCGAAAACTAATATATGTAAACTACTATATACGAAAACTAATACCACTACATACGGAAACCAGTATCCCAACATCCGAAAACTAATATATGAAAACTACTATATACGAAAACTAATATCCCAACATACGAAAACCAATATCTCAACATCTGAAAACCAATATTCTAACATACGAAAACTAATATTCTAACATTCGAAAACCAATATCCCAACATACGAAAACTAATATCGTTTTCAAAAACTATCTGAAAACAAAAACTAGTGTTTTCAACATCTAGATAGAACAATATGAAACCAAATTCAGAAATCAATAGATCCACTAAATAAGACAAAAATAAAAACCCAAAAATTCACTTAAAAAAAATTCAAGAATCAATCCCAATCCCACTTCCCCTTCCCTAATTACATGAAAAAAATCAGAGCCGAGGATAGACGTCGACGTGAACGACCCAGATCAAAGAATAACTGAGATCGATGAACACCCATGGCTTACGAGGGGGACACATTCGCCGAGCTCGTCGGCCATGGCAAGGCAGAGGCGCGAATAAGGGGCCCAGCCTATAGCTGTGTTGGCGCCATCTCCTTCCTAGTCGAGCTCGTCGGCCATGGCGAGCTTCGCCTACACCGTCCCTGTGTAATGAAAATTAGGGGAGAGAGAGAGAGAGAGAGTGGGTTTGGGGGACTCGAGACAGGGAAGGGAGGGGTAATGGAAATTAGGAGAGTGAATTTTAATAAAAATACCAAAAATATCCTTCGTGTGATATTGACCATCAGATCAAAATTTTTAAATAAAAAAATAGATCCAAGGGCCTTGAATCAGTCCCCTCCGTGAGGACAATTTTTTAGTAGTTCCTACTCAATCCAAAACCAATCCAACGAGGAAAAGAGAGGACAGATGAGAATATACGTTTGTTTGAAAAATTAGAAAAATAAAATGGTACGAAATTAAATAAAACAATATCTTATTCGCCGTTTTAAATTTCTTTTTTCTGAAAGGACGTTTCGGAAATCATCCGAGCATATATAGACAAACATGTTTGAGTTAATATATGATAATAGGAGACGTCTATTTCGTTAATTGTATCTAAATAAATAGATAATCATAATGAATTGAATCATGTAATTGATATCATATTAATTAAATTTCTACGTCTTGTCTTGGCCTTTTCGCTAAGCCTATTTCAAGGACCACAACTACGTATCAAAAAACAAAATTCAAGGACCACAACTAATATGTGCCGTGGGAGATATTTCCTGTGAGGATACTGATTGTTCTTTTTTATAAGTAAGATATTGACAGGTTTAGCGAAGTTTTTAGATTAACCACATTGTTAATTGCTAGTGTGGTAGCCAAAGATCATGCAACTTGGCAATACAAGGCATTGCAAAATTTAAGGAGATCAATAGTTCAACTTTTACAAGTGTCATGGTGTAAAATATTTACCTTTTTTTGAAATCGCTAGTGTGATAGGTTGTTGTAAGAGTGAAATTTTTATATACTCATTGCTTTAAATTTTTTGGTTGAATATAGAGATTTTAACATAATAATATTAGAATGAGATGATTATATAGCTGCTGTTGATTTTATAATTATGTATCATAACACATCGGTGGAATTAAAATTCGTACGAATTTTGGCTAGATGTTCGTTTAAGAGTGTGTTAAGAAGGAAATTAGCAATTTAATTAAACTGGTCCATTAGCTGCTTACGTCCCTTGTGATATAATGGCCGTGGATGGAAAGAAATAAGACTTTGATGCTTAATTTAATTTTCCATTTGAAAGGCGAATTGAAGTGAACCTTCTAAAAAAAGGCCAATTGAAGTGATCCTGTAATATACTATAAACAAGACAGACAACTTCATTTGGATCCAAATCGAATATGTCGTCACTCTAATAATTGCTCCATTTTCTCTTCATCAACACGAGTCGCGGAAGCTCTATATTAGTGCAGTTCTGGATTTACACTCCATTATTAAAAATTTGTAAGAAGATCTATTTCTCAAATTTTAAAAATTTATTTCAGTAAAAAAACTACAAACTGAAAGCGTATAAAGAGGTTAAAACTCCAAAAATTGCAAACAATAATATTCTTAAAAACTAAAACTCCTTCAAATAAAATTAGAAAAATAATAAAAGAGAAAGTTTTAGAAACTAAAATCCATTTTTAATTTTTTTTGAAACAGGTAGATTTGAAATCCATTTTAATATGAAAAATGTTAAAATGCAACAAATCCAAGCAAATAACGTTAAAATGCCTGCTGAACTGAGCGATAATAAATCACTAAACAATTGCACCAACTTGTCATATATACACACAATAGGCGGCCACCATATAATTTGTACTGAAACCTTCAGAAAAATATAATTTGTTCTGAAAATTAAATCGAAGAAGAAGAAGAAGAAGAACCCTTAATGGATTATGGAATTCTAGGGATAGTACTAGCCATTTCATTATGGGCTGCATGGGCGACGAACGCCGGACGTAACCGCCGTACCCTAGGCCGCCTCCCACCGGGGCCTAAACCCTTACCGGTGGTTGGAAACATCTTCCAATTAGGCTGGTCACCCCACGTCACATTCGCCAAGCTGGCTAGAACCCACGGCCCCGTGATGACCCTCTGGCTCGGCTCGATGTGCACGGTGGTCGTCTCCACCAACGAGGCGGCCCGCGAGATGTTCAAGAACCATGACGTAGTATTAGCGGGCCGAAAGATCTACGAGGCGATGAAGAGCGAGTTCGGTCACGAGGGGTCCCTCATCACGTCCCAGTACGGGCCACATTGGCGCATGCTGAGACGTTTAAGCACGACCGAATTCTTCGTGACGAGCCGCCTCGACGCGTCGACGGCTGTTCGTAGTAGGTGTATTGACCAGATGGTGAGGTTCGTGGAGGAAGCCGGCGGGAGAGGGACTAGAGCCGTTGATGTAGGGAGGTTCTTCTTCTTGATGGCGTTTAATTTGATTGGAAATCTTATGTTCTCTAAGGATTTATTGGACCCGAATTCGGAGAGGGGAGCCAGCTTCTTCTACCATGCAGGGAAGGTCATGGAGTTGGCTGGGAAGCCTAATATGGCTGACTTTTTCCCTATTTTGAGGTGGGTTGACCCTCAATCTATAAGGAGGAACACCAAGTTCCATGTGGAGAGCTCGTTTAATATTGCTGGAGAGTTCATTAGAAAGAGAATGGAGAGCTTAGAGGAAGGAGGAGAATCCGGGAGGAAAGATTTCTTGGATGTGCTTTTGGAGTTTCGTGGCGATGGCGTCAACGAGCCTGAGAAATTCTCCTTGAGAACAATCAACGTTATTATCTTTGTAAGTACATCGATCTACGTACTGTACCTATATTTTGTTTCGTAATTACTGTATGTTGGGTGATTGACTACTTTTCAAAAAAAAAATGTTGGGTGACTGACCAAATGTCATTGAATTTTGATAATTTTCCCTATGCATATAATAGATATGTGTGCGCAATTGAGAATGGTCAGAATGTTAGAAAAATTATATGTGATTTTTTTCTCTAGTCTCTCTGGTTCCATAAAATTTGACCGAATTTATTTGAAATTTATGTAAGTTAATTGGTTATAGAATAGTCGTATTATTGAAAAAAAAAAATCTAACAATCTCTTATTTAAAATCAATTCAAATATTGGACTTAAATTTTTGCATAATATACATACATATCGGTAGAAATTTAAATATATTAGCTCGTATATTAGAAAAATGGGTCATGTATATTCCATGAATGAACTTGTTCTGATATCCGATTATAATTTCTTAATGTTAGAGGGTCATTTATACTCCATGAATTGAACTTGATCGTTAATGGAGTGATCTTATCATTTGAGACAAATTTTAACAATTTCTTAAATAAAATGTATTCAAATATTGGACTAAATTTTTTTCATAATATACACAAGTGTCGGTAGTAATTTAAATATTTTAGCTCGTACATTAGTAAAGAGGGTCATGTATATTCTACAGATCAACTTGCTCTCATACCTGATTGTAATTTTTTAATATTCGAGTCATTTATATTTAACGAATGAACTTGCTCGAATATTTTGTTATTTCGTAATTTTCAGGAAATGTTCGTCGCCGGAACAGATACGACAACAAGCACATTGGAATGGGCAATGGCGGAACTTCTTCGCAACCCAGTGATCCTCAAGAAAGCTCAAACCGAACTGAGAACCAAAATCGGACCAAACCCGAAGAACTTGCAAGAAAAAGACATGGACGACCTCCCTTACCTAAAGGCAGTGGTCAAAGAAACACTGAGGCTTCACCCACCTCTTCCACTCCTGGTGCCCCACATGGCGATGGACACGTGTCACATGCTGGGCCACCACATCCCAAAGGAGACCCAGATCCTGGTCAACGTTTGGGGCATAGGGAGAGACCCCGAGACATGGGCCGAGCCCACGGATTTTAGGCCCGATAGGTACTTGGGCCCAAGATGCCAAGAAATGGACTTTAAAGGGCAGCACTTCGAGTTTATTCCATTTGGTTCGGGCCGTAGGATTTGCCCAGCTGTCCCTCTTGTGACACGTGTGCTCCCCTTGGCCCTTGGATCGCTGCTGCTTTTGTTTGATTGGGCTTTTCCGGATGGGCTTGGGCCTGAGGATATGGATATGAGTGAGAGGATGGGGATTACCCTGAAGAAAGCTGTCCCCTTGAAGGCCATACCGGTTCCTTATATAGGGTGATTCATGGAATCTGAGATTTATTTTTTTATCTTTCGTGGTTAGAGTGATTTTATTTTGGAGTGATTTTATTTCGTTGGTCCGAGAAAAATGAAGTCAGAAAGTCGTGTAATTGCTGTTAGATTTGTTCTCTGCTGTTGTTAAGGAAGAGATGTAACATATGTACATGTGTGTAATGAACACTTCTTGTGATTTGTATGAAAATCTGATTTGTAATTTGAAAATCTCCCAAGTTTCGTTTAATATTATATATAACAGCCATTTTCACCGTTTGCAAATCGGAAAAAATTGTCAGTTGAATTTGAACAGTCATGTCGAAAATCAGACCACAATGTGTAGACCGCCAAAGACTTGTATCCTATGCGTTATAAATATCTAAAAGATCCAAGGTTCAAACTCTGATATTATTTTAGGTGTAAAATTTATCTTAAAAAAAATAAGTAGTCCGTTGTCTAGATCTTAGGGTTTGAGATCTGAATTGAACTATAGCAATCAGACAATATTTTTTAAAACATCAACTAAAACAAACACGCGACTAATATTTGTTCATTTCTTATGATTCTGCCACCAACCACATCGATGCCAGGTCGTCAACCAATCTCTCTGCTATCTTTTAACCTATACCTATCCTCTGAATCTGTACCCAAAAACAAAATATTGCAAGATTAATTTATTTTGGGGGGAATATTGCAAGATTAGTTTGTGTAGAGCTTGGAAGGGTATCTTTAACTTATACATGTTAGATAGATTCTAGTCAACAAGAGACGAGGATTCCTCAAATACAACTGTTTTGATATTTTTAATTAAAATACAACTGCTTTAATGGTTCATCTTCTTTTTCTTTCGGAAAAAT
Source organism: Hypericum androsaemum (assembly GCA_963995505.1). Lineage (NCBI taxonomy): Eukaryota > Viridiplantae > Streptophyta > Magnoliopsida > Malpighiales > Hypericaceae > Hypericum > Hypericum androsaemum. The sequence goes on along the minus strand of OZ023184.1, from coordinate 3,423,232 downwards.
TTTACTTCAGTATTTTGTAGTAGAGCTAAAAATTATTTTAGTACCATGTGGTATAACAATCGATTAATTGAGTAAAACTTATTCCAATTAAAATTGATTAGGACCACAGACAGCTGTTCGGACCCTGCCCGTCCTACCTGAGCCCTGCCCGACCATATGAACTAGCCACATCATAATTCCTTGATGACATGGTGCCACGTGGACATCCCCTCTCTCCCTCTTCCTTTCTCTCTCTTCCTTCTCCCTCCTCTGTCTCAATTCCAAACTTTTCACTAAATGCAAAAGAGATTCCATACCAATTTTACCTGGATATACACCAAAGCTCTTGATACCAGTTGTTGGGGTAGCGGAAGAGATTTTGATACGCCCTTATCAACGACAGAGAGATATGAAGAACATATGGAATACTGAGTGTACGCGATATATGTGGTTCAGTCAACTGACCTACATCCACGAGAGTAGAGACGATCTTCATGATGATATGTGGAATACAATGGATACATAGGCTATGGCGAGGCTACCCGCCTCAAGCCCTTCTCCCTGCCTATACTATTACACCCATTGTGTTTAGCCCCAATGAATCGTAAACCCTGCCCTCCTATTTATAGGAGCTAGCCCTCACATACTAAAAAAAATAGAATTCCTACCCAATTAGAACTCCTATTACATTAGGAATATCACTAAATAGAAATTTGAGACATTCCTAACAAGGATTGGATTCCACAGCCTAAAAGCTCGGAGACTTAGAGAGGTACAAATATCTATGTTTTTGTGTGTGAGCGTGTCAGTCAAGCATTCTTAGTAGTGTTCTCCAATGGCGTTCTCTCGCGCGCCGATTCTATAGATTTCATCCTTTATATAGAACCCGAGAAAAGGTCATCCAGTTATCTGTCATAAACCAGTCCATAACCTGTATGGACTCTACGGTTTCCTCCTAATAAATAAGGAGGCTATATAATTCATGAGCTCACTTATGAATCCATGATTATGGAAATTATGGGTGTACCTGTTGGAATTCCAACAGATCGCTCCATTTTTATTTGGGCAAATTACTCTCACATCCCTGGACTTTGGTCACCCTCCCCCTAGGGTCCCCGGATTTTGGAAAATGATTGTCCCGTCCCTAAGTTTTGAAGATAATAGACTCCCGGGTCCCTGGAGCCAGAATATTCCCTTTTCTCTGGTAAACCCCCACTTGAAAAGACCAAAATACCCCTCTAACTTAAAAAAAAAAATCTTTTTTTCCCTTCTCTGTCCATCTTCTTCCTATCCATCTTTTACCTCCATCACCAAGAACAAAATTCCATTCTCTAAAAACCTATTTTTCAACACTGATTACCTTTAGATCTGAACCCAGATCTAAACACGAACACATGAATAGAAGAACTAGAAGTTTTTCAACCAAAAGCCAAAGATATAGACACGAACCCAGAAGCTTTTTAATCCAGAAGGTTCATCTAGTTGAGCCTCTCCCTTCATCATCAAGAATTCATCCAGAAGGCCACAATTCCCGCTCGCGTCCTCTCCGTCCTCGCATCCTCGCCATCCTTGCATCCTCGCATCCTCACCATCCTCGCATCCTCGCGTCCTCGCCGTCATCGCCATCCTCGCATCCTCGCGTCCTCGCGTCCTCACATCCTCGCCGTCCTCGCCGTCCTCGTGTCCTCGCCGAACACAAGATATAGACACGATCTCAGTGACTCCCATCCTCACCGCCCTATAGACAGATCTCGTCCAGGAGGCCATGAAGCTCTTCAACTCCTTGTCGAGATGCCAGCGGTGGTTGGGTGTTCTATCCATTGGTCACTGGAACCGCTAAAAAAGAAACAGAGATCGTGAAGAAGAAGGAGATAACGATGAGGAAGAGGAGATATTTAACAATTAGTTCGTTATTAGGTTCTATCCTTTGGGTCACTGTGTATTTTGATTAGATTATTGTTATTTTTGGATAATTGTTGTTCACAATTTTTGGATAAGAAAAGGTTCGTTAATGTTGCAATTCATCTGATTAATGGGTTGGTGTTCATTTGATTGTTGTTTCATGGTTTTTCAAAGGTTGAAGAAGAAAATTTTTATTTTGTTTTTTAGTGGGAGGGCATTTTGGTCATTTCAAGTGGGAGTTCACCGGACAAAAGGGAATATTCTGGCTAAAAGGACCCGGGAGTCTATTATCATCAAAACTTAGGGACGGGACAATCATTTTCCAAAATTCAGGGACCCTAGGGGGAGGCTGACCAAAGTAGAGGGATGTGAGGGTAATTTGCCCTTTTCATTTTGTTTCTATTAGGATTTATCCCATAATTCTAACCAGAATAGAACTCTAATCCTATCATAAAGTATATTGGTTTGGCCTCTATATATAGGAGGGTAGGGATTAGGAGTTCTTTGGTTTTGGGTTAATTAGCTATAGTAGTATAAGCAGAGATGTAGGCTCGAGGCGTAGCACTCACCTATAGCTTATGTACCATGTATATCTCCACATAATATAGTGATGATCATATTGGCCCCGCGGATGTAGGTCTTTCGACCGAACCATGTAATATTGTGTGTCCTCTATTATTCCTATCTCTACTACGATTTATTATGGGTGTTCTACACATCCGTATTTATGCTTCTGCTGCCCTAAAAAATTGGTATCAGAGTTTTTGGAGCAGATCCGGGTAAAAAAGAGAGAGAAGAGGCTGATTTATTGAAGGGAATGGCAAACTTGCAATTTCTGATAATAACAGGGGCAGATTAGAAATTTGATAAAGAAATTGGGAATTAGGGTTTTGTATCCCTAATCCCCGCGCCGCTTGCTGGTGGCAGAAGGGCGGATGTCTGCCGCCGAGAGCTGAGCTGCTACTAGCCAAGCGCAGCTACCGGAGCCCTGCACCATTGTGCGTATCAAAGAGCGAGGAGGAAATCTCCTCCAATCGCCCGTTTGTTCCCGAAGAGAAGAATCGCGGAGAGAGAAAGGGGAGCCCGAGCCTCCGCGAATCCACCTGCGCCTGCCATTCCCCATTGATCGTCTTATTGTCCGGGATCTGACCTCGACATTGGAAGGAGGAGGAGGAGCCAGTCGTTTGCCCCGTCGCTCTTTGTTGGTCTTTGGGGTCTGACTCAAAGTCGAGGAAGAAGAGCAAACTCAGAAGAGATAAAGAGTTACAGGGAGAGAGAAAGACATGTGACTCGCCTTCCACCGCCGCTAGCCATAGATGCCGTACCGCTGCCAGAGTTTGCCCTTGCCAGTACGAGCTGGGGCCAAGCCGCGCTGTCCCAGCCTGTGCTATACTGCTATGTGGTAGTTCAGCTGTTGCCCTTGGTGCTATAGAGGTGCAAAACCCTAATTGTAGCTTAAATTGGGAATTTTAGGTCAACAGGTTGACTGACCCAATTTTAGTTTTCTAGTTCGACCAGAAGATAATTTTGGGGATGGTTAGTGATATTTTGACCAGTTTTGAGGCTGATATGTTTGGTTCTGACCATATTGGTAATTGAGGCTTGAGGAATGTGATTAGTTCTGGTTTTATAAGTTAAATCAGGGTAGAGATTATTGGTGATCCTTGAAGATCATACTGATTTTGGGCGGAAAATCTTGGGTCTTATTTTGGATCATGAAGTTTGGGTCGGATTGATGGGCATGGTGATTTATTCATCCGAGTTGAGAAGAATTTGGCCAAGTGAAGGTCAGATTGAGGTCCGGTTGAAGTAGATGAGTTCAGGTCAGGAAGATTCATAGTTGAAGATCGGTCATGAGTTTTGGCTCGAGATGGAGGAGTGATACTCTCTTGTTCCATAGAATTTGATCAGATCATGGGTTCATAGTGTTGGACTAGGAGGTGGATCGGGAGAAGATCTTGAGCATTGTTTGGACCAGTTACTCGTTGATGATGAAGGCAAAGATTTGGTACATGTATTAGTTTTATTTTGACTCACAGATTATGCAGTGTATCTCCTGGTTGCTCATGAGAATGGAGGAGTGAGGTGTAATAGTAACAGCAAGTTTGGTGTCCAAAAGGTATTCACGTGAAAGTGATGTAAAGTCCTGTAGCTGGTGGAGAATTCCAAGATTGATGTCCAGAAGGTGTTCACGCGAAGGTGATGTAAAGGTCTGTAGCTGGTGTCCTCATCTCTTATTTGGACTGAGATTGGTGTTCGCTCGGCGATGTAACCCCAATAGTAGGTGTCCAAATGAAGGTGGAGGGAGGTGAAGTCTGCTATGTCGGTAGAGAAATAGTTTGAGAGTGCCCCGTGAGAGTACACCATACTGGGAGAAGTATTGGTCGTGCTGGAGCTTCTGGGATTGAAGCTAGCCTATGAGATTTATGCAATATTGTGGGCGTTGGAGTGGTTCTCTCCAATGTGATAAACTCTCGTGTTGCGCATGAAGATTTTTTTCCGTTGTATTGGTTCTTTTGAAGTTGAAGACTCGAGGTGAGTATATGTTGTTGAGATACTTGTAGAAGATTCTATTCGAGATGGAGTTTTTAAGATTGAGGCGGATGATATTCTGTTAAGCATTGAGCTTACTAGAAGAGGCACACTGTGAAGATGGTCTCATATGGACGATAAGTTTGAAGCTTGAGAAGACGATTGGTATTAGAATTTGGTCTAAAGTGGAGATTGTTAAGATTTGTCCCAGAATTCTAACTAGAATACAACTATAATCCTATTGTAAAGCATATTGGCTTAGCCTCTATATATAGGAGGGTAGGGATTAGGAGTTCTTTGATATTGGCTTAATTGGTCAAGGTAGTATAGGCAGAGATTTAGGCTCGAAGTGTAGCGCTCGCCTATGGCTTATGTACCATAATATAGTGATGATCGTCTCGGTCCCATGGATGTAGGTCTTTTGACCGAACCACGTAATATCGTGTGTCCTCTATTATTCCTATCTCCTACTACGATTTGTTATGAATATTCTACACATCTGTGTTTACGCTTCCGCTGCTCTAACAGTTTCGGTGTTGTGTCCGAGTGTATTTCTTGCGGCGAGAGCCCATAGCGAGCATGTTCGCTTTCTAGGGTTACCTTATGGATTGTAAATACGACCACTTTTAGATTTATATCAATAAATAATATTTACCTAAAAAAAGTACAAGATTCCGGCTAAGCAATTATTTTTACTCTGGACCAATATAGTCGTTTACTCACATGGTAGATAAGTGGTTCCCGATTTCAGTTTGCACCATCAAAGAAACTCTTGTAAATTAAAATATACCACATTTAGATCGAGTATAGTATGTCATCAATGGACAAAAAAGAAAAAGTTCACGATAATTTTGAAATTTTATATAAAAAATACATTTTTATCCATACTCATTTTAAGAAAATACAGCTATAATAGTCAAAATAATTATACATTTCCAATATAATATATTTTCATACCAAAATATGAGCATGTGATAAAATCAAGTCATTTAAACTGCTATAACAATAAACAATACCGGTGTAGTTATTAAGATTATCCAAAATTTTAAAAAATAGCTTATTGCTTTTTGTTAAATATAGTGTAAGTGATATGTATATATTTAATTTTATATATGTCTTAATTTTCAATCTCAAAATTACAAGTATGACTGATTATGCTTTAAATTGTCCGTATAAATGTATTTATATATATATATATATATATATATATATATATATATATATGTATGTAGCGCATATAATTCAAGTATTTATTTTTGCGTCCTCGTCTGCAACATATGGCTCAAAGCCTCAAACTTTATAGAGCTTCGCCGGCCCAAGAAAAAGAAAAATAATAGCATTGGTCATATTTGCCATTTGGCATCATCCCCCAGGCCTTATACGACATAATTGATCTGCATTTTCTTTCTAATCAATAATCATCACAATCCTTTGGAAAGATATTTTAACTAAGAACTAACCTAATTGTTGTTGAGCTCTCATCCAACGCACAGAAAAAAAAATTAATGTTCTTAAATCGTTAGACGTGTGTTAATTGGTTAATGATTTCCTCGTAACTCAATATTCCTTGAAGATATATGATTCTTCTCTCGTTTTTTTAGAAGAATATACGATTCTTCTCGTGGTCGGCAAATTTATTAGTTGACCGGGATTCCCGAATAGTGAATTATTGTATTTAAATTTCTTCCAAGGAAGAAAAGGCGACATTTGGATCTAGGCATCTAGCATGAGAAGATTCCTCCGCAATAGACAACAAAACTTCGATTTGCAAAACGAGTTAATCTGAATGAAAATTTGGAGCGATTTAGATGGTAAGTGATTTAGATTTTATTTTCGAGGTTTTGACCTTATTAAGATATTCAACTTTAAACTTACTTGCCATCTTTTATTTCGAATATCAAAAAATTTCAATGTGAATTACCTATTAAGATAGTCAACTTTAAACATACTTGCCATTTTTTATTCCGAATATCAGAAATTCTCAATGTGAATTAAGTATCATTAAAATATATGTGTATCGGTAATCTGATTTGCATAAAAGCATCGTACTGTTAAAAAAAATTCACAAGGTATATGATCTAAACACTTTACGTGTAAACCCTGAAACAAAAAGTCAAAACTATACTAAAATAAACTCTTCCCTAAACAGAAGAGAAATTAGTATAATTACACCAATCCAATTTCGCTTCAGTGTACTTTATAAAAAAAAGCATAGCATACTTATCAAAAGAAAATACTTTTTGACATAAATCATTACTATCGTCCCAGAATTATAACTATGTAACGTCAGATAAAGATTTAAGAGATTTTTTTTTGATAAATTGAAAAGCAGCTTAGGCGGTTAAAATTTATATGCAGTCACTTATATCAATAGGTGAATACATTAATCTATCTTAAGTAAAAAAATTTGAATTCGAATTTTAGAAACGTATTAATTTTGTCCTTTTTCAAAGATCTTGTTCAACTTAAACCCATATTAATCAAAAAATGGTAAAAATAGGTAGTATAAAACAGTTTAGGCAGAATATAGAATGTGTTGTAATTCAAGAAATTAATTTTTGGTTTGGAAAATTTAGGCGGATTGGTCGGAACTAAAATAAAAGACACGATTGGACATTCACTATTAAATAAGATTTGTTATTTCTCGATTCTTAATATTAAAAATTCATAATTACTCTTTATCCCTAAAAATGATTTTAGGATTTAACTTGCATATGTAATTTATTAAAGTACCCCCACCTACAAAAAAATTGAAACTCGTCAAGTGGCAAGTGGCAATTGGCTGGACAATAGAAAATCAAATGGCAATTGGGCATCTACCTATCCAATTGAACTCAGATAAGTACAATCATATCAACACTAATACACTTACATTTCATCAAAATTAGACGGTTAAACGATATTAAACGAAAGTCGGGTACTAAGTTAGGTGACCTACTTTACTTTTACTTAGGCGAAATGCGCTTACGATGGGCGTAAAAATAACAAGTAGTTACCAAATATTTTCTTAATAAATACAATCTATTTATCAAAAGAACATGGTGACCTCCTAACTGTTGCAACACTAATACACTTAGATTTCATCAAAACATTTTAAAAGGATACATATATACAATTCGTGTCCTGATACCGGGTGGTATAAAAAAATCATACCACCTTACCAAAAATTGACAAATCCCAAGTCGAGCGTAATCAAGAGCTACCAGTTAATATCCCGCAAAAAAAAGAGCTACCAGTTAATGAGTGTTTAGTTTTTTTAATAAATAATGAGCGGCTTATGAGCTAACTAGAGAACAACGGTTGGCATGTACCTGGGCCTATTGACCAGGGACCGGTCCGATTTGTGAGTTTGCTTGAGTTTAGTTTCAGGTAGAGGCTGCACCTATCTGGCCTATTGGTCACGGGGCACACTCTTGACTATTAAGTGGTGTACTTTGTAGTAGGGTTTGAGTTTTTTGTTTACTTTGTCCTTTTCATTTCTTTTGGTAATGAAATCTACCGCTTATAAAAAAAAGTAATGAGTGCATAGTCACTCCTAATTTGCCGCAATAAAAAGTTACTAATATACTGCCAACAAAGAAAAAGAACTGCATTTGCTCAAAAAAAAGAAGAAAAAGAGCTACAAACCATAGAACGGAGAAGAAAACATTATAATAACTTTTGGAAATCCCTATATAAACCCAACAGGATCCAATTGCATAACAAACATTATATATTGTCCCGAGCTAATTAATTAGCATTTAGCCACCAAAAATGTCCTTTTTGAACAACCTCGCAGACGACACTTTCTTCAATATAGCCATCTCCCTTGTCTTCCTCTCCCTATCCTTACTCTCCTTCGTCCTCCTCGGCCGCGGGCCCTCGATCCTTGGCCGGAGCAGGCTTCCTCCGGGTCCCAAAGGATGGCCCATCATCGGCAACCTGCTGGACCTAGGGGCCATGCCTCACCGGACGCTAACCGACATGCGAGGGAAGTACGGCGGCGTCATCTGGCTGAGGCTGGGAACCCTGAACACGATGGTGATAAGCTCGGCCAAGGCGTCGACGGAGCTTTTCAAGAACAACGACCAGTCGTTCGCTGACCGGACGATCACTGACGTCATGAAGGCTCACGGGTACAACGAGGGGTCCCTCGCGCTGGCTCCCTATGGGCCGTTCTGGCGGGCACTGAGGCGGCTGATCACGGTGGACATGATCGTGATGAAGAAGATCAACGAGACGGCCCACCTGAGGAGGAAGTGCGTGGACGACATGTTGTCCTGGGTGGAGGAGGAGGCCCGAAAAGGGACGACGACAGGAGGTAAGATTGTGGATTTATGCTTTTTTTTATAAGTAGAATTATATTTAACCAGAAAATATTCGCCAACAATCAATAGTTACTAGTTATTGGTTACATCGCTTATAAATATCTAATTCACCCAATAATTATTTTAACGTGTTAGATTAAAGATATAGCATATAAATTTTATATTCACATATCAATAAACTTGTTGAAAACAAGTTTTCTGTAACTGCAATTGTCATACTTCCACTGGAATCCTTTAGACGTGTAGATTGACTTTCTTAATTTAGATAGCCAGTGCTTTCTTGTAATTAGGTACCATCGGGCACCGTGGTGATTTGTCTAGGATGTACAAATACAATAATTTGGGGCGGGGTGGAATTGTTTTGGCAGCATAAATGCTAATTTTTAATGTCGTAGATTTTTTATTAGGTTTTACTGCGACATATTTTTAATGAATTTTGTGATTATAGGAAATTCAACACTTAGAGTATAATTATTAATTGTGTATTATATTTGCATGGAATAAAAATATATTTATCAAAAAGAATTAATATTGCATATACACTCATTTATTCATAGTAATGCAAATTAGAGATAAACGATCCTATTTACTTAGTTGGAGATTATTACATTGCTAAAATAGCTCGGTGAATTTGTATATAACTATAATTAAAAAAATCCAACTGTATCACAATAGGTATATCACTTAATTGACATTAATACGTGTTATTTAGATTGTATCAAGGTTATTTTTTAGATGCATTTGTACGTAATTCTTTAGGAGGGATCCACGTGGCGAGGTTCGTGTTCCTGGTGTCGTTCAACGTGCTGGGGAGGTTGATGCTGTCGCGGGACATGTCGGACCCGAGCTCCGAGGACGCGGCGCGACTGTTCACGGAGATGGAGAGCCTGATGGAGTGGTCGGGGCACCCCAACGTGTCGGACTTCTTCCCGTGGCTGAAGAGGTGGGACCCGCAGGGGCTCAGGAGGAACATGGAGAGGGACCTCGGGAAGGCGCTGGAGCTGGCGTCCAAGTTCGTGAAGGAGAAAGTGGAAGAGAGGACGAGGAAGAAGACGGCCGGGGAGGGCGGCGGGGACAGGGATAAAGACTTCCTCGATCTGATGCTCGAGTATCGAGGTGCCGGCAAGGGGGACGCCGGCGAGCCGGCCAGGATGTCCGAACGGGACCTCACCATTTTTATTCTCGTAAGTTTGGAGACAACTACCGGCAACTAAGTACAAATGATTTACAACAAAAAAATTACAAATGATAAAACATATTTTTTTTATAAGTAGACCAATGTAAACTTTGAATCTTGAGATAGAAAATATTAATGGGATAAATACTTGAAAATAAAATTCGATAAGAATGGGAGTTAGTGCAAGTCGTAATAAATATGAATTTACTTAGTCTTAGTTCTTACAAATTATGAAATATTATTGAGAGAATCGTCTCGTGGAATAGAGTTCGATCTCTGAAGATTATAGTTTAAAATTAATAAATAAATGGTGACCGCAATGTAATTATCAACATATAGTCTGGGATCAATGATTTCAGAGGTTAGAACAAGTCAATCCTGATTTTCTCATACATTATCCGCTTATTTATTTATTTTGCCGGCTGATTTGGATTCCCAATATTTCCAACAACTACTATTTTTTAAATTTTCAGCCAATTTTCAATTTTCCAATAATGGATTTGCAGGAAATATTCATGGCTGGCACAGACACAACGAGTAGCACAATCGAATGGGCAATGACAGAACTCCTCCTAAACCCTAAATCAATGGCCAAAGCCAAATCCGAGCTCTCCGGCGTGGTAGGGCCGGACAGGAACCTCGAAGAATCCGACGTGGACAATCTCCCCTTCTTACAAGCCGTCGTCAAGGAATCCCTCCGGCTTCACCCTCCGATCCCATTTCTCGTCCCAAGGAAAGCAACTCACGACACCAAGTTCATGGGCTACGACATACCCAAAGACACCCAGGTTTTTGTCAACGTCTGGGCCATCGGTAAGGACCCGGAGGTGTGGGAGGACCCACTGAGCTTCCGGCCGGAGAGGTTCGTAGGTTCCAAGGTGGACTATAAGGGCCAGCACTACGAGTTCACTCCGTTCGGGGCCGGGAGGAGGATGTGCGCCGGCGTGCCTCTGGCTAGCCGGATGCTTAACCTTATTCTGGGATCTTTGCTTCACGAGTTCGATTGGGAGCTTCCCGCCGGCGTCACGCCGGAAAATTTGGATATGAACGATCGGTTGGGGGTTACGATGAGGAAAATTGAGCCGTTGCTGGCGGTTGCTAAGAAGTGCAAGTAGTTAAAGTTTGAAGGTGTGACATTTTGTTGACTTATCCTACGTTAAGAATTTGGTCTAAGGTTAGACCATCCGGATGAATGACAAAAAGTTACATAATAAATAATTAATTATTTTCTCATTCATATTCAATCCTACTTTATTATATATTTTTCTATCCATATCAGCAACCGAGAATTATGAAATAAATAAATAATTTTTCTTTCATCCACATATTATCTACTATCATTTTTTGTTTATATAAAAATTATAATTAATTTACAAAAATAATTATTTGTAATTATAACAAGAAAAAATAAAATTAATTAGCAAAATTAGAATTACGAATACGAATTTAAAAAAATTATAATTATAACATTGGACTCTATTTATAGAGATCGGAAAAATATAAGTTTGCATATTATTTATTTTTAATTTTGTTAAAGATAACTTCAATTTTTATAACCACACAAATAATATCCGAAAAAATTTATTTATACGAATAATATTGTGTCAAGTATAACTAAGTAGATAAAAAAATATTAAAAAATTAATTTAATGTGGGGGGCAAGGGCGAGTGGTTTTTGTTGCATAAAATAAAAATAACTTGCAAGTTGGTAGGTTCTTACTATTATTTTTTCTTTAATAAAATTTACTTATATAGAAAAATAACTTGCACTTAATTTGCAGGCATTCTGGTAGTGGAAAAAAACTCATGCATGTTACTTTTTTTAGAATTCATATGCATGTTAATGGGTCTGAGAACATGTGACAAAAAGTCGATTAGGTGACATAGAATCATAATTTTTTGACAATAAAGACTACTATTGTCAAAGAACATGTAGTCTAGCGGCACAAAGCGTTGTAAATTTTAAGGAGGTTCAAAGTTCAAATTTTGACGTGGTGTAAAAATTTACCTTTAAAAAAAAATACGACTACTTCTCATATTATGTCGGAAATTTATTTAAAATAACGTTATATTTTTTGTTTGAGAGAAGTAACGAATTGATTTGAATGTTATTTCAACTGATTATGTCATTCAATATAACATGTAATAGTATAAAATGGAGAAATATGGATATGAACGAGATAAATTTTTTATTTCTCATAGAGGATTGCGATGTTTTACCCGTTAACGATCCACTATAATTTTCTAAACTACAAAATTTTCTTTTGTTGTTTATTATGTGGGGACCATTGCGAATCTATTTGATTATATGCTACCAAATATTTTTTTTTCTCTTATAAAAAGAATAATCCTTCTTTTGTCCTGCCGCCCGCCAAATAAGTGTACCAACGGATCCGAAGCTTTTGATCTTACTTGAAAGCCAGTAATCTGGACTTTAAAAAAAAATTAATTCAAGTTGTTGACTACTTTTACAGGAAACAAGATGTGCCCTCGGAACGAGAGGTAACACTCTCACCTCGTCCTCGCCCCACATTAAATTAATTTTTTTTATTTTTTTATCTACTTAATTACACTTGACATAAAATTAATTCAAATAATATTTGCATTTTTTTAACACTAGAGTCTACAGTTTTGGGAAATAATTAGGTATGTTACTGTTGTTTACAACGCGTGTATACTTGAATCTTTATGTTAAGTTAACAGTTAATCGGTCTTTAAATGCAAATAGAAAGAAAATTTTATAATTGCAAACAAATTATTTCACATTCAAATTTGTGGTTAATGTGGGGACCATCCAAATCAATTTGATTGTATACTGTCCGAATAATCTAAATTATTTTATCCTATTGCCTGTTGCACAGTTGTACCACTAGAGATGAAACTTTTTTTTTAATTTTTCCTCTTGTGAAATTCAGAAATTGTTTATGCCAAATGGTCAGTTTTCTTTGACTAAGAAGTTTTGTTAAATGCCAAAGACCATTTAGCTTGCATAGACGTAATAAAATTTGACGGAGGTCATGGGTTCAAATTCTGATGTAGGAGTATTTTTTGTGTAATTTACTTTTCAAAAAAAATAAGTTTTGTTAAATTTCTAGTAGTTAGCTACATAAAGCTTACTCATGTAGCATAAACGACTGTGTTTATAGTGCATATAATTCTACTTGTTAGTTGTTTCAAGGTTTTGATTTAGGATAGCATCAATCGTTTGAAGAGACGTATTGAAACACGTTAGCTCCGCGAAAAAGCATTTTTACAGGCTCAACGAGACATTTAACATTCTACACCAGATGGTATGATTGAGGATACCTTTTCTCCACATAACCATGACTATCTTTGCAGTACTCGGAAGAAGCTGCAACGTCGCGTTCTTTCCTGCTAACCCAGTAGATGTAGTTTAGACCAACAAGGAGCTCGGTGATCACCGACTCGGTTTTCGCTTGGTCTGCGAAGTACAGCGTCTGCACCAGAAGGACGTTAGTACCCGAGACCTTTTGATCTTTCCCAAAGTTCCTCTCGGACTGCCACCTGATCATGTTGTGAGCCAATGTCGAGATCCATTCCAACGTTCTGTGGATGTACAGTTTCCATTTTGCAGCAATGGAGCTCTTGTATGCTGATGGAGGCAGCATTTTCCCGTCCGGCTTTAGTCTCGCTTTAAAGGCAGCTCGAACTTTCCTTGGTAGCATATTGTAGAGGGTGTCCCTTGTCTCGCAGTCGATCATGTGGGGCGTGGAAGCTAGCCTCTCGATCAGCACAATCACTTGCGCGTAATGGAGAGCCAACACAGCATGGCCAAGAGTGGAAGGAGGGGGGTTTAACAACCCGGGTTTTAAGTTGAACATGGCTAATTTAAGAACAACTTTGTTGCTGCGAGAAAGAGACACCATATTCGTTGTCGTACCACTAGTAGCCCAATCGCATCTCTCCAAAGTCGGAGAATCAGATGCATTCATAATCCATCCAGTCAACGGTCCAATGTAAGACAAGCGCTTGCTTCTTGAGCGTGCAAGTTTTCCTAGGAGCAGGGATGGCTGGTGATAGCGTTGCAGCTGCTTGTAGTCTGCTGTTTCGGAGTCATCATTTGATAGCGGCCTGGCAGCCGATTTCCCCAGGGAACCTGCAGATATCCCGCACAGGATACTTTCAGACGGATAGATTGCTGAAGTAGGTGCACGATTACGAGGACGATCGGGACTAAAGCCTACAAAACCATCCGATCCATCCACAGATGCAAGCTGGTTGCACTCGAAGACGAGCTTTATCCTCACAAATATTGATACAAGCGATCTAGCGAGAAGGCGGACTATGTAGTCATAGGTTCTAGCTCCGGGTGATGCCTCCCGCAGATTCTTAACTTCCTGACGCTGCCACGTTACTTTCTGCTGAAACTCATTTAATCTGACCCGATCGCTGTCGGGATTTGCCTGCATTCTCCTAAGAGTTTGTTCGAGCTCCGCAAGAACTTCAATTTCCTGATTCAACTGCATTGTTGCTCCAATGAACCTCTCCATCTTCTTCACTTTCCTTTCCATCTTCTTCAATCTATACTGCCATCCGTACCATTCGAGGCACTTCTCCATTGGATCACTAACAAAAAGCTCAAAACGGGCGAAAACGGGGTCTGTGCACTTCCTTGCAAGCCTGCCTACTGCTTTTGAAACAAGTCCAAAGTCCAACATGATCTCATTCAACGCAAGATCCATGAGATAGCCCTCGTCATCCGAAACAAGCTTCCGGATCCCAACAGACCTCAGGATATCCTCCCTCGATCTCCGTATCTCCCTCTCACTTAAGAACTGCCACAAGTTAACAACCTTGGACATCAAGCTCACAACTTCATACGCCAAGACTCCAATCGTTTCCTCCGCTGTCTCCGGAGGAGCCACTTTCCATGAACTCAGTTTCCAACTCCCGAACCACGAATCGCTCGCGATCTCCCGCAGCATGCCTCTACAAAACAGAACAGATCCACCTACAAAACTCGGACTGGCCACCTGATTCCTACACCAAAAGAGACCATCTCTCAGCATCTCAAGACAATTCTACCAACAAAAGGGTAGATGGTATTCAAACAATTAATCATCTAGACCAAATATAAAACAGCAGCAACAATAAGCACATAGGGATAATTGAAGGATCTGGATACTCTGTATAATATTATGTCCTCTGCTTCTTAATTCACCCTTAACTAAAAAGAGGGCATCATACCTATTTCTTCTCTCTCTGCCTTTTCCCATTGCTTCTCTTAAACACAAACTAACTATAAATTATTGCATGGAAGATAAAACAAAGGCAAAGAAGATGCAAAGACAACAACAAACCAAGCAAAAGAAATGGAACCCATGACCCAACACCTGCTCTACTACTTGGAAGACTAAGCAGGTTTCTTCTTCCAGC
Organism: Hypericum androsaemum; assembly: GCA_963995505.1. Lineage (NCBI taxonomy): Eukaryota > Viridiplantae > Streptophyta > Magnoliopsida > Malpighiales > Hypericaceae > Hypericum > Hypericum androsaemum. The sequence continues at coordinate 3,407,938 of OZ023184.1, read as the reverse complement.
AATTACTCACCTCGTAACTTACTTCTTAAGAGCCTTTTATTCCATTTCCTACCTGCTTTCCAATTTATTGTATTAGCTGTTAATGTCAGTGTTGACCATTTTAACCTATCAAATTTGAAAATTCAGCGCTCAGATTTTGAACCTGAAATTTCTTTTTTTTTGTGAATCTTGATCAAGACCCTATTTAGAGATGACTATCCCAAGATCGTGAATCTAAATCCTTTGGCACTTGGACAGGTCTTCAAAACTGAGAATCTAGAAGCCGACAACCTTGTCCACACGCAACTAGCCAGGGACCAAGACCCGTAATGACTCCAAGTGAAAGTCTTGGTCGTTGCAAATATCTTTTCATCTCTTACATTATTCACCATTAGAAACGAACCCCAGATACAAATTACTTAAAATTAATTATCTCGATTGTTCTAACTTAATCAAAATTTGAGCCGTCGGTAATAAAGACGCCTCAAATTGTTAATACTTTAACACAAAAGTATAAAGTACAAAAGAGGGTACTGAGCCAATACCTTCAGTTAATTAATGAAAACAAGTGGATTGGAATTGTTGGGCCCTTCAAATTTCTTTCGACCTCGAGCAGGAAGAGGAAGAACACGGAGACCAGCCTCGACAGAATGAGATTAAACTGAACTAAATAGGGTGTGAGTGAGACCCAACTCCGGTCTCTTCAAGGTGTTCCATTTTTTGGAAAAGACAAGGTGTTTTAGAATTTAAAAATGGCCGCCTGGGATCTGGGTGGACGATGTGGGAAGTGTCGATTTCCAGTATATGGCCAATGAGGAGGCTTGGATGGATGAGAAGCCCAACAAGAAACAGCGTTTTGGTGATAATTTACTGCTGTTACAATGTTAAGTATGATTAGTAGCGACAAAAAATAATAAATTTGATTGAATCTAGATTAATCGGTTAAATCCGTACTTGATTCTAAGTAATTCCATTAATATATATATTTTTTCAAAATCACGTACTAAGTTAACAAATATTGATGGCTAATATATATTCAAATTGGACATAATATTAAGACAAGTTTGTTTAACCATGATCCTTCTTTTCTGTAAAAGAATGTATTCCACCGTTCTTCCCTTTGATTGATGGCTGTGCCTGTCCAATCTTTGACTTTTCTCTTGTAACTCTTTACCTTCACCAATAAAACATTTACTTGTAAAAAAAAATTACAAAATTACGAAATACTAATATTGTGGTGTTATTAGATTCGAACTTGAAGCCTCTAAATAAGCTATAATAATATATTATTAATTAATATAAGTACTTAATAGTATTAATCGATCTAAATCTACAACGAATTCTACAAATTTCATTTTCTCTTTTAAATTTTGTTAAGTTTTTATTGGTATATATCTCCTCTATTATTTGGGTACTTATATCAACCGGAATTGTTTTACTAGATCTCGATTTTGAGTCTTTAGAATGTATCAGTATTAAAAAATAATTACAAAATTTTGACATCTTTCAAAAGTCCTACACGATCGAACATACATTAATCAATTTAATGAGATTGTATAATAAAAATATATAATTGGTACGTTTTTGTTGGGAGAGATTATGTATCTATATATCCTGTTTTCCAACTATTGCTTCGATAGGTCCATCCTCGAATTTCTTGTTGTTTCATTGCCACGTTGACCTATCCTGTCTAGTTTGCCTTCCTTCTTTTTTGTCCAACTCTGACTACCATAAGATTTACTTTCCATTTGCATATCTTGTCCTCTCCCATGCAAGTATCACTTTTTCTTGTCCGAGGAATGTAAGTTGGCTTTCTGATATTGTCACCTTAAAACAATTGCGACAATTCCACCCAAAAAAAAATTGCGACAATATCGGTGAGGGAAAGGAATTCCTGAAGGTATATACAGAATATAAGACAACCACAATGAACTGGCCAAGGGAATAGAATTTTATATGAGCAGCTAAAAATGCCAATTCCTGAAAGGGAAATGCCTCGGTCCACAGATGTTAACTAGGGATTCCTTTTGAGCTCTGGATTCCGAGTTATTGATACCCACTAATTTGGTGAACTTTTGGATTAATTATTAGGCCATGGTGAATCGTGGGATGTGGTTGGATTCCCTACATGTCGCTGAATAATTTGGTGATTTGGTAATAATCCAAGTATTCTTGTGAATTGGACTTTAAGATTTTTTATAAGATCTTATCATAATTGATTTTGAATGAGTTGTTGTTCAACACACATATTGTAATACTGAAACTAATGTGTTAAGAAAAGATTTAAGTGATTTAATTGTACATTCTTTTTTCGCAAACATTACGAGAGAACTTCAAGGTTAAACAAATTTGGAGTGAAGTAATTTTATGATGGATGACCTCCTGAAATTTTCACGGGATGTGTGAGAGTTATGATAAAACACGCTGATCACAAGGCAATACAAATATAATCAAATCAAGACCTTTACTAGTACAGTATGGTTCGAGGATGTTCCAAATGGAAACTGTTGGGCATGTGACACTCGAGACCTAGAAGGCGAGGAGTGATTGCCAGTGTGAGAGCACACACACAATGAGCTGCTCTTGGCAAGCATTATAGATAGTGACATATATGGACAAACCAATCCCATAAGGTTAAACAAGTTTGGTCTGGATTAATTTCAAGATGGGTGAACTCCAGAAATATTTTCCAGTGTACATGGAGTAGGGATAATATTTTGGCCTTTCAAACTGCTGAAACGACATGTTGAATTGGATAGCTGGAAAAACAGTAACTTCGGTGATGGCGGAAAACATAAATGAAACAAAAGCTGTAGACAAGTGCAGGAGTCTGTGTAGTTCTTGTGGTTTTTGGCGTCTAACTCTTTTTGAAAGTATATAAATATAATCAACCTACTTATAAAAAAACAAAAGATATAGACAAAAGGTCTAGTTAGTTCATCACATGAATTGTTCCAAATGTCCGTCCAACATACAGAATAGTCAATATACAGAATCTAGGTCTAGTCAATATTTATAAGAAATGACGCAGTATCCCTGTTGGCAATTCGTCAATGTAATTAATTCATTTTGATAGGGGAAAAACAAAGACCATTTTGGTGTGATTATGGGTGTTGAATTGTGGTTTGATTGTATCGCATCGTTAACGCCAGAGTATTTTATGTCTGAAGATTTTCTATTGAATTTTACGTCCACGGTATTTTAATAAGACATGTGAATGTAATCTCATAATTGTGCGATGAAATTCAATACCTAAGATTATGAATATATAAATATCCTGGTGAAATAAAAATCTGTTTACCAAAAAAATAACAAAGATTATGTTTGTAACTCCTTTCAAGTCAATGAGTATTTAGACAAATAGCATAATGCGTGTATAAATTCAGGAAGATCTACATTTCAAACTCTGATATGTATAATTATGATGTAAAAAATGTAACTCGGGCTCAAGGGTCAAAAGGAGTTGTATAAAAAAAATTTGGTATATGAATACTTTCTACTGATTAATATAAATTTAAACTGAATCCACCTACAAAAGAACAACACTACTCCAACCGAAAATAATTCACCAGAAAATAATATTAATCGTTGCACTTATCAGAAATTGGTGGTAGTTGTATAAATTTTATTGATTCAACTATAGTAACATTTCGGAAAAGAAAACAATAATAATTCTTTCACTTACCATAAAAAATTGACCAGAATATGATATAGAAAAGAAAAGACAGGGTCTTACTCTTATCCTCCACTCCACAGCTTGTTGACTCGTCAACATGACTCCTCCCTTTAAGACCCTTTCGTAAAAAGGTAGATTGGTTAATTGGATTCTTTTGCATTTTTCGTTTATTTAATTCCCTCTTTACTCCATCTTACCGGTAATCACGTCATTTCTGTATCTATTCGTTTCATTTTCATTTCCTCGGGGTTCACGTCTGACAATTTATTTTGGGCCCATGAAAGTTAAAACATTATCCTAAAAAAAAGTTAAAACATAAAGTGAAACTAGCCTGTTTCTTAATACTAGTGTCTAGTGTGTCCCAATAGTCCTTGCTTGATTTTCACTAATTTAAATTTTGCTTGATTTTCACTAATTTAAATTTGAATTGAATAATATTTTACAAAAGATGATAAATTTATTCATCACGAATTTATATTATTGTATTTTAAAATATTCAAATTTAAAATATTTTAATTAAGTTAAAATAATTTTCTCATTATTTAAGTGGTTGTTGATTGAATATTAGCTCTTCTTGGAAGAGTGAAGACATATGTGTATATTTGAAAATAAAATTAAAATGGACCAAATAAATTTATAATAAGATAAACTAAGATAATAGTTAACTTATATTGACTGGTTGCAGCAAAAGAATAGATTGAAATCTCTGTAAAAAAAATATAAGTAAATATCATAGAAACTAGATTGGTACTTGTCCACGATGTTCGTCTTTATTATCCAATCCGACGCGGTGGATCTTCGACAAAAAATGCTTCCGCTGTTGTTTTCATAGAGCATATTCGGGTAAATGACTAAATGGGAATTTCTTGGATTTTCGAGATGACCAATATTTATTATTTTTATATAGCTTGACCCAGTATTCATATGCGCAGCATCATCTCAATGATAAAAAAGTAAGCAGATAGAACAAAAAAGCTCGCAATTACTAACTTTATTTTTTTTATAAGTAGAGTTATTTTTACCCGGAAAAATATTCGGCAACAATAGTAAATTTATTTCGATATTAATCTCCTACAAATATACACTATATAAGATTTATCATAGTACATAAGCATTATGTTAAAATTTATCTATTACTCTGGTGTAAAGCATAAAAAAATTTATCTACTGGATAAAAGCATAAAAACAATTTATCTACTGGAAATTGTGATTGGCAATGCTTTTAATTATTAATATTATGGATCTGAGGATTCATAAAAAACTTGTTAAGGAAAAAAAATGCTTGAAAGACCATTCATATTATTCAAAAGTTTTATCCGACTGAAATATTGGCTCACAGTGTGTCCACGTTCCATGTTGTTTTGAAAAAAAATGCATGATATTAGATAAGCGGAATGATAATATCATTAATGAATTATATATCACTGATAGAATTGTATCTCATTAACAGTAACGTTTACTATATATTAGTCATTATTCATGGATTTATATTTAATGAAGAAAATTACTTTTTTCTGAAATGACTAATGTTACATTGAAGCCTATACACAACATCCGATAGTCATGTAGAAATCTAATAAATTCCACTGTTTTATATTTTAAAAGAATTCCGCTGTTTTACTTTAAAATGTCAGGGCTTAGGCCTTAGACCATACAGATAGAAGGAGAAACTATGGTCTAATCTAATTGGGCTTCACTACGCACCGTGGGCCCAATGGAGCGGCTGAGGAACTTTGTTATCGGAGGTCCGGACCGGGCTAAGGCTATCTAAGAGCGAAATATCTGACATAAATATTCATATTTTGTGGATCTGACTTATTCGTATTTTCGTGATTTTATGGTATTAACATAAATATATAAAAATAAAATTGTTTCCTGGTTAGGTGACCTATATTTTCTTGTATCCCAAAAAAGCTAATTTGAAAGTCAAATCAGGATATGATGATCACTCACAAGATATTCTATTTCATCGCGTGATGATATTTGATTATGTGTATCCTGTTACTCTTGTTTTCTAATAAAATTATACCTTTAAAAAAATGATATTTAATTACTGTAAAAAATAAAGAAGATATTTAAGATACGGAAAGGATTGGGATTGAAGTAAAGCCCTTATTGAGATATCAATTCCTAACTAGCACGAGTTTATCCCCAACGATACTTTATCTAGAAAAAAAATTATATAAATTAATAAGTTTTGAGTTCGAATCTCTAAAAATAGAGTATCCTTGATTTTCGCCAATTTATATAAATTTTGTGTCATTAAACCAAGTGCTCTTTAACTACATTATTATCACAATTCAAAAAATTTAAACAGTTCAAATTGAAATTAGTCAATCTTATATTCGGTACTAGTTATTTTTTTAAAATAATTAGCAAAAGAAATGTGTTCAGCCTTTGCCTCTCTCATTCTTTATGTATGTCGTCCACGACTGTGATAACGGTAGAGCCAGAATATCCGAACCGGATTCGGTCCTGGAGGCGAAATCCATTACGGTGCTGGAGAATTTTTATTGAAAGACACGTAGGGACTATTTTGTAAAAATGCATAAATACGGGGGTGCAAAATAAAAAAAGTTCACAACCATTGAATCATAACTGGGTAAACTATTGAATCGTAACTGAGTAAACCATTGAATTGTAACTGAGTAAACTATTGAATCGTAACTGGGTAACTGGGACGGACCCCGATTTATCCGGAACGGAAAAAAATGGACCATTGAATCATAATTAGGTAGACCATTGAATCATAATTAAGTGAACCATTGAATCATAACTAAATCAATCATTGAATCGTCCAGGACGGTCCTGGTTAGATTTGGCCTTCCAGGACCAAATCCGCTCCCCAGAATATCAAATTCTGGGTTTGTCCGACTATGTCAACATTATTGAAAATTATTGAAAAAAAAATTGTAAATACCGTACGATTTGATACTAATAGAATTGTTTGTTCTTAAGACTACCCACAACAGCAAATCACCCAATTCAGTTCACGGAATAAACAATTAATTTTTCTCTCATCCATATCCAATCTAACCCAATCTAATATAATTATATATTTTCCTACCCACAGTAGCAACCCAGTTCACAGAATAAATAATTAATTTCTCTCTCATCCACATATTATCTACTATCATTTTTTAGAATACTAAATTAGATAGAAATACTTGAGATACAAATGGAAGTCGGAAATGATAAATTATAAAAATATGTTAACATTTGACTCTATTTATAGAGATTTAAAAATTAATAATTTTCATAATTTTTTTTAGTTTTGCTAAAGATAAGGTCTGTTTAAATAACTACGAAAATATCATCCCAAAATATCTATTTTTAACGAATAATATTATGCAAGTGAAACTAAATAGATAAATAAGTAAAGAACAAAAAAAAAGGGCCAAGTGGCCAATTTCCCGCTCGCGAGTGGCGATCGGCCAAGCACCTCGATCGGCCGCTCGCTCCCCTTTTCCATTTCATTTGTTTTTTATATTAAAAAATTTACCCGCGCGAGACTTGGTTCTCTGTTGCGGGTGGTCTAAGTGACGTACTACTAAAATGAAAATTATTTTCTTGAAAAATTCAAACTCCCTGCACATTGGTTTCTTTACCGTCTCGCTCTCGCATTTAAATTTTAAAGTATCATTATAAAATAAGAAAGAAAATTAATTATCAATTATTATATTAGCTTTTTAAGGATAACTATTACATTAATCGCGTTCATATATGGTGCTCTGCGAATGCGTGTCTGGTCCGGACCGTTAATGGTCTTACCGACGGGTATGGATTGGGTACGGAATGCTCAGATTCCGAATCGTTCAGAATGAAGACACGCGGAGACTTTTTTGCAAACGTGCTAAAATACGGGGACCAAAATGAAAAAAATCACGCACAAACGCAGGCCGGATACAAATGCCATTATCACATAACTGCGCATGCCAGTATCACATAACTGCGTATGCCAGTATCACATAACTGTGCATGCCAGTATGACCTTTTTGCAAAAATGCTATAATACGGGGGACCAAAATGAAAAAAGCCACGCGCACCATTATCATAAACGGGACTTGCCGCTGTCACAAATACACATGCCTTTATCACATAACTGTACTTGCCATTATCACATAACTGCGTTTGCCATTATCACATACATGCACTTGCCGCTGCGGTCCCTCTTCACTCCAAAACGTACGGATTCAATTCTTTCACTCCGTACTCAATCCACTCCCCTTACCGACCGAGTCTCTGCTACTAATATCTTTTTGCAGAACGTACAGCTAAAAAGTCTTTTTCATCACTTCTCTTTTATTTTTTTCCGATAATACAAACGGTGTTAAATAAAGGTTTCTTCATTTGTCCTCCAAATACATAATAATACTTTCCCTAAAAAAAATACATAATAATAGTTTCATCTACTGTTCCTGTCGAATCTCCTTAATTATATGGTGTAAATGGTAAAGTATTGGGAGTGCGAACTCTTAAATAACATCTGAAATATCTCTTTAATTACAGGCAGCCCTATTGACCAATCCTTTTGAACATATTTATGCCTGTGATGACTCAAACCAAACTATTTCAACAAAATGCTCAAGAGTACTTTTTTATGGGTTCCATTAATATATGGAATTGAAATTTTTTTATACTATATAATATTCAAACATCTAACTATTTTAACTAATTTTAATTTGAACTAGATAAAGTCTTTAAAATATGATACCATTTTCCCGTTAATGAGATAACCCTATAATAAATATCAAGTCAACATTTCGATTCCCAATTAAGTTCAGCGAAACGCAAGTTAGGGATTTGAACCATCTTACTCTGTAGTACACATACACGAAAAGTGGAAGTATTAACTATTAATACTAGTAAAGAGGCACGCGCGATGCGTGTGTCATTTTATTTCAAAACTCGCAAAAGATATCATTTATTGATTTTTTTTTAAACTGTACATGATTAAGTTGTTCTCTTACATATTTAATTATACTATTTTTTCTATTTATCTAAGATGTCATAAGAACTTCTTTGTATACTATATATTTTTAAACGTTCTAACTTTATCAACAACATAACCTCTCTTGACTAACACTTTAGTGTTCTGGTTTGAAACACCTCTTGAAAGGACAACGTACAACTGTCCATGACTAAAAATATGCTCAGGTAGATAAATACTGGTGTTCCAATTATTTGTCCTTGTGCTTTGTTGATCATGAATGCAAAATACATACGTAACAGAAACTGCTTGCATACCATCTTATACGGCATCTCAAGATTCTCTGGCGTGTTCAATGACATCTTATGGATGAATACTCTCTTACCCGCGAAATTCCCATTGAGGATTATTGCGTCGATTTAAATAGGAAATATATATATATATATATATATGTGTGTGTGATAACCGGAGCTCACTTCCCTTCTCTGTCTCCCTTGTGGGCCCTATCACAATCTCTATCTGCAAGACCCACATCCACGACCAAGCCAATAATATCCTCGGCATCTACCAATCAGTCTACTCTGTCGTCAAACAACGCCGGCGTCTCGGGCGTAGACTTCAGCCCACCGCTCATAGCCATGATTGTTGTTGTGGCGACAGCTTTCCTACTGGTCAACTACTCCCGCCTCCTCTCCCACCACCTCATCTTCCTCATCCGCAGGTTCCAGTTATGGTCCTACTCCACCACGTTCTCCAACCTGGACTCGCCTCCCCTCCTGTTTGACAATTCCTCTCCTGCTCCTACCCCTTATACGTAGACTGCATCGACATCTGGCTCTGATCCGACACCTACTCTCCCCTCTGTCGTGCTAGAATATTTCTCACTTTCGTCCCCGTCATGTCTGCCAGGATTCGCCAATCCCTCGACGACGTCGTTCTCGTTTTCCGCCTCGATCAAGCAAACATCATCACGATTTTACTGAAAGGGTATTTTGACATTTTCACAGAGTGACACCAAACCACCTAAAAATGAGTTTTCTTTTATTATAGTAAGATAAGATGTAATTTGGATACTTATGTCTTTACCCTGATAATATATTCTGTAATTAATTTTTGTAAGAGTCTACTAATATTAATAAAAATTTGATAATTCTTTTACCAACCTTGATTTATTTTTTTCAAAATTTTTTGATACCTCCAAAGAGATAACGATATTAAAAGAAAAAGTAATGCAATACATATTTAGAGTCAAACATCAAAATTCTGAAATTCATGTGTTATCCAAGATAGTCAAACTCGGTGAACTTGGTTGTTCAAAGAACGAAATTAGTTAAGCTTTAATAAATTATTATAATATCCAAGTAAATTAAAATATGACTTAAGCTACCCAGCCAAATATTAAAAATATCTAACCCCACAACTAAACTAAAATATCCAACTCCACTACCAAAATAGCCTTATCTATTTTTGTCTACCAAAAAAATCAAACCTCATCTTCGCTATTATTTTTCTAGATCACAGGTTTGGTCTTTTAATTCTCTCGTCCCCTCCTTTTTTTTTTATCTTCGTTCCAAAAATCTCTTGCCCGATTTCTCTCCAATGTTTCCATTTCTAATTTCCCCAATAGACAAAAAAATTATCCAAAAGACCAAAATCCCTAAATTACTCAACACCCAACCCTAATTTTGGCCGACGGAGGAAGCGGGCATGTAGGGGTAGTGGGGCTGTGGGTACATATCATCATCTGCTGCTGCATCGCCATCGCCGCCGGGTAGTGCACCCACTGCTGCTACTGCCTCGTGTGTGGGGCCCACTGCTCTACTTGTTGCTGTGGCGGCGGCCAGAAGCTCAGATCAGCAACGGTGCAGGGTAGTGTAAGTTGAAGGGTAATTTTGACCTTTCTACCCTGCCGGACAAAAAAAAAAAGTTTATATTATTATAGTAAAATATACGATTTATTACTTTAACAGCACACCAGTCCTTTGACTGGATTCGTAATACCGTTAATACCAAGGTCCCAACTCCCAAACAAAAATCTCTCTTTTTCTGAATTTTTAAACAAGATTACTTCTTCTTCTTTTTTGGTGATAATGGTGGGTGTTGGGCACCCAACAAGATTACTTCTTGGGCCGCTAAAACTATACCAATTGCTCTAGCCATCTTGACGAAATGTACCTAGAGATGGGAGAAATTCAATTTTCCCAAGAAGAAATTAAAGCAACTATAAATCTTGAGAAAAAGATTGCCGTATCTTTTGTGATATGACATGAAATTCATTTCAATTGAGTTTTTCACCTTTTTAGCACGTTGAGACAACGTTGTGAATATATTGTTATATTCAAACAATAAAACAATATTTTGGAATTACCGGTGTGACCGATAGTTTCTTGTCTATTCTGCATTCTTTTGAAAATAAGAATGATTGTGTTGGTGAAATTTTACTTGGGAATTGGGGCAAGAAGACCTGATTTTGTTGATGGATTCTTTGAAGTAAACTTTCTTGTTTCATTATTATCATAGCTTGTGGCTATTTCCTAATCTATAGCTAATTGATGTAACATCTATCAACTTACCAAAAAAATATTTTACTAAAAGATTAAAAAAATTGAAAATTGAAGGATCATTTCACAAAAATTGAAAGCAGCCATATGGAAAAACTGCAAGAGTTTAATTAACAGTAAAATTGCAAAAATTATGTGAAGTTTTTTTCACTACTCTTAAGAGTGCCTCAACTAGAAACTTTAGGCGGAAAGAAGGCACTACCTGTTCCGTAATTCGACTGACTGTGTCTACAGATTAATACGAACTTTTTACAACGTATTTTGTACTTGTTCACACACTCTGAGAAGCTTCCCACGAGATCATATCTTAAAATTTCTCTAGGCTAAACGCAATTAATTTTGGAGTTCTTTCAAGTTATTTGTCATAAAATGAGGTGCACATTGTTGATACGAATAATACAAATCAAATTACTTAGGTATTTTGAACATGTCATTAATGGGGTGTCGACGAGAATTTGACCTAACATACAAAGCGTTGGATGATTTGGCGGAAGTCTAATGTTCAAACATTGGCAAGGTTTAACTAGGTGTTAAATTTACCTTTATTAAAAAATATTATTAACAAGATATCACACTTACGTTCCAATAAAAAAAAGAAAGAGGCCCCTCATTAATTGGAAAACTTGATGCCTTGCAATAGGGATTGGATTGAGTGCGCACCGTTATGGCTCGGTCCATATCATCTAGAGCAAAGACCTTTTTTGAGAAATTAGTAAAGGGGATTGTTTTGGTTATATAATTAGTAAGGGAATAGACATGATTTCCACTCCAAAAAATTTTAACCTTATTTTCACAACCAAATTTGAAACATTATATCACTATCATTTTACGTGTATTCCATCATTACTTTACTATGTATCTTTATCACTTCGCATGTATTTTTCGATAAGTTTAAACTAGGATTCGATCAGTGATTACTCTCCACAAAAGTTGTCAAAATTGGGATCTCACTGAGGATCGTTTGGGTATAGAAAAATCGTAGATCTGAGGATCGTAATACAGATCGTAAGATCCCACCAAATAGACAAAATTATTGAATAACTAAGAAAAATAAACTTAACATAGACTTTTATAATTTAATCATAAGTTATAAACAATCATTGTCTCAAACATCATCTAAAAACATAATTTTCTCAAACATCATCTGAAAAACTTTAATTCAACAAAATATTTAAGTCAGTCTGCTCATCAAATCCAACATCTTCCTCCATACGATCTTCACCTCCTACTCCATCAAATTCATCATCAAGGTTGTGAATCTCCACCTCATCTTCAGCGGCGGCTTACCTCGTATTCGATGATCCCTCTCTCGATCTTATTTAATTCTTTTACAATATGGCCAAATACCTTATATTTATAGTGTACACTATTAGGGTTAGGATTACACTAATTTAAATTATTAAGCAAACATCACATATTTTTAAAATAATAAGAAAACTTCAAGGAATCACCAAATATGATTAAAAAAAAGAAACACAAAAAATATTCACTAAATCTCTCGCAGGAACAGGGAGGCAATTAGTTGAAATTTTTTTTGCAATCTTAATCACAGATCTTGCGATCTTATGATTATACTCGGCGATCCTACCGATCCTTTCAACATTAACATCTTGCATGCGATCCAGCACGGTGGAGTAATGACGACTCATAAAATCGTGCGATCTTACAATTATAATCACGATCCTGACAACCTTGCTCCCCACCTTACCCTTCTCTTATATTATTAGAGGAAGTCTTTATTAGTATCACTTCACATGTATATTATTATCACTTCGGTGTATATCATTATTTCAAAAGTACGTGCATTTGGTCTAAATGGTTCTTCCTGGGCCCGGTCCACACTCAATTTTGGCACTTGTAATATATTACCCACAATAATTGTTTAATTAGTACGTCATTTATTTTTTTAATAAGAGCTTGAATTCATTTGTGCATGAAGAAATTAAAAAAAATTCATTATTTGTATATGGACTGACTGTACTTGACAATTAATTAGTTGTTACTCATAGAAATAACAGCAGATACTAAATGATCATAGGTCACGAAAATTGCAATATATCCCGTCTAACATTTTTTGGGCATTGATCCGTCTATAAGTAGACGTATGTATATTATAGTAATTACGAATTATAGTAAAGTTATAAATTATAGTAAAACATATAGAGTAATTTCATGTAAAGTGATTATCTTTCCGAACTAATATAAAGTTATAGTCTAAGTTAGGACCAATATTAAATTTTAATAACTACTCTATCTTAATAATTAGTATTTTTGTGAAAATTTTAGTGCTATCTCTGGGGTCCCAATTTTTGTATAATGTGATATTTGTGAGCAAATACACATATTTTTACATAGTTCAAAAAATATATTAAAATACTAATTTATGGTCTAAAGTGATATCTTACATCATCATTCATCTTCTTAATTGTCTTCAAATGGCCCTTGTGATCATCATTTTATTGTAAAAAGTATCTCAATCGAGTGTCAGATTTGAATGACGCTATAAGCCGAGATTTTAGGATGACACGACTATCATCATCATCCACCTCAATTGCATGTTCATTTGATTGATTCAGAATTGTATCGAAAATATCTTGTTCTATTTTATTGTAGCAAATCTCTTGCTCGGCTGAAAAATTAAGTAATTTTTTTGGTAATTTGAATACAGGCAAAATAATTTTTTGATATTTACAGATCTATCGACAATATCTTGTTATGCTAGAGTGTAGTAGTTCTCTTGACTTGAAAATCAAGTAATTTTTTGGTGATTTAATATAGATACAGTATTTTTTAAGTATTTAAAATATTTATTGATCAAAAACTCAATTTTAATAATTTTTGGAGCTAAAAAATCTTAAACCTCTATACTTTTTTCGATCCCAACAATATCACTAGAAGGATTTTTATGTACATGCTAAGAAGGCCACCAAAGGAGTTATGTTTTTCAAACTACATCATTACTCGCCTAGTGATCCGTCCAACATTTATTGGTTGTTTAATGTGATTTATTGTAATACTATAGATAGGGGTGTGCAAATGACAATTAATTTTTAGCAAAATTTCAGTAATCGAGAGTTTAAGATTGAAAAATCAATAATCGAGATTTAATTTGGAAAGAAAATTTCGCTATAACTTAAGCAGAAAACCTACACCTCTCTGAGAGACTCGCTTTCGCACCCCGCACGCGGCGCTCTCCCTAGAAGCAAAGACAACCCATTTTCTCGCTGAATCGCCAATTCTCTTCGGCCGCTCCTAGGCCCCACCAGCCACCACAAAAAGGACCTCGTCATCGCCGAAAAGTAAGTTCTCTCCATCTATCATGTTGATTCTCTTCGATTTAGGGACTAGGGTTTTGATTTTTTGGGTTTTTGATTTGACTATTGATGCTTCGTGCCTCCTTAAAATTGTTTACATTCTTCTTGTTTTGATTTTTGTGGTTTTAGGGTTTATGATTCTTATTTTGTTGATGTTTACCTTCAGACTCCTTTAAATTGTTTCGTTGTGATACATATTTTTACCATGTGTTTCATGTCCGATGGCTTAATTCTGAATTAGGGTTTTTGTCAAAAAAAATTTGGTATTTTGTCAGTCCTGCTGAATTATGTTCGAGATCGGGATTAGTAGAGACCTTTTTAGATTTTCGGTATTCAGTAAATTTCATGGTTTTAAAAAATAACCGAAGTCGACTCAAGATTTCTCCCTTCCTTCTGGTCAATCGGGCCGCCAGTTAGACAAATAATTTTTTAAAATAAAATTTTTTTTAATTATATTTATTGTTAAAATAGAAAATAATTATAAATATTATCTAATTTTATTACAAAAGTTATAACATCAAAATCATAATTTAATTACTTTTAATCTTATTTTAAAATAAATGTGTTTCAAAAAATTATTTTTGGCTGGGCTGATCAAACCAACCAGTTAAACTGGCCAGTCCAACTGGGTTAACTGGTGGTGGATGGTGTTGACCATGGATCGAAGTGCAATTTGAGTTTGTGTTCAAAAATGATGATGGTTAACTCATAGTCGTGTTAGGAAATCACCACAAGGAAAGAAGAATACACACAAAAATACGAACACAAGTGATTACGTGGTTCGGCCTAATGCCTACGTTCACGGAGAGAAGGAGAACTTTTATTAATGAGATCTGAGCTACAAAGCCATAAATAAACTAAGGTAACATGCCTTTATGTATTAGACAAACCTTTGCACACCACGAAACATATATAGGTCATCCTAGGAGTCCAAAATAGTATCCGAGTCTAAACAGAAAATCTGTTGTAGCATACCATAGCGGGCGCTAGCCCTCAGCTTCTGTAACAGGGTCCTAGCGTGTTCTAGGTCTCTACTGGCTGCTAGGCCTACTGATTTTGTGCCACAACTCTAATAGTCTCCATATTGGCATGAAATCATTCATTGGAAGAACCATGAAGCTCCAACTGTACTTCAACAACCTCCACCTTAATAAAACACCGCCCCTTGAAGAAACATGAAGCCATACGAAACCAAATCGACTCCACCTTAAACCATAAATACTCAGCCATCAATAAGACCATCTACACTCATGTCTACCTTTGTTCAATCATTTGGAGACATCCCCAAACTCGAGCATCTCTCGAGCTTGCTTAGTGTATTCCCTCTAACCTCCATCTAACACCAACGTGCAAATTCACCTACTGAAGTAACCTTATGATTAATAAACACTCCTTTATTTTTCCTGTCACTCTTATACTTCGCAACCTCGAACTGCTTCCTTGTTGGGCCTTGTTCTTTTTGTCACAAGTTTTATCGCTTGTCCTTGAGTGAGATAAAACCTGATTTATCTGTGGTTTTACTAACGGTTTCATATTCTCAAAGCCAAACCTACATAACACTGTTGCTTTGCCATGCCTTTGGATAACCATAGCGTGATCTTGCCAACTTTGTCTCTACGAATTCCAATTCTAAGAACCCTTTTGGTTGCACTCAAACCATTCATGTCAAGACCTTGCTCTTTCATATGATCTAGCATATATGCCAATAGCTTTTCCCTCCTCTATCAGACTCTATTGATGTGACTTTACCTACAACAGTGCCCTACCACTAACCTGTAGGTGTTCCTAGCATCCTTTTCATCCTTCATCACCACCGCAACATCCTTCATCACCACCGCAACATCCTTCTCTACCTCTATTAGATCACCTTCAATCTTTCACCAATACCCACTATAATTCAAGACTTCTAGTGAGATTAAATTCTTTTATAACTTTGGAACATGTCTAACCTCACACAATTTTCTCACGACACTATCCCACATCTTAATTTATATGTCTCATATGCCAGTAATTCTACAAGTAGAACCATCACCCGTAGTTACCATAGCTGAAATAACAAACTTGTAAGCATCGAACCAATCCCTGTTGGGCGTCATGTGGAAAGAGTATGTTGGACAAACTGAAAGACAGTCAACAAGATGTTTAAGACTTGATAAGACTGAAAGACAGTCACCATCTGACCCGTCCGAATATGAGGTCATGTTCATGGCACCCGATCTGTCACGATCCCTAGTTCTTCCTAGACAATCCTTCTTCATGTGCCCCTTTTTTTCGCACTTGAAACAATTTTATTTGAACCTCCTTGACCCATATTTGGTTCCTTTTTCATTCTTTTGTTCTTTACGATCATGGCTTCCTCTCACAACCAACCATTCTCCTCGTTCATTGTCAGCCTTCTTCCTTTGATGAAATCCTAGCAAAGCACTACTGATATCCTTTAACACCAAGGACTCTTTGTCCCAAGTTAGAGTTGTAACAAAACTTTCGTAAGAACCAATTAAAAAATTCATCAGTAACAATGTCTTATCTTCATCCTCAAACTTCACATCGACCCTAATCAAATCACTCATAAGTTGATTGAAAATATTGATGTGTTGGCTCAAACTTGAGCCTTCCATCATCTTAAGCCCGTACAACCTTTGCTTAAGATAATGCTTGTTCGATAGAGACTTTGACATATACCCATGCTCCAATTTCTTCCAAACTCCAGCTAGTGACTCCTCATCCAAGACATGCTACATCATATCATCCACCAAGTATATGCAAATTGTCGCCACTGTCTTGGCCTCCAACTCTCTCCACGTTTACTCCTCTATCTTCTCAGGCTTCTTCCTCGAAAGTGTGCTGACCATGTCTTATTGCATCAGCAGATCTTTGACATGCCTTTGCCATAACCCAAAATTTGATGAGCCATCGAACTTTACCAAGGAAAATTTTGTGCCATGATCCGCCATCCTCACACCAGGCTCTGTTACCAGTTGTTAGGAAATCGCCCAAGGAAATAAGAATGCACACAAGAACACGAACACAAGAGAATACGTGATTCGGTCTAATAGCTACGCCCATAGAGATAAGGGAAACTTTTATTGATGAGATCCGAGCTACACAACCATATATAAACTAGGGTAACATGTCTTTATATATTAAACATACCCTTGCACACCATAAAATCTATCTAGGTCATCCAAGGAGTCCAAAATAGTATCCGAGTCTAAACAGAAAATCTTCTGCAGCACACCCTAGTGGGCGCTAGACCTCAACTTCTATAACAGGGTCCTAGCACTAGGCCCACTGATTTCACACCACAACTCCAAGAAGTTGTGGCCATACCTGTCAAACTATATTTCTTCAAATCATAGTATATTTAGTAGAATGGTTCGATAAATATCGAATGCTCAGTCCTAATTATAGATACCCTCAACCTTTTTTATAAGTGAAAATTATAATTATAAGCTGTAAAATTCTCATTGATAAACACACCTGAGTTAGCCCTTCCAACTTCGCCAATTGCCAGACATGATCTAAGATTATGTTCATTTTTGACATTGGCTAAACCTTGGTTACAAATAGGACAATTTTTTGTTGCAAAAACAAAAAGTGGGGATGTGTTGGTGACATTGGGTCGGCTGACCGATCATGTCACCAACCAGGTCATCATTTTTTTAACTTGGTTGTCTTTTGTTGTTGTTAAATCAAAGATTGTGTATAAAAAAATTTGGGTTGGGTTGATATCATTGATAACGTATAAAAAATTAGAGTTGTAAGTTGTGCATATATTATTAATTGTTTATTAATAGGTTGGGTTGAGTTGGTTGCAGGTAGTCAAGAGAGCTCTCCCATTTTTTTCAAGTGCTTGACGTGACTTAAGGGAGTCTTCTAACTTTGTCAAGTGCTTGACAAGAACTCCAAAACATGACATTTTTTCACTATAACAACATGATAAATGAGACTTCCATAGAACAATAATCATGAAGAAGCCACTCCTATTTTTCTACCAAGCAGAAAATCCAACTAAATATATTGTTGTTAATATTTACCTTGCCTTTTAACATTCTTGACATTCTTCAGCTGAATTAGCTTCCCTCTTTTTGTAAACGCTACAATAAAACACATTCTACATATTTGGATTGGTTAGATTTTGAAATCTTTGCAAAAGAAAATCAAAATGTGTCGAATGCTATTTCGTAGGCGTCCGGTGAATGTCTACACTGGGCAGATGCACCACGATATAAATGCATGCAAATTTCGTAAATTTTTAGGGCTATTCGCCACTTTATTTGTGTCAGCTTCGGTGCAAAAGCAAACTAACACAAAAAAACCTTCTATTTATACAACCCAATAAACTCAAATAACGTGCATCATACCTTCTTTTTATTATACAAACGTTAATGCCCAATTCACTAGTATAAAAAATAAAAAGGTTCAAAGTTCAACGTAGTTTCTTATTTTGACACATAAATACTTTTTGATTTTAAATTATCTTACCAAGTCACAAATATTTTATTTAACTAATAATCAAATGATACTTATTAATTCAAATTATTTAAATTATTCAGCATATCACATCATTAATTTTATCTTCCTACGATGCCATCAATCACAATATCACTCTTATATTAAAACGGCATAATAGAGTAAACTTGTGCTAATATTAAAACGGCAAATTTCCCAACCTCCTTCCCACCCACCTGACCTTCACCTTCTCTCCCCCTTGAAAACGACAACGAGGAAAGATCAAAACGACACCGAAAGCAAAACTCCCGGACCGGACCCAGTTAATCCGTTCTGGCGCCATTTCTCTTAAAAAATTTCCCACATCCCTTTTTCACCTACCTCCTTAATTACCAGACTTACCATCTCCGTTAAACCCCCCAAACAAAAAAGTTACCTCTTTTTGCTCCTGCAGATATGGACGAGAAGGAGAGCACCGTGTCCGGCTCGTTCGACGACAACTCGGCCGAGTCGACTGAGTCGCCGCCGCCCATCAGCAGCTCCGAGTTCATGCTCCCCCATCACCACCAACCCCCGCCGCCGCAACAACAACAGGTGCTCTTCAGCAACACGGCGCCGTTAGGGCACAGCAACAGCGACGGGGTTGCGAAGAAGAAGAGGGGGAGGCCAAGGAAGTACGACGCCGACGGGAACCTCCGGGTCAGGCCGGCGCCGGCGTCGTTTCACTCGGTTGTCTCCCCCCAGCAGCAGAATCAGGCCTCGGGCGGCGGGTTCTCTTTGTCGTTTGGTGGGTCCGGACACGTGGCGGCCTCCGCCCCGCCGCAGCCAAAGAGGGGTCGCGGGCGGCCTCCGGGTTCCGGCAACTGGCAGCTCCTCGCTTCATTAGGTGAGATTTTTAAATACGAGTTTAGTTATTTTGTGAAAAAGGTTAAATCTTTGGATGTTTTTACCGGGGTAAAGTGAAAAAGTTTCGATCTTTGGTAGTTTTTCACCGTGATTTTCTCATTTATTAGGGTTTTTGATCTGGGTGTTTTCAGTTTTTGTCTTTTTATTAGTTTCTCTTTTGGCCCTTGTCTCACTTACGCAGCATTTTGTTTGAAGGTGGGATTTTGGCTAATACGGCTGGAGGGGGCTTCACTCCTCATGTGGTGACTGTGAATACCGGAGAGGTAATCAACGGGACTTTCTAATGTTTAGTGTTCGAAGATCGAGTTTAGAATTTGGTTTTCGGTTAAGCTTGAGGTTTATATTCAGGTTGTTTTAATTTGCAGGATGTTGCTGAGAAAATCCTCTCATTTTCTCAGAAGGGTTCCAGGGGAATCTGTGTTCTCTCTGCAAATGGGGCCGTTTCTAATGTTACCTTACGCCAGCCTGGTTCCTCGGGTGGTATCTTGACCTATGAGGCAAGTATTTGGAAAACATTTCTTCTCGACTGCTTGTCTTTGCAGTTTCGATGTGGCGAGTTCTTTGTCTCGGTCACTGTTGATTATAGTAACAGGGCATGCAGGAGATTCACAATCTTAGCGTTCATGCTCTTCGTGAAACTGGGCAGCTGTTTTCATAAGCTTTGTTTCGCTGTCCAAAATTGTTCTTCTTGAATACTAGGTTTAGATTAGGCATGCTTGTCTTTGCAGTTTCAATGCGGCGAGTTCTTTGTCTCGGTCTGATGATTATAGTTATAGGGCATGCAGAGATTCACAATTTTAGCGTTCTTGCTCTTCGTGATTAGGCAGCTGTTTTCATTAGCTGTGTTGATCTAGCATCTCTTGAACAGTTGCAGCTGTTATCATATGCTTTGTTGTTCTAGCATAGCAGGAACAGTTTTCAATTATCTTTGCGTTTGATATTAGGATCTTATGTTACTAGATCTTTATCAGGTAAAAGCCATGTTTTTCGATGAAGTCATAACATAAAACTTGGTACTCGGAGACAAGTTTTTATCTGAAATTACCATCTCGTATTTGACAATCCAACACTGTTTCCATCAATGAACCTCCAGGGCCGCTTCGAGATACTTACTTTAACTGGATCTTATACTGTCACTGAGACCTGTGGAGCAAAAAGTAGAACTGGAGGATTAAGCATTTCGCTGGCAAGTCCTGACGGTCGGGTAATCGGCGGGGCCGTTGCAGGGATATTATTAGCTGCTAGTCCTATCCAAGTAAGATCTCCTTTTATTGTTGGACATACATTGGCTGGATGATGAATGTTCTCTCTTATGTGGGAGATGGGTTTACTTTGCAAGGAATTTTTGGATTCACCTTGAAATGAAATTTTTTTTTTGAATATTTATGTACTGCGATTTTTGTATGCCCTTCAAAAAATGTGTAATCTAGTTCATATATGCATGTGCATAGTGCCATGTGGTAATATTCGAAATGTTCTTTCACATAATTGTCACTTGTTTTCAAATTAATAACAGCGGAGGTTCCTGCAATCCGTTTTAATCGTAGAACAATTCAGTGGATCCTGTCATTGAATTTTGATGTCTTTTTGTCAGATTGTTGTTGGCAGCTTCATGCCTGGTGGTTATGTTCAACAAAAGAGAAAATACCAGCGACATAACACAACGGCACCGCCAGTTGTAGATCCAGCAACTGCGACCAGACCAGTCTCACAGGCGACACCGAATGGTGAAACATGTTTGACTCCGACATCAATGCTCGCAGGACAGAGCTACGCTAGGACGGACATTGCTGAAGTTAACAAACAAATGCAGCAAGCTAATAATTCCCAGAATGACTGCTGGAATGGAATAGGGCACTCGTCGGATCAGAGACCATCTCCCGATATAAACGTATCCCTGCTGGGTGAAGAAGATGTTCGAGGCATGTAACCTGCAAATACATTTTAGGAGTCCTTTTCAATGTTGATGGATTTTTACCAGATTAATCAGCAGGACAATCATTTCAGGTGTATTTTACAATCTGGGGATCCAACGAGACGACTTGAAGAGACTAATTCTGATTATTTATTAGATTTATTGACCGGATGTTTTGATCAGGCTTAAATGCTGGATTGGTTGGTAGATTGGCATTTCCTCTCTGTTTCAAACAGATTATTATTATATTATCATCCCGGATCTCATGAACTTTCAATTTCCATGAAATTTATGTCACTAAATCAGTAATCCTAAGAATACCTCCTTCGTTTGTTTCTAAAATTTGGATTTGATTTAAGCATATTTCTCAGAATAATAATAACTAAAATTTAACATTTTATCATTAAAAAAAATTCCGAGTGTTTTATTAATTACTTGGATTTGATAGCCGCAAGAGTTTTTCGCAACAACAGGGAAGAAAGCCGCAGTAGGTTCAACAAAGTCCGCCTATCGTACCAGCAAAGTGACCTTACTTGCTAAAACAGCTACTTGGGCAGAATCTAACATCCAAAAAGATAAAAAGAGAGGACAACAGCAGCCAAGCAAGCAACCAGATGTTCAAAGCCATCTCATTCCGATCCGTAGCGACGAATGATCTTTGAGTAGTAGTCCCAGTCAGGATGAGTTGCTGTTAAGGCAGGCTGTCCGAAAGGGTGCGCTTTGACATAAGAAGGGACATCATCTGCCAAGACCAGGCCGTCCAAGTAGCCCCTCAGCTCGCTGTCCGCAGCTGTACATAGATATATCGACCGTTACGCATCAACTAAAACCTCGTTCGACTGAAGAATACAGTATACAACGACGCACCTAGAGCCGAATCAGCGACACTGTCTACCTTGTATTCTGACAGGAATATTGCAGTGTTCGGCTAAAAAAACATAAACCAGTCATCAGCAACGCAAAAAGGTAAGCTTCAAATTAGTAACAATATATATATATATATAGAGTGATAAAGGAGACATGGGATTAATTTACAGGATTAAGGATCGCCTTGTAGGGCTCATCTTCAATCATCAAAGTGTTGGATGGCGAGAAACGTCCCTTGTGCAGGCGAAATTCCCACACTTTCTTCAGCTCCTTGAGAAAGATAGGCTTGTCTCTCTTGTGCAGAGTAGTGAACTCTGTTTTCGTACACGCATCCTGGGTCTGGAAAGAGAAATTAAATGGCCAGGAAGAATAGTTTTAAATTTCTGAATAAATCATGGGACTTCTTCAATAGGTTAATTAGAAAGGGTTGTCCGGGACTCGAAGTCGGCGGGGTTATAGGAACTAGCAAACGAGAAAGAAATCGGACTCATAATTATGACTCACCCAGATGAACAAGAACTTCCTTCTAAAGTCCAGATCCATGCATTCCAACGCACTTTCCGTGTACCATCTACAATTACTCGAAAGAAATAGAATGTTGCATTAACTTAAAAAAAGAAAACGATCGTTAACCTGCAAAAAGTCAACCTTTCTAACAGTTTTTTGACTTACTCTCTAGCTGTTGACCAGATGCCAACTTCAAATCTGTCCAAGCAGAATTTCAGGAACTCCCTACAGTAGGGCCTCTTGTACACTGGCATGAACAAAAACCAAAGGCTATACTTAAAAAGTTATACCGTGAGACTAAAGGTACTGTTTGTTTGGCCGGAAAAACCATTTTTCAACAAAACAAATACAGCGTCACAGACCAACAGACACTTAGATCAAATGACAAAAAAGTTAAAAAATTCTTCTCGACTTGAATTTGAATTAGTCGAACAAGTTGACCGACGAAACGTGAGAGAAGAATTCACCTTGATAACTTCCATAAGCAGCATCAGGCATGCGGTTTCTGGGGAACCTGCGAGTGGGGTCTTTGCGGTTGATCCGGTCACACAGAAAGCCGCCAAGGGAGAGGACAAGAAGCTTCTTCTTCTTAGGACCAAGGGTAAGCTTTTCCAATGGAAGGAGACTGCCGACGTCATTAAGTCCCTTGTTGTTGTTGTCCACGTCACTCTCGTCGCCATTTTTGTGGCTGCTGCACGCAGCTTTTCCGCTCATTCTTATATGCGACACGTTTCTAGCTCGCCAGACGGTACTAAGTGTTCACTTTGGTTTACCATGTTTATTTATAGTGGACGGAGGCTGCCAACTTTGGTTTTGTCCTTTTAATATCCATAACTCCAAGCACCAAGTATTTTGGTCGACTATTATTCCAGTTTAATCTTAAATTTCGAGCTAGGTTCTTAGGAATAGTTAAGTAACATTTTTATAAATTTTGCGTATTTCTGCATATCTGGAAAATACATTTTTTAATTTATTATTGGGGCGAATTCGGAGTATTTTGCTAGACGGTTCAATTGCTGACTTGTGTTTATCCGTTTGTCTATATGCGCCTGCGTGAACTTTATTTTTTGATAAGTTTGAACTTTATTTTAATCATAATAAGTAATATTTACAACACTTAAATTGAAAAAAGTATAATTATTTTTTCGAGATTGTGACCATCGATTTTATTGAAATAATAACAATGTAAAATCTAATAGAAAAACGCTTCACTAGAAAAAAAAGTACAGTTAATAATACCAAGTATATATGATTCCACTCTCCAAAATACCCCTATACAGGACGCGTGCGTGAACCTTTTAAGTATCCGTTGGCGTTAATCCAGCGTCTCCTCGTATTCTGTTAATTATAATACTTTCTTGAAACAAGGAACTTAATAAAGAATGTGTTAGTGTAATTAATCTGAACGTCCACTCGTCTTCTCTCAAAAAGGGTGATTCTGAATTGTTCTAAATTAACTAGTTATTAGTATTAAATATTTGTCATGATAAATTTGTACACTTTTCAAAATTCTCAAACTATTTCAAAAATAAATTAGTTGTTTAATATGTATCCAGATAAGAAGTAGTATTAAAAAAATGGCAACTTAGTCCTGTTTGATTAGTTGATTGAACTTAACCGGTAGCTGATACAGATGATTGGTTGCTAGTTACGATCGCTGATGCTAATTAAAAAAGTTAATGTTTAATAACAATTTATGTATTAATAGCTATTTTAGGTCTTAAATTAAATTCAAGGACATCTTTTATGAGAACAAAATAAATATATGTATTTTATCTAATAATTAACAATATTTTTAAAATGCGGTTGTTATACAATTATATAAGATAAAAAATAAAAGTTAAATAATTATAGCATAAAGTCAGAATTAAAATAATGTAAAGGTATAGATCTATTTATATTTATTTGGAAACAAAATACAAAAAAATCAAAAGAAAAAACAGAGCCTTAATTGGTTGTAGTACCTATCTACTGTTAGAATTTGGAACGTCAAGAGACAGAAGGAATTTTGAAGGAATTTACACCATCAAAATCATTAGCAATTATTTTATATTGAATGAAAATTCAAAAATCTGGAAGAAAAAAAAGTCATATATTTGTTATGTTGGCGACCAATTTTTTCTTTAATAGGATTTGAGAAACAACTTTTGCCAATGTCATATTATCAAAGAGTCAGAACGTTTTCGCGCAAACCGAAAGAGTTGGAGTCGTGTACGAATTAATCCATGACTTTTAATTTTGTCCGGTCGAAACATGAATAGTATCAAAGAGAGTAAAGCATCGTCTACTTTAATTGGAGCTAGATTCAGTAGAGACATGAATAATTTCTACCGAAAAGGATCAAAAGAGATTTAATAACAAGGAAGAGTAATATTGAGAAATCAATTTTAACTAAATCAAGTTACAAATTAAGGATAATATAGTTACGTAAATATTTTAAAAGCAAAGAAAATTCTAGCCAATTATTCAAAAAAATCATGTTAAATATATTAAAATTGATAAAAAAATATAAAAAACCCAAATTATTTCCTAGAATTTAAACATTCACATTGGTATCATTGTACTCGGATATTAGTTTCCATCTTCTCGAATATTGCTTTCCTTCTTCTATGATATTATTTCTTTCTATTCTGCTATTGGTGTCCTTCTACTCCGACATTGGTTCCTTCTTCTATGATATTTATTTTCTTCTACTCTAATATTGGTATCATTATACTCTGATATTGATATAGTTCTTATATAATATTGGTATCCTTTATCTATGATATTGGTATCCTAACAGGTATACCATTTGAATGGTGTTGATTTCATTCTTCTCGGATATTGGTATCCTTGTTCTAGGATATTGATATCATTCTACTCTAATATTGATTTCATTTTTTTTTCCTGGTATTGGTATCATTTTACACTCATAATGGTTTTTATTCTATTCGGATATTGATATCTTTCTTCTATGATATTGATGTTCTTTTACTCAGATATTCTAAACACCCATTAAAGCCTGAGCAGGAAGCCTGCCAGCACACATGGGATGACAAGGCCGAAGTGCCCAATCCGCTGGATAGACTGTGCGCCTATTACAGGACCAACACAACGGCTCAAGTACGGATTCACTGTACCTCGTGCAAGATGACGATGTGTCCCTCTGCGCCAAGTTCAAATTAGGGATCACCATACTGAGCCAGCCAACCACCAGAGGGTAGTACAAGGATCGAGATCAACTGATCTCTGAGCTGTACAAACACAACGCCCACCACATACGAGAAATCTCTGAGCTAAAGGAGGAAGTCCAAAGGCTGAAGCAAGATAGGCTTGATGCAGATATCGGCCTAACAGCACACCTGCAAGCCGAACTGGAAGAACTCGCCTGGCGAGATGAACAGCGTGGTAAAGGCGTGCGCATAGAAGAAATGGAGGAACAAGTTGGGGTAATTTACCAAGAGGAGACTGTTAAGGCACAGGCAGCCTATGAAGCCTTTGTACAAGTTCCCCAAGGAAAGAAGGTACTCAATAAATTGTACAATGTCATCGTACAGTTTGAGATACCGCAGGAGAAAGGCAGCCCGATCACCTTCAAGGTCAGCGCGGACATTGACACCGGCTGTACTACTTGCTGCATGGACATCAAGAAGGTACCAGAGCTAGCACAAGAGGACTCACTAGTCGTAAGCAGATTCCGCGGAGTCAACTCTCTGACGGTGGCAAGAAAAAGGGTCAAAGCAGGAAAGATGATTATCGGGGGTAATTCTTTCAAAACCCCGTATATCTACTGCATGGACCTGAATATGCCAAGCATCGACATACTGTTGGGATGCAACTTCATCCGAGAGATGGAAGGAGGCATAAGGATAGAAGGAATGGAGATCACCTTCTACAAAAACATCACAAGGGTCCAGACGACACTGGAACCCGAGAAGGTAACAGCCATGCAAGAGGTCCAGGTAGAGAACGAGGAGTTCCACGAGCTACAGGACCTGGCCTACCAGATCCAAAGCCCAACTCACGGGCAGTTCTACCATATTTATGGGCCTCTGATAGAGGAGCTCAAGGCCCAAGGATACATTGGAGATGAGCCGATGAAACATTGGGCCCAGAACCAGATTAAGTGCAAATTGGACATCATCAATCCGGACCTCACTATCGAGTCAAGGCCTCTAAAGCACGTGACTCCGGATATGAAGGAAAAGTTCGAAAGGCACATCAAGGCCTTACTAGAGCTGAAGGTAATTAGGCCCAGTAACAACAGGCACAGAACTACAGCGATCATCGTCCATTCTGGAACGACGATGGATCCAAAAACTGGCAAGGAAACGCGCGGCAAGGAACGCATGGTGTTTGACTACAGGACGGTCAATGACAACACCCACAAAGACCAATACAGTCTACCGGGTATCAACACCATCATAAAGTGCATCGGTAACGCAAGAGTCTTCTCCAAGTTTGACTTGAAGAGCGGATTCCACTAAGTGGCCATGGAGGAAAGTTCAATCCCATGGACAGTGTTCACCGTACCAGGAGGCCTGTACTAGTGGCTGGTTATGTCATTCGGCCTAAAAAATGCTCCGACAATTTTCCAAAGGAAGATGGACAACTACTTCCGAGGAACAGAACAATTCATTGCCGTTTACATTGATGACATACTGGTCTTTTCAGACAGTATCAAAGAGCATGCACAACACTTGAAGTAGATGCTGGAAATCTGCAGGAAGAACGGGTTGGTGCTCTCACCAACGAAGATGAAGATAGCCACTGCTGAGGTGGACTTTCTTGGGGCTACCATTGGAGACAGGAAGATTAAACTCCAGCCCCACATTGTGACAAAAATAGCAAACGTCAGCAATGACGATTTGTGCACTACCAAAGGACTGAGGTCCTGGCTCGGCGTTATCAATTATGCCAGGAGCTACATTCCAAAGTCTGGAACCCTCCTAGGACCACTTTACAGCAAGGTGGGCATCCACGAAGACAAAAGGTGGAAGGACAGTGATTGGCGTTTAGTGGAGCACATCAAAGAGCTAGTGCGCCACTTACCAGACCTGGCCCTACCACCACCAGAGTGCCACATGGTGATTGAAATGGACGGTTGTATGGACGGATGGGGCGGTATTTGCAAGTGAAGCCAGCTAAGGGCTCCTCAAAAGCAGAGGAACACGTATGCGCCTACGTCAACAAAAAATTTATCGTGCCAAAATCCACCATTGATGCGGAGATCTTTGCGGTCATGGAAACCCTTTCCTCCCTCAAGATCTTTTACCTGGACAAGAAAGAAATCACTATCCGGACTGACTATCAAGCCATCATCGCCTTCTACAACAAGCAATCACAGAACAAGCCATCCCGTGTACGGTGGCTCAACTTTTGCGACTATATAATAGGCACCAGAGTGGTAATGAATTTCAAACATATCAAAGGGACGGATAACACCCTCGCAGACACTCTCTCACGCATGACCAATAATCTCACAGACTCGGCACTATGCCTGGCAGAAGAAGCACAGGAGCTACTGATGGCTCTGGAAGAAGCACTGACAGAGTAGGGGACGAACCAAACCCAATGTTCCCCGAAACTTTTAGGACCCTTGTAGTGGTTCGCCTCCGTGACGGCATAGAATTCTTCCCGAATGAAGAGGCTAGGAACTACCAGCCCAGCCTACAGATATGGTCTGGCATGATGATGACACGGATGATGAGCCACCCTTGGCCCTCGCGGTCATTGACACTGGCTGTACTACTTGGTGCATGGACATCAAGAAGGTACCAGAGCTAGCAGCTTTCAGGTTTAGTTACCCAAAGGTCAAAGCAAAAGTCCTTTACCTTAAGACCAATCCCGTTCAACACTTTCCTCAATGCTTACAAGACGCTCGCAGCCAAAACGGGCAGAATGTGGATTAACCCAGAGCTTTCTGAGAAGCTCTTCAGGAAGTTGCCTCCTGCCATAAGGAAGTATACTTCCTTTCTTGACTGCTCATCCACATCCTTCAAAGGTGAGTACCTCCGGACATATTTCCTGTTCATCCCTAGGACACTTAACAGCCTCCTTGCCTCTGTGCGTTCGTCTGGGTCTTTTACAGTACCTCCTGCCTTTGCCTAACACAACAGTGTCTCCTCTTGGTAAATTACCCCAACTTATTCCTCTATTTATGCCAAGCATCGACATGCTGTTGGGATGCAACTTCATCCGAGCGATGGAAGGAGGCATAAGGATAGAAGGAATAGAGATCACCTTCTACAAAAACATCACAAGGGTCCAGTCGATACTAGAACCCGAGAAGGTAGCAGCCATGCAAGAGGTCCAGGTGGAGAATGGGGAGTTCCATGAGCTATAGGACCTGGCCTACCAGATCCAAAGCCCAACTCATGGGCAGTTCTACCATATCTATGGGCCTCTGATAGAGGATCTCAAGGCCCAAGGAAACATTGGAGATGAGCCGCTGAAACATTGGGCCCAGAACCAGATAAAGTACAAATTAGACATCTGGGCCCAATGTTTCAGCAGCTCATCTCCAATCTATCCTCGGGCCTTGAGCTCCTTTATCAGAGGCCCATAGATATAGTAGAACTGCCCATGAGTTGGGCTTTGGATCTGGTAGGCCAGGTCCTCTTGCTAAGCAGCTTTCAGGTTTGGTTACCCGAAGGTCGAAGCAAAAGTCCTTTACCTTAAGACCAATCCCGTTCAACACTATTGTGTTAGGCAAAGGCACGAGGTACTGTAAAAGACCCAGACGGACGCACAGAGGCAAGGAGGCCGTTAAGTGTCCTGGGGGTGAACAGGAAACCTGTCCGGAGGTACTCACTTGTGAAGGACGTGGATGAGCAGTCAAGAAAGGAAGTATACTTCTTACATCAAGGACTGGCAGCGAGACCCGACGGCAGCCGAGCTTGATTATCTTGATATTATTTATCCCCTACGATCCACCCTCGTCACCAAATCTTGTGACATCCCCTGTTTTCACTACACAAATAAAGGCCACAAACACTCCATTGGTAAATCCAAATCGGATCCCCAGTTGAACACCTTGGTGAACCTGAGCTTCACCCAGGCCCATAACCTCGAGGTCATCTTCGATCGGTCCCAGTGGTTTGCCCAGACAACCACCAGCCACCTCAACTGACTTGAGGAGAAGATAGATACAGTCGCTACAGGAGTCGCTAACCTAGTTAGTCTCTCCCCTAGTGTCATGCAATCCAAACCAGTAGAGCAGGAGGCTCTAGATCTGGTCAAGGAGCTCGAACGCAAGCTTGAAGAGGTCACACAGCTGCTGACCCACGTTCAGTCTATGCTACAGACTTAATGTCCAATAGCTGGATTACAACTCGAACAAGCAAACCGTATCTCGATGCACTCGCAGCAACAGCTTCCCTGTCTGCTAACAACAAGCCTGAAGGACTCATCTCTGCAGACGCAATCGGCAACAAAGGAGTCACTCTTGGGATCAAGCAGAATAACTCTATCTTAGAGGTAGTAGTCACTCTGTCCCGACAGCTCACAGAACTCCAGGAGCAAGTAGCTCAGTTACGAAAAGAAGTCGTAGCCCTCAAAACTCCGGAGGTCACACTCCTAGAAGATATCCTCAAGGACCTATCCCAGAAGATCGGAGGACTTGCCATCAACGAGAAAGGCAAGAAGAAGAAAGAGGATAAGACTCTACACTACGAGTATAAGAATCCCTATTCCATCCTCAAGGAGGAGTAGGCAAAGAAGGGATGATGACTCGGACTATGACCGAGACAGTGCAACAGCTCCCACCCGTAACAGAAAGAGTACAGGAAAGACGGGTGCATCCTACCACAGAGGATCAGATCCGCAATTACCGCCGTACAGCACGCATGCGGCACGAGGCACAAAGGAGGATACCACGGTTCCTCCGCTCCAACAATTACAATAGGACACTAGAAAGCCAGCTCAGCCCAGATGCAAAGCTTGAGCTAAGCCAAAAGAAATGGAGATTATAGATTGTAGAAGGATGATTAGAGAGAGGCTGCTCAAAGAAAGAGAGTAAAGTGTCGTCTACTTTATTTGATTCCTATTATCTTTTTGGCTTGTTATTTGCAAAAAAACAACCTTTTTATCATTTATTAGATTAATTTAGAATACTCGAGTTTAGATTATTAAAAAAACTATTATATTAAATATTTATTTGTAGAATTTTACTATATCAGAATACCAAAATGTTAAAAAATTAGTCAATAAAATTTCTTTCATTAGATAACCATTTTCTTATATAGATAAAGGGAATTTGCGACTACTTCTTGTTGAAGTTGTCTGTCCATCTGCGACTACTTCTTGTTGAAGTTGAATCTCCATCTACTTCGGTCTCTTTTAAAAAGATGATGTGATGTATTATTATTATTTTTTAAAAGGAAAATTTTTGCGCAAGAATTTGAACATGAACTTTTATTTTATCATGTAATCTTCTATTATTAGGCTAAATACTCTTTGGCATGAGATGTATTATTATGACTGTTAAAATCTTTATATCTCATTCGAAATATTAAAGAAATGAGAAAATATATTTTTCACACTTATAAATAAGTCTACCACTCTGCAGTTACCAATGTGAGATTCTCAACACACTTTCTCAAACGAGACCCATCGGATCAAAGTTTGTACGGACTTTGACTTAGCTAACGTCACGTTGAAGCAGACCCGAAGGGTCCACCCTGAGGGTCCACCCTGATCCAGACCCGAAGGGTCCAAGATCCGTTGACTTTGACCGGGTCTAGACCCTGATCCTGCCCGGATCCTGATATTTTAAAAGGATAAGGGCATGAATATAGATCTATAGGATCCTGCCCTGATCCTACCCGAATTTTTTAATTAATATTAAAATAATATATATGTATATTAATTATTAGACATAATACCAAATTCTCAATTTTTTGTAGGTAAATATTCTTTATTAAAACGAAAGTTCAAAACAGAGTAAGTGCAAAAAAAAAGACAAGATACAGGGGCCCGATATTTACATCAGTTACAACCCTACTCCGACCAAAACGTTCCCTCAAGCTCAAGAGATGAAGAAGAGGGACATATAAATCCTTGTAGGCAATCAACAAAGTGAACAGTGATTGATTGTGAATGATCGAGGCATCCGCCCAAAGGATCTACTCTTGGGCATGAAAGAGCACAGAATGCAGAATAAGCTCATTATCGCACCTCGCCTCATTGAAAATAATACCATTACGAAGCAACCGCATGCCCCAAGTAATAGCAGCAAAAATCACAAACCAAATTCTCAATTTTAACTTACCTAACTTCAACTTTTTTTGGATTTGCTTGTTTGGTTTCTTTGTATTGATTTGTTTAATAAATGAAAATATCTCATTGCTATTTGAAAAATATCAAAAGATAATTTAAAATTTTAAAATATAATATAATTTTTTTTAAACACAGACCCGCGGGTTGCCCTGATCCTGCCCGATTTTTTAGGACCCAGATCCTGTCCGAATCTTTATTTTTAAAAAGGATAAGGGTAAGAATCTGGGTTCACCATTTAAAAAAAAGGTAAGGATCTGGGTCCTACGGATCCTGCCCATTGCCATTCCCACCAACGTGTAATGAAATAGGATTGTGCGAGCACAACAGTGCACATGAGATAACCTGCTCTGATACCATATTATAATTTTTATATCAAACTCAAAATCCTAAGACAATGAGAAGTTATAATTTTCACTAGTAATAAGGATTAATTTACACGTTGGATAGTTGTACATATAACTTAAAACAAACTTAGTTGATAGGTCCATATTTATATGCGTTCCAATTGTAAATTTTTTTTTTGATAAGTAAAATTTTATTTATAGTATATGTGTTCCACTTGATTGGTGTATATTTACGAAGTTGCGATTATCGATCTCGTTAAAACATAATTTATACATATTTAATCAATTGAAAAGTAATCAATGTTTACTTCTTCTGCAATTCATCTTTTAACCCTTTTTTATGTTCTGCAGTACAAGTGCAGAAAATGTTGGATCGAATGGAATTCAAAGTCTCTCGCATTTACAAGTAAGGAAATATTGCAGCGGACAACTTTGGAGTTCAAGATTTACATCCCAACCAGAATTTATCTGGTAAATTTTTTTATCTTTAGACTAATTTTATCTTATTATAAGATTTATCTTTTTATGAGGATATTTGTTACAATTGGTTAGTATTAATTTTATCTTTTCCATTAGAATTTATCTAGTTTGTTTTGGATTATCTTTTTTATTTTTTATTTGAGAAAAGTTCACTAAAGTACCTTGTAGTTTCACACTTTTTTAACTTAGTATCATGTGGTTTAAGTTTTTTTTATCTAGGTGACAGAAGTTTCAAAAATTGACACCTTTGGTGACAAATTCTTAATTATAGTTAATTTTTTCAACCCGACTGTACACATCAACATCACGTCAGTGCCACGCTGTATTTTCTATTCTAGGTGTTGATGACGTGTCAAAATAAAACTCTCAATTTTTCTAACTTTAATTAAAAAAAATCTCAAATCCCTACTAATTTTCCCTAAAATACTTAGGGAACCCTCCCTCGCCTCACCATCTCCACCTCCAATTATCCAACCCTAACTCACAAAATCACAAATTGTTTAAGAGAAATATAGGAAAGTTTCAATTAACCATTAAAATCTCAATCCCAAAGTTTCAATTCACGTCTCAGCCGCAAGTGAGTGGTTTTAGTCAGTACCACCACCACCTACACAAATCACCATCCCGCCACAAGCGAAGTTGGATAAACACGGCGTGAGTCCCTGGATGGACGTCCAGGCCCGAAAACACCAGCGGGAGGAACTTGGTGAGTTGGGTTTGGTCAAGGTGGTGCAGATGATCGGACAGAGGAGAGTCCACTCGTGCCTCCGCGTAGTAGGCGCCCTCATCATTTCACTCGATGGAGACCTCGTCTCTGATTGTCCCGGCCAAAGGGTAGAATCTTGATAATGTCGGTGACAAAGATTGTCAGAGGAGGAGGTATTTCTGCGATAGGACCGAGTCGACGGTGGCTCGAGGGAGCTCGTTGTTGGTTCCTTAGGTGAAGGGGTAGATGAAGATGATAGGGATGTGGGCGGCTGTTGCTAGTTGATCCAACAGCAACAGTAGATGAACTGCTTATGCGAGTTAGGGTTGGAAAATTGGAGGAGGAGATGGTGAGGCCAGAGAGGGAGAGGGTTCTGCAAGTATTTTTAGGGGTTGGGTTAAAATTAGTAGGGATTTGAGATTTATTTAGGGTTAGAAAAATTGGGAATTTTATTTTGACACGTCATCAACACCTAGGATAGAAAATACGACGTGGTGCTGATGTATACTGTCGAGTTGAAAAAATTAATTCTAGTTAAAAATTTGTCACAAAAAGTGTCACTTTTTAAAACCTCCGTCACCTAGATAAAAAAATCTAAACCACATGATACTAAGTTAAAAAAGTATGAAATCACATGATACTTTAGTGAACTTTTTTCTTTTTATTTTTATCAAGTTGTTACGTAGAGGCCTATATAAAGGCTCTAGGTAATGTTTTGTAACTCGGACATTCTCAATACACTCATATGGATACAACTATCCAATTTTTTTAACTTCATTTTTTTCTCCCTCTCCGCCTAAGGTTCTTTTTGATATTTTATTGCTCTTCTACCCATTCTTTTTTTTCTCTTCTATATAAAGGCTCTAGGTAATATTTTATTGCTCTTTGCGATTGTTCTTAGGATGAACACTCGGGGCCCGTCCTCAATTACTTTAGCGATGTTCTATTAAAATTTTGTTATCAACATTTATTTTGACACGCTCGATGAGACTACTGGAGGGCATCTGAGAAGAATGATCTAAGGGGTGCCACGATCAAAAGAAGCGGCCAGCTCCAATCGACTGTCAATATGATCACTACAACTCGAGGGGCAAGATCTCACGTCATGATACATGCCTTCAATTCTCCTTTGCCATTCGAATCAAAGGCATGTGGGGAGCATTGTTGGAGCTCAAGATTTACGTCGCAGCCAGAGTTTATCTCGTATAAATTTTTATCTCTATACTAGTTTTATCTTATTATAAGATTTATCTTTTTATGAGGATATTTGTTACAATTGGTCAAGGTTAATTTTATCTTTTCAATTAGGATTTATCTAGATTGCTTTGGATTATCTTTTGTACTTTTTATTTTTATCAAATTGTTAGGTAGGGGCCTATATAAATGCTCTAGGTGATGCTTAGTAACTCGGACATTCCCAATACACTCACATGGGTAGGGGTGAGCAAATGGACCAAACTGAACCGATCCGAGCCGAACCATAATAACAAGAACTATTAAGAAAAAATATGAGATCCGGACCAGACCATTTGCTGATTGGTTCTGGACCAGAACCAAATTAATTTTTTGGGTTTGGTCCGGGTTCGGACCAAAATGCCCAAAAGTTTAAAAAATAAATAAAAAATAGCATTTATGAACTTGAGAAAGGCAATTAGAGATGATAAAGAGGCCGAGAGGAGAGATGTTAATTAAGATTTGACATTTAAATTTTTTGTTTGAGGATGTCGGGCACTCATAAATTGTTTGTATTGTACTTTGTGAAAAAAAATTGGTTGTTTGATCTTGCCACACGTGAACCTTTTTATCCTTGTCTCAAAAAATTTTGGTTTGGTACAGTTCTCCATGGTTCTTTTCAAAAAGATCCGAAACAGATCCGAGAACCATTTTTTGAGCAAACAAAAAACTGATCAGACCAATTCTTCTTGATTCTGGTTCTAGACCGAATTTGTTGGTTAGGTCTGATTTTGTGATTCTTGGTTCTTTTGCTCATCCCTACACATGGGTACTAACTTTTTTTTATCTTCACCTTTTTCTTCCTCTCCCTTAGATCGAACATCAGTAAGGTTCTTTACTTTTTTTTCTCCCTCTCATTTAGATCTAACGTCACTAAGGTTCTTTACTTTTTTCTTCCACTCCCTTAGATATAAAAATTCTTACCCATTTTTAAAATAGAAATAAAGAGAATTTGCGACTACTTGTTGTTAAAGTTGTATTTCCATCTACTTTGGTCTCTTCTTCATCACTTTCGTGACCTAAAGGTCCAATCTTCTTTTTTAAAAGATATATTATTCTAATCATTAAAATCTTCATATCAAACTCAAATAGGAAGATAGATTTTCCATACTTATAAACAATTCTACCACTATTAAACTTTTGTTTGAAAAGCATATTTTATTAATTGCCATGGTATATACTGTTAAGAATTTACCCACAAGAGAACAACAACGCACAAAGAACAATAGACACAAAAGATTACGTAGTTTGGTCTAATACCTACATAAACTAAAATAATATGTCTTATATATTAGACAAACTCTTACACACTAAGAAAAAAGAAACGGCTATGAATACCATTAGATTTATTGACCAGATGTCCCTGTTTCTGTGCTAAATTAGGTGAACAGCATATTGTTGAGGTTAAATGCTGGATTGGTAGATTGGCATTTCCTGGTAGAGAACTCTGTTTCAAGCAGATGATTATTATATGTAACATCCAGGATATCTTGAACTTTATTTTTATGAAATTGATATTACAAAATCTTCCTATGAGATATTTGCTCAATAAAACCTTACAAAAACAAGACTTGTTGTTAAGTTAGAATAACTAACATCGTTATGAATAAAACTAATTTAGGCCCAATAATTCCAATTACTATAGTCAATTATTGTAGTGATATTATATAAAAGAAGTCGAACCCAAAAATAGTTCCAATAAATATAAGATTCGAACTTTATATTATATAATATAAAATTATAACGAGTCTTTTACAACTTAGATAATTATTTGCTATTATTGTTACGCTGGTCTTTTAAACAGAAACACGCATGAACCTTTTCAGCATCCATCAGTGTGTTAATCTAGCGTCTCCTCATATTCTATTAATTACAGAACTTTCTAGGAACAATGAACCTGTTAGAGAATGCGTTCGTGCAATTAACCTCAAACTACCGCTGGTCATAGTCTATACTAGAAAAAAAAAGTCTCGGATTAATCAAACCAGCGAGTAATCGAATAGAGTGGCTTCGACCAAAACTAACGTGAAATAGAAAGAGCTGCAAGAGTTTTTAACATCGGCGGAGCATCATGTGGGAAAGCCGTAGGTTCAACAACTGACCTTACGAGCTAAAACAAGAGAAACAACTTGAGCAGAATCTAACATCAACAAAGATAAAAGAGGACAACAACAGCCAACCAATCAACCAGAGGTTCAAGCCATCTCATTCGATCCATAGAGGCAAACGATCTCCGAGTACTCCCAACAACAGATTCAAGCCACCTCATTCGATCCGTAGCGACGAATGATCTTGGAGTAGTAGTCCCAATCGGGATGAGTTGCTGTTAAGGCAGGCTGTCCGAACGGGTGTGCCCTGACATAAGAAGGAACATCAGCAGCCGATACCAGGTCGTCCAAGTAGCGCCTCAGCTCGCTGTTCGGGGCTGTTCATAGAACTATCGACCGTTAATATTCAACTAAAACTTCATTCCACTTCAGAATACGGTATATAATGACGCACCTAGAACCGAATCAGCGACGCCGTCGACCTTGTATTCTGTCAGGAATATTGCAGTGTTTGGCTAAAAAACATAAACCAGTCAACATCAAATTTGTAACAAGACAGTATATATAGAGTGATCATGGAGATATGGCTCAATTTACTGGATTAAGGATCGCCTTGTAGGGCTCATCTTCAATCATCAAAGTGTTGGATTGCGAGAAACGCCCCTCGTGCAGGGGAGACTCCCACACTTCCTTCAGCTCCTTGAGGAATATAGGCTTGCTTCTCTTGTGCAAAGTAGTGAACTCTGTTTCCGTACACTCATCCTGGGTCTGGAGCGAGAAATTAAATGGCCAAGAAGAATAAGAAGATTGAATTTTACCGAATGACAATTTTATAACGAGTCAATTTCATCACCAAAACGTTACTCAAATTGGGATCGTAGAAATTAGCAAACCAGAAAGAAATCGGACCCACCCATATGAACAAGAACTTGCGTCTAAAGTTTATATCAATGCATCCCAACGCACTTTCCGTGTACCATCTACAATTCCAAGAAAGAAATAGGATGTTGTTAACTTGTTAAGAGGAAACGATCGTTAGTTTCTGACAGTTTTTAACTTACTCTCTAGCTGTTGACCAGATGCCAACTTCAAATCTCTCCAAGCAGAATTCCAGGAACTCCTTACAGTAGGGCCTCTTGTACACTGCCGTGGATGAAAAGCAAAGGCTATAATTAGAAAGGTTATATATTTAGAATTAAGAGTCCGTTTGTTTTCTCCTGAAAATACTTTTCATAAAGGTTATTTTTAAATATTCAGACTCATGTATTATCCCGCGTATTTTCGGGGTTGTTGGAAATGATAGTCTTTTTATA
Source organism: Hypericum androsaemum (assembly GCA_963995505.1). NCBI lineage: Eukaryota > Viridiplantae > Streptophyta > Magnoliopsida > Malpighiales > Hypericaceae > Hypericum > Hypericum androsaemum. The sequence continues at coordinate 3,369,449 of OZ023184.1, read as the reverse complement.
TTTGCCAGTCTTAAGAAACGGAGCTTGAGAGAACAATTAACCTTGGTAACTTCCGTAGACAGCATCAGGGACGTGGTTTCTGGGAAACCTGCGACTGCGATCTTTGCGGTTGATACGGTCACAGAGAAAGCCACCAAGTGAGAGGACGAGAAGCTTCTTTTTAGGACCAAGGGTAAGCTTATCCAATGGAAGGAGACTGCTGACGTCATCGAGTCCCTTGTTGTTGTCCTCGTCGCCATGTTTGTGGCTGCTGCACGCAGCTTTCCCGCTCATGCTTGTATGTGATACGTTTGTAGGCAGAACGTCAGATGGTACTAAGTGTTAACTTTGGTTTAACATGTTTATTTATAGTGGATGGAGGCGGCTAACTTGTGAATAATAGTTAGTGGAGTAAATGTTTACTATTTCTAGTTTTGATTTGGTTTGTTTTTTTTATCCCATCTTCTGGACCGATTAATCTGGATCAAATCGAGTGGGTTGCAAAATTTTCCAACAAATATTTAACATTGATATTAGAATCTCCATATCCAACCCAAAACCTTAAGGCAATATGAGATTCTCAGCACGTCCCCTCAAACGAGACCCACCTCGGGTCGAAGATTGCATTGGCTTTGACTTTACCAAAGTGCGAGAACGCCCAAGTTGCGAACAATCTCTTGGCCAAGAGCTTTGGTAAATACATTAGCCAACTGGCTCTCCGTAGGAATCTTCAGCGGGGCGATCTCGCCACATTGAACATGTTTACGAACAAAATAGCAGTCAATCTCGACATGCTTGTTACGCTCATGATAAACATGATTCTCTAGAAGTGGATCTGTTCCTTGGATGAGATCGTTCCTGTAGTTGATGATTGAATCAATTCAGCCTCGAAAAACTTGAGACCGAAGAAAATTGAAACATATTGAAGGAAATATTTTACCAAAAGAGACGATTGTGTATTCCACTAGTTAATTGGTAGAAATACTTGGACGGAATCAGTGGAAGCTAATACAAAAACTCCCACCGTTGTTCTGAAGTTGGCCTCGAAAAATTTGAGACATTGAAACTTCTTTAATGAAGCGACTGAACCAAGACAATCGGTGAAAATACTTCACCAATATAGAGTATCAAAATATTAAGATCAACCAGAATTCACTGGATCGCCTGAAAAATACGTTTACGGGAAGAAATTTGTGTGTAAAAAATCTTCCAACTAGCGGCTGCTTCTTTTTCGGTAAATTCCGTTTGATCCTCCTCGTCGATGGTGATGATGTTATTGATGTTTGATCGCCCGTGGTGAATAAAATCACAATCATCGGCTGCGTTGGTGGTGGACATTCCGTTTGTTCCTTGTTAGCCGGTACTGAAATCGCAAGAAGAAAGAATATTTCTTCGTCGGTAAGAAATCGCAAGGCTTAAATTAATTCTTCCTTGGTAAGAAATCGCAAGGAATAAATTAATTCCTCCTCGGTGGTAAGACTGAGTCCCAAATGTAATTTGTGTATATATATGATATTTATGATGATGTTAGAGCATGGAAATTCTGATAAAATTGAAGTTGAAGTTGAGAATCCTGTCGTAGGAGCATCCACCTATGAACGACAGCTTCCATTGCTTATCATTGATGAGGGCAGACGACCAAGGAGCCCGGACGACCAAAAGGAGCAAATGGGTGTGCAAGTGACAGAGAGAAAATGGAATCTTGACAGCTCATCTTCCACTATAGATAAGATCAAAATAGGAGACATTTGGGTCCACACAAATTAACCTCAATCTCTCTTTTCTTTTTAGTCTTTGTCTTTTAGTATCATTGGGTAGATAAAAGATGTACAGGGGACACTTTTCGTTACAAGAAAAATTAATTAAAAATGGAGGAAGGCACCATCTTCTTCCCCAAATTTCTCTGTCTCTTTTCTTCCACTAAAAATCTATTTTAAAGTTTTCTTTGTTCACATGGTATCAGAGCTACACTACAGCTAGTGTTCAGCTCTTGGTACGTTGAAACTCGAGGGCTTCGGGGGCTGCCTCACCTGCGGCCTCTGGCGGAGCTACACCAGAGGTTCCAACACATCTTTCTACCATTGATGAGTCAAGTCCTTATTTTCTTCACCCCAGTGAAACACCTTCTCAAGTTTTGGTCTCACCTCTATTGAACGGACCAAACTATCACTCTTGGAGCAAGTCCATTCTCCTCACTCTTGGCTGCAAGAACAAGGATCAATTTGTTGATGGGTCAGTGATGGTACCACGCCGGAACGATTCACGATATCTTGCTTGGAAGCGATGCAACAACATGGTGCTCAACTGGATTATCAGATCAGTTGAACCATCCATTGCTCAGTCTCTCCATCGCTACGACACCGCCATAGCCGTGTGGGAGAACCTGAAGCAACATTTTGGGAAAGGCGATGCCATCCGCATCTGCAATCTCCTTGAGGAAATACATAACCTCAAACAAGGTGCGCTATCCATTAATGACTATTTTACTTGCTTTCAAACTTTATGGGATCGTTTGGAGGAGCTTCAACCTGTTCCACGTTGCAAGTGTGTGAGTACTAGTGAGGATGATGATCAAGATGATAATTGTGAAGCTATCAGGACTGTTAGAGACTATTATGAGACTAATCAAGTTGTTAGATTCTTGATGGGGTTAAATGACAACTATGCTGGAGTTAGATCTCAGATCTTATTGGCTGACCCACTTCCTGAGCTTCCCCGGGCTTTATTTCTTGCTCAACAACATGAACATCAGTACATGAGTCTATTACTACCCACTCTCATATCCCATGGTGTAGTACAAAGGTCTGTACCTATGCAGGAATCAACTGTTCTTGCTGCTCAGGGAAATCCTACTTATAAGAAGAATTGGAACAATGCTAAGAAGCCTCAATGCTCTTATTGCAACTTATTCGGACATACGGTTGACAAATGCTACAAGAAGCATGGCTATCCTCCAAGATCTAGGCCACCATATCAGGACAGGCAGCTTCCTACTTCCTCTGGTGGATATAAAGCTAATATGGTTTCATATACAACTCCCTTACAGCAGAGCACAACTGATATTCATCAGGAACTCTCGAAGCTAACTTTGACTCCAGAGCAATGTTCTAGTGTTATGCATCTTTTACATCACTCCCCTATACCTGGTAAGGACATTAGAGGATCTCCAAGTGGCCTTACTGGTCCCTTGCCACAAATTAACTCTACTACTTCTGTCGTTCCCTTTATGTCTAGTAAGCATGTCACCTCCTCTGTAGGATCCTCCTCTAATATTTCTGTCTGCACTTGGATCGTGGATACAGGAGCCACGGATCACATAGCTTGTTCCCTCTCATCTTTTGTGACTTGTCAATCTTTAACTGATGTCTCCCTACTGGTTTTAGAGCTCAGGCAACACACATAGGCAATGTTCAACTCTCTAGTTCAATATTACTCTCCAATGTGTTGCACGTCCTAACCTTCACCTTTAACCTATTGTCGGTAAGTCAGCTACTGAAATCTTCTTCCTGTACAGCTAATTTCACTTTTAAATGTTGCATTTTGCAGGACGTTGTCTCCCAGAGGACGATTGGTAAAGCTGAAGTAGTTCATGGCCTTTATCTTCTGCAGACAGATCCTACACACATACCTACGCCTACTGGTTTTCACACATCTGCTACTTTACTATTTATTCACAATGATTTAGCTTTATGGCACTCTCGTTTAGGTCATATTCCTTCCTCCAAGTTGCAACTTATGCGACAGCTTGAGTCTTCTATTAGTAGCTTAGTTCCTAGTCCCTGTGAAGTCTGTCATCTAGTTAAGCACAAAAGACTTTCATTCCCTCTTAGTGATACCATAGCTGCTCACAAGTTTGATGTGATACATGTTGATATTTGGGGCAAATATAACATTCCTTCATATGATAGTTATGCTTATTTTCTTACCGTGGTTGATGATTATAGCAGAGCTTTATGGACATTTTTAATGAAAGCAAAATCAGATGCTCGGTCTTTAATTGAACAGTTTTGTATAATGGTAGAAACTCAGTTTTCAACCAAAGTTAAAACCATTCGATCAGATCAAGGGAAAGAGTTTCTCATGACTGATTTCTTTCACAAAAGAGGCATTCATCATGAACAATCTTGTGTGCATACTCCCCAACAAAATGGACGAGTTAAAAGAAAATACCAGCATATTTTAAACATTACAAGATCTTTATGCATACAAGCTCATTTACCACTCATATTTTGGTCAGATTGCATACTTCATGTGACTTACCTCGTAAATCAAACACCATCTTCATTACTCGGTAACAAAATACCTTTTGAAATATTGCATAACTATCCACCAAAGTTGAGTCATTTGCAAATTTTTGGTTATTTATGCTATGCCTCAACTTTGCTACATGGAAGATCAAAGTTCGATCAAAGAGATGCACCTTACTTATTTCTTGGAATACCCCTTGGCATCAAGGGTTATAAACTTTACAGTTTGATAACTCAAGATATCATATTTTTTAGAGATGTCATTTTTTATGAGGATGTTTTCCCCTTTCAAAATCAGCATGTTTACCATCAAACCACATTTCAACCATATCATCCCTCTGATTTATCTCTACCATCAGCTAGTCTTTTATCAGAATTTCTTGATGATTCTGATCCACACATACCTTCTCAGCCAGTCCCACTAAGATCTCCTCCATCTCCACCCACCTTGGACATTAATAACTCCTCCTCTCCTTCCCAATCTGATGGTTCTCACACATCTTCCACCCCTCATTTCTCACTGTCACACAGTCCAATTCCTTCTCCTGGCCACAGACTACATAGGAGCAGAGCTCCTCCAGCATATTTAGCTGATTATGTCTGTTCTGCATCACTTCAGCTTACCAGTTCCTCACATGGCAAGGTCTCTTCAACATCAGGTACAATAGCTCCTCTTTATCCCATCTCATTTTATTTTAGTATAAATCAACTGTCTCCTTTGCACAAAGCCTTTTTCCTTAGTATATTGACTGATCATGATCCAAAGTCCTACAAAGAAGCCACTAAATATAGTTGTTGGTTAAATGCTATGTCACTTGAACTTGCTGCTCTGGATTCAAATCAAACTTGGGAGCTAGTGCCTCTTCCTCCTGGTAAGGTGCCTGTTAAGTACAAATGGGTATAAAAAGTAAAGCATCGTGCTGATGGAAGTGTAGAAAGGCACAAAGCCATGCTGGTTGCCAAGGGCTATACACAAGCTTTCAGAATTGCTTTTCTTGATACTTTTTCTTCCGTTGCTAAGTTAACTACTGTTCGAACATTGCTTGCTATTGCTGTTCAAAGAGGTTGGCACCTACACCAACTTGATGTGAATAATGCTTTTTTAAATGGTGATTTGTTGGAAGAGGTTTACATATTTCCACCTCCTGGATTGTCTCTTGATTCAGCTCAGCAAGGCATGGTCTGTCGCCTCAAAAAGTCTCTCTATGGTTTGAAACAAGCTAGCAGACAATGGTTTGCTAAGCTCACCTCCTTGTTACTTATGTTTGGCTTCCACCAATCTTTATCGGATCACTCTTTATTCACAAAAGGAACTGATGCATCCTTTATTGTTCTACTCATCTACGTGGATGATATTGTGCTGGCAGGTGCTACTCTTGCTGTCATTGATGAGGTAAAGCAATTCTTGCACCAACATTTTAAACTCAAGGACTTAGGACAACTCAAATATTTTTTTGGTCTTGAGATTGCCAGAAAATCAAGTGGTCTACATCTTTGTCAGAAGAAATATACACTTGAATTACTTCGAGACACGGGCTTTCTTGGCTGCAAACCTGTTTCTACTCTTGCTGAAGTTAGTGTTACTCTCACCAATGAAGACGGGGTTGTAGGAATTCCCTTGGATGATGGTCCTGACATCGAGGAAGATGAGGACTGTGCGCTTGATCCTATTGAACCAATTACATCTTCTACATACAGATGATTGGTTGGTCGCTTGATTTACTTGACCAATACCAGACCAGATATCACCTATGCGGTCCAACAACTTAGTCAATTCATGTCTAAGCCTACAGATATTCACTTGAAAGCTGCTCATCGTGTTCTTAAGTACCTCAAGACCTCTCCAAGATTAGGTATCTTTTATCCCGCCAACTCGGGTACTAAGCTACAAGCATATTGCGATAGTGACTAGGCACAAAATCCTACTACTCGCAAATCTATTACAGGTTATTCTGTATATTTTGGTGATTCTTTAATCTCTTGGAAGTCCAAGAAGCAGAAAATAATCTCTTGTTCTTCGTGTGAAGCTGAATATCGTGCGATGGCCACAACAACTAAAGAAATCCAATGGCTGAAATATATTCTTGATGATCTTCATGTCTTTAATTCTACTCCTGCTCATCTCTTTTCTGATAGCCAAAATGCCATTTATATCGCTGAGAATCCCATTTTCCACAAGCGGATAAAGCACATCGAATTGGATTGCCATATTGTTCGTGAGAAGTTTCAGAACGGATTACTCAAGCTCTTTTATACCCGAACTGATGTGCAGGTAGCTGATATTTTTACAAAACCGCTTGCTGGTCTGCGTCATTCACAATTGATTTCTAAGTTGGGAATGTTGGATCCCCACATTCCAACTTGCGGGAGGGTGTTAGAGCATAGAAATTCTGATAAAATTGAAGTTGAAGTTGAGAATCCTGTCGTAGGAGCATCCACCTATGAACGATAGCTTCCATTGCTTATCATTGATGAGGGCAGACGACCAAGGAGCCCGGACGACCAAAAGGAGCAAATGGGTGTGCAAGTGACAGAGAGAAAATGGAATCTTGACAGCTCATCTTCCACTATAGATAAGATCAAAATAGGAGATATTTGGGTCCACACAAATTAACCTCAATCTCTCTTTTCTTTTTAGTCTTTGTCTTTTAGTATCATTGAGAAAATTAATTAAAAAATGAGAAAGGCACCATCTTCTTCCCCAAATTTCTCTGTCTCTTTTCTTCCACTAAAAATCCATTTTAAAGTTTTCTTTGATCACAGATGATCAATAAAATAAAGCGACATATTTTATTAATTAATGTATTTTTAATGACCCAAATTTAAGATTTCATTAACCTACGACTCTAGATTTTTGTCCTTTGAATATCCATAATTCCACCACCAACTATTTTGATCGACTGTCAATTCCAGTTTAAGCATACATTTCGATCTACGTTGTAAGAAATAATGTTAAAACTTTGGTACGTAGATCTTTGTCTTCATTTGAAATTTTATTCTATTTCATTAAAAATTAATTGGTTTTATAAAAGCCTGAATATTAGACGTTCGTTCCAAATGTATATTCGTGGTTCATTTGTTTCTTTGAAATTTTTTCCTGAATAACGAGTTTCTAATTTAAAGTTAATTTTTTCTATAGTTAAGCAACAATTTTATAACCTTTTCCGAATTTCTGCATATCTGAAACATACATTTTTTATTTATTATTGGCAAATTCGGAGTATTTTGCTAGACGGTACAATTGCTGGCTTGTGTTTATCCGTCTGTCTTCATGCGGGTGCGTGAAATTTTTTTGTTGTTGATAAATTTAAACTTTTTTAATCTCAACAGCCTCAAAATATAGAATTTTCTCTTTCAAAATTGTTGTTATTGATTTCATCAAAACTCAAATGTGGTAAAATTTAAGAAAAAAATTTTATGTCCGAAAAAGAGCATTGTCGATCATAATATCACGTATACATGATTCCACCCTCCAAAAGACGATACATGACGCGTTCGTGAACCTTTTAAGCATGTGTTAATCCAGCGTCTCATCCTATTCTGTTAATTATAATATTTTCTTGAAACAAGGTACTTAATAAAGAGCGTTAGCGTAATTAATCGCGACGTCCACTCTTCTTCTCTCAAAATAGGTGATTATGAATTATTCTAACTTAATCAATTATTAATATTAAATATTTTTTAGGAGAAATTTTAACGTCTTTTAAAAATCTGGAACGACTTCAAACACAAATTAATTGCTCAATAAGTGTTAACAGCGACCCAGTCATGTTTTATTAATTGATTGAACTTAACCAGTAGCTGATACAGATAATTGATTGCTAATGCTAGTTATGATAGCTGATGCTGATTAAAAATTAATTTTTAATAACAATTTATGTATTAATAGCTATTTTAGCTCTTAACTTAAATGCAAGGATATCGTTGATGAAAACTGTTGGACCTTGGGCCCATCAGGCTCATTAGTTGGGTTGGATGGGCCGGTCAACCCGTGTTGACCGGCCCAATGCCACGTAGGCGCCACGTCAGTGCTGACGCAGTTGTCGCCAAAGGTGGCGGCCACGTGGCACGCTGACGTGGCGCCCCGTGGCGGACACGCGGTCCGAAGTGCCACGCGGCACGCCACGATGGCGGCCATGTGACCCAGCAGTGCCACGTGGCGCATTCTGGTGTGCCAGATTTCTCTATAAAAGGGGAAATCCGGCTGGCCCAATTTGATAGTTTGCCCACAACCACTCAATAAGAAAGAAAAAATTCTGGATTAGTTCCTGAATTTTGATCAGATTTTCTATAGAGGAAATCTCGTGAAAATCAATTACGAATCTGTTAAAACGTGATCGTAATTCGACTAGCACGAAGACTTTGTGGACGCGAACCTGTGGACCTCTTGCTTCAACAAGTAAGTAATTTATTATTAACGAATTAGTTTGTTAATTAAACGGGTTTAACACGTAATTACTCGTTAATTACGCGTCGAATCTGTCAATTGGTAAACCATATTTTGATGATGATATGATGTTTTAATTCAAGTAATTATGTGATTTATTGAGTTAAAAATCGTATTAATTATGATTTTATGGAAAATCATAATCTGTTGGACTTTAATGTAATTAATTTAGAACTAGCGGGAGTAAATTAAATTTTGCCTAACCACGAGGGCAAATTCGCGCACGCGCGAAACCTTAAGGTAGCAATCTAAAATTAGACCGCTTACGTGGCACCTGCGTGTCATGGACTTCGGTGCAATTTTTGGAAAACTTGGGGATTAATTGGAAATTTGTCCAACAATCCCCAAATCGACAAAAACCCTAATCGGGCGATTTCGCTCCGAATCGAATTCTGTCGATTTCGTCAAAAATCCGACGATATCGACACCGTAGATCGACGATAGTCGATTCTCCAGTTTTCCCTTGACGTTTCGATACCACTTTTGTGGATCGACGTCACCGGAATCGCGAGATCGAAGTCGACGACGACGGAGAGACTCGGAACGGAGAAGACGACCGCTACGGAGAACGGACGTACGACGGCCTGCGAGGCTGCTACGGACGTGATCGCGATGCCGAGACGAGTCGATTGCGATCGGTCTCGGCCGGTGGTTCGCCGCCGTTACGCGGCGCTCGTAGGTGGAGCGGCGGTCGGAATTTTCGCCGATCGCGGGAGAAGAGAGAGAAAAGGAATGGGAAATATGCGAGGGGCAAAATCATAATTTCACATTTTTTTTTCCGAAAATATTTATACCCGGGTCAAGAAAATCAAAAAATTGGACGGATTGGCCTAGTTTATTGGTTCGATCTAACCCTATTTACGGTCAATTTTGACTTAAATATTGGATTTTTCCTCTTTTAATTGAATAAATTCAATTTTTATTCAATTAAAATCCTATAAATTGATAAAAATTTTGAGAAATTTTTGTCAATTAGATTTATTAAAATTATAACGATATTTTAATAACTTAAAAATATTTTGGAACGAGTTCCGAGATATGCTAAAGTTAAACTAAAATTACATAAATTGATCCATAATATGATCATCAAAAGATTGAAAAATGAGTTTTTCAATCCTATTTTGGGAAAATATAAGAATTAACCCGAAATTGAATTACAATTGTTGCAAGATTTGATGGCTACTGGAGAAAGGTATCTGAACTTCTGTGCAACAGAACTTCGACAAAAGATTCAGAAGCGCCGTTTACCGCTGCGTGTGCCTAAGGATGACATGTATGTTATCGTCGAGCACATTGAGGTTGTTCACCAGGAGATGCAATAATGCATCTGGGCCGGAGGTTACGATCATGGAGAGGACTGGCCCTCTATGTTTCGAGACCTCCTGGTCACGCTAAAATTCCAAGAAGATATGAGTATCTTCTCGGCACCTGAGTTCAATACCCATAGAGATGCTCTCTATGGTTTGATTCACTATCTCGAGGAGAGGGGTCTTCTCAGAGAAATGATACCTTCTCCAGTTCTGGAGCTGAGAAGCGGTTTGATCTTGAACCGCTACCTCGCTAAGGAATACCATTACAGTTTTCCTCCGCTCCTGATCATCTGGATCATGGATTCAATTCCAGTTCCGGCAAGTACCCTGGAACTTCTTGCCGGATCGTCCTCGCACCCGGTCCCCACAGGACCGTCCTCGGACCTGGATCCAGATATGTATCTGGATTCTCCTGCCGGATCGCATGGACATCTGATCCCCGTGTGATTACATGTTTAACTGTCCCTATGTACATATGTTGTTTTTGGGGGAATTTTGTACAATAGGTTGAGACCTTGTATGAGTTTTTTGTACATGCGTGTATAAGCTCAGAATGTACAAATGTATGTAATTAAATAAAAATATTTGTTTACTTACTTCCACTTGAATTTACTATCGATGAACTTTAAACGGTTGAAGTGTAAGATTAATACTTGAATGGTGAGGGGAAGCATGCCCGCAACCCACTTCGATTTTGAGATTAATCAAGAACTTCATATCGTTAAAAAGTTATTAGTGAATAGTAAATTGTATCATATTGCCAAATCAAACTTCTAATATGTTCTCATATTAAAAAATCTCTATAGAAATGTCAGTTGCTTCTAGATCCATCATAGCTGAGTTAAACCGTGAGCTAAAACTCAACGGTGAAAACTATGAGAATTGGAGCATGAAAATTCAATATGTGCTTGAAGAACAAGAGGTTCTGGAGCACATACATGTGATAATGGATGAGCCTGAAGAAGGCACAACTGCTCAACATAAGCGAGACAAAGAAGCTTATGTTATTTGAAAAAGAAAGAACACTACTGCTCGATTGATTTTGTTGAGTTCAATGATGGATGATATCACAAGACAATTTTGCGTGCATGACAATGCGAAAGAGTTATGGGATGCTCTCAAACATAAATTCGGAAAGCTTTCAGTGTCGAAGTTGCGTGCTTTGACCATAAGGTATGACACCTTTAAAAAGCGTCTGGAGGTTCCCATGAGGAAACACTTGAGAGTGATGTCCAATATGATCAGTGAACTAGCAGAGGCTGGTCACATACCCAGCAACGAACAGCAGATTCAAGCTGTCATCCGTTCTCTACCACCAAGTTGGGAACAGATGAAGATGAATCTTACCCATTCCGATTATTTGGTAACATTTGATGATATTGCCAGACACCTTGAGCTGGAGGAAGATCGCCTCCTAGCTATGAAATCCCACCCTGAAGCCCATTATATTTGTTCGACTGGGAGTGGTGGGAAAAAGAAGAAAGGTAAAGGGAAGGGTAAGTGTAAACAAACTTCAAAGGCTGAAAACCATGGATCCAAGTTGGATGACTCCAAGGCTAAAAAGAACAAGCGGTTTAACATTTCAAAAGTGAAATATTTTAACTGTCAACAGAAGGGACATTTTGCAAAAGATTGCAAGATGCCCAAGCAAGTACATCTAAACTCAAGTGTGAGTAAGTTGTATGTATCCTCTTGTACCCTTCTAACTGAGTTACATTCTATGCGGATGATTGATTAAGGAGCGACAGACCATATAACTAGAGACCCTTGTTCGTTCGTTGAGTACAGGCAGTTGCCGGCTGGAGCAAAAACTATTTTTGTCGGTAACAACTCGTGCGTGGATGTGAAAGGCATGGGCACTTATAGATTACACCTTCGTGGTGGTCGTGCCCTTCTTTTACATGACGTGTTGTTTGCTCCAGACATACAAAGGAACCTGATCTCAGTTTTGGCCTTAATGTCTTTAGATTTTCGGTTGTCGTTTGAGAACGACACCGTTAGATTATTTTTGGATGATGCCTATTTTGGCCTTGGATATATATCGGAAGGTTTTTTGGTTCTGGATATTGATCCTTGTGAATGTTTTTTTGTCACTAGTTCAAACTCATCAGAGGATGATATTAAACTATGGCATTCTAGACTTGGCCATATCGGTCAGGATCATTTAAACCGTCTAGCTAAGACAGGACTGTTGGGCAATATAGAGAAATCTATATTACCTAGTTACGTATCCTGTCTAGAAGGAAAAAGTACTGGGAAATCTTTCGGTACTGGGGCTAGAGCCAAATTTCTACTTCAATTAGTCCATTCTGACATATGTGGTCCAATGAACGTGAGGGCAAGGCATGGAGCATATTACTTCATCACCTTTATTGACGACTATACTAGATATGGTATGATATACCTGATTTCTCACAAGTCTGAAACCTTAAACTGCTTCATGACATACATGAGTTTTTGTTGAGAATCAGAAGGACAAAAAGATAAAGGCCTTACAAACTGATCGTGGCCGTGAATATCTTTCTGATGAGTTCAAAGCTCTATGTATTGAAAAAAGAATTGAACATCAGTTGTCCATTCCTTATACACCACAGCAAAACGGAGTTGCTGAAAGAAGGAATAGAACTCTTCTTGATATGGTTAGATTAATGATGGCAGAGGCAAGTTTGCCTATATCATTCTATGGAGATGCGCTCCTGACTGCCGCATACATTCTAAACCGTGTTCCCTCTAAGTCTGTTACAGCCACTCCTTACGAAATGTGGACAGATCGGAAGCCCGATTTATCCTATTTTAAGCCATGGGGGTGTGCGTCATATGTCCATTCTACCTCCAGTGCTTTCGGTAAATTAGGACCGAGAGGTAGAAAAAGTATCTTTATAAGATACCCAGAGGTATCTAAAGGGTACGTGTTCGTGGGTGAACTGGACAATGGACATGTAACAGAATTTGAATCACGCGATGTCACATTTTTGGAAAATAAATTTCCAAAGTTGGGGGAGGTTAGTAGTGACCTTACCCTTTATGAGACAAATGAATCAGAATCATCTGGAGCACTTCTTTCGAGTGGGAGAATTGAGGAGGAAGATAGAGATTTTTCAACTCAAAATGATCCGGAAGGTCATGATCTGAGTCCTGAAAGGGAGGTAATTTCTTATTCCAGTGGGAGTACGGTATTTCCACCCAGAGGGATGTTTATCAAAATTGGGAATATCGTAGGTCTAGCAGAACTAGCATACCACGCCGACGATTTGACATCGAAGGCGAGGCTAATGCGTTCTTTGTATCACTAAAAAAATTTGGTGGTCCAAGTAAAATTTTTCTGGCCATCCTGCAGGATGAAGATGAACCAAAAAATATATCTGGAGTTTTGTCATCTCCAAAACGAAATAAATGGATAAATACAATGGAAGAAGAAATGTCTTCTATGATCAAAAACTAGGTTTGGGATCTGGTTGACCTACCTAAGGGACGTAGGGCAATTGGGAATAAGTGGATTCTCAAAATCAAGCGCAATGCAGATAGCAGTATCGAAAGATACAAAGCGCGTTTGGTTGCCCAAGGGTTTAAACAACAGGCTGTGATAGACTATGAGGAGACTTTTGCACCTGTTGTTAGATTTACGTCAATTAGGGTCATTTTAGCTATGGTTGCTAACATGAATCTAGAATTACATCACATGGATGTAAAGACTGCTTTTCTCTATGGAGAATTGGATGAAGAAATCTACATGGTTCAACCTGAGGGCTACATTCAAAAAAGCTGCGAACACAAAGTTTGCAAATTGAATAGATCAATTTACTTAAGTAGTCGTCTAGACAGTGGTATATTCACTTTTATAATACGATCATGCATCATGATTTTATAATGATAGACGAAGATCACTGCGTGTATGTTAAGCGATCATGGAAGAAGTTTGTTGTCATCACTTTATATGTTGATGACATACTTTTAGCTGGAAATGACATGGGATTTCTTGTCGAAATCAAAAATTGGTTATCTTCCAACTTTGAAATGAAAGACATGGGTGAAGCGGATTACATACTCGGAGTTAAGATTTCGAAGAATCGTTTGAAGAGAATAGTGTCTCTTTCACAAGAGACATATATTCGTAAAGTAGTAGAATGTTTCAATTGTGATCACAGTAACCCAAAGTATGTCCCATTGGTTAAAGGTCATAATTTGTGTAAGGACATGTGCCCAAAAATAGCTAAACAACGTAGGAACATGGAGAAGATTCCTTATGCCAATGCAGTTGGATGCCTGATGTACGCAATATTGTGTACTAGACCTGATATTTGCTATGCTATAGGAATAGCAAGCAGATATCAGTCTGATCCAGGCAGTGCTCACTGGAAGGCTGTCAAAGGGATTTTGAAATATTTGAACACTACTGCAGAATACTCCTTGTGCTATCAAGGCCGTGACCTGATATTGAGTGGCTATACTGATGCTGATTGGGAAGGTGATGTGGATAAGAAAAAGTCTACATCTGAATTCATTTTCTTGTTAAACGGAGGTACTATTTCATGGAGCAGTAAGAAGCAAACATGTGTATCTTTGTCAACAATGGAAGCAGAATATGTAGCTTCAGCTCATGCTGCACAAGAAGCGGTATGGTTGAAGAGATTCTTAAGCCATCTCTCTCTGATCAACTCGACGGAGCCCGTGAGTCTATTATGCGACAACCAGGCGGCTATAGCTTATGCTAAGGATCCTAGATTCCATAGCAGGGCTAAACATATAGATATTAAATTTTACTTTGTTAGAAATTTAATAAAATATAAATAACTGTGTATGAAACACATATCTACACGAGATATGGCCACAGATTCAATGACTAAAGCATTACCTCGAGAAGTGTTCGAGAAACATGTTAAGTCACTGGGTTTACGACAGTTTTATTTGTAATCTAATTAGTTGGAATAAAAGATTTGTATTTGGCAATATAAGTTAAATGTGAAACATGTCGGACAGAGAAGTAGCCCACTCACACGGGTGTTTACCTTAGTGGGAGTCAAGAAGTTAATTCCTAGATGAGATGAGGCAGTTATTGGACATACATAAGTGCATGTCCTATGACAGAATGCCGTCTTGCTCAAGAGCAAGTTTCCTTATGGGATGCAGGAATAAGTTGCTGCATTTAGATTTTCTACAATCCATATGATAAGATATAAGTAGAACTTATCATACTGTCTGTCCTATTAGCCTAGAGTTAAGCTAAGGCTGATACTCTAGTATGGTGTTAAATGACATGTGTTCCTTTAAAAAGGAAAGTACACCGTAACACGTGATTAGTATCATGTGTGCTACTCGACAACTGGATGGGATGAAAATATTGAGTAATTTCTCAATCCCTGGTGTGAGACCAATTTTCGAGAACTGTGATTCCCGAAACCTACCCTTAAGATCTTAAATATATTCTGGAAGTATGATCTAGTGCTGCTAGCTTGGAAAGTTTATGAAAATGTTATGACATAGCGATTCGACCTGGCAGGGCTGACCAGAAAAGTAGGCTGTATCATTATGAAAAGAATATAGTTAAGGGAGAAGAAACTATATTCATCACATTCTGAGTTTCGTGGTTCATGTGCACTAATTGTATTGAAAAGTACAATAGTGAACCCGAATATAATTGTTTGAAATCACTGATGTGAATAATGGAATGTGACATGAGTCCTGCGGTAATAGCATACATTATACAAGAAGGTTGTCGAGATGCTACTATTCAAGTAGCCTGAATGTCCGTGCTCTTGAATTTGGCTTAACATACTCAACGTGTGCTGGTCGCATGAAATCCTTTAAAGAAATCTGATAACTGTTGATCAAGGTCAATAATAATTGAGTGGGAGATGTTGGACCTTGGGCCCATCAGGTAATTATTATTGTGCCTGATTGGGCCCAGGCCCATCAGGCCCATTAGCTGGGTTGGATGGGCCGGTCAACCCGCGTTGACCGGCCCAATGCCACGTAGGCGCCACGTTAGCGTGACGTGGCGCTGACGCAGTTGTCGCCAAAGGCGGCGGCCCATGCGCGCCACGTGGCAGACATGCGGTCCGAAGTGACACATGGCACGCCACGTGGCGGACATGCGGTCCGAAGTGACACATGGCACGCCACGTGGCGGACATGCGGTTCGAAGTGCCACGTGGTGGTCGTGCGACCCAGCAGTGCCACGTGGCGCATTCTGGTGTGCCGGATTTCTCTATAAAAGGGGAAATCCAGCTGGACCAATTTGATAGTTTGCCCACAACCACTCGACTAGCACGAAAACTTTGTGGACCCGAACCTGTGGACCTCTTGCTTCAACAAGTAAGTGATTTATTATTAACGAATTAGTTTGTTAATTAAACGGGTTTAACACGAATCCGTCAAAAACATAATAAATACATGTATTTTATCTAATAACTAAAAATATATATATTTTTCCTTCAAAAAATACTAACAATATATTTTTAATGAGGTTGTTATACAATTATATAAGATAAACAATAAAATTAAATAATTGTAGCGGTAAATTCAAAATTAACATAATGTAAAGGTATAAATCTATTTATATTTATTTGGAAACAAATTACAGAAAAGTCAAAACAAAATACAGAGCCTTAATTGGTTGTAGTTGCCTATCCACTATTTGAATTTGGAACGTCAAGAGACAGAAGCCATAAGTTTTCAATTGAGAAATTACACTTCTTAAAAGGACTTTTTGCCATCAAAATCATTAGCAATTATTTTATGTTGAATTAAATTCATTACAATCCGGAAGAAAAAAAGTTATATATTTGTTATGATGGTGATCAGTTTTTTCTTTAATAGGATTTGAGAAACAACTTTTGCCTGTCATATTATCAAAAGAGTAGGGTTTTGACGGAGTCGGCGGTCGCAGCTTCATTTTGCACCATGGTAAGGGATCACATTTAGTAGGATGTATATACTATGGCATTTTTTTGCCAAAGGGTACAAAATTTTGTAAATATTTAGAAAGTTCAAGATTTAAACCTTGACAGTATCATAGTATAATAATTTTAAAAAAAAACTCCACGCACGCAATACATGGGTAATTTTTAAAAGAAATGATTTCTCCTTAACTGTCTGGTAAATAAGATTAAGCCAACGATAGATTCGCAAAAGAAATGGAGATTGTAGATACAATAAAATCTCTTTAATGTGTTATTGTTAGGATCGAAAGAAATTTACGATTTTTTATGACAAAAAATTATTTTGTCGGTATTCAAGTCACCAAAAATTATATTTATTTCTTTAACCACATTCTCCAAAAAAATATTAATAATAATTATAATTATTACCTCATAGAAAATAATAATTAGTCATGAGATATTATCATAGAGTTATTCAAATGCACACTCGATTAAAATATTTTTTTACATCAAGACGACGATCATAAGAACAATGTAAAGACAATTCAAAAAATGAATGATGATCTAAAAATTATGAAACAAGAAAATCTAGCACAAACTAGTATATTAAAATATTTTTTAAATTTGCAAAGTATGTAATATATATATATATATCACTTTATGCAAAAATTGGAAAAATATTAATTATTACGATAAAGAGATTATAAAATTTTTACATTAATCCTGACTCGAAACCATAATTTTTTATCAATTTAGAAACGTTATCACTTTAAATATTATTACTCTATTTTTAATAAACTAGAAAAATGATTAGAGAGAGGCTCCTCAAAGAAAGAGAGTAAAGCATCGTCTACTTTAATTGATTTCTCTTATCCTCTCGGCTTTTTATTGGCAAAAATAACGGTAATCATTAGTCTCTAGACTATTAAAAACACAAACTATATTACGTTAAATATTTATTAAACGAGTTTTGCCATTGTTACTCGAAAGAAAATTGATTGTTGAGTGCAGTAAACATACCAGAATGTTCAAAAAAATATTAGTTAATAAAATTTCTTTCGTTATAAAAAAATCGTCCCGTTTTTTTTAAGAAATAAAGTGAATTTGCGACTACTTCTTGTTGAAGTTGTATCTCCATCTGCGAAAACTTGTTGTGGAAGTTGTATCTCTATCTACTTCGGTCTCTTCTTCTTCGCCTACTTCGACATAAGGTCAAAGCTTCTTTAAAAAAGATGTATTATTAACCTCAATATGATGTATTAGTTTCTGATTAGATATAGAGACGTGATAATAAACAAGACCAATATTCTTACACTTACCAATATGGAATTCTCAACACGCCCTTTCAAATGAGACTTATCATGTCAAACATTTTTACGAGATTAGTTATTATCAATGTTCTTGCACATACCAATGTGGAATTTGAACTAACATTTTCTGAAAAAGTATTAGTTTTTACGATAAAAAGGTTATCAAATTTTTACATTTTCTGACTCGAGACGACAACTTTTTATCAATTTAAAAATGCTATCACTTTATAGAAATTGCTCTATTTTTTATGAACTAGAAAAATGATTAGAGAGAGCTGCTCAAAGAAAGAGAGTAAAGCATCGTCTACTTTAATTGATTCCTCTTATCTTCTTGGCTTTTTATTAGCAAAAATAACGGTTTATCATCGGTCTCAAGTTTAGACTATTAAAAACAAAAACTATACTACGTTAAATATTTATTAGAAGAATTTTGCCACATTAAAATATGTTACTCGAAACGAAAATTGATTGTTGAGTGCAGCAAATATACCAGAATGTTCAAAAAATATTAGTTAATAAAATTTCTTTCGTTAGATAAAAAATCGTATCCATTTTTTTAATAGAAATAAAGTGAATTTGCGACTACTTGTTGTGGAAGTTGCATCTTTATCTACTTCGGTCTCTTTTTAAAAAGATGTATTATTAACCTCAATGTGATATATTAGTTTCGGATTTGATATAGAGACGTGATAATAAACAAGTCTAATATTTTTGCACTTACCATTGTAAAATTCTCATTACGCCCTTTCAAATAAGATCTATCCAGTCAAAGTTTGCACGGACTTTGATTTCGCCAACGTACAATGAAACGGTAGTTGTGCGAGCAGAAAAATGCACACGAGATAACCCGCTCTGATACCATGTTAAAATTTTCATATCCATTTCAAAATTATAAAGCAATGAGTATGTTGATTTTCTGGATTAATTCATCTAGCTTATTACATTTCAATTGTTTAAATTTAATTATATGTTATAGTTGTGCATATCTTTTATAACAAACTTAGTTGATATGTGCATATTTATATATTCCAATTCAAGAGACTTCCGCATCAAAAGGGCTTTTGATTCAGTGAAAACTACATAAAATATGTCCTCATGGTATGAACTAAATTTAGACCGTTAGATGTAATTTTAAAAAATATCTTACAGATCTTACAACCAAAATTTAATGAACTTGCTCAAGGGGAAAACTCGGTATTTGACACAAGACCCCAAACTATAAAAAAATTAAAAAAAACTATTAGGATGTCCACATTTCTAGCCTCCATTTCATCTATTTGACCAAGATTTTCTATAAAAAAAAATGAGACCCTCCATTCTCGCTGAGGCATAACTTTTGTGAAAAGAGAATGGAGAGGAGAGGCAGGACAAGGTAAAACTGTTTCCATCAACATCAACAGCCCCGCTACTATTTTTTGGTTAACCCTTGGAGTCGCTGCTAGCAACCACCCCTCTTGCCTGCTACAAATGTCTATGAACCAAGCTTGCAGCCGCTCTCGCTCACCGCTGCTTAGCCATGCCGTCGACGACTCGGTACAAGGCGGAGTGAAGTTCATTTACTTGAGTCCGCTGTCATTTTTGGTTACGCGGGGTTCCACTTATGAAGTTGATGAGTTTTGGATCAAAATAGTTTCTTTCGCCTTTATGGTGTGTGTTTGCTTAGTCATTTTTGTGCTTGGTATGTGAACGTTCTCCATTATCTGTGTTCCACTAATAACTTTCGTTCGATTAGTACCTTGTTCGTTTGGTTGGTATGTAACTGAATAAAAATTGGTATGTATATGTAATCATATCGGTATGTATTGTGTGTTTGTTAAGTGATATTGGTATATTTGTTAAATAATATTGGTTGTACTATGAGATGAAATCGGTATACATATTTCTTATCACTAGTATGCGACTGTATTATAATTGGTATGTATTTACAATCATATTGGTATGTATATGCACTAATATTGATATGCATTGTGTGTTTGTTCAGAATATCAAAGTGGAAGAATACCAATATCAGAGAAAGAATGAAACCAAAGGACACCAATATAAGAGTAGAAGAAAACAAATATCATAGAAGAAGAAAATCAATATCCGAATGCAAGGATACCAATATCCGAGTGCAAGGACACCAATATCAGAGAAGAAGACACCAATATTATAGTAGAAGGAAACCAATATCATAGATGAAAGAAACTAATATTCTCATAATTTTATTTTCATAAATTGTATTGTTTGGCTGATATTATTTTTCTTTTTAATTATTTCCATAATTATATTATTCCTAAATTGTAGCTTAACTTTGTTAATAGTTGTTGTCTAATATTGTCCCTAACTATCTTTTATTACCTAGATTATCCTTTGAACTCTATTTGATCATCTTCAATGAGACTATCCATGTCTCCACTGAATCTTGACCCCATTAAAAGATGCTACCCGAAATGAAAATTGATTGTTGAGTGCTATAAACATACCAGAATGTTCAAAAGAAATGTTAGTTAATACAATTTCTTTCGTTATATAAAAAGGAATAAAGATGAGATATGTCCTTCTATATACGTAAAAAAGTCCAATTAACACCCGCTATTAGAAATAGGTCAATTTAGCATCCTGTATTTAAAAAAATAAGTCAATTAATATCTCGAGACCAATTTTTCGGTGGACTGGTGACACATCACTGTATTACATGGCAGCTAGCTCATCAATTTGTACCACATAATTATTAGTTAAGTGGATCAACTTCTTTTAAACCTCTTTTATTCTCTTCAACCCATTCTCCTCTAAGAATGAACAAGCCGAACATACAATTTTTTTTAATAAGTAAAATATTGTATTCCACCAAAGTGTTCCACCAAGGGAGACGACATCAAAAGAACCAGATAACGCCTATCATCAAGCTCCACAGTAATAAACGCCATCTAGAAACATACATCAAAGTATCTCCAAAAAGGATCAAAGCCAAAAAATCCAATGGACATAAAAAAGTCATCTCCAATGTACACCAAGCGAAGGCCGAACCTAAACAATCCATCTACCACAAACCACATTATGGAGGGTCGTAAGACCAAAAAAGATCTGTACTGCAACTAGCTTCCTTGATCTCTTGGAGAATTTTTGAAGTATCCTCCTCCCAAGAAAGATCCATAACAATAGCAAGTCTTCACGCCTCAGCCGACAGCTCCGCTTGAAGTGCCTCATCCTGCTCCTCCATGCCTCATCTGAAGCATCAAGAAGGAGATGATGACGCCAATCATCAGTAGCCGGTGAAGGTAGCAACACTTCCTCCCAAAAACCAGAAGGTGCAATAGCTGCAGTGACAACCTTGGGTGAGGGCTCTGAAATCGCAACAAGGGATTGCGGAAGAGGGACAACAGAGAAGATGAAGTGTGTTGCAACTGTGCAACAACCGGAATGACCCCCTGCAAAGCAACAACTAGAATAACCCCTCGCGAAGCATCGACCTCAGCAGCAGGAGGCTGCGAAAGAGGGGCAGCAGCAGGAGATGAGGTGGGATGCAAATGAGCATCAACTGTAATAACCTTCTGCATGGCAACGACCTCAGCATCAAGAGGCTGTGGAGAGTCAAAATGCAACATTTCAACAGCGGCAGGCAACCCAGCGGATTGCACAACATCCAAGCTCACTACAACATCAACCCTAATAGGAAAAGCTTCGATAACCAAGGAGCCATCAGCAGCGGGGACACCCACAGCATCGAAGAGGGCATCTCCAACAACCAAACCACCCAAAGCAATAAGACATTGCTTGGCAGCAAGATGGGACATCACATCAACCTCCCCATGACCAGTCGAAGAAATCCCTTCACCTGCCAATGAAACAGGAGGACTTATATCCCCACAAATAGAAAAGCCCACCTCCTCGACATCATCTACCCTACTCCTCCAAGTGAAACCAACACAGCCCGTAACCCAATCCGTGCCAAAGCGAACATCTACCTTACACGAGTTAAATTCATCAATTCTAACCAAATAAGACTCATTGCCAATCTTCAAGTTCACTTTCCTACATGCTCTGTCCAAAGAAGATGTCGAAATGAGCATAAAGGTGGCATATAGACGTTTCCGGCTAGATGTCACCTTGTAAACTGCCTTAAGAGCACCGAGGGGAGTGACCAACCACTCAAGAAAGAGCAAAGTCCAAACCTGGAGAGGAATTCCCCAAATTTGAAGCCAGAGGCTTCTAGAAGAAGCCCGATAGCTCAGACTCGAAGGAGCGATAGACTTAAAGAGGCGAGAGCTTATGACACCAGAGAGCAAGGTCCACGGCCACAGAAAAAGTGATGAGCACATCCTCGCCTCTTAGCTCACGCACTTGAAACTTTTTGACCACATACTTGATCAGATCCTGCGAGATAAAACTTGATTGAGCCGCATCAATCAAAGAAGCCACCCAAGCCATTCAGCCTGAAGGTTCTCCGGTAACACATATAATACCATATCCACAATGGACTCACACGGCAGAACTGGGAGAGAGACCGTTGGGCGGGGATGAGCTAAGACAGAAGCAAACGACGTAGTAATCTGGACCCACCGAGGCAGGAAGATCAACGGGACGGACCGCTGGAGAGGGAACGGAAGCCTTAGCACCCACACGTTCAAATCTCACCTTAGAAACAAAGAGACGTCTCTTTTCCACCCTGGTTCCGTTAAGCTTGAGGATTAACGAATCCACATCTACACTCACCGAAACCCTAATAAAACCAACCCTCAATTTTCTCTTATAGATTTCTTCGAGGCAATATAAGCATCCACGGCCGAGCAGTGGAGACTGAAGAACTCTCAAAGTGAGCCATAATTCTAATCAGAAGGAAAGTTATCGACGGGGAGACCGTAACCATCTTGAAGAGAGCAGACAAATTCTCCGTCACCACCCAACCTTCCTGCTGGTGGAAGGTTGAGGGTGGTGACGGCGAAGGCCGACGACAAGTATCTGGCAGAACTTCGGCTCTGCGATAAGAGGTGATGGAGAACCTCGGGGGATTTTCATATCCCAGTCCCCTAGTGCTTGAGAAACTGATAAAACACCATTTAAATATCCATGATCAATGAATCCACCTAGTTCTTCAACCCTAAGTCTTTCTGATGGATAAATAGGTGTGTGGTCTTGTGAAATGTCTACAGACTTGGTTGAATCCACCTAATTAAATTTAATTGTCAGTTATAGTTGTGCATATCTTTTATAACAAACTTAGTTGACAGGTGCATATTTATGTGTTCCAATTCTACGGACATAATCAATTAAAATAGTAATCGATTGTACGCTGAACTGTCCTATTCGAATTTCAACCGGTCCAAATACCGGTCAGACCATATTTATTAAAACTATTTTTTAATAATATATTGGCTTTACTAAATAAATGGGCCGAACCTTGTATATTACCAATATAATTTTATAAAAAGAATCATTCTCCAAATACGACTATCCAACTTTAATCCGCTGTGGTTTAGAAAAAAAGACAAGACATAATGTTATTACGGGGCATGCCGGCGGATAATCTTGGGGAGTAGAATTTCCAATTAGGATGTGTCTCAGTTATTGGTTTCTGACCAATTCGGTGTTCCTTCACATAATTAGGAACATCATCTTCAGCTTCCCCCAAGAAAACGCGAATCTCACCTTCCGGACCCGCCATGCCGATCAAATTATAAAAAGATAATAAGGAAATAAAAAAATTAACAAAAGTTTAAGTTTTAATTAATTAAAAGATATTATATTACCTAGTGCAGCATCATTAACCTGGTCGGCCTCGTACTCTCCAGGGAAAATACCTGTATGAAGCTACAAGTTTTTTTTTAAATGAGAGTTAGTAATTAAAAAGTAAAACGGAAATAAAATATTAATTTTGCTCAGAAACTATATCATACAGGATTTAAAAGGGCCTTGTACGGATTTCCATCAATCAAAAGAGTGTTTGATGATGGAAAATTGCTTCATCCTCGGAATGTACTTATTGTCCAAAAGTTTGTTCAAGTACTTCAGAAAGATGGGCTTGTATTTATTCTCCAAAGTTTTTAATCCCGAATCAGTGAATTCATTTTGGTCCTGTGATATATTAAAAAATAATTAATTCGATCATACCATAAGAAATTTATATATTTTCAAAATTATCTACTACCCATGTAAATAAAAGCTTTCCTCTTATGCCAAAATACATTTTCAAGGAAAAAAATCCACATTGGGTTATAATAACTAACATTATGTTATATTTGTTAGCGTGACCAAATAATGCAATTAATCAAATTCACCATTATATTTTCCATATGAATCAGCAGGGCGCCGTCCAATTGGTGCGCCTTGTTTGCTCCTCCTACCAATACGAGGATCCCTGTGACACAATGACCCACCAATTCCAAGTACCAGAAGTTTCTTTTTAGGGCCAAGGCTGAGCTTATCAAGTGAGATTCCTATCGGGAAGTCTGATGTTATTAAGTTAAAATTTTGTGAATGTGAAAAATATAATTGAAAATTTGATACTTGATTCTGATATAGAAATTCACCAAAAATAGATACTTATCAAATCTTCACTTTCTCTCTCTTCTTCACTAAATAACATACTTCAGCTTCAAATTTGCCATCGCGGGTGCCTTAGGGTTTTCTTCTAAACTGTGAGGTTGATTTGTTCGTATTGCGGTCTCATTGGTCAACTTATAATATAGCAACCGACTTGTGGGCCGGTATATATGTAGTAATTGAAGCCTTACTAGTATTTAAATCTTTGTTGGGAATCGGAACAGTTGCATCGTTTCGATTGCAACTACATATAAAGTGGTAAGATACGATTAATTACTCCAATCAATTCATCTGTAATTAAATTAATCAATCTATTATTTATTCGAATATATATTAGTAGTAATAATATTTACGAACCAAAAAATAAGTACTTATGTATCGAACTTGAATTAATGAAGGGTACGGACAAATATAAAACATACTTCCCGTCAACAAAAAGATGAACAGACGCTAGACCATTCAAGCCCGACTCGCAAGGCCCGTGTATGTTGCATCACATGCTTAGAATCCACATTCCTCTTTAATTTATAGCCGATCTCATACGGTATATTTTTGTTATAATTTACTCGTTAGATTGTGCACGGATACTAATACGTCTATTCCGTGCGACGTGGAAAAAGATTTAGGCTATTCACGTGTCATGACCCAAATCAAATGGCTGAAATGACTCACGTGTTCAACAGGTTTTTTAGGTATATATTTTTTTTTCTCTTCCCTTATTTTTTCCTTCGTTTTGATGTTTTGGTTGGAAAGCCATAACTTTTTACTCCAGAGTCCGATTGATGTGATTCAAGTTGTTGTGCAAATCTGAGACATATATCTACAACTTTGTAGTTTATGACTTCTCCAAATTCAGAGTGAAAGGATATCGGAAATATATTTGAAGTCAAAAGCCGGTCGAGTTACGATCGACTAATTTCGGTTGGGAGCCACAACTTCTTATTCTGGATTCCAATTGAGGTGATTCAAGTTGCTTTGAGAAGCTGAGATGTATGTCTACAACTTTGTAGTTTATGACTTTTCCAATTTTGGAGTGTAAGGATGTCAAAAATTCGTTTAAAGTCAAAAGCCGATCGAGATATGTTTGACTGATTTCGGTTGGGAGCCACAAATTTTTTTCTCCGGAGTCTGATTTTTTTTAGAGGACTCCGGAGTCCGATTGTATTTATTCAAGTTGCTGTGTGAAGCCGGGATGTATATCTACAACTTTGTAGTTCATGATTTCTCCAAATTCGGAGTATAAGGGTGTCAAAAATACGTTTGAAGTTAATAGTCGACCGAGTTACAAGTCCACGGTATATCAAATGGCATACTTTGGTTATGTCAAATGGCATACCCAGGTATCTCAAATGGCATGCATGGGTTATATCAAATGACATGTCCAGGTTATGTCAAAAGGCATGCCCAAGTTATGTCAAGTGGCATACCCAGGTTATGTCAAAATGCATGTCAGGTTAATATTTAATAAAATTTATAATAAATTAAATAATTAATCAAATGACAGGTCTGCGTAAAATGGCATGTTAAAATGGCATGCTTCGCTATGACTTAAATGGCATGTTCGGCTACGTGAAATGACATACCCGATTATGATAATATTAATTAATTTTTATAATAAAAATTAAATAATTAGTTGAATAATATATCAATTTTATTTATTTTAGTATAATATAAGAGTAATTACAACATTTAAAAATAAAGTGGATACCCACGTGTCCCAAACTCCACTCTCTCTCTCTCCTTGTGTCACCAGATGACACATGCACATAATTATTTTTGGACCATTTGGCCTTTTCTCGTACCGCATAGAATTTGTCTCTCCGTGCTAAATTCTGCCTGTATATTTTATGACAAAGTTCAGTTTAATATTCTTATTCCGGAAATTTTTAATATAAATATCACGTAATTCAAATTTTATTTATCAGTAATGGAAAATTCCTCGTTAAAATTTTCCTAAAATTAATCGAATTCTAATTTTCACGCTATATAAATACGTTGGGACTTTATAAGTTATTATTAGTAATGATTATTATTTATTAAAAAATGAAGAGTAGCTTCTCTAGCTTACCAGAAAGGATAAGAGGAGATTCCTACAAAAAAGAAATAAAAGACAAGCGACACACGTGTCAACTCACCCCACGTGCGAAGAACATTCTCTCACTAATCCAGTACCTTCTAGCTCTAGCTAGCCACCGATCAAATATCTGAATTCGATTCTTATTTTCAAGGAAAAATTACACTTAAGTACCTTGTGGTGTCACCGATTATTACTTGGGTACCCTATGGTTTCAAAACCGTAAAATAGGTTCAACTTATTTAAATTTTTGTCACGGACCGGTCCCGAGGTCGGGTCCGAGATTTTTTTGCGAACGGCGTCATTTTATAGCCTACATGGACTGCCACGTGGCTTAGACTAGGATTACTCAATGCTGACGTGGCGGTGGGTAAACTACCAAATTAGTACCTAATTTTTTTTATTTCTTTTCAAAAACCAAAAATCCCCAAATTTAACCACCCACACCCTTCTTCTTCCTCCCTTCACTCTCTCCCCCTTTTCCCATCTCCCTCCATTTCCAAATCCATCCCTACAAGAACCCAAAACACAGTGAAAAGGGATTACCCACAAAGCGACGATCCCGACGTCGATGGACCACCCTCCCCATCCCATGTCGTCCTTGAAGGCGAGCAGGTGGAAGAGAGCGGGCAGTACGAACTCCAGGCCGCAACACGCGCTGCTGCCGACGAGGGAGAGGAAGTCACTGAAGTTGGGGACGAGGAGAGCCACGAGGCTGACCGCTGCCACCGTGGCCCACCTCAGCCAGAGGCAGTAGGCCTCACCCCAGAAGCGGCGCTCCAGGATCTTGTAGACCGGGTGCATCATCAAAGGGAACGTGAAGAAGAGGTATCACTTGAGGCCGAAGGTGCCGTACATTAGGGAGATGGACCCCATTGCGAGGCCTAGCACTTTCCCGAATTTGTCCCTGTCCTTCATCTCCGACTCGATCGGGAGCACCATCCCCAACCCCTCGAAGGCGTAGACGGCCACCCCGACACAGTAGAGGAGGACAGATCTGCCGCCGGAGAAGGCCTCGACGCAGCGAGGTCGGCGAAGATGGAGAGGGCCGAGGTGGGTGAGGGTGGGGGGTAGTTGAGTGCAAGCTGGAAGGGGAAGAAGGCGGAGACGTAAAAGGCGCGGGAGGAGGGGTAGGCGAGTAATTTGGGGAGATGGGGAAAGGGGGAGAGAGTGAAGGGAAGAAGAAGAAGAAGAAGGGTGTGGGTGGTTAAATTTGGGGATTTTTGGTTTTTGAAAAGAAATATAAAAAAATCAGGTACTAATTTGGTAGTTTACCCACCGCCACGTCAGCATTGAGTAATCCTAGTCTAAGCCACGTGGCAGTCCATGTCGGCTATAAAACGACGCCGTTTGCAAAAAAAATCTCGGACCCAACCTCGGGACCGATCCGTGACAATAATTTAAATAAGTTGGACCTATTTTACGGTTTTGAAACTACAAGGTACCCAAGTGATAATCGGTGAAACTACAGGATACTTAAGTGTACTTTTACCTATTTTCAATTCAAGTAGAATGAAACGGTCGGTTGTGTGTATATATATATGCACCCACCTCCTCCATTCCCATCCATCTCTTCAAGACAAAAAACCCAAACAGACAAAACCTAAAAACGATGAAGCCCATCGACGACAAGGAGGAGAAGGTGGTAATAAGGGCGGTGAGCCACGACGAGGAAGGGAGGAAGAGGGTGGAGAAGGCGGAGCTAACCACCCACAACGTGGACACCGTCAAGTACGTCGAGAAGAAGCTCATGGACAAGGGGGTCCACCGGATGGAGCGCCACCCCACCGACGGTGTCGGGATAAGAAAGCCGGCGGCGAAGTCCGGCCACGGCGGGAAGTACACGTGGGAGGGACCCGTGGGGGAGGCGGTCAACGAGCTGGACCCCGCCCCGCCGGCGCTTGACGAGAGGGACCCCAACTACGTCGACGAGGAGGAGGAGACGAGGATACTGACCGGGGAGAGGAGCGACGTTGCGGGATTGGTTGTCGGCGCGGTGGACGTGGCTAAGGTGGCGGAGGAAAGCGAGGGCGTGGCTAGGCTCGACGTCGACAAGGCCCTCGTTTGATGGCCAAATGATGTGTGAGTGGGTAATCGGGTTTTTGGTTTTTAACTAGTTTTTTATATTTAAATCTGATGTTTTTAATTAGTCAGTTTTGAGAAGTGCGGTGTAATGTGGAGCTTATGTTATGTGTGTGAAATAAAAGTGCATAGTTGGTAATATCAAGATATTCATAATCGAGTCAGTCTAGATTCGGCACCGAACCAGTCCATGTTTCTTCACACAAGTGGCAGTGGACTTCCGCAACTTAATGTTTGGTGGACTTCCGCAACTTAATGTTTGGTGGACTTCCGCAACTTAATGTTTGGGCCGAGCCCATTTGTGAACGAGCCTCTCTCTCTCTCTCTCTCTCGTCACCAGGCTGCTGAAGTTTTTTTGAGGAACTGGGACAATTAGGTGTGTGTGAATGGCCGACCATTCACATATTCTTCGAACTTCTGCTCTTAGGAAGACATTAGAAAGAGACGCAATCAATAGACATTAGATAGCTCATGAACATATACATGATAAGTTGGCGTGGAAACCTGCAAAAGATGGTCAACATTTTGTTAATATAGAATATTTACACCTCAGGAAGAAAATTTTTGATCATGCTCTGTCTTCCAATTGGAACTGAGAAATTCTGGGAGATGATGTGGAATCTTGATGTCCCACCAAAACCTAAAAGACTTTTTGCTTGGAGACATGCTACAAACTACATCCCAACTTCATATGCATTAAAAAGGAGGTGTCTAGGATTGGAAGATGTCTGCAGTTTGTGTGGTCTGGTCCCTGAGACTATTAATCACATGCCGCTTCATTGTCCACATGCTAGATCCTCATGGGTTTTAAACCCAGCAGGCCATAGACCTGCAGATCCCCCTTGGTAAACTTCATTGAATGGTTTTCAAGGGCTGCAGAGGATTTGGGAAGGCTTAAACTTGCAGTTCCTGTCTCCAATACAAGAAACGTGACTTTTTGGCGACCACCTTGTCTTGGAGAGGTGCTAGTTAATGTGGTGCATCTTGGCAGGCTGCTGGCAACTTGGCTGGTGTGGCTAGAGAGCATTTAGGCCACATTCTTGGTGGTCAAAACACTACGTTGAAGACAATCTCAATGTTTGGAGCAGAAAATTAAAGTCATTTTGATGGCTACTAAACTTGTCGAAGTTTCTTTCCGAGATGTGGATGGATGTTCAAGTTCATTCAGATTCCAGTCTTGCGGTGAACTTCATCAACATACTATCTAACTTGATTGAATGGAATGTTGACAATGATGCTAGATTAACTAAGATTGCTTTTGATTCTTTGCCTAGGTGCAAGTTAACTTATACACAAAGGACGGGAAATGAGGTCCCCAATTGGCTTGCCACTAGGTCTCGATTAAGAATGTGTGCTCTCAATTGACATCATCATCCACCCGGGAGTTCTGACTGTTTATTGTACACAGACTCCATTTGAAGTAATATAAATATATGGCCTATCGGAATTCTAAAAAAATTGACAAATAAAGATGGGTTCTGTCCATAAGTAATTTTTTTGGTACGTAAAATTTTATTACCCACCAAAAAAAATATTGCCAAATTATATCATTAACCTATGTAAATGCTTAGGTCATTTTACCTAATTGTTCTCCTAATTATACTCTTGCAAAATTATTATTATGCACATGTTATTTTTCTCCTAATCATTCTTTTAATTACATCCTTGAAAAATCATTATATCATTTTTGCATTGATCTCGTAGTGATATCCTTGCAAAATCATTATCATGCATATTCTTCTAATTACGGCCTCAGATTGAGTCTAGACTTTACAAGCCCGGTCCGGACCGTCTGGACAAAACGGTAGCCAATGGATCAGGCCCAACTAAACTGATCTGACGGTGTACACACGTGACAGAGTATTTTCTCCGTTAAAGCACCACGCCAGCCCTTCTCTTCCAAAGATGCGTCAACCTTTTTCCCTTCTTAATGATAGTTGGTTGCTCTTCCAAGACTGCGTTAGCCTTTTCCCCTTCCTTCTTATTACCTATTTTCTCTTTTGTGTTTTACATTTATTTTCTGGTCTTTCACGCATGTGCAAGGTTTTCAGTTTTCACATATTTTGGTATCTATTTTTAATTATAAGTGTAAAAAATATATCTGTAAAAATTTATTCAAATATACTGTAAAATAGAATGATATATTTTGTCATGTGATATTTATATATAACACAAATTAATAGAATGGTATTTCTTGTAAAGATTGTAATTAATATTATTTGGTCATATTTATATATAACGCAAGTTTGTGCAGCTTTTTAATACGGTTGTTGGGCGTCGAATATAAAATATAGTTCATGTCAATTTGTAACAAGATATCATGTCATTTTGACATAACGGTTCATGCTAATTTTTTATAACCGGTGATGCCATTTTGTCATAACAATTCATGCTAATTTGTAATGACAGGTCGTGCCAATTTGTCATGATAGGTCGTGCCAATTTAACATAACATTTTGTGTAAATTTTTCATTACAGGTCATGCGAGTTTGATTCACTATGAACATATATAATATTTAATAATACTCTAATCCTATTCACTATGGTATACCTTTTCTTTCATCATAGTATACAAATTTGATTTACTATGGTATACTAATTCGTAGTAATTAACCACCAACATTACTAATTTTTTATTAAAAAAAGAGTGTAGGATAGATTGGAAAAAAAATGAATCACGTGCCCACCATTGATCCCCTCCCCTCCCACGTAGACCTGGCAATGAATTGAATCTGATTCGTGATTCGATTCGATTCGATTCAATTCGTTAAAAATTCGATTCGATTCGTCAATAATTCGATTCGTAAAAAATTCTATTCGAATTCGTCATAAAACGAATTGAATACGGTTCAAGATATTTATAATTCGCAAAACTGGCGAATTTAATTCGAATTCGATTCGAAAATTTGATTCGAGTTAAATTTGTGTTAAATTCGATTCAAATTCATGTACATATAATAATAATATATGTTAAAAAAATTCAAATAAAATGGGGAGATTTGAGAGAGAAAAATTCGGTTATAATTCGGTTATAATTCGATTATAATTTAATTCAAATTCGATTATAATTCGATTCGAATTCAAAAATTCATAATTCGTATTCGATTCGTCTTGTGAAGAATTGAATATAGTTTAATGTTTTGATGAATTCGAATTCGAATAAATTCGATTCGAATTCGTCCAAATTCGAAGCGTGGTCAGGTCTACTCCCACGCGCGCAGTGTACCTTTTTTTTTTCCTTCCACTCAATGATCCTCCCACACGCGCTTTTTTTTTGTTTTTTCCTCTCGCCCTTTTTTGGCCCATTATTTATAACCTTGCCGTTGAAAGGCATTCACTTTTTTTTTTATTTAAACGGTCTGTGCCGTTAGACTAAATATCATTTGACAACGTATATATACTAATATATAGTATTTACATTATACCTAAGATATTGTATCTACCACCCCCAATTACATGTCGCCTATTAACTACCCGTCCCTAGTGTGCCAACCCCTTGCATATAACGGTTGGAGTTACTGACCTCACTAAAAATCCTCGATGACAACGGTTGCTGGAGTTTTCTCTGTCAGTTTACTCTGTATTCAAGTATTAATTGAGCTGTTCTATACAAATTTGGGAGAAACCAGGTCAGTTGTAAAGGTATAAAGGACATACAATTTTTCATACCAAATTTTACGCAATTGCATATTTTAGGTTCAAATTCAAAATTTTAGATTAAGTTAAAATAATATGTCAACAATTGATCTACTCGGTTGTAGAATTTATATTCTTTTATCGTTGAGGCGCATATTAATTATTGAATAATTAATTTATCTTAATTAACAATCTTGAATGTGAACATCGGAAATAAGTTGCGTTCAAATTTAGTTGAGAAATTTTATAGAGCTTAAATCTAGTTCGGATATCGGATATCGGGTGATCTCAACTATATGTTATTTTCCTTTTCTCTTCTGGTCTGGTTCATTTAATTTTTGAAGAAGCTCTCATGTTCTTATCGCATACCCTTAAAGAAGTATAATTTCTTTTTTAAACGATACCATTTGACAATACGTTGCAGATCCTCAAGCAACTGCTATTTTGCACGT
The DNA here is from genome assembly GCA_963995505.1 of Hypericum androsaemum. Lineage (NCBI taxonomy): Eukaryota > Viridiplantae > Streptophyta > Magnoliopsida > Malpighiales > Hypericaceae > Hypericum > Hypericum androsaemum. The sequence goes on along the minus strand of OZ023184.1, from coordinate 3,336,512 downwards.
GGTTGGGGTATCCACGACGCACAAGAAAATGATGCATTCTTCCAACTCTTTAATAATTATACTTCACGTTGTAAATGCCACCTATTCTTTTTCCAAAAAAAATTGCCACCTATTTTTCTCATGCTTCCCAAAATTAGAAGTAAGGTGGAGGAAGACGGCCAAGTAACGCGTAGAATTGAATTTACCGGTGGATGTGTCGGTGTCTTTCCATGATATCTAATGAATTTTACATTGCAAGTAAGAAATTGCACGTCTAGACCCATATGGCCGTCAATATTGGATGCAAGGTTTTTGTTTTATATCTAAAAATTTATTTGGCTGATTAATTCAGGTTTGAGTCAGTAAAATTTTCAACAGATAGCGAAATTCTTCCAATAAATATTGGCACAATTATAATTTCAATGGCTTGAATTTAAAATCTCTTGATTAACATAAAAATCGATTGTATATAGGATGATAGGTGTCTCACTCTCATCCACATGTGAAGGGCAATCATACAATCTTATCATTGAAGAACAAGAAAAGGTTTGTAAGCGAGGCAGTGGATTACAGCATTCTAAGCTCGAGTCTTTTGGCCTTGTGTTTGTGTCCACCAAGTGGAGACAGTACAACCCATCATTTCAATGGTTTTTTTTTTCTTTTTGGGTGAATTGTGTTTTTGGTGGACTTGAGTCTAATAACATGTAGGACTCAACGTATTTTATGACTAATTAATTGATGAAGGACTCGCCTTATTTGAATTGACATGCGTATCATCTAATTGGCTTTATTTTGATCGAATTATCTAGTTGACTTTAAAAGGCCGATTTAAGATCAATATGAATCTGAATTATCCTAAAAAATAATTAATTGCGGAAAATTGTAACACCAAATTTTGAGATTCTCTAATTTAAAATTTTAAAGTAATTCGTTAAGGAACAACTTTTTACTTATAAATCATACCTCATAACTCTCCACTTTCTATATAAAATTCTCCAACACGCGATATCGCCCCGTCAGATTTTCGCTCATTACATAAAATTCTCCACAATTATTTTTCGTGAAAGTCTGGGTTGTATCTCAAAAACTCATTGGCTGAAGTTTCAAATTTTTGCCTTTAAATTCACTATTTATTTCCAACTTCTCCACAAATTTTCCCATTTTGACTAGCCCTGAGGTCATTTCATGGAACTCGTCCATCTATAATGCCATTTTACCACATAATTAACCAGACACCGCAAAAGACAATATTAACACATAAGTTCATGAAATTAGCCATTGATGGTCTTGTAATGAGGAAGCGAGGTTTTTGTTTGTTTGTTTGTTCTTTGAGGTGTAGTGTCAAGTTCAGGACAGACCATCTATGGTCTTTATTTTGGAATTTTTTTTAGAGCTGAAAAAACTTAACAATTAGCTCATTGACTGGAAAACCAGTTGGCAAGGATTATGATATTAGTTAGCTGCAACATCATGTCCATGTGCACATCAGATCCCTTCTTTAATTTGCACCTACCAACTTAATTTTGGACCTCGAATATACGACTGGTATGAGCGTATTATTCTGGTTGCTGTCGCAACTAGACAAATTATTTCATTAAAAGTTTCAGAATGGGATCAGTGGGAGTGCAAAATGATTACAAGAGACAGAAAGCAAGGAGATAGAGTTAAGGGTGTGATTTGGATATGAAATTTCAAATATAATATTAGAGCGGGTTGATCTCGACGATATTGTCGAATGATGATTTAGAATTTGAAAACCCAACTATCATTTGGTCAAATGGTGCTGGTAAGAATGAATTTGTAAGTGACCGGGGGCGACATTAGGTGAAGATTAAGAGATGTTGATCCAAACCGATGCGACTTTATGTCTAATTAATTTCGACGGCGTCACACTTCAATGTTTATTTGTGATGTCAATAGGTGGTGTCTTTATTCTTTGTTTAATAAGTTTTCTTTATTCTTTCTTAATGAGCATTCTAATCCAACAGTAGCAAAAATTACATGAAGCTTCCTTTACTTGTCAAATTAGTATATCCAGTTTCATACTTTGTGAATGAAAGGAGAGTTACAATTAAAAAAAAGGCTAGAAGATGTTAATTGAAATTTATTAAATTCTCCTTCTAAAAAAAGGCATTAAATTCCACACAAATTGACAAGAATCAACGCACTTGCACGTTTTTGTTAACTAAAAGACTAAAGTACGACCAGTATATTACTTTAGACCTACAGGACTAATGGTATTTTTACCCTTAATTTAATTTGAGGAAGATTTATAATCAAGACAGGAAGAATCAAAAGAAGGCGTTCTTCATTTTATTCCACTATGATTAGAACAACATATAATATTAGTCGAACAGTGATTTCATTTTAAAACAATTCTTGTAATAGTATTTTTTATATTATAAATTTGTAAGACTTCAATAATTGAATTTATTAGGACTAGTGTCATGCATAATAGTTCCCTGATTCTTAAGCCTAGTACGTAAGTCAACATGACAAAGTATGACATTTGCATTTTTTTTCCCTTTTTCTTTTCTGTGTTCGTGTATGTGTTTGTAGATCCATATTAAGTGAATTCCCGAAATAATTATATTGAAACATATTTTTATAGTGTTCCCCTAAAAAAACAAACAGAATACACTTGAATAATATGTTTCTATATATAAAATGTGATGCATGTCCATGCTTTAAGTTCACCTCTTACATATTTATTAGTTAAATAAATTTCTTCATTTAAAATTAATATCAACTTAAAAAGTCAGTTTTGGGACGGTCACCCCTCAAAAAAGTTTTGGGACGGTCAGCGTCTCAGACAAATAAAAAACGGCTACAATTAGAAAAAAGGGGTAATTTGCGCTTCTTGCAAATTATTGTGTCGAAAACGTGAACTGTTTAATTTAGAGGCACCTGCCGACGCGGGGCGGAGCCACGACTGAGAGGAAGTGTGATCCAAAAAATTCACAGGGAATTGCGTAATTATATCAAAATAGAAAGGATCCCTAAAAGGACAAGACAACTAAAAATTGTATATATAATATGTTGATGCTTTTATTTCATATTACAATAGTACATTTATAATGTTATTAATTTGCTAATAAATTATTGTACATGCCTATTAAATTTTAAAAACTCATATGCAATTTAACATTTAGGAATAACTATTAGGATGTATTATTTTATCTCGGACAATTTTTTTAATTAGTCAGCAATTAATTATCAAAACCAACTAACAACAATAGTACCAGTACAAGTTGAGATAAATCAACATAACCAAACAAGCCGTTAGTTGGTTGCCTTAGATGAAAAAATATGAGGGTAAAAAAATTACTGTTCATACATGTATGATCTAACAATGATCCAACTACTTATTCACCACAAATTTATAGAGTAGGGTCTATAGTCTACTAGTGAAAAAATTAGCATGGTCAGGTAGTATTATGGGTTCATATGACTTACTTCTAATAGTGGATGTATAATCTTACTCTACTTTTGGTTATAATCAAACTCAATAAATAGTATTATACAAAGTCCATGCAAGTGATAAATAATTTTTAATTTTTTTATTTAAATTCTACGGATGAAATAAATATTATTAAACGAATTACTTCTTAATTAAGATTCAAGGATATTCGAATTTGGATTAAAAATATAGCTGAAAAAGCAATAGACCTTGAACCATAGAGTAGGGTCCAAATCAGGCCTACGGGTTACGTCTGGGTTTTTTTTCCAAAGGGGGGTTAATTTTCCTGACAATTCCCTGAATGGGGTTGTCGGGGAATGATTTCTCTGTCTGGGGTTGAGCACAAAAATGCTCAAAATTGAGTATTTATGTAATATAGTATTTATTATAAAGTAATAAGTCAATAAGTTCTTGAGCTCGGTTGGTTAGAATGCTCTCGTAATAAATGGGAGGTCCTGAGTTCAATATCCAACAAGAGCATTGTGTATTTTTTTTATTGGATATTTTTTCCTTGGCTCCACCTTTCAATCGGCTCACCTCGGCTCGAATGAGCTAATTTTGGTTTTGGCTTATGAACCAAAAAATGCCCAAACTAGAGCGTTTTTGGGCAAAATGCTCTATTTTGAGCGTTTTTGTGCTCAACCCCAGACAGAGAAATCATTCCCCGACAACCCCATTCAGGAAATTGTCAGGGAAATTAACCCCCCTTTGGAAAAAAAACCTTACGTCTGTAAACCCAACTTTCTTTTTCTTTCAAGAAAAAAAAACCTTCTTTGACAAGCTAGTAAGCAAGATGTAATACTGTGAGAAGCATGTGAAATTGCATAATCATAGAAGTTGGATTCCCGTGTCCTCAAAGTAACAAATGTCACACATTTATTATTTTAGCCAAAATTTTCGGAGAAAACATTTTGTTTGGAGTCCACAGATATACTACCTCGAAATGCATGATTCTATTATTTGGAAGCAAGAAAGGAAAATGGTAGAAAAAACTTGATGTCAAACAATCTAACACTGTCAGTATAATCCAAATTTGAGAAATTGTCGGAAAAATATCATCATTTATGCATGATTTCGTAATTTATCATAAATAAAATATCATGATTTATTATAATTTCAAATGTAAGATTGAAAATATGTACTTGGAACTTTTTTCACACCCCCAAAAAAGTAGCTGGTACCAGAATTAAGGAAAATTTTTTGGTTTATACTATTTTATTTTTTGATTTCTAATGTGCTAACTAATCTAAATTTAAATTTGAGTAAAAATTTTAAAATGTGACAACAAATTTTGAACAAATATTCACAACCAAAAACAACATTTACAGATTGTAATTTATTGATCTTCTGTAATGAATGGATGTCAATTTCTCTTTCCATAATCTAATCGTCCCACAAACAAACATTACTATATAGGCATTTTTTAGGTTACTAAATTGGTTTTTTCTAGGTTACTATATAGGCTTTATGAATATTAAATGAAGTGCCTATTGTAATACCTTCCTAATAAATTTTGAATAATTTCTCTCTTCGAGTATTGACTTTATAATTTTCAGTCACTAAATATTCAAACTCACAAGTCACAACAGCCACTAATTGTCCAACTCCCAAGATTTTTGTTTCTCTAATTTGCAGCACCAAAGTATTTTTCTTATTTTCTGTTAGTCTTAAATAACCGGCAAAATTGTGGTTGAAACAGTTGGCGTTCTGAGGCACAGAAAATAAGAGGAAAAAATAAAAAAGGGAAAATTACTCTCTAGCCCCACAGATTTGCTTAAATATAGTCAAAAGTCTCCCTGTTTGTAAAATACACGCTGACGTCCCTCTAGTTTACTTTTATTATACTTTCGGGTCCTTAAATGAATTTTTTTCTTTTTTATCAGTGAAATGACAAAAATACCCTTAGAACAAAAACAAAAAAATGCTGACATCATCTCTTCTTCTCCGACGAACAAAAAATAAATACAGTTTCATCCCGATGACTTATCCCAACGCGCTCCCATCCCGGCGACTGCTTCTCTCTTTCAATCCAGCGGGTGACCTGACTGAGGCGGTAACGTAGTCGCCGTCGCCGAACCAGCGGCCGCTCCGGATCTGTGAGGACTGCTGGAGCAAGGAGGCGGTAACCTGACCGAGGCAGTAACGTCGGTGCTGTTGCCGTCAACTAACAGAGACGCCGGTGGAGGTCAGCCGGGGGAATCTCAACTCAAACAGAGAACCGAGTCTCGTCGCTTTCGTCGACCATCATCACGATGACCCTCGCCGCCGCCATCTTCCTGGACTTTCCACATCACGATGTCGGCGGTGATATAGATCATGTTCATGGTTTATTGATAGGCTTTTGGGGCAATTAAGGTTTTAGGATTTGGGAAATGGCTAGCGGGTTCGTAGAATCGATGAGTGTCCCGTCCGCGAGCTCGTCATGCTCGGGGAACAATGGCAACGATGCTGGCGAAGCTTGTCCCTCTTTATGGCAGAGGGAAATCGCAGGCTGACCCTCGAGCAAAGTCTGGACCGGTCTGCCTTCGTTGTCGATCTAGAGCCTCTTCCATCATCGTTGGCTTCTAAGGTTGTATTTATTCCTGGAAAGTGGAAGGAGATGATGATGTCACTGGCTAGGAGGAGGAAGAAGAAGAGATGATGTCAGCAGTTTTTTATTTTTTGTTCTAAGGGTATTTTGGTCATTTCATTGACAAAAATAAAAAATATAGCTGCTAACGTGCGCCAGGGACCCGAAAGTATAATAAAAAGCAAACTAGAGGGACGTCGACGTGTATTTGCAAACAGGAGAGACTTTTGAGTATATTTAAGCAAACCCGAAGGGCTAGAGAGTAATTCTCCCTATAAAAAACCAAGAAAAACATTGCATAAATACCAAAGTATTTATCTTTTTTATTATTTTTTTCAGAGTAAACAACGTGGATATTTTTTCATTATTAATTTCTTTCAAAAACATAAAATATTTCTCGGAGGAGGAGGAGAGAGAGAGAGAGAGGGTAGCTCGTACGCAGTTATATATAAAGGCAGGAATCTGAGTCATTTCAATTGCTCACTGCCCTTTCTCCATTAATTGCCATTTCCTTCTTCTTTTTCTTCCCACATTGCTCTGCTTCTGTCTTCCTCCAGGGAGAGATCACAGAAGCAGAGATTTTTTTTTAAAAAAGTTTCCCTTTTCGTCACAAATAAGACCCAGGAAAAAAGCTACAAAAAGCACTCTTAAGGAAGAAAATTGCAATTTGCTAAAGCTTCTTTAATATTAATTAAAACCCAAAATTCACATTCTTCTCCTGGTTTTGGAGAAAGGGTTTTGGAGGAGAAGGGAGGCAGACACTGACATTTCCAGCTGTGTGTCCATCGACATTTTGCGTGAAGAAGAAGCCAGACCCCAAAGCACAGAAAAGAAGGAAAAAAAATTATTTCTTTCTTTCTTTCTTTCTCCTTTTAAATTTGTACCCATAATTCAGATCTCTCTAGCCTAAGTAAGCCTACCCTCGCGTTAATGGCCGGGTTCGAAGGCGGAAGGGAGGACATGACCATGCAGTTTGGAATGGTGTGGGACCAGATCAGGGCTCCGGTGATCGTGCCACTCCTGAGGCTGGCCGTTGCTTTTTGCTTGATCATGTCGGTGATGCTGTTCGTGGAGAGGGTGTACATGGGGATCGTCATTGTCCTCGTTAAGCTGTTTGGTCGGAAGCCGGACAGCCGGTACAAATGGGAGCCGTTGAAGGACGACCTCGAGGCCGGTAACTCGGCCTATCCCATGGTTCTTGTTCAAATCCCCATGTTCAACGAACGAGAGGTACCGACTAATCTGGTTTCAAGATGGAAAGAATACACTATCTATCTTGAATTGATCTTTTGATCTTCCTTGATTTAGGATCCTCGCAAGTTTGCTAGGTTGTACCTATCTTTGGTGTATGTTCATGTCGTTTTAGCATGACTTAGAGGTATTTTTGGTTTAGGTATATTTTTGGAGTCACCTTAAAAATTGTACTCAGATAGTGCTAATCATATTTATCTCTAATTATTTTTTATCTGGTCTTTTAGGTACAGTACCGTTCGTACTTTTGATATAATTATCTTTGGCGGACTAGTTCGAGAAAAATTAACATCTTACTTATTTAAAAAAATACAATATGATTAATTAGTTCGATATTATCTTAAATATATTGAAGTCTCAGTTGGTCAATTGAATTTCCAGGTTTATCAGTTGTCGATCGGAGCAGCATGTGGACTGTCGTGGCCAGCTGACCGCATCATAATTCAAGTTCTCGACGATTCAACGGATACAACTATCAAGGTAAATTTTTATAATTTTAATTTTACCTTAATTCCGTCATTATCCATAAACATTATTTTTAAATTTTAATAATCACAGTTTATTTAAGTTTTATTGTTTATAATGATCATATAATTAATTACAGGACATGGTGGAGCTAGAGTGCCAGAGATGGGCAAGCAAAGGGATTAACATTAAGTACGAGATTAGAGATAATAGGAACGGTTACAAAGCCGGCGCGCTAAAAGAAGGGATGAAACACAGCTACGTCAAAACTTGCGACTACGTGGCGATTTTCGACGCCGATTTTCAGCCGGAGCCCGATTTCCTCTGGCGCGCGATTCCCTACCTGGTTCACAACCCGCAATTGGGTCTGGTTCAGGCTCGCTGGAAGTTCGGTAATTTCGCTTTATCACTGCTTCCAATTGGCTATTTATTTTGTGGTATAACTTGTTTTCTGCTGGAGTTCGAGTCGGATATTATTTTATCGATTAAAATTCTTTTAAATGGGTTTTTGGTTCTCCCGCTACCCAGTGAACTATTCTGTCGGTGCGTCTGGTTTTTGGGGGTGATCGGGATTGGTTAGGTTTGGACCAATGGGGGTCCCAGTTTATAAAAAAATCGAACTGTCTGGGGGCCCAGTCCTTGGTGGCCACGTTTTAGTTCGGGACACATATGGTGTATATGGGCTGTAATTCACCTTGTTTTAACTTTAAATTTGATTGAACTGAAAGTTAGTTGGCGACAAATGAAATGTCCAAATTATAAAGTCTCAAATTTGATTCACATAGATTTAAACACACTATATTTCTTAATTAAATTAAAATATATTTTCATTGGTCGATTTGAACGTATATTTTATTTTTTAAAAGCATTTTTTTGCACTTTCAAATTAAACCATAATCTTACATTCAATGTTGGAATTCTCATCCCGCATTTTACTATTTGAGGTATGTACTAAGAACAACTCTACTTGGGTCAGCATTTGCTAGATATTATCTTAGTTAATTAATTTTATTATATGCTAATGCTAATGGTTCTTTGCTTGCACATATATTTTAATTAATTGTCACCGTCATACAGATTTATCTGGCCCGCCTACCATGTAAATATTTTAAGTCCGATTCGATGAAAGTTTGGTTGTCTTTTTCGTTATTCGAAAAATAACCCACTTCCTCTGGATTAATTTATTCTGGAAACTCGAATATAATTACGGTAGGGATGGGAAAGTTGGTATCAATATAGTGACACGCATGCATTGCCTTGATTTATAATTGGTCCACCGCAAACGGTTCATATGCAACAATTAAAAAAGCTACAAAAATTAAATAACCGAAAATTTTGAAGATTGCAATAAGCTAACATATGGGAAATTTTTACATATTCACGTATATGATTTAGTATGTATGATCATTAAATTTCTATTGACTGACACATTTTTGGTGACTATGCATAATTTATTTTTCTTTTGTAGTTTTAGTTAAAAAATCAATACTGCTAAAAATTATCGTCTCATTTGAAAAAAATAATCATAAAATTATTCTATTATATTGCTCGAATTAATTAGAATACAGTAAATGCTATATTTTTTGGTGGATCCCAATCTACCTAATATCTGTCTCCATTAATTTTTTTTTGAGAGGCCAGTGGGACTTTAGGGGAAGGCATGATTGACCTTAACAGGATATAATATTTGGAGGGGCATATTTGTCTGATAATGCAATAATGCATTTTGTTTTTCTTGGCCCAATATTAATTATTAATATTACTAGAATGTAGGAAGCTGCATGTGCGATGCACACTCCTGTCACTGTCCATCTCTACTAACCGACACTCCATTTATACGGTGGCCATATTGTGTTTTTTTGGTTATATGTTGTAATTGGTTACCGTCCATAAAATTTTGTGCCAAAAAATAATTAAATTTTGTGAAAACTAAGCTTGTGAGGTGGCTTTTGAAATTCTGATTATTTTTTATTTTTATTTTTTCATCTTCGCAGTTAATTCCGACGAATGTTTAATGACAAGGATGCAAGAGATGTCGTTGGATTACCATTTTACTGTCGAGCAGGAAGTTGGGTCATCCACCTATGCTTTCTTCGGATTCAATGGTAAGAACACATTTGATTGAAGATTCTATCATGAGATAAATACGACTTAATATATTCGACCAACTAAAATTCCGACATTGGGCAATTGTGTGCGTAGGTACGGCAGGAGTTTGGAGAATCGCAGCACTCGATGAGGCTGGAGGATGGAAGGATAGGACGACGGTGGAGGATATGGACCTGGCTGTGCGAGCCAGTCTCAAAGGATGGAAATTCTTGTACCTAGGAACTCTAAAGGTACGCCCCCACAAATTTTTTTTTTGATAACTGAAAGAATTTTTTTTTTAATTTCTACTGCTATTTAATTATTGGCCTTGATATTTATAGATAACGATTAATTCCAAGTCGGGTGACAATATATTGGTATAGTGCGATCAATGAGAATTTAATAAAATTCGAGAAAAATAGACAATGACCCAAGATGAATTCGAATGATACAGGTGAAAAATGAATTGCCTAGCACTTTTAAGGCATACCGCTACCAACAGCACCGGTGGTCTTGTGGTCCAGCCAATCTATTCAGGAAAATGGTGCTGGAAATCGTCAGAAACAAGGTTTTTTTTTTCAGTTCTCCAAACTCGTTTTTTACTAATACGGACAGTCTCTCTTACCAATTATATTAACTAACCGTGTTTTTGTTAAATAAATAACTCGCAGAAAGTGACACTGTGGAAGAAAGTACATGTGATCTACAGCTTCTTTGTCGTCCGAAAGATCGTAGCCCACATTGTGACGTTTGTCTTCTACTGCGTTGTGCTGCCGGCGACTGTTTTGGTGCCGGAAGTTGTGGTTCCCAAGTGGGGCGCCGTTTATATCCCTTCCATCGTTACCATCCTCAACGCAGTCGGAACTCCAAGGTCCAATTCCTATTAACCTACTTCTCATCACGACATACATAATTGGTCGGAAATTAATTGGTCGAAATGTATGTTGTGACGTTATTTTTCAGGTCTCTCCACTTGATGGTGTTCTGGATACTATTTGAGAATGTAATGTCACTACACAGAACGAAAGCTACCTTAATCGGGTTGCTAGAGGCCAGCAGAGTAAACGAATGGATTGTTACTGAGAAACTAGGAGATGCGCACAGGGCCAATTCCAAAACTAAGGCACCCAAGAAACCTCGATTTAGGTTCGGAGAAAGGTACGCACAACAACATTCATCTGTGCAAATTTTGGCCCGACAAACTTAAGCGTAAATAAATTCATCTGTGTTTTGCAGGCTGCACTTGCTAGAACTTGGTACTGGATTTTACCTCTTTTTCTGTGGATGCTATGATGTTGCCTTCGGGAAGAACCACTATTACTTGTACCTTTATCTGCAAGCAACAGCCTTCTTCATCATGGGGTTTGGCTATATTGGTACAATTGTCCCCAATTCCTAAAACAAGAAGAAGATGTTGTCCTATTTCGGGCAAATTGTTTCCCTCAGGTGCAATTTGCAGAATGCTATCGGTGTTACTGATTCAGAAGGGCATAAAAGGAAAAGAGGGTCGTTATTCTTTTAGGTTGGGGTGGAAAGAAACAAAGAGAGATTAATTCCTTTTTGTGAATAGATGAAATGTAATTTTAAAGAACTTAGAGGCTTGGTTTTATTGGTTATACTGGAAAAGAAGAGGGCAAAAGCTGAAACCAGTTTTGGTTTTGGACCCAAATAGCTAGTTAGATGAACATAAAGTTGTTGGAGTGATTTGTAATTTGTCATACTTGTCCTGTAATTTCTTTTCATCTTCAGTTTCTTCTCTTTGTTTTGTTGTACTTTCTCAAGAGAAGAATAAAGAAGTTCCCGGGATTGAGAAAATTTTGCAGTTGTCTTCCATCCAGTTAATTTCGATCTTATTGAAATTCTCATTTGGGTGTATGTAGAAATCTTATAATCATTAATTTATTGTCACTGGTATTATAAAATTATTATCGAAGTGCATTAAATTTTTTACAAATTTATGCCGTAACTGTATCATAAATGCAGTCCAAAATCTAATTATTATATAAGTTCGTTGAAGAGAACCCACTGTACCATACACTACATACTGATCTGAATATTTATGTTTTTTCATTTTTCTGGAAATTGAACTTTCATATTTCTGCAGGAGAAAAATAACAAAATAAGCAACACAATAATGTTGCTTTCAAGACATAATCGCCGCCTTAAGAACTAATTTAAGAATGTTCATGGCGATAAGAGGGTCTGATCCAGAAGTCAATGACAACCAAGTCCAAACCTACCCTTTTAATTAAATCAAGGCCTGATGCTGATTTGATTCACATGTCGAAATTAAGGATCGGTCGTTATTGACACAATGCCAAGTGGTCCATTGAGGAAACTTTTAAATCAATTTTGACTTGAAATTTTATGAATTTTATAATGTTCAATTTCTCTCTACTACACTTACCAAAAGATTAATAGTTTAAATAGTGTATTAAGTATTTTGTGTCTGAAATTGGGCCTCTTTTGTCGGTGATCTGACGTTTATTAGGTCGTTAAGGGATCGTAAAGCGATTATGTTCTTCCAAGTAAACCACGTTTTGTCATGTTATTTCCAACTCTACGCTATGTCCATGCATGTTCGTCTAATAAACATAAGTATCTAACCGCCTCTATCATTAACTTTCATTAAAAAATTACTGGTTGTTCAATCGCCAATATCCTAGCCAACTACTTTATTAGAAATATAGCGATTCTTTTACATTTAGAATTTATGATCGAGCAGTGTGAGATACTATTTAGATGTAATTTTTTTAATCAGTTTTTTTTGCGTAATTTGAAGACATTTTTAAAAAATATCGAAATTTCTTACCACTACTCTCACTGGAAAATGGCGATTATAGTAAGATCAAATCAACCAAAATTTTCGATATTCTACCTTGAAGCCATTAGGGACTGGTGAAGGAAGGAGATTTGCAGCCGCTGTATTTTGTAATTCGGGGACAGTACTTTCCCATTTGGGTTTATATGCTATATAGTAAAACAGCCACTTTCAAAAAAACGGAGATTATAGCATAACAAAAGCATATGCTAACAATGTACTATATAACTTCTATTTTTTTTAGTAAGTAGATTTCATTAATAAATAATAATATTTGAACTTATTCAGTACAAAATTCTTTCGAAAAAATTTGCGATCGCCAATCTTAACAAATTTTGAACTTGGGAAAAATTCAGGATAGTAAAGAATATATCTAAAAGAGAACCCCTTTTTGAAGTTAAAATCGTGCGACTAGTGGGCCCGCAAGAACAATAAAACTATGTGCTTTGTGAATTATAGCCCAAATAACTCACAGGCCTATGCCCAGCCCAGTTAGGTATGGGCCAGACTCCGTTAAGCCCAAATCTGCCCATGAAAACTAGGCAGCGTTCCAAATTCCCCGTTCTTCCCGCCTTCAATTCCCATTTCCGAAAGTTCCAAAAATGATCAAACAAACAGAACGCATCCTCTCCAAGTTCCCAATCCCATCTCTAACCAGATCCCTCACAACCTCCATTCCCGAGCCCTCCCGGCCCGACGAGACCGAACCCGACCGCCAGGCAACCATCCGCAAGCTCAGTAGCCTCCTCCAAGGCGGCCGAGCCAGAAAGGCGGAGGCCTACAAGCTCAATGAATCCCTCGTCCTTCAGCCGGGCTCGCCTTTCGCTTCCCCCGCCGATCTCTACTCTGCATTCCCCGCCTCCTGCCCTTCCTCGAGGTCCACCCTCTCGGATATGCTGCTATCGATCTCCTGCGCTTCGTGGATGGTCGATGAGGCCGTCCAGCTGTATTATTCGATACGAAAGGACGGGAACTTCCCGTCGTATCACTCTCTGGGATCGTTCTTGGAGGTTCTGGTCAAGAGGAAGAAGTGGGAGCTGGTGTTGGATTTGTTTGATGAGATGACTGGGTCCGGGTTCAAACCGGACAGGTTCATCTACGGGAAGGCGGTTCAGGCGGCCGCGAATATCGGGGAGTTGGGTAGGGCAAGAGTGCTTGTCGATTGCATGAAGAGGAAGGGAGGCGTTGGCCCGACTGTGTTTGTTTACAACGTTTTGATCGGGGCGTTGCGTAAGGAGGGGAAGATGAGAGAGGCACGAAAGGTGTTCGATGAAATGTCTGAGTGTGGTCTGAGGCCAACCACGGTGAGTTACAATGAGATGATTAATGGGTACTGCGGTGTTGGGGAAGTGGACACGGCGATTGGTATTAGGGAAAGGATGGCGAGAGATGGCGTTCGGTCGAGTTTGATCACGTTTAATACATTGCTCAGCGGGCTCTGTAAGGCGGGGAGGATGGACGAGGCAATGAGGATGTTGGAAGAGTTGGAATCAGGTGGCTTTATACCTGATGGTTTTACTTACCTCGCTCTTTTTGATGGGTTCTCTAGGGTTGGGGACGAGGATGGTGCTCTGCAATTTTATGAGGGATTGGTTGCCAAAGGAATAGGGATAAATCGAATCACAGCGACTGTTTTATTGAAAGGTTTGTGTAAGACTGGAAATGTAAAGAAGGCAGAGGAAGTTTTGAAGAGGCTTGTTGAAAGTGGGATTGTGTTGGATGTTTGGATCTATGATGCTCTAATAAACGGGTATTGTCAAGCAGGCGATATTGATGGTGCAATATCAGTTCTCGAGCGGATGGAATGTCGTGGAATAAGGCCAGACACTGTAAGTTTCAATTTATTGATGACTTGGTTTTCTGAGCAAGGAAAGATGCACGAGGCTGAACAGTGGAGGACGAAGATGTCGGAGAAGGGAATTAAGCCTAGTGTGGAGACATATAGCATACTGGTTAATGGCTATGGCAAGTTGTGCGATTTCGCTAGGTGCTTCCAGATTCTTGAGGAAATGGAAGCAAATGGCATTAAGCCGAATGTTAAATGCTATGGCTCTCTTATTAACAGTCTGTGCAAGGACGGGAACACTCTCGAGGGAGAATTGGTGCTTAGAGATATGTTAGAGCGGCAGGTTCGGCCTAATGTTCGTATATATAACATGCTCATCGATGGTTGTTGCGTTGCAGGGAAGCTGGAGGATGGTTTAAGGTTTTTCAATGAGATGTTGACGAGTGGAATAGAACCGACGCTTATAACATACAATGCAGTGATTAATGGGCTCTCCAAAAACGGGAAATTGGAAGATGCAGAAAATTTGGTTCTCGACATGAATATGAATGGACAAAAACCGGATGTGATCACGTACAACACGTTGATTGCAGGGTATGCAAAATTAGGGAACACCAGTAGATGCTTGCAGCTATTCGAGGAATTGTCGAATGAAGGCCTACAACCTACTCTCGGCACGTTCCATCAGCTTATTGCAGGATTCGCCAAGGAAGGGATAGAGCCTGCTGAGAGGTTTTTCAATGAAACATTTAACTTCAATTTGAAACCAGATGGAGGCATCTACAACGAAATGATCCACTGCTATGTAGAGAATGGAGCTATCCGAAAGGCTTTGCTTCTGATGGCCGACATGCTTAAGCTTCGTATCCGTCCGGGCAGGAAGAGCTGCAATGCTCTGATTTTGGGATGCTTCAAGGCGGGGTCGTTGGAAAGCATGAGGGATGTCATGAATGCGATGATAGGTGAAGGAATGAACCTCAAGGCAGATACATACAGCTTACTGATCAAGGGATATTGCGATGCAAAGAAGTTCGAAGAGGCATATAGTTGGTACGGAGAGATGGTTAAGAATGATCTGCTTCCTTGCTTAAGCATTTCTAACGAGCTTGTTGATGGCCTCAGACAAGAAGGGAAGGAGCAAGAGGCACAGATTGTCTGCTCAGAAATAATGTGTGGTAAACGAATTGCTGTAGAACCTAGGAAGCAGGAAGGAGTTTTCGGTCCCGTTTTTACGAAGTAAAATGTGCAACTTATCATGTACAACTTTGGTAGATGAAGTTTCCAGTTGAAAATTGTTGTTAAAACGCCCTTCGTATTATGTATTGACCTTAGTCGCGGATAGCGCATAGTAATCCTACGACGAATGCATCGAGTCGAGTCGATTCGATTTTGAATCAGTCGTTAGTTACTCGTGATAAAAAACACAATGTGGATACCAAACTCCACTCCAGTAGTGTCTAAAACAGGCAGCAACAACAACTCAAAGTGTCACTACAACAATTTATTTCAACAAACCTCCAAAGAGAAAAAACAAAAAGCCTCAGCTCAGAGAACCTTGAGGATATCCTCGGCGCCGCTGAAAGTGAAAGCCCCGCCCTCCTCCAAGTTGAGCACCTTCACGACCCCGTCCTCCGCGAGGAGCGCGTACCTCCTCGACCGGACCCCGAGCCCCACGGGCTGGTCCCTGAGGTCCAGCTCGTACCCCAGGGCGCGGGTGAAGTCCCCATTCCCATCCGACAGCAGCAGGACGTCGCCGTCCTTGACCCCGAGGCTCTCCTTCCACGCGCGCATCACGAAGGCGTCGTTCACCGACACGCACGCGATGACGTCGACGCCCTTCGCCTTGAGCTCGCCGGATTTCTCCACGAACCCCGGGAGGTGCTTCTGGGAGCAGGTCGGGGTGAAGGCCCCGGGGACGGCGAAGAGGATGGCCTTCTTCCCGGCGGTGAGGTCCGAGACGGTGGTCGTCTGGAGCGCGCCCTCGCCGTCGAAGTAGGAGAGCGTGGCGTCCGGGAGCTTGTCCCCGACGGAGACGGCGGCGGAGACGGTGAAGCGCCTGGCAGCGGAGGCGAGGCGGAGGAAGTGGGGTCTCTTGGCGGCGGGGAGTTTGGATGTGGCCGTTGGGAGGCGGAGGAGCCTTGACACGGTTAGGGTCGCGGTCGCCATTTTGGAGAGGGAAATGGGAATTTGTGAAATGGGAAGGGTTTTTGGCTTTTGGGTGGGGCGGAGAAAACTGAGATTTATTTATTTGTTTTGGTGGTTGTTTGTTGGCGGATCTTTTGACTTTTAGCGTCATTTTTTATGGCTTGTATAAAATATGATATTTTTTACCCTATCTACGATCCATACTATGTATGATCTAGAATCCACTTGTACGATAACATAAAATAGCTATTCTTCGTGACAAAATTCAATTTTCTACTAGAGGTGCTTTTTTTTATAATGTATTTTAAATTCGCTAAATTTGAACCAATTCGTTAAGTTCGAACTTCTATCCATTCGAACCGTAACATTTGGTAGTGGATACGTTGGGAACTCATTTATTTTTACAAATAATGTTTTAATTTATTTATTTTGAAGAAAAATCGTTTGTTCTAACTATACCCAATTAAAAAAACATAATTCGTTTTTTCTAAATTAACATGAGTATGTAATTTTTTTTAAATTGAATCTGTAAATTTTTAATCAACCAAATATGATTAGATAAATTTATATATGAACTTTGGTAAATATATTACCCGCCAACCATATTCTAAAAGAAATGTTGTCTCTTATTACTACAGTTTTGGTACCACTACGGAAAACTTGTAAAATTTTAATTGCTCAGAACTCCTCTTGATTATATATAACGCTTATAATCTTGCGGAGTATGACGTTATGTTTGTATTAAGGACTACAGACTGGTGACTAAGTCAACAATTTAAGTTCATTCACTTATAAAAAACAAGTATCGGTTATATCGGTAGCTACTTCAATTATTTTACATTACAAATTTAATAATATTCTATTTCTTATAGAATAATACATGTGCTGAAACGATAATTTTGATAACCAATTTTTCTATTAATTGAATTCTGAATAATACAAATATTTACATCCAATTCACACACAAAAATTACATCCAATTGACATAAAAGAATAGTCGTAGCTTTTTTTATAAATTGTTTTTTGTCGTGATGAAGATTTAAAAGTGGTAGGTAGTTATTAGCAATTTTTTTGCTTTAAACTATTTGATACATAAATTTAATGAGATAACTAATTTAAATTTAAATTATGTAAAATTTTTAAGTGACAAATTTCTCCAAACATTTTCTAATGACTCGCATTCAAGAGATATTGAACCCCACAATGACACTCTCGTAGTTAGATTAGCTCTTAGCGGCATAAAAGGGTCCTTACCTTCGCCAGTAGGTAGACCAACTGCGGGCTAACTTTGAGGACCACCGGTATAAATCTAAAGATGACAACAGAATTGTTGGGATGACGAGAAATAGTAAAGACTTATTTCCTATTCCTATTCCTATTCCTATTCTGACTAGGTTTTGGACTCCTAATCTGACCTAGATATGTTACTTGTACACCAAAGGTTTGCCTCTATATAAAGGCATGTTACCCTAAGGTTTTGTATTGCTTTGTGACTTGGATCTATCAATAAAATTTCTCCTTTCTCACCGTGGACGTAGGCACTAGGCCGAACCACTTTATCTCTTGTGTCCGTGTTCTTTACGCGTTTTGTTCTCTAGTTGCTGAATTCATAACAATTGGTATCAGAGCTTGGGTTGGAGGATGACGGACGGCGCGAAGTTTGCTCTTGTGAAGTTCGATGGTTCTTCGAATTTTGGGTTATGGCAAACCTCGTGCAACAAGGGATGGTCATCGAGCTCTCGGAGAAGAAGCCCGAGAAGATGGAGGAGCAAGAGTGGAAGGAGATGGGAGCCAAGGCGGTGGCGACAATTCGCTTGTGCTTGGCGGATGATGTGATGTATCACGTCATGGATGAGGAGTCACCAGCTGAGGTATGGAAGAAATTGGAGGCAAGGTATATGTCTAAGTCTTTGTCGAATAAGCTTTATCTTAAGCAAAGATTGTACAGGCTCAAGATGAAGGAGGGCTCGGATTTGAGCAAACACATTAATGGTTTCAGTCAACTTGTGAGCGACTTGAGAAAGGTTGATGTGAAGTTCGAGAAAGAAGACAAGGCATTGTTGCTGCTGAATTCTTTACCTGGCTCCTACGAAAATTTGGTTACAACTCTAACTTGGGGGAAAGAGTCTCTGGTGTTGGAAGATATCACAAGTGCTCTGTTAGGGTTTCATCAAAGAAGGAAAATTGGCGATGAACAAGCGGAAGGGCTGGTTGTGAGGGGGTAGCCATGGTGATCGTACTGGAGCAAAAGACAGGAAGGGATCCAAGTTGTGGTCAAGGAGGTTCAAGGGAAATTACTTCGAGTGCGGAGAAAAAGGGCACGTGAAGAAGGATTGTCCAAAAAGAACTCGGGATCGCGAGAAAAAAGGATCAGGTTCCGTGAATGTAGCCTCACATTCGGACGGGTCGGATGGTGATCTTCTTTCTGTTTTGTCAAGTCCAAAGCATTCTGATTCCTGGATTTTGGATAGCACTTGCTCTTTCCACATGACGCCCAAGAGAGGGTGGTTCAACACCTACAAGTTCGTTGATTCAGGTATGGTGACTATGGGTGATGGTTCTACTTGCAGAATTGTTGGCATAGGTGATATCCAAATCAAGATGTGGGATGGTATTGAGAGAAAATTGTGTGGGGTTAGGCATGTTCCGAAGTTGGAGAAGAATTTGATCTCGTTAGGAGCCTTGGATTATAGTGGGTACAACTATAATATTGTAGGCGGGCTAATGGATGTGGAGAAGGATGTTGTGGTGGTGATGAAGGGTGAAAGGAATGCTAGGAACACCTACAGGTTAGTGGGGAACACGGTTGTAGGTGGAGTCACCTCGTTGAATTCCGATAGAGGGGAGAAAAGCTCTTGTGTGATGGAGCGAAAGATTGACATGAATGGTTTGAGTGGAGTTGGGATTCGCGGAGACAAAGTTAGCAAGTTCCCGCTATGATTGTCTAAAGAGACGTGCACGTCAAAGGTGTTAGGTAAGTTTTGCATGGAGATTGCGAAGCCGTTGGTAGCACCACGGGCAAATCGGGTATCTCACTCAAGGCCGAACTGTGGAGTTCGTGACATGTCAAGGGTTCTACTTGGTGGAACAAAAGGTTGCCCTTTGTATGCTATGGCAAGTAGCATTGGTTTGAGGCAAAAAGGTCCAACAGAAGAGCAGTTCGAGGTTGCGGAGCATAAGGTTGATCAAAAAATAGAGGGTACGTCTATTGGTCGCAAAGTTGCTTCAGAAAGTGGACTCGCTAGTTGGGGTTCGATGGAGGTTGGAGGAAATAGGCCAAGCAAACTCAGAAGCTCGAGTTTGGGGGTTGGCTCCAAGTGATTGAACAAAAGGTGAAGAGAAAGTTGAGATGGTCTTATTGATGCAGTTATCTATGGTCCGAGATGGAATCGGTGGAGTCGGATTGGTTTTGCAAGATCTTATGGTTCTTCATGGGGCCGTGTTTTGTCAAGGTGGAGTTTGTTGAAGTTCGGGTGGAGCTTCATGGTTCTTCCACGAGATGATTTCTCGCCAAGGTGGAAATTGTTGGGATGATGAGAAATATGAAAAACTTATTTCCTATTCCTATTCCTATTGTGACTAGGTTTTGGACTCCTAATCCGACCTAGATAGGTTACTTGTACACCAAAGGTTTGTGACTTGGATCTATTAAATAAAATTTATCCTTTCTCACTGTGGACGTAGGCACTAGGCCGAACCACGTTATCTCTTGTGTCTGTGTTCTTTGCGCATTTTATTCTCTAGTTGCTGAATTCATAACAATATATTGAGGGCGTGTTTGGTTGGATCAGAACAGCTTAGGAACGGGAAACGGAATCAGTGTTTCCCTAGGAATTTGGTTACTGCTGGGTTAAGGCTTGTTGCTGGTGAAACTTGTTTCGTTGACGTGGTTCTGGGCTCTGGGTTGCTTAGCTGAGTTGAGGTAACTACAGGGTGTATGGCTTTTGTTGCTCCCTCTGCAACATAGCTTAAGACTGGTGTACTTCCGGTTGTGTTTTTAATAAAGCTTTATTTACCTTTCAAAAAAAAAAAAAGTGTTCCCTTTAGAAGTTGTCTGGTTAGACTCTTGTAACTAGGGAATGGGAATTGTCGATCACTTGGACTGTTATTGCAGAATGTGATCTTTGCTGGTTTACTGTAATCCATTCGAAATGTAGGCAGGTTGGCGTTGATATCGATTTCGTTGCATTTACCAAGTGCTTGTTAGGAGCTACAGACCAATTGATGGTTTTATTTCCCTTACTCGGGATTTTGAGGAATTCCAGCTTTTAGGATATTTGTTGACAATTGCTTAAATCCTGTTAATATTGTGAACTCAAGTCCCATCTTTGAAGCACGTTCGGGCAGTATAGACCGCAAGAGTTTTGAGTTTGGAGATCTACTCCGGTCTACATATATGAGAAATTATTAGGCCGACCTCAAGGCCCAATAACTAACAAATTCGATTAAGATATTGTCCCTTGGCGATAGATCGTGTCTTTTTAGTTGAAAGGAATAAAAGCTGGCTGGCCTTGAAATTGGGTATCTGTGGTGTGGCACTGTGGCTTCGTTGTAGTGAAGTGAGGAATAAGCGATGGCCTTGATTTTTTGGGGTCAAATATATCTTTCTATTTTCCCGGAAGTCAAATGTGTCTCCTGATTTATGTCGAACGTCAACTTTTTCCGTGGCCACGGAGACACCAATATGAGGACGATTGGGCACGCGAAGGACTAAATTTTTATATTTTTTTATCAGTCTTTATCTTCGAAGTCTCTTTCGAAGACAAGTTTTTAATGATGTTTTTTTGGTTTGTGAAGTTTGGATTTCAAATTTTATTAATAAATATTTTTTTTTACCATATAGACTATTTCTTACTAGCACGCGAGGGACTAAATTGATACAATAAAATATCGGTAGAGGGTGCGTAGTCCGCATATAATTTTGAATGTGCCTTAGTATAAGTAGATATATACGCATGTACCGGTGTCTAATTTATAATCTCCTGAGAATTTCCCTCGCGTGTCAAAGATATATTCTTGATTCTGTTCCCCCGAGAGTTAGCGTGCACAAGATTTTAAAGTTGCTAAAAAACTAAATAATTGATTCTGTAAATCCGTGATAAATGAGTAAATTAAGAAACAAGTCCACGCAATAAAACAATATTAATAGTATTTTTAACCGCTTATTTCGGTGAACCTTAGTTACATTTATAAATTATTTGTTGGAAAATAATAATGTTCATATTTTTTAAAACTCACCAGCTTGAAAAACTGGCTTTCGGGAAGTTGCGAATTTATAGAAGACTCTCTAGAAACTACCAAAGCCATAAGGTGATTGATCGTTGACCTGTAATAAACTTTCTTACTAGCTGGTTCACGCACGGGTGGGCTGCCGGCTAAACCGATTAGTCCAAAAGCGCCGTGGAGTTAATTAGAAAGGATTGCCCGGGACTCGACCAGGAATTTGATTGATTTTTTTATTTTCCCGTTTACCCACAACGGAGGACCCCGGGTGGCCACGAGGCATAATGCTCCGTTTCACCACCTGGGGAATGCAAGGGATAACCGGCCATGGAAGCTTTTATTAGAGGGGGTGCTCTTGGTATGGTCGTGGCGAAATTTCATCTTCGTAATTGACTGAGTTGAATCAGCAACAGAGCTGGTAGCCTCACCAATCTATATAGTTCTTTCTCTCCCTTGTATTGAGCCTAAGGTCTCTCCCACCAGTTGGTGTGCTTTCTTTCTTGTCAGCCGTTGGGGTACCGAATCCCTTTTTTTAATTTAGGGAGGCTGTATTTGACAAAATAGGATCATCCAGTTCCGATTCATTTTCTGTGGTTTCCCTGATCAAACTAGAAGTTACCAAAGAACGCGTTAAAGACACTGGGAATGGTAACAGGGTTGGTAGCTGCTGCTTGCGAAGTATGGAAGGAAATTAAATTTGAAAGTTTGATAATCCAACGAATCCAAAATTGCATTGAGAAGTAACTAGCCAGGAAATGGAAGATCTACCCTACGCGCAGGCAACAGCAGCATCGGCTCCACGAAATCAGAATCGACCAACAACACAACAGACAAAGTTTAACTAGGTGAAAAAAATTTATCTTTTGCAAAAATATCGCCATCCATCTTTGGGCTAAAGTTGAAAAATGATACTATGCTTGGGTCGATCCGTCGATGAAATCTCTATCAACGTCAAATTTAGGTGTGATTCTCACGTCATAACTGTTATATTTAGTGGTCCATCTAATTTGAACTTAACTTATTAGTTCAATATGTTTGAAGAAGATGGATTGGAAAAAAAAAATGGACGTGATTATCTTATCAAAGCCAAAAAGATTTGTTAACAAATAACTATAATTATTACCCCTGAAAAGGAAGTACGTGGAGAGCAAGCTAGAGAGGAGAACCACCGGCCCTTCTCCCCGTTCACCAAACCACGCCCCACCAAACCAACGGGCAAGTGAAACTTTACAACCTTCTAAACCAAAAGATTCCTACGAATATTCCGAATCCCAAACCCCCGCATCACATGCAATCAGGAAAGCCAATTAAAGAAAGCACTTTTCAAATTTTTAAATTTTTCTAAAATTTTATGCTGTCCATTGTTATATATTAACAATTTGAAAACACGTCAGAACCAAAAATTATTAGAATTTGAATTAGTACAAACAAAAATATACTAAAGATTAATCTACAATTAAACTCGTAACACTGTAAATGAAATTTTAATTGAACCGCTTGTAGATATGAATTATAGGTTAGTTCTTAGGGATACTAAAACGTCGTCACCGACTAAACAAGAAAGCTCTTTAAAAAAACTAAACAGGAAAGAAAATCAATGATCGTACGGCCCGCAATTAACGAAGCCAAAACCAACCCATACAAACTCCAAGTGGGACCCACGCACACTAACCCTCTCTTCCTTTATAAAGAGCTAACACTTGGCCTTGTTTCTTCACTTCGATAGAACCCACAAACGAACTTTCCTTTTCCCTTCCGATCTCCAGATCAGATATTTTTACTTTCTAGCTATGGCCGTCACCATCGTCTCCGTCCACGCCAGGCAGATCTTCGACAGCCGTGGCAACCCCACCGTCGAGGTCTCTCTCTCTCTCTCTCTCTCTCTCATCTCTTCCTCTCTGTTGTTTCGTTACTTCCGAGGTTTACAGATCTGATTTAACTGATACGGTTGAGCCACACGGCGCCGTTTCGGCTTCTCTCGTTCTTTTTTCTGATTGTGTGGTTGATGATTCGTTTTCAGGCCGATGTGAAACTTTCCGACGGCCACGTGGCCAGAGCCGCCGTCCCCAGCGGTGCTTCCACTGGTACGATTCCTTATTGATTTGATTTAGTAATGATCCGGTTGCGGTTATTTGAATGATGTTTTCGTGAACCTAGAGGACGGGGAATAGATTTAGCTAGTTATGGATTTGTTGATTCCTAGCCGTTGGATGCTTATTTTCTGTGTGGATGTATCGGATTAGGTATCTATGAGGCTCTCGAGCTCAGGGACGGAGGTGCTGAGTACCTCGGGAAGGGTGTCTCTAAGGTCAGTCTTCGATTGCTGATTCGTTTTGTTCGTTCTTTTGATTTACCGTGTTCCGATGGCTGATGAGGGTGTGATGCTGGCTCGTTCCAGGCTGTTAACAATGTCAACTCCATCATTGGCCCTGCCTTGGTTGGAAAGGTTAGTCGTTCTTCCTGATTCCTCGCTTATTAACGTTGTACTTGAAATTTGAAATTTAATCCTCTCCTAGTTTGTTGTTTTAACTGGTTCTTCTCGTGGATGTGTGGTTGCAGGACCCAAGTGAGCAGACTGCTATCGACATCTTCATGGTTCAGCAACTTGACGGAACTGTCAATGAGTGGGGTTGGTGCAAGCAGAAGGTATTACGTCGTCAATTAGGGATTTTATTTTCTGTTCTACGGGTTTTTCTGAGTAAGGTGTTGACTTCTGTTCACTTGGACCAATTTTAGCTTGGAGCAAATGCCATATTGGCCGTGTCTCTTGCTGTCTGCAAAGCCGGGGCACATGTCAAGGGTATCCCTCTTTACAAGGTACATGTTACCCGTTGGTTGCTTCTATGTTATTTCAAGTGTTGCCTATTCTTGTGGAATTGATTATTGACCTAGATTTTTGTTAATGCAGCACATTGCCAACATTGCGGGGAACAAGCAATTGGTTCTCCCAGTTCCTGCTTTCAATGTCATCAACGGTGGATCCCATGCTGGCAACAAGCTTGCGATGCAGGCATGCACTTATTTCCTGATCTGTTTGTTCCAAACTTCAGTGATTTCCTTGAGTTTCCAGCACTGACAATATTTTTCTTGCAGGAGTTCATGATCCTTCCTGTTGGAGCTTCCTCTTTCAAGGAAGCCATGAAGATGGGCTCTGAAATCTACCATCATCTTAAGGTAATCCCAAAACTGATCGCCCGTTGTTTGGATTGGTCAAACATAATCCTGTTCTAGTGTTTTCCAAGTTTGAAAGTTTGCTCCTTGTGTGTGTGTTGAATTTAGGCTGACACCTGTGCTTTTTCCTTGGTATGTCCAGTCCGTTATCAAGAAGAAGTACGGCCAGGATGCAACAAATGTTGGTGACGAAGGTGGATTTGCTCCTAACATTCAGGTAATGTCTGTGTAGCTTAGTGGCTTGTTTTTCCTTCTTCTTTTATGCATTTTGTTGCTTAGATTTGAGATGCTGTGTGAATATTGTTGACGGTGTTAAATGTTGTCTTTTTCAGGAGAACAAGGAAGGACTTGAGTTGCTGAAGACTGCCATTGAGAAGGCTGGTTACACGGGCAAGGTTAGTGTTTTGTTCTCTTTGTTTATCGTTTCCATGTTTGGTACAATAACAAATGTCTTACCTGAAGCTGTCTGCTTTATGTTAGGTGTTTTGTTCTCTTTGTTTATCGTTTCCATGTTTGGTACAATAACAAATGTCTTACCTGAAGCTGTCTGCTTTATGTTAGGTGTTTTGTTCTCTTTGTTTATCGTTTCCATGTTTGGTACAATAACAAATGTCTTACCTGAAGCTGTCTGCTTTATGTTAGGTGGTTATTGGCATGGATGTGGCCGCTTCTGAGTTTTACGAGGAATCGAGCAAACAATATGACTTGAACTTCAAGGAAGAGGTTAGTGTTAATGCCCTGTCATGCTTCTCGGGAGGTTAAGAGTTGGCTCTTTTGATGTCTGGAGTAAATCTGTATCTTCTATCTTTTTCTGCTTTTGTTCTGCAGAACAATGATGGCAAACAGAAGATCTCGGGTGATTCACTCAAGGACCTCTACAAGTCATTCGCATCCGAGTACCCAATTGTGTCAATTGAGGATCCTTTTGACCAGGATGATTGGGAGCACTATGCAAAAATGACTGCAGAAGTTGGAGTTCAAGTACAAATTGTGGGAGATGATCTTTTAGTCACAAACCCAAAGGTTCTAATTCAATCTTTAATGTACTATCCTCCAAATTTTTTTCCTCCAGTAGATAGTGGCTTATCCCTGAATACCTTTCTTGTTTGCAGAGAGTTGAAAAGGCAATCAAAGATAAGGCTTGCAATGCCCTCCTTCTCAAGGTACCTCCGGTTTTCCTTTTCTTGTTGGATCCTTTTTCTATCGTTGTGATCCATCTTTACTGTTATAAATGTTGTGCATGCAGGTTAATCAAATTGGATCGGTAACTGAGAGCATCGAAGCTGTAAAGATGTCAAAGCATGCCGGATGGGGAGTCATGGCCAGCCATCGCAGTGGTGAAACTGAGGATACTTTCATTGCTGATCTTTCAGTTGGTTTGGCCACGGTAATTAGCTTTTTGCCTCTCTTCAATAAAATTCTCTAGTTGTAATTCGACCATGACAGTCTCTCTAATACCACGTCTTCGGGGTACAGGGTCAAATCAAGACAGGAGCTCCATGCAGGTCTGAGCGTCTTGCCAAATACAACCAGGTAATGTTCAAATGGATTTCTCAACACACTAGGAGCGTTCATATCATAACAACACATTTCCTTTACTTTGTGTAGCTCTTGCGAATCGAGGAGGAGCTCGGTTCAGAAGCGGTTTATGCTGGAGCCAAGTTCAGGACCCCAGTTGAACCTTATTAGACACAAGTTGTTAAGGACTGTCAAGGTTTGATGCAGTTTAATAAGTCATGGACACCCCCATTTTGTTTCCGGGAGGTGTTAGAAGCTTAAAGAATTGTAGAGTTGTGAGTTCTCGATATTCCCACTTCGGAACTACGTAGTCAGCTTGCTTTTTGAATTCCGCTGCATGTATCTGCTTCTGATAACCCTGAACTTTACTCGCCTTATTTCTGAATCGTCACTAGTGCAATTCTGTGTTTATAACCTTGTTCACAATTTTCTTAGTTTTTAGGACGCATATTCTGTCCGGACCTTTTTTTATAGCAATGATTTGAGTCTAAGAATCCTATTCGAATATTTCCCATTGTCATTCCTATTTACAAGTACTATCAAATGTAGCATGCATCACAAGTGTTGCCAAAATATGGAGAAACTATAAAACAAGAAAACTTGAGAAACTTCAAATTGGGAGAGATGAACAATTTTGTAACGATTAATTTTAGTATCGCTATCGGATGCGGATAATTTAAATAAATTAGAAACTTTTTGCCATACCAACATGATTCATTCATACGAAAAAACATAATAATCAAATAAAATTGTAGTTTTTTTTTGCTAATAAAATTTTATCTTGTTTAGTGAAGGTACAAAGAAAAGTTTGAGCAGATTGCTTAAAAAATGAAAACAATTCATCTTTTTTCACGTTTAATTACAAGAGTTTATAAACAATGAACTAGAGATGGATTTTATAGACTGATGTCGAGTATTGGCGCCCGGAAAACTTATTTAGAAATTGGGATATGAGATGATGTCGGATCTTGCGAAAATCGAACTTTTTAAAAAAAAATGTGACCTAAAAGTTTTTCATTTAAAATTGAAGGTTACACAATGAATTACAAGTGAGAGTTATAATTGCAAAACAAGGTAGTTGAATATAGATAGTATTAACCAGGGCAGTCTTATGGTTACCATCCCATAAGTCAGGATTGGAAAGGTGGCCCGACATTGTTTTTTGATAAGTAAATATAATGTGGCCCGACTTATTATTTTTTTTAAAGGTGACCCGACTTATAGAATTCCGAGTTAGCAGCAAGGCCTACGGGATTCGCAGAATTCAATTACCCAAATCGAGACATGAATCCGGTTATTTTGTAAAACAAAATTTCTAAATTTGGCTTATGGTTACATTTCACTCAGATTATTGTGAAAAAGTATACCATCATCAGAAATCTTTTCTCTTTTTTACACCATTTCAAAAATTTATCCAAAAGTACCTATTTTAAACAAGATAACTTATCTCGACCAAAAACATCAGATAAGTTGTGTGAAAGTGAAACTATTAAGACACTTAACCGTAGAGACAAGCACGACACACGTCATATGATGACATTGAAATTAAGAACACTCATTATACATAGACTAAGGATATCACGTGGAAATTGATACTTATGCAACAACATTAATACAAAATAAAATTGAAATCGAAATCGAAATGAATAGGACATTCTTTATTCAAATCTCGAGAAGTCTTAAATTTTAGACCTTTTAGAAGAAGATGCAGGTGCTGCAGACGAGGCCTCGACTGTGTTCGAAGATGTTGACGTTGCTGGCGATGGAGACAGCAGAGGACTTTAGATGCTTGATGAGCTTTCTTCTTGAGAATTGGACGAATCTGCCCGACACCACTTGCAAACTCAGATTCATCCCCCAAACCCTGAGGGGCCAAAACCCGGAGTCTGGAATGGCTTCTGATTTGCTAGAGAAGCTGCAGAATATGATGTGATTCTTGGTCTGTGACGGGCAGCTTTACTTCCTCCTCGACTCCCAAAGGGCTGCTGAGAACCTGCACAAGAAGAAGCATTATTCTGATAAGGGTTGCTACTAGGGGGTCAACGGGAAGAACCAAACATAAGCATAAGGCGGTACTTGGGAAAGGAGTGTTACCAAATATGCAACTACATTGGCCCCAAATGCAGGAGCTCTTAAGGCACCACCATTGGTTATGAGCGGCGGATTAATTTAGAACCCACCCGTTTGGAATTTCTGTCGACAACCTCCACTCTTCTATTTCCTCGACGACAAAGAAAATTAAGCGAGGTGTATTAAGAATGAAGATGGAAGATGATTATGGTTGATCATTACTTCTGTAATTGATCTCCGGTCCAGCTGCAAACCTTCTCTGATTCTATCAAGAGCTAACGGCTAGTAACCCATTCGTATTCCTGCACCTACTCCCAATGGGCCCAACGGCTCATCCAGTTGGGCTTCGTTACTCTCCTGCCATTTATTGTTACAGCTATCTCCCTTAATTACATTAACTGTAGCTTTGTAACTCTAAACTTCTCCTTGTATATAATATAAGATCACTCATGTAACATTTTGTGGATGCGATAGATGAATAATATATTCTTGATCTTTACATGAAGGTTATATGGGAGCGGATTAATTGAAAGAGCAGTCGTTTACTTTGGTAGCGTATATTGATGCTGATTGGGATAGATGTCCGATGATTAGGTAGTTAAGAACTGGATATTTTATTACTTTCGGGGAATCACCAGTTTCACAAAGGTCTAAAAAGCAAAATGTTATTGCGCGGTCTTCAGCCGAAGCCGAGTATTCTGCTATGGCATTAACGGTCAGTGAAGTTGTTTGGTTACATTGGCTATTCCACGATCTTGGTGCTCCTCAACGTGGACCTACTCATTTATATTGCGATAATCAAGATGCCCTGCACATTACTCAGAATTTAGTTTATCATGAGCGGACGAAATACGTCAATATGAAGAGCGATTTCAATCGCTCGAAGTTCAGCCTAGCAAGGTTTCTACGGAATTCTAATTGGCGGACTTATTTACCAAGGCGTTGGGCGTCGATCGCTTCCGGTCACTTGTCAATAAGATGGGTGTTCGCAACTTACACGATCCAACTTGAGGAGAGAATGTTGGATATGTTAGTGTAATCTTACCTTATCAAATTGCATCGTTTAGAATCGTATAGAATCTTATTAGATATAGACTTGTTACCCTAGTTGGTTAGAACTGTGAAACCCTAGCATTAATCGTAGATTGTAATGTCATATAAACACATCTAATTCAATGAAACAGCCAGTGGCTTGAGTTATTCTTCAGAACGTAAGATCCCAAGGGCCAAAAGTAGAAGCATCAGAATTTGTTGCTTTGTGACAGGTAACTTTACTTCCGCCTCAGACTCCCAAAGGGCTGCTGCTTTGCTTGAGAACCTGATAACACGGCACAAGAAGAAGCATTCTGAGAAAGATAGCATTGACTAGGTTGCTACTAGAATCAATGGGAAGAAATATCTTACCCAAATGTAGAACCCTGAGGGGCCAAAAGTAGAAGCAGCAGCAGACGACCAAAAGTAGAAGCAGAAGCATTTGTCTCGATTCTTGCTATGTGACTGTCAACTTTTGTTGCTTTGCTTGAGAACCTGCATACCACAGCACAAGAAGAAGCTTCTTCTTCTTGTGCTGTGGTACACAGGTTCTCAAGCAAAGCAGCATTCCTTTGGGATCGAAGCCAAAGTAAAGTTGACAGTCACAGAGCAAGAACCACGACAAATGCTGCTGCTTCCACTTGCCCACTCGTACCCCCAAAAGTTCGATTTCAGGAAGAGAAAAAAAAACAGAAAAAGAGAATAATATTATTGTGGGGTGTAGGAATTACAACGAATCACACTATCGCTTTATATAGGTTCAAATAATTGAAACTAAAATAAACAAAAAGATGGAGATCATAAACTTAAATAATTGGATAAGTCGTTGGAAATATAGAACTCTAGGTACCATATATCTTTCAAAAGATATAGATAATTTCTAACCACTAATGAATAATGATGCAGTAGCGTGCGTGATAAGTGCGTGTTAATTGGGTTTTGCAAACACAAACAACAAGCTTATCTTCCAAGGTGGAATAAAAAAAAGCAAGCTTATCTTCCCCAAAAAAAAATAAGTTTTCTTGAAAAGAAAGCCTTAATAGAAGGGAAACTGGAGGCCTAGCTTAGAAACTCATGGACCAAGGATACAACTCCATACGAAATAATTAGAACAAAAAAGATAAGAGATAATAAGCTTAAATAATTACTTATCAAAAAATAAGCTTAAATAATTGAGTACCATCAAAGATACAACTCGAAGTCGAAATTAACTTTCAAAAGATAGAGAAATACATGTTAATCTTTCTTCTCCTATTTTATATACACATGCACCTTCCTTGACCACTGAACCTTTTTCTAATTTTATTATTATTTTTCCACTTTTACGTGCTCTAAAAGATAGAGAATTACACGTTTATCTTTCAACTTTTGGGCCACCAAATAAATAAAATAGCCTGTTTTTCTGAAGATAACAAACGGCCAATTGGAGAGGCAATAATAATATAAAATCCTAGCCGTATCAATATATTCACTAAACAGATTCAACTTTTTTACAATACTACAAGATTCACTCCTCAGGTCCAACAAAACATTAAAATCAAACCCGTGGCCATTTCTATCTACCTATACTATACCTAAGGCTACAACAGATGTTTCTATCTTTGTGGGAACAATTCTAGTCTCCACCGGTGTGCCACACTGAAGATGAAGAAATTGAATGATAATTACATTCCTCACGATGGATAGTCCGTAGTCCGAATTCCTTATTCAAACAACAGAAGATCAGATCGCCGGTAAGCAGAATCGGGATGAACGATACCGGAGGAACAATACCTTGCCAGCCATGTTAATAAAAGGGTGACCGGTAAGCAGCATGGATCCAATGAATGAATGAAGGTAGGGGTACCGAAGAAGCACGTATCACAAAAATGGTAATCCCGTCCAGTAGAGTAAGCGCATTGCGATGGCTATCACGCTCAGAGGCAGCAGCTGCAATGGCATGTCTCTAGATGAGCTGCTCACTCTAAACTGCCCTGCATTGATAAAGTCTTTACTGGAAGTCACAGATACATTTACAGACGACGAGCCTGTAAAAGAAACAGTAAGCTGTCACAGCAAGGCCGGCAATGTTTCGTTTTAAGTAATGATGGAAAAGAGGAACGTTCAGAAACTGGTTAGCTTACAATCATAGTTAGCCCATCCGATCCGTTGACGAGCCAAGTCATAAACAAAAATCTTGTCTTTGAGTACAAGATCTGCGAATTGAACAAATAATCAGGATCGACAACTCCAAACATTTGCCGAGTCGAAGAATATGTGTGAACAAGTTATGATGTCTAACCTCCCAAAATCGACGCTCCTCCTTCAACTCTCACAAAGCCAATGCACCACAGAGCTTCTCCACTCTGTTTTCACAACCATCGGAAACATAACAAATAATCAAGCTACAAGCAGAACACATAAAACTTGGCAATTATTCTATTTTAGCTTACGTAGATTTGGAGTGACTTACATAGTAACCGGAAGGTACAAGGTATTCTTCTGGTTTCAATAGCATTGAAGCACCACCAGCAAAGTTGAAGCTGACGAGAGGGAATATTGCTGATACACTGGACACAAATCATAATGTTCGTCATTCAGTTTCTGTGAGGGGAAAGGTAGAAAATAGAAATAGAACAACAAACAGAAATCGCAAGATGCTTCATAATGATCAATAACTAGCTTGCAACATAAAAAATGGACAAGAAAAAGTACGAACCTGGTGGGCACCAAATAGCACTGATTTCCTTTCGAGATTGTGGGAGTAGTGGATTGTATCACAGAGGCAGTAACCTACATATTCAGCAAGACACTTCCATCAGAGCACACTCTCAGAGGTAATTAGAACTATTGAGGCCCTACTGGCACAACAAATTATAGTAAGCAGCTAAATTATGCATATTTAGCAAAACTTCACATCATCAACAGAGCTACAATAAGCTCAACTAATCAAAGAAATAAAATATAGGAACTCCTTCTCAGACCAGTGCATGCACAATCCATTAAAAGTTATGTTGTATTAGACACTTCTGTTTCAAAGATCAAAAGTCTGAAACCAACAAAATAAAGAAAACGAGATTACTTACGGCATTCACAAGAGCATCAAAGGCTTCATCTACAAGATATGCTAACGTGGTTCCAGAATCGATAATAGTTCCTTTGTTAGTTTCTGTAGTAAACACTGCTGGGCTGATTTGTAATAACTGCCCATTGACAGATATGCTCTGTAGATCCAAATTGTAATGCGGCCTGTTGAAATGTTCACGAAAGGAGTCAAACTTACAGAATGGGTCTTAAATTTCAATCAACTTATCGTTCAATGGTCAAAACACCAGGCAGATCATGTAAAACAAATAAAACACAGTAACATAACCAAAAATCAGATTAGTCATGATCAAAAGAACATAACAAGCTACTATGGAGCCATGCACGTTCCTGAACATCAGTCATAGGTTCAATTTACAATCCGTGGCCAAAGTTGGATCACCACAAATGGACCTAAATAAATGGTAGGAGTATGAGATTCAACCCAAGAAGTGCATAGCAATAAAGAACATTTGAGAGGAAGGACACGAGTTAGATCACCTAGGGGTACAACTCTAGTGCCTTCCATTACATAAGTCCAAAAGCAACATATTTAAGGATTCAAAAAAAGATTTAAGAGGAAATGGCTCACTGTGATGGCACAAGTGGACTATACACAATGCCTGGCTCCAAGATCTCCCCAAGAACCAAAATTCCACCTCCATTCCCATCTCCTTTCAAGCAATGAGAAAAAATCCTCGGGGTTATGCCTCGGGAGGACAATTGTGAAATGACAGAAAGATCTCCTTGACCAAATCCAAAAATCCCATCAACTGCTTTATCTATCTTTGTCAAGTCCCCTGACTGGTATGTACTGCAGCTGGTGCCAATATCAACGTTTACAAAATAAGACCCAAGCAGGAAAAGGCAAAGATGGAGATGGAAAACATGCGAGAGTAGTCAAAAGGAAATGGTAACAAATGGCACTTCTTATAGGTTGAATGGCCATCAGAAGATGCCAGCAACAAACAGCTATCTGAGCCATAATAAGATCAGCAAACAGACTAGCTAAATGATACAGGTTCGTATTAGTTCATGTTACTAATAAGTAGTAATTTCTCAAAAGCATCGTCCCCTTCACAAACACCATTTCCAAATAAAAAGGAACTTACCCAAATACAATTGCAGCAGAGGAATTAGCAACCATGGACTGCCCCAAAATTGCGTCAAAATAAAAAGCATCGGAGACATAATAACCAGATGTTCCACTTCCATCTCCATATTGAAATGAGTAGCTGCATTGATTAGTTTGAGGAGGACATTGAGCTGCTGTCGTTTGAACTGCAGAAGAGCATATTGGATCTGAGCAGGGGACCGGCCCAGAAGTTGATGAACTGGAAGAATCAAATGAGTTTAGCTGAATCTGCAAGTCAAAGCAAATAGCGGAAACAGTCACACTACGATTCCAATTCTACCACAGATCACGGAAGATGATAAAAGGAAAGCGAGTAAAGGCTGCTCATAAGAGTTTTACCCCGAGGCCGCTAGATTGAGGACAATTACTGCAGGAATTACAGGTAACCCACAGCACGTCGCTTCCGGTATCAATCTGCACATTGAATTCTCTAGGAGGAGACCCCAGTTTCACTTTGGTGAAATAAAGTCTAAACAAAACCAAGAACCCAAAAAAAATTAAAAAAGAAGAGTCAAAATCCAAAATTACGAACTACAACAAAAGAACAAAAGATATTACAAGGGCACCGAAGTTCCATCGAGCCTGGAGAGAAGAACAAGAAAAGAACCAAACAAGCAACAAGAAAAAGAACCAGAATTAGTCAATATATTCTAAACCAAAAGACTCATTTTTTTTTATTTTCTTTTCATTTAAAAGAAACCCCAACAACTTTAATTCCTAAAAAAAACACTAAAACAGCACTTGTCTACTAAGGGAAGAAGAAGCCAAGATCACAACTTTTCACCAATTTACGACACAAGAAATTAATGGTTCACAATTCCAACACTAGGAAACAAGAACCCCACCCACCAAGAAGGAAAAGAGAAAACTTTAAAGAAAGAAAAGGAGGAATTGCAATTACCCGACGAGGTAAGGATCGGAGGAGCCGGCGACGGAGAAGTCGACGACGCCGCCGACGAAGCCCTGCAAGAGTCGGGCGTGGCGGGCCCGGTCACGTGCCACGAGCTGGTCAAAGCCCACCTCGTGGGTCAACGGGATAACCCTCTCCAGCCTGAGGACGCCGCCGGTACTGGCAGGGGAGCAACTCACCGCCGCCACGAGCAGTGAGAAGAGCAGGAGGAGGGGCTGGGGCCCACTAGCCCGCATCTTCGAGTGATCTTTGGAGGGAAGGAGAGGGAGTGTGGCTTTTCGTAATTGCGGTGGGAGAGAGAGTAGGGAAAAAAAGGACGTTGCGTTGTTTTGATGATTTGATTTGTTGCGCAATTGTGAATACGTTTCCTTATTTTATTTTTTATAAACTGAATAAGTTTCCTGATTGGGATTGTATCGTTTTTCTGGAGCACTTGGTGCTTAGAATGCTATCCCCAACAAGGTTTAGCTTGGATTTAATTTTTTTTCTTCTGATTAATTCAGATTTAAGCAGGATAGAATTTTTAAAATGTGATTAAATATTTGACACCAATTGTATTCATAAGGCTCAAATTTGAATTAGAACAATGTCATCACCAATTAATTTAAGTATTTTGTAGTGTTCATTTATCTGACCAACTATCTTTACGATCCACGCAAATCTTTTTTTAGCGTGTTTTTCTGTCACTCATATGCACCCTCGAAAGTTTCTCTAGAGATTACCGATCGTGAAATTACTTCAGACCAATCAGCAATCACACTTAATTTGGGAGTTCTCTCGTGATATTTGAAAAAATACAAATAGATTAATCAAATCATTTAATCCCTCTTCATGTATTAAAAAGACTTAAGTGATTTGACTGTAATATCCATATCATCAAATGCACATTCTTTTGTGGCAAACATAATGAGATAATTCTATGGTTATGTATGTTTGACGTGAAATAAGATGTTGAATCTTTGAAAGTTTGTCAGGCGCGTGCGAGTGAGAATAAAATACGCTGAAAAAGACATACATTGTTATGTGGAGATAGTCATTTACATTACGGGGCATAACATACTTGTTGTAAGAGTAACTTGGATTTATTTACGGAGATATTTACGTAGATTCAAATCTTAAGAATGTAAAAACCGTCCGGCAGTATACGACTCTAAATATTGTATCTAAAAAAATTACTAAGCGACGACGTTTGCTTTTGCGGATGTGTTTCCGGTTTTATATACAACGGATAAAATGTTAGTTTTTTTTTTTGGAATATAAAATGTTAGTTAACACGGTAGTCATTGTATTTTTTCGAGCTGTTGGTAAAAAAATATTTTTGTTTCATCGAATATTTTAAAATAAATATAATTTGTGACAAAAATTGGTAAACTAAATTACCTCTACACCATTGGATCATCTATTTGTATGGATATTTAAAGATATCAATATATTTTCCGACAATGATTTCGAGTCAGTATTTGCCAACGTCTTTCCCGGTCATTAACTATCATTTTAGCTAAACTAATAGCCAACTTTCAACTTTATCAAAGATACGAAAAAAGTAATCGATGCGTCACTTCAAATTTCGCATGTGACTTGGTATATTTTTTACGAAAGAATAATACTATCGTTTTCTCTTTATATATAATATCCAAAAACTCCTACTTTACAAAAAAAATTATAAGTAAATAACTTCATGCAGAAAATATAATGCTAGTGATAATCTCAGATAAGACGGTCATTGATATATCCTTATAAAAACAAATTAAAGCAATAGAAATTTTGATAGCGAGCCATCTCACATTTCTCAATTGCCAAGGAAAAGAAAAAGGATTGGTTCGAGTAATTTGCATTAAATCAAGTATTTTTTTATAAATATAAAATATTATTAAAAGAATAATTTCTAAATAAGCCGGAAGTAACGAAGAAATTTACAGGAAGAGAACGAGTCAAACATTAGAAAACAAAAAGGGAAAAAGAGCAGCTAGCCGACAAATGGGCCACATTCCGATGTGGGATGGACGACTCCTGGTCTTCCCTTGTCACTTGCCTTTATTTGTCAAATGACTAATATAGGCTTCGCAGATCTATGATCAGTACATCGATAAGAAGGGCAAAAACGTACACATCTAGCTCGCGATCCTCGAAAGAACAGGCACAATTGACCGTTGCCAATTTCGCGAGAGGGAATTAGGGAAATGAATATTTATTATGATTTCTTAATTATAATATTAACTTTTAAGTTTTGTGTTTTTATACTATCTGCTATCCGAAATTATTAGACCGACTAATCTAAATTCGAGTTGGTTAAATTTTTTGAAAGATAATAAAATTATTTTAACAAGCATTTAACAATGTTCGATTCCGAAGGACTCGAATTCGAAACATCATTACAGCCAAAGGGCATTTAGCCTAACAGCACAAGAAGTATACTATTTCTAGTAGGTTAAGGGTTCAAATTCTGATGTGGTATAAAAATATATCTTTTAAAAAAAATTCATTAGAACAATGTTCTCACCAATTTGATTTAAGTGTTTGTTGATAATATTAAATTTTAGGTTTACTAACTTTTTGGTAAAGTCAGTATCGAGTTTTTGTGATTTAAGTAGTTCTTCGAAAAACAGATTTTTGGTGATTTTTTAAAATTAATAGGTATACCTTTCCCTGCTTCAATATGTATAGTCGATTTAGATAAATGAAACGATGACGTCCAGGAAAAATGCGGATTTTTTTGCTCATTCCAGTAACGTTCGGCGATATATAATGAATAAATTATTGATCCTACCTGAAACTTTGCCTATTTTAAGCTAGGCCCCGGGGTGCGATATACTCGAAACTATGACGATAGTGAGGATGTGTTATTAAATAGGGAAAAATATCATGGTGCATGCAGGGTCTGGATTGAGCACGGAGTGAACGAATCGATTCCGTACGGTTTGGAGTGAAGGGGGGACCGCAGTGGCAAGCGTAGTTATGTGATAATGGCAAGTACAGTTATGTGATAATGGCAAGCGCAGTTATGTGATAATGGCATGTGTATTTTGTGACAGTGGCAAGTCCCGTTGATGATAATGGCGCGCGTGGTTTTTTTCATTTTGGTCCCCCATATTTTAGCATTTTTGCAAAAAGGTCACACTGGCATGCGTAGTTATGTGATAGTGGCATGCGCAGTTATGTGATACTGGCATGCGCAGTCACGTGATAATGGCATTTGTATCCGGCCTGCGTTTGTGCGTGGCTTTTTTCATTTTGGTCCCGAAATTTTAGCGCGTTTGCAAAAAAGTCCCCGCGTGTCTTCATTCCGAACGGTTCGGAATCTGAGCATTCCGTGCCCAATCCAGACCCGGTGCATGCAACTAACATTGATTAAACATATTTAGTCTATCTCATTTATCTAAACATATTTAGAAGATGATTCTCTTCATTTTTATTTGCAATATTTATATTCGAGACATTTTAAAAAAATTTAAAAATCTAATGTGAACCAACTGACGTTGATTAAACATACTTCCACTTTCGGCATAAAAAGAATACCAAAATTACATTAGGCCAAAATTTGTACATGTTTAATTTTGCCATTGTATTATGAGAGTCACAGTATCGATATCCTCTGATAATTTATAAAATTAATTTAAAATTTAAAGACAATAATGAGTAAGTAGAGTTCTTTCAATTTGTACATTAATTCCAAGAACCTTCTTGCAGATAATCGTCAGGCTTATTCCGGATATTTGTCGGCGTTACGTGCTAAAGCTAGCTAAGATCCGTGTCTTTACTGGAAAGCACTTATTAATCATATGTTCATTTCCTCTCGCTATATCAAACGTGGAACATCGAGCTTTCGTATATGACTTGTTGATTTGATTTTATGTCTAGAACGTTAAATTCTTTGAGTAATTATTTAACACTGATTTATTTTCAAGAAGTTGAACTCAAAATTTTTTTGGTTAAATTATTTAATTCGCCAATTAAATAATTAATTGAATTGATTGTTATTACTCGTTGATTTATTAGCTCGTAGCTCCAAAGTAATCCATTAAAAGAGGTTGCTTTTTCTTGTTGAAAAAGATATCTTCCAAAGTTAACATTAACGCTATACAGTTTCCTTTCTTTTAATAATAGTTGATCAAATGTCTTCTTCTCACTTAGCTCAAGTGATGAAGAAAAGTGTAGTGGGAATATAAGAATGTACGGTAAAAATTAAAACAATTATTTAGGGAAACTAAGAAAGATTCATACACTCAGACTTCCAAACTTTGCTACATCGATCGTACCACCCCCAAATTGAAACGGAAAGAATAAAAAATAAAAAATAAAATGACGTCGCTTGGAATGATTTTTTTAAATATAAATTCGCACATTTATTTAAACTAATTAATCTATGTTTAAATTAGACATAATCTTTGAATAACAAAAAAAATTCCTAACAATTATTTAAAAGTATTGCCTTCGAAATTATTCGACCTTAGATATATATTCATGGAAGTATAAACTTCTTACGTGTGAGGTATCAAGAATATAATGCTCTTATAAGGACATATTCCATAATGATGATAACCACTTGAGGTCACGTTTCCGAACGTTAATTAATGCATGCACAATAATAAATAGGAGAAATGAAATATTGTGCGATTCTCAAAGTATAGTGAAAATATTTGCAGTCTGATCGAAATGTGTGATCTCTTAATTCTATAAAAGGAAAATAACATCTATTTTCAAACCATAAAAAATAAAAAACAATCGAAATGCCATCCAGGAAACCAGGATTTGGATTAGGGAGGACTACATACAAATCATCCCCATGGTATGGACTAAATATGGGCCTTTAGATTTGATCAAATTCTTTTTTTACAGATCTGATGGCCAGAATCGGTTGAGGGTATTTTCGAGTTTTTATCCGAACATACTCATTAGGGTTCCACCAGTTTCCTATATAATCCCAAAAAAAAAAACCTTCCTCCCCGCCGCTCCCACCCACCCACCCCCCACCAGCCTCCATCCCTTCCCCTCCTTCTGTGCCCGCCATAGGAGGCCCACCGGTCACCATCCCGTTCCCGCCACCTTCCGGGCCAACCATAGGGGGCCCACCACTGTTCCCTCCTTCCGGGCCGAGCCCGTACGTGTTCCTGCCGCCGATAGTGTACCCGCCGCCAGCGGGGTCCCCTCCGCCAAGGCAGGTATCGACGACGATGACGTGGTGCGTAGCGAAGCCCACTGTGCCGGATCCGATCCTGGAAGAGGCCATGAACTACGCGTATGGGTCGGGGCGGACTGCGAGCCAATACAGGCGAGTGGGCCTTGCTACGCATCCAACACCTACTTCGCGCACGCGTCCTACGCCTTCAATAGTTACTGGCAGAAGACAAGGTCGGCGGGCGGAAGTTGCTCCTTCGGGGGCGTCGCCATCCTTGTCACCCTTGACCCCAGTGAGTAGTGTGCTCTTCGCTTCATTAATCTTGCATTTTCTTTTAATTAATAGGGTAATTAATTAATTAATTAATATGCATAATCATGCGCAGGTTATGACGGTTGCCATTTTGTGCATGCTTGACGTGTTGTCGTCGACTCGAGGCTCAGCGTCTTTGGAGGTTTTTTTTATAAATAGAACGACGATACCAATATTCGAGAAGAATGAAACCAATACATTCAAATGATATATATTTTCACTTATAATTGGATACCAATATTGGAGAAGATGATAACCAATATCACGGTGGAATGAAACCAATATCATAGTAGAATGAAACCAATGTCATAGTAGAATGAAACTAATATTAAAGTAGAATGATACCAATATCCTAGAACGATGATACCAATATTCGAGAAGAATGAAACCAATACTTATATTTTCACTTATAATTGGATACCAATATTGGAGAAGATGAAAACTAATATCATAGTAGAATGAAACCAATATCATAGTAGGATGAAACCAATAGCATAAAAGATGGAAACCAATATTCTCATACTTGTATTTCCATAAATTATATTATTTTGCTAATATTTTTTTAATTATTTTAATTATTGTATTTCCAATATTGTCCATGTCCTTTTCAGTGGGGAAACCATATTCTCTGCCCGGCAAAAAAATCAAGATCATATTCGATTGCCTTCAAGGCTAGTGTGTTCTAGATATGGTGGTCTCCTCTGGTGTTCCAGAGATGGCCATCTTGTTTCAAATTTGGTGATCTCCAAGTTTCTAAGGTTAGAGATTCTGATTTTTTTTAAGTGTCTTTTATTTTTTAGTGACTGAGACAATATTCTCTTTACAGGTTCCAAGGATTAAGTAGATCATTTTGAAATGGACCAAGTGTTACGATAAACCAAACTATATAGATCTAATAGTATTTAATTTTAGCAAAGCGCATTTGACCACATGGCGCAAGAATGTTTATGAATTAAGAGAGATACATGATTAAATTCTTGGCATAAATAATCATAGTGTAAAAAAAATTATTTTTACAAAAGAAAGAGTATTTAACTCTACTTATATTGAAACACAATCAATTAGAATTTTATTAAATGTTATTTTGGAGAATAAAGCTTTGTTGTTTGTCAAACTTTGGTGTATCCTTATTAAAATAAATTTTAATGGTGATACACATATGAATGCTAAATCAAATCCAAATCTTACTAAATACAAATCTAAATCCAACTTAAGAAACGGATGTGAATCCGAGGCATCCAACCTAAAAAACGAACGTCCATCCGCCGCCAACCTTAGCCAGGACACTCTGCCATCCATCGCATCGGAGCCCATGTCCTGAATAGAGTTCTTTTCTATCCTAATTATATTTTCTTCCCATTTCGTCTCTTGCTAATGACCTGATTAGGAACTTCATGTTGCTCATATCTCTAGAAAAGACTCGAATGCAATTTTTTTTGTGAACTTATGATATTCAGAGTATTATTGAGTTTAATTTTAGCTTTTTAAGAATGATTATCACAATAGTATTTTAGTTACAGTATTCACAAGTTACTTAATAAAAGCGTAGATTCTCTGGTACGATGCCAAATCGCAGCTGCCTTTTGAAAAACGATCATGAGAATCAATGTTTTGATGGTCATTTAGCAAAAAAAAAAAAGAAGTTTAATGGCAAAAAACGTATAAAAAATCAAAAAGTTCAAGCGATAGTGTAAAAATTTACCCTAAAAAAATTTGTGATAAACTTTAGAGGTGAGACGGCCCACTGGCTTACTTTTGTGTCTGGGCCCTGCGTGTGTATCGTTTTTATTTACTAGTAAGCCCAAGGTGTCTTATAAAACAGGAAATAAATACCATATGGTGAAACAAAAAATACCTTTCAATATATACGTAATACGTTACACGATTTTCCCCTCCTCTAACCCCTCTCTCTCGCTTCGCAGCCAGTGGTAAGCCTCTCTATCCTATATGATTTATTAATTTCGATTTAGGGTTGAGAATTTTGGTATTTTTAAAGATTCCTGTGTGTGTGGTTGTTGTGTGTTGGGATGACATAGAGGATGAAGAGTTCACTAATTTTGGTGTTGCTCGGAGTAACGTTGGTACAGCTTGACGGAAAAAAGAGGGTTCAAGGCCGAACTTACCGAATTTAATTCGTTATTTCGTAGAACGATCGTCAGGCTATTATTATTATTTATTTGGTAGAACTCAAGTTCGTTCGGAATCCTTAGACACCTTAGAATTTGGCTCAAATTCTAGTTAGAACTATATGAATAAAGTATTAGTTATCTCCTATATATATCGAACTATGTTTAGGTGTTATGTGTAGTTGAGAGTCGTAAAGTAGAGAGAACTCTAAAAAAAGTCTTATTATCGGTTTGACTCACATAGTGGACGGCTCTCTTTTCTTTGCAGTATTTAAGATGGTTTCATGTATTGTGTGTTCTTGTTTCGATCTATTTTCTCAACACGCTTATCTGACCTTCTTTCTCCTTCTCTTACTACTTTGGTAAACAGAATGGGAGAGCGAAAGAGGCTGAACAAATACTACCCTCCCGACTTCGAACCATTGAAGCTTCGGCGTAGGCCAAAGAATCATCAAATGAAGGTGCGGATGATGCTTCCCATGAGCATCCGCTGTAACACATGCGGCAACTACATCTACAAGGGCACCGGTGAGACTTATCTCGGCATCCAGAGCTTCAGATTCTACTTCTGCCGGTCTCGCCATCAAGACCGATCCCCTCAACTCTGACTACATTGTCGAGAGTGGCGCCACCCGAACTTCGAGCCGTGGCATGTCGACGGATGGGGATATCGCCGCCGCCTCCTAATGCTTGCTGTGAGCCAGAGAGCAGATCCCAGTGTCTGAGACCACCTCTAGTTGGATCACATATTTCTAACTTTCTAAGTTTAATGGGATAGGGGCACGTACATATATTTCCAACCTTTTCAACTTAAAGACGTGTTTTAATCACTCCGGAAATCTCCTGTGAAACTGGAAAAAAAAAATTACTGTGGTCCCTTTGGATCATGTTGCAATCATCCCTTTTGTGATTTCAGTACCAATTTTTAAATCTTCCATAGCTTCCGAATTCTGTTTCATTTAGTCTAAACCTTTTCTTCAGATGTCATGCCTTTATGAGTTGAAGTACTGGTTTAGAACAAGAGGAGAGAGCTTTCGGACGATCAGGCGTTGCATAGGTAACGTTCAAGTTAGTAATTTTTTTTTCCTTAATGCTGCTCTAGTTCCGGAATTGTTTTATATGGTTTTCTTATCTCATGGTTCCTGGCAGACTTGTCTTTATATTTCCTGGTGTTAGTTTGAACACACATCGAACCAAGGGATTGCAGATGAGTTCTGTCTTAATTCTTTGGTGTGGTTCCATATTTGTTTATAATGAAGGAAGTATTACTGCCTCTCTTTTCCTCTCTTAATTCTCAGGATGTGGTTCCATCGGCCAAGAGGGATGACTGGTTGTTGTTTGTGGTAAGTTGTGAGATGATTTTCTGCGTTTTTTGATCCAATTATAATCCCCCCATTTACGTTGAGTGATCTTCGGTTGGTCTTCAATCTTACCAATATAGTAACGCTGTTATAAATATTTCAGATAGAAAGGTCCTGCTCTTCGTATCTGGTCAAATATTCCTATAAGATATCTTATTTGAAGGTTTATGAAATCACACCAAATTTGGGGTATGCCTATATAGTTTATGAAATCATACCTAAATTGGACTCCCTTGGCTAACTGCAAATATTGATCAAAAGATTACCAGTTATCTTTTTTTATTTAGGAAATAGGAACTCGTTAATATTTTTTCGTCCCTAACAATCATGGGTTCATATTATAGTTTTGTTAGGATTTACAACAAAATGAGAATTGATTATGATTTTACTTTACATTATGGAGCGTAAAATTTAAGTAGGAATCGATAACAGATAATTTTAATTGTCAAAATGTTC
Organism: Hypericum androsaemum; assembly: GCA_963995505.1. Taxonomy (NCBI): domain Eukaryota; kingdom Viridiplantae; phylum Streptophyta; class Magnoliopsida; order Malpighiales; family Hypericaceae; genus Hypericum; species Hypericum androsaemum. Next base: position 3,292,455 of record OZ023184.1, on the reverse strand, counting down.
CCTACGTAGTCACTCAATTATGGATATCATTGTGGTATAGTCTCTAACTTATTTTTTAATTCTTATCATTGGAGAAGCAATATAATGAAAAATGTTGATCATGGTAACTCATAAATAAGTTTCCATAAACTTATTGTCCGGATTTCTAAGAAAGGGATCTTTATTACTATACGTGTAATTTCATAGACATACCATTGACAATATGGTGCAATATTGTTTTCCCTTAATCATAATATCTTCTTCCAAAAACATATTATTCTTCACTTGGAGGAATCCATAATATATATATGGGTTGAGAAATGATGTCAGAAACTAAATTATTTTTTTAAATTCTTATCATTGGAGAAGCAATATATTGAAAAATGCTTATCATGGTAATTCATAAATAAGTTTCCATAAATTTTGTCCGGATTTCCAAATAAGTGATCTTTATTACCATACCTAATTCTGGTGTAATTTCATAGACATACCTTTTATAAATATGGTGCAATATTTTTTCCCTTAATTTTCTTATCTTCTTCCAAAAACATATTATTCTTCACTCAGAGGAATCCATGTATAAATATGGGTTGAGAAATGATGCAAGAATCTGTGAGTGCATAATACGTGAGCAGAGAGGTTATAACAAAATTCACTTCGTATTCCACCAAATCACAAGTGGGCATGTCTTCCAAATATCTCTTTGTTTCAGTGATGTTAATCATCGTGGCATCATGTTAGTTTATCATCTCTTTTCCAATTTTTTTCATTTTCACATAAGTTCGTACTTATGTTTAATAATTTATTTTTGATCTCCTTGGTATTTGAATTTTTTTTTCTACCAAAAATTCCTTAGAAAATAATTTTGTTGTTACTTTTGATTTATACCATCTAATGTTTCTAGTTTAGTGCTAATCCAGATAACAAAGATCTTCCAACAAATATTTAAGAGAAAATTACTCTTAAGTCCCTCGAATTTGTTTAAATATACTTAAAAGTCCCCTGTTTGCAAAATACACGCCGACGTTCCTCTTGTTTGATTTTATTATACTTTCAGGTCCCTAAATGAGTTTTTTTTCTTTTTTGTCATTGAAATGACGAAAATACCCTTGCTCCGGTCACTTAGATCTTCGGTCATCTTTTGGTGGACACCATCTTCTCCGGCAAAAAATATAATAAAATAAAACTCACTCAAGAAACTGGGAGCCCTGCACGTCCCCCTTCCTTACGCTCCGAGAGCCCCGCGAGTGGGATAGGATCGTCCTCAACGGTGCCATTTGCAGGATCAATGCCAAGTTCAAGCCGTCGTGGCCGCTCGAGCAACTCCTCGGTTTGTCGCCTCGCTCATCCCAACCTAGAGCGTGGTTTCGACGCGCGGGTTGATCCCGAAGGTCTCGTTTAAGGAGGATCATAAGCGCAAGATGACTCGGCCGAGGGTGAGGGAGGCTACCTCGAAGGTCTCGTTCCCGATGGTTCCAACGCGAGGGTCGATCTCGGAGGTCTCGTTCTGACGTTGCGACGTGTGGTGGCTTGGCCGAGGGCGGCGACCGCGAAGGAGCTGCAACAGGTATGCGCGGAGCTGCAGGGGAGGTTCGAGGAGGTGGAGGCGTCGATGCTGATCGTCCACGGTGAAGACGATGTTGTCTGCAACCTAGAGGCGGCAAAGACGTGTTGTTGTTGTTCTTGGGAGAGTGGCCGGTGATCGTTGTTGTTGTTGCCGGCGAGATGGACCCAGATCTACAACCTGGCATTTCTGGTGATTTGTTGTTGTTGTTGCCGGCGGTCGGCGGTGGAGCTCCGGCGATGGAGAGGAAGGAGATGATTTATTTTTTATTCTAAGAGTATTTTGGTCATTTCATTGACAAAAATGAAAAAAAAGCTGCTAACGTGTGCGAGGGACCCAAAAGTATAATAAAATTAAACAAGAGGGACGTCGGCGTATATTTTATAAATAGGGGGACTTTTGAGTATATTTAAGTAAATCCGATAGACTTTAGAGTAATTTTCTCAATATTAAACAAGAGGGACTTAAGTATTTCAACCCGAGAACTAGTTGATCCTTGTTTTTTTTACCGACGTTTACTCATAAACAATTTTGTTGTGTTCAGGTACTTGGAAAGAAGTTGAAGCACGTGGACCTATTGGGGTTCCCAATCTTTGCTTCTCAACAGACGACTGTTTTTTTCAAGGAATAGCTGAATGTATTGTGTGCCCAAACCCTGAAAACTGTCATTGCCGTAATTTTACATGCTTTTGTGATGCATCTGCTTCAATCATACAAAATTAATACTATGTATTAAGCTAAAAAGAGTGATGAAGTGCGATTGTAATATTCGATAATTTAAATAATAAAGACATGATCTATTGATCCTGCTATGAAACTTTGTTAATAATTATGATTTCTACGACATTTATAAATGACTCTTGTATAACAACAAATACTTAGATAATAGAGTTACTCTAATTTAATCAAGAGTGGAGACCTCGCGTATACAAGAGTGTCAATTTTGTCACATTTCAAAAATTTCACCCCACTAAATTAATCATAAAAAGTATTATTTGGATATCTGAAAAAATGACTTGGTTTATATGTATGAGATAGATGACTTGCCATCATTAAACAAGTCGTTCGCTCTGTCCCTCCGACTCTCCCTCTCGTCCTCATTCAATTTTCCCTCTCTCCCAATTTTGTAGGAGTGACGACGAGGGGGGAGAGGTTTTTTAAATAGAACTCTAGACAAAGAGCCCTCTCAGAACTCGTATTCATTAATACAAAATTTTTTTTCAAACTTTAATACCTCTTATATTAATCATTAGAGTCGTACAAAAGTATCTCTTTAAGTTCAAAAGGAAGATTTTTAACTAAATTTTCAAGATCAAAAGGTGTAGAAATTACTTTAGCTATTCAATTTACCATTCTATTGGCCTCTCTAGGTATATACATTAATTTACACAATGATAAACTCAAAAGAGTCCAAAGCCCGATTTTCAAGTTGCCAAACAAGTAAATGCAAGCTTTGCGCCAAATCCGTCATGTCTGCTTCTTCCAAAGTAGCAACAGATTGAGAGTAAGCCAGGATTTAATTATCAACTGAAGCACCTCGTTCAGGTGTGAAACCAACTGAGGACAAAAACCAGGTTGCCCTCGCATGGGGGCATTCAGTCAAAGCATAAACCACATCCTCTATATCAACATGGCATATACATTCGTCACTTGTAATCTGTCTTTTTGCCAAATTTTGGGCAGTAAGCGGAGCATTTCTTGCTGTCCTCCATAAAAAATTTATAATCTTAAGGAAGACTTTAATCTTCCACAACCTGCTCCACAGAAAATCAGGAGGTGCATCAGAGCTTATCAGAATATGTCTAAGGGAGTGATAACAGTGTACTTGCCTCATTTGGCAGGGAGCCAAATAACTTTGTCCCCGCCAAGCTCTTTCTTTGGTTCAATCTTAACAATCTCCTCCACTTCTTGGTTAGAATAAAAGTGGTCCTGGAGGAGGGGGCATATTTCCAATGTTTTCAAAATAGACCTCGAAGGCGACCCGGATTTTTTAAAATTTTTGGTTCACCCAGTTCGACTGGTCGGGTCGTCGGTCAAACCGGTACTTTTATTTTTATATTAATATTATTAAATAAGATTTTATAAATTTAATTTAGCATAAAAATAATAAAATACCAAATATTTTCAAATATTTACCAACTTTGTTATACAATTTATCTAAACAAGATCTTCAAACATCAATGTAACAAATCTAGAAGTACAAGAAGATGACTATACAACTTTTCTTGTTTGACATATTGCTCGAATTTGTTTGACTTAGTTAATATATTATCGAGAATTGTTAAAAAAATAAGTTTGTTATAATCCAAAAATGATGTACACACTCCCAACATGGAAGTGGAGGTTTTGTTTCTAAATTAAATTCGATAAAATAAAAACTAATTTTCCTTATCCGGGTGAACCGAGTCACCCGGAAGTATCTAACCAGGCAGTCCGACCAGATTTTGACCGGTCGAACTACTTTTTGGGTTTTATGCAAAAATTGACCCGGGTTTGTCCCTGATAGTGGTCTGACTGGTCGGACCGTGGTTTTGAAAACATTGCAGATTTCCATTCATTTCCACCAGATTGTATTAGGTCTGCATCCAGTTCAACAGTAGACAAGGGTAACTTTGGTGTTTGAACTGACATGGTATCATCCATGTTAAGGTTATAGGAATTTATATATCTTACCCAAAATTTTAAGGTAGTGACAGTGAGTAGGTGGATCATCCACACTTATAAACAGTCTCAATCCACTTGTAACTTCGGATGTGGGATTCTCTCCAACAATCACCCTCCACAAACACCAAATGAGTAGCTGCATTTATGAATTGAAATACTGGTTTAGAACAAGAGGAGAGCTTTCGGACGAGTCTAAAACTTTTCTTCACATGTCATGCCTTTATGAGTTGAAGTACTGGTTTAGAACAAGAGGAAAGCTTCCGGACGATCAGGCGTTGCATAGGTAACATTCAAGTTAGTATGTTTTTTTCTTAATGCTGCTCTAGTTCAGGAATTGTTTTATATGGTTTTCTTATCTCATGGTTCCTGGCAGATTTGCCTTTATATTTCTTGGTGTTAGTTCGAACCAAGGGATTGAAGATGAGTTCTGTCATTAAGTCATGCCAACGATCTGAATTATTAGCAGATCATGTGCGCATGGGCAGTGGTTTCTGCCGTTCGTAGGTCACTCGCATTTGCTTATAGCAGAGATGCGCATTCCATGGCCCTTATAACCGACATGTCTTAATTCTTTGGTGTGGTTCCATATTTGCTTATAATGAAGGAAGCATTACTGCCTCTTTTTTCCCGTCTTAATTCTCGGGATGTGGTTCCATCGGCCAATCAGAGCGGGATGACTGGTTGTTGTTTGTGGTAAGTCGTGAGATAATTTTCTGCGTTTTTTGATCCAATTATAATCCCCCCATTTACGTTGAGTGATCTTCGGTTGGTCTTCAATCTTACCAATATAGTAACGCTGTTATAAATATTTCAGATAGAAAGGTCCTGCTCTTCGTATCTGGTCAAATATTCCTATAAGATATCTTATTTGAAGGTTTATGAAACTACACCGAATTTGGGGTGTGCCTATATAGTTTATGAAATCATACCTAAATTGGACTCCCTTGGCTAACTGCAAATATTGATCAAAAGATTACTAGTTGTCTTTTTTTATTTAGGAAATAGGAACTCGTTAATATTTTTTCGTCCCTAACAATCATGGGTTCATATTATCGTTTTGTTAGGATTTACAACAAAATGAGAATTGATTATGATTTTACCTTTACATTATGGAGCTTAAAATTTAAGTAGGAATCGATAACAGATAATTCTAATTGTCAAAATGTTCCCTACGTAGTCACTCAACTATGGATATCATTCTCACCACACAAAAAAACTATGGATATCATTGTGGTATAGTCTCTAAATTATTTTTTAATTCTTATCACTGGAGAAGCAAGATATTGAAAAATGTTTATCATGGTAACTCATAAATAAGTTTCCATAAATTTATTGTCCGGGTTTCTAAGAAAGGGATCTTTATTACTATACCTAATTCTAGTGTAATTTCATAGACATGCCATTTACAATATGGTGCAATATTGTTTTCCCTTAATCATAATATCTTCTTCCAAAAATACATCATTTTTCACTTGGCGCAATCCATATATACAGTAAAATCTCTGTAAAGTGATCTTCTCTAAAGTGATAACCTCTCTAAATTGATAAAAAGTCTCGGTCCCGAGTTGGGACCAGTGTTAAAATTTAATAACCCTCTATCGTAATAACTAATACTTTTTTAGAAAATTTTAGTGCAAAATCTCGGTTCCAATTTTTGCATAAAATAATATTTTTGAATAAATACATATATTTTTACATACTTCAGAAATCCAAAAAATATTTTAAAATAATAGTTTATACTAGACTTAATTTTACATAATCATTCATCTTCTGAATTATTTTTTAAACGGTCCTTGTGATTAATGTCTTGTTGTAAAATGATATCTCAATCAAGTGTGGCATTTGAATAATGCTACAAGATGATATTTTTGGTGACTCGAATATAGATGAAGTAATTTTTTATATTTACATTTTTTCCTCAAAAACTCAATTTTAATATTTTTGGAGGAAAAAACCTTAAACCTCTCTTATTTAATAATCTCTCTAAAGTTATATTTTTCTCCGGTCCCAACAATATAAAGAGGTTTTACTATATATATATGGGTTGAGAAATGATGTCAGAGACTAAATTATTTTTTTTATTCTTATCATTGGAGAAGCAATATATTGAAAAATGCTTATCATGATAACTCATAAATAAGTTTCCATAAAATTTTTATCCGGATTTCCAAATAAGGGATCTTTATTACCATACCTAATTCTGGTGTAATTTGATAGACATACCATTTATAATATGATCCAATATTTTTTTTCCTTTAATTATAATATCTTCTTCGAAAAACATATTATTCTTCACTTGGAGGATTCCATGTATATATATGGGACGATGCAAGAATTTGTGAGTACATAAAACGTGAACAGAGAGGTTATATAAAAAATCACTTCGTATTCTGCCAAATCACAAGTGGGCATGTCTTCCAAATATCTCATAGTTTCTGTGATGTTAATCATCGTGGCATCATGTTAGTTTATCATCTCTTTTCCACTTTTTCCATTTTGACATAAGTTCGTACTTATATTTCATAATTTATTTTTTATCTCCTTAGTATTTGTAAAAAGGTTTTTATTATTCTTTTGTTACCTTTTGGTTTATACCACCGTATTTTCTCCGATTTACAGGTTAGAGCCCTTTAAACGACCACAAATTTTTTTCAACAAATATTTAATAAAAATATATTTTTTTAAATTCAAAACTCGAGATTCACTTCATCTAATTGCTGGTTGGTTTTTTTCCGACGTATACTGAATTACTGATAAACAATCTTGTTTTGTTCAGGTACTTGGAAAGAAGTTGAAGCACGTGGACCTATTGGAGTTCCCAATATTTGCTTCTCAACAGACGATTGCTTTTTTCAAGGAAAATGTCGTGCTTGCCCAAACCCTGAAAACTGTCTTTGCATTAATTTTAAATGCTTTTGTGTTGCATCATCTGCTTCAATCATAAAAAGTTAATACTATGTGTTAAGCTAAAAAGAGTGATTTGCGATTGTATATAGATAATTTAAATAATAAAGACATGATCTATTGATCCTGCTATGGAACTTTGTTTAATTATGATTTTCGTAGACTATTTTTCTGAAAAGGTTATAAATGACTCTTGTATAACAACAAATATGTTTTACTTGACTTGATCATAAATTAATTGGCAGAAACTACATAGATATCACTTGGTTTTAAAAAAATGACCTCGTTTTATTATTATTATTTTTTAGAAGTCGTTTTATATGTATGACAGTATGAGATAGATGATTTGTCATCATAAAGATTTCTGCTCATTGTCCGGAAACTGTGGATTTTTGTTTGTTTGAGAAAACTGTGGAGTTTGACTATTCAGATGAACATGCCCGAAGAAGTCATCATGTGGTTGCATCTAATCTTCAGGAGAGCGCTTCACAGATGATGTCATAAATTAGCATTCAATCTTCTCAAATAAGTGCAGTTGTTTTATTTATAATTAAAATGTTATTAATCATATAAAAAAATCCAAAAATAATTACACCATATGTTATGTATACCATATGTATCATGAGTACTGCACTTTAGACTAGATAAACGAATATCAAAATTAAACAAAGAGAAAAGTTATCTAAATAAAAATTCCAGAGGTATCGCCATGGTGTAACAAAAAGATTAAAATATAACTCCTTACTCCAAGGTGTCTAAAAGACCAGAACCTAAAACGCCCTAGTCTCATGTCCTCGAGTTGATCAATCTTACGGAGGATCGTGAAACCTCGTTTGGTCCTTCCTGCAAGCCTGCATCCTTGATCACTTGGAGAATTCCATGCAACTCGTCACTCTCCTTAATTTCATTTCTCTAACCGCCAATAAAGGAAGGTCCCGAGCTGGCCTATAAGAGGCGCCTTTACTGACGAAGTTTTCACCGGAATCCTTTGTACTTTGCTCGTGGGTTTTTCACCCGAGAGCTAGAACGAATTGGAGTCATTTAATTGTTCTTTGCCTTTATTACACAATGGCTTCAGCCCGCCCATCCACAGAACCCGGGCACTGGTCATCGACCAAAGTCCCAGATGCATGGATTCAGCAGCAACCAGAGCAAATCACCATACAAGGCCGATGCAGACTCATGTCGCAATTTAAGAAGATCGGCATCGAATTCGGAGTCCCAGAGAATCCTAGAAATGCATTGAACAAATGAGTTGAGATGAGGATTATGAATAAATAAATAATCAGTATTGAGGAAGAGGTAAGCTGATTATACCTGTATAGAGATGTTTGATTTGCTGATTGGTCCATCGGAGAAGTAATCAAAGCCTGAAAATGCAACCCCGGACACTTGGCTGTAGGCAATATGATTAGGGACAGCAGGACCATTTTGATGAATACTAACTTGTTTCTGGGTGGGGGGGTTGGAAGGGAAAGCAGGGATTCCAGGGCACATATGAGATTTACTAGTATTTATACAAGGCCATGAACCTGGTGCGACAGAACCTGACCACATCGCTGAAGTACCAGAGCCAACAAGAACACCCACATTTGATGCAGCACCTGGAGGCTTGTGTAACTCAGCATCTCTCAGCAGAAGCCAAAATATTGCCGCCCGCGGGTGACGCTAAAACATTGGGGTTGGATTGAGTGGGGACAAGACTTGTCCCTATTGAAATGGATCAAGATTTTTGATTTATAGACACGCTTTTTGATGACTGTCAGATCTATAGACACGATTTTTAATGAAATCTGATGGTCCAAACGAAATCCCCTCCGTATAACTCAATTCAAAACCTAAAACATTGCCAGACAAGGAACTTGGTACATCCCCTCTTAGCCTTGTATGTAGGCTGCTAGGTGCTGACTGAAACAAGTTATGTTGTAAATTTTCACCCTTTTTTTTTTGGTAGCGAGGAGCCATAACTTGGATAAGGACAAACTAAGTACACCAGTAAAGTGCATTCAATTCAGCAGGTGAATGGTTGGTTGGTTGGTTATTCTTCCGAGAATGTGGCCCATTTATTTACTCATGTAAAGATTCAGACTTTTATAAATCACGGTCCAAGTATATGAAATACACAAATTTCAGTGACCCTCCTGGTGGCAGAGCAGAAGTCTTCAGGTATATCGATAAATTATGGATATTATTCTCTATTGGAAGAAGAAATCACTTAATATCATTAAAATTGTATTCCCCATTTATATATATTGTCAATAATTGCAAAACCAAAGTATACATCAGAATAAAGCAAGGTGGCTTTTCCCCATCTAGAGCTAAACTTGCATAGTTGATTATAGACAATGGCACTCAAAGAACATCAACCCAACAAGAAAAGAGAAGATAATTAGTTAGTTAGAATTTTCGTATCAAATTCAAAAGAAATTTATGTAATAGAAATTAGTTATACTATCATTTAGCTTCGGTGTTATATTTTTCATTTGAAATTTAATAATGTCGTTGTGTTTTAGTTATTAATTCTACCATAATCTACTCTCTTAATAATGTCCTTACTATATGTGTATTAAATAGAACTACACCTTTACTATTTTGTAGCTGTATAAATGATTTTTACAAAATATAAATAATTGTCATGTAAAACAAAATTTCACAAAGGGGACCATTTAAGAAACGCAAAGATGGCTGGTAAAAATATGAAAAAGGAAGTTACGTGTGACTTCTTTTTAAAATTTGGTCTTTATTCCAAATTAGTATGGTTATGTCAAAATTAGAAATCTTTTTGCAATGAAGAAACATTTTTTTTACACTCGGGCTTTAAGGATAAAGTATCTTCTGTTGCGAGTGTAAATTTACAAAGTACAGCTCACGCAAAAAAAAAAGTACATGATTATCTGGAATAGAATGATGTTACAATATTTAATGAATTGATTAATTCATATTTGAGTTGAATGATATCTTTGAATGATGGTAAAAATTACTTTACAAGTAGTTATTTACGATAAATAAAAGCTACATGAAATTTTCTTTCATAATTATGATAAATATTTTTATATAAAAAATTAAGATCAATTTATTTGTGAGGGGTTTCGGAAATTCCTTATCTACTCAATTATATTAGAACTTGAAGCCGAATGCACTCCAATAGTATTGAACTGTAGTTTTTCAAATTACAAAACATTGAAACTAATTTAAACTGCAGAATAAGAAAAATCTCTAAAATTCAAAATTTTAAAAAATAATAGTTTTGAATTTTCATCTACAAAATACCGTCAATTCTAAAATTTTTGGTTCAAAATTGTACTATTCGGATGAATTAGTGAGTGCCGCCTAGCAGTACGCCAAAATAGAAATGCCTACTTAAGGATAAAGCATTTTTTGTTGCGAACATATATTTACAAAGTACAGCTGACGCCACAGAAAAGATGAAAATTGATAATTTATGTTCGTTTAAGATAAATATTTTTGTATGATAATAAAAAAAATTAATAAATATATAATTATACTAGTAGTGAAAAAAACTTCTCCGCGTGCCTACTAGGAGGCCTTATGGTGAGGTGGCACTCACCAGAATAATACACACATGACATGGGGTCCCCATCTTCTTCCTCCTAAAACACTAAACCCCAACCAAGTTTCCAAAACCCAGAGAGACCGTTGAACTCCCTCTTTCTCCTCCCAAAATTAGAAAAAACACTGCCCTTCTTCCTTTCCACTTCTTCCTCCCTGCACCTAGTTTGGACCCCACCTCCCCCCTTCCTCCCGAAATGGAAATATTCGGCTCCAGAAAAGTAACCATGGCTGTGATACAACGGACCTCAACCCTTTTCAAATGTATTGACCAAAAGGTTTCTCCAATTACTCCTCCTTCCAAGTGCTCCTCTCGCCACCGCCGAGATGTATTGAACGGAAGATATGTCGGAAGCAGTACACCGTATTTTTCGGACAGAAATGGAGCTGCTAGCAGCTCTGCTGTTACTGTTACTGTTACTGTTACTGTTACTGTTACTGTTACTGTTCCTGTTCCTGTCGGCTATGGTGAGCTGTGCCGCCACGGGCGGCGTGATGACGCTGGAGAGGGCGTCAGCTCCGCCACACGCACTCTCATCCGACGCGGTAGACCGCGACCGGGCCCGCCACGCCCGCGTGTTCAACGGCATTGTCAACTTCCCCCTCGCCGGGAACGTTCGCCCTGACGGGTAACTCCCCTTCTCTCTCTGCAGAAACATCTCTTTCTTCATATTAGTTGTTACGATACTAAGATGGATGGATGATTGGACACGTGTAATGGATTTGATGGAAGGATATGTTTGATGATGTCAGTTTCCTATACAGTTAGTAGCTAAGTTCGTAACTGTCCCTTGTAGTTCAAGTTATGAGCGTAGCAAGTAGTTGTCTAGCAGATATATAACTCTTAGCCATTGGTTCGGACCATCGCGCCCAAGAGCTTGGAAGACGCGATTGAGAAAGCTAAGCTTACCGACTCGAGTGCTGCTAATTTGGCAACTGGTGCTTTGTATGTACCCTGCTGGAAGGTTGGTTTGATATAAAAAAATTGATGTTGGAAAGAACAAGAAAGGGATTGTTAAACAAGAGGTTGGAAATTCTGTAATTGAAAACATCGAGAAAAGTTGCAGTGTTGTTCGCCCCTTTCTTGAAGGAGTGAGTTCGTTCACCCTGCTCGTGAAGCATCACCGAATGCGGATTGCTATTATTGAGTATAAAAGGAGTGGTGAAGATTGTTCTTGTACTGCTTTTGCTAATCGAGATGCCAGGGGAGTTGGTTGCGTTAAAATATGAGTTGGGCTGTTTGAGTTGAGTGCAATCGGGAAAAAACTCACACAAGTAGAGTAGCTGAAATGGTTTTTGATGCAAGGGAAAATGATCTAACCTTGATGGAAAGGGTGAACAGAGTGAGTGATGTTCGAGAAAATGAAAAGTTTTTACCAGCATGCATTACTACAAAAAGTATGTCCAGGGCATTGCAAAATGCAGGTGATAGAGCTGATCTTGCTCAGTTCACCAAGGCATACCAGACTGCTAATGTTCTGTTGGAGGTTTTGAAGGCTGTAAACATGACACAATTTATTGAAGTCGACCGTGAGATTGTAGAAGCACTGGATAAGGTTGCAGACAAGACTCCGACATAGCTACCGTGTAACATTCTTGATCTTGATAGGTGCACACCATTGCGATTTCCTGATTCGTTATACTATCAAGAAGAGAAAAGATGAAGATCTTTTGGATTGGCTTCAAGCATTGTTTGGGTTTCAGATGGACAATGTTGCTAATCCGAAGGGAGCATTTGATCTTACTACTTGCAAATGTGGACTGTTTCAGAAGCCTGGTCAGCAGCCCAAGTTGGATGATCATGCATAGATAGCGGTACTGAAGAAACGTTTCAAGAACTAGAAGAAATGGTGCAAATACTTAGACATGAAGAGTAGTAGTCTATGGTTACCTACCAGACAACAGGAGGTGCAGTAAACTGCAATAATACATGTGTCTATATCTTGTTTGATATGGGGAAAAGCTTCTAACTTGAGATTCATGCCTGAATGCCTCTGCTATATCCATCTTCATATGGCGTTTGATTTGTATGGTGGATGCTAGCGCAAAATATCGGCCCCATGACCGGGAGACAACAAAGCCTCGGCTTGACAATGATTTTAAGTTTGCAGAGGAAACAGCTACACAAGATCGAAGGGATAAGATTGGGCTTACTCTGAGCTTGGAGAACCAAGAAGGGACTCTGAACTAGCTCCGTGAGGATGGAGGCAGTTATCTGAAAGATATATCGACCAAGTTGGATAAAGGGGCATCTAGGCTCTACCAAGGGATAATTGATGCACTCGAGGAACAAATAAGGTCTGCTGTGGAGAACACTATTACCAGCAAATTTGCTGATGGTTCATCTTGGACAACATGGAAAGATTTCTCTGACGTACTACCGTGTCCAAGTATGGGATCAGGTCGGTGGTGATGGTTGACTAAGGGGGATGATGCCCCAACTCCAGCAGTGCTCTCTGCTTCAGTTATATCAAAAGGAATTGAAGTGGTTTGAGTGCTCGAGATTGATGGTTATAGAGGACATAGATGTATTTGGTTCACACGGTCAAACTTGCAAAGTATGTTCAATCAAGCGAGCTTCAACTTGGTGGCTGAATCGTACTTTGTCAACTTGGAAAAGGATCCTCCGCAGATTGTGGCGCATTCGGAAGAATTTTTCGTTGAATTCAGAGCTCGTCAAGGTTCAGAAGCTGTTCTTATTGGCTTTCCTTCGTGAAGGAACAAATTGCGCGATGGCTACTGGTGCAGCTAATGGTGAATCCTCCGCTGCTAATCAACTATTCTGAACAGAATTCGTGTGTATTTCTGTTGGAAAACATAAGATTATCTCAAAATCTTAACAAAAAATTTCTGGATTTAATACACGGATGGTGATTGTGTTGCGTGGAGGGAGGTTTAATTCTTGGATCGATTGAAAGGGGGAGAATTGGGTTTTCAAGGGATTTTTACTCCAAGAAAACCGTTGGTTGGAAGGCACTAATCGATGTGGGATTCTCAACACCACCTAGACTAGGATGAGAGAAAATTATAATGTTTTTTTGTCTCATGTACTAGTACTAAGCTTGATCACATATATAATAAAGTTTAGCTTCCTCAGGTGCTTCGGATTGCCTTAGTTTCTTTGAGTTTTCCCGAGGTGATCTTGCCTCCTGTGTTTATTGTAGCCTCAACTCCAAGCTTTATCTTTCTTGGGTGATCTCAAAGGACTTGGAATGGTGCCACTTGCTTCTGTGAGTTGTTACATGCATCAGATTGGTAAAAGTTTTCTGGTTTAGTAATTTGGAAAAAAAAAAAGAGGCGCTAAAGAAAAGAAATAGGAAAGGAAGCATACGATTAATTTAAGCCTCGGGGAGACATTCAATTCAACCGAGTAGTCTAGACAAGTAAAGTAGATGGAAGAAGGAGAATTCTAAACTCCATGAGAGGAGAAGGAACTACTGGTAGACATTTCACATCCCACCTCTGTTTTTTCCACCATTTCACATGGAAGAAGGAGAAGCCCCTCTTCTGTTTTGTTTATTTCTCTGTGTTTTATTATTTCCATATTGCATGCTTGTCTTTTCTTTGGAGAAAAGGATATTGTTTGTCGTCATTAAAAAAAAAAATTTGTTTCCTTTTGTGTTCAAGTGGAAAGAATGTTGATATTTGTTTTCCTTTTTTTTTTAGATTAGAAGTAATTCTTTTTTATTGGTCATATTTTGTTATTGTTGTGGATCTTAACAGAGTCTTGGTTGGTTGTTTACTGTGCAGATTATATTACACCAAAGTCATGTTGGGCACTCCTCCAAAAGCATTTCATGTTCAGATTGATACAGGGAGTGACATCAGCTGGGTGAGTTGTAGTGACTGCACTACCTGCCCTGTTTCTACCCGCCTTGAGGTAAATGGGTCTTATAATTGCTTTTTTGTTTGTTTGTTATAAGTCATTTTTTAACACTATGACTTTGCAGTTTCAGCTCAACTCATTCAATCTCGAGGCTTCGTCGACTGCTGCTCAAGTCCCCTGCTTGAATCAAACATGCAACTATTCTTCACAAACATACTGTACGGAGAGTGACCAGTGCGCTTACAAGATAGGATACATGGACGGCGGCGAGACATCAGGGATTTTGGTAACAGATATCCTATCCTTTGGCGCTATTACGCCACGCTCGGTGGAAAATTATTCCACTTATATTGCTTTTGGGTAAGTTTCTATGACAGAAAAGACATTATCTTTCCTTTTCGTCTGCCTATTTCCTGACCAGAGTCCACTTTGTTGTTGCTATATTGCTGATAGGTGTAGCTTACGAGTGGATGGTGGACTGACGTCGACAGATACAGCTTTAGATGGGATCTTAGGATTAGGTCCAGGCCATCTATCCGTCGCATCCCAGATCTTGTCTAGACAGACAATGCCTAGAGGATTCTCCCATTGCCTGAGAAGCGATGGCAATGGAGGCGGTATGCTAAACCTTGGGCAGGTTTTGGATCCCAACATTGTTTATAGTCCCCTGTTGACATCAGAGTGAGTCACTTTTTCGAGATTTGTGTGATAGACTATTGAAGTTCTTTTAAGTTGAAATTTGAAGTGTGAGCCGCAAATTTGACTCGTCATTATACGCCATGTAAGTAACACAATTACGTGCATTAGCTAAATTATTATTGTCAAGTGTTATAAGGTCTACATGTTAATACATTACTTTTATTGTTTTTTTCTGAACAAAGCTTGGAGAGAATACACCATGCATTGGTTTTTCGAGGGCTCAAGATGGATTGATAGTTTTGGGAGGTGAGTCGTTATAACTTTGTGGATGCATGTGTAGAAAAAATGTCTAGTGCTGATGATTTTAATCTATTTGTTTCAGATCTCGCACTCAGGGATAAGATTGTTGTTTATGACTTGTCTCATAAACAGATTGGATGGGCAACCTCTAACTGTAAGTTGAATGAAACGCAATATATAAATCTATTTTTTCATCACTTTCAGTCTCAATATGTCTGACCACCATGCAACAATTTATTTGTTTCTTTCAGGCTCGTCATCTTTTAATATGTCATTCGACTCATCATCCGTCAACAATGAAGACTCCATCGGTGCACACTAATGACAGAGATTGTCTTCCATAATTGTCACCGAAGAATCTGCTATCCCTGATCTGTCCCCGAGTAATCACATCCCATGAAATCTGCAATTACTAGCTGTGAATATTCCGTAGTTAATATTTACCTTAACAAGATCATCATGTACCTGTATAAATCTGTAACATGCAGTAGAAGAAATATACAAGCAGTACCTTTAACATGGTATCAGAGCCCCAATAAGGAAAACTCCTTTTTTTTTCTTTCCGATCCTTGTCCACTCGTGAGACCAATATGGCTCAGATTCCCACCAACATTGCTGCTCCCACCGTCGGACACTTCACCCACAAGTTGACCCCCATCAACTACATATCCTGGAAAGCACAGATGGAAGCGACGCTATACGGACAAGGACTGTTTCACCATGTCGACGGCAGCAAGGACCCACCGTCGCCAACCAGAGCGAGTGAGGTCGAAGGCACGCCACCAACACCTAACCCAGATTATCTTGACTGGTTCCAGAAGGATAAACAGATCCTAGCATGTTTCTTCGCCTCTGTCACAGAGGCGGTCCTGCCTCAGATTGTCACGTGCACCACAGCCAAGGAGGCGTGGCAGCGTCTGGCGCGTGTCTACGCGTCGGGGTCCCGACCCCAGATCAAACAGCTGAAGACGGCACTCGAAGCCCTAAAGAAAGGAGGCGATTCCGTCGACCAATACATGCAGAAGACCAAGCTGATTGTAAGCCAATTGGCCTCACTCGGTCACACCGTTGCTGACGAGGACGTGGTGGACAAGGTTCTGGCCGGCCTTGATGAGTCCTATCGCCCGTTCGCTCGCCAAATCGAATCCCGCCTCGAGCCTGTCACTCTCGACGAACTCCATTCATATCTCCTGTGTGAAGAAATCAGCCTGAGCAGATCTGTCACCACTGCACCACCACTGGTCCCCACCGTCAACTACACCAGAGCCGGCGGCCGTGGTACTCGAGGAGGGGGGCGCAGCGGTGGACGAAGCGGAGGTCGTTCCCCATGGAACTACCACGATAACGTGGGGGGACGCCACTATGGAGGAGGTGGCCCAAACAAAGGCCCACGACAGTCAAACAGGCCAGGCCCGTCCTTTCCCCCACCAGGAGAGAATGAGATCCGATGCTACAACTGTGGAGGCTACGGTCATGTAGCCCGTAACTGTTCCAGCGCTCCAAGATCAAGCTCATCACAGTCGGGCCCTCAGGCCCACCATGCCGTGTCACCTCAGAGCTCGCCATGGATCCTCGACTCAGGCACCACTCATCATCTGACATCTGACATACGGACCATCCCAATTCACTCCGAGTACTCGGGCACTGAAGAAGTCACATTTGGTAACGGTCACTCACTCCCGATCTCTCATATAGGCAACACGACATTTCCACTGTCCAAATCCGATGTGAATTTATCTAATGTCCTATGCGTTCCGCACTCGAATACAAACTTGATATCTCTCAGTGCCCTTACTCGCGATAACGATGTTTCTGTGGAATTTGTTGGTGACTGCTTTTATGTAAAGGATCAGGTCACGAAGGCAATCATACACCAAGGCCGGAGTAAAGATGGCCTCTACCCACTATCAACGACCGCATCTAATTTCGGTCCTCAGGCTCATGTCGCATCTTCACCACCATCTCTATTTATTTGGCACCAACGGCTTGGACATGCCAATTTTCAAGCTGTCAAGTCAGCATTACGGTCTCAGTCCATCTACTTCACCAATAAGAAGTCATCCCATTTGTGTCATGGGTGCAGCGTCGGTAAAATTCACAAGTTACCTTTTGATGTATCCTCCTTTCAGGCATCGAGTCCTCTAGAACTTGTTTGTAGTGACTTATGGGGTCCTGCTCCGGTCACCTCATTTGATGGATATTCCTACTATGTCGTCTTTTATGACCACTTCAGCAAGTACATCTGGTTATATTTTCTCAAACGCAAGTCAGAACTACTTGATGCCTTTATACTCTTTCGGACGCAGGTGGAAAAATACTTTGAAAGGCCCATAAAAAGTTTTCAGTCCGACTGGGGGGGAGAGTTCCAAGCCCTAAATAAATATCTCAATCAACACGGCATCACACATCGTATATCTTGCCCATACACCCCCGAGCAGAATGGGTGTGCGGAACGGAAGCACAGGCACATTGTGGAGACAAGCTTAGCCATCATGCACCACGCCTCCATTCCCCTCCGCTACTGGTCGCTAATATTTGATTCCGCTGCATATCTAATCAATCGGACCCCGACAGCATTACTCAATCAGGCCACACCATATACTAAGCTATTTGGCGATGCACCATCACTCTCCAACCTGAGAATAATTGGGTGCCTATGCTACCCGTGGCTTCGGCCACAAACAAAGCACAAGCTACAACCGCGCTCTGCGCCGTGTGTGTTCTTGGGGTACAGCCGGAGTCACAAGGGTTATCGATGCCTAGAATTATCAACTAACAAGATTATCATTTCTCGACATGTGCTATTTGATGAACTTACGTTTCCCTTTACAGATACAAAGTACACTGATAGGCGGGCAGACACAACAAATCCACATAAAAATCCAAGTGATGCTACATCCAGCCCAGACACATCAATCGGCCCATTATGTCTCCTACCAGCTAGACCTATCGACAACTCACCTGAACCAACCATATCACAAAATGGGCCGCCTACACCACCTGCCACTGGGCCCCAGGAGCCACCAGCCGGCCCACCACCACCTGCGCCCCTGCTTGTTTACCAACGACGGCCGAGGGGACCATCACAAAATCCCGACGCCGCAGCTCCCCCTCTGCCTCCACCAGCGGCCGATTCTCCTCCGGCCACCTCTGCCCCGCCAGCGCCCATCCGGACCCACCCCATGACGACCCGATCCCAGTCAAAACAAGCACCACAAGCACTGGCCGCTGCTACCACTACACCGACTATCCCAACCTGCTTCTCCAAAGCTGTCCTCGATCCCAATTGGAGAGCGGCTATGGCAGAAGAATTCAATGCACTCATTCGCAACAACACCTGGGTCTTGGTTCCCCGACACATGGCAACCAATGTTCTTGGCAACAAGTGGCTGTTCAAAGTGAAGCACCATGCCGATGGTTCAATTGCCCGATACAAGGCCAGGCTTGTCGCTAAAGGCTTCCAACAGCGTCCCGGGATTGACTTCCATGACACCTTCAGCCCGGTGATCAAACCCGCAACCGTGCGGCTGCTACTCGCAATTGCTGTCTCCAGAAAATGGCCAGTCAGACAACTGGACATCTCGAACGCCTTCCTACACGGTGACCTCACCGACAAGGTCCACATGGTCCAACCACCCGGCTTCGTACACCCTAGATACCCAGATCATGTTTGCCTATTAAAGAAATCATTGTATGGGCTGAAACAGGCACCCCGGGCCTGGTTTCATTGCTTGCGAGCTGCTCTCAACAGTTTTGGTTTCACTGGATCTCACACAGACCACTCACTCTTCTATCTGAACAATGGCCCACTTCACCTGTTTGTGCTCGTGTATGTTGACGACATACTCATCACAGGGAATAGCACCACAGCTATGGCTCAGTTACTACTCTTCCTGCAACAGAAGTTTGCCGTAAAGGACCTTGGCCTGCTGTCCTATTTCTTGGGAATAGAAGCAATCAGGACACCACGTGGATTGATCTTATCTCAACAAAAGTACCTGCAAGAAATCTTACAACGGGCAAAGATGCTAACCTGCAACACACTCGCAACACCTGCTGCTGCCTCCCAACCAGCTGATAAGAGTGAGGCGGAGTGTGACGAAGAACTATATCGCCAAGTTGTGGGCAGCCTCCAGTACCTAGGGATCACCAGGCCTGAAATCGCCTTCGCTGTTGGAAGGGCCTCTCGCTACATGCATAGCCCCACACCGTCCAACTGGGCAAATGTGAAGCGCATCCTGCGCTACCT
This sequence comes from Hypericum androsaemum, assembly GCA_963995505.1. NCBI lineage: Eukaryota > Viridiplantae > Streptophyta > Magnoliopsida > Malpighiales > Hypericaceae > Hypericum > Hypericum androsaemum. The sequence continues at coordinate 3,272,760 of OZ023184.1, read as the reverse complement.
CCAAGGCACCCGCAACTACGGTCTCCTCTTTCAGCCATCCAAATCACACACCTTATCCGGATACAGCGATGCTGATTGGGCAAGTTGCCCGGAAGACAGGCGCTCCACGACAGGATATGGAGTTTATCTCGGCCCCAACCTTGTGTCATGGTCCTCCCGCAAGCAAAAGGCTGTCTCCCGTTCGTCGACCGAAGCAGAATATCGAGCCCTTGCCACAGTGGCCTCAGAAATAGTCTGGCTACAGTCACTTCTCAAGGAAATACGGCTGCCCTGCACATCACCTCCAACCTTGTGGTGTGACAACCTAAGCGCCACCTACTTAACTGCGAACCCTGTGTTTCATGGTCGCTCCAAACACATGGAGATTGACTTCCACTTTGTGCGGGAACAAGTAGCTGCCAGCAAGCTCCACGTCCAGTACATCTCCGGCCGTGACCAGATAGCTGATATCTTGACCAAACCACTACCCCGTCAACGGTTCCAAGAGCTCCGGTCCAAGCTCATGGTCACCGACCATTCGCTTGCGGGGGAGTAATGACAGAGATTGTCTTCCATAATTGTCACCGAAGAATCTGCTATCCCTGATCTGTCCCCGAGTAATCACATCCCATGAAATCTGCAATTACTAGCTGTGAATATTCCGTAGTTAATATTTACCTTAACAAGATCATCATGTACCTGTATAAATCTGTAACATGCAGTAGAAGAAATATACAAGCAGTACCTTTAACACACACCACATCAACATATACTTGTTTCATTTCTTTTGGTTAATACTAGGTGCTGGTTTTATATATATAGCTGTTAAAACCATAAACTGCAGAGTAAGTTTGATTCGTTCTTTGTTTTAGTTCATTGTTATCCTCATTCTGAATAACTTAATGTCCAATGAAACTCCGAAGATTGTGATTGTCTGAAATTGAGAATATCAGTGTCCTGAGATGTTTATTCTCATAGACATCCCCTTGTTCTTACCCAAATTAAAATTTTATGTGCTCTACTTGTGTTACTATGAACACCAGCAGTATTTCTTTCGGATTGATAATTTACTCCACTGTTCAACCGCTTAATTTTCACATTACTATCCATGTCTGATACTAGAGGATGGCCAAAAGGCTGCAAGTCCGTGTCAAGAGAACACTTTAACATTCAATCTCAAAACCATTCACGAGTGACTTAATTTAATGAGACTAGAACCAAAACAACATAATTACTACAATGATAGTAACTTGAGAGTCATAGGTGGAACGGATGATGTCTAATGCACCGGTTGTGATTGAACAGATTCACGTTTTCCTGTCGTTTCTCTTCATTGGAAGTGGATGCTGGCAAAGGAAGGAACCACATCAACTCTCTTCGTAGTTCTCTACTTTTTTGTCCATGTTGCATGCGAATTGGAAAATAGTGATTCTATCCTTGAGCCAGGCTCATGCTGCTGCACCTTACAATCAACCAGGACTCCACACATCAAGTAACCTTGATGTAGATTTTGTCGTTTTGACAAGACTTTTGACATACTTGATGTATAACTAGAAGTTGCAAGATCGGGATAAAATGCTGCTACTGCGTCTTTGGTTGCCCAGAGTGAGTACTCTATCCGTTTCATAGCAGGATGTAGCAATCTGGCAACTGACTGTTGATGTCGATGCTTCTGAACTACTTTGAAATGTTGTTTGCTGTCGGACCGCTTTTGCATGATCCAAAAGAAATGCACCAGGTGAACCCGAATTTTGTCCTCTTTTAGTCCTCTTTCTCTTTATGTAGAATTGATACTGTATCAAGTTGCAGATTATTGCTATTGATCCCAACCTCATTTGTGCTCTGGATGTCTGCTTGTTCAAAGGAGGGAGATATTTTTCCTTTTTAATTCTTTTGCCTTCTCTTCTTCTTGTATGATAAATCTGATGAGACTACTGCTTGAAACAATTGCTATAATCTTGTGGACGAAGACGTAGCGTGGAGTATTTTGGGGATTGTGAACTCAGGAGATGACTCCTCTACTGCTGCTGTGGATATGGCTGCTGATTTGGAGGACGAAGTGGTACGTACCTGCTGCTGCTATGGAGGTGGCTGTTGAGTTGGAGGATGAAGGGTTGACTGTAGCAAAGGTAGTAGAGGGTTTGAGGTTTTTGGATGCTGCAGGTTCTGGAATTTGTGCTCCCTTCAACACCGGTGGAGCGTACATTGCTACTGCAGAGGATTCTGAGTTTGTTGTGCAGCCTCCTGTCGATGTTGCTGGAATGGCTGTGGTTGAGGCTACTGAGTTGGAGGAAGCTGTGAGTGTCTCTTCTGAGGTAGGTGAAGTTCAGAGGCGGTTGGTTGCTGCAGAAAATGGGGCTTTCGGCAAGGTTGAAGGGCAGCACTTGGCTGCTGCAGCTTCTGACTTATTGCAGGCTCCTGATGGAACTGCATATGTTGAGGAGAATCAACTGGTTGCGGCTACAATCCTCGTGCAGCCCCCTGTTGCTGTCTCTGGTGCTGCTGCGGCTGCGGAGATTATGGAACATGTTGCAGGCTCTGTGGTTGCTACGAGTTACTTCCAAGAGGTGGATTTCACAGGTTTGGTGGAGCCTGATGAGGTTCTTGGTACTACGCGAACGTTGTGATCATTGGAGGCTGCTTTTGTTGCTGCTTAGAGTCTGGAGGCCGAGATGACAATGTTAGTTGATCCAACACAGAACAATGCGCGTAATTGTTCAGTATTTGTTGCTGCAGGGCTGGTGGAGGATGGTGTTGTGCCTCAATTTGCAGCTGCAGTTGTCGCAGCAACGGATGAATTGCTGCAGCTCTTCACTGCATTGAGGTTATTCTTCTTCTGTGTCTATTTATATTCTGAACTGAAGAATCTCTTGCTCTTGCTCTTTCGTATATAGATTAGGTGGTTTGGAATACAGTTGAGTTGAATCCCTCCTTTATGGGCATCGACCTCAAGTATTGTAAGTAATCCTCTCTCCCTATAACTAAGCAAGTAATTAGTCATTGTTAAGTGCTTTCTGAAAAACGTGATGCATCCCATCTTCTGGTATTATTATTATAAGTTTATTTAACAAATGGTAATTACCGTAATTAATCTAGAAACTACAAACGAGTTTGATTACTTAATGCGATCAAGCACAGATGGCTGGCTAGTCTTATAACCGTTGGTTGGGCCCCTCTTACAAGACGTCCACTACTCCCCTTTCTAAAATGGAAAACAAACCTTGCATGAATTTAAGACATTCTTAAAAGTTCCCAAGTTTTTATCAATTCGATCAACTTCTGTTAATAGAAAAGAGTTGAGACTTATTAATTTATCTGTTCACTATCTTAAAACTTAGTATGATAATGGAATGCACGTCTAAGAGTACATAGTGCACGTCCACCAACTCTTTCATCTTTGATAGGAAAAAAAAAACCTTAATCTAAGGTCCGTCTATATAAATGGGCTTCATAAAATCGGCACTCACAACCTGAACTATCCCGATCCAGGAAAGAGAAAGGAGCAAAACAAAAAATGGCGGCAATAAGAATGGTGTTAATTGCAGCTGCAATTTTGCTAGGTTGCGCCAATTTTGCGATGGGGTGGAAGGAAACTGGGGTCATTCATGTCTCCGGGAAAGTGGTGTGCCAAGATTGCACCAAGTCTTGGCAAGAATGGGCCAAAGGCGACACACCCATTAAAGGTTTGTCCATCCAACTATTCCTCTCGTGTTTAGAGTCGAGTGTTATTGCGTCTACTTATGAGTGATTTTTTTAATATTATTCTTCTTCTATTAGCAAGACTTAATATGAAACTCCTTTAGACAAATCGAAATCACTTCCTAGTTAGATTAATTTTTGTCACATCGTTTGACTTTCGATATAAAAACCAATGAATAATATATTAACCTGGAGTTGGTCCAATTTGTAAAAAAAAATTTAATTCAATTTCAAGCTTCAAGATAGATGTCGAAAATACTTGATTCTAAATATCAGAGATAAACGAAAAAAATATGTATACTATCTTTGCAGGTAGCAAGGTGTCCCTGACATGTACAGACGAGAGGGGGAGGGTAATGCACTACGACAGCGACATGACCGACTACAAGGGCCAGTTCGACATCATCGTGAGCAAGTACCTTAAAAACGGCAAGAAACTAGACGACAAGTCGTGCAAAGTGAGGCTCCTCTCCTCGCCGGACGCCACCTGCAACGTCCTCACCAACTTCGGCAACGGGAAGTCGGGAGTCAACCTTAAACGGCCGACGACGGTGTACCCTGACGCCGCCAAGTACATGGTCGGCCCGTTCTTTGCAACCTCTCCGATGTGTCAGCGACCAAACACCGACCAGCCCCAAGAAGGCGGAGTTGTGCCCGGAGGACATTGATGTGTTGATGTGGCCCCACCTATTTTGTCTTGCAATATGTTTAATTTGCTTGTTTGTTTTTGCTGTATAATTTTCTGCAAACCATGCGAGCATGTTGAGTTTTGTAATGGCTCATTGCTCATAATTTTATGATTTTAACTATAATTATATATGCTTATAACTCTCTTCACATCGAGTAATGGAAATTCATGATTCAATTCCTGACTATTTAATATTAGTGTAAAGATTTACTTCTTAAATAATATTATTTAAAGCGAGACACATCATTTTCATACTTTTTTATACATAAAATGTTATTACATATCAAAAGGTTATGTCAAATGTGAGCGCACCAATAATACAGTAAGCACTAATTATCTTGGAAAAAGTCTAAAAATATTCAACTATCTACATATGTTACTAGATTGGTAGTATCTTGGACATTAAATCTTCCGTTTCTTGTTGAACCCTTGCTCCATTCGACTCAATTTTTAGACATTTATTGAATCAATTAATCTAGAATTAAATACATGATCTTTAAAATTTGACTTTTTAAAACAAACTTAATACTAATATATTTCTAAAAATTTAAACTCGACATTTTTAATTAAATTCACGTTTACGTTTGGTGTGCTCATCTCTAAGTATGTAAATTATAAGCTTGGAATAAACGAAGAAAAATTACCGTTGGGAGTATTGTAGCCACAAACTTTTCTACTAGGCATCCACTACTCCGAGTCCACGTGTCAGTGAGGGGGAGCTACCACGTATCAACTTTTGGACGACGAGTGCGAAAAAGTCCAGGTGGCGAAGTTTCCCCGCCGACCCGAAACCAACAGAAAAACCCCAATCGAAGGAAGGACCGGGAAACCCTCGCCTCCCGGTCAATCGTCGGATCGGAGCGATGGCCAGTCGCGTGGCGAGGGCACTCGCTTCCTCATCGTCGTTGATCCCTCGCAACAGTACTAGTAACTCGGCGGCCGGGAGGAGGTGGAGTTCTTCTTCGTCGTCTTCAAATTCGTCTGCCCCTAAGTCCGGCAAGAAGTTCAAGGATCGTCTCTCCGACGTAATCGACGCCGTGAATGATCGGAAGCTCCCGCCCGAGCTCCGCGGCCGGCGTGGCTCCGTCCGGTCTGTATCTCATCACCCGGCTTCGCCTTGTTTCCTTTTGTTTTCCCCTGCTAATTAGGATTAATTATTATCTCTGATAATTGGAAGTCTTTTTTAAGTCTCCAATCTAATTTAGGTCTTGTTTGGATTGCAACATATTAGTGAAACACACTGAAAATTTTAGTAAGGTAAGGATAGCCTCACTTAGTAGAGATGTATGTAGGAGATTAATGAGCACGAGAGGTGCGTCCATTGTCGGTTGATTCGAACCCGAGCGAATAGCACTGGGTTGGATGTAGATGATGATGCATCCTTTAAGAAAATGTGGTTGTCACATTACTAATTCTTTGGGTTTCAGCAACCTTGAACTGCGTATCAATGAGCTTGTATCGGATTGTAAGATTTCGTGCAGGTCGGAAACGGATATTATAAACGTTGTTGAGCAACGGATATGGCGTTCCATGGAAGAAGGAGATTTTGAGAATTTGCCAGGGAAGGGGAAGCCGCTTAACTTGAGTTCAAATCCTCATGCTGATCCAGCTGAGGAGACGTTGTACCGAATTTTGTCGAAAAATGGATGTGCACCGCAGTGGGTGGAGCTTAACAAAGAGATAAGGAGCAAGGTATCTATATGGCGGTCAGCTTTGAGGAAAGCCTGGACGACCAAGTGCAACGAGGAAGACTCCGAATGGATGGTGAGTTCGGAGGCTTTGAAAGCGGAGTTGCGGATTATCAATGATAAGGTGAGAGACGTGTCGATGTTTACCTCGTCTCTTTCCGTATGGTGTCATTGATACTTTCAGATTTGTTGATACATGCGGTTTTTTCGTTCCGGCTAACATTGACTGTGTAATCTGGTTTGCAGGTCTTCCGTTACAATCTTATTGTTCCTTTTGGCCGCCAGATGTTTGGTTTGAAGTGGGAAAAGGAGCTTGACCGCTTAAATGAACCATAATCCATGCCCCTTCTGCAAGAACTTTGGATACAAGGTTTTATTAGAACCAGTAATAGAAAATTCTCTCATACTTCTTCCATTGTCTTCATGGCATACACATTGTTCAAGTTCAAACCGAGTATTATTCTTGATTGCAACGATGGATGTGGTTTAAACCTTTAGACATACACGCTTAGCATCGTCGACACCTTCCGTTTCGTATCGTCCTCTGTCAAGAGACTTAACTTTTGCTTTCAGAGTAGTTAATGGCCGATTCATTCGTGGGAGAACAAGAAATAATGTTTGGGCAAAGAAATATCTACTGGTACTAGGAACTCAATTGGAGCTGTACAATACTGTAGTTCTTGGTTTTTCTGAGAAGGCAAGCTGTACGTGATCACCGGGGAGCACAAGGGAGCAACAAAATCATGTGAATGAATACAGATATACAAGAGAGAGGGTTTTATTTTTGTTCCTGACAAGAAAAAGAAGGGGGTCGATTTTCGAACAAAGGAGGCCGGCCGTCGCTGGGAGATGCCCCTCTCTCACAACTGAAGTCGATGCTCGCCTGCGAAATTCGACCATGATTCTCGGAAGTGGGCTTCCCTAATGCTTCAATTTCATTTCTGGAACATTGTAAATTGAGGAGATGAATGTGCCTTGATTCCTTCCAAAAGAGCTACGCCGATTAGATAATCGGTGAAGTTTTAGCTGCAAGGTGGACGAGCGCTCTCCGGTGGTAAGTGGTACGAATTTTCTTGTACTTCTGCACAAAAGGACCAAGATCCATCTCATTGTCGAGGAGCTGCTGGTGCAGGCTTTCAGATTCTTCTTCTGCCTTGTTCATAGCGTCTGCCAGCAACAAGATTTTAACATTTTTTTTCAGAATAACGAAAACGAGAGGTGTTGATCAAAGGATGGGAAGTAGTATTATTCCACACCTTGAAGTCTATGAATAAGGGAGACAGGTGCACACGACCTCAAGAGGTCATCTCTTTGCCTTTCAAGCTCGCTTAATTTCTCCTGAGCTGCAGCCAACTCAGTTGTTCGTATTATCCTACACTGCAATGTTAAGAGAAGTGATTTTCGAAAACCTCGGATCAACGTACCAATGAAACATAAAAGCAAGGGAAAAGAGTCTCACTTGGTTTCGTAGCTCCATTATCCGTGGCCCCTTATCCAAGTTGTCTCCTGTTGTCAAAAGTAGGAGAAAAACGAATGTCAACTATTCGAAAGTACAATGGCTCAAGACTCGTAACATTAAGGTACAAAGATCTAAGAACTCACTAGCAAGCTGAAGTGTTTCCTTCCGAAGTTCATCTCTAATCTGATCAAAAGAGAGAATCAATGATCAAAAGCACTGGAAGTGTGTGATATATGCAGCCAAAAATGAACTCGATCAGCAGATCTGTTGTCACAGATTAACATTAATTGTATGACCTACACAATAATGACATTGGTGGACTTTACATGTGCTCCATACTCGGGGTAAAACGGGGACATGGTTAACATTTCAATTTCTCCCTATTAGCAACGTTACCCTACATAAATCAATCTATGCCAAAGCCATAACAGGAGCAAAAAACTTCACCGCGTCTGACTTCAAAAATCGACATCCATCTATCATGTAACACCTAAGCTCAAGTCATTTCTCCCGTTTTGGGTTCCATCTTAACATCAAATCAGACGGCACCATAATCCCAGTTTACCAACAACAATAAAACGCTCCATATGCTCCTCATTCTAACAGCACAAACGAAACGTCGATACAAAAGAAGACCCCGTGGTAAATCAACATACTTGTGCTTTCATGTCATTGATGATTATCAGTCACAACAAACTCTAATTCATACGGCACTGAAATCAAGCACAAAGAAAACTTCTGGGGAGAAAGCAGAGGACAGACAAATAAACACTTCCGCGACTTACATTGTTTTGAATTTTGACTTGATCAAGTGAAAGCAAAAATTGGTAGTACGCATCCTTGTCGGACAACAGCTTCCGCAACTCGTCAACACTATACGAGTGAAAAAGCGATCAGGTAAGGTAATGTGCAAGCACATGGCTGGAAATAATATTCAGCTAGCAATCCACAGACCTTTTATCTTTGAGAATAGCTATCACACCAGCCGCCTCAGTAGGCGAAACGTGCGAAGGCGAGGGTGGTCTGTCGGCCGGCCTCTGCATACCATACCCGCTGGACGAGCTGCCACTCGGCGTGGCAGGGCGGGACGACGTGGGGGAGTTAATCGCAGGCGGAGGGTACCAAGATTGCGGCGCAACCTCCTGCGGACGAGCTTGGGGCTGCTGCTCCTGGGAATTCCTAAACAAACAAAAAAAAACAAAACGATCATCACCAAAACCTAATGTTATAGCGAAACCTAAAACTATAAAAAAAAGAATTGAAAATAAATGAAATTAGAGGGGGAGGGATTGAGACGTACCAGAACTTAAACATAGCTCCGGAAGGTGATTCTCCACCGCCCGATCGAAAAGATGAGCAACCCTAAGATTGGAAAACCCTAGAATTGGGGAGGAGAGCAGATCGCGAAGATGAGGATTCCCTCTCTTTTCTTCACCGATGACCGCCTCTAGAATATACGTGTTTTTTATTAAAAAAAATTTGTTGGTTTCGATGTTGGTGGTCGACGAGTTTTTGTACCCACGACAACGAGTTCTTCTTCTTCTTCTTCTTCTTCTTCTTCTTCTTTCTCGTGGCGTGTTTTAATCGGGTTAAGGAAACTTGTATCTGGAAAGCAACAAACGGGAAGCAATCGTTGTGGGCTTGGATTTTGGTGGGCTGGATTAACGATCGTTTTGAGGCTCGGAGTTGAGAGAGTTTCGAGTAGTTCTTTAACTTTTTATGTACTTGATCAACGAAACATTAAGATATTTAATAATTATTTTTGAATTACATGATCATATTTAGGGATGGCAGGTCGGATTCTGAGGATCTACCCTGTCCTGTACCAGACGGGTTTAGGACTCGTTGACTTTAACCGGGTTTAGACCATGATTCTTATTTTTCAAAAGAATAAGGGTATGGATATGGGTTTATAAGACCCTGCTCGGATCCTACCCGAATTTTATAGAAGATCCTCCCAAAAAATCACTAAACTCTTTGCCTCCATTAGTCGTGCGATTTGTGTACCAGATTTTCTTAGGAATGTCACAAATACCCAGGTTTTCATTTTCTATGTATCAGTCTATTCATTTTTATTCCATTATATTTTTTAATAATTAAATTAGTGATCTTTGCTTTGATGAGAAAATATGTTGTAAGATAAGGAGTACCTATTACAAATGCAGTGAAATTTTTTTATGTATGAGGTGGAACATTTATTACAAAAGTGGAACATTTAACTAGTTCAACGTAGACTAAAAAAATCATCACGTAACCTTCTTTTTATTTTCTTAAACGTACAGACAATTAGATATTTTTATGTACGAGGTCTATTGCTTATTTTCTATTGTCTAGGAAAATTTATATATTCACTTATAAGTCAAAATCAATTACATTTAAATTACTCATAGATACAAAAGATATTCGATTAATTTACCCAAAAAAATATCCGATTACATATTAACTTAGATTATGAAGTTCAATTTTTCGTAAAAGAATTTTAAATATTATGGACCCGAGAGTTGACCCTGATCCTGACCGATATTTTAGGACGCATATCCTATCCGAATTCTCTTTTTTAAAGAGGGTAAGTACAAGGATATGGGACCACCCTAAAAAAAAGGCAAGAATCTAGGTCCAATTGTCATCCCTAATCATATTTCAAACAAAGTAGAATCAAATAATTTGGCCCAATAAAATTTTAGAATATCGTTTCCATCTTTTTCATACATAAAAAATTTAAGGATGATAAACAATGACCGGAAGTCCATAATACGATTATATGTCATCCTGTTATGTTTTAATTGTTTTGCAATCAGGGTTTTATTTTTATTTTTTAGTAGGATAGATGTTTATATTTTTTGAGTTTTCTCTTTAATTTTATATGGTAGTTAGGATTTTATTATGATTAATTTATTGAATTACTATTGTTAATCAACTTAAATTATTTACGCACGTATATATTAACAAAAAATAGTTTACTATTGAAAAATGAGATTTTAAATGATGTGTCCTAGCATCGTAGAAATAAGGAAAATATAATAAAATTTGATTTCAATAGAAATTAAAATGAAGATGATAAATAGTGAGAAGAATGAAGATGATACTCACAAACTGACCGGCCCCGCGAATCCAAGAAAGGCCAAATTCTTGCGATAAGCTGCGAATCCTGTGTAAGGACGGCCCATTTAAACAGAATTGGAAACATGGCAAATGCAAAATTGGCAACTCGGGCGCCGCGAAATTTTTCCTATAGGCCCATGGACAGGACAAGTTTTTTTGGTGATAACAGGACAAGTTATTTATCTCGCGATCGCTGAGACGGTCTTGTTCGTAAAATCCGAGCAAGTGATAAGGATTTTTCTAATTATAAATTATTAGGAGAAATATACCTATTGGTATAACGATAAATGTATATGAGAGTCTGAGTCGTTAATGCACATGTCTCGTGATTGCAGGTTTGGTTCTCTAGGGTGGTGTGGGTTTCCTTTTTGCCACGTCCTCCACGGAAATTCTACACAGAGACTGACTCCCGCCGTTGGCTCTGGGTCAACATTTCATAAACCACCGCTTCCATTGATTGCCCATCGTGGCTGCTTGCTCGTGGCTTTGGCGATGGCAGAGCGACTCTGTCTTTCGACCAGGCACCACTTAGCCCCCCCCCCCCCCCCCCCCCCCCAACCACACATCACTTTCACAAGCACGGGAGTTTGCTCGTGTCCTTCAAATTGATTTACAAGGAAAAATCTAGGTAACCTGAATCTTCGCATGCCATACGGAAGGTCCAAATTGTCAGAATTTGGGCTCGAATATAAATGGGTATCAACGGGCCTTGCGTGATAGAAAGAATTCACGTGTCCTGGTGGACCGGAATACTCCATTACTCCCCGTCAGGAGATCCTAGTCTCCTGGAACCGACCTGCGGTAGGTTTCGTCAAGCTTAATACGGATGGAGCTTCGATGGGCAACCCGGTTCCTGCTGGGGTTGATGGCGTTATCCGCAACTGGGGTGATTTTTTGTTATGCAGCTTCGCTAAGGGCTGCAAAGCTCTGGGCTTTAATCATTGGGCTTGAGCTGACTTGGGGGAGGGTATTTCGGAGGGTCCTGGTGGACTCGTCTCTGGCCATTCTCTGCGTCGAACAACCTGTTGACCGGGCCGTCCCCCTAGCTACTCTCATATCGAGGGCGAGGGAGCTGCTAGCAAAGGACTGAGAGATTTACCTTCATCGTGTGTGGCGTGAGGGCAACCGGGTGGCGGATGCTCTATCCAAGATTGCTCTCAAGATTTTCTTTGAGTATGTTATTTTTGATGTCCCCTCGGACTTTTGTATTGATGAGTACTTGGACGACTTGTGGGGAGTTAAGCTCCCCCAATGTACTCGTATGTTTAGAGTTGTTGATGGCGCTGAGCCAATGGGAGATTTTTCTTCCCGAGATATGTTACTTAGTGACAGTGCAAGGCGAGGTTATGCAATACACCAAATGTCAAGAAGAGAGTTTCCTTCCCGATGTACTCTTTCTCCATCACGAATTTTTTCCGCCTGATTTTCTCGTGATAGGATTTTGACGAGGCCGGTGGTCGCAACCTTACAAGAGGCCGAGAGTAAGCCTTGCACTTAGTAAGATGTAATTGGCCATTTTGTTTATATATTTGGGGCTCTTTGCCCCTCCGCTTCCAAAAAAAATTAAAAAATATATCAGAAAAATATATAACATTTCATATGAAGTATTGATTTATTGATTAATTAATATCTTTAAATTAATAAAATTTAATGGTCCAAGCATCGTTAATGTATAGAAATTTTACTGTATTTGTGATCTAAAATACCTCCCAACTATATAATGTCTTTTTTCGGCAGCGAGAAAACATGCATATCAAGTACACCAATTGATTGGTATGAGTGAATTAAAATCTGATCTAAAATGATTGATTTATTTATTCCAAGCAATTTATGTGATAGATTGTCCTTAGTATAATATATTATTTCTTGCTATGAACAATATAATATTGCTAAATATATTTAAGATGTAACTCTCTTAGTTATATATTTTTATTTTACGATTTGAATTCAATAATTTATTTAAAAAATCTAAATATTTTACTACAAATTTTCGCAAGTTTGCCGGGGTTTATACAGAGATGAGAGGGCAATTGGGCCCTTACGTCGCGATAAGTGGAAGTGAACTATTGAAGAAACAATTTTTTTTGTTCGGCTTCCATCCAAAAACATATAAAAGAGGAAGACAAAAAAGAGACCAAAGTTGATATGAGCCCAAAGATGGCGGACCCAACAGCATTTTTAATATTGATCACACCGCCTTTTTTTGGCCTGATTTGACTTCCACATGGGATTCTCTCTGGTCCCAAACCGGCAGGCCAATTGGCACTCACCTTGAAAACCATAATAGACGAATTAGCCAGTCATTTTCGAATACTCTACCAACAGATGATTGCTGGTCAATAAAAGACATTTCCTTGAACCACGAGAAATCTCATACAATGTATTAAAAAAAAGGGCAAATTACTCTCACATCCCTAATCTTTAGTCACCCTCCCCCTAGGGTCCCTGACTTTTTGAAAATGATTGTCCCATCCCTAAGTTTTGATGATAATAGACTCGCGGGTCCCTGGCTGACGTCATCGTCTCTTTTTTCCATTTTTGGTCATGGAAATGACCAAAATACGCTTAAACAAAAAAAAATACATTCTTCAACCTTTGACTAAGAACAATTAACAACCAAAAAACAACACAGAAATAAGATCAAACTAACAAAAATCAAAATCAAGAACATTAAAAAAACTCGAAACCAGAAATTAAGCAAATCAAAATCGATGACGACGCCGCCTCACTCTCCTCCTCCGCCCCTCCCGTCCGATCTCTGTTAAACCTGATGACGACGATGCCTCGCTCTCTTCCTCCGCCCCTCCCTTCTGATCTCTGTCAAACCCAATTGTTTGATTTCTGGGTTCCTCGACATTGAAGGTGGCGAGATCAAGGAACTAAGACTCATCCTTCATCCCTCTCTGTGGCGACGACGGGAGGCGAGAACAGGCAGAGCGACAGTCTTTCCAAGCCATGCTCTAACCGGTTGTGGTCGGCCCTCAACTGGGATTTCCTCCCAAATGCTTAAATGGTTGAATTGGTGATTCCATTTAATTTCATATTAGATGAACTCCTCATGGACCAGAGGTGGAGAGTACAACGATAGAGAGGTGGTCGGAGGGGCCGAGGGAGATAAGCAACATCGAAATAATTGTTTGATTTATGGGTTGCATGTTCGTTCTTGAATATTCTGGAGGTCGAAATAATTGTTTGATTTTTGGGTTGCATGTTCGTTCTTGAATATTCTGGAGGTCGAAATAATTGTTTGATTTCTGGGTTTCAAGTTTTTTCTTATGTTCTTGATTTTTGTTAGTTTGATCTTATTTTTGTATTGTTTTTTAGTTGTTAGTTGTTCTTAGTCAAAGCTTGAAGAAGGTAAATTTTTTATTTTTGTTTAAGGGTATTTTGGTTATTTTTATGACCAAAAATGAAAAAAAGAGCCGATGACGTCAGCCAGGGACCCGGGAGTCTATTATCATCAAAACTTAGGGACAAAAAAATTATTTTCTAAAATCCAGGGACCCTAGGGAGAGGGTGACCAAAGTACAGGGACGTGAGGATAATTTGCCCAAAAAATCATGTTTTTAATCTCTCGTATTTAGAGTCGTATATTACAAGTAGGGATAATTTTTTCAATTATTTTTTAAACTATATATCTTCATATATGAATCCACATTTTTTACTTTTTCGATCAAAATTTTCACTTTTATGCAATTTAATTTGACTTTTTTAACCGAGTATTAACGTGGTTTCATTTTTTACCAAGGTTTAATGAAACCATTTATTTGCCACACAGTATTACCCACGCCATTCAACTATGCATACTATATTTACACCTTTATTTCGGTACTCTCCGAGTATAAAATTCAGGCACTTGATAAAATAACACTACCCACGAGATATCAAAACATTTTTTTTCTTGATTTGAACATAACTCGTGGAGCAAATGGAGGCCAAAAGTTCGTATCAATAATTAGGACAGCGAAACGGCCAAAACCTACCAACCCTTTTACCCTTGCCTTTCCGAGGCAGAGAGGAAGCTGTTAAACTATGTGCCATCACAACATTAAGAGAGTTTGCTGATCATATTTCGGTCGAATATGAAATAGTCGGCTTCGGTATAGCAGTCGAAAAATAACAAAAAAGTTGAGAGATATAGCTGGGTCCAAGATGAAACAGTGGTTTAGGCATGCTGTAGAGACTGGTCCAGAAGTTTCACGTGCCTTGTCTGCTCCCTCGTTCAATGGTCCTTTTGGACGATTATATTTCTACCTCATGATTGAAGAGAGAAGGCATTTACCATTCAAAAAGAAGAAGAGAGAAGGCATCTCTACGCCTCTAGGCTACCACTGTTTACTTGAGCTAGAGGGCACACTAGTTGGGGTCCGAGACCTGCCACGCCACGGTTTTGGAACAGGCAATTATAAAGTTTCAAAAAAAAGAATCTTATTCGGAACTTTGAAACAAAGTTCTTTCGGGTTCCAAGAACCTATTGGTTCAATTCTTTTTGCAAAAAAAATTAAAATTCCATGATTTATCTAAAGAATTCAAAATTTGCATAGTGATCTTGGGTCATTTGAATCTTAGGGCGGACTTCGTGTTTCACGGATTTTTGCTTTTTTGCGTGCATATACATATTATATGTATATATTACCAAGATCAATATAGTTCTACATTTTCAAAGGAAAAAAAATTTTCAAAATTTGATCCTCTCCGGTTCCACTACCCTCAATTAAGACAATCTCATAAAAGTTGGAATCGGAACCTTCTCGGAAGATCCGGGATGGTTCAACAAATCTTGCCCATGGTTCAGGGTTCCGTCCCGAAATCACCGGATAGACAGTTTTATTCGAATTGTGGCCGGGGCTATTGAGCCACATTTAATTGCAACTTGGATGTTCTTGAATTATAAACCAACCCTAATTCTTTTTCCAGTGAATAACACTAGTAATTGATCTCACGCCAAGATCCTGATCCGACAAGAAGTTATGGACTCAAATTGAATGTTGGAACCATATTAAATATCGGGTTTGGTTCGTTATATTTATTACGACGGAATGTGGTCAAGCTCAATAACGCGAAGAATCCGATCACAGGTGTTATCGTTGGCGGTCGACCAATAAGATATGGTTCAGATTTTGGTTAGGATTGGAGATTTTAAAGTGTAAACGCGATGCGTATTGCGATTCCATTTCCCCTTCCGGACCATACATAAGAGATTGCGATCCCCGTTTGGTAGTTGTCTTGTAGGAAAACTTGAACTGGGTAGTTGGTATCACTGATATGACATTGATAGCCTAAAAGTAAATATGATGACAATAATGTGCTGGACGTGGACATCATCATTTCGGGGTCGGCGTTTATAGGGTTACCGTCCACAATAAACAACGTGATTTATTAAAAAGGTGTCAAACCAAGCGTAATTGTATTGCATTGTCTTTTCTTGTTCGATCTGACTTAATTTAGTAGAATATTTGAATACCAACGAAGAAAGTGATTCAATCTGGTTGTTATTGGTTGATAGGGTAGTTGTTGTCTCTTCTCTATACGTGTTGTTTTTTTTTTGGAAATGGAGGGGAAAAATTTCTAAATATATTAAAGTCTAATAGTCAAATACATCCTATTTAGTGCAAGATCTCCCTCGACCTCTTATGAGATTGAAATCGCCAGCCTCGTCAATTTTTATCACGAGAAAATCCCGTAAAAAAAATCCGTGATAGAGAAAGAGTATCTCGGGAATGAATATCTCCTGACGTTTAGTGTATCGCTAAATTAGCCTTGCACCGTCACAAACTATTACATCTCGAGGGAAGGCTATATGTTGTGTATTAGATAATATGAGATTGTTTTTAGGCTCTTAGGCGAATTTTCCCTTAGGACTCGTATATTTGGAGTTTTGTACTTTCAGTACTCGAGACATAATTTTCTCTTTCGGCATAATACAAGATATGTCTTTTCAGAAAAAACCAACATAGAAAGTAAATGTAAGATTTTTTATATAATTGTTACAACAAATTGCAACGTGTTTCCTTTGACTCTAGTAGAAGTTCGATATTTCTACCAAAAAGGTAAATAAAAGTTCGATGCCAAAATTATAAAGGTAAATTACCCTTAGTTCATTTAGTTATAAAAGTTCGATATTTCACCCATGAACATGTTTATCGAAAATTTTTCTGATAAACATGGACTTGAAATCACCCAATTATCCTTTAGTTAAAAAAATAAAAAAGTCATTCCCTCTCTCCTCCTTTCTCCCCTCCTCTCTCTCCTGCTCTCTCTCTTCTCGTATTCAACCCATTTTCATCTTCAACCTTCCCCATCCCCAAGAAAATTAATTAAACACCCGAAATCATCCAATTAAACAACCAAAAGCATCTAATTAATTAAACACCCATGAACATGGATTGTTCTAATCCCGCTCATCAACGATGTCGAGGGAGCAGTAAACAACGTGGTGGAGCTTCAATGCATCGTCCGCTTCCGTGAAGCTTATATTGATGAAGGAGAACCATGTCCAGTAAACCAAAGACAAAACTTTGATTCTTAATTGGATGAGTTCCAGGCTTTTCAAGAATCTAGGGTTCCAGAAGCAGTGGCGGATACCGACTTTGGCTGTGGTACAGCGCTCGTCAATCAGAGAACGTCGTTGATTATGGTGACCATGTTCATGGGTGTTTATTTAATTAGATTTTTTTGGTTGTTAATTTGATGATTTTGGGTGTTTAATTAGTTTTCTCTGGGATGGACAAAGTTGAAGATGAAGATGGGTTGAAGATTAGAGAAGAGAGGGCAGGAGAGGGGAGGAAGGAAGAGATATGGAAGGATTTTTTATTTTAAAATTATTTTTAATTAAGAGGTAATTAAGCCATTTCAGGTTCTTCTTCGTGGGAAAATTTTTCGATTCCAACGACGGGAACTTTGAATACAATAAAAGTAAATTAGGAGGACCAAATTTTTGATTTCGAAACAGAAATTATAATTTAAGCAAATACTAAAAGTCGAGGTCAATTTGCCCAAATTATAATTCTCTGGTAATATTTATACGCATCACGACACTTCGAACCATCGTAGCATAATGATCATGAAACGTTAATGTTACATAATCTATTAGTTTTCCTTTGAAAACATAATTTAAAAAAAAGGTTTTAAAAAACCGTTATTTTTTAAATAAAAAAAACATAATTTGTAACAGAATGATGATGAAAACGACTTTGGGTCCCAACTTACAAAATATCAGCTTTATTATTTAGGAGTTCGCACCTAACCCAGACACTACAAGTTCGCATCATTGTAATATAATTATATCATTAGTATCGTTAGCATCGTGTTTATGAAGATCTCATGTTTAAAATTGACTATCAAATAAAATCTGACAATATCCGACTCTTAAAAAAGATGGTAATAAGTAGGCGAAAGGAAGAAATTTAGGGAATTGAATCATACAACAAGAAGAGGATGATGATTGAGATCAACAACCCACAACAAAACGATACCCCTCGGAGACCAAATTAAATACACCAAAAGAGAATTAACTCACTAAAATTCGAAACAAATCAAATCACAGACCCCAACTACTACTTCTCTCTAGTAGTCGGCGGTGGGGAGCTGCTCGTGGGTGGCGTTCCCAATGAAGACGAACTCGTAGATGAGCCCGGCGAGCCCGCCGCCTATGAGGGGTCCGACCCAGTAGACCCAGTGGTTGGTCCACGTCCAGCTCACGAGGGCCGGCCCGAAGGACACGGCCGGGTTCATGGAGGCGCCGTCGAATGCCCCTCCCGCCAAAATGTTGGCGCCAACAATGAAACCGATGGCGATCGGCGCAATGGTCCCGACGTTGCCCTTCTTCGGGTCGATCGCGGTGGCGTAGACGGTGTACACCAGCCCGAACGTCATCACGATCTCCAAAACGACGGCGTTCCACACTCCCACGCCTGAGGATAGGGCAAATGCTGACGTCGTCTGCGTTCATTTCCACGTCATCAGTTAGTTACATTGCCCGTTATGCACGTAAATGGTATTATGTATTAGGGTTTGAGAATGATTATTACCAGGCCACCGGTGCCGTACTTGAGGAGCAAGCAAGCGGCGGTGGAGCCGAGCAGCTGGGCGATCCAGTAGAGGATCCCGCGGAGGAGGGTGATGTTTCCGCCGAGGAAGGCGCCGAAGGTGACGGCGGGGTTGACGTGGCCGCCGGATATGTTGGCGCCGACGGAGACGGCGACGAAAAGTCCGAACGCGTGCGCGAGGGCAGCTGCGACGAGGCCGGCGGGGGTGGTAGAGCCGTTGTCGGTGAGCTTGTTGAAGGCCATGCCGGAGCCCTCGCCGGCGAAGACGAAGATCAGCGCGGAGAAGAACTCGGCCAGGGCCGCCTTGAGGGCGTCCGGGTGGGTGGCTTCCCTGGGGTGGCCCACGGCGATGTTCCTGATTGGCATCGTGTGAAATTACCCTTTTGGGTCTCCGGCGAACTAGCCTTGGGAGTAGGAGTGTGAGAGTGGGTGGCTTTGAGCTAGGACAAGTCTCCACTTCTCACTTGGGGGTGTTACTTATACGGACAGTTCGGTCCGAGAGAGAACCGGCATGTCCGGTTGCCGGTAAGAGCGACGTGGGGATATTTTTATCAATTAATTAAAATTCGAATAAAATAAGATATTGAGAAAAATAACTAAATTATTTTGATAAATATTTAATATTATTTCAGTTCGAATCGGAGAATGTGAGAGGCCTTATCTACCGCTAACCGGGAGTGTCAGTCCAGCGAAGCGAAGCGATGGGGCTAGAATAACGACGCGTGTAGGTCTGCGAGGGGGGACACGTCACTTTGTGCTTATTTGTAATTTGGAATTATTATTTTTTTCGGACCAGGCGTCTCTCGAAGCATCGAAAGGATCATCAGCGGATTGTTAATTGCGGGTTTTGGAGTAAATTAATATTAGGGGAAGAGGATTAATAAGAAAAAGATGGACGAGCACAGCACTACTGAGCTTGTATAATTTTTAATTATGGATATAAATATTGCACAATTATAGAGTGAGACATAATGGGATGGTGATGGGATCGGGAAGGATTGTTCTGAAAAATTGTTTATGGATATCTTCTCAAAAGTATATTATATATTAAAAATATTCCCTGATAAAATTAATTGACTAAAATTTGTAAATTTTTTACTTTATCAATTTGCAGTAAATTCAAGCTACATAATCGACCCGTAATACAATAAATTTGGGAATCTCTAGTATTTATAAACTAGTCAATTACTTACAATTGACTATATTGGCATTTTTTTTACAAGTTCAAAATTTGCATCCCCATCCTATAACCGCTAAAATTAGGTCTCAAAGGAAAAATATTTAGGATGACAGCCTACCAAATGGAATAGAAGACAAAAGAATTATGAAAAATATATGGCATAAAAAATAGAACCAGTCCTTTGTAGAACTAGTCAAAGGGTTATAGCCTAATGACGCAAGGCGTTATAAATATCTTAGAGGTTCAGTGTTAAAATTCTGGCATTGTTATGGTGTAAAAAGTCTACCTTTCACAATTTTTTTTTTACACAATTGGTACATTCGTGTTTGTTTGACAAAATGTTATCCATATTTTTGAATTTTATTTAACCATTTTAGTTTGCCCTAACTCTCCTTCAGATGGCAATTACAATTAAGGGATAGACCGGAATGACAAAATTCCATATCAATCATATAGCTTGGGAGCTCTTTTCTTTTTAGTCTTTTGACAAAATGGAAACTCTAATTAATGTGTCCCACTGGGAAGCAAATCCGAAAGTTTGTGCTTTTCGCGAATTGAAACTTGACAAAGTATGCGATGAGAATGAACCTAGCTATTATTTAATGCAAAAAAGGCCAAAATTACTCATGGATTGACCTGATCCCCCAAAGTTAAAGAACATTATCTCGTAGGCAATCCGATCAGTTTTGTTTCTATTAATCCAAGATATGTATGGAGATGATCAGATGATCTGTACACGTTTTTAAGAATCTTCAATGGATAAACAAATTATTCGTGACACAAACAGGACTAGTTGTCTAGTTGTTTATATCAGCTTGACGCATAAAATCATTAAAATGTGACAAAAAAACTCAAAAAAAATTTAACACCGCAACATTTTCAACAATCGAACTCGTGGTGTAACGTTGGCACATATATTTGATTTAATTAAATTATTAACTTTTAATTTAATTGGCATGGAATTTCAATAGTCTTTCTTAGGGTGTCCTTTGTGACAGAGGGTATCATAGATTAGGATATAGCGATTTAGATTGGCTCTATATTACTATTATTATTTTTTATAGGAAAAATTGGCTTTATATTCTATGTGGGTTTTAAATTTTGAATTGCCAATAATTGAAGGTCGGCCGAGTGGAGTGAATTACAGTGGGATGTCCATTTCGGTGCTCACTTTTCACCGACAATTTTCGGCCCCAGTGAATTTTTCTCTAACCTTTCTTAGTTTAAAATGTTTTCTTTTTTTTCGGATTCTAGGATCGAGCGCTTGATATATATTTATCAAAATACAATTACCAATACTCTTTTCGACGTGGGTCACCATCAACATCTAAATACAGTTCTCCTAATCCTTCCTCCTCTTTCTGCATAATGTTCAAATTAAAATTTTTTACCACTCGAAACAAATTTAATGGAGCCGAAATTAGCTAGTTTGAGCGTATAGCATTTAGTGATAAAATAAAACTTTTGTTTGATTAGCTAAGTCCTCAAAGTTTTAATCAAATTAAGATATAAACTTTTGTTTGTCTGTTACGGATGATAAAGCAGGTAGACATGTCCCTCATAGTCGACGTCGTTTAGTTATTAATTCACGTGCTCCTTGTCCATGAATACCGCTTCCTACTTGGCACTACAGTACTGATCTCGCATCAGCTAATTAAAGTGCTTCCATTTATAATGATAGTACCTTTCTAAAAAAAAGGTATAATGATAGTACGGTATTATACACGCTGTGAGATCATGTATTATTGTTGAGATATAAAAATAATCTCGACATTGTCAATATATTTTGAGGTACCCGGTGTGGTCGCAAGGTGATCGGGTGACCGGTTGACCGGTGACCGATGTGGTCTGAGAGTGATCGGTGGGTGCTGTTGTCTCAAAGCAATCACTTCCGGTTTTGAGTTGGAAAGAGGTTGTCGATGGTCTTCCCTCCATCGAGTCCTAAGATGGTCTTACTTGGTCGAAACCGGTGATGATAGACGGCTTCCAAGACCAAAGCTCCCGGTTCGGTCAGCTTCTCGCCTGCCTGGGTAACGCTCCTCAGTAAAATACTCATAACTTTCTATCTGTAGATCAAAATGAGACGATTCAAGTTTCTATGGAAAGCTAAGACGTGGATATACAATTCTTTAGTTTACAACATTTTCTGATTCGGAGCAAAAGGAGGTCAAAAATATAATATAACGGGGATATTTGCTCTGAGTTCGAAGGTGGACGCCCCATCCGTGAAGTCAGGGTAGGCGTCCCATCCTTGAAGTCTGAGTGGGCACCACATCCTTGAAGTCCGAGTGGATGTCCTATCTCCGAAGTCATCCGGGATGTCCAGGTTGTGCCCTCGAAGTTGGATGTCCGAGTGAACGCCGAGCTCTTCGGCTCGTGAGGTCGATATGTCCGGGTTGGACACCTCAGTCCGTGAAGTCGATATGTCCGGGTTGGACACTTCAGTCTGTGAAGTCGATATGTCTGGGTTAGACACTTCAGTACATGAAGTCGATATGTCCGGGTTGGGCACTTCGGTACGTGAAGTCGATATATCTCCGGATGTGCGGGAATCGGCTCGGGCTCGTCGGAACGAGGAGCCCGGGCGAGAGGTCTCTCTCCCCCACACAGGCGAGACCGAGCGAGGGCTCTTCTCGCTCACGTTGGTGATCCGGGCGAGAGGCTCCTCTCGCCCATGAAGGCGAGACCGAGCGAGGGCTCTTCTCGCCCACATGGCCGAGTCCTATCGGGAAACTCGTCCGACTCAAATAGGCGAGAGGCCGGTAGGAGGCACGAGCGAGAAGCTGAGTGAGAGGCCTATGGTAAGAGGTCGAGTGGCGAAAGGCCGAGCGAGAGGCCGAGTGGCAAAGGGCCGAGCGAGAGGCCGAGTGGCGAGAGGCCGAGTGAGAGGCCTACGGCGAGAGGCCGAGCGAGAAGCCTAAAGCGGGAAGCCGGGCGAGAAACTTAAGGCCGGAAGCCTAAGGCGAGAAGACGAGCGAGGAGCCTAAGGCGAGAAGCCGAAGGTGAGAAGCCAACTTGGACCCGAGCGGAAAGCTCATTTGACCTTCGTAGGCGGGAAGGCAATTCCGGGAATAGGTCCACTTTGGTTGAGGAGGCCGTTAGCTTGAGCCCATTTTGAGATTCACTTTGGGCCTGACGAGATGTCCGTCTTGGGCGATGACGGACTTGAGTCAAGATTTTGCGTGAGAGATTCGAGAAGGTCAAAACGATCTATGGTTTCCTAACTTGAGCTGAGATTCTCAATATTTGGCAAGACTTGGTAAGTTCCTCTTTAGGCCGCGATCGCTTGGTCATCACGTTTTGAAAGCTTCCTATCCGAGGATGGAATTTGCTCATTTAAGGAAGACGGCTTGTATTGAGCCGAGAGGATCCCGTCATGTTAGGAACAAATAATTTGAAGCGGATCTCTCGGGATTGAGACTTGGAGCCGAAGGTCTTGGAGGCGGTTTAGGATTTCCTATTGTGAAGGTGCGGAGGTTAGGTCAAGGCACTCTATATAAGGAGGGCTCGGGCGAGAGAACAGACATCAACATCAACAAACACAACCCAACAATTACTCTACTATCTTTATCGTTTTTCTTAGTACGTAGCCTAGCATAGCCGGTAGCCTAGCATAGCTTTAGACCGACCTTGGGACGACCACTCCGGATCCGTCTCGGGTTACTTGTTCTCTTTTCCCCGCAACAATTAGTATAAAATTTTGATACTATAACATTAAGATATTGAATTGAATAACAAGATTAACAAAGTATAATATACTCGTATATCATTAATGGATCATTTATGTAGTTTGATTTAAATACGAAAATTTGAACTCATACATATTATATATATGTGTGTGTCTCAACTACTCCTGAAATCTGTCGTATCGGATAAATTATGATGGCTGATATTTTATCGGTTAGTTTGCAAAGTTCCCCATCCAAAAGGTTATATATCCTTCAACTAGTTTTTTCAGGTTTTAATATTCAAAAACCTACTGATTTGACAAATTTTATTTCGTGCCAAGTAAAATTTTTTAAATGACAAAATTCTTCTAACGAGTATTTAATAATAGTACATTTAAAAAAGTTTATTCTCAAAATATGAGGTAGGTCAATTCTATCACCATTTAATTTAAGTATCTCTAGCTAAGAGCTCAATAACTTAAAGCAATGACTAAAATTGTTGGAATAATCACACCACGAAATTATTATCGGTTGGATCTAATATATATACAATCGAAAAAAATATCACCTTACAAGATTTCTAATTAATTCTCCTTTTCTGCGAATACGGCCAAAATGTTTCCACTTATTGTCTGCTGCATTTTCCATTACAGTAAAGGGCTTCCTCCACACACAAGTAGCTCCAATTTATCCTTTCACCAAAAATAAAAGTAGCTCCAATTTATCCCATCCGTAAAAAAAGTACTTATTAAAAAAATTATTCTCAAATTGATATTTAAAAGTTTTGTGAGAGCAGCCTCCTCGGGGGCATTGAAATGTTATTTATGACCCTCATTTTTTTTCTAAGTTTTGACTCCCTCATTAACTTCATCAACGATTGGTTAAAAAAATTCAGAGAAATCCCTAATATTTAGTACATTCAACAATTCATGTCATACGTGGATTAATCGTTGAGGGCATTTTTTAAAAATTTAACCAATGAGTCTTGAGTTCGAGGTTTTGAAAATGTATCAATGTAAAATATTTGTTAAAATTTTTTTGTCAACATCTCATTCGTTTCAAATCTAGATTAGTTAATACAGTAATATTCGAATACGATGCGATAAAAAAAAATTTCCTAAGGTTATTCATCTCTCCGCTGGAAAACAAGAGGGTCCAAGAATTATGCCATCTCCCAAAAATCTCAAAATCAATGTAAAAACCTCTTGATTTGATTTGTGAATTGGACGGCCAGATTATTATTCCTTTTTAAAGATCAAGGGAGAGGTTCCTTGGGGGCTGGGCCCCATTGTACCCTTTGATTCGTAATAACAGGTGGGCCTCAATTTGATCTCTCTAAAATTTGGTCGGTCCACTAAAAAAACTTGTCATTTAATATAAAATTCATCATATTTGATATTTTGAATTTTTTTTCAATTTGTTCGTATACCCATTTTCATGGTTCCTATTCAAATGACGTCGTCAGTTCTGGATTTTTCACTTTCACAATTGACAATCTGCAAGAAACTTGCTTTTTGTTTCTGCTTTTTAAATAAAAGTGAAAAGCTGATGAACAATAATTTTTACGCTATTGTTACGGGCAATCATAGAGTAAAAGAGATCTTTTCGTGACAATTTGGAAGATATCTTTTGGTTCAAAGTTAAATTTATTTTTCAATCATAATATTGGAAAAACGTTCACCTTATTACAATGTAATTTGAAATTTTTTTTAACCATACACTGTGTTTTTCGATTTTTCTTTTTTAGAAACATAAAATTTTCAAACTGACATCTTTACTTACAAATTTTTAAGGGATATGCTCACTTAATTACCATGTGATTTCACGCATTTTTATTAAGTACTATGTGGCTTCACTTTTTTCACTTTGGTGACAGAGATTTCTAAAACACTTTTGGTGGTAGAACTTAGAAGGTTTAAAATTTGATACTTTTTGTGACAAACTCTTAATCATGGTAAGTTATTTTCCTTTGGCTTTCATTGTTATCCACGTAAGTGTCACTTCATATTTCTCTAGGACATTTACGTGAAAAAGTTGGAAAAAAAACCTCCTCTTAAATGCTTAATCTCCCAAATCAACAAAAACGAAACGAAATATGACGTAACCGTGGAGCCTTAAGTGGGAAATTTTTTAACTTTTCATATCAGCATCACCTAAGATAGATAAATACGACGTGGTGATGATGTGGATAACCATGGAAATGACAACAAAGAAAAAACTAACTCTTGTTAGGAGTTTGTTATCAAGAGTGTCAAATTTAGGAATCTATGTCACCAAAGTGAAAAAAGTAAAACCACATATACTTAAGTAAAAATGTATGAAACTACAAATATTTCACCGAACTTATCCCTATTTTTAAGAACTTCTCATCAAAAGTGTCAAAGATTAAAACTTCTTTCACCAAAGAGGAAAAAATACAATGTAATTAAGTAAAAAGTGTGAAACTACAAAATATTTAAGTACATTTATCCCAATTTTTAATCATGATCGATTGTTTGTTAACAGGTCCGGTTGAATTTTTAGGTAGGTTTTCGATATCCTAGAACTTTTATCGAGATTGCCGATTATACAGTGATTAAAGTAGGTATTAAAGAAATACAGTGATTAAAATCGAACTTCACCTTTGTAATTTTTCTGATAGGGAGTGGGGCCCTAGAACTGAGCATGTGGTGGGACCCAGGAGTGGGAAAAAGTGGATAGTGGCACAGCTGTCCGGTGACGGGTTCTAAGCTTATAATTGCCTGACCAATCACATCTCCAGCCTGGTAATAACATGCTCTCCACATTTTCCGGGGCCCCACCTTCCATAAGATCACGTGCATGCCACCTCCTCTCAGGGAATACTAGATAGACCCAAAAGAAATAAAAACTATTTTCTACAGAGAACAAGTTTTATTACCGGAGAAATTTTGCAACACTTTTTCTACAAAGCTCGCAATTCTTAGGAAATCTGATTTCAAAATTGTTGAGATTGCCACACGTTGCGATTTTAGTGTTTTTTTATGTGTGAATAATTTGACTACTCATTTTTTTAAGATTTTGAAGTTCTCAGTCTGAAACGAAGACTATCATATTAGCATACGCTATAAAAATGACAAATTTTTGTTGGGTTATAAATGCATACTTTAATGCATTTGGCCCAAAATGGTAAGGCCCAAAGTGGAGGCCCAAAAGGGAAGTGGAAAGGTTGCAATCCCACATTGATTAGAGCAAGGAGGATTTCCTTGTTTATAAGGAATTTCCCTCCTTGCCTATCAACTTGATTGGCTACCCAAAAGGCTGACCCACCGCTAGCTGCCTGCGAGGACGGTGCGAAGCACCGTCCGAGCACGTGCGTGTGCGTGTGCGTGTGCGCATGGCGCATTGGACGCAGGTCGCAATGGGCGCTTTGTGGCGCACTTGGCACTTAGGGCGCGAGCGCAGCCAGTCAGCCTGTTGGCCGAGCGGACGCGTCTCTTCGGGGTGGCTGGCTGCCTGCCTCCTCCAGCCTATAAATAGGCCTGTCCCCCTGCCAGAATTCTCATCCCAGCAGCACATGCACCTTCTAGCATTGTTGTCTTCTCCTCTCCCCCCGTTCTTCATCTAGAAAAGAGTTCCGAAAGTTCTGGGTATATAAGGGTTCGCCCGAAAGTTTCGAGATACGTGTGCAACGGTCTTGGAAACGCCCTAAACA
Source organism: Hypericum androsaemum (assembly GCA_963995505.1). Lineage (NCBI taxonomy): Eukaryota > Viridiplantae > Streptophyta > Magnoliopsida > Malpighiales > Hypericaceae > Hypericum > Hypericum androsaemum. The sequence goes on along the minus strand of OZ023184.1, from coordinate 3,245,576 downwards.
GTCGTTGTATCTTGGGGACGATTGCCGAAGCCCGTACCGCACTGAAATATACGGGGCAATCTCGTCTTACGGAGAAAGTGTCCAACACTTGCCTCGACTGAAGAAGATCCTAATCAAGTACACCAACTCCTACAAACAACAATCGTAAGACGAGATTGTGTACTTGAAGATGGCATCGACAAGCTCAGCACCAGTGCCAGCGGTCCCGGGAACTGCCCACGCCGAAAGGCCGGCCAAGTTCAACGGTACCGAATTCAAGAGGTGGCAACATAAGATGTTGTTCTACCTGACGACGCTCAACCTGGTCCGATTCCTGAAGGAAGAGGCTCCGAAGGTAGCGAAAAATGAGGCAGATCAACAGAAGATCAACGCCCTCGATGCATGGAGTCACAGCGACTTCCTATGCCGGAACTACGTTCTGAGTGGACTAGACGACACGCTCTACAACGTCTACGCGGAAGCTAAGACCGCTAAAGAGCTGTGGAGTTCACTCGAAAAGAAGTACAAAATGGAGGATGCCGGGACGAAGAAATTCATCGTCGGACGATTCCTCGACTTCAAGATGGTGGACTCCAAGAAGGTCATTGACCAAGTGCAAGAGTTGCAGCTGATCCTTCACGAGATCCAAGCCGAAGGGATGCAACTCAGCGAGTCCTTCCAAGTAGCTGCGATGATCGAGAAGCTCCCCCCGCTGTGGAAGGACTTCAAGAGCTACCTCAAGCACAAGAGGAAGGACATGGGCCTAGAAGACCTGATAGTGAGACTAAGGATCGAGGAAGACAACCGAAAATCCGAAGTCAAGCAAGGCAAGGCCAACTCTGAGACCACCGTGCACCTCGCTGAGGGAAAAAGTGGCAAGAAGAGGAAGAAGTCCGAGGATAAGCAGAAGGAGCAAAAGCCCAAGAAGAAAAAGATCAAGGGAGATTGCTACAACTGCGGAAAACCCGGACATATGGCTAAGGACTGTCGCCAGCCGAAGAAGGAAAACCAAGGAAAGGCTAACCTAGCTGAAGATTTGTCCCAGATGGATCTGTCAGCCGTAGTGTTTGAAGCCAACCTGGTGGACAATCCGAGAGAGTGGTTCGTGGACACTGGAGCTACCCGCCACGTCTGCTCGGACAAGGAGATGTTCTCGAACTATATCCCGATCACTGGCCGAAAGCTGTTCATGGGAAACTCCGCAACGTCCAAGGTCGTTGGTCTGGGAAAGGTGGTCTTGAAGCTGACCTCAGGAAAGGAGCTGACCCTCAAGGATGTGCTGCATGTCCCGGACATCCGCAAGAACTTAGTCTCTGGCTCACTGTTAAGCAAAGCCGGTCTTAAGCTTGTATTTGAGGCTGATAAGCTTGTACTGACCAAAGCGGGTCAATTCATAGGAAAGGGTTATCTAGAAAGGGGGCTATTTAAGATGAATGTAATAACTGTACATCGCACCTTTAACGGTGAAAATAAAGTTAATGCTTCTTCTTACTTGGCCGAGTGTTCTAATTTATGGCATGGTAGATTAGGACACGTAAATCTAAACTCGCTAAGAAAGTTAGTAAGTTTAAATTTATTACCGAATCTAGAGTTCAACCCATCCGATAAATGTGAAGTATGTGTGGAGGCTAAATTGACCAAAGTACCTTTCCATTCAGTGGAAAGAAGTACTACGCCTTTAGAGTTAATTCATACGGACACTTGCGATATGAAACACGTGCAAACTAAAGGCGGGAAGAAATACTTCATCACGTTTATCGATGATTGCACGAGATACTGTTACGTATATCTCCTAAGGGGCAAAGACGAAGCTCTTGATGCTTTTAAGAGATATAAGAATGAGGTTGAAAATCAACTCAGCGTGAAAATCAAAATGATCCGAAGTGATCGAGGAGGAGAATATGTAGCTCCGTTTGAGGAACTCTGTCAAGAACATGGCATTATTCATCAGACGACTGCTCCATACTCACCTCAATCGAATGGCGTAGCTGAACGCAAAAATCGAACTCTTAAAGAGATGATGAACGCTATGTTGATTAGCTCGGGCTTACCCCAGAACATGTGGGGTGAAGCTGTGCTCTCAGCTAACCACATTCTAAACAAATTGCCACACAAGAAAAGGGATAAAACTCCATATGAACTATGGAAAGGAAGGAAGCCTTCCTACGGTTACCTTAAAGTGTGGGGGTGCCTAGCAAAGGTCGAAGTACCTAAGCCTAAGCAGGTGCGAATAGGACCCAAGACCATTGATTGCATCTTTATCGGATATGCGCAAAATAGTAGTGCTTATCGATTCTTGGTGCATAAATCTGAAAACCCTGAGATAAACACGGGAATGGTCATAGAATCAAGGAACGCAACATTTTTTGAAGATAGCTTTCCTAATAAGGAAAGAAAGGAAGCAAGTCCGAAGAAAAGGGCTCACGAGACTACGCAAGGGTCAAATCAGAAAGATGATGAACCTAGACGTAGTAAACGGATGAAGGTAACCAAATCTTTCGGTCCGGACTATCTAACCTATGCGTTAGAAGATGAACCCAGGACAATCCAAGAGGCATTGTCCAGTCCAGATGCTCCTCTCTGGAAGGAAGCTATCAATAGTGAGATAGAATCCATTATGCAAAACCACACGTGGGAAATCGTGGATCTCCCACCGGGCTGCAAACTTTTGGGATGCAGGTGGATCCTAAAAAGGAAATACAAAGCTGATGGATCAATCGACAAGTACAAAGCTCGATTGGTAGCTAAGGGGTTCAAACAGAAGGAGGGATATGATTTCTTTGACACATATTCACCGGTCACAAGAATCACATCGATTAGAGTACCATAGCTGTTGCAGCACTCTATAACCTCGAGATCCATCAAATGGACGTAAAAACAGCTTTCCTAAATGGAGAACTGGAAGAGGAGATATACATGGAGCAACCTGAAGGGTTTGTGGCTCCCGGTCAAGAGCATAAAGTATGTCGACTAGTCAAGTCACTATACGGGCTAAAACAAGCGCCGAAACAGTGGCACGAGAAATTTGACGGAACAAAGCTGTCAAATAGATTTAAGATCAATGAGTGCGATAAATGTGTTTACATTAAGGGCACACCTGAAGCTTACGTAATTGTATGTCTCTATGTAGATGACTTACTAATTATGGGAAGCAATAAAGAGGTTATTGTGAAAACTAAGAACATGTTAAAGAGCCACTTTGACATGAAAGATATGGGTCTGGCAGACGTCATACGGGCTAAAACAAGCGCCGAAACAGTGGCACGAGAAATTTGACGGAACAAAGCTGTCAAATAGATTTAAGATCAATGAGTGCGATAAATGTGTTTACATTAAGGGCACACCTGAAGCTTACGTAATTGTATGTCTCTATGTAGATGACTTACTAATTATGGGAAGCAATAAAGAGGTTATTGTGAAAACTAAGAACATGTTAAAGAGCCACTTTGACATGAAAGATATGGGTCTGGCAGACGTCATACTAGGAATAAAAATTTCTAGGAAAGCTGACGAAATTATCTTGACACAATTCCACTACGTGGAAAACGTGCTCAAGAAGTTTGAAGCTTTCGACAAACCTCCGGTTAAGACTCCAGTAGATCTGAATCTACACTTAGCCAAGAATCGAGGGGACCCAGTATCGCAACTGAAGTATGCGCAAATTATCGGGAGCTTGATGTATTTAACAAACTGCACTCGTCCCGATATTGCGTACTCAGTTAGTAAACTTAGTAGATTCACAAGTAATCCAGGAAAGGATCACTGGCTAGCTCTGGAAAGGGTTTTACGGTATTTAAAACATACCATAAACCATGGGATACATTATGCTAAATATCCAGCTGTATTAGAAGGATACAGTGACGCAAACTGGATATCAGACACTAAGGACTCCAAATCTACGAGTGGATACGTATTCACCATAGGAGGAGGAGCTGTGTCTTGGAAGTCCTCTAAACAAACGTGCATAGCTCGATCCACCATGGAGTCGGAGTTTATAGCGCTAGAAAAAGCTGGGGAAGAAGCTGAATGGCTTAGAAACTTCATAGAGGATATTTCGTGCTGGAGTAAACCAGTGCCTCCCGTATTGATACACTGTGATAGCATGTCTGCAATCGGGAGAGCACAAAGTACGTTGTACAACGGAAAGTCTCGACATATCCGTCGGAGACACAATACCGTTAGACAGTTGATCTCTAGTGGGGTGATCACCATTAACTATGTAAAGTCCAAGGACAACTTAGCTGATCCTTTTACGAAAGGAATCAATAGAGATCAAATGTACAACGCAGTAAGGGGAATGGGATTAAAATCCACACAATAAAGAACGTCCATAGCGGTAACTCAACCATGATGAGTGGAGATCCCACAAACTTGGTTCAATGAGACAACTAAGTTATGGAGGGTTCAGTGAATCACCTGGAACCTATCTCATTCTCAGAAGCTGCCCAGGTATTAACCTGCAGAGGTGTGGTAAGGATAAGCATTACGCTTTTAATGATTCCTATACCTTGATTAAGGTGGAGTATGGCAGGATACTCCTGATAGGAGATCACCTATGTAAGTGTGAAGTGAGGCCGCTTCAAATGGGAAAAACACTTATGAATCCAAGATACGGTCCATGGCCGAAACTGACACAACGTGAGAACCTAAATATACTAGGGTTATTATTGTGTAAATGTTATTGTCTTGGTTTACACCAAAAGCTGACGGTTCAAGACATCACGTTCACCGAGCAGCGAGTAAATCCGATAACATATTACTAGAGAAGGTTCAAAGCCGCAAGCTACCTGTCTCGATGCAATAATAACACGTCAGAACTTTCGATTAGAGTCTGCATGCATTAATCATCATTCATGTGGGGGATTGTTGGGTTATGAATGCATACTTTAATGCATTTGGCCCAAAATGGTAAGGCCCAAAGTGGAGGCCCAAAAGGGAAGTGGAAAGGTTGCAATCCCACATTGATTAGAGCAAGGAGGATTTCCTTGTTTATAAGGAATTTCCCTCCTTGCCTATCAACTTGATTGGCTACCCAAAAGGCTGACCCACCGCTAGCTGCCTTCGCACCGTCCGAGCACGCGCACGCGCACGCGCACGCGCGTGTGCGCATGGCGCATTGGACGCAGGTCGCAATGGGCGCTTTGTGGCGCACTTGGCACTTCCTCTCCCCCTGTTCTTCATCTATAAAAGAGTTCCGAAAGTTCTGGGTATATAAGGGTTCGCCCGAAAGTTTCGAGATACGTGTGCAACGGTCTTGGAAACGCCCTAAACAGTCGTTGTATCTTGGGGACGATTGCCGAAGCCTGTACCGCACTGAAATATACGGGGCAATCTCGTCTTACGGAGAAAGTGTCCAACACTTGCCTCGACTGAAGAAGATCCTAATCAAGTACACCAACTCCTACAAACAACAATTTTGTGCTAAAATTATCATATTGTTAGTTGCGAATGCCGTTGATTTATTTATTTTGAAACATTCAAACAACACAACAAAAATTAATTATGAACTATCACCCAAAGCAATGAAAAAGTATTTACTGTTTAAAAACCTCGCATCTATTGAAAATGAACTTTGTTTGACTTTAAAAACATATGCTCTTGGCAATTAGCATCCCATGAGAACAGATAATTCTATGATATTTATTACAGTCAATCCCGTGACTCAGTGCCACGTCGTTAAGACGTGTCAAGGCAATGGATTTCTCCAGAACACTTTCTGTAGGTACTCTAGAATTTGGAATTTATACCGCTAAAATCAAAGACCTTAATACAAAACGGAAATTACTAGAAACAGCATCAATACATCAATTTCCACTTTTCTCTGCAGACATTTCAGATTTGGTAATGAGTAATGACCTTCGCATACCACAATATTCTTTTGTATATACCACAGTCTAGTTCTGAGTCTAACAAAAACTTTTTATGTGTTCTTAATAATGATAACTCAAATTTTTTAATTAAATTAGAACGACCTTTTTACTAATTATTTTAAAATACGTTTCGGACGACACAATATATTGGAAACTGATTGATTTTATTGATCCCAAAGTAATTTGTAAGGAAATTTTGGATACTTGGTCTTGGGGGATTGGTTATAGCTGGGGACAAGGGTTTTAGGCGACACTTTCCCCAAAGGGTTTATGTAATTAGCTTGATGTATTATGGTATAAAATTATTTCCACCAATGTTAATAGACTTTTTTTATCGGAGTATTTTTTCTATCGCAGTTTTTTCTCACAGAATTTTACTGCGGTACAATTTTGACGATACTGACGATCGCAATTTCAAAAGAGAAAATTTTATATTACTTAGATTATAAATATTACTATTAATAAACTCTACTTATCAAAAATAAACTCCACCTTTTTATAATTAAAAATTTTACCGCTCAAAAGAAAACCCCAGAGGGATAGTTAAATCATCTGTACCCAAGGACAAAGATAGACACATATTAAAATCCTATGATAAGTACTACCTACAATTTTTTTTCTGACAAATTAAATTCCACCGTTATACTACCCACATCAGCAACTCATCCAATCTAGGTCACGGAATAAATTATTAATTTCTCTCTCTTCCATACCCAATTCCTACCCAATCCAATCCACTTACATATTTTCTACCCACATCAGCAACCCAGTTCACAGAATAAACAATTAATTTCTCTCTCATCCACATATTATCTACTATGATTTGTTTAGATTAAAATTATATATTACGAAAATAATCATATTTCAATAACACGATTAAATATTGTGATTAAGTCATAAAATTACAAAAGTAAAAATTGGAATACTAAATTAGATAAAAATAATTTAAGGTACAAATGATAAATTACGAAAATATGTTAAGATTGGACTTTATGTAGTGAAAGAAGAGAGAATTTTATATGGTATATGAAAATATGTTAACATTTGACTCTATTTATAGAGATACAAAATTTAATAAATTTTAAATTATTTTTTAAATTTATTGCTAAAGATAAGCTAACCATAAAAATATTATCCGAATAAATCTATTTTTACGAATAATATTATGCCAAGTGAAAATAACTAGATAGTTAGATAAATAAAAAAATTGATCAATCCGCTCGGCCGAGCGGATTTCATTTAACCCTTTTTTTTAAAAAAAATTAAAAAATAGGCCGAGCGCTCGGCACTGCTGCAGGCAGCCTTACAAAAGTGGTATAACAAAACCTCCAAAATAATGATCTATTGGTGGCTAATTTATTTCAACGAATTGGCAAAGTGCTTCCTAAGATTGCAGCCTTCATGTGTTGATCAATATATCTCTTGTCGGTAGCTTATATATATTTTTTATAAGTTTCGGATGGGAAGATTAGGCGATTCTAACAGAGGCGTCGAAGAATATCTTAAATTTGATTGATGAGCATCGGTCCAAAACCAATAATTGACGACACGCCTGCCTTTGATGCTTATCCACATAAGAAAAACCTAGCAAACATCATATTACTCTATACTAAAAAAAAAAAGTTTAGGCTCTGTTTGTGTTTGGCAAAATAGAAAAGTAGAAAAAGATCTTTACGTGTAATTAATTTTGTAAGAGAGTAAATACATGTTGTTTTGGTAATATTTGAGGAAGTTGCAAATGTATTATAGGATGTTTGTTTATATTTATGAAAAGTTTGTTACGAGGAAAAAATTAATATCATATTTCATTATAAATTGTTAGTTTTTTAAATATTTTATGAATGAATTTGTAGTAAAAAAATTACCATTAGATTTTTTTTGTAATTTATAAACTCTCATCACAAAAAAAAACTTCATCGTTACTCAAAAGTTTGGATGGAAGCACGTCAATTGATGGCAGGTAGAAATAATTTTTATAGTTGAAAGGAATGACGGGTAGACCTGACAAATGGATAATACCGATACACTTGCAATATTTTTCTTATCTAGTGACGAGTCAGCTCAATTTAGGATAAGGACTAGATTTTGTTTGAACATTTCCGATTTTTCAGGTGTAATTACAAAAATGCAATCTAATTTCGATATCCCCATGTCACGAATAAGTATTGTTTTAGTCATGGTTATAAAACCCGGTCCGGAGTTACGACCCAAAATTTCTACCGTTTTTTGGGTCGGTCGGACCAAAAATATTTTTTAAATATTTTAAATAATATATATACATATATATATGTAGGTTAAAATAGTCTTATTTTTCATAAAAAAAGGAGACTTAATTTTTTATCTATCCACTCTATAAATCTACTTATTTATTATTCTATAAACTTGTCAAATCAACTTTTTTCTCTCGAAAACCGCTCAAAAAAGCCAATTTTGCCCATTTTTGTATGAACCGGGTTCGACCGATCAGGGTGGACCTCAAAATCAACCGGTCAGACTAGATTTAGTCTGGTTAGTACAGACCCCGGTCAAAAGCCTAAAAATGACCCGGTCTTGTGTCCGATTCATAATCCAACCGGTCGGACCATCAGTCAGACCACATTTTTTAAAACCATAGTTTTAGTTGATATTAATTTTTTTACGAAGACGATTTGGTGTGAGTTGGTACATTGGAGGATATCTAGAGTTGGTACTCTCTAATTGGATGGGTCTTGCGAAGGGAGGAATGCTTACGATGGTCTGGTTCATAGCGTTCGCGGCAATGATGTGGAGTATATGGAAAAAAAAACCGAACAATTTTTTATGGATTGAAAAATGATAGCGAGTTTTTTATGCATTCTACTCTACACCATATCAAAGTAGATCATATGGACAAACTCGGTATCTATTCCCTATAATCAGGATTTGTTACTCTTCTTAGAGTCTGGTCGATAGGGGACGACTCTCCCAAAAGTGTTATGGAAATATTTTCCCTAATCGGACGTTTTAATTCAAGCAAATGTTGAAAATGGCAAGAATCGCAACTTGCAAGTCTTGGATGCCTCTTTTATCCAATGTAACCCTGCGTACATCAAAATGTTGGGCCCAATGGAGATTTTTCAGCTGGTAGTTGGAGCAACTCTCGAATGCCTTCATAAACCTGCAGGCCATTAAAATTTGTTTTCCTAAATTATCCTTTGTACTAAAAGCAAAAAATACCAATATCTAGCTGAACTGACGAATGCAGGGTCTGATAATACACGTCTCAAGAAATTTGCCGACCGGCGCAAAGCCCAGATTAGCCAGTTTAGTAGATGGATTGATAACGAGTGGTTTGATTAAAATTAACAATGCCCTTACCATCTTGATCTGTGCTTTGATTGAGGCAATTTGTTGGCTATATTCTTCTATTTGCCTGCATGATGCAAGTAAATTGTTGACTCCACTTGAATGCCGGACGTTCGCCAAAGACGAGACCAAATTGAGATCGGTTTCATGCACATAAACGCAGAAGCAAGTTATGCATGCGCTAGGATTTTGCGATACCTTTTGATCCTCTCCTCCCTCATGGCTATGAATTTCAGTGCTTCGGGCCAGGTGAACTCAACGTGGAACCCCAAGCCAACCTCCACAAAAATGCGTCGCGTATCTGGTCTATTGGTGTGAAAAGAAAATCCAAAAACAACATTGAAGAGGACAGTACCAAGAACAAAGATCAGTCTTAGTTTTGAAAGAGAAAACAAAAGCAAGGAAGCCAATGAACTTACACATCAGCTTGCACATACACCTCGGAGCCAAGGTTGACCATTGTCCTGAGGCTGGTGATATCATTCTTCTCTAAGTTCTCGATGTTCCTTCTCAAATCGGAGCTAAGAACAGGGGGAGTCAAAAGTAGACAACCACACAACGGTTTGGCAACAAAACTTTAAATGTAGCTATCCATTTAGAAAAAAACCAAATGTTTGGGAGGAGTACTACGTAGGCAAACTCAAATACGAAGAAGAAGAAGAAGAAGAGAGGGACGAGGGGGAGGAGTGGGTTGAGTTACCTAGTCTATTTTATGATGCAAGGATTCTTTTCGTATTTGGTAAAATTGATAACGACAGCAAGAGATGATACTTAATCGAAATGCCTGACCAAGTGATTTCATCAAACCAGCAATTTCATCAAGTAATATTTTCAGAAAAGACCAATCATTAAACCAACAAGGGATCAAACGCATAGATAACATCAAAGGTAGCAACCACACAAAAAGGGAAAGGATACAAAATCTTCTGTTGTTCAAAGACCTTATCCCTGTGAAACAAGAAGACACATTAAGTCAATACAAAACCAGGAAAGGAAAAGAGAAAATGAACTTAAGTCATCCCATCCCCAGCCGATGATCCTAAGTCAGCCTCCCATTCATCACAACGTTATCCGCGGGGCAAATGATCGAATGACTAATTGCAGCTAACAACAAGTTATTTTATCCTACTCTGTCCTACCTCTTCCTCAGAAATCATAGATCAGAATGGAGAAGGCTCTCTTAAAAGCTAAACTATAACCTGCATTAAGAAAACAAAGGCGGAAACCAACAGGAGTCAAACCTTTCAGCAATGGCATGGACGAGGTCCGGCTTTAACCGTTGGTCTAGAAATTCCTCAAACTTAGTTACTTTCTCATCTCGGTAGTTTCCCATTACGGTTTTGCAATGACCAGTCACAGAGTGCACTCAAGCAGCAATCCCAGATAGAGCTTCACTGGGCAACAGCCTACGAACTCAGAATATGACCGGATGTTCACATAGCATCTAACATATTTATCAGCGCACGGAGAATATGAAATAGGTCAATCCTAGGATGCCAATGATCCACATGCCCCATAATAAGGACCAACGAATCTCAGCCAACCCTCAATCGTTCATTCACGGCTAATCGAATGAGGCTCGAGTTGGCCAGAATCTCATGACAGCAAAGTCACCAATCCAACAACACTTTCAAGCATGAAGACAACCAGCAAATACAAGCCAAAAAAAAAAAAGAACACGGACCACGGAGCACATAAATCAACTCGTCATCCCAGTGGGCTCAGTGACGAGTACATAACTCTACCAATGGTTTCAGAATAACATAAGATGATCTCGATCGCAGGTATAAGCGGCGCACTACAACAACGAGGTGGTCGTTTAAATTACACTAAAAAACCAACTATCGAGAATTCCTAAGAAAGAGGACTTTTGTCGAACAGCTTATCAGCACCAAGTGAAAACAAACACAAACATGAAAACCTAAAACAGCAACAGCAGTAGGAGACGAAAATCCAGTGAACCTACGTTACCGGCCAGCGACAGGGGATCGGGTCGGGTCGGGTCGGCTGGCCTCGACTGTGAAAGGGAAAGTAGCAAGGGGGGATTTTCAATTTTTACTCTTTGGGGCCTGTTTTGTTTCTCTCTCTCTCTATCTTCATGTAAATGTCTTTGGGCTCGCTCACCCCAGAGTATATTGGCCCAGCTAATAAAAATTCATTCCGTCTCGATTTTAAATTAATTATTAGTAATCGATGGTGGTACATATTTTATGATTTTTTTTATCAACACACCAGCTAGAGTTATAATCAACTATCCTCTTAATTCTTTTGGAAAGTAAATTTTATTTAGATTAAGTGAAAGAAGAATTAGAATTTTTTGTTCTCTCTTTCTTGATTATGCAATTTCATCTTATATTATGCTTATTTTTAATTGGAGAATAATAAATAAATTTTACATTAAAAAAAAATACGACTCCGTTTTGGTTCCCAAAATAATAAATAAATCTTTCAGCCGATGGACGCTAGGTGAGAAAGCCGAAGGCTATGCAAATAAGCAAGTTTGAAACCCTCAAGTAAGAAATCGGTAAGCAGAGGGGAAGAAACCTGAATCTAGACCCGAAGACGAAGGGTAGCCTTTTTCCCAGAGAGAGGAGACCGCATTCATCGATGAGGATGAGTTTTTGTAATAGTAATAGAAGTTTGTTTTGGTGATTGTTTATTTTTGATTTGGAATTTTTTTTCAAGTAGAGAAGAAGACCGACCATGCTCACCAACAATAAGAGGCAGGAGGAGCGAACCGGAAAGTACGGTACCCCTAGGCTCCAATACCTTCAGGTGTTCTCTTCCCCTTCCCCTTGTATTTTCCCTTCCTTAGATAGAGAATGTAATGTAGGTTTCTTTCTTATATGTTCGTTTTTCTCTCTCTCTCTCTCTCTCTCTCTCTCTTTTCGCCCGTTTCAGCAACTGGTGAGCCAGTTTCAGACCGCTACCGATGAAGGTACAAGTCTTGTTCTTTCCAAGAAAGATTCTTCCTTCCTTGTTTGTTTTGGTTTATACTAAGCTCCGGCGTCACGAGTATATGTGCGCACAACTTTAAAACCTTTGTGGCTGTGTTTGTCTAGATGTTTCTTGTATAAGCATGCTTGGACTCTCGATTTCGGGGCTTTTATTATGGATATTAGATAACTTTTCTGGCCGTCCTCGTTCCTAGATGAGCGGTCGCGGTCGTCTTCTCCCATGGTTAAGGATTTGACTCTCGTGGTTCTGCAATCTGCGTTTGAATGATCTAAATACCGAGTTCTGAGGTATTAATGTTGCCACCTGTCAATCATGTTATCCACTACCACTCCCTTTGCAGCTGTCAAAGGTTCTCAACATTGTACATGTCATTTGAATTTAAAGTTTAGATACAATCATCTTTGTTATGAGTTATGTTTTTCGGATATCTGAAAAGGTTATCCTTGTATTTGCAGAAACCAAAGAGAAGATTGTAGCTAATTTGGCAAACTTTGCATATGATCCTTACAATTTCGGATTCCTACGCCAGGTGAAATCTCTTTTCTCCTTGCTTGTGTTCTCCTCATCCTCTCTCTTTTTGTCTATTTGTTCTACTTTGGTACTGTAAACCTACTTTTCATTCTCTTGTACATGTTTTTCATTGGCAGCTCAATGTTTTGGAACTCTTCTTGGATTGCATAACAGAACCAAATGAGAAGCTTGTGGAATTTGGGGTGGGAGGTGTATGCAATTCTTGTGTTGGTAAGTTCATGAAATTTAGACATCGTTATTGAACCGAGATTTGTGCATTTGCTTATCAAGCATGAGCTCATTTTATGTTTTTCTTTCATTTTGCTTTACCTCATTCGAAAGGAATGAAGGTGTCTTATTTTCACTATTTGTATCTGCTTTTTTCTAGATCCAGCAAATGCTGCTATTTTCATTCAATGTGGTGGTATTCCACTCGTTATTCAGTGTCTCTCAAGCCCAGTTAGAAATACAGTAAGTTGGATATTACGTTTAAAATTATCTCTTTGGTTTGTTGTATCTTTTTGTAGGAAGCATTTTATGATTATAGCCAAGTACAGGAGATGGTTGTGATCTTTGGTTACTTTCGTCTGCATAAGATTTCTAATTACTAGTGCTCTGGTTGCTGCTTCTTTACAACCGGCTGTAAGCTCCACGTTGGATCTCCGGTGGGTAAAAGATATTTCTGTTGTGTGGTAACTGCAGGTAAATTATGCACTTGGGGCACTTTACTATCTGTGCAGTTCTACTGATAAGAAAGAAATTTTGAAGCCAGAAGTGATTGATGTTATAAAGAGGTATGCTGCCGCTGAGATGGTAAGCGTAAGTTTCAGTAATTTGGCTAAAGCATTCATACACAAGTATCTCCCAGACCACGAGTGATACAAGGCTCAACTGACGTACTTCGGGAAATTGGCTTACATTCTTGAAGCTAAATGTCAGTTTCACAAGATTAAAGGACAATTAGCACATTGTATGAGCTTGGGGACTCGGTTCCATGTACTGCTGCTGCTGCTACCACCTCAAATAATAAATTGTGGGTGGGTTTCATAGAATAACCTAAATAGGTTTTATGCTTGACAAAACAGAGCAGGACCTTTTGATATGGCTGCTCTACTTTAGTTTAAACGGCTGATTTTTTAGGTGTGTATATCCTCATTCTGGTTTCTGACTCCACCAAAGTGGTCAACTGAGTTCTAAGAATCAATTTTGCTACCAGATCTGCATTGTATCTAATGCTCTGCGCCTCCAACTCATAACCGTAGAAAACATCTTCATTTCATATGTGCATATCAAAGGTCTTCTTGGCCACCAAATTTGTCACAATCTTATTAATTAAATTCTTCCTTATGGAAGGATACTGGATTTCTCTGTCTTGACATATTTAGAAGTATCATGACTATCTATTGTATAATTCATTTTCTTCTAGAAAGAACATATAGTCTAGGACAAAACAAACTACATCGGACGACACAAAGTACAAAGCCTATTAACTAATTGGTTCACAAGGACTATGTATGATTTACGTCAGTTATACATATTGTATACCGTTCCATCAGCAAGCCCTATGAGTCATGCCAATTCTTCCAAATTTTAAGGATCAAACAATTATTTTTGCAAAAATTGGGTGGTCCACTCGTTTTCAGCCATCTAATTGGAGACCCGAGGTTTGCAATTCTGATGTAATTTGTTTTGTTATTGGTTCATAATCCTCTACGTTGGACTAAGTCCACACAAGAGTTAGAAAAGACACATCATATGCAATTCTAAAGATGCAGGCTTCTTGTAGGAGTTGTTATTCTTATGCAGAAAGCTGTTTAGTCCGAGGAGCGAAAACGGAAGGATTTATAAAGACAAGTGGTGAACACAAGCAGATTGAGAATTTGACAGGTAATCAGTCAAATGAATACGGGTACTTGTGATCTTGCATGGAGAGTCCTTGTTCTCGGAATTCAAGGATCTGCTGAATCTTTGTCAGCCTTTACTACCGTTCTTTGTTTTTTGTTCAGAACAAAGGACAAAGGGGCCATGGCTCTCTTTGTATATAACTAGGTAATAAAACCTAGGAGAAAGTATAGAAAAATTGTTGCCAGCATTTTTTATTCCAACTTTTGGCCTATTAGAGGTCACACATCCTTGGATAAATCATACAACTGAGGTGGACATCATGGTCACCCTCATCTTCATTGTCATAGCATTTTTAGTCGTTCAATCCCTCATTTTTATAAATGGAGGATGGTGAGTAATCATTAATGTAATGTTGAGTCTGGTTCAATATGCTTTGATTTGATCAAGCTTTCAATGCTCGGGAGTATCTTGCATGATCTCCCTCCGAGCAGAATAGATCATGCCCCGTTGTATTACAATGGAAATTGTTGTTGACGAAAGGGAGTTTATATATATGTAATTGGTGTTTTTCCTTCTCCTGCATAGGTATCCTTAACCAACCAACCTTCTTATAGGAAAGCCAGTGTAGATAGTAAGCAGTCAGTCTACTCCAGATTTGAGGAGTCCGGGTGAAGCTAGGAATATGATTGAGCCATTATATATACAAGAAGGGGATAATTGGGGAGATGCTGGAGGAATTGATTCCTTTTGTGCTGATTCCCCGTTGTTCAACTATGATGAACAACACCAGGCAGCGTTGCAGATCGGTTTATCTGTGGATGAACGCATGATTGATGATCTGAGATTTGATATGGTTTTCCCACAAGTTGAAGCAATGCCTGGATTACTTACCGACCTTGGTGAGAGAGAGGGTAGAATCCTGGAAGAAGTCTCTGTATCTAGTGAGAAGAATATGAATACTTCCCCTTTGGCCTCATTGGAGCTGCTGAATGAATTTAGTCGGGGGTTTAGGCGCCTTAGAAGTGATCGAAGTAATGTTCAGCCAGGGACTTATCAACCCTGCACAGAGGTGGTGTGTTCAAAACTATCAACTGAAGAAATCATGAGAATGGCAGGGGCAAGGTTCGTCCAGTCTTCAGCATCTGAGGCTGCCTCCACGCCCGACAATCTATGTGATCACTCTTTCTCTGACCTATCCGAAGAAGAAGCCAAGGATGTGCAACTAGCAGAGTTTCTTCTGGCTTCAGCTGAGAAAGTTGGCAAAAAGCAATACGAAAGGGCAAGCAGATTGCTCTACCAATGCGATAGCCTGGCTTCCAGTACAGGAAATCCTGTCCGGAGAGTAGCGTACTACTTCTGTAAAGCTCTTCGAGGTCAGATCGATAGAGAGACGGGAAAGATGAACATCAACGGTTTTGAGGAAGAGCAATGGGTTGATCATGACGAGGTATTGACGGTTCCAAACCTCATGATTCCAGCACTTCATGAGAAAATCCCTTTCTACCAAGCATCACACATTGCCGGGGTGCAAGCCATCTCAGAGAATGTAGCCCAGGCAAAGAGGATTCATATAATTGATCTCAAAATGAGGAACGGCATCCACTTGGCTATGTTGATGCAAGCCTTAGCATCCCGCTCTGGACCACCTGTGAAGCTTCTCAAGGTAAGTGCCATTGGGACTGCCTCAAAGGATTTAATTGAGGAGACAGGTAAACGCCTGACGGCTTTTGCTCGGGCCATCGGAATTCCCTTTCATTTCAAGTTCGTATTATTGTCTTGCTTGGCTGACATCAAAGTGGAGCATTTCGCGCTAGAAGACCATGAAGCTGTAGTTGTCTACTCCGAGTACACCTTTGCAACTCTTTGTGTACAACCGTCTCAGATGGACTCCATGATGAAAGTTATCAAGAATATGGATCCATGCATAATGGTTGTAACTGAGGTAGAATCAGACCAAAATTCATCAGCTTTTGTGGCCAGATTCATTGAGACTCTTCTCTACGCGAGTGCATATTTTGATTGCATTGACACCTGCATGGATAAAAATGACCCGTGTAGAATGGTGCTGGAGTCCGTTCACCTTGGTGAACGGATCAGAAACCTTTTGGCCATCGACGATGGGAGTGATAGAATCGCAAGGAGGGTGAAGATTGATGTGTGGAGAACCTACTTTGCGCAGTTTGGAATGGTGGAGACTGAACTCAGTGCAACATCACTGTACCAGGCAGAGATGGTGCTCAAGAAATTCGATTGCTGGAAATCTTGCTTGTTCATCAGGGATGGAGGAAGCCTGCTTCTCGGGTGGAAGGGCAGACCGCTCAACTCTCTCTCGATTTGGAAGTTCTTCTCCAAAAGGAGAAGAAGATCCTAGCTCAGGTTCGTATTGCAGCATTTGCAAGTTTTTTGCTGTAGGAGCCTTTTGGCTTTCTTGTACTTTCTACAACTTGACATGTGATTGTTCAGTCTGGAACCTGCTGCTGTGTTCTTGGCTGATGTGTTTGGATGAAACTCTTTCCTTGAACCTTCTCCTTGTCTCAAGCTGCTCGGATTTTCCAGGCGTCGTCATATGTTTATAGCGTTGCAGGTGTGATTGATGATCATGATGATACATACATTACATCGAATTATATGTTCATTAGCAAATCGTCAATTTGGTTAAGATCATCAGATCGCTAGGATTTATAGCATCAGGATGCTGTTATTTCTAACTTGGTTCAAGGACGTATTCAAAGAAATTTTGATCTTCGGTCGAAATGGTTTGTGGATTCCGAACAGTTACAATGACCGAGCCTACTAAAATAGCAATTGACAAATTATTAAGAATTGCTTAAGTTGGCCAAGCAAATCCTTTGGCCTATGCTACTGAATTACCGGATCAATTCTGCTTTTCTTTCGATATTTTAACTAGTAAATGGCGTATAGGCAAGCGACTTGAATATTCAAAAGCAAGGTATTGACTTTGAACCTTGTAAATGAAGAGAAATTGTTGAAAAATTTGTATCGACAATGTTCGACTTTGAACTGATTGTTGTAGGAAGCAAATGAACTATGGACTTCTCTCTAATTAATATCCTGGGCTAATTTCAAGTTTCAACACACATTTTGGTTGAGTCAACTTCCACAAATTCAATCCAACATTGTTAATTTGGTTTTAATATTTGACTGATTATATTACATCACAATTAAACTCTCGCGCGCATATATATATAATTCTTCACCATGGAATAAACGTACCTTTTTTACAAGTAGATTAATTTTATTCTCCAACAAAAGGTCTTACACCGTAGTAGATGCCACCAGTAAAAATTATTCCGAATAGTTACAGAAATTATGTCATGAATTATATTTTTATCTTAGCGACTCTAAATAAAACAAAATATTCAGACTACAAAGCTCTTCTTTAGTAGTGTGTGA
Organism: Hypericum androsaemum; assembly: GCA_963995505.1. Lineage (NCBI taxonomy): Eukaryota > Viridiplantae > Streptophyta > Magnoliopsida > Malpighiales > Hypericaceae > Hypericum > Hypericum androsaemum. The sequence goes on along the minus strand of OZ023184.1, from coordinate 3,227,676 downwards.
CCAAATTAGCCACTCCTATGATAAAATTTAGTTTTTTATAAGTAAAGTGTATTAACTCTTTTGAAAAACTGCCGAAGTTAATAATTACATCATCCTTATCATAGTAAAGTCACAGGTACTAGATAAATATGTATCATAGTGAAATTATTATAAGAACTATCTACGTACAAATCCAAAAAAAACCTTACTGATTACAACCATTGCCGATTCCACAATTACACCTAACACTGAAAACTCCAACAATTAAGCTTCATCTGAGTCACGGAGGGTCATGAATCGTTGATTTCCTGTTTCCTTTTTCCGCATTCCGAATTGCGCAAAAAACTTTTGGATCATCAACCTCCCAAGACATGCCCATATCAATAGTGAGGTTCAAGGTCTTCTTTGCTCGTTCCACCTCTCTAGCCTCCTCCTGCGCAACATTTTCAGGCGAGAACGAAATGATGGGAACCTCCTCTTTGACTTACCCCGAGCTTTTATCGTCAAACTCCCGATGGGCATCTAAACGACCCAGCAAATTTTGCTAGTTGATCAGAACCTCTCATCCACACGTTCATTTCATATCATGTGCCGATCAAGGTTATATCTCAAATGCTGATAACACTGCCATTATTACATATAGCGGATTGTAAAATTTGACCAACAAATACTTACATCAATTTGTAAATGAATTGTAAAATTTGACCAACAAATACTTACATCAATTTGTAAATGAGTCGTTAAAGTTTAATCAATAAATAAAAAAAATTCAAATAATTAGAAATAGAAAAGTGTTAAATAATTATTGAAATTTTTTTATCATCATTTATAAATTATATTCAATTCGAATTTGAATATAGTTGGCACAATGTAGTATAATTGTTTTTTCCCTAATTTAGGTCATATGTTCAATTTCATGGACGACACCCAGAAGATGGAAAGAAACACAACCACCAACTGCACCTCGACCAAACATAATAATTTGGGTAAATTACTCTAAGGTCCCTGAGATTTAGTCATCCTATTTATCGCATCCCTCTATTTTCAGAAATGATTTTTTCATCCTGTGTTTACTTTTATTATAATCTCGGCTCCTTCGCTGATGTCATCAATCATTTTATCAATGAAATAAATTACCTTTACAATTAAATAAATAAAAAAGCAATGGAGGAGAGATGGGATGGGATGGGATGGAAAATTTCTGTTATTTAAATGAATTTACACTTTTTAAATTTAAAATCTCTCTAAGTTTTGCGATTGTTCTTATGCTTGCTTAGGTACGCGTGTATGAGCGATTCAGCCCTAGGATCTGTTGATGTTCTTGTTGCTTGATGCGTAAAACCCAAAACCCTAGCTCCTACAAGTTCCTGCTCGAACTCAATGCGATTCCAACTTAATTAAATTCCATCTCAAAAAAGGTATTTAAGTTTAGCGTCTTGCTGTTGGCTGGGGGTTCTTGTTGAAGGAAATGGACGATGGGTGGGTTCTCTGGTAATCGGCATCTCTATTTGTCCTCATCAGCGTTCTCGTCGGAGATGTAGGGGATCTTCAAGGAGCCGTCGACCCGGAGGAGTGAATCGGTCGAGGAAAGTTGAGATGAGTATTTTTGTTTTTTTTATTGATTTTTTAAAGGTAAATAAGTCATTTATTTAAAAAAATTTTGGTTGCTGACGTCAGCGAGGGATCCGATAGTATAATAAAATCAAACACGAGGGACGGGAATATCATTTTTAGAAACCAAAGGACGCGGAAGGTAGGATGTCCATACCCCAAGAACCTGATAGTAGTTTACCTAATAATTTTTAATTAGAAAACGAAGTGAAGGACAAGACATGACATGTTGTTTTTAGGCCAAATAATGTTGGCAACTGCGTATCTAATCACATGGTTAATGCATATAATTATCTCCGTGGAACTCACAATTAGGATTTAATTACGATTAAGAAAAAAAATGGAAATTGAATAAGATCCCTTGTGGCCATTGCTACTCAGTATAGCCGGTGGGTTCTCAATTCTTCCTGTACAGCAACGAATCAACGAGTTATGTGATTGTTAGACTTTTAGCTAATCATTAAGATAAGGTACAACCTCCTTTTATAAAAATTAAGATCAAGTACAATCTGCTAAATAAGGATGACAAATTCCAAATTCGTTTATTTTGATCGGATCTAAATTTTATGAGTGTATGATTTGTTGATTTTGACCCGATCTAAATTCAGTTCCAAACTCTAATATACCCGGATTTTTAGGATAAAAAGATTTCCGTCTAAAATACATAATCCGACGGATAAGGGTAATAAAATAAAGATATGGTTCCTATAAATTCTGTCATTTCATCTAAATGTAAATGTTCAAATAAAACGAATATAAGGTATTGAGTCTATTGACTAAGTTTACTAGTGTCTAGTTGATCAATTTTATTAGGAGGGGAGTAAATAGATGAATTATTTTAGTTTCTCACATTAATTTCTTAAGTTATATTCTCAAGTTCTAATCCAATATCTGACTTCTGGCACCCAACATCCATTCTTTTCTTTTGAAAGAGAAGGGTTCAACGTCCTAAACTAATTAAGAAACCGAAAGCCAAAATAACACATCTCAATTTTTGGAGTGGAGTGGAAAACTGAACTCTGCCCATTAAAATAATAGTTGCCAAAAAAATTGGCAAACTTGTTGCCCATCTTCCGAGCCACAAATATTTTAAAAGATTGGTTCAACATTCCAGTTTGGTATACATTGGCTTCCAAGGAAGTGGAGAAGTAGTAGTAGGAGAGTACTTGAAGAAACCAAACCAACGGATCATCGAGTATTGGAAGCAAAGAACAAAAATGTTAAATTGTTGTAGCATGAACCATGGTGAAATTCACCAAAAATCTGAAAAGAATTAACTAATCTAGATTTTAGTCGAGTCAAATTAAATGGGACAACAAAATTCTCAATACCAAATTTTAACAGAGCTACTTGAACCACGACCTTTTATCAGTTTGCATAACCTCTTACCAGTTAATTTATACGATCAATAATAATAAAATTATTATTTGTTAATTTATTCTATTTCTTTTGGTTCATATCACCTGACATCTAAAGATCAAGCGTTCAAGTCTGATTAATACAGTTTCGAGCCTTGTAGGATCTTTGGAAAGAAATAAAATTTTCTCAACAAATATTTAACACTATTGTGTTCTTAAATGTTCGAAGTCAAAACTTCTTGATTATGCTTAGTTATTAATCCATTATATAATGTAACGTATAGCAGCTCCGCTTTTTGATGCTTTACTTTGGGCTAGTAGCTACAGCTGATGCTGGCAGTGGCCGTTACGTGCATCTCACAACGCCTGCATCCCAATAATTCCTTACGCCAAGAATCTCCAATTCCTCAATTAAACTTCCTTTAAGAAAAATAAAACAATTCCTCAGTGAGTATATTACTCTATTGACTTCGGCCATGGGAAATAATTCCCAATATGAAATAGGAAACCTTCTTAAATGGCCACCGCCCTGAGATTATTTTTCTTATTTTATTTCTTTTTTGTGACGACTTTTTTTTATTTCTCCCCTTAATTGGGCCTTTAATTGCTATATTTTTAATATGCGAGACATCAAATTACAGTTAGGAAGCATGGGATCAACAACTACCATTTTTTTCCTTCATTCTAAAAGAGGTTTTGGTAAATAAATTTTTGTTAATTATAATATTTACATAGTTTAGAACTCTCTCTTGCGAGCTTACTATCGGTAGCCTCATTTTTTAAGTAAAAATAGTAGGGTCAGACTCCTATATAGATAAAAAAAAATAAGTACAAATACATCAGTCACAAAATAAACCATCCATAATCCAACCTCCTCTCGAGAGGACTAAGCTCCTCATCCTGATGGCTACTGGCCTCAGTAAAGGAATTTTCTTTTTCGAGGTTGCGGCCGCCGGTCTCAGTAAAACTCTCTTGCGGAAAAATCTGTGGGAAAAACCTGCAAAAGGGAAAGAGCACCTCGGCAAGGCCAAAGTGGCCCGCCTTGATGTTGATACCGCTGGAACTGATCATTGTAAATCATCACTGACCACATGAGTACAGCGAGGGAGGCTAACTCCAGGCAAGTCATCTAAATACACCTCAGTACAAGAAGCCAATGGTACATCAGATACTACATAATCATACGAGACTCCTTGCTTGGAGAGTACGTCCGCCACTCGGTTGCCCTCCCGCCAAGTATGCTGGATGCCAATCTCCCAGTCTCTCGTTAGCAGCTCTCGTGCTCTCGAGATCAGCATTGCCAAAAGGTGAGCCCCGGTCAGCATCCCCTCATACGCAGAGGATGACCAGTGACGAATCCATCTCCACATGGACCCTCCGTAGGCCCCTTTACCAAGTTAGCTCAAATCTTAGGATCTAGACCCAGAGCTCTGCAGCCAAGGAAATGCAGCTCCCAATGACCCTGGCAAAATCGTATACCCAAAATCTACCAGAGTCGCGGATGATACCACCTGCATCGACGGGTCTCGGGTTGCCCATCGAAGCTTCATCTGTATTGAGCTTGACGAAGTCCTCCACGGGACGCTGCCAAGATACTAAGATCTTGCGTCATGATCAAACTCCTGTGCTTGTGAGATGATGAAGGGGGGGGGGGGGGGGTGCCCCGATATGATATCTGGTCGGAAGGCAGAGTCACTCCGCCAACGCCATAACCACCAACAGGCTGTCATAAAGGTTTTCGACCACTGGGTACCAGCTGTGGAGGTAGTTGCAGTCGAGATGTTGGCCCAAAGCCACCTGCGGGTCAGTCTCCGTGTAGAAGTCCTGAGGGGGCCGTGGGAGGAGGGACGACGACACCGCCCTGAAGAAACTGCAATCACGAGATATATACATCGAAGACTCATAATATATACCACATCTCAGGCACATATCATCCTCCGTGAAATGCCATTGTAGTTGCTCCGCATTTGTTATCAACCTGCCATGGCAAAATAACAAGCTGAATAAATGAATGCGCTCAGGGAGGGGGAGGGGGGTGCCCCGATATGATATCTGGTCGAAAGGCAGAGTCACTCCGCCAACGCCATAACCACCAGCAGGTTGTCATAAAGGTTTTCGACCACTGGGTACCAGCTGTGGAGGTAGTTGCAGTCGAGATGTTGGCCCAAAGCCACCTGCGGGTCAGTCTCCGTGTAGAAGTCCTGAGGGGGCCGTGGGAGGAGGGACGACTACACCGCCCTGAAGAAACTGCAATCACGAGATATATACATCGAAGACTCATAATATATACCACATCTCAGGCACATATCATCCTCCGTGAAATGCCATTGTAGTTGCTCCGCATTTGTTATCAACCTGCCATGGCAAAATAACAAGCTGAATAAACGAATGCGCTCAGGGACTCGTAGTGCCCATATCTGGCTTCAGATTGAGTCTACTGACGGCGTCTATTTTCATGACTCTTGGCACAATTTTTGGTACAGTTGAAGTAGAATAAAAAGACAACTTCCTATTATTGTTTTATAAGTTAGTAACTTTCTGTTTTTTTAATAAGTTAATAACTTTCTATTATTTTTTATAAGTTACCTTTCTATTATTTTTTATAACTTTCTATTATTGTTTTATAAGTTAGTAACTTTCTATTTTTTTATAAGTTAATAACTTTCTATTATTTTTTATAAGTAATAATTTTTAGTACTCCTAAAATATAATTGAAGGAGGTCTCCATTAGTTTATTAGATTTTATGTACCAAAACACATCATCGTTAGTCCTGCTTTTTATTATATAAATTGAACGATTCCCAAAAAGAACATACTCCTCGAACTTCCAAACGAGCAAATCCAATATTGTTTAATAAACATCTTGTATTCTGAACGAAATTTGTCTCGTATTTTTTTATTCATAAAAATTAAAACATAATTTTTTAATAAAATATAAATTATTTATCATTTGAATCGACTATTTCTTTTCAAAGATGAGCAAATGCAGTATTGTACTGTGAATAAACGTCACTGATCAGGTCAACGATAGACAAGAAAGCGTCCATAAGACTGGCCCATTATCCAACACACTGTATTAATCCTTAATTGCTACGTAATTTAAGAAAAAATTGGCTACAAGGGGACAGAAAATTCCTGGCATAGAGGATTAACTGAATTAATTTAGGGCATTACGCATTTGATAAACAAGAGCGACTAGTACAATAGTTGTCGGTTGTCACCGCTTTCCCATATGCACACACACCAACCTTAATCATTGGTTAAGCATAAGATAATTAGCAAATAATATGATGAAATAGCTAGAGGCGGCGCGATTTTTGGGTCGTCGTCCACTCCACAACTAGAGATTTAATCAGTGTACGTACAATGTGAAAGTCTAGACTTTGATTTTTAGAAATTTTTGAGTTTATATCTTACGAATGAAAAAATAAAATTGAAGAAATCATTGATAAAAAAGACCCAATATTATACGACTAAACAAGTACCAATATTTTTTTTAAAAAGATTGGAATGCGACGTAATCTTTTTATTTTTCAGCACGACTAATTAGACCGCCAATCAGACTGGAAGTTTTTTATGAAATATTTTGTTAACTAATTATGTTTAGGATTAAAGTATCAAATAATGGTAAATATCCTTTAATTTTATTGCAAAATTTATCATTAAAAAGTAACAAAATCGTAACTTAATCAATTTAATCTTACAAAACTAAAAAAATGTGTTCTCCAAAATAAGGTCCGACGGGCTGAATTCCGAATTTTTGCATAAAATAACTAGATATTAGCGCAGGGTCTTAAACTTTCATCATTTCCACTTGTCTACAATTCCCTACCACCAACACAATAATGTTCAATAAACTATAAACCCTCCCGTAAAAAACCCAATGTGACTCCTTTAATTAATACGTCCGGTCGGCACCGTAAATTAATTACTTAATTAGCCACAACCCAGGTTACGAATTGAACAGTAATTAAACATTAAATTTAACCGGCAATCATTCCCACCCCAAATCAGACCAGGAGTTTAAGCGCTTCTTTTTTGTGTGGAGGGAGAGTTTAAGCGCTTCTTAAGTTGAACTTTGTAGTGAGTTTATTATAGGAGGGTACAGTGAATATACATGCTGTTACCTTAATAACGGCATTCGTTGCTACTAATTGTAGAGAAAACAACTTAAGCCTTTATTATTAGCAATAAAAAACAGAAACACACAAAAGAACCATACACACACTAAAAAAAAAATTAAACAAATATTTAGATCAACTAATAAGAATTTGAATCATACCCGAATCGAACAAGTTCAGATACTGAAAACATTAAAAAGTATGTGTACATGTATACACATACTAAATTAAGAAAAAGTACTTAACAATTTCGGTTGGCGTTCCAGGCTTGGAAACCAATCATCCAGAAAGGAATCGTTTGGAAAAAGTAATGGGTTTGCTTCAAAGCCAACCGAATCTCACTAGTTCCTCTCTCTCTCCCTCTCCCTCTCCTCACATATACTTCTCTTTCTCTCTCTCTAGAGCCTCTCAATATACACCTGTATTAATATGTTAATTCCTAAATTTTCAATCCCCCACTAAATAACTTCTAAGTTTGGGAAACGCAAGTCTGGCTCTGCTAGTACTTAATAAAAACCCCACCACCACCACCACCATTTCTACTTCTCCTCCAGTTCCCAATTATCCAATCTAAACTTTGAAATTCCCTCTTTTTGGACCAATCTATAATACCATTTTTTTTTCTTCTTTCTTTTGGTTCTATATCATGATAGTGGAAGAAGGTAACAACCAAGTGACGACCATGGAAGGGTCTAATTCACAAGTCATGAAGGGGAAACGCACAAAGCGTCCGAGGCCGGCCTCTCCCCTGATGATAGGCGCGAATTGCGCATCGTCGAGCGGAGATCATCATCGTCATCATCATCATCAATCGCCCGAAGGCAATTTGACGTTGTTCTTATCATCATCATCATCATCTCCGAGTACGTCGGTTGATCAGTTGTCTCAAGCAGCGGTGGATCAGGTGGGGCAGGAGGAGGAGGACATGGCGAATTGCTTGATACTCCTGGCCCAAGGCGGCCGGAACAACAATAACTTGTCCCACAAGGCACCTCAGGGAATCAGCTCCTCGTCGGGGTTAGAGGTGTACCAATGCAAGACTTGTAACCGGTGCTTCCCTTCCTTCCAAGCCCTAGGCGGACACAGGGCGAGCCACAAGAGGCCGAAGATCGTCGAGGAGGCCGTCAAGAAGAAGCCTCCATTGCTTATAAACAAAGCGGACGATGTTCATCGTCATCAAAATCATCATCATCATCGTCATCCGAAAAGCGATGAAACCAATACCACCTTGTCATTGCAAATGCCAAGCAGTGGTGCGAGCCATGGCTCGGGGGTCGCGGTGGTTAAACCGAGCAAGGTTCACGAGTGTTCCATCTGTGGCGCGGAGTTCTCCTCCGGACAAGCTCTGGGTGGCCACATGAGGCGGCACAGGCCGTTCCCTAGTCCAACATCTAATAACACGACCACCACGAACACCGCCACCACCGCGACGAGTTTGGGTAAGAGTAGCAGTCCTGAAGAGTCTCAGGAGCTAAAGAAGGCAAGGACTAGTCCCAGCTTGGAACTGGATCTCAATCTTCCGGCCGCACCGGAGGACGATCCTGGACGAAACCACAGCAAGTTTCAATTCGCATCTAAAGAACAAGTCATTGTTTTCTCTTCCCCTTTGGTTGATTGCCATTACTAATTCACGTTGGCAATTACTAATTGTTTAAGTCCCCAAAAATTTTTTACAATACTTTATTTTTTTTCTCATTATTATTTTTTACTTGGGTTGGGATCAATTGTTTGTGGGTGGGTCAACGTACAAAGTAAATTCACCATGTGTAATACTCTTCATACTTTGTCTTGGACAATTCTTATCATTGTTGTTTTTTTTTCAAATTCTCTGATCATGTAATTAGAATATTTATCATGAATGTTGAATTATCGAAGTTTATATGACATTTCCAATAGAACACATACTATTGAAAGAGCGACACACTAAATAGATTCCAAGTTTCCGAATTTGAAAAAAAATAATTAGGAATATAGTTTCACATGTGGGAGAGATGACATGTGAAAATGCTGGGAGAGCGATAGGTTGGCACAGTGAGGTTAGCCAGTACAACCGAACACGGTGTGATTAGGTTGATCGTCTGTGTCTCTTTTTAGACGAAAGCCAAAAGTGAGCTTTAGTTCCATCCGGAACTGTCTTTTTTTTATCTTTTGTATCAGGTACTAGAGTCCAGCACCTTAAATTCTATTTAAGAGATAGTTCTTATAATAAAATTTTTTATTTATTGGATTTGAACTCATGACCTACGGTAGACTTGTCTGTTTGAATTTGCACGTAAACGGATGGCTAGCAATGGAGTCATAACTTCCCTAATTTTATGGATCTCCATTGACTCACAATTTAAGTGAAGTGTTGTTATACGGTACCGTTTCCACTTGAACTCGTCACCCAATATCCGTTATGTGTCATTATGGGCAAGGAACTTGTAAACTGGTTGTATAATGTTTTGTTAGGCTGGAACAAGGCCTAAAACAGGTGTAACGTTTGAGCATCTCCACCTGTTTAAGCATCGGATCATTGCGGTTGAAGTTATACAGAGGAGCCAAGCTGTTTGTGGGATTCTTTGTTTTGTTTTTTCCGTGGAATTCCCATATTAAAGAGGTATATTTGGCCAAACTTTGTCATATCATGACAGAAAAAATCAAGTTACTAATTTTTTTTTCAAATCACATGTATTAATTGTTTTGGTCCATGACAATCTACTCCATATTAACTAACTAATTTCAGAATCGAACAATGTTGGATCTGACGTAGAGGATGGCTCTTAAGAAAATATTTTATCTATTCACAATATTTAAATTCAAGATTTTTTAGTTAAATTTGGACCAATCTTGTTTGTATCTGGACACATATTGAAACGACTAATATAAATTTGAGTGGGTACGATATTTGAATAGTGAGAAAGCTCTTACAGTAAATATTTAATATTGTTACATTATCATGACTCAAACTCGGACCAACCTCTTTTTATGAAACTACAAGGTATTTTGAGTATCGACTAAACCAACTACTCTAAATTCGATGAGGTAGAATCGCAAAAAAGATATAACTCTCCTTGTTGAGCTTTAATGCAAATGTATTCTCAATATTTGAATTCAATACTTCAGTTCAAGGTGGTAATTAACCAAGTCGAGCAAAACCATATAAGATAAGTGCTTGCTCTGGTAACATTTCTTGGACAACTATGATACTATTTCATACTATGATAATAAGTTCAAGTATTTGTATTTACCCAATATTTTTTTAGAAAATTGATAAATGGATCTATTTCAATTATAAATTGGCCGTCGTCATCATGAAATTCGATCGTGTTACCTTATCAGTCACGTTGACAGTCAATTATTGCTGCAATTATACTATTCATCCATGAAAATACTGATTTAATGACGTGCTCAAAATGTATGTCCATAGTGGGACACTTGAGCCTGTTTCTGTGATCCGGTAAAATATTATCAATTCATCCTCGCAATTTTTTCAAGTATGCATATATTTAATTCTAAATTTCTGTCGATTCATAATTTTTTTTGAATAACATGTTGGCGTTGTATAATGGGACACTTCATGGGTTCCATAACTTCTGGATCGTGGATGCCCTAAATTGAGAGAGAACTTGAACTCATCATGACATGAAATAATAGCAAATTAAGACTTTTGGTTACCTCAGATCATTTATGTCGAATATATCGGATTATTATGTGCATTTTTTTATTCGCGAACTTTTTTCTTCATTTCATTCTCTTTTACGTTCGAAAATAATTACATTAGTCTAACGTCACGGATCTATGTAATCACAATCTTGTCTTGTTCTTAAAATCATTTCAGTAAAAGTGGCCGCCACGTCATCAGGAAAGGGTGGTAAGAGGGGGCCCACCAAGACGAACAGATCCAGGACAGGAATCTATAAACTTGAAACCGAGGCCGCAGTCTTCTCCTTCCCCGATGGCCTCGGTTTCTGTTCAGACTTCTGTTTAGATTTTTTATTTCAAACAATGCACTCTCCGGGCACCACTAAGTCAACTAACTCATCCACAAAGACGTCAATGTTCTCTGGCTGAGTTTTAAAGCAGTTGTATTGTCTCAAACTCGAGATTTTGACCTTTGTTTAACCTATACCAACTCTTTATTAATTCGCCTACACGCTCCCTGTAACCGTATACAATCCGGTCGTCTGGTGAGTGCCTTTATTGTTCACCTATGTGCTATTTGGGAGCATGCTGCTATGCTGATGCGCACACCAGAAAAGAAGAAACTTCGAAATTTTTTAATGGTGTGACTTCAGTTGAGGCAAATATTTGTATGATCAAATAATACCATTTTACTGCAGCAAGATTGTTGCACCTAGAGGCAACATGGCCCTTTATCGCTTTGTACAATAAGTATGCAGATCTTTCGTAATTTGTGATTTGGAATTCTCTCCAACAAATAACCGAGTCATCTTGTCACCAAGAGAATGCAATGCACAAAGGCAAGGGAGATTTACACAACCTAACTATATGTTATTTGAGTGCCCCCGGATAGATTATACAATCAAGGCAGCTCGTCTCGTTCGAACGACAGAAGGTGGAAGCTAAAAACCGGCGGCAGAGAACAAGGAGGAGGATGCCATTAATATACATAACTTTGTTTACTTGAATCAACATGCCAAACAAAGATTCGAGAATTGCTTATGTTGCGGCCTTTCACGAGCAGCAGCCGTCGCTGGGAGGCGCCTTGGATGTTGTCTGCTTCAAGATGTTCCTCTTCACAGCAGTAGACCCTTCCTCCAAGAGACTAGGAATCTCCATTATCTACATTGACATGGAAATGGTTACAAATATCATAAATAACAACAACTGTGTACCGGACCGTTGCTTTCGGTTTGGTAACGAGGATGCTTGATTACCTTCAATGCTAGTTCTTCGAAGCATTGCTCCACGTTTTCCCTTGTTTTAGCACTGCATTCGAGGAATAAGCATCCGTGTTCTTTCGCTAGAGCGATTCCTTCTTCCCTGCTGACGCCCCTTTCGGATTCCTGAATCATATGTATGCGCACAGAAAATGAGTAACAACATTTCACTGTAAGATGAAAACCAAACTTATGTACAAGAAACTTTCAGATTTCTAAGTCATGGTTAGTGATAAGGCGGGATTATCCAAATGGAATTAGCACAGTTTAATAAGAACAAAATCACTGAACCCTTACTCTGTCAACTTTATTTCCAACAAGCATCTTGACACAGTCCTGATTTGTGGAGTAAAGATCAACTTCCTTAGCCCATACATCCGACAAGTTTGTAAATGTCTCACGCCGTGTCACATCGTAGACTTGCAGAACCAAAGACATGATCAATACTCGACCAAAAAAAAGACATGATCAATAAGACAGAACAAGCAGGAGAACAAATCATCGATAAAGAATGTCAGATAAGTAAACAAAATATTTGAAAAACTGAAGTGGTCTGTTACTAGAGATCGATAGCTCGGTCGACTTGTCACGACGAAGTTCAGCTACCAAAATGATAAACTTGTCCGTTTAAATGTTATAGAAGAAAGACCAATTCAGTGAACTCGGTAACTTTATTTATGACTGAAACGTGAAAGCAGCTACATTGACAAGATCAAGAATTCCAACATACTTTGAAGCTGAAAAGGAAGAGAAGAAAGGGCTGCTACAAATAAACAGTTCCCACTTACCAAGAACAATTCCTTGGGCATTTCTGTAGTAGGAGCTTGTTAATGTTCTAAACCTCTCCTGCCCGGCTGCAAGAACCACAAACAGCTCGTTATTAAGGATGCTGTTGCGCTATGAACGTCTCGCGCCAATACAATTTCCTTTGTTTAAACATATTCATTGCAGATAAAGTGTGGATGATCCACTGTTGCATTGGTAGTTAAAATGCCAAATCAAAAATAAGGTAATTACAGCCAGCAGAAATGGTCGTTACCCGAACTAATCGGTTACAGACTTTGTGCAGAAGTAACAGTTATCTTCAAGTAAATAAAAGAACAATTTGGAGCATTTAGCAATCCTACCTGTATCCCAAATAGTCAGCTTCAATCGCTTCCCACCAACTGTCAGTTGCTTGATCTTGAAGTCCACACCTAGAGCCAACACCAAATCCGAAAAGGTAAGATGAGCTATCTTTTTAATCCAATCAACCACGGAGCTGTTCAAGTTGGCCAATCCTTCTCCTCCAATGCACAAGGATTCTACTTTGTGCTCAGGGAAACATACAGATTACAGCTATTGAACATTTAAATCCATACAAGACTACATTCAAATCAGATCCAACAGCAGAATACATACATACATACATACCCTCTTCAGCTCACCTTAAAGGACTAATCTAATCAAGCTAAACCCAGAAAAACCAAAACAACCAACAGATTCTCAATCCAAGCAAAAAGGGTAACAAGCAGAAGTACCAATGGTAGGAGCTAGATCCTCCACAGAGCTGGAAATGAAGCTAACAAGAAGGCTACTCTTGCCAACCCCAGAATCCCCAATCAACAAGATCTTAAACGACAGATCGTAAGCACCACCACCACCACCGGCTCCTCCTAACCCAGATGATGATCCCATTAACTTCAATAAAAGTCTCTTCCTTTACAATCGATCCCACTTTCTTCCCCCTCTCAAATCTAATATGTGCCTATCTTCAAAGCACACTGAGAAAAAAGAAATGTGGGTTGTTGAGTGCTTAAAGGGAGGATGGGAAAGACGAAAGAAAGGTACTTAATTTGCACCAAAGTTGGGTTCTTTCTTTTAGAGAGAGAGAGAGAGAGAGAAAATGTAAAGAAAACGGCTAACTGAAGAACAACCTGACACCAACGTTATTCTTTGCTTTTTGTTAAGTGTGTTTAGTAAGCTGCTAAAAGGCTAAAGCTTAGAGCTTTGCATTTTAGCCATCTTTCCTTGTTACGTACATCCTCTCTCTCTCTCTCTCTTACTCCATTCTTGCTTGACTCCCAAAAGACCCGGTACTTCTGCGGTGTCGTTTCTGAGAGGTGATGCGTATTTTTTTCTAAATTTCTGATATCCGGAGTCGAGTAATATCAAATTTAAACTCACAAATTTTAATTAGTTTTTAAATAAATTTAAGTCGGTTGTTTGTGTTTGTCCGAATTCCAAACCCTGGACCAGATTGGGCCCACCCTCGACTTCTTTTGTCTGGGACGTTGAGGTGGCGCTTTCATGGTTGGGAGAGTTTAGACCAACTGTTGACATCAATCGGACAGGAAGCAATTGGGTCGTATTAATTGGCTACATTACAAAATTACGGAGACCGGTTCCGTTTCCATCTTTCAACTCAAAGATTTGTGACTTCGGTTTAGCGTTTTGCCTAAATTATTTGGTACTTCGATGTTTACTTATCCACTAATCAAAGATTGGGATAGTATGACTATCCCAATGTTAATGTTAAAATTAACAAAATAAAAATGCAGGAATTATCAAACATGGTGAGAGTCAATTGGGTGCTATTTTTAATAAGATGGACAACACTATCTCGAATAGAAAAAAGACTATTGATATAGTGAATATTGATGCGCATACGTATCGAATAGCTCAGGAGCTTTCACGGTAGACAAAAGTATTTTTTATATTATTTACTTTCATTAATATATGTTCAAAGCATTGATTATTTTTTAAATTGTGTCTTTATTCAATAAAGAAATATCTCATGGAATTATGCGATTTTTCTTTATAGTCAAGAAGACTTCTCTTTGTATATTGATTATTTTCATTAATAAATATATTTATTAAATAAGGAAATATCTTTTCGAGTTTTGAGAATTCTCCATAATCAAGAAGACTTTATGTATCCAATCTCCAAAAGATAGTTATTATCATTAATTAGGATTATATTTTTAATTATATAATTGTTGCGGAGAAAGTGGGTACAAGAACGTCAAGACTACCCGAGATAGATCCGGAGTGGTCGTCCCAAGGTCAGCCTAACGGAGAGGGTGAAAAAAGAGTGAACCTTAGACGTTCAATCTAAGGGAGAGGGAGAAAAAAGGACTACGGGCTACGAGATAAAAAGTAAAGATAGTTGTTGTTTGATGTGTTCGTGATGTCCGTTCTCTCGCCCGAACCCTTCTTATATAGAGTACCTTGACCTAACCCTCACGCCTTCACAATAGAAAATCCTAAACCGCCTCCAAGACCTTCGGCTCCAAGTCTCAATCCCGAGAGATCCGCTTCAAATTATTTGCTCCTAACATGACGGGATCCTCTCGGCTCAATACAAGCCGTCTTCCTTAAATGAGCAAATCCCATCCTCGGATAGGAAGCTTTCAAAACGTGACGACCAAGCGATCGCGGCCTAACGAGGAATTTACCAAGTCTTGCCGAATATTGAGAATCTCGGCTCAAGTTAGGAAAATATAGATCGTTTTGACCTTCTCGAACCTCCCATGCAAAATCTTGACTCAAATCCGTCATCGCCCAAAATGGACATCTCGTCAGGCCCAAAGTGAATCTCAAAATGGGCTCAGGCTAAAGGCCTCCTCAACCAAAGTGGACCTATTCCCGAAATCACCTTCCCGCCTACGAAGGTCAAATGAGCTTCCCGCTCGGGTCCAAGTTGGCTTCTCACCTTCGGCTTCTTGCCTTAGGCTCCTTGCTTGTCTACTTGCCTTAGGCTTCCGGCCTTAAGTTTCTCGCCCGGCTACTCACCTTAGGCTTCTCGCTCGGCCTCTCACTTGGCCTTTCGCCATTTGGCCTCTCGCTCGGCCTTTTGCCACTCGTCCTCTCGCTCGGCCTCTCGCCGTAGGCCTCTCGCTCGGCCTCTCGCCGTAGGCCTCTCGCTTGGCCTCTCGCCACCCGGCCTCTCGCTCGGCCTTTTATCACTCGGCCTCTCGCTCGGCCTCTCGCCACTCGACCTCTTGCCGTAGGCCTCTCACTCGGCTCCTCACTTGAGGGGCCTCTCGCCCGGGCTCCCCGTTAGCGCTCGGCTTCGCCTACGCGGGCGAGAGGGGCCTCTCGCCCGGGCTCCCCGTGAGCGCTCGGCTTCGCCTACGCGGGCGAGAGGCGCCTCTCGCCCGGGCTCCCCGTGAGCGCTCGGCTTCGCCTACGCGGGCGAGAGGGGCCTCTCGCCCGGGCTCCCCGCGAGCGCTCGGCTTCGCCTACGCGGGCGAGAGGGTCCTCTCGCCCGGGCTCTTCGTGAGCGCTCGGCTTCTCGCCAATGCGGGCGAGAGGGGCCTCTCGCCCGGGCTCTTCGTTCCGACGAGCTCGAGCCGATTCCCGCACATCCGGAGATAGACCGTCATCACTCCGAGACATTAGTTTCGTGCTCCAACAATGCCCCCCGCACGTCGATAGTTCGAGGCGTTCATTCCGAGAAATGTTGACGTGTTTCCCTCTGAATTTTCAAGCTAGGGCCAAACTTAACTCCTTTGAATTTCAAACTTCCTTCTTTGACTTGGTGGGCCCCAAAGATGCCATTGACTTAGCCTAAAGAGAACAAAGCCTCCCATTCTCTTCACATTCTCACCACTCTTCATTTTCCAACATCCACCATGGAAATCAAAGCTTGGCCTCCATTTTTCTTCTCTTAACAACTCCAACTAGAATTTGAATCACTCCTCCACTTCCAAAGTTGCCAAGGTGTGTTTAATCTTCAAAGTAAGTCTCCCTCCCTTCTCCATTATGGTTGTAAAGAAGAATATGAAAGTAGCTCACTTCTTGGTCAAATCTTACAACTTATAGGAGGACTTATTTGCCTTGGACTAGAGTTGCCCTCCACCTTTTGGAGGTTTGCAAATCCCTTGTATTCCTTTTGGCTCGCTTCTAACTCCACTTCAAGGTATGTTTCCAAGCTTTAACACTTGCACACCAAGTGTTTGTGAAAATGCCAAACCCATCATTTTACACCTCTTTCTCTTGGCTTTTGAACTTGGGGTAATTCCATAGCTTAGACCTTGATTGAGGAGAATGCACCACACACCTTACATTCCATCGCGAACCAACGTCGGTTCATCAACTCCTCTACGCATTTCGGATAAGAGCTCGACATTTCTCGCCTAGGTAGATTCGGTCTTAGTAACCCGAGTTGGGCTCGACCGAACGGCCCACGAGGAGCTTGGTCTCCCTTGCTCGACTCGAGGCGAGAAAACACTCACACCGGTAGGCCTTGCTCCCTAGGTCCGAGGCGAGAAAGTACTCCCGCCGGTAAGCTTCGCCCGCTAGGTTCGAGGCGAGAAAGCACTCTCGCCGGTAGGCTTCGCCCGCTAGGTCCGAGGCGAGAAAGCACTTTCGCCGGTAGGCTTCGCCCGCTAGGTCCGATAATCTAAAGCGATCAAACGGGTGTTCCCACCGTCCTTTTAACACCGACTTTGCTAACCCTTGTTTGTTTAATGATGCTAGGATGGTCATGCCGATACCTCTTGATATCGAGAAGGAAGAACAACGCTCCTCCAACGTCCTCATCACATCCACACTTGGAGAAAGCTACCCGGTCGATGATACCTCTCGAGACAAAGAAAATCGAGTACTTGGACCCACGATTACCAACGTAGAGACCTTTGAAGATTTCCTTCCAGTCCATTACCGTGACGTGCCTCTCTTTCAAGGCGCTCCCTTCAACTTATACTTTTGGAACAACTGTAACGGATACCGCGGATGGCCTACGCCATTCCAAGAGTTCGAGAGTTGGCACGCCGTCCTGAAACGATTCCACCAACCACAATGGGACCAAACCGGCATCGGCTCACTCTTGTCCCTTTGCGCACACCGCATTGAGCCATGTCGTCCACTACTCGGCACCTTGCTTCTCTATTGGTGCCCTAGTGCCAACGTGTTTCTTTTCCGCTCGGGTAAGCTTCCTTAGCATCGATGATTCTTCTTTGCCTTCATCAAGCTTCTTATCCATCTTATCTCCCCTTGTAGGAATGAAGACTATCACATTATACGATATGGCTGCCCTTTTTGGCCTTCATCCCGATGGTGAACCGATCCTCCCGTCTACCCCAGTGTCTGACGCCAATGGCCGGGTTCGGCATGAGGCCAATAGGCCAGTAGCAAATGGTTTTCCCGCCTATGTCAAAGCCTATTGACTACGGGATGACGATCCTCGAAGAGAACCTAACCCCGTCACCACTGCGAACGCAAGCGTCCCTGATTATGCGCCCGGCGATGAGCTTCGCCATAGAGATGAGCACACGGCCTTCTTGCTCCTTTGGATTACCCGCTACATCACCTGCCCGTCTTCCAAACGTGTGTCAAATGAATACTTCAACTTAGCTGCTGCATTAGCCGAGGGACGGAAAATGGCAATGGGGCAATTCATCCTCTCTCACATCTACGACCAGATGGCCATCTTTATCAACACTTATCGATTGAAGAGGACTTTCACCGCCAATGGTCCCTTATGGATGGTCGCCATATGGTGCCTAGCTTACTTCCCCGAGTTGACACCTTCACTCCCTACATATGACGGGTCATTACCTAGCTACGGCCATCATCTTCTTCGGGCTCGGGTAAAGAAACCCACGAAAGATCTTCGTCCCTACTTCCGGGCCTTCAACAAGGATCGTAGCGGTAATCAAACTTCTCCACTTCTTCATGCGACTTGCCGCCCTAACTTCCTCAATTTCTCTAACGTGATTCATAGCGCTGATGCTTGGAAGAGTATACTCACCGCCCGAGACCTTATTAGTGGAAGTTGTCCCGGGAGGATGGTCGTAGCACCCTACAATCCTCACTTTGTCGCTGAGCAGCTAGGTCTCATCCAAGGGATTCCGTTCCCCACCAACTACCTTCTCCATGGACACCGAGCCGACCGAGGCTCACATAAATGGGAAAAGGTGGAACTTTCCCTTGCGGCAAACAGTTACCTTTTACACCGAAGCACAATCAGCTGCTTCAACTTCTCTTCCGGTCGTTCTCCTGCCTTCGCGGCTTGGTGGGCGACACTCACATGTTGGAAGGCCAACGACAAGCAACTAGCCGAGACCTTTACCTTCTTCAAAGATACACCCCCCACGGCAGACACTGTTCTAAGGCGAGGAAAAGCCCCTCCGAGGAAGAAGCAAAGGGTCGACCACTCGGTAACCAATGACCAGGCGGGTGCCTCGGCGTCTCCTTCCCAAACGAACGACTCCGGCTTCCCAGACGACGGTAAGTCCCCTTACTCTTACACCCACCATGTTCTTCACTCGTCAATAACCGCCTTCTTATTATTGCACAGACGTTGACCTTCGAGCTTCCTCTCTTTCGGTCAGACTCGTGGGATACCCTTCGTCTTCGTCTGAAAAGGTAAAAACTAACTTCGGGTACTTACCTGGTACCAATAAGCTTTCCACCTAATTCACATCACTTCAGGACTCATCACCCGAAGTTTCTCCCGTACGAGTCAGCTCCACTACTGACCCTGAGTCTCCCCGTGTCGTCTCTCCTTCAAGGCTCAGAAGAAATCCTCCGCGTCAAAGTCGCCCTACCAGCATCATGATTTCCGAGCCTCTAGATGATGAAGCCGAGTTCCAGGCGATGCTTGATCCTGCTTACTCCCCTGGTTATACACCTTCACCTCCGGTAGCACCTTCTTCGGTCACTGGTACCTTCAACGCCAGGATGACCGAGAGCGAGGAGGTCATCTCAGATATTGTGCATCCTCCGACGCCTTCGATCATTGCTCCGCCTCCTACGTCCGGACCATCACTGACGCCTATCGTTGCTCCAGCCCCTCCTATACCTCTGATCGACGCCTCCGAGCTGGTAGGTGTCTTTTCCAGCTTTGTTTCTCCGTATGTCTCATCACTCTATTGGGTCACACTTGTTATTCCATGCTAGGCATTCTATGAGAGCATAGGATTCACCATAGCTGAGTCGATCAACCCCCCGATCACTCCGGCTTTGCTACCCGAAGTCCTGACATCCGCATGTGCTGACACAGAAAAAGATAAGCAAAGAGCCAACTTGATCCGTTACCTTCATGACCTTAAGAGCCAGACGGTAAGCACTATGTTTTTAGAACCTCCAGCCTATGCATATGCGGCCCTCGAGTACTTGATAAGCCACGGACCATCCACCGGCAACCAACCTGCTCCCATTCGCAAGCTACACGCCGACTTTGCCCGTGTTGTCCACTGGTAAGCTCTTTTATATTCGCTTTTCTCCCCACCATCTTAATTGAACCCATTCTTAACACTTGTTTCTTTACAGGTATCAAAGGGGCGAAAGGTACGTTGACTCCATCCATTGCATGGAGCAGAACGCGGAAGCTCATACCAGGACCTTCGCAGAGATTCAGAACAACATGGCGTCAAGGGTTGCCGAGTTCAGACTGGTTAAGGCTGAAGAATTTAAAGTCACACAGATGGTTACCGCTCGGGCTGAGACATCGAACCGTATCCGAGCTGAGATTGCCCGCCTTCAAGAGAGCTTGATCCAGGCTGACTCCGAGTACCAGGGGTCACAAGACGAACTTGCCCGTGTGAGAGAGAGAAGGATAGCCTGTCATCAGGCTAACATGGAGTACGGGACGACCGTCTTCAAGAGTGCTAAAGATGAATCCGAGCTTGCTGATGCACTACTAGGACAAGAGAAGAACGCCTACGCTGATGATCGAGTATTTATTGACGCCGCTCGAGAATTAGTAGACGGAGCGATCTCTTGCCTTTCTGAACTTGATGTTGGCGCCGCCCCATCAGAGAGTCATGGACGGGCATGAGTTCGACCTCCTGGAGCTCTTCGATCTCGTTGGCTTGACTAGCTTTTTGTGTTAGGGATCTTTTGGACTGTCATATTTATTATTTACCTAGCTTTGACGTACGTACACTCAGTCCTATCGAGACCGTGTGCTAGGCTTGATCGCGAAATATGATTTTGGTGGCCTTTGAAGAGGCCGACGAAGTAACTTATCCTTTATTGATCTTCACCAACCAGACACATCATCAAGTTACATGTATAACCGGTTTCATCAGAAAACTGAAAGAACCGTCGTCATAGTCTATACTGACTACGCGCGATTCTACTGCAAACCCATCACCGGCTAGGTTACATCTCTCGATTATAAGTTCGTGCATAATCTTCAAATAGACGATCATCCACACCCTCCCACATACTAGGCCGGTACTTCTTCAGGTAAAGTCCGTTTATCGGGCGCTCATGAACCTCACCGTTGATGTCTGCAAGTCGATAGGATCCATTCCATAGCACATCGTGCACCTCGAATGGTCCTTCCCAGTTTGGCGACCATTTTCCAAGCTCGGGGTCTTTGCGTCCCAGTGGGAGTATAACCTTCCACACCAGATCCCCTCTCTCGAAATGCTTTTCTCGGACCCGCTTGTTGTAGGCTTTCTCTACAGTCTTCTTTTGCTGGACGATCGCGTCTAATGCCCTTAGCCTTTCTTCCGGAAGATCTTCAAGTTCAGCCAACATGGCCGAGTCATAATCAAGTCGGGAGAGGTTTGCCTGCTCGGCCCTCCTCAAGGATCGGACCGTCATTTCTAATGGTATCATAGCATCGTGTCCATAAGTAAGAGCGAACGGTGTTGTTCCAGTGGCACCCTTCTTTGTAGTGCGGAATGCCCACAACGCCTCCGATAGAGCGAGATGCCACATTCTGGGTCGCTCTCTCACCATCTTCTCTATGCACGCTTTTAATACCTTATTGGTAGCTTCCGCTTGACCATTGCCTTGAGCATAATAAGGCGTCGAGTGGGTGATTCGGAAGCCCATGTCTCTGGCAAACTTTTGGATTTCATCTCCGGTGAACATAGTAGCTTGGTCGGTCGTGATTAAGGGTGAGCAAAAAATCCGATATCCGATATCCGAATCCGATATCAGATTTTTTTTTCGGATTCGGATTCGGATACTTTTATATTCGGATTCGGATTCGGATTATCCGAAATATTTATTTCGGATTCGGATTCGGATTCGGATATAAAAAAAATAAATTCGGATTATCCGAATATCCGAATTTATTAATACATATGTAATATATCTATTGGGCTGGGCCGATTTTAATTGGAAGATGGAGTTGACCTTAACACATATATTATATTTAAACATGTTTGACTCTATATAAAACTAAACAACATCAAAATTCGGATAATTCGGATTATCCGAGTCCGAATCCGAAATAATTTCGGATTTCGGATTTCGGATAATTCGGATTTCGGATTCGGATTCGGATCAAAAAATACTAAATTCGGATATTTCGGATAATAGGAAATTCGGATAATTCGGATTCGGATTATCCGAATGCTCACCCCTAGTCGTGATCGTCTCCGGTAACCCGAACCTATGGATGATGTGTTCTTTAAAGAACTGGATCACCGTCTCTTGGTTCACAACCTTCATTGGGACTGCCTCCACCCACTTTGTAAAATAATCAGTGGCCACTATGATGAAGGCGTGTCCCTTGGTAGAAGCGGGATGGATCTTCCCGATAACATCAACTGCCCAACCCCGAAATGGCAAAGGCTTCACTACGGGATGAAAAGTGTCTGCCGGCGAGTGTTGAACTCGTCCATGTCTTTGGCATTCTTGACACCCCTTCGCGTAATTGATGCAGTCATTTGCCATACCCGGCCAAAAGTAGCCGTGACGATGCATTAACCATCTCATCTTGATACCTGACTGGTGTGCTCCACATATGCCTTCATGGACCTCTGTCATGGCTAGCATAGCTTCTTGTGGACTTGGGCAAACCAGAAGTAACCCGTCGATGGTCCTTCGATAGAGGGTGTCGTTGATGAGCTCGAAACGAAGAGCCCTTATCTTCAAAGCCTTGTCGGAGCAAGAGCTTGGGCCCTTGAGGTAGTCGATGTATTCCTGTCGCCAGTCTCGGTTGAGTTGTAACAAAGCAATCTCGATCGTCGGGTTAAGCTCCTCTAATACCGAGGTCGACCTGACCTTCACCGGTACGGAATTGAATTTGGTGAACGCACGGAAACCGGATCCGGTCTGTGCTAACTTGTTGGCCTCCATGTTCTTGGTGCGATCCACGAATCCAATGATCGCATCTTCGAAACTCCGTAGTAGCGATCGAGCAGCATCACAATAGGCTTGGAAGCCTTCTCGCTCGCACTTGAATTCGCCCACCACTTGTTTGACCACCAACATCGAATCACCAAGCACCCGGACAGTTTCGGCGCCAAGGTCTTTTAAAATAAATAGCCCCAATATCAAAGCCTCGTACTCGGCTCGATTGTTGGTGCAAGGAAAATTAAGTAGGAAGGATGCTTTCGTCTTGATACCGGTCGGAGATTTGATCACGATCCCAGCCCCAGAGGACTTGTTGGTGCGGGAGCCATCAAACCAGAGCGTCCATGGTTTCTTTGCTATCAACCCAAAATCCACCGACGTATTCGCAGTCACATCAATACACGGGTGGTCAGCCAAGAAGTCAGCCAATGCTTGCCCTTTTACCGCTCGCTGAGGCACGAACGTTAAGTTGAACTCCACCAAGGCCAATGCCCACTTACCAAGCCTTCCTCTCATGATAGGTCCGGTGAGCAAGTGCTTGATGACGTCGGTCTGGGCAACCACCTTTACCTCCGTGGGCAAGAGATAATACCTCAATTTTCTACAAGCAAAGAAAAGACAAAGGCACAACTTCTCAATGGCTGAATACCTCGTCTCCGCTCCCAAGAGCGACCTACTCAGGTAGTACACAGCCTGCTCTTTTCCTTCGTCATTCTCCTGAGCCAGTAGGCATCCAATTGAGTCTTGGGCGGCCGATACATAAAGCAACAACGGTCGATTCGGGGATGGCGGAGTGACAACCGGAGGTGTGGATAGGTATGCCTTAAGCTCGTCAAAGGCTTGTTGGTGCTTGGCTTCCCATTGGAACTCGCCTCCCTTTAGTTTGAGCAAGTTGGCAAATGACCGTGTCCGGCCCGCCGTGTTGGATATGAACCGACGCAAGAAGTTTACTTGGCCGAGGAAACGTTGCAGCTCCTTCTTGTTTCGAGGAGGTTGGGCTTGTTGAATTGCCTTGATCTTGTTTTCATCGATCTCGATGCCTCGCTTATGGACAAGAAATCCCAAGAAGTTCCCCGCAGACACTCCGAACGCACACTTTAACGGGTTCATCTTGAGCTGGTGTTCCCGCATCCTCTCAAACGATGCCCGCAAGTGTTTCAAGTGTTGGGTGCGATCATGGGACTTGACCACCACATCATCGATGTATACTTCCATAAATTTGCCGATGAAATCTGGAAAGATTAGGTGCATCCCCTTTTGGTACGTAGCTCCGGCGTTCTTGAGTCCAAAAGGCATGACTACCCACTCAAAAATCCCGATAGACCCTGGACATCTGAACGCCGTCTTATGAACGTCCTCCTCAGCAAGATAAATTTGATTGTAACCCGAATGACCGTCCATGAAGCTCAGTACTTCATGCCCGGCTGCCGCGTCAACCAACATATCGGCGATGGGCATTTGATATTCATCTTTTGGAGTAGCAGAGTTTAAATCTCTAAAGTCAATGCAAACCCGAATTTTTCCATTCTTCTTGACAACGGGTACAATATTGGATAGCCACTCCACATAATCGGCTTTTCGTATGAAGCCGGCTTCTAAGAGTCTATCTATCTCTAGCTTGACTTTCTCTACTACTTCCGGCATCATCCTCCTCATCGGCTGCTGGTAAGGCCGAAAACCCGGCCTTATAGGGAGTCGATGTTCTATGAGGGATCTATCCAGGCCTGGCATCTCGTCATAGTCCCAAGCAAAACAGTCTTGGTACTCCGTCAGTAGCTCGACCAGGTCCATCTCGAAGTCTTCAGGAAGCCGCTCACTGATGAACACGGGCCGGCCTCCTTTTTCTGATTGGAGAATTATTTCTTTTAAGGGATCCTTCACCTCTGCCTTGGCATCATCGAGCTTGCTTGGTGCCGGGTGGAGATCGCTCATCCTTAATAGCTCCAATGGGTCTTGGCCGTCATCCTCGAAGACGTACTCGGCCGCTTCATATTGTGACAAGGCGTAGACCTCTATCCGCCTTGCCATCTTCTCAACAGTTGGATTACTCTCGAAAGGCAAGCCTAAGCGGTTGCCCCCCGAGTGCAGCTGTAACTGGTCGTTGGGTAGAAGGGACCTCCCTTTCGACCGAGCATGCGATTCCGGCAATGCGGCCATCTTCGTTGCTCCATGCCATTGATGTTGGTATTATGGAGCCATCATAAAAGGCCGCTTCCACATTATTGGTATTCAACGCGAAGGGATTGGTGTCGGCAGCCACCAACTCTACCTTGCCGTCCGGCTTCCATTGGATGAGGAACTGATGAAGGGACGACGGGATGACTTGAGCCGAGTGAATCCAATCTCGCCCCAACAAGCAGTTATAGGAAGTCTTCGCATCTATGACAAAGAATGCGACCTCCCTACTCACAGAACCGACACTAACTTCGGCTGCGAGCATTCCGAGTGGACGTGTACCCTTTCCCGCGAAGTCCATCATGACCATGTCAGTCGGAATCAAACGCTCCTTCTCCTTGTTCAGCCTTCGGAGTAATGACTGGGGAATGATATTGACGGTAGCCCCATTGTCCACCAGAATCCTTCCAACCGGCTTCCCGAAGATATGAGCCGTGATGTACAACGGCTTGAGGTGCCTACACATGTTGGTGGTGGGTTTTGCAATAGTGATGCTATTGCTGAAGTCTTCAACTATGGGCACCGCCATAGATTTCTCTCCGATCTCGTATTCTCCGAGATCTCCTTCAATCACGTCCCCTTCTAGGTAACTGGGCTGATTCTCCTTAGGTCCGAACATGGCCGGGAGGGTGAAGACCATATTGACTTGTAGGTCTTGGTTATATTCATTGAGGTCATCCTCACTCGCGCTATCCTCTAGCTCTACCTTCTCGCCCATCTCATCTTCACGAACAAAACACCTCATCTGCTATGCCAGGTACTCTCTCTCGTTACTCGGACTTGGTGGTTCGTCGCCCTCGTCGTCCAGTGTGAGATCATCACCATCCCCAATAAGTCCATCTAAATCTAATAACTCTTCTTCGTGATGGTCGGGGAGACCGTGTAGTCTCAACTTCTCATAATTTTTTATCATAACGCAGGCTGGGTGTACAGCCTTTTTCTCTTTGAGAGGGTTGCTGACCTCCATATCCTTGCTAGTGCTATCATCCCGACCTGACCCCTCATTCCGACTCGAGGTGTCGTTGAGACTTAATTTCTCGAAGGATCCAAACCTTGCCACCCCCGCATCTAGATCGACCATGACTTCCTCGTGTGGAGTGGTTCGCCCCTTTTGTGAGGAGTTATCTTTGGGGCGGACCTTACATTCCGTCTTCGGTACCCATACCTTATTCAGCTCTCGTTCTCCCCCGAAGTCGATGTGCCTCTTTGCCTTGATGAGTGTCGCCGACATCCTTGATCCACTAAATTCCTTCATTGGTGCTTTCCCCTTGTCGGACCTTTGTGTTGATAACTTCGTTTCATCACTAAAGTCTATCATAGGCGTCTGGTCCTTGCCATCGACCTCTCTCATCGGTGCTTTTCCTTTGTCGGGCCTTGGGGCGTCGATCTCCATGGACCGGCTTTGTCTAGAAGCCGCACGGCATGGAACTTCGGGAAGCCGCACGGCATGGAACTTCGGGAAGGGCTAGGAGAGTCGAGCCTTGCGCTCGGCTAACATCTTTTCCAGATCTCGAGTGACTTGCTTCTCGACCTGAATCCTCCTTTCCAGGCGACGCCTTTGAGTATGAGTAAGGGGTTCAGGTGTAAGTGGTCTCGGTGCACGCCTCTTCTCGCCTAATCGGTGGAATACACCTCCTTGACGCTCAGTGCCGTCTCGGAGATCTATTTTGATGTGAGGGTGGCGAAGCTGTCCACCTTGCCCCCCGGGTCTTTCTCTTACGTCTCTCGGGCGTTCTTGCCTCTCGGGACTCTCCTCCGGGCCTCTTGGAAGTTCTTTTCCTTCGAGCGTCTCCTTGAGCTCCCGCAGCAGTTGTTGCGCCCTAAGTTGTCTCATGGACTCACTCGGCTGCTCTCGTCTTTCGTGTTTAGGAGATCCTTGCTGTCTGTATTTCCCGAATCCATCCCTCTGGTCCCGGTGGTACTCTCGTCGTTCATTTCTCTCGAGTCTATCCCTCAAATCTCGAGAAGGTTCTTGGCGCCCATGCCCCCCGAGTTTCTCTCTCAGGTCTCGGGAAAGTTCTTGGCGTCCATGCCCCCCGAGTTTCTCTCTCAGGTCTCGGGAAGGTTCTTGGCGTCCATGCCCCCCGAGCTTCTCCCTCAGATCACGAGAAGGTTCTCGGCATCCATGTCCTCCGAGTATCTCTCTCAGGTCTCGGGAAGGTTCTTGGCGTCCATGGCCCCCGAGCTTCTCCCTTAGGTCGTTGAGGGGTGACCGTCGGGCATGTTTGGGATCTTCTTCCTCATTCTGGTACCTTGCCATACTCACCATATTGATGGGTACGGCAAAGGGTGCCGAAGGTTGTTCTTTGGGGAACCTCAGCCGCCCGTCCTTGATCGCTTGTTGCACTTGGTTGCGGAACACCACACAATTGGCCGTGTTGTGTGACTTGCTCGCATGCCACTTGCAGTATTTCATCCCCTTCAGCTCCTTCTCATCGGGGATCTTGTGTCCGGGTGTTAACACGATCTGGCCGTTCTTGAGGAGATTATCAAAAATCTCATCGGCCTTTGTAACATTGAACGAGTACTCTCGACCAACCTCGTTAAAGCCCTTGCTCTGTTGAGGCGAGTTCCCGGGACGGAGGAACTCGTTGGGGACCGTCATTGTCTTGTGGACCAAGCTTTCGCACTCATATGGCTTGCCCTTCTTGAACTCGGCCACCATCTCCTCCATTGTCTGTCCTTCTTCGAGACCCCATTCATCACTAAATTGGTCAATCTCAAGCGTAGGGTCATAGCGATGGTAGGTACCTTTTGAAGAAGAAGTCCTTCTGTCCTTCTCGTAGATCAGCTGTTGTGCCATGGCGGCCTTTTGCGCCAACTCGGATAGGTCTCAGAACCTCCCGACTCCGAGCTTCTTCCGAAGGCGAAAGGTAAGCCCTTGCATGGCCAAAGCTGCTAAGTCAGACTCTGATAAGTTGGTCGGGCACCTGTTCTTCGCCTTCCGAAAACGAATTATGAACTTTTCCACGGATTTGCCTTCGAGCTGTTGCATATGAGCGAAGTCTGATATGGTTATGGTCGGCTCTGCCCTGTAGAATTGGTCGTGAAACTTCTGTTCCATGTCAGGCCAATCTCGCACCGAACCCGGTGGTAGGCTAATATACCAAGCGAAGGCTGTCTTGGTCAGAGTCATAGGGAACTGGCGTAGAAGCCATGCTCCATGGATTGAGGTTTCTCCGCATTGAATGACGAAGCGAGCAACGTGCTCCACCGTCGACTGGCTCTCTTTGCCTGAAAACTTGGTGAACTCCGGGACTCGATATCCCTGTGGGTAGTGGACTCGATCAACATCCGCTGGGTAAGGCTTAACGAACCTTGGACGCGGGATATTCCTTGGTTCGAACCCCAGGTTCCTAAGCATCTCGGCCAATCCCTCCCTCTGGTAGACCTCTTGGTTGAGGTTAGGTATCGGCCGTCCCTCGAAAGGTGGTCGCTGATTCAGCTCTTCTTCTTCAGGTCTAGGTTGTCGTTGGCCTGGCCTTGCTTGATTTCCATCATATACCAGCTGCCGATTGATGGGGTTGTGGACGTCCTCCTCATCCAACTCGGTTTGCCTTGGTCGAGTGGTCGGGGTGACGTTTGGAATCGTTGGCTCGTACAGGGCATTCGTCCGGATGCTCCCCTTCTCGAAGGAACCTTGATCAGCCTCAACCGTGAGAGGGCGTGACCTCTCCTGGGCGCCGAGTGGTTGGGTGTATCCCATTCCTGAATCATCCATCCCTTGGGTCTCCTTGCTTGAGGACGCTTGGAATGGCACGTACATGGGCGTCCCTGCTGGTGGCTTTCGGCTGAGCACATAAGGTGTTTCCGGCACTTTGTCGAACGACATGGTGCCAACCTTGGAATGATCGAAGGATGTGGACACACCCTTCCCCTTGCTTTGAGCCTCAAATACCTTGGCAGTTTCATTCACTATAGCAGGCTTCACGATCTGGGTGAAGTAGTCCACGGTGTGCTGGTTGCTCTCCATAGCCGCTCTCTGGATCGATTCGTCCGCGTGGTTACGGACTCCTTGGATCTGACTGGAGATCTGATTAGAGAACCGCTTGTAAGACTCCTCGGTTTGTTGGGTCATCCCTGAGATCTCCTCCGAACGCTTGATGACCTGTTCGAGGTCCTGTTGTAATCCTTCGTTCTTCCGCTCTATGATATCAAGCTTCTCAACCACTAAGGTGAGTTGGTCGGCTAGCACCATGAGTAAGGCCGAGTCGGTAGTATTCGACTCCTTGAAGAGAACCGGGTTGGTATTGCTCCTCCCGATCCCCGTCTGGACAACAGGGAGAGCCGGCTCCTTGTTGCGAGCCGAGTTGGTAACGTTCTTCCCGGCATTTTGCTGAGAAGATAGGGGTGGTGCCGTCTCCTTGCCGGAAACCGCGTCAGATGAATTCCTCCCAACGAGTTGCTA
This sequence comes from Hypericum androsaemum, assembly GCA_963995505.1. NCBI lineage: Eukaryota > Viridiplantae > Streptophyta > Magnoliopsida > Malpighiales > Hypericaceae > Hypericum > Hypericum androsaemum. Next base: position 3,198,113 of record OZ023184.1, on the reverse strand, counting down.
GGAAGAGGGTGCCGCCTCCTTGGGGTTGGAATTGGCTTGAGCAGCATGGTTCTTGGTCATCTTGATCAAACGAAGCTAGACCGCCTTCTCAGACGCCCTCCTTAGTCCCACCGAGCGTGCCAAAAATATGTTGCGGAGAAAGTGGGTACAAGAACGTCAAGACTACCCGAGATAGATCCGGAGTGGTCGTCCCAAGGTCAGCCTAACGGAGAGGGTGAAAAAAGAGTGAACTTAGACGTTCAATCTAAGGGAGAGGGAGAAAAAAGGACTACGGGCTACGAGATAAAAAGTAAAGATAGTTGTTGTTTGATGTGTTCGTGATGTCCGTTCTCTCGCCCGAACCCTTCTTATATAGAGTACCTTGACCTAACCCTCACGCCTTCACAATAGGAAATCCTAAACCGCCTCCAAGACCTTCGGCTCCAAGTCTCAATCCCGAGAGATCCGCTTCAAATTATTTGCTCCTAACATGACGGGATCCTCTCGGCTCAATACAAGCCGTCTTCCTTAAATGAGCAAATCCCATCCTCGGATAGGAAGCTTTCAAAACGTGACGACCAAGCGATCGCGGCCTAACGAGGAATTTACCAAGTCTTGCCGAATATTGAGAATCTCGGCTCAAGTTAGGAAAATATAGATCGTTTTGACCTTCTCGAACCTCCCATGCAAAATCTTGACTCAAATCCGTCATCGCCCAAAACGGACATCTCGTCAGGCCCAAAGTGAATCTCAAAATGGGCTCAGGCTAAAGGCCTCCTCAACCAAAGTGGACCTATTCCCGAAATCACCTTCCCGCCTACGAAGGTCAAATGAGCTTCCCGCTCGGGTCCAAGTTGGCTTCTCACCTTCGGCTTCTTGCCTTAGGCTCCTTGCTTGTCTACTTGCCTTAGGCTTCCGGCCTTAAGTTTCTCGCCCGGCTACTCACCTTAGGCTTCTCGCTCGGCCTCTCACTTGGCCTTTCGCCATTTGGCCTCTCGCCGTAGGCCTCTCGCTCGGCCTCTCGCTCGGCCTCTCGCCGTAGGCCTCTCGCTTGGCCTCTCGCCGTAGGCCTCTCGCTCGGCCTCTCGCTCGGCCTCTCGCCGTAGGCCTCTCGCTTGGCCTCTCGCCACCCGGCCTCTCGCTCGGCCTTTTATCACTCGGCCTCTCGCTCGGCCTCTCGCCACTCGACCTCTTGCCGTAGGCCTCTCACTCGGCTCCTCGCTTGAGGGGCCTCTCGCCCGGGCTCCCCGTTAGCGCTCGGCTTCGCCTACGCGGGCGAGAGGGGCCTCTCGCCCGGGCTCCCCGTGAGCGCTCGGCTTCGCCTACGCGGGCGAGAGGCGCCTCTCGCCCGGGCTCCCCGTGAGCGCTCGGCTTCGCCTACGCGGGCGAGAGGGGCCTCTCGCCCGGGCTCCCCGCGAGCGCTCGGCTTCGCCTACGCGGGCGAGAGGGTCCTCTCGCCCGGGCTCTTCGTGAGCGCTCGGCTTCTCGCCGATGCGGGCGAGAGGGGCCTCTCGCCCGGGCTCTTCGTTCCGACGAGCTCGAGCCGATTCCCGCACATCCGGAGATAGACCGTCATCACTCCGAGACATTAGTTTCGTGCTCCAACAATAATATGGTTCTTAAGTGTTAGTTTTAGAGGCAAGTATATCATACGGTGAACACTGGTATAACAGTGCAATGAACCATGTTATAACATGATGCGGACATTGGTATAACATGTGAGACAGTAGTGTACCATACAGTAATTGCTTGTATACCATGTAACATGTAGTGGTACATCAAGCTTTGAGCAATTGTACATTGTAACAAATGCAAAATTTTAAAATTATCGATATGTAATCTCTGATATTACAAGTTTGTCATTTAACGTGTGCGGTCCATTTCCCTTGGCCGTGTGGTGCTGCTAGGCTTATTTCGAACCCAATCAGGATCGTAATTCAACTGATATGAAATTACTTTATTTTTATTTCAGATCTCAAATTTTATTTCTAAAAATAAAATATTGTTAAAAGTAATTGTAATTTTTCAAATTGGACGCATAATATTGAAGAAAAAAAGAAAGTCGGACATAAGTGTGTGAGGGTTCGTGCCACGTTGAATTGTCGATGGGATGTTATTACAAAATGGACCTACCAGTAATTATTGGACACTTCCTGAGCTGAGGAGACCAATCTAGTATATATAGCAGCTTTGACTTCCTCGCTCTCAATTGGACGATTCTCACTTTTTTTTGTGTGTGGTGAGAATGGCGAGTACTGGGCACTCCTTTATTCAAAAGAAAAACATCATGCCATCCTTACAATCCTGGGAAAACTAATCCCAATGGTGTCCTGAACTAACAAAGCAATGCAATCCTGCGGAGGCATTTCACCTATCTCAATTGGGCGCATTTCGGCTCTCGAAGCTGGGATCGTGGCCAAACATTTATGTTTGAAATCGATTATTTTGAAAGAGTATCTTAGAATCTTTGTATTCAATATAAAATCTTAAAATAATAATTCTTCAAATTTATAAATAAATCTATTCTTTTTGTACTAAGGAGTGCGAGGTTCTCAATAAGCCCATCAAATGAAACCCATCAGGTCTAAATTTGCACAATTTTTTATTTCATCAACGTGCGATGAAAATGAGGGTCGTGCGAGCACAATATGGGCATTAGATTAACCCGCTTTAATTTATGTTAGAATCTTCATGACGGTGTGGTATTGTTTGGCAATTTTAACGTCAAAATAGGTATTTCTGTCAAGGTATTCTTTCTCTACCACACTTTTTTTCCCTGGATTTTGGTGTGGTAGGATTTTGACGAGTTTGACAGTCGCAACCCTGTTTTGACATGGTAGGGGAAATGTCACACTAAATAGGATGTATATACTATGAATTATTTGATAAATCTTACTTAAAAAAAACTAAACTACATCATACTTAGATAAAAAAAATACCAAAGAAACAACTGAAAATTTTCCTTTATATTATTAATAAGATGTTATGAGAAGAGGACTTATCTGCAATAATGTCAAATGCATAGGACCATATTGTACTATGGCTTACACCGACATATAGGGAGTATAAATAGGAAGATTAGAAGAAGAAGTGATCATTCTGAAACTTTACCAAATCTTAATTGAAACAGATTACGTTTCTTTCTTTCCCTCTTCTTCCTTCTCGTCTTCTCCTCCTTTACCCCTGTATCTTTCTTTCACTCTTGATTCTTTCCTTACTTTTGCTCCGATCATAACATAAGATGACATATTTCCACTAAAAAAATCAATGCATATACAATATTCGTCTTCTAATCTATAAGTTTGTTCATTGGCGTATTGGTATGGCTCAAAATACGGAAAGCCATGGACGGTGGACCCAAGAAAAGAAGCCGTGAGACTACCGAAATCGCAATTTTTTTATGCCACGACGAACAAAGTTTTAAACAAACACGACATGTTCGGTGGCTTCGACCGAAAAAACATCGATGGCCCTTGCTTTCAGGATGACATCTTTCTGCCGCTTTAATCATTTGATTAATATTTTTATAGGTAAATCATTTTATTAATTACTCCAACATTAGCTTCCTTATAGTGTTTACAGTGTTGATTTATATTCATTTTATTAATATAAATCAATTAGCTCTTCTCAGTTTGCTATCTTATTTGGAAGGAACAAACATTTAGTTCAACTAATGTTAGAGTTGATCTAATTTAATTAAAAGATTTCAAATTTGAGCTATTGAAAAAGTGTCGGTATTAAATATTTGTTAGAAGAATTTTGTCACCTTTTAAAATTCTTACCCAGCTTTTCAGTAGGTGTTTGGCTACTAGGTAGTATAAAGAGTGACACAAATATTTTTATTATTTTAGTTGGACTTTATGTAATATTCAAGAGTAATCTTAAGGATTCGTTTCGTAGATAAATGTTTTATATGCTACTTAAGGTTTGAATGCTAGCTAATCGCTGAGCGACATCACCAAATGTTGAGTGGATGGTATTAACGGCCATAATACTAGCCTTTACCGTCCACAAAATCAATTTCAATGTTTAAAGTGTTAGATTAGATATTGTTTACACGTGGCAAAGTTTGTGTTGACTAAAATGTAGCATGTGTCAAGACATGCATACATTTATATTGCCATTATTTTTTGACCGACTTTTTTTTTATCAATCTTCTAACAATTTTAGAGTATTGTTGATCTCTATTTAAAAGACGTTAAAAATAGAGGGTAGTGCTTGGGAGTGGGCTGCGTCTCCATTCAAAGTATAATAGCTTTGGAGGAGCCTAGGATAACAAAAATATCATAAATCGTGGGTCGTGTGGCCTACCTCTACTTTATAAGTTTAAGGTATGTTAATTTTTAAAGTGTCTAGAGTAAGGTATGTAGTATGAATATGAGTCCATTTTAGTGAGACGGTTCTAGGTAAGGTATGAATCCTATAGATTGATACCATATTTTACTATTTTACTATATTTTGGACCATACCTTAGTTAGATCCTATTTTTTTTCCTAATAAGTAAAGAATTATATTTATCAAGAAATGTCCACCAAAAATAGTTACACCAATGACACCGAGAATATCGTACATTGAGTACCATATAACACATATTAGACAGACCATAATGATATACGATATCTAAGCACCGGAAAAAATACGATCGGCTACAACACAAAGTACCTATGTTATGGAGGATAAAATGTCCAAAATTATTCCGAACCGCTAACCACGTACTTTATCATATGGAGGATATGAGAGGTATCTTCCTCCCAAGACATTAGTATTTAATATAATATACATATAATTACCTAAAATTCACAAGTAACTTGAAACCAACTCAATTTTTTTTAAGATTACACACTAGAAGCTTACTTTTCTTTATTTTTTTGTTGTTGACGTACTAAACTATAAAGAAATTTCTTGTGTCATTTGACTTAAATTGCAAAATTTTATATTACTTCACTTTTTATTAGATATTGATGTATAATTGATGAAATGTTTGAATTTTATAACATGGAAATTTTATGTAAGAAATTACAGAAAGAAAGTAAAACGTCAAGGGTCAAATCCGGTAGAACATGTGGATTTTGAAAATAAGAGAATAAATTTTATAATAAAAACTCTATAGAATTTGAGAATTAAGATATAAATTTAACTCGCCAAACTAAAATAAAGAGAATACTTGTACCCTACCTCCATACTTAGTGAGCCTCCAATGAGTCGGTGGCCATCGTGCTCTGTCCAGTCTCTGTTCCCATGTTATTTTGCGAACCCGAAGGCTTTATATTTTGACTGCGATATGTCGACTTCACTGGAAATCAGAAAAGTTTTGGACCAGAACGTCCCAGCATAAACAAATGATTAAATAAATTTTTTTTTTCGTCCTTCCCTTTTTATTCCAAATAGTCTATCTCATTTATTTTCCGCCCAAGAACAAAAAAAAAGTGCATTATCTCAAACTGCATATTAAAATTGTCATTTCCACCAAAAAAAAATTAAAATTGTCATTAACACTGAAACTATGAAAGTTCTTATTGTTTGATCTTTTTAAGCGTTCAAGAGTGGGTACAATGGTCATACACTGCTCTAGAATTATAGATTCACTAAAAAAAAATTAAATGTTGAACACCAAAGAGTAATTGCTCTAATGATATATGAGAATGATGAAATGGAGAGTGACCAGAATACAAATCTTGGTCACGACAAAAAGTTGTAATTAAAAATCGAGTTGTTTTAGTTTTTTTTTAAAATTGAGGGTCTAGGATATTTACTAATTTTTATTAGCCACATGCTAAAATATTAGTGCTGAGTACATCGAGATAGGCTAATCCTTTCACATCATATACATATACATCAGTGCAAAAATAAAACAGAGAATAAAAAAGAACATAATTACATCTTATTATCAGAGCATACTTAGAGAGAGAATTCACCGATTCTTCTATTTTGTTTGGTTAAATGTTGAATAGTATGAGGCCCATTAAGCCACGCGGACAATCAGCTCAAAAGGGCCCAAGCCCAACAAAAAAAGGAGCTAGAAGAGAGAGGAAGAAGAAGAAGAGAGATAGAGAGAGAAATTCAGCAGTAGTAGAGAGAGATGGACAGAGAGTGGGGGTCGAAGCCAGGGAGCGGAGGCGCGGCCTCCGCCCAGAACGAGGCCATCGACCGGCGGGAGCGGCTCCGGCGTCTCGCCCTCGAGACCATCGATCTCGCCAAGGATCCCTATTTCATGCGCAACCACCTCGGCAGGTCCTTAACCCACCCCCCCCCCCCCCCCCCCCCCCCCCCCCCCCCCCCCGCGTCTAGGGTTTCTTTTATTGAAATTAAATTTGGTGTTAATTTGATAATTTGGGTGGGTTTTAGTTACGAGTGTAAGCTGTGTCTGACTCTGCACAACAACGAAGGGAACTACTTGGCCCACACGCAAGGGAAGCGCCACCAGACCAACTTGGCCAAGCGGGCCGCCCGCGAGGCCAAGGAGTCCCCCGCCCTCCCCCAGCCAAACAAGCGCAAGGTCAATGTCCGTAAGACCGGTACGATGACTGACTCTATATATATATATATATATATATATATATATATATATATATATATATATATTCCCTTGTTTGTTTTGGGATATGCTTTTCGTCGAACACGTGGGGTGCACAATTGTTTAGCGAGCTTGGCACTTTGTAGTGAACTGGCTAAATGCGAGGAGTGGTTTTGTGGGTTAAAGGGTTGGTCTTTGTGGGTTGATTTTGTCGGGTTGTTGTAGGTTTATGGTCTTTATGGTAGTGATTGTATGTTGTGGAGAAACCGTGGGGGACTTTGGTGCCATGAAGTTCGTGAAGATGTTGAGTGCTTGTATGTGTTGGTGAACGATGGATGCTAAGATATCTAAGATTGGAAGGACTTGTCTAGCTTGTGGATATTTGAATGAACATATTGATGCAACGGTGTGATGTCTATGGAGTGGTACGGGGAAAGGGATGATTCATGATTTACGAGAATCTCAAGTCAGATGGTACTTGGGATTTCTGGTTGTTGTACCTCAATGAGCTAGAAAAGCTATGTTAGAAAGATGGGTGCTGCTGTGTGGCCAAAAAGTGACATCATGGAGGTGTTCTTGATTATGTATATTTATTAGGGGTTTTGCATCTTGTCTGTCTAATTGCTTTGTAAATGTTCGTAACGAGCCTTGGCATTCTGCCTCTGCAGTCAAAATTGGGAGACCTGGGTATCGAGTGACAAAGCAGTATGATTCTGACACCAAGCAAAGATCCCTTCTCTTTCAGGTTTGACTTTTTCTTCTTCCGTCTTCCTTGTCTGTTCTCTTTCATTTACTTTCTACTATTGGGCTTTTCTGATAGTGCCTGGCATTTGATGCAGATTGAATACCCTGAGATAGAAGATAATGCAAAGCCAAGGCACCGGTTTATGTCTTCTTTTGAACAGGTTTTTTTCTTAAAAAAGTTCAATAAGAATTTTTTAGTCTTTATCTTGTGAGTGGAAGTTATCGGAGACTTTTCTTACAAGAAGTTATGCATTTCTTTTTTCTGATGTTAGACTGAGAACAGTTTGCTATGCTCAACTCAAGGATCTGCCAATTCATGCCCATATCTTTCAGCTTGTACTGTACATTCTATCCTCAGTTGACCTTTTCATTTAGTTGGCTCTTTTCCATGAATGCAGAAAATGCAACCCTATGACAAGAGATATCAATTTCTTCTATTTGCTGCAGAACCATATGAGATCATTGCGTTCAAGGTAAAACTGCTTCAGTGATACACTAGTTTGCAGTCATGTAAATCTTTGACATGCCCTACTATTATTTTATGCTTCAGGTTCCCAGCACAGAAATTGATAAATCCACCCCGAAGTTCTTCTCTCACTGGGATCCAGACTCAAAGATGTTCACTGTAAGTATATTTATGTTGGTCTGCTCACACCTCTTTGTTGATTACAGGAACAGTTTACTTGTTGAATTAGATTTTCTTGTCTACATGAAACATGAAGTTCATATCGGTTCCACACTAACTCAACTCTCTCAATTAATGTCTTGTCCTATTTCCTGTTTAGAGTTTCTTGTGGAGTCTTGCCAAGTATTCTCAAGTAGCATTATCTGATTTTTAGTGTTCAAGGGAGAAATCAGTGGTTTGTTGTGGCTGTTTTTGGCGCTCCGGGAAAACTATTTAACTTCAATATCATTTGCAGTTGCAGTTGTATTTTAAGGTCAAGCCACCAGAGGCAAACAAACCCCAATCAGCTTCTGCAGGTAATGACACAACAGCACCTGGTGAACATCCAAGACCTCTGGGACCACCTCCACAAGCTCCTCCACCACCTCCTCCTCAAGGTTTTCCCATTGGAGCCAGACCACCTCCTCCCCCCATACCGGGATCCTTACCGCCGCCGCCGCCTCCCATGGCAATGGCAATGGCAAATGGACCTAGGCCAATGCCTCCAGGTGGAGCTCCATCTGCCCCGCCTCCACCACCCAGTGGCAGTGGTACAATGGGGAATTTCACACCCGGTATGCAGGGTAGGCCTCCAATGCCACACCCCCAAGGTTTTCCTGGGCAACAGATGGGCTAGCAAGTCTGCGCCAAGCCAGAGACAGTAGAACTTGTGATTCAAGGAGCCATCGGCTTCTAGAATTTCTTTGGCAAACCTGGACGCAGGCAGAACTTTGTACGGTTTATGGAATTCTAAAGTTCCTGTAGCCAAGCAACTTAAGGCCCTTAGAGAAGGATTTTGCTTCAGCCTGATTGTACTGATTTCTCTCGGATTCTCTAGGAAGTGACTGTTTTTGACTTGCAGCTTATATTGTATCAGTTGTAACTACTATTTTGTGCCATTTTAACATTCTCGTGAAAGGTGATTCTGTGTTTTCCACATCAATGAAGAAAGTTCACTCTCATGGCACACCCCAAGAACCAAGGGCGAGACCATTGGAAGGCAAAGGACAATCGTATTCATGGTCGATCTGCAGATAATCTGCACAAATATGTAACAATTCTCAATCCTTCGTGAAAAGGTAACAGCGAAATGTAAAACAAAAAAATACAGCGACACAGACTTGCAATGTCGTTGTTCTCCATCTGCAAGTCTCGTGCATGTGGTTTGGGAAGCACTCTCAAGCAGCATGTTTCCATCAGTAAATCAGTGCGGATGGCCACAGATGTAGGATTGCAGGAAATTTCCCTAGCTCGTAGCGGCATTTGGCGGGAACACCTTCTGGATGAACTCGAGAAAGCGCCTGGAATAGAACGTTGGATCCACTGCGGAGATGGACAAGGAATCAAATTGAAAAGATTTGTATGCGTGCTCGATCTTCTTGGTCATGTTGTATTCTTGCAATATATCGATCACGCCCAAGTAAAGAACAACATCGTATACTTGAAATGCCTGCTTGTCCTCCTCTTTCCCCGGTATCAGCTCGGCCCTCGCAGGCATGTTCACACCAAGCTGGATTTGAAGCCTGCTCAGGATGATTGATAAAGAACAATGTGCTGTGAGCAAGCTTATCTAAGCTACGCCATGAACAACATGAAGGCTTCAGAAAGCTAATTCAAGACTGCTTTGAGGAATGAACATATTACCTAGCTGTTGTACCGGGAAGAAGTAGATCGACTTCTTCATCACCAGCAGATGACGCTCTCAGTCGGCTACCTCTAACGTGAGGACCAACAATGATGTTACCGTCATCTGTTCCCCGAGGAACCAAAACCAGACCTTGTGGGAAATTTTCATCTTCTATGGTATCTGCCAGCATTCAAGTAACACAATGTGATGCAAAATTGTTGGACTGCCACAACAGACATCCTAACGACGGTTGTCAATTGGCAAATGCTATGAGGTTATATATTTTGAAATTAGTTCTGCTCAAACGGTATAAGAAATTACTGTGATAGACATACCTTCCTCTGCTAAAACCTCTAACCCTTGATTTGTTCTCATTATAGACTGCAGGTGCTGCGGAGCTCGATAATGAACTCCCATTAAAAGACTATAATCCATAATATGTTGCGCTTCCAAAAATTTGCTGTCAATCTCAATCTGCCTGAAATAGTACAAGCACAAGGATGTCTTAAGACTCTTCTGTTGTTGTTGTTGTTGTTTTCCGATGGAGGGATGGAGATTTTGGGAGCAAAAAGTAAAAAATAAAAACAGACAAATTGAAATGATGAGTTACTCACATTAGTAAATCTTCTCGCCAAGAGGGTTCTAAGTAGAAACAATAGTTAAGATCCAAGTCTTTAAGTGTTGTGTTTTCATCAATTTCAATTTTGTCTGTTGATCGACCTAGTGATGAACCTTTCAGATCAAATCTTCTGTGAATTCTTAATTCTGTGCAGAACATGTTACCCATCACTACAAAGCGGAACTGCAGCGAAGCAAATATTTCAGACTCAGATACTAAAAGCATATCGAACAAATTATGAAAATGGATCTGATTCCGATGTTTTGAAACTAATTTCATGACATAAATTGAGTTTGCAAATGCACACGATTAGGCCCGCAACATTTACAATTCCCTTTGATAATTACCTTCTGACCACTTGAAGGTTTTATCCGGTGTAGACCAAAGAACTTCGTTATGAGCGTGTTGTCGTAAGTCCTGACGTGATTATGGTAATCTGGAAGCATTTTTAGAAGCACCTACATGCTTTTATATGTTACTAAAACGAAGACAGAACTTTCAGCAACTAATACTGATTATGCGATGTTGTAAAGCTTTTCTTGGAAGGGAAGATCAAGCCTATAATTGAAAGAAAAAAGCTGCAATGCAGGACAAGCAATCAATATATATATATCTCCAAGGAAGGAGGAGGTGAACCTGCACTTCAGATTTTCGGAGCGTTTTAATCATAAACCGATCGTCCTGAGACAGGAAGAATATGCTACCGCTTTTTCCAGGCGAAGAAAGTTCCCTGAGAGCATCGTTTCCGCAAATGGACATCATGTAATCTGCAGCATCGATCTTGAACATTTCCCTCAAATTCCTGCAATGGCAATGCCAGCACATAACTGTTTAACAATCCGAAACTATACATACTAGAAGAATAGCAACCATACCTGAATACCATCGGGCAATAATCTTTCCACTTGAAGTCATCAGATTGGTGAGGTGGAGTAAGTTGAGATCCATATTTTGGAAAATTCATCCAAAAGCTTGCCCTTCGACCGAAATCTGATGTGCGAACTTCTCTTCTTTGCACAGGTGTAATCTTCCCAACAGTATATCTGCCAGACATCACCAAGCATTCTTCGATATATGAGCACTTTCATTTGGGGTAGAGAATGATATATTTGAAGGCATTAACTATTGCTATCAGTGTACAAAGTCGACAGGCCAGATAGAAATAGAAATCTAACTTAGTACATGAGAAACCTATGAAACTGGAAATAATATTGGACATATAGAGACATGAGTAGGCTTTAAAAACCCATCACTTGAGTTTACCTGATTCCAAGTTGTAGACTAAGCATCAAATCATAACTTCGGTGTCCTTTAATGATTGTTTCACCAGGCCTCTTGACCTCCCTAGCAAGTTTTCTTTGTCTCCGTTTTGCGCTTCTAGACAATGGTGAATAGTTATTGTTGATGACAAGTTCACTAATCAGAACACCTTGCATATACTCTCGCTCGAGTATTGGCAGTGCATCAGCTTCACTGTCCTCATCTAGACCTTCAAATAGATCCACGGATGGACCATGCCCAATCACCTTCTCAATAGACACTTCGAGACTCCAGCGCCTTCCCAAGGATACATTTTTGTTGCGAGATTCCTGCAAACTGAACAAGCTTCCTTGGGACAGATTTTCGGGTGAATCGATATGAGATTCTTTGTTTGCAACAACCTTGACATTTGCCCTATCCATTGGAGATGCATTACGAATGTGAGCATGATTCAGCTTTCTCAAGTCCGGGAGTAACCCTCTGGTTCTTAAAGCATTTAGATACCGCTGCTGCACTGCTGGAAACCGGCTGCCTCTTGGATAAAATGACCCTTTACCATCCTTTAAACCTCGAGTCCAAGTTCCGACAAAGCAACCACCATCGATCCATGTATACACTCCGAATCCATGCATTACACCATTCAGCCATCCTCCCTCGAAAGAATCGCCATTTGTCCATGTCAGTGTTCCCTTCCCTGTCATCTTACCACCCTTCATGTACCCCAGATAAACATTCCCATTGACCCAAGTATATTTCCCAGGTCCTTCAGGTGTCCCCTGCATCCAAGAACCCTCAAAGATATCCCCGTTCAGGTAAACTTGATAACCCAATCCATGTTTCAGGTTTAATCGAAATCTTCCCTTGTAGGTTAACTTACTAGAAACGATATATGTGCCTGTGCCATGTATATAACCACCAGAGAATTCACCTTCATACGAAGCGCCAGAAGGCCATCGAATTTTTCCATTTCCATGTCTAGCTCCTCGTCGCCACTCACCTTCGTACACAGTCCCATTTAACCACACATATTTCCCATTACCCTCGGGCAAATCCCCAAGCAACGAGCCAGAGTAGGACTCGCCGCTGGGGAGAAAGAGCTCCCCAACTCTAAAGGTGGCAACTTCAATAGAACTACGGAAAGATTCCCCATTGATTGACCAAGAGAACCGATCTCTATCAGGATAGGCTTCCACTGATCTAGTTCGGTCCGCAGAAGTTAGTGATCGCTCCACATTATCAGCAAGAGCCACAGGACCAGACATGCATAATGGCCCAGAAATTTGCAGTACCTCACAAGATCATAACCATTAAGATATCTCTAACTTACTCGCAAGTTACGCGCGAAAGCTTCCAACTTCTGTATCCTCTGATCTACAGAGAAGAGACACAATCACTTCAGACAACGAATACAACATGTGATGCATAAAAATGTACCATCTAATTCTAAAGTTAGACCAAGACATGAAAAGTTCCCAGGAAAAGGATTAAAAAAAGGGATGACCTTAGTGAGTAGCTCATCCATGAACCTAACTTACATAGCCACATGGACCAAAGTTGCATGCTTTGGACAATGGAAGTTCCCTTAAAATCAACAAACTCCAATTTCCCGACATTTACTTCTCCGTCTCTATCAATTGTCCAAATAAAAACTACCTCGTCATTATTCAAAGGTGCTGCCCAATTCTAACTTAGATTAGTCGGTCAATGCGTCCGAAAGATAGGTGTTTTCAATTAAAAAAAAACAGCAAAACAAGTAAAAATATAGAATTGATCTTCCAGCTAAAGGCATTAGAAGTAAATAGATACACACAGGAACACGAAAATACGGAAGCAAAGAGAAGAAAATGAGAACACGGAGAAGACAATAAGCTTTTGTGCTTACTTTCCAAGCACACGTCCAATTATTCGAAAAAGACAACTCCAATACCCAAAATGAACAAAACCCACATAGGCAACTAGTACATCTTAAAGGCAAATGCATAAAGAATGTACCTTTGCAAGAGAATAAGCACCCACAGTTTCAGAAAGTTAACAAGTGTAAGCCTTTCGTGGGGTTGGTAGTTGGGTTAGGCGCCTAAATGTTTAAAGAACCCTTTTTTTCTATGAGTTTTTTTGTTCCCTTTTGGGGTCAGGACAAGACACGATTAGGAGGTTTCTTCTCTCTCTGCTTCTTCTTCTTCCAAGATAGAAACTTTTCAAAGGTCAAATCTTTTTGGGCAGTTGACGAGGAACGGTCGCAGGTCCCAATGTTTTTAGTAACTTTCTGAGAAAGCTAGCAAAGGAGAAGGAGCTTTGAGCCTTCCTCTTCACTATTTGAGCTTATGAGTCTTTCGGAGTGTGTTTTTCTTTTTATAACTCCAGTATCAGGTCTAATGACCCCATTAATTTAAGTTAAAAGATAGAATTTTTGAAATGTAAATTCTCTAATAAGTATTCAGTAATGCTGAATTTTAAATTAAGCAACAGCAAAGCCTCGCCACTCTTTTGCCGGAAAAAAAAGTCAGATTTTTAAAAAGAATCTAACTTCTAACTTATATACAATTCTTTTTTAAGACACGAATATATTTAAACAATGTGTACTTGTAGCCTACATTCCACCCAAAAAAAAAGCAAATTATTCTTGCTAAATCTATGATTTATTCTCTCAATTATCAAAATAGATAATAAAGTCCCTCGTGTTTAGTTTATTATACTATGAGGTCTTTCGTGTCGGTATCGAAGATTTTTTCGGCGAATCCCCACTTAAAAAGATTAAAATGCTCCTCCCACTTAAAAAATAAAAAATATATATCTTTCTTCCTCCCCTTCATCTTCTTCCTCCTCCGACCTTCAATCAAAACACAAACTAATCAATTAGAAATATCAAAACTTGAAGAACCCTAATTTTAAAATTTTTAATTCGAATAAAGAATCCAAAATTAGGGTTGCAAGTCCTAACTTCCATACTAGAGAGACCCCACAGTAATTTACCCAAAAAAACTTATAGCATACATACCAAGATTTTCAAAAACGACCCGGAGAGTGACCCGGATCTTGGTCTGACATTTGGGTCGTCCGGTCCGGCCAGTCAAATCGGACTATATGGATAAATAACTAAATATATGTCTGAAAATGGCTTCCTTCACCTTAGATTCAAGAATTCAACCATTAGAGAAATCCAAAATTTGAAAAAATCGGAGAGTTTGTAAGGGTTTTGCAAAATTGATTTTATTTTAGGTGAACCGTCCGGTTTGATTGAAAATATCCAGGCAAACTGCCCAGTCCGATCAAAATCTATTCGATTCGTAAGGTTTTCATTCATACCACTATTTATGGGCCAGTAACTTGAGCGATTCGCGGTCCGACTTGTGACACATGCTTTTAAAAACCTTTCTTACGTATCCGTAATAAAATGACGTTCACGTCCATCCAGCTTATTTGGGAAGATGTTTATTATTTAATAAACAATTATTATAGCCTACATACCAATTTCACTGATTAACTATATATCTAACCCAAGAGTATAAAATATACGGCGATTTCGTTTGCTGAGCCACCCAGGTTTATGGCGTCCTTCCAATTCAAAAAATAAATAAGAAGTCAAAATCTAAAAAATATATATATTTTCATTGGTTGATTGTCTGTTTGGTGTTGAAATATCTATCTCAAACTCAACGACATAGTCTGGATTAAATGAAAAATGCAACGGTCGAATTGGGTATAAACTCAAAATAACGTGTTGGACTTTTTCTCCGATGGGAAAATAATTTTAATTGAAAACATATGGACGTCACAACGACGAAGTCTACGAAAAATCGATGACCGTATAAGTACGGACCAATACCAATTTCACTATTTCACTTTGTTTTCGGTAGTGGAGTGAATATAGGTTCCAAGTTCAGTGGTATCCGCGTAATTCACATCATCTAAATTCAAGTTTTATTTAAAAATTTCTCAATTTTGGAGGTTCATGTTAAACTTTCAATTGAAGGGCTTTTTGGTAATAACGATACACAATTTTTTTTAAATGGATCCGGATGTGATTCAGAATTCCCTCCATCTCTGGATCGATCGGTCTACCAATTAGACGATAATGATTATAGGTTTAACCACTCTTCAAATTTTGGTATAAAAATGACTCGAGCCACAATCCTACCAGTGGGGCCTTGTTTTTAAAATGATGGTCGTAAATGCATAAACAAATCTTAGCACAGTTGATGCCTGGATTAGTAATTAATCGAGCTAAGCGCCACCGACGGTACCAATAAAGAGCTCATTGCCTCATATGGGCAATACAATTGTTGGAGCGAAAAATTAATTTGTAAATTTGTTTGACCATGTTTCAGTAAAATAATCATATCTTTTTATTCGTGTATTTGATTGATGCGATTCCAAAAGCTAAAAAAAATAAAACAAAGATCTAGAACTTTTTAGTTTGTGATTTCTCCAAATTTGGTGCAGAAATAGGTCAGACTTGGGTTGAAAGTTTTGGGAGTAGATTTTTTCTTATTAGGCTGCGGATCTGCTGAACCTATTTTGGTAAAAATATCGTAACTTTTTCTTCAAGTATTGGATTGACACGATTCCAATCTACAACTTTCTAATTTATGATTTTTCCAAATTCAGCACGGAAAAGGGCCAAACATGGGTTGGACGTTTCAGGCAGTTTAAGTTTTTCCTTATTAGGCCGGAACTATGTTGGATTTTCCTATATTGACACAGCCTAGGATTTTTGTATGGGATTGGGGCGAACTTATTCTATATAAGGAGAGTTAGGTACAGACATGAAGGACACAAACCAAACATCAAACATTCATATGTAGCTTCTTAGCTTAGTTTATCTATCTTTTATGTTTTTTCCTTCGTCTTCTCCCCTATAATTTCAATAAATTCTTTCTCCTCTACGATTCTTTTCTCTTCTACTAAGTCTAATCTACTTCTTCTCTTTTCTTTTCCCATATTTTTTCCACCTTTACCTGTTCGTTTGAATCGCTCTTGGGACGACTACTCCGGACCCGCTCTTAAGATCGTTTCCGACGTCCTATCACAATTTATCGGCAACAACAATAATGAGGTGGTGGGAGTTTAATTAATGAGAGGACAACAAAAACGTCACTATTACGTTCTTTCTCCTCTCTATGCGACGACATCGTTTCTGTATATGGTTTTGACATGGAGTTGTGGTGGAATTGTGACATTTGGGAGCCAATGACCCATTTTTTGGGTGATTCTCTTCTACTTGGGGAACAAATTTTCAATTGGTATATTTCCTTGTTTGTAAAGTTTGAATTTAAATATTTTAAAAAAAAATATATCTAATAATTTTATCACTTGGAATAAATACCATGATATTCATGACCTAATTGACGAAAAAGATAATTGAACTTTGCTTTATATCTTTTTGGAAGCACAACTTCGTAAAGGTACGTTCTTTTTCCAACAACTTTCACTCTACTTCTTACTTTGCGAGCAGGTAACCAAGCGGGTGTAAACTTACTCCAGCATTACTTGGGCAGTAATTTCCGCAATTGCTCTTTTTAACAAATATAAATACCTCTGATTTTAGTTACCTGTGATTTTAAAGTCGAAATCCACAATTGTTCACGACGCCCGCATAAACACCGGTCAAGCTTCATAATGTACCATCTTTCTTTTAACGATGATATTTATTTTTTGAAAATTTCGGTATCTAGAGTCGAACTATGTCAGATTCTATCTAGGAAATGACTCTCCAAATAGTACATTTTACATTTGTAATAGTTGAACAAAATTTCTTTAAATAAATTTAAGCTCCTCATTATTTGAATAACTCTTATTAGTTAACTTATCATCAATATCTTTTGTTTTGTCCAAACATGAACCCGAAATATCCGCATTATTAAACAAAATGCCTTCCGCTGAAATACATTGTCCATCATATCTTTGTCCATATGCATTCTTTCATTAAGTGCATATCTCGATCTCATTTTACCTTTCTCGTGTCCTGCAACTTGCAACCTTTTGGATCGATCAACTCTTAAAAACAATTCCCGGCCATATTAGAGAATTAAGTTGTTTAGATCAACAAAACACTTAAATCAATTAGTCAATAAGTTGTTATATTTTAATCAAGATGTATCAACTCTGAGTTATTAAAAAAGAAACAATATAACATAGTTAAATATTTTTTGACGAATTTTGTCATATTTCAAAAATTTTAGTCAGCTCAAAACTGAATTAGTCAATATTATTAGTTTAAATTAAAAAATTACATGGAATCGTTGCAACTCAAGGATCAACGAGAAAAATCACACGAACCACTTGTAGCTTGTACGATCACAATAAGAAAATAAATTTGGCGTGAACCCCAATAAAAAATTAGGAGCAGCCAAAGAATTAAATGGGCTGGTTTCCACAAAGGCAACCACCAGATTGGCTCTTGTGTTGGTCCTCAGTAGTTAGTACTATGCTAGCTTATGTGGGGAACAAATTGATTTCTAGGGCAGAATTTTGGGGCCTTATTATAACCGATTAATCATTGTCTGCCTTTTCATATTTTTTACATTCGATATTCAGAGTCGAGTAAACGTTATTCGACTTTTTTTAAAAAAATCTTTAAATTTTTTTTAATCCATGTAAGACTTTAACAACAATTTAAAAAAATTTTTAAGTCACTTACTACTTGAACTACTTTTTTTTCATATTCATAACCCATGGGATGAATATTTCAGAGCGAACGAGGAAAGAATGAATTCGGCCATTTAAATAAGCCCTAGGCTAACAAAACAAGAGGAAAAAGATACGCAACTCATCCCCGGATTGTAAAAAATTAATGGATCCAATTCCCGTGAAGGCCTTTAACTAATTTTTTAATTCACCACTAAACCAAATATTCTAGCCAGTTGGAGCTGGAACCCATTAACAAAGAATGGAACTAAATTAAAATTTATACAATAAGAATATATACATGTTTACTTTTATTCAAACAATTTTTTTACACATCTTATACAAAATCAAATACTGTCGAACTCTAAATATATTTTAGGAATGACTCTGTAAATGATATATTTTATATTGAGAATGCTTAAATCCAAAAGATTCTTAGTGAAATGATCAATTCAATTCCCAATTTCCGATTTGGTGCTTCCACCCGTGACATTACCTTTGTTCTACACACTTAGAATGCTTAAATCCAAAAGATTCAGTTTCATAATTCAATTGCTCAATGTAACGGATAGTAATTGGAAAATAAAACAATGGTCAAAATTAACTTTAAAACCTTGTGGTTTTGTGCTTTAAAATTATAATATTCAGTAGTTTCAAAATTACCGGCCGAATTTGAAATGTTGCTTGTCAAATCTACAGGGAAATCCATAAGGAAATTCCAATTCACAGACTCAATCATGTGTCATCATATTATGCATTTTGAGCACTTTATTCCCAGTTGCAGCACCCAATTTCTAGCACATGGGAACGTGGTAAATGCTAAAATAATCTGGCGTGCGTGGATGGTAATGGCTAGGACATCGTGTGGGACCAAACCCAGCCACGTCCCCTATATCTTTACTATGGGATGCGCTGCTAACACCAATCAAATAACATGGAGAAGGACGACACATCATACGATAGTACATCAATTTTTTAATGGCACATCACAGATTAGAGTGGTACATTGCCTGATATTTTTTTGAAAGGTAGATTTTACACCATGTCAGAGTTTGAACTCTCGACCTCCTATAATTAGTACACTTTTTATACTTAATGTGCCGTTGTTTATGTTTGCCGTTGTGATGTGCTATTTAAAAACTGATATGCCACTGCGATGTGCTGCCGCGTAATGTGTCGCCGTTCTTCGTGTTGTCTGATTGTTACTGCTAGGTCACGTTGTGAACACCGAATCCAATTCCCTTTACTATTGAACTCTAAATACCCTATTTAAAAATGACTATCCTAATAATTTCGTAGCATTAGTTGCACCACTTTGGTTTTAGGGTAGATATTTGTGAGATTATTTGGATGCTTACGCATTATTAATTGTCATATAACGCTAGTTATACTCCTGGTCGGTATATATTTAGGGCACCAATCTGTCGCTGTCAAGTGCTCTGAATCACACATAGGGGTGACTTCGTCGTCTCATGGCGGCAGCCGACCATTCCACCGCCGGGTTGATTAGTTTAGAGTACTGATGATATTTATTAATTTGTTAATTGTAATAAGACTATCTCCAGTCATATGATGAAGCATGAAAATATAGATAACCTTGAGTCTGGGGTCGCCACCGGTATGATTTATTAGACCTAGA
The DNA here is from genome assembly GCA_963995505.1 of Hypericum androsaemum. Lineage (NCBI taxonomy): Eukaryota > Viridiplantae > Streptophyta > Magnoliopsida > Malpighiales > Hypericaceae > Hypericum > Hypericum androsaemum. Next base: position 3,178,443 of record OZ023184.1, on the reverse strand, counting down.
TCCTTATCAACGAGCTTAGAATGAAAGGAGACATTGACAAGCCGCTTGGAGATCATAGAGGCCATCCGACGGGACAACAAGAATATGAAATTTTAGGTCGTTAGGGTTAAGAATTTTTCAGAGGCTGGTTGACGAGTTACCGAGTTAACCCGGAAGACTGTAAGGGTTGGGATTTGCACTTGCCGATTTGGAAATTTGGTTATATATATTAATATTCATCTCTTATGTTTTTTCGGTCGAAAATGAGGGGACCGGATTTGGTCCTGGAATCTCATTTTCAGGACCATCTCGAAAGGCCCATCGGCGAATCATTCTATCATAACTGAGCGAACTATTTCATCATAATTAGGCGAACCATTTTATCATAACTGGGCGAACCATCGCGTGTCCCAGGACGGTTCATTCGGCGAACCATTCTATCATAATTGGGTGAACCATAGCGTGTTCTGAAAAAATTGGGACCGCTTCGGGCGAACCATATCGTCATAACTGGGCGAATTATTTTATCATAACTGAGTGAACCATTATATCATAACTAAGCGAACCATCGCGTGTCCCAGGACAGTTCTGGACGAAAATGCATGTCTAGGACCAAATCCGATACCAAAAATGAGAGACACTGCTCCTTAAATTCGGACATGATTCGAATTTAGACGAAGTCAAAATCAACGAGTCTAAGGAGCACGGATAGACAACATGGTCCGTGCCCCAAAAATAGGGCAAATAAGACGCCCCCTTCTCGACGTCGCCCAAATGAGGCCCAACAAGCCCAAAGCCCAAAACCTTTTTATAGCCTGAAAAATTCAAGTCAGCCTCTCATAAACCCTTGAAGCTAAAACCCTGGAGCCAAGCGAGGCGAAGGGAAGAATAAAGAAGAACCTCTAAACGGCGCCGTAGGTGGCAGGCGTCCTCGTAACCAACCAAACGGCACCGTTCACTCGCAGCAGTTAATCGGGATGGTGAAAGCGTACCTGAGGTACGAGGCGGCGGCGTCGTTTGGGGTAATTGCCTCGTTGGAAGGCAACATCACCTACGACGCCTCCGGCAAGTTCCTCCTCTCTTCGGCCCTCGAGAACCTCGCTGTCTGGCACGTCCGCCAGGGCACCTGTTTCAAAACCCTAACCCCTTCCCTCCCCTCTTCGAGCTCCGGCCCCGCCCCCGCCGTAACTGCCACCGCCTCCTCCCCGTCCTCCCTGGTAACCGCCTGTTTATTACACCTCGGTTCCGCCTTTTTTCCTTTACAGTTCTTCGCCTTTTGTTTTTAGCGGTTAGGTTTTGGATAGAGATTAGGGATTTAAGGAGTAAAGTGGAGCTTAATTAATTAAAGTAATTAGAATGATTAACCACATTGTTTTGCGATTGATCTTCTCAGGTTGCTAGTGGATATGGGGATGGGAGTATAAGGGTTTGGGATGTGGAGAAGGGGAGTTGCGAGGCTACCTTTAACGGACACAAAGGAGCGGTTACTGTCCTGAAGTATGACAAGACGGGTGCGTATCTCGCGTCTGGGAGCAAAGATAATGATGTCATTTTGTGGGATGTGGTTGGGGAGGCTGGGCTTTTCCGCCTTCATGGACATCGTGATCAGGTTTTTTTTTTCTTTTCGTTTTATGTGTGTGATTGTCAGGATGATTGTCTTCTGTGGTCGGGGTTGTGAATTGGGTCTTGTGTTGCTCTGGGTTTTGCAGGTTACTGATCTTGTCTTTTTGGAGTCTGGTAAAAAGCTTGTTAGTTCCTCGAAGGATAGGTTCATGAGGGTTTGGGATCTTGAGACGCAACATTGTATGCAGATTGTTAGTGGCCATCATAGTGAGATCTGGTCGTTGGATGTTGACCTGCAGGAGAGGTACTTGGTTGCTGGCTCCTCTGATCTGGAGCTTAGAGTTTACACAGTTAAGCATGAGTTGGTGGATGGACATGCTGCTGGCGAGGAGAATGCCAGTGGAAGCGGTGATGGAGATGTGACCACTCAGAGTAGGTGGGAAGTTTTGAAGCTTTTTGGAGAGATTCCAAGACAAGCTAAGGATAGAGTTGCGACTGTGAGATTCAACAAGTCTGGTAGTTTGCTGGCTTGTCAAGTGGCTGGTAAAACATTAGACATTTACCGCGTTCTTGGGGAGGATGAAGCCAAGAGAAAAGCTAAACGCAGGCTGAATAGGAAGAAAGAAAAGAAAGCTGCAAAAGTTTCAGCTGACACAGCTGAAAGCAAGGATAATGTGGCTGTGCCTGAAGGAGATGCCAACTTGGTCGTAGTCAATGATATTTTTAAGCTGTCTCATACTGTTAGAGCCAGCAAGAAAATCTGTTCTATTGCTTTTAGTCCTAATCCATCGAAGAACTCTCTGGCTAGTATTGCGTTATCCTTGAACAATAACCTGTTAGAATTTTATTCTGTTAATAGTGACAGTAGCTCAAAGACTCTGAGTATTGAGCTCCAGGGTCACCGTTCTGATGTCAGGAGTGTTGCACTTAGTTCAGATAATAGCCTTTTGCTGTCAACAAGTCACAATGCGATGAAGTTTTGGAACCCAAGCACAGGTTCTTGCCTTCGCACAGTTGATTCCGGTTTTGGATTATGTGGTTTGATTCTTCCATATAACAAGTATGCTCTGGTGGGAACCAAAGATGGAAAGATTGAAATAGTAGACATAGGGAGTGGTACTTGCGTTGACAAAGTTGAAGCTCACGGTGACTCCATCTACACCATTGCTCAGATTCCAAAAAATGAAAATGGTTTTATCACGGGCAGTAAGGATAAGGATGTTAAGTTCTGGGAGTATGGAATCAGTCAGAGCCCTGATCAGGTATTTATCTTTCATAGCTGTTCCAAATCTATAATGCAAGAATCCTTCTTCGGACACTGTTTCATTAGATTTCTCTTTCTAGAAAACATCCTGTAAAATAGTGGACCTGGTAAATTTCCAATGAAGAAGCGCTGTAGTTTTTATCTGTTTCTGTGTGGTCATTATGCTTGGTTGTGCTTTAGCCAAGGTATTTTGCAACTGACCTCCATATTATTGTTGTGTTTCATTCTCTGTTTCTGTTACAGGGGTCTACTCATTTTGTAGTATCAGATGTAAGGACTTTGAAGATGAATGATGAAGTGTTGGCAGTTGCTGTTAGTCCTGATGCTAAATACATTGCTGTTGCTCTGCTGGACAGTACCGTGAAGGTCAAGTTGACTTCTAAAAATATCCTTGAATCTGGTTTAGTTGATGATATTCGTAATGAAATCTGGTTGAATATTGGGAACTTAATTGTAATGAAAAGCCTCAGTTGTTTCAATTTTTTTGATGAATTTAGATGATCTGATTTAAGATTTGGTGTTTGTTAGTTGAAGCTTATGCAATGTTTGAAATTTCCCTTTCATACCTAATTTGACATCCTAACATCTGTTTTGGTGATTTACAGGTCCATTTTATGGATTCACTTAGATTTTTTCTATCATTATATGGTCACAAGCAACCGGTATTATGCATGGATATTTCATCCGATGGAGATTTGATTGCTACTGGTTCAATGGACAAAAATCTGAAGATCTGGGGTTTGGATTTCGGTGATTGCCATAAATCCATTTTTGCTCATTCTGAAAGGTGCTCCATTTTTCAGAATTAACTTCATGCTTTGCAGTTTTAATTTACCGATCTTTGACATTTTACCTGCTTATTGTAGCATACATGCAGTGAAATTTGTACGGAATACACACTATCTTTTTAGCGTTGGCAAGGATCGGCTTGTAAAGTACTGGGATGCAGACAAGTTTGAACTTCTTTTGACTCTCGAGGGACATCATGATTCCATATGGTGTCTGGCAGTCAGCAGTCTTGGTGATTTCATTGTAACAGGATCTCATGACAGATCTATACGTCGCTGGGACCGTACCGAGGAGCCTTTTTTTATTGAGGTGCTTATATCTTATGAGTGGTTGATTTTCTGTTTTCCTGAGAGATGAGACCTGAAGTGACTTCTGTACTACGTTTCAGGAAGAGAAAGAGAAAAGGGTGGACCAAATGTTTGAAGCTGATGTTGATCTATCAGAAAACAAGAACTTGCCGAAAGAAGAACTTCCAGATGAGGGAGCGGTGGCTGTTGCTGGGAAAAAGACTCAGGAAACTCTTTCCGCAACTGACTTGATCATTGATGCTTTAGATGTAGCAGGGGTGGAGTTGAAGCGTTTAGCTGAATATGAGGTATATATATTTGTACTTTTTATCGTTATCCGTGCTCGTCTATTGCATTTGAAATCTTTAGTCTTGGTATGCCTGTACCTTTAGAATAAGGTAAAACTTTGTGATAATAGTGATCTACTATGCTTGGACCCTTAATTATGCAGAAGTTGGCAGTTGCTATTGATTTTTATGGTAGCTTACAAGGTTATTTTATTTTACATAAAGAACAAAAAGTAACAGTATAAAATGATCACTCTGGTATGTTTTGGCATCAGAATTTGGAGAAGCTACCTCCATTCATCTATGCAGAACCATAGAACCTCAGACTCTTCTGCTTTTACTTTTCTCCTTCCCCGCTTAATTTTTCTCCGATTTCGATGTCATCATTGTGCCTGGATTATTGTCTGTCAATCATTTAGTAGACTTTTTTGTTATTTGGAAAGGTAAGTATTCTCTTTGACTCCCTCTGAGCTTTGAAGACAAAGGAAGATCATTATAATGAATCAACAGATTAGAATGGGGCTCGACGCCGAAGGCGAAAACAAGAAGTGGATAAATGAATTTGAGACGGGATGGGAGGGATGAAAAAGGAGGCACAAGGATGAGGGAAAATCTGTCAGATATTATTATGTGTCGTGCCTGCATTATGTGGTTCCAAACTCTAGCCATTTCACCAAACTTCCTGAACCTCACACCAAATCAGTGAGATTTTACTTTTGAGTGGTCGGTTTTAGCCGGTTAGGTTTCCTGCCTGATTGGTTAGTTCAGTTAAAAGTGAAAGCAAATAGGCAAAACAGGCCACAAACAGTCCTAGTCTGCCTGGAACAGGCTTGTTGTGTGGCAGCTTTGACCAGGAAATGAAAAGAAAGGCTTGCTTTACTTATAACTTTGATGGTGATGAAAGTGACTGTATCAATAGTGACCCATGATTTCACATATTCGTTGTCGAAGACATCTGATCAAGGGTCACCCAGTGTGACTTTTTTATGGGGTTGGTAGTAGCATCGTGTTGCAAATGTTTTTTCAGCTTCCAACCTTAGTATTTTGTTTTCAAAGTACTTTTTTGGTCCCTTTATTACTGACAGTAAAATGCAAGAAGGCATAGAGCGGTTCAAAGCTATCATGTTCCTAGTATTCAAATTTGTTGGTCCTGTTCTTGGTCGTCATACATTTCCATTTTCCCCCTTTTTGCACAATGATCAATATTTTGTGTTATTCATGAGTTGGGAACTTTGGTGATTAGAAAACGTATGTGGTTTACCTCGACCATAAATCCTCTTACCATTCATGCTTTGCACTCTTCTCCAGGAGGAGAAGATCCAGGGAAGATGCGTTGAATTCCAACCGAATGTCATCTTGCGCGGGCTCTCTCCATCTGATTATATTCTGCATGCCCTGTCTAGCATTCAGTCCAACAATCTGGAGCAGACATTATTGGTATGACACAAATATGTCGAGTTTTACTGGTTCTACTTTAGGGAAGCTAAAGATATCTTATGACATATTGCAAAATCTCTGATGAAAGGAGATACAAGAATGACATCCTTCAAATATTAGGTTGGTTAAATTTTTATGGCGGGAGCAAAGAACATTTTCTTTGTGATTGAGAATATCCGCTTTGCTTAGCTTTCGGAAAATGTTCTTACCAGTAAATAAAATGGCCATATTGGTCAATTGTCTGCTCAGCTGTTGGAAAATTTCATACGTTCTGATTCAGATTGTTATTAAAACTTGAGAAATCGAGTCACTTTTTTTTAATTGTCTAAGGTGAAATGGTCTCTGTGCAGGCTTTACCATTCTCAGATGCTTTAACGCTTCTATCCTATCTGAAGAACTGGACTTGTAACCCTGATAAGGTTGGCTGTAGCTTGCCTCAAGTATTTTCTATATGCACCACTTGAAGAATGTACATTTGTTCCATCTCAGCAAGAAATTTCAACATTTGTTTAAAATATAACCATAGCTCATTTTTCTCCGTCCAGGTTGAGCTTGTTAGCAGGATTGCTACTCTGATACTGCAGATTCATTATAATCAGTTGATTACAAGCCCTGCTGCAAGACCCACCCTGATGGCTCTCCGCGATGTTCTTTATGCAAGAGTCAAGGTATTAACTAATCTGCGCGAGCGTACCGGCATGCTGATTTTTATGATTCCATACCGGACGATCGCTTACTAATGCCACTTGAGCCTGTGACAGGAATGCAAAGATACTCTTGGTTTCAACCTTGCTGCTATGGATCATCTCAAGGTGGGTTATACGATTTTAATGTACAACGAGTTGTCAGTTTCTCTTCTTTTTTTGTACTCATTCTGATATGTTTCTTCCTTTTGGTAATCTGATTGTATCAGCAAATGATGGCCTCGAGATCAGATGCACCTTTTAGAGATGCAAAAACAAAGTTGCTGGAGATCCGAGCGCAGCAGTCAAAACGTATGGAATCAAGGACAGAGACTAAAGGAGAAAAAAAGAAAAAGAAGAAACAGAAAAAACTTGATGATGGTCATGCACATGCATGGATATAGTATTACTATTCGAGACAAGAATTCCCGAGAACCGTACACATTCGGGTTGAGCAGCCGAATTGTAAATGGCGAGATGCATCTTACTCCAGGAAGCAAGATGAAAAATCAGATATTCGGCCGCTGATGAGCGATGGAGTGACAGATATTCACATGATCGAAGCAGGTAGTTTTGGTGTGCTTGGTGGGTACCTGCCTTCATGATGTAGGCACGGATATTTTATAGTTTTTAGTTGGAATTTTATTATTTGGTATTTTGTCATGTTTGAGTTTTTATTTGGTTTTAGGCCTATTAGATATTAGGGTTGCTATTTTCTTTATATAAGTTAGCAGCTGTTGTTTTATCAGTTTAGAAGATTGAGAGTTGATAATTGATATTATAGTACCCGAAGGTTTTTGTGAAATAGTGTTTCTTTTGTTGCGACCGAGCCGTGTGTTTCCAATCTCTGTTTTTTTCCGAGCAGTGACATGCTCAACCCGTCCTTGAGATATCCCTAGAGAGTTAGGAAATGGAGATGTATTGAGCCCTTTTCGATCTAGTTTTTACATCAGATCTTTCATATCCCTTTACTTTAGTTTTCACTTCCGCGATGCTACGTCACTTCATCTGGAATTCTTTTGCAAGGTTTGTCTAGGAGACTTCCCTCATCTAGGGGGATAGTAGTGTATGCCAGATAGTGTGTCAAATCTCTGTGTGGTTTTGATTGCGCGCACGGAGCTGCAGAAAGCCTAGCAGGATCGAATTCGCCGGGTTCGTATCTAATTGTAAGGATTTGCTTTTGATGCAATATTTAGTGTACACCTGCAGCGCCTCTTGCAATACTTTGGTAACATATTTTATGATCAAAGTCTTACCTTGTACTTCAAAAGGACATTGTTATCGAGTGAATTTTGACTTATGAATCTGCTCGGTTGCTTCGTTTTTCTGGATCCGATCAGTTGGAACATACGGAGACGTTTCCAATGGGTTAGTTTTCTGCTCTGTTCTGGCTTAACACTCGGAACATGTTACCATTCCATCAGACCAAGCAAAAAAAGCTCATCCCTATGCAAGCTGCTCCTCTGGCGACGGTCAACGACTGCCCTCCGGCGATCTTGGGGGTGGTATGCCATGAAGTAGAGAACCTTCAATCTCTGCTTCCAACATGGAAAGTTAATGACCGCCCTTTCAAGATGGAACCCAAGTCATGTTCCAAGTGGGTCCACGGTAGCTGCTTCTTGTGACCCTTCACTTGCCTCTCCAGCTCCCCCAACGTCCTAGTGGAATCTCGTAATACTAAGATATATATAGTTATTTTAATATCGAATATTCACTCTACACATGAAAATTGACAGCTGGAATCAGCTAAACTTACTCTATAGACGCTGCAAGAATCTGATATCACGACATTTCCATGATTTGAACCATGATTCTCCAATAAATTCTATGTTTGTAGCTTTCCTTTTCTTTCGGTTTCAAATTTTAATCAGCATTTTTATCAGATCGAACGACATAGGAGTTTGCCATTTGAGTCAGGCATCAGCCCTTAAGGTGGCCAATATTATGTCCTATTGATCCAAATTCAAGTCGTGATGTAAAATCATGCTACTAATAGAGTTGATAGAAAAATAAAATAAGAGGGGTTGGCTTTCAATTTTCCAACAGAGAAGCAGTTCTTGCATTTCTTCTGAAACTAAAATAAAGAGAAATCAATGTCATTGCAGATGATCTTCTCGGGCAGTGAGAAAACAACAAAATTAAGCAGCGCCAGGAATCATGTAGCTCGAGGCATCGTTGACGAAGACCAATTTGATTTAGTACAAAAGTTCTAGCAAACAACATGACATGTCACTGGTTCACATCTGTTATTAATCCCGATTATTATGTTTTGATGTTTTCCGGGATTGAGCTTCAACCATGGTCATTACAAGCATGAGCAGGATACTCTAAATCTACCTGGAACGGCGACTTCAGTACCGGTGAATCAGTAGCTTGTAGGCATCTGTGTTCTTAGCATAGTAATCGATCTCCGCCTGCGAATGAGAATTAAATGCTCGGTACCATGATTGCTTAATAACAGTCCGAAATGATTATTAAGCAGACAGCCTATTAACATACCTTACGGACTGCCTTTACAGCAACCAAAAGCTTTTCCCCAATAAACTCATTGAAGAGCTTGTTCTCTTGAAGAGCTTTTAGAGATTCGGAAAGGCTGTGGGGCAACCTATGAATTGCACCACCGATGAGAGCAGGGTTTATGTCTACAATCAAAAGAGAAAACCACGTGAGTCTGTGGGATCAGAGGAATGTTGCTCTCAGAAACAAGGTACAGAATTGGTACAAAACATTGTAACAGTGGCATATATTTATCAAGTCGGTGGAAGCACGAGGAATGCATTATCCCGAGTGCCTGACACGTCTATCCAGTTTAGTGGTTGACGTGCTAAACAGCCATCTGAAACATAATACGAGAACAAAGTAAAACTTACCAACTGGTTCAGGCAGTCGAAGATGCCTCCGAAGGCCATCAATGCCAGCGGCAACGATAGCAGCCAAACCCAAGTGTGGATTTGCTCCCGCATCAAAGGACTTGATTTCAAAGTTGCTCACTAGCCCATCACTGATCCCAGGCGGGCAAGCAGTTCTTAGTGGTGCTTCCCTATTTTCTTTGCCCCAGCATTGATATGCCCCACTCCACGTGTTCGGTTGAATTCGATCATAGCTACAGCGAAAGAAATCAGATATCAGAAGTGAGTTGCGTTCTCGAATAGTTAGCAAATGAAATTTCCTAAAAACGAATTCCTTCCAACATACTAAAGTGAAAACATGAACAATACAGGAACTTAGAATTCTTGAAGGCAATTCAGTGTAGTCACAAATAGACAGTTTTCAGTAAGAACCAGAAGAGTAAACCGTGCATTAAGAAAAACCTACCTATTTGGCAGTGGAGCTGTGAAGGCTAAAATCGAAGGAAGATGACTTAGAACTCCTGCCATAAACTCTTGCCCTGTAGTTGACATTCCGTACTGAGAGGTTTTATCGGATGCCATAAAAACATTTTTCCCATCCCGCCACAAGCTCAGGTGCACGTGGTTCCCAGAGCCGATGTCATCCAATGCATACCTATGCACAGAACAGCAACCATGTTCATACAGAAGAACAGGAGAAACTAAATGTTAATTTTAGCTGAAGCTAAACTCAGGAGTCATGTACATCAAGAAACAGAGAATTTCCAAGTGTAAGAAAACACCAGGAACCTACTTTGGCATGAAAGTTGCCAGTAGTCCATGCTTCCTTGCAATAGCCCTGACAACTTCACGGGTGTAAACAACGTTGTCTGCAGAGTATGTACAAGGTTTGTGCCCCAATGCAATTTCAAACTGGCCTTTCCCTGCTTCTTTATGTAGCTGTAGATCAAGAGTGGTACTTTGTGTTAAACAAAATACTTCCCAATCAGGAACACCGGGCAGGTCGATTCTCGAAGACAACATTGGAGACATGCCATTTTCATTTTGAAACCTTTGAATCTTTGGTTTTCTCTTTCCTTCTTTTTTTGTTTACTTTTAATCTACAGCACACTATACGTAATCATCAAGCAAAGTACTGGAATAACTATAAAATGCTTTCAAAACCAAGATTATATAAGTTTCAAATAGAAATCAGAAACATATTTTTTTGTGGCTCAAGGATTCTACCGTACCTGCTCAACTTCAATGTCCAATGACTGCAGAGCACGAACAATCTCATGGAACAAAGGAGAAGCAGCATCAAATCCTGCACTAGAGCAGTACGGAGTGGAATCAAAAGGTACCCATTCTTCCTTCCTGTCCCTGAAAAACCAGGGGTTAGACTCGAACAACTGAAGAACCTTGATTAATGCCTTAACTTGAGAAAGGAAAACAAGTCACCTTGTTACATTCTTCAAAAGCACAAACTCATTCTCAAATCCTGCATTCATGGTCTACAAATGTATATGGAAATTAGAATCGTTTAAAGAAACATGATATAATAAGTTCTGCAAGAAAGGTTCGGAGAGTCAGCTGGATACCAGATTGAATTCATCTTTTAAAAGCTTTGACATCCTTCTTAAGGCATCTCTTGGACAGTATTCCCATGCTACCCCTGGTTTGAGATGCATGTCAGCTAAAACCATTTCCTCTCGCTCCATCCTAATATTCAGGAGTAATCAAGATTTTAAAATGTCCCCGTCATACACAGCCATGCATTGTGCAAATGACTGAAATCCTGAGTTCCTTGCATTTCTATCAATGCTAACAGACGAACATGCTTATAAAGGCTGAAAATGGAATTTCTGTTCTTCAGCAGAGAATTACACATCTTTATCATACTGTTGATTGTGAGAACTGAAGAAGTTGCTCAAAGACGGAAAATGAAAATTGCAATATGGTTGACACGTGCAATTACCATGGAATTCTCCTTCTGGTTGTCAAATCAGGCATCAATCTGATCTCACCAGTTCCAGTCAAATTCGTCCCATCAGCTGGACCATCAACGGCAGAAGTCATTCCCATGCAAGCAAAAGTCAAACCAACACCATTTCTTGTGACAACATCAGCAAAGCGCTTAGCTGGAACCACCTGAAAAGATACAAGGAACACAACGAGTAAGAAAATCAAGGTGAACTAACAACAGTTTTGAGGGAAAGAGAAAGTCCCGTGCCAATTCCATCTTCGTACTCTAGAACAACCATACATAAAAGATAAGTCACAAATATAGGCGGAAAAATAACTTACACGACATCTGTGTTGTCCAGATGCATCAACCCAGAGGACCCGAATGAGAGATAAGGCACTTTCCGAAGAACTATTCACAGGTTGTGAATAAGAAATACCCTTGGAAATGTATGGTTTGGCATCTACATTTATCTTGTATAACTTCAGGGCATTTTGTGCCAAAATATCTTTACCAGCTTCAATAGCTTCACTGACTGAGAGGTCACCGTTCATGCATGCATCAGATAGAACTGTAAGAAGGATTTCACGGGCCTTCTTTGCACCTGCAGGAAAAAGGGAAATTGGTATAATCCTTCAATTATTTATCTGTGTGCATTGTATTTTCCAAAAAGTGTGCATGATATCTCCACATGGATAACATTAGCAATTTATATCCTGTGCAGAAGTTAAAAGCAAATATATATCGATAACACTGTACATGTCAGGAGGAACACTGCCAATAAGATAACAGTGTGACCGGGACAATGGTCTTGCATACCAAGTTCATTGCTGAAATCATATTGGATAACATCTCAGTCCTACACTTTGTACAGTTCAGCCGGAAACCAAGAGCAGATATAGATCCATAAGATTTCAGCTGAAAGATGACAGAGTGCCATGAATGAACTTAACCAACCTAAGTAGTGAGTTTCAGGAAATGCATAGCCATCACTGCTGAACATGACCTGCAATCCAATGATTTAGAGAATCAAGCATCTCGTCTGAAACTTGACAAATAAACCGCAGGTCACAGAGAGCATAATATTTGACTTGAAAATGGAATCGTGATGTCTGATGGTTGAAAGGCATCAACAGCTAAAACATCTGCCGTGCATTCGGAGGTTGACACAGTTAACAGGCCATCTAACACTATCCTTAGCAATGCTCAATCAGGAAGTTGATTACCTTGTTAACAGGAGCAAGCTCCAAAAGCTCTTTGACTGCACTTACCATACCACTAACGCTAAGCTTAGGAACTGCCAACCCAAAATCAAGGTACACCTGAAATTAACAGCACCAAATTGTTGGGAAATTGTCAGGGATTGAGTGATTCCTAGATCAATGTAGAGGTCAAGCATTCTATTGAGAGGATAGTACTGCACCTGGGTGTAAACAGAGGCTAGATATGATGCTTCCTTACAGAACGGGTATGAAGCATGTAGAAGAACAAATCGACACTTTGAAAACCTCACATCCTCTAGGACAGTTCGGAGATGAAGGGGATTGGCCAACCGTAAATCTAAATCTTTGTCTCCAAATCTGAGACAAGGAACCAAAGTTTAAGTAGATACTTTAAGAAGCAATACAGCAAAGAAATCAATGTTCTTGTGCTTCTTGAAACTTATAAAAAGCGGCTTGGATCACCATGCTTAATATTGTGTCGATATTGCACAATACTATCCCTTTATCCTTACAAGATGAGAATCTGCTTAATAAAAACTTTACATGAATGTACCATTCAGCATTTTTTTAAACTAGAGGAACCAAATACTTCGGAAGCCTGAAAATGAACACCCAAATTTCTCAAGTCCAGTCTCTCTCGTAATCAAAGAACAAAGTGGAAGTAGATGAACAATGACAGAGCTGTACCTTACCCTGTATGCAACTGTATTGGCAAGTCAAAAGATTGAGCGATCTCCAAACAGCAGGTGAAAACATAGTCGATGAAGTTTTTATTTGTTATGTGAACAGGCCTTCCAGCTAGAAAGTGACATCATTTAGTATTTACCAAGATAAAGCAATATATTACTGTCTAGCATAATGCACTCACCAAGCAAAACTTCGGCAAGACCTTCCTTGGCATCTTTGTTTGTAACATGGGTATTGATTTCTAAGCCACTTCGGTATGCAGCTATGCTCTTTAACCCAACAACCTTATCAGCAACTGTAATGGGATGTAAGGAATTAGCCGAAGAAGAACATCTTCTTCTGTCATTGAAAAAGTAGGAGCAACAGCAAGTGCAAACAAGCTACTAAAAGGATATGACTTCAAGTCCTCTAAAAAGGTCTCAGTGAACCTATCCAGCGTCCAAGGTGTCCCGTCTGGCAGCTCCTGCAGAAGTTAAGTGTAAGGAGGGCTGGCGCAGATAACTGTCACCACAGATGACATAGTTCGGTGGAAGAATCAAACCTTAGTGTACATAACCGGAAAGGACATCACTTGTAGCATTTACTAATGCAATACACAAATCACATTCCTACTTCTGTTTGGAGCAACAACACCTTAACAATGGATCAGGAAACCGACTCACTCTGTCCAGAATTTCCTCGGCCAGGCGCTCAATCCTCAATATGCGACCAACATACGGGGCAAAACTCCTGTGCCATCCGACCTCATGCTTCTTATCCAACGTCAACCCATCATCGATAAGCAATGCAGAGATCCTCGCGGCTTGAAAGCACATTGAGGAAATAGATTCCAAGCCCGCTGACCTGCGGTACTGTTCAACTGCTTGCAACGAGTTCTCACATCCATACAAATCAGAGATTTCCCTCAAGCTCCTCTGCCACGAAAAAGCATTCGCAAGTTAACACTTAACCAACAACAGTTTCTGTCCGAGGTCATTTGAGCTAATGGCACAAGGCGTATATGAATTGAACGAGGTTCGGTTTCAATTCTTAGCACGTGTAATTATTGGCGTAAAAATTTACCTATGCATTAGAAACAAACGGGCCATCTTTGACTAAACGGGAAACCCAAGCGTTGACCTTGGAAAAGACGAGAACTTTATGGACAAGGAGCAGAGAGAGAGAGGGAGGGGACCTTGAAGGAGAGAGAGTGAGCGGCGAAGGAGAGGGCGTCGCCGGCGGCCTCGGAGAAGGCGGCGATGAAAGGGAAGGATGAGTCAACGCCGACCAGGTTGTGGGCGTGCGCGTCAACTACTTCCACTCCCTCTATCGCTTCCTTTAGCTCCGACAACTCCATTCCCTCCGACCTCCGGCCATTTCTCCTGCCTTCCGTCCACTTCTCCGGTGTACTTCGACGTTCTTAGGTTTGTTCTTGTATTGTCCTTGGTGTTGTGTTTGACCTTTCGTTCTTTCTTGGTGTCCGAAGATGGGATGGTCGGTTCCCACTCTTTTAAAAACCATGAGAAAAAATTTTATAGTCTAATAAAATTCTCGAGTTTTAGAAAATATATTGGTGTTAAGATTTTGTTAAGAATAATATTGGTATCATTAAAAAATTAATCTGAATCAAATAAGAATTAGTCGAACTAATAATTTCATAATTTGGATTCAAGATTTTTGTTTGAAAGGTAAATCTTTTTACAACATGTTAGGATTTGAATTTTGAACCAATATGATTTGACAAAAAATTAAAAAAAGGCAAGGAAAAATTTTTGGAAATTTTTTATAAAAATTCCTAAGTTTTAATATAATGTGATGAATTTGAATCTGGTCACAACAAATCAAATATTCACCTCTCAGCAAGTACTCATTGATAATTTGATATAACATTACTAAATGAAATTTTAACTTTTTTGAGAATCCAAATTAAAAATCATAGACTAAATTAAAAATAATTACTTAGCAACGGGACTTCTAGATCACGTTGCCTTAAAAAATTATTATGGTCTATTTAGAAGTAGGATTTAGTATATCTAATGTTAGGTCGGCAATAAGTGATAATTTAATCATTATATTTTGAGCAAATTGCTATTAGGTCTCTGGTATTTAACGAAATACTTGGTTTAGTCGTTAGTGTTTTCAATAACCTACATTCGTCCTCCTAGCTTGGTCCAGAGGGTGAAGCTCATCGATGTTCTGGGAAATCGTCGACTTCGTCGGTGTTCTGGAAATTGTCGACCTCGTCGGCGGACATGCGGGAAGGAGGAGGCAATTTTTGTTTTGTTTTATTTATTTATGAAAGGGTATAAAGGTCATAAAATAAATTATGTTGACCGCTAACATCAGCATTTTTTCTAACTAGGAGGATGAATGTGGAGACTTGAGAGGTGCATTTTTTCTAACTAGGAGGATGAATATAGGTTAGTGAAAACAGTACAGACTAAACCGGGTGTTTCAATAAATACTAAGAACCTAATGGCAATTTTCCCTCTTATTGAATGATCAATATAAAAAATGGTTAGAGTCTACTTTAGTACTTTGTGGTTTCACATTTTGACACACCACTACCCTATAGTTTAAAAGTCTTTGACCAAGTGACAGAAGTTTTACCTCAGTTACGACCAAGTGACAACTGCTAACTCCAGTTACTTGAGTTATCGTACCACATCATTAATTTTATCTTCTTATCATGTCATCTCATTAATTTTATCAGTATGGCATGTCACATCTCTAATTTGGTCTACATGTCATACCAAGGGCCCCCGAATTGACACTGTCTATCTTAACCCAGTCCGAGCTTGAATCTGAATGCTATCGAGTTTGTTCTCTTTTTCTAAAATTAATGAGATGACATGATACATTGATAAATCAGTGAGGTGATATGATATGCAGATAAAATTAATGTCGTAGCGGCATAGTTCAAGTAACCAGATATAGTAGTTGTACTTGGTTGTCGATAAGGTAAAACCTTTGCACTTGGACAGAAAATTTAAAAACTAGAGGGTAAAAACCACATGATAATAAAAAATTGATAAACAAACTTTACGTCGATATTTTAAATTTTATACATCAATTATTTTAAAATTTTGAGTCAAATCTGGTCCCGTTCGTATGTCCTCACAAAATTTTGAGTTAAATATCAAAATCTTGTGAGGACATACGAACGGGACCGGATTTGGTCCTGGAGGCTAAATCCAGCACGGTGCTGGAGGATTTTTATTGAAGGACACGCGGGGACTATTTTGTAAAAATGCAAAAATACGGGAGTACAAAATAAAAAAAGTCCACAACCATTGAATCATAACTGGGTAAACCATTGAATCGTAACTGAGTAAACTATTGAATAGTAACTGAGTAAACTATTGAATCGTAACTGGGACAGACCCCGATTTATACGGGACGGAAAAAAATGGACCATTGAATCATAACTAGGTAGACCATTAAATTATAATTAAGTGAACTATTGAATCATAACTAAATCAACCATTGAATCGTCCAGGACGGTCCTGGTTGGATTTGGCCTTGCAGGACCAAATCCGCTCCCCACCTCACAAGCTTCACGACGGTACGTTTAACGAACTTTATACCATAAATTATGTAATAATAAATTAGAATCTGACGCTTAAATTTAAGCATGATTTTTTAAGGATAAATGATAACCATGCTGAAAATCTTGGATAATCATGAATAGTTTTTTTTATACCACTTTTTGGATACACACTTTATATAGAATATACCAACCCAGATTTTTTTTTGGAATGGATCTTTTATCCTGTTATAACAGGCCAGGAAATTCAAATTCTCCAAAAATGGCAGGAAAATTAATTAAACAAATTCAAGTAGTGATTCTTAATTAATAAAAGAATTTGATTAGTTAAGTATATTCCCAATACTGTTCAATTTATTTTCCCTATATAACATGTGGACAGCCTCATGAGTTTTGGCACCATAACATTTTACAATATTGGATAAAACAAATTGGGATAAAGACCATTAGGATATGACATGGAGACCTTGTCAATCTTTCTCATGTCCCTGAGCACCCTCTTCTTCTATGGCAAGTAGTCATACTATGGGAGATGATTTGAAACCATTAAATGTTTGAAAATAAAATTTCATTTCTAGACCTTGTCAATAATTAGATTTTTTGTATAAGTAAATCTTATTCACTAAAATTACACCATTGAATCCTAAACTCTTGTCAATTTATCTGTGTCTTGTGATACTAGACTAAATATTGGCAAAAAATATCATTAGATTGTTGTGATGACAATTGTTATTCAAATAACAGTGTTTAAATACTTATATAGATTCGCTGATTGAAATTTAATCGATAATATGAACGTAATAATAATGCTATTTGAGACTTCACATAACCATTGACATTTTTTATCGGATAATAGTACTATTGCTACAATTGTGCAGGAGGCAACGCAGCCCAATTTACAATCGCCAACAGATGTTCGTACACAGTGTGGCCTGGGCTCCTGACCGGTTCAGGATCTCCACTACCAACAACAGGCTCTGAACTACCCTCACAAAGACAAGCCTCAATTAACATCCCCGCCCCGTGGTCCGGCCGCATATGGGGCCGGACCGGGTGCGGTACTCGGGCGGGCAGGTTTCAGTGTGCCACCGGAGATTGCGGCTCCGGTCAGCTCCAATGCAACAATGCCGGTGGCGCGCCGCCCGCTTCCTTGGCAGAATTCACCCTAGCTACGAATGGCGGCCAAGACTTCTTTGATGTCAGTCTCGTCGATGGATTCAACGTGCCACTTTCTATCGCACCTCAGGGTGGGGCGGGCGGGTGCAGTGCCACGACATGTTCGGGAAACGTCAACGCTGTTTGTCCGCCCGAGCTGGCAGTCAAGGGTGCAGGCAGCGTCATCGGTTGCAAGAGCGCTTGTGTGGCGTTCAACCAACCACAATATTGTTGCTCCGGTGCGTTCGGAACGCCGGACAAGTGCCCGCCGACCAATTATTCCCGGATATTTAAGCAACAGTGTCCACAGGCTTACAGCTATGCTTACGATGACAAGACCAGCACTTTTACTTGCTCCGGTGGACCTAATTACGTCGTGACATTTTGTCAGTGAGAAATTATGTTAATCTTAATTTGTGGATCCAATAAAGAACTACTCCCTGGAGAAGGAAATTCTTTAATATCAAATCTTTCTTCGGAAATCATGCGTTATGAACCATTTAATATACATAATGCGTTATGACGAGGACAACTTGATACGAGAAAAAATAATGAAAAATTAGCATCTAGTATGCAAGTCATAAAAATATAAATATCAACCAAACAATGAAATACACAAAAATTGAAAGTCAATTTCAAATTTCTAAAAAAATAAAAGTGAAAAAAAGATATTGAAAAATATAAAAAATTGGAATTATCCCCGGCCTCCCTCTCTCTCCACCTTCCCTCTCCGCCCTTCGACATGGTGCGTTCACTTTTTTATAAATAAATTGATATCTTTGATCGATTAGGAATTATGTCCTAAGGCAACACAATTCGCATCGGATTCCCTAATAAGAAAAAGCATAACACTATTTCTACGGACAAGTACCAGTCCTAAAAAATTACCAATTAAATTATAACATGGACCGGAAAAGGGAAAAAGACGAGGGCCTCGAATATGAAGAGGTACAAATAACAATGATTCAAGAGCAAAAAGTAGGTTGACAAATATTTTAAAAAAGGACGGATGAGATAAGCGAGCCGGGTGGAGCACGGGCTCAAAAAAAGAAAAGAAATGTTGTCAAATAAAAATCAAAGATATCACTTATTTGTTAAAAATTGTCATTTCATAGTTAAATATCTTTCGATAATTTTTTAGATTATTTTAGTGCTTAACTAAACTATTTGTGTAGTACTATACATTCACTTCTATCAAAAAATTTACTAAATACCAATATTTTTAAAACCGACTCAGAAGGCGACCCGAAATTTTCAAAATTTCAGGTTCATCCGGTCGGACTGTCGATCAGACCGGTCGGACCAAAACTTTTACTTTATATTAATATTATTAAATTAGGTTTAAAATTTTTATTTAGTATTAAAAAATGATAAAATACTAAATAAGTTTACATATTTAGCAACTTTGTTATACAATTTATCCAAAAAAAGTCTTAAAACATGAATTAAACAAGTCTAAAAGTACAAAAAGATGATTATGCAAGTTTTCTTGTTCGACATATTATTCCAATTTGTTTAACTTAGTTGACATATTATCGAGAATTGTTAAAAAAATAAGTTTGTTGTGATCTAAAAGTGATGTATATACTCCGAGCGTAGAAGTTGAAGTTTTGTTTCTAAATTAAATCTGATAAATTAAAAAATATAAATAAAAAATTTTCTGATCCAGGCGAACCGGGTCACCCGGAAGCACCTGACCTGGCAGTCCGACCGGATTTTGACCGGTCGGATCACTTGCTAGATTTTATGCAAAAACGACACGGGTTTGGTCCCAGGTAGCAGTCCGAATGGTCGGACTGCAGGTTTTAAACCATTGCTAAACACTAGATATTGAGCGTCTAATATTTTCCATTTAACTAATTTTCTATGTTATTCTAATACTATAGATCTTAGCAGTCAAGATCGTATATTTTATCTCGAATTAGTCGAGAATCGAAAAGTAGTTACTTGTGATCTATCGAGTACTTCTAATTTCGTGATCTCGTTACATTCTTTATGAAACAAGCTTTTGTTATCAGGCGTTTTTTTTGGTCTATTGTTATAGGATGCAACTCCAGCAAGATGAATTCGATTTAGGCAAGTTTAACAATTAACATACTTTTATTATTTGAACATAAATTACTCCAAATAAATGCCAAATTTATTCAAATCTTAAATCAATGTCCAAATGTTGGAGAGGCCCTGAAAGGGCTCATGGATTGGAGTTATATATGAGAAATTACATGTGTATTGTTCCTATTGTAAGGTTATCCTGTCGCAGTGCAGGAGGAGTCAGCTGGGTGGTGTTGGTGCTATGATTCGTAGGGACGTTCAGACAGTGGGTGGTCGGACTTGCAAGCCTAGGGAGGTTAGTCGTTGTCCGCCCGCCACAACAGTAGATGCAACAAGGGGGAGCTAAAAAGGTAGCACGGGTTGATGCAAATGGGTGGGGGCCCTTCCTCTATGAAAGCGGGAATGGTGGACATTCCAATTCTTTCGGTGTTCTGGAGTTTTTTTTTTGTCAGGAAAAATTTAGGTGGATTGGTCTAAATCCCCGAGATCTTGACGGTATTAGAATTTGATTCCTCCCAACTCAAGTTTAAGGGCGGATTCATATCCATCCAACCACACTTGCGTTGGTGGTGTTCTGGAGTATGAGGACAAGGATGAGGTGGATGTGATCTTGTCTCAAGGGCTTGAGAAGCAATTGGTGCTTGACAATGATGGGGTTGGATTCAGTGGGGACAAGACGTATCCACACTGAAATGGATCAAGTAATTATACCTATAGACATGATTTTTTATGATTGTCAGATCTCTAGACACGATTTTTAATAAAATCTGATGCTTCCCCGCTCAATCCAAAACTGACAAGGATAACATTACGAGGTATGGCTTGATAGGAGGAGTGAAGGGGAAAGGTGTTGCTCTGGTGTTGGGGAATGTTCCGGCATCTTTTAAGATGGCGAGTCAAGAGGAGGTGGTTGGTTGTGACTCAAGTGAGACAAGAGAGGTGCTTGGCAGTGTTGTGCCTAGGGGTGAGCAAAAAATTTGAAATACAAAATTTTTTGTACTCGGATTCGGATAATTTTATGTTCGAATTCGAATTATCCAGATTTTTTAAAACGAATTTAGATTCGGATAAAAAAAATATAATCGCGGATTATCCAAGTATCAAAATTTTTAATAAATATATAATATAATATGTATTTAGAAGTTGGGGATTCAAGTGGGCTGGACCTATTTGTTTAGTAAGTTAAAAAGTAACTCAAAAATCACACGACTCACCTATTCATCTATTTCCTTAAAAATATATATTCATTTCTTTACCCACTAGAAGTCGAGAGGTCAGAACTCAGAAACCCAAAATAAAAACCAAGTTGTCAAGCAGCCATATCAACCGGCAACCCTATTGAATCCGAAGGAAAATGAATTCTCACAACATCTTGGTAAGTTCTCATCAAACTGAATCCGCCGCAACAAGTCATTTAGCCTTTTAAAATTCAGATAATTCAGATTATCCATATCCGAAATAATTTTGAATTTCAGATTTCAGATAATTCGTTATTCGGATTTGGATTCAGATCAAAATAAATAAATTTGGATAATAAAATTTTTGGATAATTCAGAATGCTCACCCCTAGTTGTGCCGCTTGCGCCACCGGTGACATTAGGTAGGGTGGTGCATTTCGATAGCAGGGTCTCGGAGAAAGGGGATACAATGGCTATAATGTCGATTTTGTCTGGTACAACTCGTCTTTCGGCTAGGTTGACGGTGGGGCAGGATGATACCTTGGCAATGATGGTGGGTAGAACCTCGACATATGTGAATAAGGGTCACAAGAGAGCATCAGAGGCGGTGCTTCAAATTAGTTTTGATGCTCGGTAGAAGGTTAGGGCCCGGCTGGAAGACGGGGCTGAGAGGTGGGCTACAGGCAGGGATATAATTGTTGTGGATGCTCAAGAGGAAACATACAGAGTTGTGGTTTCTGAGTTGTGTCGGGAGGAGGTGAAGGAAGGGTCGATACTGGCAGTTGGTAGTGAGGCCTTTTCGGGTCTATTTGGTTACGAGGGTGCTAGTCAAGACGGGGCCAGCTACTTGAGGAGTTTGACTACTAACGAGTGTAATGTTGTAAATTTTGTCGACGATGAGGCTCTTTGAGCGATGTCGATCGTGCCGAGTCAAAAATGGGAGGACCCTTGCAGAGGAGGAGCAGCCTACACGAAGCAGCCAAAAGGAGAAGCAGTCTGCTACAAGGATATCACATCAGATTTTATCTTGGGTCGTAAGAAATGGGGTTAACTACCAGGTCTGAAATGGGAGCGCTGAGCGGAGGGATAGCGACCTAGTACCTTTTGTGTTTCATAAGTTTACTGCACGAGGTTAGCGGGGATTCTTTTACGGGTTAATTTTTATGTAATATTTATTTTCTTTTTTTTTGATATTAATAAAGTTAGACTTATTGAAAAAAAATCAATGTCCAATATTCCAGATCCACGAAATTAAAATATCCGATGTTAAAATTCTAAATTCATTGATCACTTCTAAGTCATTACAGAAAAAATAATTTCGTACGTAAGGAAAGCATTGTTCTATACTGATCAATATTTATGGTAAACTTTCTATATAATTGGTAAGCCAATGAAATTATTTTTTATATTTGGAAATCTAAAAGAAAAAAATGAATCCTTATCCAATGAAAAAACTCTCAATTTGGGGAAAATTCGTAACTGAAGGTTTTTTTTTGAGTTCATGTAACCGAAGGTTTTCATGTAATCATAAACATAATTAAATTACAAAAAACTGAAAGTCAATAATGGTAAAGACTTATTTGTTGTAATCTTTTCATAACGTTCTTCACAGGTTTCATATTCACAGGTTTTTCATGTAACGGAAGCTCGTCAATGGTTAGTCCTTATCTACGATCTAATATTCGAAGTAAGATTAAATTCACCGCTTAAAAACTCCTAAATGGAGAGAGAGGAAAACTTTTTTGGTGAGATTTAAATTGTTTCCACAATTTCGGATCTTAGACGGTCATGAGATTCGATCCTTCCACCTCATGCTGAAAGACTGATATCGTATCCATCAAACTATATATGAGTTCGTATGGTAGAGAGGAGAAACTTCGTTCCCCTTCTGTGTGTTGTGCGCCTCACCTCCCACCAAAAAGACCTCCAAGTCCTTTTAGTGTTTGAGTCAATGTAGTGGGTAACAACAACCCACCTCATTCCCAGGAAGATCCCCACGTTAAGTGAGATATTTTTATTTAAGAAAAACTAATTTTCTAAATTAAATGGGATAAGATTTAGATGTTATCTTAATAGCCTCGGGATCTTATCTCAATCATGGGTGTATTTAGATTTCAATATTTGAAATTCTAACAGTAATAAAACTACAATCTATGATGTTAAACAAGGCAAAAAATCAAAATCCAATAACCAAATAGGCAGGAGAATTAATAATAATAACTTGGGATAGAGTTTGGAAATTTTTATAAGGGATGATTTTTATAATTAAGTGCATTTCTATTTTTGACCCTCAAGTAAGGATAGAGTTTGGAAATTGTTGGTGGGAGGATAAGTTTGATAATTAAATATGTTTCCAATTATTTGCAATCTATTTGTCCTATATAAATAGCGGAACTCTCTTATGGACATTGTAACAAAAACATTTTCAGCTCATTGAACAAAAAAAAATTGGGATAAAAATACTTCGGAATACATGGAGACTTCGGCAATATTTATGATGTCCTTGAACATCCTCCTCTTCTTCTACGGTAGTTATTTAGCTGCGAGTTAAGAATTTAAATTTCTTAATTTCTAGTATTTTTTTTCCTAGAACAATCGTTTGCTCTGCTCGTGGTGTAACCCTGCATAAAACTATATTAATATCGCATAACTACCCAAGCCGAAAAAAAATGTGTATTTTACATCTTCAAACATGAAAATATGAATTAAATTGTATTTATTACTCTCATGAAAACATAAATAGAATTCGTTTTTACGGTATCTAACTTTATATATATAAAAGAAACCAAGGGTCCATTAATTCACAATATATTTATATATTTGCTAGCAGATACGTGTTATTTCTGCGGTTACTAAATGAAATTGTTGCTAACTGTGCAGGAGGCAATGCTGCCCAATTTACCATAGCCAACAGATGTCCATTCCCAGTGTGGCCCGGACTCTTAACAGGTTCAGGATCTCCACTACCAACAACAGGCTTCCAACTACCATCACAACAACAAACCGTAGTTGCCATCCCCGCCCCGTGGTCCGGCCGAATATGGGGCCGAACAGACTGTGGAACTCAAACAGGTAGGTTCCAGTGTGCCACCGGAGACTGCGGTCAGCTCCAATGCATCAATGCCGGTGGCGCCCCGCCCGCTACCTTGGCAGAATTCACCCTAGCCACGAACGGCGGCATGGACTTTTACGATGTCAGCAACGTAGACGGGTTCAACCTGCCACTTTCTATCGTTCCTCAGGGTGGGGCGCCCGGATGCGGTGCCACGTCCTGCCGGGGAAACATCAACAATGTTTGTCCACCCGAGTTGGCAGTCAGGGGTGCAGCCGGCGTCATCGGTTGCAAGAGCGCTTGCTTGGCGTTCAACCAGCCGCAATATTGTTGCACCGGTGCCTTTGGGACGCCGGCAACGTGCCCGCCGACCAATTATTCACGGATCTTTAAGCAACAATGTCCTCAGGCTTATAGCTACGCTTTTGATGACAAGACAAGCACTTTTACTTGCTCTGGTGGAGCTAATTATGTCGTGACCTTTTGTCCCTGAGAATTTCATGTTGATCTTAGTTCATGCATCCAACAATGGACTCCGACTTGGAGAAGGAATAAATAAATATATATCGATTGCTTTGGTGAAAACATGTCTTGGTTATTAATTAACTACTTAATATATCATCCTTTCGAAAAACTATTTAATATATTTCTGTATCGCGATAAAGCTTGGTGAGTCGCATAGGAAGCCACGCTAATTATAAAATTGTTTAAACACATTTTTGTTTACTATGGTATAGGTAATCTTATAAAGCACTTTAAATACTGACGGAGAAAATAGCACGTGAACATAGTTGTTTTTTTATACGCACGTGAACATAGTTGTTTGACACGATTAATTATGGAAAAATTTTATTTATTCATTCACTTTAGATTTTAGCGTATATATGAAAATATATTTTCAGATAAAATCGATCCAATTGGACGTTGATGATGCACGACTCAGAAGAAAAAACATACCACTAAAAATCATTTCTAAAATAGGATAGAAAAAAGCGAACTTTTAGAGGGACGTTAGTTAAGATTCTTTTTCCAATGTAAATTATAAGGGATTGTGATTAATGGCTCTTGGTTGTGAACTGGAGCAGACAGCATTTGATTAATACGGTAGTAAATTGGGTCCGGAGTGAAGGAGTTATTCCGAACTATTTGGATCGAAGGATCGATAATGGCATGCCACGATTACGACACTGGCATTTCACAGTTACGACACCGAAAAATCCAATTATTGATAATGGCCCGCGTGCTGCGACAATGGCATGCCCAGTTAGCGATAACGACATATTGGTGATCCCTTGCCGTTCGCGTGGGCTTTTTTCATTTTTGTCCCTGAATTTTAACTTTTTTCCAAAAAGCTCTCGCGTGTCCTTCAATCCAAACGGTTCGGAATGGGCCCGGACCAATCCAAACCCGATTAATACAGTTAATCAATTGATATGGTAATCTTTTTGTTTACTGTCAACGACGAGTTATATTTATGGTAGTCTTTCTATATAATGGGTAATCCAATGAAATTAATTTGTTATATTTGACAATCTAATGGAAAACATGAATGAAAAAAAATGAATTCACTGAAAAATCTCTCAATTTTGTGAAAGTCCGTTATAAATATAACTCATCATTTGACCGTAAACATTAAGAGCTCCATAAATATATTCAAGTCAAATACGTAATCCAATATTACAAATCCACAAAACTAAATGTTTAACCAGGAAACAAAATAAAAATAAAATAAAATAGGGAGGAAAAAAAATAAAAAAATAACTTTTTTGGTTTTGATCATCTCCTATCCGGATATCATTGTGCTGACTAATTCAGATTTGAGCTAGATGAGATCTTTAAAAGGTGACAAAAGTCTCCCGATAAATATTTAACATAACTCTATTCTGAAAATCTTGAATTCAAGATAACTTAATTAAATTAAAAAAATGACCTTTTAAATAATAATAACTTGGATAGCCCATAAGATTTCTAGCATTGTGATTGTAACCCTCAAATAAGGGCTTGTAACTTAAAGGCACAAGACATTATAAATATTTAGGAGGTTCATGTTCAAACCTACCTTGGCATAGTCTTGATGTAAAAATTTACTTTTCAAAAATAAAACCCTCAAATAAGGGAAGAGTTTGACCGTCTAATAACGGTGGAGTTTAACTATTTTTGGTGGAGGAAGACTTTGATAATTAAGTACGTTTCCAATCTGTTTGTCCTATATAAATAGTGGAACTCTCTTATGGATATTGAAACCTACACATTTCACCTTAATTGTATAAACACAAATTTGGATAAAGAGACTTAGGAAAAAATGGATACTTGGGCAATATTTTTGATGTCCTTGAGCGTACTCCTCTTCTTCTATGGTAGGTATTCAGATGCGAGTAAGGACTTGAAATTTCTTATAAGGTGGTAAATTTTTCGAGAATAATCATTCACTAGTTAATGCTGGTTGGTCTAACTATGCCTGAAACTATTTTAATGTTGCATAACTACCTGAAAAGAACTTATTTTACATTTTTTGAATAAAAAATGAAATCAATTATAACACACATTTTGTTTAGTGCAAAACATAAAAATATGAATTGAATTTATATTTATATTTATAATTCTCATAAAAATATGAATTGAATTAATTTCTTATGGATTCTGACTTGTATATTCTAAATAAAAAAGAAACTAAGTAGAAATTAATTCACAATATAGTTATATATATATATACTTTCAGATTAATTTTATATATGTTGTTACTAAATGAAATGAAATTGTTACTAATTGTGCAGGAGGCAATGCAGCCCAATTTACCATAGCTAACAGATGTCCGTTCACAGTGTGGCCTGGACTCCTGACAGGATCAGGATCTCCACTACCAACAACGGGGTTTGAACTACCCTCACAAAGACAAACCACACTTAACATCCCCGCCCCTTGGTCCGGCCGCATATGGGGCCGGACTGGGTGCGGCACTCAGGTGGGTAGGTTTCAGTGTGCCATCGGAGACTGCGGCGGTCGGCTCCAATGCAACAATGCGGGTGGCACCCCGCCTGTTACCTTGGCAGAATTCACCCTAGCAACGAACGGTGGCCAAGACTTTTACGATATCAGCAACGTCGACGGGTTCAACCTGCCACTTTCCATCGCCCCTCAGGGCGGTGCGGGTGGCTGCAGGGCCACGGCCTGCCCCGCGAACATCAACAAGGTTTGTCCACCGGAGTTAGCAGTCAGGGGCGCGGGTGGCGCCGTCATCGGTTGCAAGAGCGCTTGCTTGGCGTTTAACCAGCCACAATATTGTTGCACCGGTGCCTTTGGGACGCCAGCAACGTGCCCGCCGACCAATTATTCACGGATCTTTAAGCAACAATGTCCTCAGGCTTATAGCTATGCTTTTGATGACAAGACAAGCACTTTTACTTGCTCCGGTGGAGCTAATTATATCGTGGCATTTTGTCCGTGAGAAATTCATGTTGACCTTAATTCGTGTATCCAATAATGGACTCCTCCTAGGAGATGGAATAAATATATGTCGAATTTTTTGGTGAAAACAGGTGTTCATTAATAATTAATCATTTGATATATATTCCTCTAAAAACTGTTATTGGAGCCATTGTGTTAGAATAGGAATATGCCTTTGTAGGCATTATGTTAGAATAGGAAACGAGTGGCTGTCAAGGAAGCCGTGCGTGGCTGTCAAGGAAGCTCAACCCTAACTTATAATATGTATATATACCTTCGTAACTAATGAGAAGAAGCAAGCAACATACCTTATTTTCATGGTATCAGAGCAATAATCTTGGTAAAAAAAAAACTTTGTACGAGAAAACCTACTCGCCGCAAATAAACTAGCAAATATACCAAAACACCAAACATGTCGAGAGCCGAGGAGAGTGGCAGTGAAATCTCTTCACCGATCCAGACTGGGAACGTGGACACGCAGTCCGCATTTTATATTCATGCTTCGGATAATCCGGGGCAGGTCTTCGTCAGTGACCTTCTTCACGATAGCAACTACGGAGAGTGGGTTGCAGACATGATGAACGCGCTGTAT
Organism: Hypericum androsaemum; assembly: GCA_963995505.1. Taxonomy (NCBI): domain Eukaryota; kingdom Viridiplantae; phylum Streptophyta; class Magnoliopsida; order Malpighiales; family Hypericaceae; genus Hypericum; species Hypericum androsaemum. The sequence goes on along the minus strand of OZ023184.1, from coordinate 3,150,451 downwards.
GCGAAGAACAAGTATGGATTTGTCGATGGGACCATACAACGTCCATCAACAACATCGCCAAACTACCCACTATGGATACGTGTGACGCCATGGTGAAAGGGTGGTTAAAGAGTGCGATAGAGAAGGAGATTCGAACCAGCATAAGGTACGCGAAGACGGCGGCTGAGATCTGGTCTGATCTTGAAGAACGATTCGGAAAAGGAAGTGCACCAAGGACCTATGAATTAAGGCGATCGGTGGCACAACTGAGACAAGATAAGCTCACAGTTTCAGCATACTATGCAAAGCTGAAAGGACTGTAGGACGAGAACCAGGCGATAAATCCCTTGCCGAGGTGCGCATGCTCAGGCTGCACTTGTGATGTCCAAAAGCAGATGTCGGCTATGAGAGAAAAGGAACGACTCTATGATTTCCTTATGGGTTTAGACGAAGCTTTCGGTGTGGTAAAAACACAGATTCTGAGTACCACACCACCGCTTAGTCTCGGCGTAGCCTATCATCTAGTGGCGGAGGATGAGCAGCAGCATAACATATCCACCACAAGACAAAATAACATGGAGACGACAGCGTTCCAAGTCCAATCCGACAGAACCAGTGCTTAGCGCAAGACGGCCAAAGGGGAGAAGCCAAGATGTGAACACTGTGGGAAGATGGGGCACAGTGATGATTAGTGTTTTGAGCTGATCGGATACCCACCCGGCTGGGTAAAAAGAGGGCAACGAGATTCCTTCAGCAAACAAGGAAAGACGCTGACCCCTAGTACTCCGCGACCAAAAGCTGCGCAGGTATCGAATGAAGGGAGTCCCGTGCCGGGACTCACCAAGGACCAGTACACAAACCTGATGAAGTATCTTGGCATGGAGAATTGAGAGAGTAAGCAAAAGGTTTCCTCCGAGCCAATAGTAAACATGGCGGGTAAGGTCCTTCATGCACATAACTGGATTATTGATTCAGGAGCTTCGGAGCATATAGTATCGGATATTGACTTATTCCAAGGATCGATTAGAGAAAAGGGTCATTTACCTGTTAAGATTCCGAATGGTGCGAACATTCCTGTCCGCGGAATCGGGGAAGTTAAAATCGGCGATGGAATTGTGTTGAGCCATGTTTTATATGTTCCCGATTTTAAGTGCAATTTACTTTCGGTCAGCAGAATGACGAAAGAGTTGAACTGCGTGTTTACTTTCTTACCTGACTATTGTTTTGTTCAGGACTTACCCTCGAGGAGGATGATTGGTCTGGGTAGACGCTGTGATGGCTTGTACTACCTCAAGTTGGTACAAGATGGTGGGGTGGTAATGGCGGTGCAGCGACAAGACGACTTGGGGATTTGGCACAGGCGGCTCGGGCATCCGTCGCAAGAGAGGATGACATATATTTCCCTTATTCGAGACAAGTTAGGCTCTAGCTCTACAAATATTGCTCATTGTGACTCATGTTTGAGAGCGAAACAAACAAGACTACATTTCATGTCTAGTTCAATAAAGACGAAAGATTGCTTTGATTTAATCCATTGTGATATTTGGGGTCCATATCGGACTGATTCATTGACTGGAGCACGATTTTTTCTTACTATTGTGGATGATCGTAGTAGAGGAGTATGGGCATTCTTGATGCAGCACAAGTCAGAAGTTGGTGATCTCCTATGCAAGTTTTATACTATGATTCATACTCAATTTGGTGCCCGGATCAAGAGAATTCAGAGTGACAATGGATCTGAGTTCAAATCGCGATTGATGTTGCAATTCTATGCAGAAACAGGGATAGTCTTACAAACCTCTTGTGTCCACACCCCGTAACAAAATGGCGTGGTTGAACGCAAGCATAGACATATCCTGGAGACTGCACGTGCACATCGATTTCAGGCCAACCTTCCAATCGAATTTTGCGGAGAATGCATATTAATGGCGGTACACCTGATCAATCGCCTACCTTCCACGGCCATTGACAACAAAATGCCATATGAAGTGATGTTCGGAAAGCCGGTGAACTATAGCTACTTGCGAACTTTTGGGTGCTTGGCTTACGCACATTGTCACACCTCTGATAAGTTCGGTGCGAGGGGGAGGAGATGTCTATTTATAGGATATCCTACAAGACAAAAAGGCTATAGGTTGTATGACTTAACCACTAAAGAAGTTTTTGTTTCGCGGGATGTCATCTTTATAGAGGATAAATTCCCTTTTGCGAAAGCGGCAGAGACGGAAACGGTGGTACCGGCTCTACGTGAGAAATTAATTCCACATGTCACGGAGCCTTGTAATGATGAAGAACCGAGTGGCACCACAATGCATGAGGAAGAGTTGACCGCTCCTGAACCTCCAGACGTAGAGGTTGCTGTTAGGGCAAAGTCAGAGGACACGAGTGCAATTTTTCCCACGGCTGTAGAAGGAGAAAGTCGACCAAAAAGGGCTCGCAAGTTGCCACAGCGCCTGGAAGATTTTGAAGTCGCATTACCACCCTCCATCGCCTCACAAACTCCTACTCAACCATCAGCCTGCTCTACGATACATCCTTTATCTTATTTTATCTGTTATGATAATTTTTCAGGCTTACATAAAGGTTTGCTCTCGGCCATCTCGTCACATGATGAGCCGAAGAACTTTTACAAGGCAGTACAGTACAAGCATTGGCGGGATGCTATGCGAAGGGAAGTAGAGGCACTAGAATCTAACGGTACCTGGATGCTAGAAAAGTTACCGAAAGGGAAGAAAGCTGTAGACTCTAAATGGATATACAAAGTGAAGTTCAGGCCTAACGGAGAGGTTGAACGATACAAAGCAAGGCTGGTGGCTCGGGGATTCACACAGGTTGAGGGCATAGATTTTCATGAAACCTATGCACCTGTGGCAAAATTGGTCACGCTAAGATGCCTCTTGACCGTGGCAATAAAGGAGAACTGGATCATTCACCAACTGGACGTTAACAATGTGTTCCTCCATGGTGATTTGCGGGAAGAAGTCTATCTAAAGATGTCGCAAGGATTTTATCGACCAGGGGATACAAGGGTGTGTCGTTTGAGAAAATCGTTGTATGGACTCAAGCAAGCATCTAGAAGCTGGTACAGTAAATTTACCAGCGCTCTATTGAAAGTTGGGTTTGTCCAGTCATGGGCCGATTATTCTCTGTTTATATACAAGAATGACAGGATGGTGGTGATGGCATTGATTTATGTTGACGACGTGATCCTGGCAGGGACTAGTATGCCCAAGATTGATGCAATCAAGAGATATCTGGATAGACAATTCGGAATCAAAGATTTGGGATCCTTGAAGTACTTTCTTGGAATTGAAGCTGCTAGGACGCCGAGTGGGTTGGTCTTGAGTCAACGGAAGTATACCTTGGATATCCTAAAAGAATGTGGAAGAGAAGGAAGTCGACCTGCCAAATTTCCAATGGAGCAGAATCATCAACTTGCTGCGGATAAGGGGGTTGAATACTCGAATCCGAAAAGGTATAGAAGGTTGATAGGGCGACTCATGTACTTAGTTGTTACTCGTCCGGATCTTGCCTATGCGGTAGGAGTGCTCAGCCAGTTTGTTAATTCTCCACGAGAGGAATATATGTTGGCTGCTGAAAGAGTGGTTGAGTATCTCAAGGCAACAGCTGGGCAAGGAATCTTGCTTCAGGCAGATGGCGGGACGTCATTACTTGCATTTTGTGATGCAGATTGGGGAGGTTGTCCCGATACAAGGCGATCTCGCACTGGTTATTACATCTCTTTGGGAGGTTCACATGTATCCTGGAGGAGTAAGAAGCAGTCCATTGTGGCCAGGTCGTCAGCTGAAGCAGAATATCGTGCTATGGCCAGCACAGTGAGTGAGATAATTTGGTTGAGGTGGTTATTGCAAGAGCTAGGGATGTCACAGACAGGAGCTACATCGTTATATTGCGATAATCAGGCCGCGTTGCACATTGCCAACAATCCAGTTTTTCATGAACGAACGAAACATGTGGAAATGAATTGTCATTTTGTTCGGTATACAGTCCCATGAGATAATTCCGCGGAAGATAGATACGAAGTATCAAGTGGCGGACATATTCACAAAGGCACTCGGAAAGGACAGATTCAAGCAGCTCTTGTGCAAGTTGGGCGTCATCAATCTACACGCGCCAACTTGAGGGGGAGTGTTATTGGAGCCATTGTGTTAGAATAGGAATATGCCTTTGTAGACATTATGTTAGAATAGGAAATGAGTGGCTGTCAAGGAAGCCGTGCGTGGCTGTCAAGGAAGCTCAACCCTAACTTATAATATGTATATATACCTTCGTAACTAATGAGAAGAAGCAAGCAACATACCTTAATATATTCATATATTGTGATAAAGGTAGGTCAATTGCATGGTAATTGTTTATAAAGTACTATTACAATTCTGTACTTAAAATTGGTTCATATAATACCCTATATTTTTAAATTTGAAACAATGGTCATCTTTTTAGTGACACGTTGGCATCCATGTCAACAAACAAAGTGCCATATCATCCAGTTTACATAATTTAACGAGTTTGATTAAAAATAACATTTTTTTATAAAGTTAATCTATCAAAAAAGACAGAAAATTGCTTAAATTCAAATATTGGGAAATAACCTGAAATTGAAAGAAGTAAATAAAAAGTTAAAACAATTAAAAATAAATAAATACGTAGAAATCTTAAAAAAATATGAACATAATACAAAACATTACTTCTTGATTGATTTTTCCTTTTATGGAAATATTAATATTATTTGAACTCATTAAATTATGTAAATTGGATGGTGTGCTTTATGATGGCATGTCGCTAATGTGTGTTAATTGTTCTAAATTTAAAATTTAGGGTGCACTATCATCCAATTTTGAGTATAGGGTTGATAATTGTACTTGTACAAGGGCTATTTTCCCTTTATGCCAATTAATTATCAAATTGGTTAGATAGACTGAAGCCATATTAGTCTGTATGGTAATCTCATAAAGCACTTTACACATTTTCGGAGAATCCTACATGGACAATGGATAACTATTTGATTCAATTTGTTAGTAAAAAAACTTCACATGACTTAAGATAGTCGGATAAATATAGAGATTTTAATATATTATTGACGATCTCGTGTAACGTTGATAATGCGAAGGTGGTGTACTTGAGATATTAAGATTCACATTTGCTCCTGCAAAGAGCTGGAAGATACTCTAATTGTCTGCTTTTTACTAAGCCAAAAGCTAGGTTAAGTGGACTTGCAGGGAATGAAATGAATCAAGCAGCCATGACCAGGTATGGAGGTCACAATGAAGTCCCATAAACTTTACCGAAACCCATCTGACTTCTGGGAGGAAATTGGGGTTTCCTCTCTCTAATCAAGGGGACAAGTAGATAAACATACACATCTGCATTTCCACTTGAGCAAAGCTGTAGCTTGTTTGCCAGTTTCTTTCCATTCATCGGATTGCGTATATTAACAGATGAGAGACATTACAGAAGCGGAAACCATAAACAATGACCCGAGTCCTGAGCCATGGTAAACAGAAGGTTTGTGCTTCTTGGTACAGGAAAAGAACAAACCTCTTTCCATTAAGATAAAGGCCTCTGCTTCAGCGAACAGCAAGGTTGATGGCCACTCTGTACCTTTGAAACTGCAAGAAGAAGATGCAAACTGGTTCGGTTAAACAACCGCTGGAAAACGCCACGAACTCATAAGCCAAATCAAGCTAGATGAATAAGCTTAACCCAGAATCTAGCAGGAAGATGAGATGAGCGACATCCCGTCTCATGTTGGAATATTGCAATTGGATGTAGCTTCCTAGGAGGAGCAAGGGACTCTTGGGTATCATCAACAAGTAGTTCAGACTTTTCCCTAGTGGTGAGAAGGCATATCCGGAAGAACACCAAATTTAAGAAAATTTCTAAGACTAATGAGATTGTTCATTGTTCAACTTGATTTTACATATTGACCAACCGAAAGGCCGGTGGATGTTTGTATTCTGCCCCTCCTCTCCCATGTTTGCAAGCATTAACAAGGGCATGAGCTTTTTAATTAGGAAACACAAATATAACTGCAAATAGTCACATCCAAGTGACCCATCGTGTTCAACATACCTGTTTAACAACTTTCCCACGCCTACAAGCCACCGCTTTCACTTTTGCAGCTATAGATTCTTTAATCGAGTCAATCTTCGTAGTTATAGCATCCGCCTGTCAGAAGTAAAACAATTAAGTTTAATATGTTCTCCCATGGATATGACCAAATACTAAGAAAATGGAATTAAAGACCACCTCTGATAGCAAAGATTCAACACTCCGCTTTCTTGCATCCAGATCCCGCCTCCTTGCCACGGCCTGCAACTTCAGATTGCCAAGGCTCTTTGTAGCTTCTTCAGTCTTCAGATTCCTTTCTTGTTCCAACAACTTCCTCTGATCATCTAGTTGTTGAGCTGAAAGGAAAAGGTATTAATCATTAGTCCCAATATTTCAACTCCATCCCAAGATGGCTGAACGAGAATTTCTCAAAAACATTCACAAAAGGAAAAGATAGAGGCTTCATAAATGTGCATTATGTAAAACGAAGATAGATATGGGCAAAAATGGTACTTCAATTTTATCAATCTAGAAAGAACCATCCAGATTCAAGGGGACCTTTCCATATAGGAAGAGACAAATGTAAGATATAGAATAGAATATTCCAAATACTAACTATTAATTACCAGCATCAAAATCTAGAGACACTAAACTCACAAAACGATGTGGGCTTACAGTATTAGACCTGACGGTAAAGCTGCTTTTGCCAATAGGTAGAAAACACAACTAGAAATTCGGTGGCATGGCATTTTTATCAATAGAATGAACCAGAATCTACCTTTCCGATGCAGTTCAGCCAGCTTGGCAGATAGAGATTCATCAACCACTTCATCATCACTCAACTCAGCTTTCAACGCCTTGTAGTCCTTTTCAATGGATTTGGCCTTACTGACCTACAACAAGTAAATATTGAATTCCATCAGCTTTAAGGGGTATGCTTCATTACGCTACACAGAGGTCAGTAAAGATAGAGTCGACAGAAATCGAGAGGATCACTTTGTCGTGCTTTGCCAAGAGAAGATAGAATGTAAATCCTCTTGTCTAAAGAAAATTATGAAACTCTTTTATTTACCTGTTCCTGCATGGACTGCATCGAAGTAAAATGCTTCAACATTTTCTTGAGAGCCTACGGAAATATGCATAATTATAAGCAGTGAGTCAGTCCTTGACAGTCTCATGAAAAGGAAATATATTATAAGTTCTACATCATCAAGGTCACAAGAACAGCTCTGAGTATGATATTTTTCTAAAAACATGAATTACAAGAAATCGAAATAAGCACAATCAATTTTTAGTCTTAAAACAGTGGTTCCCTCAGCATTGTACAATTAACTGGTCTGGCCTTGGGAAGAGTAAAAGCAAAATCCATTTTGCTGAGATCTATTTGCAATTTGACTGTAGGTAGTTTTAGTAGGTCCAAAATTCATCCTCGTGAGAAACACAAAGGCAACGAAGAAGAACACATGGATTGCCTCAGAAATTACATGTAGCAAACAAGAATTGATAACATGGTTGGCACACCAAGTACATGTCGACATTGACTATAAATAGAAAATTTCGACTAGACTCCTTTGCAAGTGCACAATCATTGTTAGTTCTTTGAAACTGTCAGGCTATGTTCGGTTACTAGAATTGCAGTATTAGTGCCTTTGTAGAATTGGTTGACAATTTAGGAGAGCCAGCTTGCAAGCAAGCAGATTAAGGAAAACAGGACATGAGAGCTTAAACAGCCTGCTTGGTGCTTCGTTTACCAAGCGCCTGACGCAGTTCCATAGCTTTCGCACCTAGCTCCTGAACAACAGGCAATTCCTTCTCCTTATCTGCTTCGAAGCAGGCAATATTCTCGTTCAGCTGCAGGGCCCGTAAACAATAAGAAAAAAAAAACAAACTCCCCTCTTCGAACCAAATCCTCCTCTCATTTACCTCGTCGATCTTCGCCTCCCACTCCCTCTGCTGCTCCTGAAGAAGCGTGATGTCATCCCCTATGGACTGCAAATGATTCATCTTTGTATCTCTGCCATCCCCAAAGCAGACAACAACAGAGCAATAAGAAACGCGCTAACTAAACTAAATCCTATTTCGCCCCCTTCACGCCTCCGGTTTTGATCAATTAGGTCTAAGGAAACCACTAATTTGAGGATAAAAACAAGGAGATAAGCCACCTGTGGAGGCAAAAGTTGAGGATAGCGCTGAGGAAGAGCTCGGTGCGTTGGGGCTGAGGCCGCAGGCGGTCCTTGAGGTTGAAGTGCGCCTCGCAATGCACCATATTCACCAGCAGCCGAACCCTGCAGTACAAATTCAACGTCCTAACCGAGTCCACGTGGTGGTCCGGGTTATCCAGGAGCTCCAGCGCCTCGAAATCCACTTGCCCTTGCTCCTCCCTGCACGTGCGAAGAGAGAGAGAACGGTTACCGGAATTCGGGTTTAGAGAGAGAGAAGGGGGAAAAGGGCGCGCACTCGTTGTGGAGGTCGAGGTGGACGAGGAGGCGGGCGTAGAGATCGGCGATGAAGTCGGGGACCGGGTTCTTGAGGTCGTTCTCGGTGACCGCGGCTATCTCTAGCCCCTGGATAATGGAGACCGTGTCGGCGCGGGTCAGCGCCCGGCTGTGGAAGTCCGACATCTCCGCGACTGGAACGGTTGGAGTTAAGGTGGGAAGGAGGAGGGGTTCTAACTAAGTTCTATGATCTGGTCTGCAGGTTTCATTTGATTTCCCGCTTTCAAGTTTTATTTTTTAGAACACTTCATCAGCAAACCACTATTGCTAGTAATTCAGAGTTTAGTAAATTTTCTAAACAAGTATTTTACGTCCTCTGATTTAAGTACTCGTTGGTATTGTTTTCGAGATGGCGGTCCAACAGTCCGACCTGTCGGACCATGAATTGGAGCCTTGGGTCGGTCAAAAAACCATGTACATACGGTTACCTAATGAACCGAATGATTTCCAGTCAGATCGGATGGTTGGCTCGAAAAAATCCGGTTCGTTATGTTTGACCGAAAATTTGACCAAAAAATCCGGAATTCACCCAACCCAACCCAAAAAATTAAATTCTACGCTCGATTTTTCTAAATCAACACAAAATAAACTAAATTAACAAAGATAATTATACTAAATATGAAATAAATTGACCCAACATTTCGAGAATATTAATTTTTAAACCTATTATTTACTAAATATATATAAACTACCGGTCCGACCGCTAGTTTGACCAGTCGGACCGATTGACCCAGAAAATGGACCAAAATTTGGGTCACTCTCCGGATCGTTTTTTAAAACAATGCTTGTTAGTTTCAAATTTGAGTTTGTTGTCATACCATTAATACTTGACTATCTTGAATTCAAACTCTAAGAATATAAATGATTATCATTATAGAATTGAAAGATAAATTTTATATTATTATTATATTGTTAGAGTTTGAACTCTAAATCTCCAATTTTATGTCATTAAATTATATGTCCTTTTACTTGTGTTAGTTTTTTTTCATTTGGCAAAGGGATTTTGGTTCAACCATAGGACGAACTAATAGAGATCCAAGGTGTATTAGTATTAGTGTTAAAAAAAAAGGTGTATTAGTATTGTAATAAATTTATCTTTCAAATTTTCTTTTCTTTTTCATTAACGTTTCTTTAAATTTATAGCAAAATCTTAATTTTATGTAAATATGTAAATTATTATATATGATGTCCCCGCAATAAAAAAAATTAACTTTACTAAAAATTAGAAAGTTGAAAATAATACTGAAATTTAAGATATCAATATATTGATCCAGTAACAAATTTTTTTGGCTCCCACACTTAATTACTCACTTGTCAAGTAATTAGATTATTGCTAAAGTTGAGATTCGAAATTGAGTATGAAAAAGTATAAATTAATTAGATTCTCACTAACGTCGCTGCCAAGTAATTAAGTAGGTTTATTTTTGTACCAAAAATATGTAAATAGACCTATATTTGTTGGGGAAGATTAGTGACCATTGCATTAAACTGTGAGAGTCGAAGGTTCCAACTGAGATCTATTCATCCGTTTCTCTCCAACATTCTCCGACGAGTTAGTCTTTAACGTCCCGCTTTCAAGATATCCATTCCGTTAACCGGAGAAATTAGGGTTTCGGCCGGAAACAAAAGGAAGAAACAGAAAGGCATGGGAGAATTGCATCGAATCCGACGACAGAAAGCACCCTAGGTACTCGCGACCACTCTCAGTCGTCCCTTGCCCTAGCCTCCTTCCCCTTCGTTGTTTTCTCCTTGCTCTTTTGCTCCGACCGGAAGTGGAGGATGGGACTGCCATGGTGTTAGGTGCGAGTTTGTCGGGTTGAGGAACCGGTCGTCTGGTGCCAGGCGGGGCCGTCCACGTGGTTCAGGAGAAATAAAGAGCAACGCAACAACCGCTTCGCGACAGGGAATTGGAAAAAGGTGCGTCCGTCTGATTATGCGGATCTTCTTATTAAATAAATTTGGAAAAATACTGAATCGGATTTTTTAATACAAAAATTAAAAAACCGTTTTAATACTTTTGCAACTACTATTTTGTGGTTTAAGAATATTTGATCGAATGATATTCGTTCTTTTAGACACATATTATTTAAACATTTTTTTGGCAAAATATATCTTAAGTATTATAACATAAAAAATTGAAAAAAATAAATTAGAAGAATGAAAATTTTATAAAAACTATTACAAGAGAGGGAAAAGAGTTTTTCATATTTATTTTCAAATTTGTTTTAAAAAAATTGTAACCAATTATTTCCCTATTATACTTGGGGGCACTTTTTGTCAAAAAAAAAAAGTATTCAAACACTGCACTAGAGAAATCTGGGTGGAACAAAATAGTGGTGTGCGAGTAAGCTATCAAATTCTAAAATATATCCTTTAAACAACTTTCTGAAATAGAATTTTAGTATTTATCCTTTAAACAACTTTCTGAAATAGAATTTTAGTATTTATCCTTTAAACAACTTTCTGAAATAGAATTTTAGTATTTTACCAAATGTAATTGATGGATTATATTTGTCTTTCATATTTTAGTCCAATTTAAAATTTAATTAGTAACTCAAACCCGATAACGAACCGACTACGAGCTGCCATGTCAGCAGGGCCTCTAGCGGTTTGGCAGGTCTTCTATGTTGCCACGTGACAGAATCTGGAACTTTTTTCAATCGATTGTTGTTGATTATCTAAATTATTATTGAAATATTATTATATATATAATCATTTGACATTTTAGTAATTTAAAAAAAATTGTGGTTGAATTTTCTATATAATTCATAAATGCTTTGTTTTGATTACGTTCTTAATTTTTATGTGAAATTTTTTAAATTAGTGTAGGAGTATAAATACATTTTTTTCTTTACAATATGCTATATATAAATGATATTTCATGATTGGTCTTACATAATTACATAATAACCTTATTAAAAAAATATGTTTTTAGTTATTAAATATATATTTATTATGCTTTTCATAAAAGCTGTTTACGTATGATTTATAAGCTGATATTTTTACCAAATAATAAATTTTCAATCAGCTACAAGTTATCATAAGTCATAACTACCTGTTTGCACCAGTTTAGTTATGTTCAATCAACCCAACCATACGTAATAGACATAAATTAATTAGAACCGTTGATTTAATATATGTTTGGATATTAAATCAAGGGAAAAGTCTACTTAAGTACCCTGTGGTATCACCGATTATCACTTGAGTACCCTGTGGTTTAAAATCGATAGAACCGGTCCGACTTTTTCCAATTTTTATCACTTAGGTCCACTCAAGTCCGGTTCGGAATTTTTTTGCAAAACGCGTCGTTTTGACGCTTATGTGGACTGCCACGTCGTAGTGATCCGGATTAGTCATTGCTGACATGGCGATGGGTAGGGAAAAATCTACTTAAGTACCCTGTGGTATCACCGATTATCACTTGAGTACCCTGTGGTTTAAAATCGATAGAACCGGTCCGACTTTTTCTAATTTTTATCACTTAGGTCCACTCAAGTCCGGTTCAGGATTTTTTTGCAAAATGCGTCGTTTTGACGCTTATGTGGACTGCCACGTCGTAGTGACCCGGATTAGTCATTGTTGACATGGCGATGGGTAAATTATCAAATTAGTACCAAATTAATTTATTATTTTTCAAAAAAATCCTTATCCTCCCATCTCTCTTTCTCTCTCTTCTTCTCGGGTCCGCCCCCGACCCGAGCCCCCTCCCTGCCTCTTCCTCCCTCTCCTCCTCCTCCTTCCACGCCCTAGCCCTCCAGCACCACCGCGGTCACCACCACGCTTCGGGACTCCCGCGCGGGAACCACCTGGAAGCGAAGGCGCGGGGAGTGGAACATCGACTTGATGGACTTCTTGGGGGAAGAAAATGTGGGTGACGGCAGAGAGGGGTTGATGACGGGGAGGAGTTGGCACTCGACCTCGCCGGGGAGGAGGACGGGGCGGGGGGCTGTACGGAGGGGACGGGTTGGATTCCAATTTTGTTGTTAGGTTGAAGATGGAAAAAATGGGGAGATTGAAGAACATGAATGGAAGAAGAGAGAGAAAGAGAGATGGGAGGATAAGGATTTTTTTGAAAAATAATAAATTAATTTAGTACTAATTTGATAATTTACCCATCGCCATGTCAGCAATGACTAATCCGGGTCACTACGACGTGGCAGTCCACATAAGCGTCAAAACGACGCATTTTGCAAAAAAATCCCGAACTGGACTTGAGTGGACCTAAGTGATAAAAATTGAAAAAAGTTGGACCGGTTCTATCGATTTTAAACCACAGGGTACTCAAGTGATAATCGGTGATACCACAGGGTACTTAAGTGAACTTTTCCATCGCCATGTCAGCAATGACTAATCCGGGTCACTACGACGTGGCAGTCCACATAAGCGTCAAAACGACGCGTTTTGCAAAAAAATCTCGAACCGGACTTGAGTGGACCTAAGTGATAAAAATTGGAAAAAGTTGGACCGGTTCTATCGATTTTAAACCACAGGGTACTCAAGTGATAATCGGTAATACCACAGGGTACTTAAGTGGACTTTTCCCTTAAATCAATTAATAGAAACACATCGTCCCACCAAAAAAAGTAAAAATACATCGGAAATGACAGCCTGTCACCCCCTCGCTGCTATTTCTTCTTCTTCTTGATCTCTCTATTAGACCATTATTTATAGGTAACTCTCCACATGCTACCTTCCAGTCTCAACCGCTCTTCAAATCCATGGCTTCCGCTTCCTCTTCCTCTTCGATCCCCGGAGCTTCGATTCCCGCGCCACGTAAGCACGCCAATCCTCCTCGATTCCTCTCCCGTCTCCTATTCCGCGACGCCGTTTTGAACTTTCTCGCTTTCGGTTTCTTAAATGCAGAGGCGGTCCAGCTTCTGGTTTCCTCGTTGGCCGATGACTCCCCCGCCGTTAGAGAATCCGCCATGGCCTCTCTCAAGGACATCGCTCCCCTGTACTCCCTACCTGACCTTTTCGTGTTCTTTCGGTTTCGTCATTGCATGGATTTTTCGTTTTAATTTTTTCGATTACTTGTTTTAGGAACCCGCTGCTGGTGCTCGACTGCTGCTATGCGGTGTCCCGGGGTGGCCGTCGGGTGAGCTTCACCGCTTTCACTGATGTTGCGCTGGTGTGTGTTTTCGGCTGGTGTTTTGAGCGTGTCCTTTGTTGTGATTTTGGTTTCAGAGGTTCGGGAACATGGCCGGGGTTTTCCAGGTGATGGCATTGGGAGTTCGGGCGCTGGAGAAGCAGGATGTTGATCCGGCTTTTCTCGCCAAGCTTGTGAAAATTGCCACCACAGAGATTATCTCTTCCAAGGTTGCTTCACTCTCTCTGTTCCGTTTTCAGTGTTTAGGCTCGTGATGCTTAGGTGCTTATTGAATGGTTCACCGTATCTCGACTATGTAAGTTAAATTCTGTAGTATGTTAGAAGTAGATCATGTGATGCAGCCTACTGGGCGGGAGGTTGCATGATTGCTTAATTAAGTTGTCGGAAATGGTGAACATTATAAAGTTGCATGTCATTGCAAATTAGTTGTCCCACTATCACAGCACAGTGGCACACAGAATCATGCTATCATGATTCTTGGACTCATTTTATAGAATTCCTCATGCTGGTTGTCTCATTTAAGGAACTTCAAAGTTGTTTCCAGTCAAACTTTTTAACTTATAATTTTTTTTGAAACAATGTTTTTTAAGATATAGGTGTACTGTTACACCTCTGCAGCTTTCTGCACTTTCTCATTGCATACTTCTTTTTTCTTCTTTGTGCTTATTCGTCTTTGTATTATCTGTCCTTATCTTATACATCATTTGTAGTATGGATTTAACCTATTTAGATTCTTATAGGAACTCAATGCTGAATGGCAAAGGAGTGCATCTGGCCTGCTTGTTTCAATATGCTCTCATGTGCCTGACCTTGTAAGTCTGTTGTAATAATGAAATTTCTGTTGCAACTGGAAACCTAGATTATGAGGATATGTTGGGAATGAAAGGTATAATTGCTTTCATCCTTTTAGTAGACAAAGCCATGTACTATATCATTGTATTCCTCCTAACTTGAAGCAAGGCACTATGCCATAAAAGGTTTGAACACTTAAGCTCCACACTTGTAGATCTTGGAAGGACAGTGCCCTGCTGCAAGTTCATTTAGTAACAAAGCAGCTTTTTGGGAAGGTGTATTACCTTACTAGTACAGTTAATGAGTGATTCTTGGTTTCCCGATCTGCAGGTGATGGAAGAAATTTTTGTCCATTTAGCTGGCCCCAGCTCAGCTTTGCCGGCCATGGTTCAAATACTTGCTGATTTTGCATCTGCAGATGGTTAATTATCCCGAATTCTCCTTTATTTTTTCTTTGTTACGCTACCGAACTCCTTATGGACTTGAGATGTGTTGTTACAATATGATGCTTTACTGATGTTTTCTTGGTCATTTTGGTTGATTGAAGCTTTACAGTTCTCTCCAAGATTAAAAGGTGTACTTTCTCGAGTCTTACCTATCCTGGGCAATGTGCGAGATTCCCACCGGCCAATATTTGCCAACGGTACTGATGTCAGATTGACAATTTAAATGGTGAATAGTATTTTTTTAGCAGGGATCATAGAATTGTGCATTGTAATTCAAGTGACAAGCATTTTCTCCCTTAAAAAGTAATCTGAGTGAGACATCATATGGGTTTTAAGGTTGTAAAATTGGGGATTATGTTCTTCCAGATCCAAATCTGGCCTATCTGTTTTCAGATTGCATATTCCAAAGCGGAAAATTACTCACCACATCATTTTGGAACAGTGGTTCTGTTTCTGAAGGCTTTGGGAAGAACTTTTACATTCTATTCAGACCATGTTCTTGTCTTTATTGAATCATGTGGGGAGTATTCTTATACAGAGGATAAGGTGTCCTTCATTACTGGTGTTAAATTATCAGGTGCAGGAAATGTTGTGGAGGTTATTTTTCTGGAGTCGATATACACCGGACAGCTTCTTGGTCGCTATTTTCTGAAAATCTCATGGCTATCTGAATTGAAGCTCTTCATTTCTTTGCAGCATTTAAATGCTGGTGTCAAGCAGTTTGGCAGTGTTCTGCTGATTCCCCTTCCCATTCCCCTTTAGATGCTGATGTCATGTAAGATTTTGATCCTTCTTCGTTTGCTTTATATATGTATTTTCCAAATATTTATCTATGAACTGCAACAAGAGCAGGTCATTCCTGAATTCAGCTTTTGAGCTTCTATTGAGAGTTTGGGCTACTTCACGTGATCTAAAGGTCAGAAAGTTTCTCTTTTTGATTTTGAGAGATTGTCTACTTCATTTTACACTTACGTCGTGTCATGTCAAGAAAATGTATGCATGATGCAATTTAATGAGTATCCGTTATCACTTTCCACTATCTTTCTGTCCAATGAAACTTTGGACATGTGATGATTGAGCTTGCACCTGAGATATTTTGAACGTAGAGAATGCTCAAACATGGTGAAAAATTGAATCCTCTTCCTCTTTGGGAAGATAAGTTATTTTAAATATATGAACTATGGATATATGGGCCTTTTACTCAACTGTTGTGAAATAGTCTAGGATAATTATTGCAATTTTCCTGTGGGACTTGTAGATATCAATTTATTTTGTTTCATTTTGGTGCTGAATTATTATTCTGTTCATCTTATTTTAGGTACGTGCATCTGCCGTCGAAGCATTGGGCCAGATGGCGGGTCTAGTCACCCGTGCACAACTGAAGGCTGCCATACCTAGATTTGTCCCTACTATATTGGACTTGTAAGATCAATTTAAATCTGGATCCATTTGTTTCAAAAGGGTCCTTTACTAAATAAAATAGATTTGCTATGGATTTTCAGGTACAAAAAGGATCAAGATATTGCTCTCCTTGCAACATGCGCTCTTCACTGTCTCCTAAATGCCTCATTACTATCAGAAACTGGTCCACCATTGCTTGAATTCGAGGTAAGCCCTTTAATAGTGTCCAAAGTACTATGATCACTAAATATCTATGCTGCTATTTACTTCTCTCATCCATTCAGAACCACTATCCACTTTGCCTACACGTCTTCAGTTTCTGAATCATTCTCTTTCTTCTTCGTTTTTTGATTATCCTTAAAAGGCAGCGACAAAACTTTATTCAAATACTTTCTATTGTAATGTTGAACACAGTATGATACATTTATGAATGAGAGTACAGAAGTGCAGCTGAGAAAGGTGATGCGATGATAGAAATAAATTCTGAATCCAGGTTCGGTGTTGTCCTTGAGGATGACCAACAAAAATAATGTATTAGTTAAACTTTTGAGGTTTTTGCTTTCGTTCTCAACGTTCCTACTCTATATTGTTGGCGTAGATATTTAGAACCTTTGTTGACTAAATGAGCATTTACTTATCGTGACATGGTAAAGTGGCCCATGAAGTAAAATCTTTTGACGTAATGTGTTTCCTTTTAGCTTGAACCACGTATCTTCAGGAACGATGAGGGAAAATAAACTAATTAACAAAGAGGAAAAATGAATTTGGTAACTAACGAGAAGGGGGCTGTAACTTTAATGAGCTAGCGCTGTTTCTTGGAATCAGTTCAATTCTTTGTTTATGAAGCTACAGCTATTATTTTGATTGCCTTCTATCTTTTTAATGTGGACAGGAGCTCACAGTAATCTTGTCAACTCTTCTCCCAGTTGTTAGCTTGACTAATAATGGCGGAGATCGTTCAGATTTTTCCGTGGGGCTTAAGGTATAAATCTAATCCAGCCAATTTGTTCTTGTTTTGACCTCGAAATTATGAATACGAGTCTTTTTAGTTGCTGAATATACTTCAGTCGGCTCTGATTCTATTTCACCATGTCTCTATTTCACTGCAGATCTACAATGAAATTCAGCGTTGTTTTCTCACAGTGGGTCAACTATACCCAGATGATCTGTTTACTTTCCTTCTTAATGTGAGTATGGCATTACTGTTTGATAGTTTTGGAAAATCTATGGATGATTAGTTTGCATAAACTTTTATTGTTATGATACCTCAGGAAGATCACTTAGTCAAACTCAAAAGTGATCCAGTATTCTGCTTCTATTCCAAGCCCTTCCTAAAATAACTATTATCATTTACTGTACCACTAATCTCGTATATCATACCCCAGAAATGCAGGTTAAAGGAAGAGTCTTTGACGTATGGTGCAGTATGCATCTTAAAACATCTTTTACCAAGGTCTTAATTCTACTTCTGCTCGTTTATTATTGTCCTCCATTTGGGTATCAAATCTTACCTCCTTTTTCTTCTCTACTTGGAGGTCATCTGAAGCGTGGAATAATAAAAGGCCTTTAGTTGTTGAAGCTGTGAAGTCCTTACTAGATGAGCAAAATTTAGGGATCAAAAAGGCTCTGTGTGAGGTATGTTTTTGAGGTGATATGGTTCTGATTTGTTTGCTTTTACTACTTCTATACATTCTAACTATTGTGTTCTTCTGTTTTCCATGGTTGCTAATAGCTCATTGCTGTTATGGCCTCTCATTGCTATCTGGTTGGACCATCTGGAGAGCTCTTTGTCGAGTATCTTGTGCGGCATTGTGCTATATCAGATCTTGATAGGAATGATTCTAATTTTTCCAAGGTAGAGTATTCCTATGTATGAACCAAAGGAACATTGGGCACATAATGTTAATGGGTGTGGTTGTATGACTTTTGTACTGGAATTTGGAGGATCTCTTCTTTCGATAAAATAGAGACTGCTTTTCTCTAGTCTTACATACGAGGGAAGGTTAACACAAAAAGTGAATATCCTCATATTTTGGATCTACATCATGAATGGAAACATTCCCTGCTGATCCAAATGCCCTCTACTTTGGTTCCAGCGCCTTGTAGGTTATGGTTGAGTATGATAGGTCGGATGATGCTTTCTCAATGTGAAAATTTTAGAGATTGCAAATCCAACCCGAAATCCTCCTATAATGGGCTAATGGAATCAAATAAGTTAATAGGCTAGGCCCAAGAAGCCATTCTATATGGTACATCAGTTTAACGACCAACTTGGTCTTTATGTCATGCCCAGTACATTATAATCACTGAAATGAACTGCTTCCCTGTCAGATGAAAACTGGAGCATCTTCTCTGATGGAGTTGAGAGCAGTATGCGAGAAAGGTCTCCTTTTGCTAACTATCACAATTCCTGAAACAGAGGTACTTGAATTATTTTTCTCTAGTCTTAGATTTTTCTGAAAATCTTAATGTTGTAGGAAGTGCAAAAAGTTCTTGCAACTTTATGATAATTCGATTCTTGATTGTCTAAGCTAAGGTATGTTCAGCATGATTCCTGTATTCTTTTTTAAGTCCGAAGGATCTAAATGTAATTCTTACATCCTGCAGCGTATTCTCTGGCCTTTTCTGCTGAAGATGATTATTCCACGGGCTTACACAGGCGCAGTTGGAACGGTAATCCTTGGTCCTTCTTATTATTAACATGATGTTTGCTTGTACTTACCCAGAAGATTATCTGTGTTGGCAAATGTCATTATTTGGTATTTGCCTTGCCTTCTATTGTTATCTTTTTATCTCCAGGTGTTTCTTCTCATATATTTTCTGTTGCACCTGTTCCTTTCACATTAAGCAAGTTTTCTTTTTCATGACATTATTACAGGTTTGCCGATGCATCTCGGAGTTATTCATACATAGATCTGCTACTACCAATATGCTTGGTGAGTGCAGAGGCCGTGATGATATTCCAACGCCAGAGGTAAGCTTTTGGTGATCTATATGTTCAAGTGTTTGTGATACGTTGATTCTTCTTGGTGGAATATCTATGATCCTATGCTAATTTCTGTTTTCTTAGGAGCTATTTGCTCGCTTGCTGGTGCTTCTGCATGATCCACTAGCACGGGAGCAGCTTCCAACTCAGATCCTAACTGTAAGCATACACATTCATAGATTGTTTCTGATTGCTCAACAAGTACTTCTAGGCTTGAAAAGATCTTATGCGTTTTCTGCTTGGTTTGTCATCCTTTTATTGTTGTTCGTATGAGACGTTATGGAAGAAAAAAAGGAGTAGAATCTTTTATCTTTGGTTTGTTTATTGGTATTATTGCCTGCAAGTAGTTTGGTTAAAGAAGCTTAGCATGTCTACACAATTAAACGGGATAATCTTTATTTGTGGATAGGAAGTTGGGAATAAGTATGATGGTCTAGGCTGTTTCTTTTGTGGCTGCAATGTTGATTTCTTATGTTCAAACTAATAGCTTGGTCGATGGTTATCATCTTGTTTGATTGGTCAACGAAGCTTACGGCTTATTTTATATTTGGTAAACACAGGTCCTTTGTTATTTGGCACCTCTCTTTCCGAAGAATATCAATTTGTTTTGGCAAGATGAGGTACTACACTGGATCACTGGGACATGCCATTTAAACTATTCTAGTGAGACCATTGTACGCAAGTGGAGCAGCTGTGATATGTTTTGTTTGATTATCAATTGATATTGATTTCTGAAAGTTCATTTTTTTAATCTAAGATTAACCAAATCGTATGCAAACAATGTAATCTTAAACAAAAGTGGATGAGAATTGTTATTGGCATCAAAAAATAACAATGAGAGTTTTGTGCTACAAAATCTAATTGATTCTTATCTTTGATAAGCTCTAGATTCCTAAAATGAAGGCGTATGTTAGTGACACTGAAGACTTAAAGTCAGACCCGTCATATCAAGAGGCCTGGGATGAGATGATATTAAGTGTGAGCCCTCTTTTCTGATTGATTGATTACCTCCAGCTTATCATTTGGTCAAGACTTTTTCTTGTAACCTCTGAATTATATGCTATATAAAATTAAATATTTTTGTTGTTGTTCGTGTGATGAATGACACTAATTTAAGGTCATAAACTCGTGGCAGTTTCTTGCAGAGTCGTTGGACGTAATTCAAGATAATGATTGGATGGTCTCACTTGGTAATGCGTTTGCAAATCAATATGAGCTATACAGAGCAGAAGATGAACATTCTGCTCTTCTCCACCGGTGATTTCATCTTGGGTCTACTAAATTATTCTGCTTTATTAGATGTATATCATTCTGTGGATATTGATGTTTAGGTTTTCTTCTGTTTTGAATATAGAGCTGAGGCATGCTAACAGACTGGTCAACTTGAACCTTGTCTGTTACTTCTGATTGTGGACAATTCATGCTTATGCCATTTTTTTCTATTGTCCTTGGGCTGGTCTTAAACAAAAAGATGGCTAGAAAATTTGTACCCTGGACAGTGAATGATACCTTCTGTCTGTTTTTAGGCCTGCCCTCTTAGAGATGGCATCCTTGTTGACAGCTTAACCATGTTCTGCATGCAACAGCTACAATTTGGTTCCTTGTCAGTTTATGTTTACTTTGTTGTAGTGGTATTGGACTTACCTTTTGGACTTGCGGTTTTAAGACATTTCACTATTTTATGGAACAACCATCATGAGACCTTCATTATTTATGTTGAAGTTACGTTGGAGTGAGAAATCAGTATCTTAATTCTCTTTCAGGTGTCTTGGCATGCTTCTACAAAAAGTGGATGACCGGAACTATGTGCGGAAAAAGATTGATTGGATGCATAACCAATCCAACATCACGATACCGGCCAACAGGCTTGGGTTGGCAAAAGGCATAGGGCTGGTAAAGTGGATGCATGAACCTCATTGGCTTGCTCCTTATTTCTTGATGTCCTTCTCAATTTCTCATTGAGCGTGCTCATATATGCTCCCAGGTTGCTGCATCCCATTTGGATACTATATTGGAGAAGCTAAAGGATATCCTTGATAACATTGGGCAAACTATATTCCAGAGGTAAATGTTAGATTATAGAGGAACGGTAAACTTTAACCTAAGGTGGACTCTTGTCAGTACTCTCACATAACAAAATACTAGAGTTTGTCTTCATGTCCTGGCTGTTTGATATCATTTAAAACACTGTTGAAAGTCGTTGCTAATATGAGTTTTACCTGTCAAAAAAAGGATAAGTTTATGATGCAACTTTCGAGGTTTGCAGCCTGTCACGGTGTAGAACATGTGGTCTTTTAAGATTAGATGACCACTTGCAACTTATATGCATGCATATTGTAATTTTTTCTACATTGCAAACTTTGTGAAAGAAGCAGCAGTAATAAAACTATTCCCTGCTCAGGTTATTGTCATTTTTCTCGGAAAGCTATAGCACAGAAGAGTCTGATGATATTCATGCAGCCTTGGCTCTGATGTATGGCTATGCAGCAAGATACGCCCCATCATCGGTCATTGAAGCAAGGATAGACGCACTTGTTGTATGTTACGTGTCATGCTTACAACTTTTCTATTTGACCTCTTTGATTGCCCTTCTCTTAGTATTAGTAACATTTGATTTTCCATTTAGAGTGGGGTACTACCCTACTTAATGTTTTGCTATTCAACTGTATCTCTAGGAGCTCCTTCCATAGGCCTGTTTGAGCATGGATTTGGTTGCAACTTGGTTGGGATCTCTTAGTATGATTTCTCCGTTAGATTCTCTGTTGGGTTATTGGAACTCTGGAGCTCCAGATTGCTGTTCAAATTGCAGAATTTAATGTAATCTAAACTGCAAGAATTTAATTTTTAGCTTAGCTACAATGTGGATTTCGGATACTAGTAGAAATTGGTGCATGGGGTTTGTTTTTTTTTGGAAATTGGTGCAATGGGGTTTGTTGATCATGTCAATTCAGCTACTTTGTTATTGAGCTCCATCTTATGGCCGGTGGCATCTTTTTCTAGCTGCTCCTTGCTGTTAAATAGAATTAATTAACTAAGACAAGCTCAAATATGAGGTTTGAGAAGATGATGCTATAACAAACTAGTTTGTTATTTAGCTTGCAATATCCAGTTAATCTCAACTCTTCGTAGCCCATTTGGTTGCTACCAGATTCACTATTCCATGAGCTCTATTTTTTGGTCTCGACTGTATCCTTCTCCTGCTTCAATCGACCTGTCTTTTATCCCTAGTCACTTTTTTGTTGTTGCAGGGAACTAATATGCTATCAAGGCTTTTACACGTGCATCACCCGACTGCAAAACAAGCTGTAATCACTGCTATTGATTTGCTAGGTCAGTATTTCAGCGCAGTCTTAGGATGACTTGATCTTTTACCTCTAAACATAAGGGAAGAAATTACCATTTATATAGGGAGGACATTGTTGTGATATATAGATACAGAATAAACAAGGAAAAAATTGGATGAACCTTATTTGATGATTTGAACAAAGAAGGGAAGAAGTGATTATGCAAAAACTCTTGTCATGTGCTTATCCTCTTTGCAGTGTTTTGATTATGCGAAGGAAATAGTTGAAAGGAGCATGCATCCAGGATAGCTGTCAATTCACTGTATTTTATTCTTAGATATGACTAACTTAGTTTGTTCCATGAACCGTTCACAGTACCTCTATCTTTACTTTTTGTAGTGTACTTCCGTTGGTGGATATCAAGCTGTATTATACTTCTCTCATTGCATTGGTGTTATTTTTTGTAGGTCGTGCTGTAATTAATGCTGCGGAAAATGGGGCATCTTTCCCACTTAAAAAGCGAGACGTATTGCTTGACTATATACTGACTTTGATGGGCAGGGATGACAATGATAACTTTGCTGATTCCAGCCTGGAACTGCTGCGGACTAAGGTTCATTTTTTGCCGTGGAAAAGTTTAGCTGATTAAAACTTTTTTTTTCTTGAGCAAACCTTTGATTTTCTATTCATTTTTTGGCTTTTAGTTGATTCTTTGTTTCCTATATATGCAGGCTTTGGCTGTAAGTGCATGTACCACATTAGTCTCTGTAGAACCAAAACTCACTACTGAAACGAGAAATCTTGTTATGAAGGTATCACAAAACGAGTTGACTTCCATTTTTGAAATTTTCTGCATCACCATTGAGCTTTTCAAGTTTCCTCAGAAGTCTGAAAAATGTTTTGGCAGGCAACCTTAGGTTTCTTTGCTCTACCGAATGAACCATCAGATGTTGTCAATCTCCTCGTAGACAATCTTATTACTCTTTTATGTGCCATTCTGATGACAAGGTACTGTTGATTGAGTTTAGTACTTCTATATTGTTGCATTTCTTTCGTTGAAAGCATTGCTACTTTTTCAAAGATATTACCAATAGTCTCTTAGAAGTTTACTCTGTTGTAACTGTTGTTGGCTAAATTGCTTCTTGTTTGCACTATTTGAACTCAAATTTATCTACAAGGATGTACATCACTGTTTCAGTATGACTGTATGAGGATACTGCATTTCTATAAATCATCCAAATGAATCTTTGTTTCCAACCCTAAACCTTAAGGCAATGAGTAGGTGAATTTCCACACTTATAAACAAGCCCACCACACTCTCTATTGGCGATATGGTAATCCCAACACGCCCCCTCAAACGAAACCCATGGGGCCTAAATGTGTGCCATGAGTGTCACGGGGGTGTGTAGGCAACAACAATGGGCTACAGGTCTTGTAAGAGCAATTGGCTCTAACACCATGTTAGAATCTTCGCGCCCAACCCAAAACCTTAAGGCAATGGTAGGTGAATTTTTCACATAAACAAGCCCTCCATGCTTGCTGCTAGTGATGTGTTAATCCCAGAAGTTACTTGTCGTAAGATCTGCATCTGTTTCCTACTTCACATGTTGGTTCTTTAATAATGATGAGCCGAGTACTTAAAATAACCTTTGATCAAAATGTAGTGGAGAGGACGGAAGAAGTCGAGCTGAGCAGCTGCTGCACCTTTTGAGACAAATGGATCAATACGTTTCTTCACCTGTTGAGTATCAAAGGAGAAGAGGTTGCCGTGCAGTTCATGACATGCTTCTCAAGTTTCGGGTGCTTTGTACTAGTGGATACTGTGCTTTAGGTTGCCAGGGGAATTGTATACACGTCAAACACATTGACCGTCCTCTGCCTGGAAATTTTTCTAACTTACCATGTAATAGGATCTCCTCTCTAGTTGGCCTGCGAGTTAGGGCTTCCTTCGTAGATTGTTCTAATTTCTTCCTTTCATTCTTCAGTGGCATTTGTACTTCCTAGTCGTGAATCTCTTTGTTTGGGGGAAAGAGTAATTGTGTATCTTCCACGTTGTGCTGATCCTGACTCAGAAGTTAGAAAAGTTTCCGCTCAGGTACTAATTGGATCACGGATTTTGGAATTCTAATCAAAGTTCAAGGTTTACCTGGATGCTAAGATGGTTCTGTTTCTTTTTTTTTTGGACATTTTGTTCCCCCCCTGATGGTTTCCTTTTCTTGTTAACCAGATTCTCAATCTACTGTTCAGCATTGCTCTCTCACTTCCAAAGCCTGCAGGCTCCACATATGGAGCTGATATAGAGTTGAGTTACAGTGCTCTTTCCTCTCTTGAAGATGTTATAGCCATCTTGAGAAGTGTAAGTTTTACTGATTCTTTCGATTTTCTAGGCAACTCGTCTTGTGCTTAAGTCTCTGATATTTTCCTTTTTTCCTTTAGGATGCTTCAATTGATCCGTCAGAGATTTTCAACAGGGTTGTTTCCTCCATCTGTATTTTACTAACGAAAGTAGAGGTGGACTTTATATCACATCTTTTTTTTTCTTTCATATAGTCTGGGAATTTGTGAAAGATTCAAATATAATATTTAGGTGCATATGACTAATTTGATTTTGCAGCTTGTAGCAACTCTTCATGGATGCACAACAGCTGTCTGTGATAAGATCAAGCAATCAGCTGAAGGCGCTATCCAAGCAGTAACTGAATTCGTCACTAAAAGGGGAAATGTGCTAAGTGAAGCAGATATCGCAAGGTTAGATATTGGAAAAGTTTGCATGCGTTAATTGCGTCTTTTTGTCATGCTGGCATTTCCTTGATCATCACCCTGGCAAAAGAGTTGCTCATTGTACTCTGTGTAATTATAATTAGCTTTAATCTGACATTTAGTTTTATTGCTTTTATTGTGTTCTTACATGTTTTCCTTTTAAATAATAATTCTTAGAACATTGCTATTCTTTGTTTCTTCAATCTGCAATAAGTGGGATGATGGATGAGAAAGGACATGCATTAAAGTCTTCAATGATGGAATAGTGGAGTGACTGTGATGAGTAATTTGTGAATGGGAATATCTTTTTTTTTCTTTGTTTTAGTTGGTGAGTTTGACTTTGTTTGGACTTTAATTGGTTTACTGACTTCATAAGCTAGATATTAGTTTCATTAATCTCATAATTGACAATATCCCATGTCTGCAGGACAACTCAATCACTGCTTACTGCTGCGTCTCATTTGACAGAAAAACATATGCGTCTGGAGACTCTCGGAGCTGTATCCTTTGTACTTCAATTTTGCTTTGATTGTGCTTTGAACTTTTATCATTCTGTAAATCCTTAATCTTCCAAAGGTTTCTTCTGTCGCTGAAAGTACTTCTTCAAAAGTTGTATTTGATGAAGTATTGGCAGCTGCTGGAAGGGACATAGTCACCAAAGATATATCACGATTGCGAGGTGGCTGGCCAATGCAAGATGCCTTCTATGTGAGTTCTTTGCACCAATCTATCACCTGTCAAATTAGGACCTTTATTTAGCCATTTTTTACTCTACCTGTGTAGGGTAACTTCCACACGTGTCAAATCATTGCACTTCTTTGTTGGGTTAGGTTATGTCTACCTTGGTGTTGCTTCAGGGTTTATGGCTCCTCATTCACTTGTGGAAGTTACCTGTTGGCAACTTCAATTGAAATTTCTTTGAACTCTTTTGGCCTTTCCTGTGTACTTAAACTTGTCTGAACAGTTGTTCTTTGTCTACATTTTTCCAGACCTTTTCACAACATTCAACGCTCTCGACTCAATTTCTGGAGCATTTGATATCTCTCCTTAACTGGTTGCCTGTTGATAAGAATGATTTGGAAAAGGCAGATACCCCGAATCATGTAGTTGACCAAAACCTGGACGATCACATTCAGCTGGCTTCTATGTTTGCTCTTACTGCCTTTTTCAGGTCTGCAAGTTAAATGCATCTTGCCTCTCAAAAAAAGTCCAACGCACCTCAAAATAGCAATTTTTTACTTCCTGCGACTTAGCGTTCTTCTAATTTTATCACAGAGGTGGTGGTAAAACTGGGAGGAAAGTTGTTGAACAAAGCTATGCATCTGTTTTAGCTTCCCTTACACTGCAGTTTGGCAGTTGTCATGATCTAGCTAGCTCTGGCCAGCCTGAGCCACTAAGGTGAATGTCAAATTATAGCTCTGTAATTGTTACAGTATTCTCTAAAGTCTCTTGGAGACACGTGTAAATGTCATCCTTCAAATCCAACTTTTTTGCAGAGCTCTGCTAACTGCATTTCAGGCGTTCTGCGAGTGTGTTGGAGATCTTGAAATGGGAAAGGTATGGAGATGCTTATTAATATTACACTCTTGTGATAATGACATGTGCTGATAGAAGCTAAAGCAAACCGTTTATAGATTTTGGCAAGAAACGGAGAGCTTGCTGAAAAGGAAAAGTGGATCAATCTTATTGGAGATCTAGCAAGCTGTGTTTCTATAAAGAGACCAAAAGAGGTAATTTGGCAATTGCATAAGCTGTTTTGTTCTACTGCTCCATTTTTAGACCTTTCTCCGTGTTGACAATTCTTTTGATGTCAGTGGAAATGTGGAATTAAACTGAAATTGGCCAGATTTCAATCGAACTCAGCCAACAAGTCTGGCTTTCTGAACTTCCATTTGAAAGTGGATAATCGAAACAGAAATAGACTAGGAGAAAAACTAAATGTCTTCTCATCTGAAGTTGTTGCGAACCATGAAGCTCTTGTCCTTGATGATATACTAGATAAGTCGGAACAAAAAGTTTGTATGTGTACTGTCCTAAATGTCGACTGAAAAGTTTCCTTGCACTTTATTCTCCTGTTTAATGTACCCAGGTACAAAATATCTGTGTAATTTTCATGAAGTCCTTTAACCAGCGGCAAAGATCTCAAAGGGAAGTTGCAGCTGCTGCATTATCAGAATTTATTCGCTACAGGTACATATGAAGTAGTTAAAGTACAGAAGGGATAAATACTTCAGATTAGCTTGTCTAATTAGTGTGTCAAGTGTATCTCTGGATGTTTCTGATACTTGGACTTTATCTGCGATTGCTTCTCGGGCATTTATTAGGAAACGAAAGCTTTTGAAGGCATATTACTTCTTTTCCAACTTGTCTATATTAGTCGTAGTCATAACAGAGCAGTATACCTCAATGTAGAACTGAAAAGGTTTTCTCTGTCACTAGTTAGGTAAGCTCCTCTGACATTTTGTGATGGGAGCTTTGTGACCTTTTGTCACTAGTTGGGCATGCTTTAGAAATAATGAGCTGATATAACTTTAGGTTCTTGGTTTTGTTTTTGTTGACATTGATAGTTCTGAACATTGCGAGCCTTGTTTCTTTATTGTGATGCAGTGGTGCGTTTAGTTCCCTACTTGAACAAATGGGTGAAGAACTATGTCGGCATGTTTCAGATGAGTCTCCAACTGTTAGACGTCTTTGTCTAAGGGGACTTGTACAGGTGCGATATATTGGTTCTTGCATAATTTATTAGGGCTCTTTTCAGTTCCTGGTTCCATAATGCAACTTGCAACAGGTTTAAGAACATGAAGTGTGAAAACTTGGCTGGGTCATAGTAAAATTGGGGTTGGAACTTTCAAAAACACTGCAAACCGAATTTATTGATTCTGCCAAGATTTTCCTCTGCTTGGCGGAAATTGTTAAATGCTATGTCTTGTAGAAAATGTAATGCTTAGACTTTTGAAAAGGGCTCTCTCTGATTCACTGCGACTTAAGATGCAGACAAATAGTTGGTTCAAGTCTACTCATGATGGAATTTGTCCTGGTGAATTTTCCCCACTGATAATTTAAATCCTTGCTTTGATTTGCCAGATTCCAGTAGTCCATATATCTCTGTACATAACTCAAATACTGAGTGTAATAGTGGCATTGCTTGATGATCTAGATGAATCAGTGCAACTGACAGCCGTTTCTTGCTTATCGACGGTGATTTCTTTGTCATCCCTACATTTTCTGTTTGATGTTCTTTTTTCTTTTTAGTTCTTTCGACAATCTCACCATTTTCCATCTTGCTTCTGTTCATAGATTCTTGAGTCATCATCAAATGAGGCAGTCGAACCTATTCTGCTTAACCTTTCTCTCCGGCTTCGCAACCTCCAAGTGTGTTCTCTCTCTTGGCATCTGTTTTAAATGGAAGATCCACTACCAAGTTGGTCTTTGTTGTAGTATACAGCTGTATCCATCTTCCTGTTTGAAACAATTAAATGTGATTATTGAGTCTGCAGGGTTCTGTCTTTTGGTTTTTTGATGGTGACTTACTATCCACTTCTGGTTCTTTGGGGATAAATGATGCACTATTACTTATTACCTGCATTTTGTACTAAATTTTTTTTTAAAATAGTTTCTTGAGTTCTAGTGCCACCATATTGAGTTGTCCCTGTTCTTTAATTCTCCGAACCTGCAAATGATGATGTCTACTCTGTTCTGTCTGATTTTATTTCAAAAGCAACAAAATTTACTCATGAAAACTCTGCTAATTCCAAATAGGATATACCTCTCATCTTTAAAGGAAAATTGCAATTAAATATATAAAATCTTCAAGTTGAAGTGCCTATTGTGAATTAAGAAGTTCATTGTAGAGATCTTGTAAGAAAGCATACTTTGTCATGGTTAGTTGAATTTCCTTCTCTGATCATGAAACAACAAACACGATGTGATTTTTCCTATACGTGACTCTATTGAATAGTTCGAGTTGGAAGCATTTTGATTTACTGCTAGTGAATTGACTTGTAGGACGCTATGAAAGTTTCGATGTTCAATTGACGAGATGTTAACATGTGCACACTTTTGTTAAAAATAGATGAGCATGAATTCGAAGATGCGGGCGGATGCCTTTGCAGCTTTTGGAGTTCTGAGTAGCTATGCAAGTGGGCCACATCTTGAGGTCTTTATTGAACAGGTCTTTGTCTCATTTCATTATCATTTAAAATTTTAGAACAATCTTGTCCGCTTTTACCAAGCAGGCCATTTGCTCCGTCCACTTTTCTTCTTCTAATCCTTTATTCAAATCCCTCATCTTTGTGTTTGTTTAACCCCTGGTGCATATCAATCTGATTTCATCAGATACATGCAACCATACCTCGATTGGTGCTGCATCTTCATGATGATGATAACAATGTGCGACAGGCCTGCAGGGTAGGTGTTTGTCTTTTTAGTTTTTTTGATTCTCCATCTAAAGCTGTCCATGAAACCTTTCTGCCATACTTTTTGATGAGTAGAATGGCCTCAAACGAATTTCCCCCATGATAGAGATGGAAGGTTCAATGGCTCTATTCAGCTCGCATGCCTTTTCATCTGATCACCGGTCTGTATTACTGATTGCAAAAGATGAAGTTCTTTGCAGTAGAGCATGGTTTTTTTTCCTTTTGTACTTCATATGGCCCTAACTTTTCCTTTTCCAGGAGGGGCTATGAGGACTTCCTGAGGGACCTAGCAAGGCAGTTCAACAACTTGGTTCCTTCCAGAATTGATACCTATATGGCATCAACAATTCAGGTTTTGATTTCCAGGATTTCCTCTATATTCTTGATCCATCTTTTGTGCTATGTTAAGGGAAGATATAATTTGTTCTTGCTTGTGAATTGTTTAGACCTGGTTTTGGTTTGTCTTGCTTATCATTTGGAGGGAACTGGTGATTCTTTGGAGACTGGTGTCGATAACCATAGTAAAGGAAAATGTTTCCCTGTTTTACTCGGTTAGTAAATCAATGTCTGGGATAGAAAGAGGGTAGAGATTTGCTCTGACTCTAGACAGAAGGGAAAGATGAGAAAGGACACAGTCTCTTCCATAAAATGGAATAAAAAAGTTAATGGTTTTGTTAGTCTCTCTTCTGCATGTTGCGCTTGTGTCTTACCCAATCAGTGTTCAAGTTATTTCATTTTTTTAAATCTCTTAACTTTTTATCACACAGGCATTTGATGCTCCTTGGCCTATAATACAAGCAAATGCTGTTTACCTTGCCAGTAGCTTATTGTCCCTATCGGATGATCAGAGAATTCTATCACTCTACTATACTCAGGTTATTCTTGAACAACCCTCTTTTTTTTGTGTATTGGTAAACAATGCTTAAATTTATTGTAGTTAGATGTTATCAGTCCATGATAAAATTCATGCAATCATGGATAAGGATCGCTGACTTTCTGGATAGTTTAATTCCAAAATGGTCTTGGTTTACTGTACCTTTTCTTGTAGAAAGATGCTACAACGGCTTCAGACAATGTTGTGCATGTGACGCAGATTAGCTGGGTGTGTGTAGAAGTTCTATTGAACTTCTTGGCTTCGGCTAATTAGTTCTGTGAAACACATTGTGTTTTATTATTTTCATAGGAAGTCTTGCAGAAAAATGAAGCAACTCATTGCTGAAGTCATTCTCAGTCACAACATCCACGAAATGCACAGCCACGCTAAAGCATTTTCTTTTCTTCTGTTAGGTCTTTGGGTTGTTGGTTGGGAAGATTTCTCAGTCAGCAGATGCAGTTGTTAGAGCAGCATGCTCATCAGGGTTGGGCCTGCTACTTAGATCAATGAATTCTTTTTCATGGAGAACGACTAGACTTGATCGAGCAGAATCAGGGCGAAAAGGCCAAGAATCCGAATCTAGGTAAAATCATGGGTTTACATGGCAGAGAATACCATCTTAACTATGCAGATGGCGGCTCATTGGATTGACAAATCCCTAACTGGAACCTGAGTGGTCGACAAGGGATTCCACAAAAGTGTGCAAATCATGGACGGCGTTTGTGGACACACTTTGAAGGTTTAATTTCGAATGACAAGGAAATCATGTAGGGTGATTTGTGCATGCCACTGATAGTTATAGAAAGCCAGCCTGTTGTAGATCTTGCCATTGCAAGTTGTTATATCAGTGACATTGTATCTAATTGCTTCACTCAAAGCTTGTATCAGTCTATCGGTCCAAAACTGGGCAGTAGTGCCACTGTGTGAAGATTTCATGAGTTGTGTAGTAATCTGAGTTGTATCGCAGACGCTGGAGTCGGTCTCATCAACGCGAGTCTCATTGTTCATAGGTCAAGTTTCTTCAACTTGATGAATCAGGTATATGTGCAAGGCGTGACGAGTTCTGAAAGTATAAGTTCGTTGGCCTCTGGTGCAAGAAGCACTTGGCAAGAAGCACGTGACGAGTTCTGAAAGTATAAGTTCGTTGGCCCTAGCCTTCATGAAAGACCCTCCATAAAAAATTTCAAACTCCTTACCTCCTATCAGTCGTATCCCGAATTTCTCTACATATCCAACATGTTCAATTTTTTCTAGATCCACTCTTAAGAAAAGAGGCAAGAATTCGGGTCCTATATGAATCGGGTCCATCGTCTTTTTTAGTCATGGATACATGAGCTTGACGTACAATTCTACTATGTTTTTGTGTGACATTTAGGTATACTCTACTATATTCATCAGCAGCGACTTCATTTTATAGCGAACATTGTTGGGTTCACTCGAGCCCTTATTTAAGAGGTTCAAGTCTTTTACTACTCATATCAACAATATAATACTACTAATTTGGGTTTGGGGAGTTGGAGTTGAATGAAATCAATATCTATTGTGAGTACCTATTGTAGCAATACAAACTAGCTTCACGATTACAAGTTTCAAAAGGTTGGATTTTGGTTCATTGTACTTGGTATTGGATGGTGCTAAACAACTGTTCCATTTATTTGCAATCAAATCCAAATCTCCTCCAGAGTAGAATCTTCTTTAGTGGTAATGACTTGGCCATCGCACTAGATTCTCTTAAATCCACTCCAGCCTTTTTCCAATATACAACGAATGTGGTCTTTCCTCTTGGCGATGCTCCCTATTGATTGGCAACTTTTTTATCCTCCCTTTCTTCCCGATTTTTTTAATTGTGATATTTAATTATTTTGATAAAAAAATTCACATTTCGCTTTCTCTGCACGGTTAAAAATTTCGAACAAAGTTAGTGGTCATTGTCAGCAAGAGGGCTAGTGAAACGTAGTCAAAGAGTCGAGACAAAGTCACACTATAGTTTGATTCCCTTCAATTTCCTATGTTCTTATTTTATGTACTGATGCTTCACAGTGACGACAAACAGACATGGAAGTACTGTGATTGATGACCCTTCGTTATAATTTTATTCATCCACATCCAATGGTCCTGTTATTATATTGTTACGGAGAGATGTGAATCGTCAGCAATTACAATAAATGATGGGTGGCTTGATGTAACACATATAGATTTAATATGTAGTTGTCGAAGTATTTATTTGACTATACTAGCAAATTGCATATGGTTAAATCACACAAAAATATGAATCTCGCATCATTTACGAGAGACATACATGAATTCTTTGTATAATCAGCTAGACTAGACAAAGACGGGTACGAGCGAGGGTCAAAGTATTCAATGTAAGTTGCTCAAATCCTTGTAACACGTGATGCAAACCGTACAAATTTCTGTTCGATACTTCAGACAACTTAGTTTGAATCTGCTCAAAAACATTTTTAGCAAACTAGATATTAAATAGAAGAAGCATTCTTCGGTGGTAGATGTTTATGTTGCGAACAAGAGGTCAACGAGGAATTCCAGATTTGGATTCATCAAGGTACCTCCACACGAAGACATCGACTCTCTAATCCTCAGGATTAATGGGTTCCGGGTTGATCAAAAACGTCTATTTGTGACCAAAACGAAATTTACGAGAAGTGGGAAAAAGAGTAGTTTGCAAAGCGGAACTTGCAAGGAAGACATGGAACATGGCCGTCTCAATGGGTTGTACTTGGTTGGAAGACGCACAAGCTATTCCTCGAGTGATTAGGGATGCGACTAGGGGCAATGGACAAACAAAGGTTCATGAATCATGACCCTCCGTGATTTAGCTAAAAACTAATGATAGAGAATTAGGGACTTTTGCTTTGGGTGTAATTAGGTGATATTTCTTGGAAGGACAATGTTCTTTGGAGGATATTTTTGATATATGTATCTAGATACTTCTTATCATAACGTACTATGATATGTATTTATGTAGCATTTTAGGTATTGTAAACATTGAACAGATTATTTTTGGAGATTTTTTCCGAGAAGTAATAAAATTTTAAATAGAAAAAATCAGATGACAAATTTCACCGACGATTTATGTAGCAAAAACTAGCAGCTAGATGCTATAGAGGACGGAAGCCAGGCCAGATGGAACCAAATTGGCTTCAAAACTATGATTATTAAGCTAGCTACAGCCTACAGACATAAAGCATAAAATTTTATATATAAAAAGGACTAGAAAAAAGACAAAAACTACAAGCACTGAACCAAAAAAAAAAGCCTCAAAACTTGAAGAAAGTTTCCTTTCTCGAACCTGACCAAGTTCCATACCAAAAACAGTGGATTAATGGCTACTCCTCCCCTTCAACTTCACTTCATTCTGATACCCTTAATGACACCAGGACACCTCATACCTATGATCGACATCGCCAAGCTTCTAGCTCTCCATGGAATGGCTGTCACAATAGTCACAACACCTCTTAATGCCACCAAGTTTACAGCGACCATCCGACGAGCTGTCGAATCCGGTCTCAGCATCAACGTTCTCGAGCTCCGGTTCCCGGTGACTGAAGCCGGATTGCCTGAAGGATGCGAGAACATGGAGAACCTCCCGTCACGGAGCTTGATCAGGAATTTTTATGATGCTGCTAGTATGTTGCAGGAGCCCTTGGAACAAGCCCTGGAAGCCTTGCAGCCACGTCCGAGTTGTCTGATATCAGGCAAGAACCTTCCCTGGACCGTCGATACAGCGCGAAAGTTCGGTATCCCGAGGATCTTCTTCGATGGTATGGGATGCTTTTCTTCTTGTTGTGGACACAAGCTTGAGGTATCAGGAGCACACGAAGGCTTGGCATCCAAGTACGAGCAGTTTCTTGTCCCTGACATGCCTCATAGGATCCAGCTGACAAGAGCCAAGCTGCCGGAATTCCTCGTACCTGGCTCGAAGGACCTGAGCGATGTCCGAAACAAGATGAAGGCATCCGATGTGGTTGCTGACGGGATTTTGGTCAACACGTTCGAGGAATTGGAAACGGAATATGTCAAGGAATACAAGAGGGTCAAAGGAGATAGGGTCTGGTGCATCGGCCCTGTCTCGGCCTGTAACAAGCTCGAGCTAGACAAGGCGGAGAGAGGCCGAAAGGCGTCGGTAGACGAGAAGGATTGCTTGAAGTGGCTTGACTTGATGGAGCCCGGATCAGTGATCTACGCCTGTCTTGGTAGCATTTGTGGACTAACGACAGAGCAACTCGCAGAGCTCGCGTTAGGCCTCGAAGCATCGGGCCAGCCGTTCATCTGGGTCATCAGAGACGGGCCTAAATCCGAAGGAATACACGAGTGGATTGCGGAGGAAGGATTGGAAGAGAGGACCAAAGGGAGAGGACTTCTGATCAGAGGCTGGGCTCCCCAAGTGCTGATCCTGTCTCATCCCTCTCTAGGAGGTTTCCTGACACATTGCGGTTGGAACTCGACGC
This sequence comes from Hypericum androsaemum, assembly GCA_963995505.1. Taxonomy (NCBI): domain Eukaryota; kingdom Viridiplantae; phylum Streptophyta; class Magnoliopsida; order Malpighiales; family Hypericaceae; genus Hypericum; species Hypericum androsaemum. Next base: position 3,115,374 of record OZ023184.1, on the reverse strand, counting down.
TCGAAGGCATCGTGGCCGGAGTCCCGATGGTGACTTGCCCTCTCTTCGCAGAGCAATTCATCAATGAGCAGCTGCTTGTGGAGGTGCTGGGAGTTGGAGTGAGTGTAGGAGTTGAGAATGCAGTTACATGGGGAATGGAGGACAAGTTTGGGCTGGTTATGAGGAAGGAGCAAGTGAAGGAAGCCATTAACAAGGTGTTGGTCAAAGATGAAGAAGGAGATGAGAGGAGGAGAAGAGCTAAAGAGTTGGGGGATATTGCAAAGATGGCCATTGAAGAAGGTGGTGGCTCTTCTTTCCTTAACTTGGAAATGTTTATCCAACATGTTCATTCGAGTGTGAAAGATTTTGCAAGGACCATTTGAATCCCATATTACTAAATATTAGTGTTTATGAATGGTAATCATATTAGCATTTAGTATTTGATACCGGAGTAACTCTTCTAATGACGTTTAATCCGAACCGATCAACGGTACAATGATGAGAGTAATTAGCTTGGCTAGAGGCCTCAATCTACCAGAAAAGGAAGCTCTGTTACTACTACTTCTGATTGAGGTAGGCTCTTACGTCAAGCGTGTTATAGTCCAGAGCAAAAGACAACGAGTGGTTCCGAGTATTGTAAATTGTAGGAAATATTATTAGTAAAAAAGACGTAATAACACCGAAACTTTTGAAATAATAACAAAGTTTCCGATACGAAATCCGAACGAGAAACAGACATTTCGACGGGAAAAAAACACATGAAAGTCACAGAAACTGGCATTTCTTTTTTTTTTTTTTTGAGAAGAGAACTTTTTTCTTTGTTCGAATATTGTTATCCTGGTTAGATTTGAGTTTTTGAACAATCTTTTAATGGTAATTATATAATTTTCTCGGCTAGAATATGTGTATCTATTTTCTCGGCCAGGACACTTCTCCTTGAGGCAAAAACTGATCATACGTCTAGGCCGGCAGTCTGCTCAAATCTTTTTTTTAAAGTAAATTTTCATTATCAAATTTGGTATTTACGAGATAAAACCAAAACAGAACCAAAGAAGTATAGAATTACAAGAAAATCTATACTAAGTTAGTCCGACCTGATTCAACAAAAAGCAAAAGATCCTGATTATAAATACTATTTGTTGCTCCAGACCAAAATAACTATTCTCTGACTTGACGTAAGATGTTGTTAATTAAGAGATCAAAATCTGGCCTTGCACCATCGAAAACGACCTTATTCCGATGTCTCCAAATTCTCCAGGCAATTGATCCAAAGAGCAAATGTCAGGAAGAAACCGATACCAACAAGAAACACACACTTGAATCCAAATTCCAAGACCCTTTCAAATACTTGAACAGAAAAATCAATTGCTTCATCCAATTCCCATCCAAAACTGAACTAATGGCTTCACAATCACAGCTTCATTTCGTGCTAATACCCTTTATGGCTCAAGGCCACTTGATCCCTATGGTAGACATTGCCAAGTTACTAGCCTCCCGCGACGTAGTCGTCACCCTGGTCACCACCATTCTCACCGCGGAGCGGATATCCGCCAGCATTGGTCGTGCCATCGAGTCCGGCCTCCCCATCCGAATCCTGAAGCTCCGGTTTCCGACAGCCGAGGCAGGCCTGCCAGAAGGCTGCGAGATGGTAGACGTTGTTCCATCCGCGAGCCTGATTCCGAATTTCATGGCTGCAACGTCTATGCTTCAGGAACCAATCGGGAAGCTACTCGGAGAGGCGAAACCGAGCATCAGTTGCATAATTTCTGATAAGAACCTGTTTTGGACGGGTAATCTGGCGTCCAAGTTGAGGGTTCCGAGGATTTCATTCGATGGAACGAATTGCTTCACTCGTGTATGCAACCAAAAGCTGGTTGCTTCCAAGGTCCACGAGACGGGTTCGGAGACTGACCCTTTCGTTGTACCCGGATTACCTGATCGGATTGAGCTCACTAGAGTCCAACTACCTGAAAAATTCAATCCAGGCCCGTACTTGGACATGCTCAAGGTCCTGCGCCGAATGGGAGATCCTGAAGCTGGTGCTTACGGATTCCTGATAAACAGCTTCGAGGAGCTCGAACCCGAGTACATCAAAGAGTACAGAAAGTCTACGGGCAATAAGCTGTGGTGCATTGGACCTGTTTCACTCGTCAATTCTACTGCTTCGAACAGGGCTGACAGGGGTAATAAACCCGCGACCAATCAACGCGAGTTAACGAACTGGCTCGACTCGAGGGAGACGGGTTCTGTGATCTATGCCTGTCTGGGAAGCCTAACTAGACTTAAACCAGAAGAGCTGATAGACATCGGATTGGCCTTGGAGGCTTCGAACAGGCCGTTTATATGGGTCATTGGAGGGGGACACAAGAAGGAACAAGTGGAGAATTGGATGCAGGGGAATGGTTTTGAAGAGAGGATCAAAGGGAGAGGCCTGCTGGTAAGAGGATGGGCTCCTCAAGTGCTGATACTGTCGCACCCGTCGGTAGGGATGTTCATCACTCATTGCGGCTGGAACTCGACCCTCGAAGGGATCTGCGCGGGGGTGCCGATGGCGACCTGGCCCATGTTCGGGGAGCAGTTCTACAACGAGAAGCTGGTGGTGCAGGTGTTTGAAGTTGGGGTGGCAGTTGGAGCTCAAAGGGTTGTGTTCTTTGGACAGGAAGAGGAGTTTAGTGCAACGGTTGATAGAGAGAAGATTGGAGTGGCGATAGAGAGAGTAATGGGAGAAGGCCGGGAAGGAGAAGAGAGGAAGGAAAGAGCGCGAAAGCTCGCCAAAATGGCGAACAGAGCGGTAGGAGAAGGAGGGTCTTCTTATGTTAACGTTGACTTATTTATTGAAGACATGAAGCTACAAGCAATAAACAGGCAATCAAATTGTGAAAACAATTCACCAAATTAAGGTAATTAAACCATATAATTGACCAAATTAAGGATTGATGTAGATTATGGAATTCGTGTGTTATATGTTGTTATTGTGCAAAATAGTTGCATGTAAAATTACCGTAAAAAGTTCATTTTTGCTCTTTTAAATTTTAATAAATATAAATTTTATTCCTCTTGATTGACGATTTGTGGGACACCTTGAGGTTAAGAGGTTAGGTTGACGTCTCACTGGCCTGTTAGCTAGTGGGCATTCCCTCTGGACTATCCAGATTATGGATTAGCCGTAGGTTAGAATTAAGAGTTTGTGCGCACTCTTAGTCTATTGGTTGAAAGCTGCCCTTTCTTAACTACTCAATTTGTGATTAGCTTGAGATTAAGTATAGATAGTATACCATTTAGTTATCTTCCTGCGGTTTAGCTAACAGTAGGATTTGGATGCTATGTGACTTCGCATTTTTCTTTTCCTTTGGTAATAAAAATTGTAATTATTAAGAAAAACTATAGCATACCATATGTGCCTGCCCCGACTAGATTGATACGGCCCATTAAAGAGCTCAAAATATAACGTGGGCTAGGTTATGGGCTACAAGTTTTTATCCACCAACGGGCTGGGCTACTATTAGAAGAATCCATGCTTTTGCCCATAACCCGATTGATATTGGTCTGAAAATGTCAATATTGGTCCTGAGGTTTACCTTTTTTTGCGACAGAGACTCGGGACCCGTCCCGACCAAAATTGATTCTGAATCTAGAAACGACACCGTTTTAACCCTGATGTGGCATAACACCTCAGCAATTTCTTTAGCTCTTTGGTAATGATGTGGCTTTAGAAAAATTTCAAAAATGTCCTATTAACTTTTCAAAAATGTCATTTAAATACCAAAAAATCAACACCATCTCCTTCAATCCCAACCTAACCAAACCCAACCCAACCCAATCCATCTCCTTCAACCCACAACTCAACCCACAACACCATCTCCATTTTTAGTTATGTGGGAGTTCATGGCTACCCCTCCTGGACCAATTCCTCACGCCCAACCATCTCTCACGCTCTCCTCTTCCCCGCAGGCCGCCACGCCTCCAACCCCGAAGCCCTAGCCTTTATCATCCCCTTCCTCCCACTAAATCAAAATGGAGCTTTTTGTGATTAAGTGGCTATGTTGCTCTTGGAAGAGAGTAGAGAGAGGCGGAGGAGGGAGGAGAGAGAGGGGGAGCGTGGGGAGAGAGAGAGAGGGGAGGAGGAAGAAGAAGAAAGGGGGATGTTTTTAAAAACTATAAAAATCTATGAGATTGAAAATGATATTCAATTTCGTGCCACCTCATATTGTCAACCGGTTGAAAAAACTTGACGCGGCGTGCCACCTCATATTGCCAACTAAGTTCGGAGCCAATTTTAGCTTGGGAGGGGTCCCAAGCCTCTGACGCAAAAAACCTGGAAATCTCAGGAACAATATTGGCATTTTCAGACCACAGGATCATATCACAAAATCCGTGTAATCACAAGGACCAAATGTGAACTTTTTCCTAAAGAACTCGCAGTTCGGCCGGAAAACAATGGTATAAGAGCAAATAGCAACCTCCATTTTTACCAAGAGACCGATAAATCGTGCAACATTACTTTAATGTGCAGGATATTCTCGATATTTTTAAAACTCAAACTTTTAGTCAGTTAAATTTTTTGAAATGTTACAGAGTTTTTCCAATTATCCAAATTTAGAAATTTTTTGGTTAAATTATAATAACTCTTTGGTTTAACTTTTATTTTTTATTGATAGCCGGGTTTTGCATCTAATCTGATTTAGTAACGTAAAAAGATGGTAGCCGGAAAAGATAATTAGAAACAGAGGAAAAAATTGAAACACTGAACACCTTCATAAAAAAGCACAATGATGATCCTCTTGTTCAGAAAAGAAACACTAAACCTTCATAAAAAAGAAAGACTTATGGTTTCAAACCTTTGAAACGTAAAACAAAATAACGTTAATAACAATAATTTAACTGGAAGCAATTTGGGTGCTAGTGTCAGTTACCCATTTTACTTTGCGTAAGACGGCAAAAAAATCCCACGTTCCACATTTTTTCTTCACTCTGTTTAACAAACGTGTCGTCCAAAGATTGCCGTTTGGTGCGACATAGAATTATCAACCGTCTCAACAATGACCAGCTAGCTAATATTTGTCTTTTTCCCTCTTCTTGTTCCAACATTATTTTTTTGTCAAAATAACAATACCCGATCGACTAATTCTAGTTTGAGCTTGCCAGTGAGAGGGCTTTTCGCTGAATACATGTTGAGGTTGACTCCTCCCTGACCATACTATGTGGCAGACGTGATCCATTGGCGAACATTATCCGCCGAAAGAGCTACTAACTCGTGACTAGGAGATCCATATTCAGCATACATGACGAGAGGGTAAATCGAGTCGTTGATGCCCTCTCCAAGCACATGCCGATGCCATTTGATGGAGATTTTATTGTGTCCAATGTTTCATTGTTAACCTGTCTGGATGTATACTTAGACGATTTGATGGAGATTGGTCTTTCCCGATGTAGCCGTTCTATTTTAACCACTCGTTGATGAACAAAGTTGGAAGACTTTTTGCCCCTCGTTTATATTTAAAAAAATAACCTTTCATTGGTTGATCGACTAGGTTGATCTAACGAGTCGATGTTACTTGTTGTTCCTGATATGTATAGTGTACTTACCTTGTTGGTCGAGGGAGGTATAATTTATTTCGGTTGATGTCACCTAATTTATTGGCCGAGTGAGACCAACCTGAAACAAGAACGAGAGACTATAAAGACAATGAAATCAGCAGGTCCCGGACGGAGAAAGACCAAGAAAGAAACGAGATAAACCAATCATGTTCAAGTTACAGAAGATCAATAATAACAGTAAGTCAACCAAGTCAACAGGAGGAGGACATAGAATAGAGTTCAAGTTCTCCCATTTCAAGGCGTTACAGGTAAAAATTAACAAAGACAAAATCAACAGCACCAACCAAGTTCATTAATTCCTACACCAATGTGGGTCCTTATATTTTTCTGTCTTATTTAATTAGTGATCTGTTGGTTTTTTTTTTGGGGGGGAATAATTCTCAGGTGCCAAGAGGATGGGACAGGTTGTTTGTGAGTGTTGTCTCTGTGGAGACAGGGAAAACTCTTGCCAAGTCTAGCAAGGCAGTGGTTCACAATGGGAATTGCCAGTGGACAGATTCCTTGACAGAGTCTATGTGGCTTTCTCAGGATGATTCTCCAAGAGAGCTCCATCTCAAGTTTGTTGTTTCCATGGTAAGCAAGACGATGTGTTAAAATCTACGTATCTAACCCAAAACCTTTGCTACATGCCATGCCACGGGCTCGTAGGAGCAGTCTTTAATACCATGTTAAAATCTTCATATCTAAACTAAAACTTTAAGGCAATGCGTAGTAGATTTTTCACGCTTATAAACAATCCTACCACACTCGCAATAACGTTAATAAAATGGTGGATTGGCAGGGTTCAGCCAGATCAGGCATTCTTGGGGAGGCTGTATTGAATGTTTCAGGTTATATGAGTTCAAGTGCTCCTACTGCAGTTTCATTGCTGTTGAAGAAATGTAATCATGGCACTACCTTGCAGGCAAGTTTTTTATGATAGATAGTATTTGATGAGCTGCTGCATCCTGCTGTTTCGAGTTCGAATCTTGTACTGATTCGAGTTGGAAACCGTTACAGTTGCATGTAGATGTCTGATGTACTAGATGAATAGGAAACAGTAGTAGTACTTGTACCTGAACTGTTCTTACTTGGTAGTTTAAGTCAGATTCTCACATTAATACATTTGGCCCTGTGTTTCTGAACTTCCAGGCCAAAGTTCAATGCCTGACACCAATCAAGAAGCTTAGGTATGTACAATGAGATGGAGTAGTTCCTTCGTTGTATCTCCTTTAGCTCCTCTCCGAGCCCTTTTGTTTGCTTGTTCTTTCAGAGAGCCTGCATTTAAAGAGACAGATTCCGAGGAGGGAAGTCTTAAAGCAGACTCTCCTGGAATGGAACTGAAATCCGAAGATTCTAACACGACATCAACGAAGAATGACAGGTCCTCCTACTCCAGTACAGACTTGGGACCCTCCACACACCCGGAACAAAATCCGAAGGTGTGCATATATTCATCCGAACAGACTCTGCTCAATCTCGATACTATAAATGATGCTGACTTTGAGATCTATGTGCCTTGTTGATGATCCTGCTTTTGCTGTCTTCTTTTCTGGTGCAGGAAATAACCTCATCTTCTTCTGGTTCACAACACATTTATAACTCAGCAGAAGGTTCCATTAGATTGTCCCGTTCTGGTAATCTAAGTGGTGATCAGGGCAACCAAAGTGGAGGACAAGACTCGGCTAGTTTCCGAAACAGCGTTGCCCCAGGAAGCTATCATTCAGACCATTCTTCTCAATCTGATCATTCCTTCAACTCTAGGATTACACATTCAGTTGACCTTTCTGAGGACGAAATGCATGCTTCCATCGCACCGACTTCCAGAAAGTCTGGACCTTCTAGGAGCATGCTTGAGGCTGCAGAAGATACCATACATGATCTGAGAGAAGAATCTAAAAAGTGGGAGAGGGATGCCAGGAAGCTGATGGTTGAACTGGACATTTTAAGGAAGGAGTTTGCGGAACAGTCCAAAACCCGCGCAAGCCTGGACGTAGAGTTATCAGCAGCATCTGCAGAAAGAGATGGCTTGCAAAAACAAGTGCAACAATTGAAAGTGTTGCTCGAAAAGTCAAAGTCGAGGCAGTCATCGTCTTTTCAGGATTCAACATTTCAAGATACAGGCCTATCCCACTTGGTAAAGGAGCTGGAAAGTGAGATCAGCTTTCACAAAGAGACCAATGCTAATCTATCCTTGCAGTTGCATAGGAGTCGAGAGTCAAATGTTGAGCTTGTTGCTGTGCTCAAGGAGCTGGAAGAATCCTTAGAACACCAGAGACATGAGATCGTATATCTTTCCGGACAAAATAATTTCAGTGACATGGAGAACTTCATCCAGGCTAATACAGAGAGAGAGAATTTAATGCTCCAGGTCCAAGCCCTGCAAGAATCTGAGTGTCTCTTACAAGAAAAAGTGCGCGGACTAGAACAAGCATTGGAAGAGAAAGGTAGTTTGAGAGCTCAGGTATCTGATTCGATGAAAGGAAAGCATTATTCTGCAGAAATGGAGGCCTCCTGCATAAGCAATGGTGATTTGAACTTAGAGATTGAGGAGCTTAAATTGAAGTTGCAAGAGCTAGAAAATGACTGTCAGGAACTGACAGAGGAAAACCTTGAACTTTTACTCAAGCTAAAGGAAACAAAGAACAGCACCGGAGGTCTAGAAGCCGGTGCTAACGAATTCCGGATGCAAGAATTTGAAGAGGAGATAAAGACGAAGTTGCAGAAGGAGATCGAGGATGGATTTAAGCATGTACTTCAGGACCTGGAAGTCAAAGTTAAAGAACTAAGTGAGGAGCTTGGCAGGAAAAGGTTTGACTTAGAGAGGCTTGAGGCTGGTTCGCGAGCAAAAGAACAGGAGATGGGATACCTTAAGAAGTGTCAAAGGGAGTTGGAAGACAGGGTTTCTGATCTTGTCAAAGAGAAGAGCCAAGTAGAGAAGGATATGGAGAACGTAACGAGAGAAGGCGATATCGCATCGAAGTGTTTGAATGACTTGCAAAAGGACTTGAAGGTGCTTACCAGCAGCATTCATTCTCATGTTGCTGCAAACAAGAGTCTGCAAAGGAGAATTTCAGAAGCAGAGAATGTGAAGCATGAGCTAGAGCTTCAATTAATGGCTACAAACCAGGAAAAAGAGGAGTTATCAACTAGTGTATCATACTTGGAAGCTCGAGTAAGGTCCGTGACCGAGGAGAGGGAGGCAGCCAGATTGGAGTTAGAGAAGTCCAAATGTGATGCAGCAAGCCTTCAAGAAGGAACGGAAAATTTGATGCGCGAGATGGAGTTGCGGCAGGTGGACTGGTTGGAGGCAGACGATGATCGTGAACGTCTGAGAACAGAAAATTCGGAGTTGCAATCTGCTTCTGAGCTGCTAAAAGAAGAATGCAGCTTACTTCGAATAGAGAAAAGCGAGTTGGATGCGAAGAAGTTGGAGTTGCAGGAGCATTGCACTTGGTTGGAGGAGAAACTGAGTGAGTCCCAACAAGACTTTTCTGATTGCTCCACAAAGGTTGAGATTTTAGAAGAAAAACTTTCTGGGATTATGGAAGAGAATGCCTCCAAAGAGACAAGCCTAACATCCCAACTAGATGCTCTTGTCAGAGAAAAGGCAGAGATGCAAACTGGACTAGACTTTCTGAACCAGAAGTACTTGGAGGCTATGGATGAATTTCAAAATCTTCAACAAGAGGCGGGGAGTCTTGCCGAGCAGCTTCGATCAGCGAGAGAGGACAGAGATAGAGTAGCTTCCGATGCAGCCCGTGCAGCCAAGCTGGAATCAGAACTCAACACTGCTCGGATGGAGTCCGAGGTAAAGATTCTAGGATTAACAGATGAACTTGCTATCAGCAGAAGAAACCAACAATTGCTGAAGGACGAGAGCGAGCGGATATCAAAGTTGTTGGCCAACTACAGATCTTGTGAGGAGAGACTCAAGAGCACTCTTAATGACCTTGAACTAAAGGTTACAGTTTCCGAGTACGAGCGGCAACAACTAGCTGAAGAATGTGCCAACTTAAAGGCTCAATTGCTTATAGTGGAACCCCTTCAGGAAGAAGTCACAAGCCTGAGGAATGAGCTCAAGACAATCAAATCCGAGAAACTGAAGATCGCGGAAGCACTGAATCAGACATCCGAAGAGTTCAACGAGCTAAAGAGAGAGAGGGCCTCATTCTTCGAGGAAATCGCTTCATTGCAGAATGCTGTATCCGAACTAGAAAACTGCAAACTGAAAAGGGATGCTTTGGAAGGAAAGCTCCAACAGTTGGAGAATGAAATAATGGAAAAGGAGGCACTTTCCGAGCAGTTCGAGGAGATCAAGGCGGAGCTTGGAACGATTAAGAGAACAAACAGGCAACTGCAGAAGCAGACACTTCAACTGGAGAACGAGAAAGAGAAGTGCTCCTCAAGAGCTCAGTCCCTTGAAGAAGAGCTGCAGAATGTAGAATTACATTCAAGAGAAGTAAGCGCGACGGAGATCATTTTCGGGTTAATGCATCCTTAAAACTCAAATATCTATTGCTTAAATACTCTAATCTGCTGAATCATCAGGAAACAGCCTCGAAAATCAGGTCCCTGGAGGAAGAACTAGCCAAGGCCATTGAAGCAAACAACCTACTTAAAGTTCAGATCAAAAGGCAAGAACAATACAGATGCTGTCTCAAGCTCCCTCTCGCTTATTGTTTCACTGACATAACTGAAGGTGCATTGCCCCTGGATGCAGGCTAATGTCGGAGGGCCGAAGAAGCCGGACAGGATCACCGAGAAAGTTGGCACCGGAATCCGAACATGTCCCGAAAGAAAGACTAGAACGGTCGAAGACATCCATGGAGACAGAGCTGAAGGAGCTCCGGGAGCGTTACCTCCACATGAGCCTAAAATACGCAGAGGTAGAAGCTGAACGGGAACAACTAGTAATGAAGCTCAAGTCAGCCAGCACGAAAAGAGCTGGCTGAAGCAAGTGAACTGCCTATCGGCAATCACTTCACATGATTTCCTACTCTTAACTACTCTACTCGTTCCTTGTAATTCTGCATTGCTCCAACAAGATAGCTTTCTTTAATTTGCCATTCATCCACGTCACCTCATTAACAAGATCAAAGCTTTCTTTAATTTGCCATTCATCCATGTCACCTCATTAACAAGATCTTACTTAGGCTCTGCTCCTCAGTTCCAAAGTGAATATGTAATATTAAAGACCATAATGCATAGTACATTAATGAAATGAGTAGTACCCTTAGAGAAACCTTTGTAAGGATGTCAGATGAGGGATTTGCCCACCGAAAAATGGGTTGCAGCCGGGAAGGGATCGAGGCTAGGACGCGCCAGAGACATCCCCATGCTCACTTTTTTTTTGGTGGAAGTGGGGGCGGAAATCCCTAGATATATAAACAAAATTGCCAGTTACATCCTACCAAGTGCAAGATTTTCTCTGGGCCTCTTGTGAGGTTGCGACTGCCGGTCTTGTCAAAACCCTGTTACGAGAAAATCCCGTGAAAAAAACCCGTGATAAAAAAAAAGTATCTCGCTGAGAAAAATCCCCCTTGATATTTGGTATATGTGTATCGCACGTCCTGCACTATAGATTCCTTCAAGGCAACCCTGATGCAAAATCCTCGAGTTCATAGAACACTCTACACTAAGATTCCAGGAGCATTAAAAGTCAGCAATTATAGCATTCATCGAGTAGAACATCCTGGCATGCCGAAGAACTGGCTTCCATTCCATGCCAAACATGCCATGTCTGGTGCGTCCATCAAGCTGCAGATAGACTTCTGTCTAGTCTCATCGCAATGCTTAACCGCTACTTGAAGAATCCTACATCGGAAGTGGAAAATTATCGAGTTCTTATCGTTTTAGGTTGAACATGGGAATTGCACGACCCTCTTTGACCTTTTTAAAAGTGGAAAATTCATCTACTCGTTAATTCTAACAGGGCTATAGCCAAGGGCCAACATCCGAAGTGGAAGAGGAAATCGGATAGATACTACCGAAGGTCCCTTCGGGCGGAATAGGAACATCGAAACCCTAGCTCTTCCTCAGCGATATGTTGTATTCCTTCAACTCCTCCTCGGTTTCGTCATCGGAAAAATAACTGCCGTCGGAGTTAATGTCCTCGTACTCAATGAAGACACGAGATTTACCGTGGTTAGATTTCGGATTGGATTTCATTTTTTTCCTTTTGGAAAAAAGGGTTGGATCTATTTGGATTCACGGAAAATTGAAATTGCAAAGAGATGCTCCGAGTAAGTAACTCGTTTCATGGGTAAAACACTCGGAAGATAAAACTTTTATAAATTAATAATTGATAAAAATTAGATTACGGAAAATTTGTAAACACTAGATTTATGGAGCTTGGTGCAAAGTGTAACTTAAAAATCTACCTTTAGAGATTTCAAAATTTGTTAACGTATATTTTACTATTATTCGGGTTTGGCACACATACTACTATTTTTAAGTTTTAAATTATTTGATCATGTGAACAAAATTTAACAACCAAGTTGTATAACCTAAATTATTTGAGTTATCTCGTGTATGTCAATATGACTAATTTTATGATCACCTAAAATGATCTTTCCTATCTAACAATATCACAATATGATCTTATAAAAAAAGTTAGATTGTCAAAGGGCATTTAGTCCAAGCACAACACAAAGAATACTCCTACGTCAGGGTTTGAACCCATGACTTTTGTCAAATTTTGCAACGCCTATGCCGTTATGCCAAATAATTTCCGTCAAAGCATTGTCAAACTCAAAGAATTTGAGGGTTCAAAACTTGGAAAGTGTATATATGATATAACAAATTTACCTTTAAAAAAAGTTAGATTCTTCTGCCTTCTACATTCACAAAATTCGAATTAAGAGTCTTTTAGGAAAATTGAAACTTCGTAGGAGCTGTTATTGGTTCAATTGGACTTTGTAGTACAATTCATTATTCATCTTACAAAAGAATAGACTACTAGTTCATCTAATAATGAAAAAAATATAAATAACCCGCCAAAGAACAAGCAGATCTAAAGACGCAAAAGAATGTTAAACAAATTATTCAATCTCTTCTTCCTTAGTTGTAAGATTCCATCACAGCCCAAATCCCACAGGCAACACATGCAACGTTGAACTTGGTAAACCCAGCTGCCTTTGTAAGGACCTCGTACTCTTTGGCAGTCCTCTGTCTTCCTCCGTGTAGGGTCAACATGGAATTGTCGAAAGCCGAAGCACACTGCGAGGCCTTGCTACATTTAGGTGTTTCCGGGATTATTATACTGATTATTACAAGCTTTCCGTTCTTCGGTAACGCTTTATATATGTTTTCGAACACTTTGACCACATCTTCGTCGCTCCAATTGTGACAAGTATCCTGCAAAACCATTAGAACTTGTGAATAGTGGCACTCCTTCTGGAAGTGAATTTTAGATTAGGAGAATATTAGGATCAATAGGAACTTGCAAAAAGCAGCATGGACAATAAATTAAGACAAGTACCTTAATCATAATTGCATCTGCCATTGGTATGCTTGAAAACATGTCTCCTCCAACATGCCTAATTCCTGTTTCCAAGAATTGATTACAATAGAAAAAATTAGAATTTGATTTGATTACAATACAAAAGATAGTATTTAGTCAAACGTATCTTACGAAAGCAGTCAACCGAACTCACTCAAAAAAATTACCCGAGTAAGAGGGAGCATCATTGACGACGTGGGGGAGATCATAGTTGATCCCCTGTATCGTTGGGTTATTGGAGATGATCATGTTCAAAGTCCTGCCGGTGCCACCAGCAACATCAACAAGCGAAGTAACCCCTAAAAACCCTTTGTACTTGTCCAGAATCTCCTTTATGATGGTGTTGGAGAAGCCGGACATTGCCTCGTTGAAGAAAGCTCCTAGTTCCGAGTCTTGGTTCATGTACTCGAACATGGTTATTCCATGCACTTTCTTGAACAAATTTCCCCCTTCTAATATCACTTCCTTCATGTTCAACCTGCACATAATAATAACAGCCTTAGAATTTCGTATCTAACCCAAAATTTTATATTTTTTACACTTAAAAAAAAGTACACCATTCTTGTAACTACAAATGGGTATCGTGTGAGAACAATGATGGACACAAAATCAACCCGCTTTGATGTCATGATAGAATTTTCATATTCAACCCAAAATCTTAAAACAATGAGTTCGTGAATTTTTCACACTTATAAACAATCTCGCCACTTATAATAATCTCAACACAGTTCCATACAAGAATTTACGTGAGTTTGAGCACTCACCAAGTTTGCTTCACGGGAGGTTTATGAGAAAGGGTTAACGCCTTGATCAAGTTGGCATCGGCGTCTTGATCACTTCGGAGAAAGAACTTGCAAGCAGGTGTAAGCCCGTAAAGCTTCTCGAACTTGCCATTGTCGACGTATCTCAAAGAAAAATTAAGAAGGGAATGGCTGGCGAAGAGGTGGAGCATCCGATCGAGCATAGAAGGGGCATCGGGATTCTCCGTCGGAAGATGATTGGCTATTTCGGCCGCCGAGACATAGGCACCGGGGCCAGCTTTGGCTATTATAGTGAAGAGGTCTAGCTCTAAGGCTGTGTTGAGGACCAAAGGGAAGACATGAGCATTCACCAGTAGCATCGCATCAAGGCATGCTTCTTCATCTTTGCGACAACCTGTGGCAACCATTTTTGCTATCTTTCTCGATTCGAATCGAATCGAATCGAATATGGATTAGCTGAATAGTGTATCAACCAAGTTGCTAATGTGTATATTTATTGTTTTGGGCTAACTTCTGTGTTTTGGTGTTTGGTGCCTCTTGGAGTAGGGAATATATAGAGTTGGTAAATGGGGGATTTTTTTTTAAATTTAATTTTGTGGGGAGGAAACAACCAAGTAATTGCACACCCAAAAGATAATCAAAACAATTTAATGCGAGAATGTTGACCAAGAGTCATCAAGCTGGACCTTTGAAACTAATGTCCAAAAATATATTTATTATTGGCGTATACGTTCTTAATGAAAAATATTGGATTTGTTTATTATTTTGATTAGTAGAAGAATGTTATATCCCTTGTGTTGTTTTAGTCTGAGAAAAGCCGCCTTTGTTGCCGGGCGCCAAATCACAGATTCTGTCATGGTCGCCATGTTTAAACGTCAAAAGAGGGTTGGTGTTTCATCGAATTAGACTTCCAAAAGATTTTCGATTAGGTGAACTGGGATTATATCGATGAGGTGCAGGAGGCTATGGGTTTTGGAGCTGTCTGGCGTGGGTGGGTCCGTGAATGCATCGCCACGGCTAAAGCCTCGGTCCTCGTTAATAGCTCTCCAGCTTTCCTTTTTAAACATCATCGTGGGCTCCGGCAAGGCGATCCCCTATCGCCCTACCTTTTTATTATGGCGGCGAAAGGTCTTAGAGTAATGATCAAAGAGGCGCAAATTCAAGGGCTAATCCAAGGCTTGCAGGTAGCGGGTCTGCCGGACTGCCTCAACCTCCTGCAATTTGCCGATGACACACTATTGTTCTCGGAGGCCGAAGATGTTGGTATCTCAAACTTGCATCGCTCTTCGGCAGTGTCTCTGACCTTGTTATCAATCCGGCGAAAACAACCTTGTATGGGGTGAATGTTGTGGATGAAAGGTTGTCTAGCTTCGCAGCGGACTAGGGCTGCAAAGTTGGTTGGAGCATGAGTCGTCTCAAGCACTGGAAGTCAGTCCTCGATGCTGTTGATAATAGACTTGCCACTTGGAAGGGAAACCTTCTCTCTCTCCGGGGGAGGCTCACTTTGGTTAAATCTGTTATGTCCGCTCTTCCAGTCTACTACCTATCTTTATACAAATTATCGGCGGGAATCATTAAGCAGCTTAATAAGAGGCTAAGGCACTTCCTTTGGTCAGGGAATATTGGCTTTCAGAAGTCGTCTCTTGTCAAATGGGATAAGGTATGCTGCCCTAAAGAGTTTGGAGGTATGGGAGTGGAAGACCTTGCCCTAAAAAACAATGCCCTCCTCTTGAAGTGAGTGTAAAAATTCATGAGCGATCCATCCTCTCTATGGGCGTCATGTGTGGCCGGTATGTATACTTTTTAACCTTCCTCCTCATTGTCCTTCCCTCACGCCAATGGTTTCGGAGTGTGGGCGGATATCTGCAAGATTCCTACAAGTGGGTCACTCATTTTCAACACCTTCTTTGATGGCTTGATCTTGAAGCTGGGCCGAGGCAATTTGTTCTTCTTTTGGACTAATGATTGGCTTGTCGGTGGCCCTCTTAAGGATAGGTTACCTCGCCTATTTACCATCTCCGATCAACAAAATGCTAAGGTGGCCGAGTGTGGCTATTGGAGGAATAGCCAATGGTCCTGGTCTCTCTTGTGGAGGAGATCGTTTTTAGAGTGGGGAAGTCGAGCATGCTCAGATGCTGCTTGACTTAATCTCGATGGCCAGACCATATAAGTTCTGTGATGATGTTGTAACTTGGTTGTTTCGTGGTCATGAAACCTTCTCTATTGGTGCTTTAAAGTAGAAATACTATAGCCTGCTTCATGGTCATCAGATGTGCCCTTTTGCTCCATCTATTTAGTCTGGAAAGCTCCCTTTTAGAGTGGAATGCTTCATGTGGGTGACATTCAACAAATGCTTGCCGACCAGAGATTTTTTTATCAGGCGAGGTTCTCTGGACAGATTGGATTGTCTCTGCTCTTTGTGTGGAATGGAGGATGAAAGCATTGATCACTTGTTCATTTTGTGCTCTTTCTCGAGAGATGTCTGGAACTTTTTCGTGCGAAAGCTGGGTTTGTCTTGGTGCGGCGGTCCTAGTTTCTTGTGCTCTCTGGAAATTTGGATAAGTCTTGTCGGGGGAGGCATGATTAAGAAAGTATGGTACAACACTTTGGGGGCTTTGGCTCGCGAGGAACATGGCTATTTTCTGAGAGGACAGGGACAACCGGAAGCTTCTTATTCATGCTATTTTTCACCGGGCTCACGAATAGCTTCAGTGGTCGAACTCGATCTCGGATTTGGTTCAACAAGATCTAATTTTATGTCTAGAATCCAAGAGATGAGTTCGTTTTTACTTTGGCCTCTCTGTTTTGGCCTCTTGCTTTGGCTTGGCCTTGCCGGGCCTTGATCTTTGTTTTTTAACTGTTTTTGTTCTAATATTCAATCTACTTGACAAATAAAACAACACAAAGGCGGCCTTAGTATGATATTTTCTAAAGAGTGCCGACTGTTAAAAGCTTGGGTCTACGTCACATTCTGAGGCGCTCGGCAACTTCGCGGAGTGTATTTTCGCATAAAATATCAGGGACGCAAAAAAAGTCCCTAGCATAATAAAATTCGAAAAGAAATACAATTGTTCAACTCAAAATAACATAAAAATCCTCCAACCATTCATGAGATTAGATTTAAAAAACTGCATGAATTTGCTATTTGGGAAATGTGATTTTTATGTAAGTAAGACATATTTTATTATTCTTTGGGAAATTTCACATATACCAATCCAAAGGCCACGAACCTAATCTGAGTAATTTTATTATCAACTTTTTTATAATAAGTGATAATATTTTTTATTATTAATATTTCAATAGAATTTATGAGATAGAAAATGAACCGACTACTATTAAATTATTATTTGATAAAATCTTAATTATTAGATATATCATATTTATTTATAGACTGTTATTAACTTTTCCATGCATAGCCACGAAAAAAATCACTCCGTGTCTAATCTAGAACCGTCAGATCCGGACTTAATTGGTATCAGCAGAAGAGTCGACAAAAGTGACCAAATACCGCCGAGAAAATGCATGGCATCGGTCGAGATTTTAAAATTGGCAAAGGGTGGAAAAGCCTAATCCTATATTATTTTCAACCAGAAACCAAATGGATAACATCAAAGCTTAATCCGATATTTTCAATGAAAAGCGAACTTAAGCTAGTGCTAGTACTAATTTTTTGGTTGGTGTATATTTGGATTTTTTTTTTAGCCGATCCATGACATTTTTGTATTGTCTATTTTGATGACACTTTGGTGTTTGCTACTAAATAGTGTCTATTACCGCCTTACTTATTGATAGACATTATCTGGTACTTTTGAGGTACTTTGGTGAATCTTGGTGAAATACAACTTTTGCTTATAAAAAAAATAATCTTGGTGAAATATAACTTTTATTTATTAAAAAAAGTACTATTTTTTGGTAAGTACTAGTACCAACGAATATTTGGCCTAATAGTACAAGATCGAAAAAATAAATAATTAACAGAAATTTAAAATTCAATTCTTATCGGATATATTTTTTTTGATGGGTATTCACCAATTAGTACTTACAGTGGATTTGTCGAAGCCCATCGGGAAGCCTGAAGCAGCCCATCATGAATTAGGAAGGTCCCCGTCGTTTAAAAAGTTGCTGTTTAGAGTTGCAGGAAGCCAGTCGCTTCTATTCACCAATTAGCTCGATTTAGGCCCATTGTCGGATTCTTTAAAAAGCCGGTTCTTTTAGCTCATCTATCTACTTTATTTACAAAATTCAAAATTAAAATATTATTTAAGAGAATTAAAGTCTCTTTATCCCTAGAATTAGTTATTAATATGTCAAAGAGTATTTGACCTAATAATACATATATAGATGAATTGACTGCGATTCCGTTTCAATCCCAAAATGTAACTAATTATTGGTGTAAAATTTTAACTATAAAAAACCTACTTATTAACAGGTCATATGATATGGATATTCCCAAATCATGTCTTCTACGTACTTATTACATCATTCACATAAATTCCCAGGTGAAACACATGGAACCCAGTAAGCAAATCACTGTGATCCGCACTTGTCTCAAACCAACTGCAAAATTAGGACCCTGTTTCCCGGCACTCGTCTCTATAACAAGATCTTCCAGGAACTTCCAATGCATGTAAATGTGGATCTCATTGAAATGGGAGAAAAAATAAAGTGGAAGTAAATGTAGCCCTTTAATGGTCTTGGAAGACAAAAAAACATTACACATCTTGTGGATTATTATATGTTTCAGGGCATCAAATAATATGCTTGTCCACTTTCTAAGATGCCCATTATGTCACCAACTTCCGTCGTACCCAACTTAGATTGTCTCTAAAGGGGGGATTTTCTCCCAATTTCTACTCTTTTTTTGTAGCCTACAACAAAAATGTGTAGAATTATTTTTCAAACTTACTGAATTGACTAATCCACATTCAAGTCAGACATAATTTTAAATGATAACAAAACTATTGGAAATAATTTTGATAAATGTCAAATTTAGTACCTTGTGATTTGACCAATTTGCATACCGCCACTATTCTTGTAAAGGTCTAATTGACACCTCCATATTTGGAATTTTTCGGACAAAATCACCATTGAGTATAATTGAAAAATAAATCAGAAAGAATATCAAAAATATTACGAGAGATGGATTTGAGTTTTTCAGATTTTTTACATTTATTTTTCAAAACAAATTTAAAACCAATATTTTTATAATTATACTTGGGGTTATTTTTGTTCAAAAAATTATTCAAATAATAAGTTGTCAATTAGTGAAATCTCTGTCACTCGGTCAAATAATATTAAATCACATGGTAATGCGATTCAATCAGAAAGTATTAAAATAAACTTTTGCCATTAAAAAACATTTGGGTCGTGATGAAATGAATTCAAAGACTTTAATAAGGTGGAACAAGCAAGTTCATTTGGTCACAAATGTGTACTATTTTTGTTGGAGAAAGCAAAAGGTGTACTTCACAATGTTGAAACCTACCATCTTTTTCTTCTTTTAGTTCGTTGGATTCAATGTCAGGATAGGTAAACGTCCTTTAATGTCACATTTTGTTTACTTAATTTAATATCATGACGATGAAACCTTACCGATTAATTAAAATCATTCTGGTACGTACAAATGAAATAAAAGGGACCCTCAGATTGGAGAAAGGGTCGGTACGCAATCCGAGGAAAGAAAAAGAATATCAAACTCTTGTGGAGGAAGAACAAAAGAATGATGATGCAGGTGTCACCAAAACATGAATTAAATATGGAAAAACAAATATATGCCAATATCATATAGTAGATTACCACGTGAATTCGAAAATACAACAGTGTTAAATATTTAGCCTAATAACATAAGACTTAACATGAATTGACGAAGCTCAAAGTTCAATTGTAGTTAATATAGCTCTAAAAGTTTATCTTTAGAAAAACATAATACCCTTGTTGAGTATAATTTATTAAAAACATGAATCATTATATTCTCGTTATCCGATTGAACTCCAACAAAATTACATAGGATTGGAAAGCATCTCGTCGACCAACATGAAGGTTGGAAAACTATAGCCAAGAAAATGCGTAAAACCCAATGGGCTAAATTGTCAAACAAATAAAGGTAAAGAAACTTAACAAGAGCATTGCCTAGCTAGTGAGTGACCAACAGGATGTGGGAGAAAGAAATTAAGGAAGGTGGTACAGCAAATGGCATATCCAATGGAAGATACCGTCACCATGCAACCTTCAAATTTCACTCCAAGCCCTACTTTACCCTTCATTGATCTTCTGTTCCTTTAACCAAAAGTGACATGAGCTAAAAGTATTCGGATTAATTTATGAGAGAATTGTTTTGACTGAATCAGTATGTATCAAGTACGAGTCACTAAAAATGTGCGCTTATTTGTTAGGAGAACTTTCCAACTTTTCTAAATGTCATAACCAGCTCAAATATCGATAATTAACTTAATGGGTATCGAGATACTAAGTGGTATCAAACAAAAAAACAAAAGTAACATGACCACACATTTAAAGAAAATTTAAAAGCTGCTTACAGTTATAAAGTCATCCCACCCTTTTCGTGACCAAACCAAGGGAAATAACATCCTATAACAACCAAAGCCAAGACTCATGTACAAACCCTCTTAGTACTACACCCAAAAAACCCATCAAGATGTAACACCAAAATCGTTTCTCCTCCTTCCTCCCCCATATTTATCTATCTAAAACTTAGATATATGTGGGGGAGAGGAAATTTAGTTGGTGGGTGGGGTTTATTTTCACTTGGTGTTGCTTGCCATATATAATTATATGAATTATGTATCGCCTTTTGTTCCTAAGGGGCGGTTTCTTTTATAGGGCAACTTCTATCCTTTGGCATTTTGGGTTTTCTCTCGGCATCGGCGGCCTCTCCTCGCTTCTTACACAATGCGACTTGGATACACCAGATGAGATCTTTCTCAAGCCGATTCGGGCAAATTGTGGGTGTTATGTGTCTCTGAGTTCATGTTTGATTGTTTGTACTCGTTTTATCGCAACGTTTTCATGATCTTCTGTTGTTTTGTGGGGTGTGCTTCCTGATCAATTGTCTATGTAGGCCTGTTGGCCATATCTAGTGTTTAATGAGTCAGCTAATGGCAACTATTATACATTTTACCTGATGACTCGATTTTCTTTATTTCTTTTCGGTCCTACCTCTTGAGCAAAGAGTGAAAAATATGTGTCCAAGTTAACTTAAAACCCATTGCAATTCCTAGTTTTTTTTGTCGAAGTTATCTGTATTTGATTATTTATTGAGTTTGATTCGTACAATTTTAAAGATACAAAGACTAAGTGTCCAATTCTAATATAGCAAATTCAACATCCCAGAAGATATTTTCTCTCCCAGGCTCTCCTTCCAAGATAATCCTTCTCCTTCTTTTCGGTTCCAAATCTCCTTCCAAAACCTTCTCCAATCCTCCCCTCTTCTAGGCGTTTTGAGTGTCGTCTCCTTCCAGCCTCTTCGGGAGGACCGTCAATGCCCTCCCCGTCGTCGGTGACCATGGCGGAGTCCTGCGCGACTTGGTGGATGGTTTCATCCTCCCCGAGTCGCAGTTCTGACTGGTGAAACGTCCGTCTTGGAGTTCTCCCCCATCGGTTCTCTTCGGTCCTCTCCTTGGAGTTCTCGCCCTCATCGGTTGCAGTTTCTTCTTTCCCGGGACTCCTCCTGGTGTTCCCCCCTTTCGTTATTCTGCTGGAGATTTGGCTGGTCCGCCTCTTCTGGCAGTTGTCCCTTTGGGAATTTGGTGCCTTTCTCTTCTACAGGTACGATCAGGTTTCTGGTGTTCCGGGACGGGTGGAGCGATGGCCGTCGGGGTGGCTGTGGGGTCCAGATTGGCCGTCGGGTGGAGCGGTGGTGGAGTTCTTGGGCCGTCTTAGTCAGGGACTTCTCCAGGCGGTAGGATTTTTGGTCTGCTCCCGCGCCTGTCTTGGGTTTGGGCTCCTGTGGGCCCTCACCCGTGATGGGCTTTTGGTTTTGGTTTGGGCCACTAATGGGCCCTCTCCATCTGGGCTGGCGGACCTCAACCTAATTGCGGCGTGGGCTTCATCAGGATGGGCTTTTGGTGTAAAACTTTGGTGATGTGCGCTTGCGCACTTTTGGTGTAACCTTTATGCGTCTTTAGTATTTAGCAACACTTTTGGTATAGTGCACTTGTACACCTTTGGTGTAACTTTTTGGTACGTAATAAACTTTTACTTATTAAAAAAAGTGTCCACTGACTAAACCAAAAGATAACATCCCAACAAAAAAAAAATCAAAAGATAACAAGACATCATTGAGAATTTGTTCAAATGCTTAAATGCTGAGACACTTGAAATTGGCATGTGCTAAAATGGGGGACTATCATTAATCCCCCTTTTCTATTTTCTTACTCTAATTATTTTTTTAATAAAACTAGAGTATTATAGTTAATTATTTATTTTTTATTATAATTATTATTAAATATTAATTGGACATATCATTTGGTTATAATCGAATATGTCATTTTGTCATATCCGGATATGTCATTTTTTCGTAACCGGACATGTAAAATTGTTATAACCGGACATATCATTTTATCATAAATGAGCCCCATTTTAGTATAGCCGGGCATGTCATTTTATCTAACCGAGCATACTATTTTAAAATAATCGAGCATGTCATTTTATCTAAATCGGGTACGTCATTTTATCGTACTCGGGCATGCCATTTTCTAATAACCGGGCATGTCATTTTGTTATACCCGGGCATGCCATTTAAATATAACCGGCCTGCCATTTTGTCATAATAGGGCATGTCATACTGAATCGAATTATAATATTATTAAATATTAACCGAGCATGTCATTTTATCATAACCGACATGCCATTTTGTCATACCATGGCATGCCATTCTAACATAACCGACATGCCATTTTATCATAAACGGGCATGCCATTTGGACATAACTGTATGCCATTTTGACAAAACCCGGGTATGTCATCAAGCACATTTCCTTATAAATAATCAATTCCACTAACAATTGCTAAAATAATCTACTTCAACCGGATTGAAGAAAACACAAACACAAGTAGATTAAACCAAACAAAAGGGGCCACTATCAATTCTAAAAACACAAGCAGATTAAAACAATCTCCTCCAGAGCTTCGTTCATACTGTTCGGGTATGATTTGCTTGTTCGTGGATATGAATTATTTTTTGTTTAAAAAAAGGTCACAATCACGACTATGGTTTTTGAAGGAAACCCGCAAGTGCGAGTACACCCAGCCGTCCAGGCCACCATCCGACGCACCTCCGCTAGTCAGATTTCGCCGTCGTCCAATGAGAAGAAAATAAGTGCGACGTCGTCCAATCTGCTTCGCTCAAGGGAAGCCGCCAGTGCCGCCTACACCAGCCATCCAGGCCACCATCCGACGCACCTCCATTGGTGCCGATTTGGCCTCGCCGGTCAGATTCTGCCGCCGCCCGGGAGAGAAGAGAACAAACGCGACTTCCCCTTCAGGTTAGGGTTCATACGATCACCAAGGCATTCGCGAGCCTACGCCCAGACGACAGTGCACCACCCCTGGACGTCGGTCTCCCCGCTTGTCGGCGTCCTTACTGCCGCTCTCTCTGCTTCCCAAGTCACGCTTCGAAGAGGGAGGTTGCTGGAGTTTGTGGAGGAGAAAGTGAGGGAGGTCTTGAGAAAAACTGAGAGAAACTGAGAGAGGAAGAAAGAGGAGAAGAAAGACGAAAATACCCCTGGACAAATTACTATTGTTGAATTTTCCTTACGAAAATTTTAATAACATAGACCACCAGGATCGTATCGTGCTCTGGATTGAGTCTATTAGAGTCCTGGCCTAATCCGGGTCACGTCTTCTTCCCGATAATCCAATCCCTCTCTCCTCCCTTTTTATTATTTTGTTTCCCTCCCTCCTCGCTTTTATCCAATTTTTGAATTTTGATTTTTTTTCCCCTAAAAAAATCAAAATTCAAAAATCCGCCGCCCACTCGCCCTTCCCGCCCGCCGGGAGAGAGAAACCTTAGCCTCCCCGGACGCGGTGCCGTTTTGGTAAATTACCCGATGCTCTCGCACCCTAACTAGAGAGAGGGAGCGAGGTCTAATTTGAAGGCGATGAAGAGAGAGCGAACTGCTCCCGACTCACTCGCGGCTGCTGCTCGGCCGGCTCCCTCTCCCCTGAGATTTCCCGCCGGCGAAGAAGATTTGCGGTGCAACCGGTTTAAGGCCGCCAAGGTAAACGGATATATCGTTTATTCCCGGTCGAGGAGGAGTAATAATTTTAGCGACGATAATAACCGTAGCGGTAATAATGTTATTGACGGCGTTAATTATGAGGTTGTCGTTAAGGATGAGGACGAGCCTTTGATAAACTTAACGAACGCAATAAAGTTTAGGAACGAGGTAGCGGTTAATAAAGGAGTGGTGAAGGTAGAAAACGGGTTGACAAATGGCGGTTTTGGCACGGTGATGAGTGCTGGCGGGGGATCTGTGTGCGAGGAAGGCAGTGAGTGCAAACGGATGAGGTTAGGGTTAGTGGATTGGAAACTGTGGAGAGAGGGGCGGTTGCAGAGGTGGACGTGGAGACGATCGATGAAGGGAGTGTGGTGCCGGTGATGCCTCCTCCGAAGAGGAATTTGGAGTCGAAGATGTCGAAGAAGATTTCACTTGCTAGTGTGTCGACGACGGTCAAGGAGTTGTTTGAGACGGGATTGCTTGAGGGTGTTCCGGTTGTCTACATGGGCGGGGTGAAGGTCGTGTTTCGAAGTTTAGTTGTTTTGCTCGATTCATCTACTGTTATTATGCATTCCTTGTGGTATGTTGATACTAATGGATGGCTGGTCTTTTCGGTTTGTTGTTTAAAAATATAGTTTCAGGGATTTTGTCCCAGAGGTACCATCAAGGATGCTGGGATCTTGTGCTCCGTGCAATGGATACAGAGTGAGTGTTCTTATTGTTTACTCGGTCCAGAATAAGATGATGTTGGTTTCGTGAATCAATAGAAGCCATTTTCTGACTGGGTCCGTCGTTCTAAACGGGAACGAATAAATGTAGGTTATACCGTCTTCACAATCAGTATAGGCGTGCTGGACAGTACATCTACTTCGAGAATGGGAAAAGCTTGCTTGATGTGTTGAATGCATGCAGGACATGCTGTTTAGATTCTTTGGAAGCAACAATTGAGAATGCTATTAGTGGGTTGCCCATAGAAAGAACATTCACTTATAGAAGATGCAAGGGTAATCATGTATTCTCCTCTCTTCTCTTCTCTGTAAAAAAATGATGCTTCTCTCTTAGTTTACTATCGGTCCATTCCTTTATTTTGGTGTCTATCATAAGTGCAAGTACATATGAGTTTCAGGTAACACTTATTGATTGGTTGTTCTGTTAATTAGCTTTTGAATCGTGCTTTGATTCCACGAAATCAGAGACCAGGCCTGTATCTAGCTTCATTGTGGAAGCTGCAATGTACAACTTTGCTGATTTATGAATCCAATCTTCTTTTCATATAGTGGGTAAATGGATTTTCTGTGCAGATGCCATCAAGAAGGAAGCTGAAGGTGCCTCTTTTTGGCTTTTGTTGCGTATTTGAGTGAATCTGTAGTGGGCTATGTGGAAATTTGTTAGGGTTACTTCAAAAGCTTCCATCTGCTGCATATCAGCTTAATCGAAACGCTTATGATCTTGCAATCACTTAAAACTGCTATAATGTCTACTCTTTCTCAAGATAGTGCCTGTTAGGGGAAAAAATAGTTACCCCTTTTGTTACTTGCTGAATCATATAATATATCTATTATGATATAGTATATCTATTCTGGAATCATACAAGTATCCGCCTTGAGTCTGGACCACACGAATGCTCAAGTTCTGGTGTGACTTTGCCGCGGCATATCTTGTTATATTCTTCAAATATTATTTCATTCAGGTCATCAAAACAAAATTCGAAGAGTGGTACGTTCTGCAAGTCATCCAGACGGAGAATTCTATGGACAAGAAAACCAAAGTTAGTATCTTATTCGTATATTTGTTACTGGTCATGTGTGATTTACCTGGTATTAACCTCAGTTTGTAACAAATTTTTTGTTTCTTTCAGGTCAACGAAGCTGGACATTGATAGGCCTTTACAAAGTGTTTCGATGCTACATTTTCCATTGACTAAGAAACAGCCTAAATTTGTTTCCAGGTTTCTTTTCATTCATGACCTATCTCCTCTGTTTTAGCTTGGCACGGTCTAGCATTTTGATTTCTTTCCTGTTTGAATTTCGGTTTTCTTTTACTCTGGCTTGGTAATTTCATTTTGAATGGAAAATGTTCGTTCTGGAGCTTTGAATTTTACATTTAAATTTTATTTTTGGTGTCAGAACTCAACCTTATGTCTTTCTCGTTTGCTTCAGGATATCAAGCCCATCATCACTGTCAAAATGCCCAAGTGGTGAATCAGCTAGTATCTCCTCAGCCAGTAGATACCAGTGGAAAACAACAAGAAAGTTGGTTTTCTTCTGATGCTTTTACCTGCATACCCTGGATGAGTTGCATGGCTTTTTGTTGGATAGGTTTCTCCTTTTTGGGTAGTAATATTGCCTTTTGGTGTTCTCTCAAGAGATCAGCGACTACATAAACTTGTTTTCGAAGAAGGTGGATTACCGGATGGATCTGAATTAGCATATTATGCTCGTGGACAGGTATGCACAGAGGAATTATGTATTTTAGGTTGGTGTTTTTCCTTGGGTTGCCCCAGTAATTCGTCTTTGCTACAGAGATTACTTGTGGGTTATAAAAGAGGCTTTGGAATATTCTGTATTTTCTGTAGCAGTGAGGTATCACTGCCCCTTTTTTTGTTTGTATTCTGTAGTTCTGTCAGAACTGTTATTGGATGAGTTCCAATGTTCCATGACTGAAAACTTGTATGCAGGTCAGTCCTTCAACATTTGAAGCTCATGCTGGCTGGGCTACTCGCAAAAAGCCGTGAGTATTTCTATTTTGTCTTTGATGTAATAGCCATTTTAAATAATTTGTAATATTCTATCTCATTTCCCTTTTCTTGCAACAGCTATGCTAATATTTACACATCCAACGGTGTTTCTCTCTGTGAACTCGCGATCTCTCTGTCGAAGTGTCACAAGTATTCTGCCAAGGACAATGATGTTTGTGCAGATGGTGGGAGTCTTTTGCTCTGTGATGGTTGCCCTAGGGCCTTCCATAAAGGTAAATGCAGGTTCCTAGTGTGTAGGAAAGTGATTGCTTATTTGTGGAGCTGCTATGTGCCTTATCATAACATTGGTGGAGTAGACTGCTATTATCTTAATCAATAACTCTTTATTGGCCTCCTTTCATCTTATTTTTCTCTTGGCTTCTTATGTTTTGTGGACCAACTCATGCCAATTGGTTGACTAGTTTGTAATGATCTATGTTATTTTTTCTTCTGTTCAATAATGTGTTAGATTGATTATTCCTAATTTGGTCTGGAATTAGACTAGCTTTTTGTATTGTATGACTTTGAGATCACTTGTGTTGTTAGTGTTAGCGTAGAAGCTACTGTTTTATACTCTATCGACACATTGGTTTTGGAAGTCTACAACTAGATCTGCTTTTTTGTGCTGCAATCTTTAATTTGAAAACACCTTGTAATTTTTTTTTCTTTTCAATTTCCGCTTCAATATCCAGCAGAATTATGTTGCTGAGGTGGCGCGAGTGCCTTTTGCATTCAGATTATTTGAATCTAATTGCTTGCAGGGGTACTTCCAATTGTTGTTCTCCTGCATTGAGAAGTTATTGTCATCTGTGAATGTTGAAAGCCTAGTGAATGTTGAAGAACAGTCCATATGGACCGATAAATTTGGTTTCCAGAAGCTAATACCAGAGCAGGTACGGGCCTCTTTATTGCCATGACGTGCTCTTCTACCTACCGACTAACTTTGTGCTCATTCTTTCAATACTGTTGACTTTGGTACTTTTGGTTCCAGCTTAACAAATACAGAAAAAGCTGCTGGCAGATGGTATGCTTTAATCAATGCTAGAAAAAGAGGTTCCTTCGTGTCAAATTGTTAATAATCCACCTTGAAAACTTGAATTGAGTTAAGAAGCCTCCGCCATTTTGTCGTTTGTACGATTTGCCGCCATTTCGTTCTCTTTTATCATCTGTGATAAATTGTTTCTGAATGTATATTCTTGGTATACATCATAGAGCAAGTAAAACGAGTCATTTAATGTGCTAACCATTTTCTCTCCTATTGCTGATGATAAGCCCTGCAAGACTTTTTTATAAGGCCGAAGGACAGCTACCATCATCCTTTCGAGTATGCACTATTACGGTAAGTAAGAGAGATGGTGGAAACACAGTTATGATAACTGCACGATCTCTCTCTCTCTCTCTCACGGGTGTACCCATGAATTGTGTGTGAATGAGAACCTTCAATAATTGTTTTGAGAATTTTGCAATTTATTCAAAAATTTTATCTGACTCGGATCTAAATTAATTGGTCTACTGGGTGTTGTTGGATGGTATCAACCAAAAGAACATAATTCAAAGAACTATGTAAGCAACATAATTATCAGTTGTAAGCAAGAACTATGGAATATTGACTGAAGCACTAAAACGCAAATTTTACTGGATTGTATTTGTTGATGGAGACTTAAAAGGGCTTATTAGCAGAAAAAAGGGCAGAAAACAAGGTAGGATATAAGTACACTATTAAAGGGCTTCTGACAAATTGAAGTACGATTTCTTTTTTAGGAAGAGAGCGTCGCTTTTAATGTTCATTTTCTGCACACGCACTACCAATCTTTTTTTTTTTTGAAAATTCACTACCAATGCCAGGCCAACCTAAGCTCTTACCGATGAGTACCATTCCTTTTAAATCAGTGTAACGTTAATAAATGTCTGATATTCATTGTAATATTCACGAATCCATTATTAAGTAGGAGAATGTCAGGTTTTATAAAAGGGAAGGATGATTCTTGCAGCAGTGGTAGCACCGTTCGCAAGGATTAAACTCGATACATTTTGTTACGATTAATCTTTTTTGACAGCATCAGAGGAATGAGTATTTTTGGCTTAGCGTAAGCGTTTAACAACACTCAAAAATGTGGAAAGTTCTGCCTGCACATTCCTTTTATGTCTGGTTTATATCTTTAAAGCTGAAGCTGTAATCATCATAAAAAAACCACAAGCATTGCTTCTATTCCTTACCTCCCACGTCACATAATACACACTTTGTAATAAAGACTCATCACCACCACCACCACTTTATTTTTTTGCTCACTGACTGACATAAGATAGAACAAGCACCTTAAAACAATTAACCATGAAGTCCAAAATGACCTCTTTCTTTAGGCTCCTCCCATTTGCCATAGCTCTAGCTTCTGTTGGACTTGCCTGCTATGTGTTTTCCTACCACTATACTTCAGCAACAACAACACCGGATAACTTTGAGCTAACCATCGTCGAAATGGTCGCCAAGAGGATGGGCTTGAAAGATGTGGTTTCGACAGTGATAGCCGCTCTGTCCAGGCACCATCACCACAGGAGGAAACAGATCAAATGCGACGACCGGAAGTGGCGGCTTAACTACCTGTCCGGCGTGGCTCTTGTACTAACTGTAGACCAAAAGGGCTGTGCAAATTTTAGCAGCGTCCAAAAGGCCGTTGATGCTGTTCCAGCTTACAGCCAATCTAACACACTCATCACAATTGATACTGGCACTTACAGGTCGGCCCTTTTCTGGCTTGAAACAGATACCAATGAATGGATCCAGTTATTGTTTAAAAATTTATGATTTGCATGAATTGTTAGTATCTATATTTCAGAATTATCTGATTTACGACCAAATCTAATAATTCTATCATTGTACCAGAACGAATACCTCGATAAGCCCCCTTGGTTCATTCTCCAAATAAGCAAGTCTTCGAATACTTAATTTCGAAACAAACAAACTACTCGAAATCCAAATAGATTACGACCCATTGCGTGTAATATGAATATGATGAAATTTCCATAAAAGATGATGTTAATTAAGTTTCTCTGTGAAATTTCTGAAGTTGTGACCTGTTTGGTGGCAGAGAGAAGGTGTTGGTGCCTGCTGACAAAACAAACGTAGCGTTTCAAGGTCAGGGCTACCTCAACACAGTTATAGTTTGGAACGACACTGCAAATTCTACAAAGGGAGGAACACAATATACCGCTTCAGTTGCTGTCTTAGCCTCCAACTTCTCAGCTTTTAACATCAGCTTCACGGTAAGGTTATCCTCTCATCACGCGATGCACATTCTAGTTTCTTGGGAGTCAAACAGAGACCTGCAAGTTTCAGGACATATAGCAACATTAACATTAGCACAAACAAAGCCTCATCAACTGGTTTCTGTATCTAACTAGTAGCTCATGTCTATGGCCTCGTCGCGAATCTCGGGACACAGAACGATGCCCCTGCGCCACCTCCGGGCGAGCAAGGCGGCCAGGCGGTGGCGCTTAAGGTATCAGGTGACCAAGCAGCGTTCTATGGATGCGGATTCTACGGAGCTCAAGACACGCTTCTAGACGATCAGGGGAAGCATTATTTCAGTGAATGCTTTATCCAGGGATCAATAGACTTCATTTGCGGAAACGGAAGATCACTCTATGAGGTAAATTTGTTTTTAACTGTATACGTTGCTTACATTATAGAGGAAGTTTGCTATATCGAGTTCAAATAAATATCGAAAAAATGCGAAAAAAATTACGTTCATCAACATGAAAATTAATAAATATTTCCCGACAAATAACATAGAGCAATAGTATAATCAGAATTTGATCATGCCATTTGTTCTTAACGCACAGGGTGGAGGGACGTGGGTTGCCCCACTTAATTTTTTTGTTTGATAATTATGTATATTTTTTAATGTATGTCTCTACTAAAATTAGAAATTGACTCCACTAAAAAATTAATTAACCTAAAAATTGAAACCAAATCTTAAAAAAATTTAGGCATTCTTTAATCTTTTAATATATATTATAAGATCTTAATTAGTCTAACTATACTACCATAAATAATAAAGCAATCAACTAAAAAAGAATATAAATATTGTAATTATATACGTTGAACTTTTTGAAAAAAATTATATTGCCTCCCCAAATTTTCTGACTCCGTCCCTGTTAACGCACGAACCTTCGAACCAGTTATTTCGTGTGAAGGAGTGTATTACATTTTGCATTGTCGTGCCTAAAATTTTTTTGTAAATATTTAGTCCATTAGTTATTGTTGTCACGGATTGAACCCTGAGTTCCGTCAATTTATACTACGTATTGTGTCATTCAATCATACGTACAAACTTCTCACACATTTTGCAATGGCAGCGTTGTACCATCAATTCCATAGCAAGAGAAGCAACGGGAGGTGAGATAACGGGGTGCATAACAGCTCAGTCGAGGGAATCAACAAGCCAGGAAACTGGGTTTTCCTTTGTAAATTGTAGCATTAGAGGAACTGGGACAATCTTGCTTGGAAGAGCTTGGGGAAACTACTCTACCGTTGTCTTCTCAAGAACCTACATGACTGATGTTGTTTCTTCCGACGGATGGAGTGATTGGGGCAAACCTAATCGAGACCAGTACGTGTGCTCTAACTCATCCTCCGTTTCTTTCGCCCTACAACATATTTGATCCGAGCTCAAAAGAGTCGGGAGGCTGACGCAAACACGATTTTAGTTAACTAAAACTATGTTATGACTAATGAGAATTCAATTAATTTCTAGAGAATCGTTTCATCTTAGATTTATGACCCATGTACAACATATAAAATTCTCTATATTTCTGAGAACTTTTTCAAAAGTCAAATGACCTATATGCCAAATTTTCAAAACCTTTTGATAAAATAATGTACATTTTTTATATTTTTTTTTCAATTTGCTACAGGACGGTATTCTATGGAGAGTACGAGTGCTACGGGCCTGGATCGAGCTACACATCCAGAGTTTCATATGGGAAGCAGCTTACTCAAATTGAAGCAATTCCTTACATGAATATTTCCTTCATAAATGGAGCCGATTGGCTTCCTCCGACGCTATACACCTCTCTAGACGACGGCGGCGGCGACCTTAAAGAAGCTTCCTAATAGATTTCCACCAATTGATCAAAAATAACTAAGCCAAAGAACAAAACCTCTCCCTTTCTATAATATAAACGTAATTTGTTCTTACATAAGTTGGGAAAGTTTATCACATTTTAAAAGCTTTATTTTCTCGAATCTTTAGTCAACAGAGTGGATGTCCAAACTCGTGTTTTTGTCAACGCGAAAAATATCAAATAAAGCTAGATTCAATCACAAGCGGGTCAACCAAGCTAGAGGGGAATGAAGTTATCGTCGAACTCAGCTATTCCAAGTTGGTTATTACGATATGATGTTCGTTTCAATCTCCAGCCTAATTGAAGTCCAGACATGATCACTTCTGGAACTCCAAAACAGTGTAAAAGTAATCAACATTGAATACCCGGAAATTTGGGAAACCAACGGCGAGCCCCAGCTGCTTAAACTCCTCCTCGGTCCTATGCTTGCCCTTGGCCCTGTAAATTGTCATCACAAATATGTCTCCTTCCAGAAGAGCTCGAGTCCGGTGGCTGTCGTCGGATTTCTCCGGGAGCACCGGCTCGCAGGCGATCAGCTTCCCGTCGACAGGAAGAGCCTTGTAACAGTTCTCCATGATAGCCTTGCATTCGTCGTCCGTCCATGTCGTTAAAATCCACTGCCATACATCCATTAAGAAACGTCACTTCATTAAGCTTTCGTAACCGAGAACGCGGTAGTAACCTCTTACGAAATAATTCAACATCGGTCTTGTAATGTGTATATATTTATATTACATAAAAATCTACTTATAGAAAAAGCTGGTGCTAGTCTAAACTCCAAAGCAGATTAACTAATTATATTTATGCCAACCAAGTCGCACTTGTACTACCGAAGGTTTAACCCGGAGATTTTTAAATTTTCTAAACCGTAACCGACAGTTCTCTAAATGTGACCATAAAAAAACAGATACTAATTATATCCGAACCCAATCGGATATATAAAACTAGTTCCTATAGATATTGGACCTAAACAGATATTAATTATAACTGAGCCCCAGTGTTCTACGCAATTTAATTAATTGGGTTTTCGCCGGTTTCTTCCTTTGAATATATAGAGAATATTAAAGAGGAAAAGAAGGTAACTCACTTTCATGAAAATGGCGTCACCGGCAGGAATTGATTTGAACATGTCCCCTCCGACGTGAGTGACGCCTGTATAACACGTGATGGTTTTCCATTTTGGTTCAGTGAAAACGATGGCCAACCATAATCTAAGGAACAATTACAAATCGAATATATTTCTCGAATTAAAAAAAAAGGAAAAGTTTTAGATAATTTGGCGTTCTTTTTTATAAGAACAGTGTAGTTTCACAAAAAAAACACAATAAATTTGTTTTTGGCAAAATATTTCATATTCAAAATCAAAATTATGTATTTTTAAAACTGTTTAGGAAAGGATTCTCCTAATAATATTGTTTACAATTATAATATTTGAACTTAGTAAATTTAAATTTTTTACCACTTTAATTATATACTTTATTAGTGAAGTGATATTTTTACTAATAAAAAGCAGCCAAGAGAGTATCACATTAGGATTGTAACAGTTCGTTAGGTAAGGTAGACCAGACCTGGAATGGCGGGTGCCTTGGCAACAACCTCAGGCAAGTCAAAGTTGACCCCTTCGCGGACGGTTGGATACTTCTGCATGATCATCCGGAGGCAATCCCCTGCGCTCCCGCCCACGTCAACCAGCCTGTGGATACCATCGAACCCATCGTAGCCGTTCAATAGGGCCTTCGTGAACGGCACCGATACGCCCGACATCGCCTTCAGCATCAGCTCGTTCATCTCTGGCTGCTTCCCGTAGTAACTGTAGGCCGGCTCCCCATTCGCCTTGACGAACGGCTCCGTTGTGGGGTCCAGCACCGCCTCGTCCACCTTCGTCCACGCTCTCATCAACGCGTCCTGAACAGGCGTCAACATTAATCTACCCAATCGAACACCACTTTAATCCGCATTGGGGTGAGCATTCGGATAATCTGAATCCGAATTTCTTATTATCCGAAATATCTGAAATAACTATTTCTTGATCCGAATCCGAATCCAAATAACGAATTATCAGAAATTTAAAATCCAAAATTATTTCGAATACGGATTCGGATAACCCGAATTATCCGAATTTTTCAAAAATCTCCTAAAAATTAAAAACCAAGTATCCATTAGCACCTCAACGTAATAAAAGAAAAAGCTAAAATAACCATAACAAAAAAAAACAAACGCATAATTCTTGCTGAAAATAACGCAAGAATGATTAAACCCAGTGTCCAAATCGAGACGAGCTCTTCCAAACCCAGGCATACAATTGCTTCTGGTTTTAAGAGGTTTCAAGTCACACCCAGTTGGCCAGTTCATGAAAAGGCAGAGAAAGTTTGGAGTTAAAACAAGTTTTGTACGGGGAGGCCAGATACGAGGAGGACAACAACTTGGTGGTGCATATAATTTTCTTTTAGGGTTTGGTTAGACGTAATTTTGGTCTATCAATTGCATAACACAGAGAGACAAGGTATACAAGTTAGATATTTTTTTTATAGAGAAAGCCCAAGCACATATGACCTATTTTAAGTTACATTTATATTTCGGATATTTGGATAATCCGAATTTATGATTTTGCTATTCGAATCTGAATCCGAATCCAAATTATATTGTTCGGATAATCCGATTCTGAATCCGAACACAAAATTATCTGAATCCGAAAAAAAATTTCGGATATCGGATGTCAGATTTTTTGCTCACCCCTAATCCGCATAGTTTCCTTTATTTTCTTTCTTCTAATAATTCGCTTTCTTTTTCTTTTTAAATAGCGATCATATAAACGTTTGAATAATAAATCATATAGCACATACTTTCGAATAATGATAAATCGTTGAGAATGAAAAATAAGACAACAATCAGTTTAATGGGTCCAAATCTGCAATATGGTTGCCTCATTAATTAGGTAAATAGAAACAAAATAAATGTATCATTGACAACCAATCCAACAGTTTAATATCCAAATTTCCACCTACTCAAATTTAGATTAAGTAAATTCAGATATTAAATAATATAAAAAAATACCAAGTCAAATATGCCCATAAAATTCTTGTCATATCAAAATTTTAAAAAGATTGGCAAATATATATTACAATAAAATTTACTTAAAAAAAAAATTGAATCTCAACGGATTATATTCTAAATAGACTAGCCTAGTAACCTCACCACCTATCGCATTCTTATAATTTAACTCCTTTTTGTTCAAGATTTTATACATTTAACAAGACTAATTAAAAATATAAAAAGAGACGAAAACGACTTAAAGAAGAGAAGAAAACACGAACCTGGTGGTGCTGGAGAACGTAGGCAGCGTAGGAGAGCCCGTCGGGGCCGGTGACGAGCGTCTGCCCGACGTCGGTGAGCGAGTACCTCCTCACGCCGTCTGCGGCGAGGTGCTCGGCGAAGACGCCGTAGCTGGAGAGCATACGGAGGAGCCGCTGGAGGTTCTCGGGGTCCCCGCCGGAGGAGATCCGGGAGAGGATATCGGCGGCGGTGACCGGAGCGTTGTCGCCGCCCTGCCAGATGGCGTCGGCGACGTTGAGGCGGACGACGGCGTTTAAGGACATGGGGACGCTGAGCATGTTGGCCAGCTCCATTATCCCCAGGCTCGCCCTGTTCCTCCTCTCCTTTTCCTCTTCTCCGACTCCGATGCTCTTCTCCTTGTCCATTTCTCGATCTGGTTGTTGCCGTTGACCGATACGCGTCGTTTAACTAATTGGACTGTCTGTTATTTTTTTTATAGAGGACTGGGCGCTGGGCTATGGTTTTATAGTTGTAGAACTAATAGTGGTATCCCAAAGGATTGGTGCACCCAAGGATTGTGACGGTTAAACTGGTCGGGTGCAAACTGGGAAATACTAATTTAGATTCCAGTGAGAAAGGACTTTTCTACGAAACTCTTCTAATTAAATATTTAAGTTGTTGCATTCTCAAATATTCAAATTTGAAACTTCGTTTAATTAAATAAACTATCTAGCCCAATTGGTGGTTACGTTTAATAATGAGTTAATAGTCCGCTGTTACTTGCCTAAAAACTAACCCAATCTGTTGTCTAACCAGAAACCCACTTTCGCCATATTGTATAACCATACTGTAATTCTGGATTACAGTAGAAATGTTTGAAGAAGATTGATTACGAAAAAAATCAAAACTATTCAGCCGTTTTGAGTTTGAGACAAAACTAGCTTATTTACAATCTAACCATCAAACTAGCGGGATTTTCTGCTCCAACGGTTGAACCAAATGGCTCGAGAGAGAAATCTTTCAGGGAAAAAAAAACCACGGTTCCCGAGAAATTTCCGTTGCAGCACTTCCGCTTTGGTCACCGGTGAGCGTGATGTGTGAGCTATTAGCTTTGGTCGAGGACTGGAAATGTTAACACAGCACATCTATTGCATCTAATTTGAGGTCAACTGGTCTATTCAGGGATCACAATTCAAGGTTTGTAGCTGAAATGTAGTCCGAGATGCTGATCATCATCTCGGACTACATGTCAGCTTACAAAACCTTGAATTGATTCATTGAATACCTTTGATCTATTGGCAATTTTCAAAGGCTCTCAACACAATATTGAATCAGAGGAATATAATGGTCAATAATCTTACATTTGCTTCGAGCAGGCACAAAGATGGTCCTTGCTTCCTTGGTGAATAATCGATAATTTCTTACCACCAAAGAGCAAGAACACAAGCACTTCCTATATCCTAAATCATACATTATACAATATGTATAGTCTTTCACCTTACCTCAGGGAAGATGAAGCAAATGCATCTTGAGTTTGTCTTAGGCTGACCTTCATGTACAAACCCTGTAATGAAACAACCAATCAGAACGCTTCGAAGCTTAACCATATAAGAAACGGATCTTCGAATTACTAGAGCATGAAGGAACTCTGAAACCGGAGACCATTCACTAGCTCACTTGGGAAGTTGACATCAAAATGGTTTGATACCATTTAAAGGACATATCGTCCACCAGATGTTTCTGACAAATGAATGCACAAGATTTTTTTTTCCCAAAATCATCCTCCTGCTACTTTGCTAGACGAAAGAAAATACTAAATTTTACAAAGAGCGATACTCCAGGAAACATGGCTGGATGAATGGTAATTTTCCTAAGGATGATTTCCCTTGCCACTATGCCGGATGCGTGAGCAAATGGAGCATTAGGGAAGAAAGGTCTGGATGCTTACATTTGTTGTATGTATCGTTGCTCCAGTAGTCATACTGATATTTTGATCAGAAACTAGCTCAAAGTTCATTTTCTGCAGAAAGATCGCAAGGGCGACAATAGCTTCCAGCATAGCAAATTGGTCGCCAACACATTTGCGGGGTCCTCCACTAAATGGAATAAACCTGCGGGACACAAAAAGAGCATAAATGCCAGCAGGATAACAGAGGTTAAATTTTATCCTCCAAAGTTTTACATCGCATGTAACAACTGTGCCATGCTAGAAATCAAATAATAGATAATGAGGAAGTCAAGAAGAATTTACCTGAAATCTGTATTTGTTTCATTGGGCACTGGACCTTCTAGGTCAAATCTATCAGGCACAAACTCTTCTGATCTTTCCCAGACCTGGTAAAATACGTGTAACCCATGAAGACCAGTATCATCAAAGATAGAAAAGAACAGAAAGCAAGTGCAGATGTTAGAAATGCAAAAGTGACTGAAGTGAACACCGAATAAAACTGTTCAGTCATGAATTATTTTCATCTGAAATGAAAATAATCAAAGCTGTTCAGATGTTAGAGATGCAATAAAACTTCATCTGAAACCAATAAAACTTCTCTTTTTTTGATCTAAAGGGAAGCAATAAAACTGTTCAATCTTGAATTATTTTCATTTGAAATGAAACCGGCTTTTAGAATAATGAACACCAGTTGAATCATTGATCCGTCCCGTTTGATTTACAGATGAGGAAATTGATGTTGGCAATGACCTGAATTCCATAAGCTTCTTTTAGATATAAAGACTTTACTCTGTGAAGGCAGAACATAGACAATACCTTCGAGGAATGGTGAATATTATAAACTGAGATCATTATATCTTGACCAGGATTGACCTTATAACCTCCAGGAAGCACATCAGGGACCCGAGCTCGTCTTAATAAGACCTGAGAGATTAAGAAAAAAACCAGAATAATACATTAATTGCTCAATATATCTAAAGAAAAAGTGCTTTGTTGTGTTCTCCAGCAAAGCAAGATAATAGGAATGAATTGCAACCTACTGGTGGATGTGGATACAGACGCATTGACTCATTTATACAACGTGTCAAAAACTTGAGATCCTTGACGTCTTCATAGGCAGGGGACCGACCCCGCAAAACTCTATCAACCTCCTCTTGTGCTTTCTTCAATGAAGACGAATCCTGAAGGAAATATTCTTCCAACATCAAGCTTGACAGACATGACTCATGAGTATGTAGCAGATTCACAATGATAGCCACTGCCACTAAAAACTAGGTAAAGATATTATAAAGGAGAAGCCATGAAGGAAACATGGCATTTTTTTCACTGGGAGTAAGGACATAGAATCCCGTCAAAATCTTGGTCATCTTTCCTGTATACAATGCTCATATGGCATGATTGGTATTGGGCCTTCTACTAAAATTTCTCGAACCTGAAGAAAGACGAAACGTGCCTTTCCCAATGCAAGTATGCAACAAAAGGGAGAGCGTTGTTTCCATCAGATAAAATTACCCGTGTGTTGCATCCATAACATTCATTAATCAGTTGGAACGGAGGGTTTCTTGAGGAAAACTTTTTTCATGGGTAACTAAGAAGATGTTGAAGGCACTATAATGTGTTATCCACTCAAAATCATTCATAAAATAAGGCCAATCCAATGTAAACAGTAGCAAGCTGGCATAACCCCTATGTTTTCAATAAACAGAAGCTGCTATAATCATCTGTGCAAAGAGTGATCATGCCCCCAACTCATTGCCAAAAGAACCTCCCATTACCGAGTCATTATGACTAGAGAAGGTACATAACCATTCATTCAAATCAGTCCATACATACATGTTTTAAATCAACCTCAACAAAAAACAACTGTGCTTCCCTCAAACTGTCATGAGAGAGATGGCATACCTTGCTTAGAAGATACAATGTCCAAGTCAACACAGAGCCGGTGGTCTCGTGCCCAGCAACTAACATGGATAACAAGTCATCACGCAACTGCACACTAGAGACCTAATGCGGACACAGCATCCATCGTATTACCATGAGCCGCAAGACGACGACAAACATTGGTAACCAAAATCCGAATCCAAACATATCTGATTAGCCAATACGGAATGCTACATCTTGCAAAAGTGCATCAAGATCATATAGAGGGGAATCAAAGTTAACCGACCTCTTCGCGGCTAGCAAGCAGGAACCTTAGAATGCTGGGATCAGCTTCATTGACATACTCCTCCCCTTCAACCCTCTCCCCCTCACTCTCCACGATCTCTTTGCACTTAGCAATCAGCTCCTCCACCGTCTCCCTAATCAACATAACCGCTTTCTCAGCTTTCACTTGCCTAGGCACTATCTTACACAATGCCTCAATCTGCCACCAACACCAGCACCAAGAAACAAATTCACCAATCAAATAGCTAACAAACCAACCGAAAAATCCCTACGGAAAACAATGCACCACCTTCCAGTACGGCAGAAGATCAGTAGACCGGAGCTCTGCCTCCTTGAGAGCAGTGTAGACGGCGTCAATAACAGGACTATCTGTATTCAACGCGTCGAAGTTGTAGTTAAAAACAGACAGGCCGATCACATCAAGAGTCAACTGAGAGAACTTGGCCTCCATATTCACAGGTGCCCCGCTCAGCGCGTCGGCCCGGAGCTTCTCCACCATTCGCTCCGCGCACTTGGAGAACACGCGGTCCACCATCACCGACAGGTACTTCTTGTGCAACGACGGAACCACCGCTCTCCTCCTCGCCTACACCACAAAGTACCTCTCATTAAGCAGTTTTTTTCAATATAGAAAATATTTTCCGATAGTGTAGGTGGTTACGGTCCATAGGGAGCCCTCGGCGATGGCGAAGCCGGAGCCGAAGAGGAACTCGGAGACCTCGGCGACGAGGCCCTTGGCGTACTTAGTGCCGTAGTTGCGGAGGACGTGCTTGGCGATGGCGGGATCGCTGACGATGACGAAGTTGCGGGGGCCGGCGGCGAGGCGGTAGATCGGGCCGTACTGGTTCATCCACTTGAAGAGCGGGAGGAAGAGCGCCCCGCCGAGGAGGTCGGAGACGTCCTCGAGCTTCGCGCTCGCGACGGGGATGTTGGAGTCGTCTCGGCCGCCGGCGGTCAGGGATCGGGAGAGGGAGGTGAGCCAGTCCGGGCTCGCCCACGTGGTGATTTTCTTCTTCTGGTTGTTGTTCTTCTTTTGGGGTAATGAGGATTTAATTGTGGGACACGTGGCGGTTCGGGAGGGGCGGGGTTTCGGGTGTGAGCGGAGAGTGGGCGGGACGAAGGGGGAGAGTGCGAGCGACATGTCGTTTGGAGGGGGTGCGAGGGCGGGGAATACGGCGTCGTTTTTAGTGGTGTTCGGTGTTCTCCATGTGTTGAGTGAGTTATCGTTGGTTGTGAGTGGGGGAGTGAGAGGGGTGAGGACTAAGGGGAGTGTGTGTTGAATTGTTTGCTTGGCGGTTAGGAAGGCAGTTGAAGATAGCGCGTTAAACGACGCCGTTGTGTCGATGGGTTGAACCACCACGTGGGTTCTCCTTTGGAAAAAAAGAAACCACCACGTGAGCGAGCTCAATATACTTTTAAGGGTAAAATAGCCATAGTTTGAAAAAATTAATCAATCAAGATAATTTAATATTGGTTAGTTTTTAATATTTTTTTAATCAAGTAATTAGTTCTTAAACTAATTTTCGATTATTTTTCAGGCAAAATTTTTTTTAAATGACAAAAATACTCCTAACTTAATCCAAAATAAAAAATTACCATTTTGAATAAAAAAATCAAGACAAAGCGGAAGCGATGCTCATCTTTTGGATTTTTCCTAGGGTTCGTGAGACATTCGTCTCGCTTTACCCTTGAACCCAATACTCTTAACATTTAAATTAATTATGTTGGATTTTCTTAGGGTTTTGCAATGCTCATCTACCCATTTTCAAGTGTCAACCAATTAAGAAACCTATTAGTTATTTCTTGGAAGTCAAAATAGATTTTTTTATTTGCTATATTGCTTCTTTGTCGAGAAATTTATAGGTTTGCTAGTTTTGTTAGTAATTACAACATTTTTTCCTAATATTTAATAGATTGGCGAATTAAATAAAGTCTTGTTGTTAGTTCTTCAATATTGTCTCAATATATTACTCTCTCTTTTTTTGAAAAGTTGAAGTATTGTATTACTAGAGGAAAATGTATACACTTTCATCCTAGTTCACTCTATCACCAAGGGAATTTTTTCTCAAATAGAAAAAAAAACATACATATTTTTCCTAAATAAGCAAAAAGTTATACATATTCCCAAAATAGGTTGAAAGATTATTTAATATTAAAAAAATGAAGAAGGCGTCCTCACAAAATGGCGCCTCGACTAAAAATGCTATTATCTGTTCATTCATGTCGGAAAAATCTGGCAAAAAAAATATTGTAGTGGAGGCGGCCTAGTAGGTTGGCACCTCCAATTAAATAATAATTTTTAAAATAATTTTTTTAATAGTTGTCCATTTTGTATTCTTGAAATAGGAAGATTTCCATTAATAAATTTTAGCAAGTACACAATTTAACTTTAGATTAATCAACTACAAAAATTTGGAAAAATAAAATAAATTCAAAAAATAATAGCTTCGACTACTCGACTGAGTACACAACTTTTATGCTTCAACAAAATTTTGGACTTTTGTATAATAATTTATGCCTGGTTCATTGGTACATAATCAAATTTGCTATTAAAAAAAATCAAGTTGCAATAAATAAAAAATTAAATGCAATCCATCCATATCTGATTAAGATTATTATTCAAATAAACATAGAACTATGTTAAACCGAACATAGATTACTATCTTGAAATTTAATTTTTAAGATAACTTTTACAAAAGGGGGAAAGACTTACAAAAAGGGGAACTCTATTAGAGAAAGTCATTAAAAACTCAAAAAAAATATTAAAGGAGGTGCCCTAGTTGTTTGGCGCCTCCATTTGATTTTTTTAAAATAGTTATCCACTTAGCTTGTTTGTATTATTTTATACTATTGTAAATAAAAATGTAAGTATATTTTGATAAATTTAGATCAAAGTATTGGGATAAATTTAC
Source organism: Hypericum androsaemum (assembly GCA_963995505.1). Classification (NCBI taxonomy): domain Eukaryota; kingdom Viridiplantae; phylum Streptophyta; class Magnoliopsida; order Malpighiales; family Hypericaceae; genus Hypericum; species Hypericum androsaemum. The sequence goes on along the minus strand of OZ023184.1, from coordinate 3,073,156 downwards.
GAATTAAATCAAGTTTACCCATAATTTGCAACAAAACTAATTTCGATAAATTCGGACACTATTAATTGCTCGGGTGTCTCCTTATATGTATTTTTTTTCCGAGGTGTTCCCATTAGAGGCGCCAATTTGTTGGGGCGCCTCCTTCAGTATTTTTTAATATTAAATAATCTTTGAACCTATTTTAGGAATATGTATAACTTTTTGCCTATTTAGAAAAAATATGTATCTTTTTTCTCATTTCAGAAAAAATTCCATCACCAAGCGAATCAATATACAAAATAATATCCTGACAGGCCAAATCTTTCACAGAATTCGACCACCTTAACCATTCTTGGACTGAGAATATGATGGCATAAATGAGAAGCTCCTGGTTGCAACGCTCTTCCTGAAAAATCATTCGGTTCCGGAGAAGCCAAATGCTCCACATCGTTGCCGCATAGATAGCGTACCAAACCTTCCCGATCATGCCGCCTCCAACCAACCCATCTATAACGGTAAGAACAAACGTACCTCCTTACCACCAGACCATCTCAACCCACTCCTTCGGACAAAAAAATCCCAAATTTTCCTAGCAAAAGGGCAGCGCACAAAGAGATGGTTAACCGATTCATCAAACGTCCCACATAAAGGGCAAAGACAATCCCAAGCTTGAAGCATTCTTCGTTTGATCGGGTTATCTTTGGTCCGAAGCCAATTCTGGAGCATTATTCATAAGATACATTCCACCTTGTAAGGGATCTTTCCGGTCCAAACCCTTGCCAGAGACATTTGTCTCAAAGAAGGCTGAAAATGCCTCTCCGAATTCATATGGCAAAGAGATTTCACACTGAATCCGACACCCTGATAAATCTAACTAATACAGTCAGGGTATCTGGGCACAAGTTCAGCCTGGAGATTGGCTGGAGAAGCTGATAAACTTGGTCAGCCTTTCTCGAGAAGAAAGGTCGACGCCACTGCAAATTCCAAATCCAATTTGAACCATTCCATACCCCACATTCTCCTACTTTGCAAGATTATTGAGTAGACACAAGATAAAGGCCAGGAAACCGAACCATCAACGGCTCGTCACAAATCTAGTAATCCTGCCAAAAGGAAAAGAGAAGCCCATTCTCAATTTTTAACTGGAAAGCCGAGCAGAAATCATCACCCATGTCCATATTTTTAGCAACAATCTTGTAAATTCTCGCCCACGCTCCCTCGCCTTTGGCCAGTGGGATGGACATGGCAGTGGATGGAACAAAACCATGGATATACGCCACCACCTTAGCTCAAAGAGCCTCCCTATCACTGAAAAATTTGGAAACTCATTTGAGAAGAAGTACTTGATTCTTAATTATAAGGTTGTCTATTCCTATACCTCTCAAATTCTTAGGCGTGGCCACTCGTTCCCAACTAACCAGTGCAGACTTTGAGAGATCTGTGTTACCAGACTAAAAGAACTTCCTTAAATTAGCATCAATGCTTCCTTAACTTACTCTCTTTATTTTTCTTGTTGGAAGAAAAAAAATTTAATGTGAAAAAAAAAATCGATTGCATCGAAAATAGATGCAGGAGGTTATACAATAATATGATTTACAAGAAAATAAATAAAGCGACAGAATGTTGCTTCCGCTTTGTCTTTATTTTTTATTAAAATGATAATTTTTTATTTTGGATTGAGTTCGGGGTATTTTTGGCATTTTAAAAAATTTCTCGTCGAAAAAATGTCCGGATGTTAGTTTAGGGACTAATCACTTGATTAAAGAAATACTATGGACTAACTAATATTAAATTATCCTGATTCATTAGTTTCTTTAAACATCAGGACCTATGATTATTTTACCCCTTCTTTTAAAGAAAAAATAGTTGATTATTAATAAAGTCAGCTTATCTTTTTTTTTACCTCAAAACCACATAATATTTGGATAATCACTCAATAACTAATCCATATTCAAGCTGGATAAAATTTTTGAATTCTTCCAAAACTTTTTCTAAACGAATTTAACATTGTTATATTCCTATTTTGCTCAAACTAACAACCTCTTAAGTTAAAATAAAACATTTTTTAGTAGTTGATTTAAGTTATGGGTTAAAACTATGGTTTTAAAAAATGACCCGGACGTCGACCCTGGATTTCTCCTGTCCTCCGGGTCGACTGGTCTGACTGGACGAACCATCGGTCAGACCAAAGTCTTTCTTCTTATTATAGAAGAACTCAGATATGGGCTTTCGAAAACATAAGATAGAAAAGGCCCATGGCCCAAACAGTACATAAAATAAATACCAACATATAAACCAAGGACTACGGCCCACATAGTAAAAACAAGCTCTCTCTCACAATCCAAGTCAGTAAGCATCTTCAACAACTACACCTCTGCTTTCCATTCTCTTCTTCGACCAAATCCGCAACATCCGTCACCGCACCGCCATCGACCACCACCCAAGAGAAGCCATTGAAATTATCCACATAACACATCACCAGCAATCCTAAAAGTCTCCTTAACCCTCCACTCTCTCTCTGCAATTATTTTGTCTCTCCTCAAATTCTTTCACGTGAGGCGAGTGTGACCAGTGGTGGCTTGGAGAGGCTCGTAGGTGGACAGCGGTGGCTCGAATAGACTCGTGGTTGTCGGCAATTTGTGGGAGGGCGACCACTTCCTATTTTGCTTGTTTGTCGATTTGGGAGTTTAAAAAAAAAATCCTAAATTGACATTTTACCCCCAATTTCGGGCCTGTTGTCGAGTTTGCGGCGAGGGGAGACTATGGAAGGCCATGGAGGGCTTCTTGAGATTGTCGATGGTATTGGTTTCTTAATTTTAGGGGTGAAATTTTAGTTTTTGAAAATCCTTGCCCATTTTTTTAAGTTCCCGTACAAACCGCTCTCGACCGATCGAGACGGGGGTATGAATCGCCTGGTCTAACCGGATTTTGAGCGATTTATATGGCACCTGTTTCAAAGGCAAAAAATGACCCGATGTGGCTACCGATTCGCAGTCCAACCAGTCGAACCACCGGTCGGACTGCTTTTTTTAAAACCATGGTTAAAACAAACTTATCTCGGTTCAATTTGCGTATAACTAGATAAACTTGAAAATTGGACTAATTAAATTGGTTAAGATATTTGAAAAAAAAAAGAAGAAGAAGGGGTTCAAAATCAAATTCCTATCCAGAAAGCTGGTGATTTATTAACTGGTCGTCCAAGTAAACACGAGATCTTTTTTAAAAAAATTTAAAAAACACGAAATGTAAGATATATATTTCTAATATATTTACGAAAATAGTTTGGGTCGTTGGCTTTAAACTTTTGGTGGCCCATGAATGGACACCTAGTTTCGACTTTTCCAGGTCAAGGTTTTGGGAACCCAGCAAGTCAAAATCGCCGGCCCAGTCTGGTCAACGGTCAGAGTCTTGTTGAGTCCGAGGCTGATGGGCTTGACTGCAGTCTCCGGGCCTTTAATAGTCAACGCACACCCCCAGGGTCGTCGGACTCGGATGCTCCTCAACAGATGAGGACTTTTTGTTTGTCGGCAATCAAATTTATGGGGAAGCATTTGGGTTCTTAACGTTTAATAAAGAAAAATTAGAAAAACCAATTTTTAAAAGCCATCCCAAAAAGCTAACGTGGCGTTGAGGTCTAGTTCAAATAGTAAATAGTAACATACAAAATTAAATTTGAATTCGATTATCAATTGTCAATGTTGGAGGTATAAAAAGGTTAAAATATGATATAATCGAATAGCAAATCAATAAGCTATTTGGTTTCTTCACAGTGATAACGCTCCTTACCTTTGAAAATAACTGACAGTTTCTCTGATAAACATCTAATAGCTAATAGAAAATGAATAGAAATAAAAAATTATTACTATTTCATTTGAAATTTCTTTTAGAAATGGAATTCTAATTGGGAAAAATGGGTGCCATTTTGGAAATGATAAAAGTTCCAAATAATATATCTTTTCGTCTGCCTTTTTAAATAAATGGTCCGGTTTTATAGTTTTAAACCACATTATTCAAGTGAAAATCCACAATACCACAAAATATTAAGTATATTTTTCCCTAGAAAAATATAGGCGCTACATAAAAATACTTTTTGCTTCAATTTTACGTGATATCTCTCTCTATCCATGTACTATACTTCATTAAAAACAGCCATTTTGGAAATGATAAAAGTTCTAAATGGTAGATTTTTTCGTCTTACTTTTGTAATAAATGATCCTATTTTATGGGTTTTAAACCACATTATTCAAATGAGAATCCATAATACCATAAAGTACTAAAGTACATTTTTCCCTAGAAAAATATAGGCGCTACATAAAAATACTTTTTGCTTCAATTTTACTTGATCTCTCTCTATCCAAATACTTTACTTCATTAAAATCTTAACAATTTTTTACATCCACAAAAAAATAATAAATTATAACAACTTTCGAGACTCTAAGAAGTCTTTCTTCTTGGGCTCACAGTTGGATATGTATTCTAAAAAGTCAGCAAAATTGGTGTCCTCGTAACGCCTCGGGTTGGCCTCGTCGACGAGCCGCGGCCAAGGGCTCACCGTCTGCGTGAAGGAAAGGCTATGCAAAGAGGCCACCGAGATGCGAGGCTTCGCCTCATTCACTGTGACCCGATGCAACACGCTCTTGTACCTCCCGTTGCTAAACATCTGCACCAAGAATAAAGTCTTCAAACCTCACGAATAAAGTAGACATTATTTATAGAAAAATTATGTTATTTCAAAATATTAATATATTTAATACAAATAAATTTGTTTAATAGTTATATTTAAAATTATTTTTATTTAAATTGCGTAATTTTTATGTAAATTTTTAAATAATTTAAGTAATTCTCTACTATATAAGATCATAATTCGCACGAGATAAAATAGACTAGAAAAATTTTTTAGTTTTGACTTTTTCCGAATTATTTGTTCAATATGTAAAATTGTTGTCGGTTCAGGAGTCCCGAACTCTATATACGGAAGGACATGTTTACTGGTGAAATAATCTTGAGCACAATATTATTTGGCTCGATCCGTATTAAAATTTTTTATATTTTATACTAAAATTTTCAAAAAATTTCAATATTATTGAACATGACCTGACAATACTCGAAACCCACCTCCAGATGATCGCCAACATTGACGACAAAGGAATTGGGGATTGGTTCAACGGTGACCCAGTCGCCGCCGTGTTGAATTTGTAAGCCCTTGACCTGGTCTTGGAGGAGGAGGGTGAGGAAGCCGTAGTCCGAGTGAGGAGGCATCCCTAGGGTAAGGTCAGGCTCCGGGCATGGAGGATAGCAATTAACGACCATTAAATGGCTCCCATCTCCAAATTCCTTCATAATTTCGTCTTCTTCACTTGTCCTCGTTGATGTTCCTGATGATGATAAGCTCTCGAGCATGGCTTCCATTATCGTTAGGAAAAGGTTCTTGGTCTCACTCGCGTAGGTGCCCACCAGCTTCCTATTTATTATTGGCAGTGACATAGTTAAGATTAGTATATTATGGAAGAAAAACAAAAAATATATATTTTCCAATTATGAAAAAATTGTGAGATAACAAATTTACTAGAAAGAATTTTAAATTTATTTTTTGAAAAGAAAGAATTTTTATTATTGTAATAATGCTATTACGTATATGACGAGTTAAAATCTTGACACGGTAAAATCTATTTAAAAAAAATTACGACAGGTAAAAGTAGTACAAATAATTTTAAATTTATTCGAAGTAAAATGAAAAACAATCAGAAGATGATGCATTGAATTTAATACTCAAGTATATGCAATGTGACTATTAATATGTATACAACATTTAATGACATGGCATAAGTTATATGCAAGTTTTATATGAGTAGAAAATTTTATTTATATTATTGTCCATAAAAAACACCCCTAGATATCAAGATAATGTCAAAGGCTAATTAATTATATAATTAATACTAAATCTCAAACTAAGAAAATTGAATACGTTATTATTTAATTAATTACCTGAAGTCAATGGGGGACGAAGGCCAATGATGGACAGCGTCAAGTAATGGGTGACACATTAGCTTTAGAAAATCCCTCCAAGAGAAAACTTTGTCCTTGTTTTGGTTAAAGCTGGTCCCGTACCTCACCGGCGCCCGTAAATCGGACGACATGTAGTTCGACCTCTCCTCGTATGGAAGGTCAAAGAACCTCGTGGACACATCCACCATCCCCTCCACTATTTCGCTTGGAATTCCATGGTTAACCAACTGTATTTAAACACAGCCCAAAAGAATAAGTCATCAGTTGCTATACTTAACGGATGGTAGTACCACCCGACTCGAATCTGAATTGTGTGCTTTATACCTGAAAGAAGCCATAATGCTGACAAGCGTCAGCGAGAGACTCAAGAGCGTGGCGCCGGTTGGGACCGAGCAATTCAGCCAAATCAATGATGGGCAGCTTGATGAGGTTTCTCTTGGCCTCAAACGACCCAACCGTACAATCCGGCTTCGGTCGTTCCTGGACCGGCAAGATGTACCTGGTCGGAACCCTATTTACTCCCCTCTCGAAGAGCAGCTTCACACCCTGTTCCAACTGGAATTGGCTCTCCTCCTCCTCGCCACTAGTTTCCTGCTTCTTGGGCTTGATTGCCATTGAAGGACACATGGCACCAAGAAATTATATGGAGAATTAACTACGTTTACAATGAAACTAATAGTTAAATGGTTGAGGATGGAGAACAGAAAAGAAGGGAAAGTTGTGTGATTAGAACGAGGGAGATGGATTCGCTTTATATAGAGAGGGATGGGAGAGAGGGAGGAGGGGCCATATGGTTAGAATAATATGTAAGTGCCTATAAGGGTGATGAAAATGTCCTTTCTTTTGCTCCAAAAGTGAAACCGGATCCGGTTTTGAAAAGAAAAAAAATTCTAATGCACATAGATATCATTTTTCCCGGATATTTGTATGAGGCCGTTATTTTATCGTAACTAAAATATTTCATTTTAAGTAATTAAAAATGTAGCAGTGTTAAATACTTGTTATAAAAGTTTTGTTATATTTTAAAAATTCACCCAACTCGAACCTAAACTAGTTGAGTGGCTTCAGTTCATTATTAGTAAGACCGTTGACAATTAGTCAAGACAAGCCGACGGGAGTAGGGACAGCCAAAACTTTTTCTTTATCCTATTTTTTGTTTTTTGAAAGGTTAATTTTTATACCTAATTATTCTTTCTAGAGATTAAACTCTCACCTCCGTCAAATTATATTATATCTATGTCGTTAGGCCAAATATATGTTAATTTTTTTAATGAATTTAGAAATTATTTTTCTGACAAATGAATTTTATCAGAAATTTATTATCAAAGCCATTATAAACGAACTTATGACACACTCCAAACTAACTTTTTATCTTGATTATTAGCATATCTAATTTCTTTACGAGTTCCAACAATTTTGGTAGATATCTAATTATAATTAAACAACTCATAGAGCATTTTTTTTATCACACTGAATATGAGCATATAATAATTTGAAAATGGTTTTTTTCATTTTTAATCAACCAGAACTCAAATGTATTTGAAAATATTTTTTACTGAAGAAATAAATTACACATAATCTAGTTTGTCTTCTCACTTGGGTTTTACGTTTGAAGTTAAACACCTTTCGTTGGTCTGTCCCTCGTCATACACGCATGGTAGGCATATACAAACAGCTGACTTTTTGCTTCCTAAAATTTAAAATTAGAGTAGGAAGCCTTCGATCTTACATCTTGACCCACTGACTTTCTATTTATTTTTTTCAGGTCAACCATCACATATAATTGGGTTTCTCTGAAGTCTGATCGATTACAAGAACTTGTTTCTCCAAATTGGTTAGGAGTGAATTTAGTGGTAGTTAATCAAGTTTAAAATTTTTAAGGTACCTTAGTGGCAGTCTCCGGATTTATTATTATATTAAGAATTTTTTAGATAAAAGTAATCCAAATTTGTTTACATACTCATGTAACTATTCAAATCAATTTTACCTAGAATTATATGTCTGGTGTAACACTGAAATTCCTGTACTTATGAAAAAGAGTCAATTTTAGAAAATCATAAAATTGACATATCGAGCCTTATCTTATTTTCAGAGAAATATTGGAATTACAATATTGCTAGTTGCTAGTGCAATAGAATTGTTTATAAATGTGAAATATCTAATTACTTGTTAGGAATTGTCCCAGAATTCTAACTAAAAAAGAAATTTAATTCTTATTGTAAAATATTTTGGACTTGAGTTCTATAAATAGGAGGGTAGGGGGTTAGATGTTCTTTGCCTTGTTTATTTGGTCATAGTAGTATAGGCACCTATTTAGGTTTGAGGCGTAGCGTTCGCCTATAACAAATGTACCATGCATATCTGCACATAATATAATGATGATCGTCTCGATCCCGTGGACGTAAGTTTTTTGACCGAATCATGTAATATTGTATGTCATCTATCTTGTATCTCTCGTTACTATTTGTTATGGATGTTCTACACATCCATATTTACGCCTTCTGCTATCCTAACATTACTCATTGCTAACAAGATGACTCTCCTAGCTATCTTTTAAGATCTCAAATTTTGAAATCAAGATCTAAATGCTAGTCTTGCTAGATTGGGATTGTCTTTACTTAAGGTGTGGGATTCATCGTCTTCCTCGAAGGATCCAAAAGATGCGGTCAATTATTTCAATGGTTTACAGCTGTGTTGACTCCACAGAAAATGATTCCATTGAAAGAATTATTTCAAAACGTGCATTTAAGTGCATAGTTTATGTTGATTCCAATAGCGAACTATAGCCTAAACGTACTTGATAATTGATAGATCCAGGTGGATTTTTGAGGGCCTAATAGGCCATTATTCCAAGCCAACTTGGCAGTTGCGGGATCTAGCGTTGAATCGATGTAGGACTTTTTTTTGAGAAGGGAATCGATGTAGGACTACAGAGAGTAAAAACACACTCTTCGAATATATATATATATATATATATATATATATATATATATAACACCTCGTATTCATACAATATTACATTAACTAATTCAGATTCAAATCGGTTGGAATATTTGAAACGTGACAAAACTCTTATAATAAGTATTTAACTCTTTTTTATATAAGTAAATGTATATTACTCTTTGAAAAATCTCCAACCGAATATTTACAACCCTAATGAAATTAGATAGAACCTATCAAAGTAAAACATGCTCGATAAATACTATCTAATTCTCACGATAACGAGGAGACAATCCACAACCCTCGAATCATCCTGCAAGACCATCGCACGCCAAACAGGCAAACGCCACAAAGGAAGACCAAAAATTAACCGAACACTTAAACGAACTCCAATTAGGAAAAATCCGGAAAAGTCAAGGAGGGTCGAAAAATTCAAGCTCGGAATGCCCACAGGCCACCTCCTTAATTGTACGGAGGATAAAGAGGGCATCTTCCTCCCAAGAAAAACCCACAACGATAGCAAGTCGCCACGCCTCGGCCGAAAGAGCTTCACGAAGAGCATCCTCATTTGAATCCAAATTCGCCAACATCGAAGGTAGGCAAAGCTGCAACTTTACTAGTCAGCTTCCTAACACGACTGCTAGAACGAATCAGAGTCAAAGTGATACACTTTGACCTTCTTGACCCAGACAATAGTGGACACCGGCGGAGAAATCGTCAAGCCAGAAACGGGGCGGAGCACCGAGGCAAAGGCCGGAGCATCCACAGAGGCAAGGAACTTCTCCGCTCAGTCAACATCCGCACCAACAGCGGGCACCACGAGGTTGCACATAACATCACGGAACTTCACCAGTTCCGCACCAGCATCAAGACCATCCTGCAAAGAGAATTCTAAAGCAGCAACGGAAGCAGGTTGATTCAACGTCCCCGGCACGTTATAATAATTATTGGGATACCACCTGATAATAATTAATTTAGAAGTTATTGTTGTCCAACCTATGCAATGCAGAGAATAACTATTTTTACTATATTTGTTCGATTAAAAAAATTCACAAATAATGAATCCTTTAATGCTCCCACAAAATACATATTAGAATTTTCATATGTAACTCAAAATCTTCAGGTATTATTTTTATGTCATGGCACGTTGGCAAGTCAAAGTCCGTGAAAACTTTGACCCGATGAACTTCGTTTGACAGACATCTTGAGATAATCATATCATTAATTACGAATATGGTGAATTTATTTATTATCTATCCATGAAATTATAAGTTGGATAATAAAATTCTATGATACAAAATCCATATATACTCATAATTTTTTTAAGCTGGGAGTAGTCATAAAGGGGCAGGTCTTTATTCTCCCATCTAAAATTTCTTGAATATAAAATTTTTTTTAGGGATAATTCTTGAACATAAATTGGAGTGTCAAGAAATATGATGTCCTTTTGCCGATAAATAATACCTGTAGGCCAGCAAGCTCCACAAGGTCAACCAATAGAAGCATCAATCCCAGCGAAAATGACAATTTACAATATTGGTATTATTAAAAGACTGTGTGTGGTTAGGAAGGTGATGACTAATGCATGCCAAGCTGGGTCCAAATGTTTTCTCCTTCCCCTTCATTTGAAATATTAACTGAGTTTTGTCCTTTGCTCCCAATTCGTTGCATGGGTTCCTTCCACGTCCGCTTCACAATCTTGTATTTTTTCAAATTTATATCTGTATACTTACTCGTCGACTACTCCAAGTTCAACCTTTAAAAGATAACAAAATTTTCTTTACTTTGCTTTGCTCTCTTCTCAAAAACTTGAACTCGATACTTGTTTAAGTTATAATAACTTTCTCAATAGTTGATCTGAGTGTTTACTAATTCACAATATTTGTATGTTTGGTGTACGTTTTGCACCTTATTATATTTGTTTCCCTAGTTCGTACCTTATAATGGTCGACCTTGTCTTGGGTGAGATAGAATATCCAATATTACCAACTATTTGGGTCGTTTTTATGCTAGCAAGTTGGGTAAAAAAAGTGTATAATATAAGCGTGGCCGGGTCACAAGATATATATGGAATTAGCAGTCTCATAGGTTCCCGTGGTACACCGAAACCTACTTAGAGACATCCAATATTTTATAATCCGTTCACGAAATATTAAGTTTTGCGCCTAAGATATTGATTCCTATTCGTCTTTACGAGCTAATATTATTCGAATTAGTTGGTGTTGATTCCTATTGGCGATGATAAGGAGCCTGGACGGGAGACTATTTGTATAACCAAGCTTTTTTTCAGAAATCAATATGCATTTATACAATACATATATATATATTATATATAATAAAAATCCAAAAATTGGATTTTACAATTAGCTACGGCGAATTTAACCGTAAACCAAATCGCAAACTCTTAATTGAGATATAGTAAGATATTAATTAATAATTAAACTTACTTATCCAAAAAAAATTAGACTTAAATTTCTCCATATCAAAATATTTAATAATTACATGGTTGTTGAACAGAGTTGGTGCAAAGAGAAAAGATGGAAAGGTTTCTGATACAATTATGTAGAGAATCTAGGTTGTTGTTTAGTGTAAGAGTGGTGGACTTGAAGTGTAGAAAATTTAGCTACCTATTATCATAAGGTTTAGGGTTGGATATAGAGATTCTAACATCGTACAAGAACGGATTGATCTTTTATCCATTGTTGTGCTCTCACGTCCCCATTTCAACACACGTTGAAGTCAAAGTATGTGCAAACTTCGACAAAATGGTTCTCGTTTGAAGGGACGTGTTCAGAATCATACATTGCTTAGTGCAAGAGTGGTGGAATTCTTTGTAAGTGTGAAAAATCTCATGCCTGTTATCTTAAGGTTTTGGGTTGGATATATAAATTATAACATTTTTATTTCCATGTAAAAGAAAATTTTAAAAATGAACAGGTTACATTAGTCCAATATTTGATTGGATTGTTTCATTTTTTTATTTTATGGATCGTCCTTTTAATTATATTTTATGGATAAACGGATTTGACAACTTGAAAGTATAAGTAAAGAGAGAAGTCGAAAAACTAACTCTCATTATGTCTAAAAAACACATATATATACAAGAAGTTAACTAAGTAAATCCTAGTTTTCCTAATTACATGGACCGACTAATTATTATTTTTTTGAAAGGTAATTTTTTTACACCATGCATTGTCAGGGTTTGAATCTTAGGTATCTTAGATATTTGCAACATCTTGTATCGTTAAGTTACAAGCTCTTTGACACATGGACCGACTAATTAGGAGTCCTGATTACAAACATATACCATATATAAATGAGACCTAAATAGGCCCAATACTCTTTCTCAAGTCGAAATATAGTGATCGCGAATGCCCATTTTTCTAAGAAGAAAATCAAATTGATGACCTTAATGAGAATGCCGGCCAACTGGAAGTTGGTGCGAATATGATACAAGAACAAGCGCATAGGCTGGTGGTGGGACACAACAAGATCACGGAATAGCATGGTCAACCAATTCAGTTCACAAGTAGCGGCAACCATAGACCGTCCGATACTCGGCCTTCGCAGAGGAGCAACTTTTTTGTCAAAATTACGAAATTCATTTTTAATCCCAAAAAATCTTAATAGTGAAAAATATTTTTTGGATTTTTTTTTTGGCGAAACAAAGTCTACGAGTCAAGTAAACTCGGGTCCTACAATAGCGAAGTTGCCGGAGTCAAAAGCGAAGAATGATGGACATAAAATTTTCACCTTCTGTTCTTGGACTTTTCCACAGGTGTATTAAAGTCTGCTAAAAATTTATAATGGTCCCTGCAAATATGATTTATTGTATTACCATAATAGTTTGAATATTTACTGGGAGAAATTTATCTTTCATACCCCACTCAATTAGATTAGTCAGTGTAGTGAACCAGATATCAAGTGATATAAATATAAAAATATAATAGTTAGAGTTTTATCAAATGACAAATTTCTAGTGTATCTTACAAAGTTACTTTTTCTTTGTTGGTTTATTAAAATGTTTATGTGCAAATATTGTCATTTGTTATTATTAGATTATTTTTATGGAGCGACGTGTAACCGAAACTTGCCATTCATTCCATTCTATATCATGTTTGTGAATAATTTTACTAGTCCAATGCTACTAAGACATTAAGTAATCAAGATCTTTTATTTTATATTGAATCAAACTTGTAAAAGATTGTAGTTCCACTCTTGTGTAACTCCTTTCTTTCATGTTTGATTTTTTGATGTAATTATTTTTATTAATACAACCTCTACTTATAAAAAAATGTTATTATTAGATCCTGTGCATCCAATTATATATTAAGGTCCAAGTTTGAATTCATTCGGTCCAAAATAGGAAAAGAGGTTGAACCCATCACAGAAAATTCAATGCATGAACAGAGTAAAATTCACCCGTTGACCTAACTCTGTTTCTTCAAATAAAAGTTATAGGTAGCAGCTGCCAGAAAATTGTTAGTTATTAGTTGCCAAGCAGACATAAAATTAAATGCCTTAACTGACCAATAATTATAAATTATTGCATTGCTAGATGTCAATTTTTCCTATCCCAAAATATACGAGGCCTCAACTGTTGTCCCGTTGACTCTTTTTAGTGGGAAGTATACAGTACGTCATGTACTTCCAAGTGCAAACAACTCACCATTGACTTATTATATGTTGTTTCTTGCCAAGACACTATATAGTAAATCCAAGGAATTGTTTTCCATATACATTGTATGGGAAATTATTTGGCAGAAAAAATTAAAATCCCAATTGTCAACGCCCACATGGAATGACTTGTCACTCCCATCTACCAAGTCTTTTCTGGTGGTTCAAAGCAATTTTTTTAAAAGTGGACGAGAGATGAATTGGATTACTCTCCGTTTTTTTATTCGACCAATTATTTTCTCTTGATCTTTCCTCTGAAAGGTCATTTTCTTTCAACTTGATAAATTAAAACTTCGAGGGAGCGGATAAACGGAAAATCGTGGGACAGATATTAGGCCTCTCCTTTTTTAATAGAAGATAAGACGCACAATAAAACAAATACAGATTTTAAATTTTTTTTGGGGTGAGAAATACAGATTTTAAATAGACATCGAGTATCAGATATTTCTCGGGGCCCCGCTGGCAATAAGAGGTCGTAAAAGCCCAATTAAAATGGTCCGCTTCTCCTTTAAACTTGATGTTGGTACTTGTTGGGACTACCGAGAATCAATGTCGAAACGGCCCAATACTAAAAGTCGGCCCAACATTTCCAAATGAAAATTTTGCAACCGTCTTAAAAATTTGTTTGGAGTTCTTGAGTGCGAATTTAAGTAATTTAACAGTGTTAACAAATTTATTCAATTTTTTTAATATTTAAATATTTTATCTGGCTTGAATCTCGATACGTCGATTCTTTTAAAAATCCGATCAATACAGCTAAAAATAACGTGATTGCGTCAGTACCCAAATGAAGCTAAAGGTTGGTAAGACTTGGAGCTTTAGAGACATTTCCCAATACCTTTCCGTGGTCGATTTTTTTAGCTGTTATGTAATAGTTGTACCCTACTGAGAATTTTTGGAAATTACACATAGATAGTGCTTATCAAAGGATTGCTATGATATGTTTTATCTAGTATTTTAAGAACTGTATTATAGTAATATAATTCGGTTGGATTTTGAATGCAAAATTAATGCATTTGGCCCAAAGTGAAAAGCCCAAGTGGTATGACAAAAAGTGGAAATGGAAATAGCATTATCACATTGGAAATAACAAGAAAAATTTTCTAGTTTATAAGGAGATGCTTCTTGTTAGCTAGGAAATGCATTGACCATCTGGAAAGCCAACTCGGACCATTACGAAGATGGTACGCACCATCCGAGCACGTGCGCATTGGACCCTTTGAGGCGCACTTGGCACGACCTCCTACTCTCATTTGCAATCATCCTATGTAGATGCACTCATACGACTTTTTTCTATTAGGTTTTACCGCTGCTCAGGACTTTGACAAGGCTAACTAGTCACGAGGAATCCCTAGCGTTAGCAACGAGGGAGCAGATTACAAGTAGTTTCTATGTGAGCATTTGTGATCTGTACCGTATCCATATCAGCAACGTTCTTCACAAAACAATATGCGATTCTAGCAGCTGAACAAAATCTTATGGAAAAGTAAATGATCAAAAGAACAACAAACAAAGTATAAGATATATTTTTAATCCTTTGATGTACAAGGCAAAAGAGGGTCAACACTAGGATGAGATTCCCTGCGTTGACCCATTACAGATGACAAAATCCAATACAGAAATCCACCAAAGAAGAAGCTGAAGAACCAAGCATTGTTATACACAACCACTAAGGACCCAGGAATTGTGCTCAAAATCCCAACCTTGTGCAAGAAACCTGGAACCACCTGCAATATCCCAGCAGCCAGAGCCACCATTGCAGGGACATTGTAGCCCCCAGAGTAATAGTACTTCCCCTCGGGACTCAGCGTGTACAGGTCGCGGACGTCGAGATTGGCCCTCTTGATGAGGTAGTAATCTGCCAGGATGATCCCTCCGATCGGGCCTAACAGCGCAGAGTACCCGACTAGCCAAGTGTACACGAAGCTCTCGCTCGACCTGAGGAGCCTCCAGGGCTGGAATGCGATTCCTAGGAGCGCGGTTACGAGGGCTCCTCGTTGGAATGTGAACTTGGAGGGGCTGAGATTGACCAGTGCATTGGCTGGTGCAACCACATTGGCGGCTATGTTGGTTGTGAGGGTAGCTAGGCTTATTCCGAGTATCGCCAGCGCCATGGTCGCAGGCCCTCCAATCCGCGACAGGAGCTGGATCGGACTCGATATCACTTGCCCGAAAATCACCTCTGTCGACGAGGTAACAGCCAGCCCGACAAATGTGAATGCTCCCATGAAAACAGGGAGCCCTGCCTGGCCAATGATTTGGTCCCTCTGGCTCCTCGCATACCTGAGTAACTTTTGAAATTTCATTTATCATAAACCCGAGTCATACTTATAAAGCGACCATACTCAACGTACCTGGTGAAATCAGGTATGTTGAGTGCAAGAGTGGCCCAAAAGCTTATATTCGCCGTGAGGGAAGGGAAGAAAAGTGCCCAAAATTCTGAGGCGGAAAGCCTGGCGGGTTCGGACAGCATGTGTTCGAACCCGCCAGCTTTCACGTAAGCCCAAGTGAGCAGACACGAAGTGAGGACGATCAGTACAGGAGCCGAGTACTTCTCGAGCTCCCTGATCCCTTTCATCCCTCTCCTTACGATAGCCAACTGGGCTCCCCAGAAAGCAATAAAGCATGCAAACTCCAAAGGCGAAGTCCCGAGCCAGGGAAGCACCGTTGACCATGAGGATTCTTTGACGAGCTTCGGCAACAGGACGAAGATCGCCTCGCCCCCGATCCACGTCTCGATCCCGTACCACCCGCACCCGACCAGGGCGCGGAGCAGGGTCGGGACGTGGGCCCCGCGGATCCCGAACGAGGACCTCGCGAGGACGGGGAAGGAGATCCCGTACTTGGTCCCCGCGTGTCCAGTTAGGACCAACGGGACCAAGAGGATGATATTGGCCACGACAACGGTCGATATCCCTTGCCACCACGACATCCCGAGGTCAACGAGGCTGCCGGCGAGGTAGTAGGTGGGTACACCTACGACCAGGCCGATCCACAGGCTGGCCATCTCCCAGCCTGTGAAGGTGCGTTGACTTGGGGATGTCGGGTTCAAGTCGTCGTTGGTCAGTGTCGGGTCGTGGTCTGACTGGTCGGACTTGGTGACCATCGTGGTGCATGTTCTGGTGGAAATAATGGATGCCAAGTTGGATGATATTGGAAATGGTGTTTGAGTTGGTGTTAGGAGGATGGTTCTTGGAGGACTTGGAGTGGATTGGGGGAAGGCTACCTTTGGGTGGTGGTGGTGGAGGTGGAGGTTCAGACATTTGGATACCATGTGTAAGTTTGTTCTTGACCTGGGAAAAAGATTCAGGTAGGGCTTAGGAATTTTTGTTTCTGAGGTGGAGAATCTGTTGTCTATCTTTTGGAAAGAAAGCAATTGGAGATGTGTTTCTCTGTGTGTGTGGCTTGGAGTTTGTCCAAGTCTTGCAAGTTCCCTTTCTTTTTCGTCATTAAACGACATCGTGTGCTGTTTCTTTTTATCATCTGATAAATTTTTTATCGGGGAATATGAATGGTTGATTTTGGCTTTCTCGACTAGATTCTTCAATGGAATAGATTTTTTTTTAATGATGGGGACTCGCAAAAAATAAATACAAATACATCTTCCACAACATCATATATGCAACCCAGCCTCCTAACCAGGAGTCTATATGAATTCTCATCGTGACGGTTGCTCCTACTAACTAACACAGAATCCCCTCTTTCGAGGTTGCGGACGACGGTCTCATTAAATTCCTATCTCTGTAAAATCCGCTGGGAAGCAAAATCTTCAATGCATGCTTAGATAGTGTGTCTGCTACACGGTTATCCTCGCGCTAGATGTGTTAGATGTCAATTTTCCATCCTCTAGCAAGTTACTCCCGCGCCCTCGATATCAGTGTCGTCAATGGGTGAACTTGGTCAGCATCGCGTCCCACGCAGAGGATGGCTAATGACGAATTCACCTCCACCTGGACCCTCCGGAACTCCCTCTCCCAAGTCAGCTCAAACCCGAAGATCAAAGCCTAGAGCTCCGCAGCCAATGAGGTACAACTCTTAATGCCGTTGGCAAAATTGCATACCCAAAAGTCGCCTGAATCGCGGATAACACCTCCAGCACTGGCAGGTCCCAAGTTGCCCATCAAAGCTCCATCTATGTTGAGCATGATGAAGTCTCTGCGGGATGCTGACAGGATATTAGGATCTAGCGACGTGGGAATAATGGAGTAATCTGGTCCGTCATGACATAATCAAACTTTTGTGCCCGTGAGATGATATTTGGGTTGGGGGGGAAGGGAAGCAGGGTCACTCCGCCATCGCCATAACCACCAACAAGTTATCATAAAGGTCATCGACCATGGCGGATTAACCGTGGAGGCAATGGTGGCTGAGATATTGGCCCAGAGCCACCTGCAGGGGTTTGTCTCCATGAAGAAGTCCCGTGGAGGCCGTGGAAGGAGGGGCGCCCACACCGCCCTAGAGAACTTGCAATCACAAGACATATACATGAGAGACTCAGATTCAATACCACACATTGGACATGTATCGTCCCTCTGTGAAGTACCCCCGTGCATGCTCCGTATTTTTCATCCACCTACCATAACAAAAAAGCAAAGTAAATAAATGTATGCACTTACGGACTCGCAAGGCCCATATCCGGCTCCATAGCGAGTCTACTAGTGGCATCTTCTCTTCCGTGCACAATTCTCTAATAGATTTTATATCTAGACTAAGGTTCTTCACATATATATACATATGTATATTGCATATTTCTTTTTGTTTCATCTTCATAGAGATATTTTTTTAATGTTAGGTTGAAAATTTATTCCGAAAAAATTGATTGTGAAAATGTGATGTGGTTGAGTTATGAGTTTTAAGGTATGAGTTTTAAGGAGGTCATATTAACAATAATAGTGACCTCTAAACCCATCAAGACAATTTGAGTTTTTAGTGGGTGGGGTAAGTATTTTGAGAAAATTATGCTCAGATCCCTGTGGTTTGGTCTTCATGCTTCTCGGGTTCCTGCATTTCTAAAATTCATGCTGACATCTCCCATATTTGGTTTTAGAAATTCTTGAGTCCTGGATGACGTCAGCACTCATATTTCTATTTTTGTCATGTGAAATGACCGATATATCCATACACAAAAAGACAAAAAATTCTCTCTTCTCCCTTCCCTCTCCCCTCTCCATTCATGTTTCCATCTTCTCCTTCAAAATAATTCCAGAAATCTAAAAAAAAAATTAAACCCAAATCCAGAAAGATGGAGCTGAACCCATAGAAATCAAAACAGATCTGACAAAGAAGACTAAGTCAAAAAGGGGTTCCAAAAGATGGAGCTATTACCGATTGATTAAAGGAACCCCCACCAATTACCGATTGCAATTTTTTTGGCTTTGATCGGAGCGATAGGGGTTTCAAAAAGGGGTTCCAATTTATGACACGTCGGGGCCGTTCCAATTTTCGCTTTCCTCTGGCTCGACGTTTGGCTTTTCTGATGTTGGGTCTCGCCACCGCCGTCGTTCCATTAATTATTTTGACCGATGTTGAGTGTTCTGGGTCTTCGTCTCCTTTTGGTGAAGATGGATTTCACTGCTACTGATTTTAATAAGTTAGTTTTTCTTCAGTAATAATTTCTTCCAATTTTGATCTCTACTTGGACCGGATGACGGGACCTCGATGGACCACGAGCTCCTCGCCGTTGGCATCGGTGTTAGCAAAACAAGAGATCTGGGTTTTACAAGAGCGGACAACGGCGTGACCACGAACTCCTCGTCGGGGCGACCACCGTTTTTCGTTCGGACCCGAGGGATGGTTATTATTAGTTTTTGGGCAATTAGTTTTATGGGTTTAATTTGTTATTTTTGATGTTGTATTTTTAGTGATTGGTTCTTGATGTTATAAGATTGAAGGTTGAAGATGGTGATGGTGTTAAAAGATTGAAGATGATAGTTTTTCTTTTTGTAAGGGTATATCCGTCATTTCCTAGACAAAAAATCTAAAAAAGATCGATAACATCAGCGAGGGACTCGAGAGTTTTTAAAATTAAACGAAGGGGACGTCATCATGAATTTTAGAAATGTACGGACCCGAGAAAAAAAGAGACCAAATTACAAAGATCTGAACGTAATTTTTCCTAGTATTTTTTATGTCCGTTTTCGAGTGACCAGGTGTGGTAGAAGTATTTTGGTAAATTCTAAGTGGCATGTGTTAACTCTGAAAATGGTTTTAGGGATTAAAGGAATTTAATTTTCGGAAACCTAGGGACTGGTTTAGTCAGAAGTGTATTTTGTAGTATGTTATGTCATAGTTTTAAAAAACGATGTCCGACCGTTCAGTAGAGCGGATCATTTTTGGGGCAAAAACGGCGTGCGGTCGAACCGCCCATTTTCCAGTCTGACCGGGCGGTTTTTACCTTCTGGTCACCCGGAAAAATCCGGTCGGACCGAAACTTTTTGATATTAAGGGCAAAATCGGGAGGAAATTGGCCCAAAGATTACCCCTTTTTCTCAAAATTGGACCAAAGGTCCAAAACCCCATGGCCGACGACGACGCCCTGATTTCCCCAATTCAAAACCAATTTCCCCGATGATGGTGTTCCTCGCATCCTCTGCTTCTTCACCTTCATCCATGGAAGTCGGCCTCAACCACTGATAAGTAAGCTTGGGTTCTTAGTTTCGGCCTCGACCAGGAGTTTGGAAATTTGATGATTTTTGTTTGTTTGTTTGTTTTCCTTCCTTGTGTGTCGGGTAGCGGAGAGATGCAATGTGAAGGAAACAAGTGATTTTGATGGCTCACTTTTGGCTTTGGAGAGAGGGGTGAGCGAGCAAAGGAAGAGGGGATGGACTTGGAGGATGAGAGAGAGGGAAGTCGTGAGTGGTTTTTAGATTTTTGTTGGGCATGAGTGGTTTTAAATTTTTTTATGGGCATGAGTGGTTTTGAGATTTTCAATGTTTTAGCTTTTTGGAAGCCGTGAATCTATAGAAGTATCTTTACCATTTTTTAGTATTTTTAACTATTTACTACTAAATGTAATAAAAATTATTTATTTTTATTTAAAAAAGTTTGGTTTGACCAGTGGTCCGACCGGATGACCCAGAGGACATGCCAAATCCGGCTCTTACCAAAATCAGTATTTTAAAACTATCGTTAAACCCTAGGGATATGGGAGTATTTTCAATTTGGGGAAAAAACTCAGAGGTCCCTATGTTTTAAGATAATGTATTGAAAGGTCCTGTACTTAGTAAATTAGTCCCTGAGTTTTGAAAAGTCGAACTAGTTAGTCCATCTGGCCAATTTATTTAACAGATTAATTAAATTATAACATGAGATTACCAAAATACCCTTACCCTAATTACCCCACCAAAATCAACGCCCAACAAAAACTACTAACGAACTTGGATAATCATAACCAAAAAATCAACGCAAGACAAGAACATCTTAGACGTTAACATAAAATTGAACACGATAAGTAAATAAATAAAAAATATCCATGTTCCATAAAATTGATACCTCTCAGTGTCGACTTGTCCATTGACGACTTCTTCGATTTGTCTCATCTTTTTGCTATCACTAGTTGATTAGGGTTTTTTTTTCTTAAAAGAGGAGTTCTTTTGGGTTTAGGGTTGTATAATAATTTAGGTTATTTTTGTCGTTTCATTAACCTGAAAAAGAAAATTTTCGACTTGAGATTTTTGACTGTGGGTTGGGGTAATTAGTAAAGATATTTTAGTAATCTCATGTTATAATTTAATTAAATTTGTTAAATAAATTGGTCAAAGGGATTAGCTAGTTCAATTTCTCAAAACTCAAGGACTAGCTAGTTCGATTTTTCAAAACTCAGGGACTAATTTACTAAGGACAGGACATTTCAGTACATTATCTTAAAACATAGGGACCTTTGAGTTTTTTCCCCTTTCAATTTTTATTTGTCAAAATTATTTTGTAATCATGCAATCACTAGGTTGACTAATCTAATTTCAAATCGAGTGAAACATTTGAATAGAAGCAAAGTTATTCTAACAAGTACTTAACACTATTTAGTTTTCAATTACTCAAAAATTCTTATTAAGCTAAAATAATTTTTTTTGTCAATTCATCTATTTAATATCTCATAAATTACAGTGCCAAATTGCAGACCTTTTCTCTTTTTAGATAAAAGGCTGAAGGGCATTTTTATCAAAATAATAGAGTCAACCAAAAATGACAATCCTAATAATTAATTTTGAAATATTCATTATTCTGAGATTTTGAAATTTCAAAAGTTATAAATAATACAATAGGCCAAACTAAATAGACTTCAGAATATTGTACTTCTTTTATTTTCTGTATTAACTGCCAATTAAAGTTGATTATAGTTCGTGTCATTTGTTCTAATGTATTGAATAAATGGGTAGGAAAAGGAAATCTATTTAATTAGCAAGTAGCTGTAAATCAGGATATTCCAATCAAGGGTTTTGTTTATAGAAAGGAAGATTCATACGAGAGATACTTACTTGGACTTCCTTAATAATTGGATCGTGAGCTAAGTGACAGATCACCAATGATGGGAACCTAATTAGTTGTTTAATCCTTCACTAATTTGACGAAGTAATCGAGCTTTAACCGCCCAGCTCAACCTTGTTAATTTTTAGGGTTTTTTTCCTTCTATTTTTTATGATTTGATTTTAAAAATGGTATAAATCTCGTTTTTAAAAGATGATCATCTGGTACTCTAGGAAGATGGTGTAGTGTATAAGTGCAGAGAGCTTTGAAAAATAGGTTACGACAATACTCGACTCCGGAGATCAAAATAAATTAATCTTTTGGGCTTGAGTAGGCTTTAGGCTTTGGGATTGATTGGCTTTAGAGTTTTGGGCATTGCTAAGCCCAGGATCAGTGGAGTAGCCACGTGTATTTAAGTGGAGTAATAGTCCAATTTAACATTACAAATTAATTCAAAACATCTTTAATATTCTACAACATGATCACACTGTTTTACAAATATCTTCCCCATTGCTTTTTTTTAATACAAAATATCTTTTCTTTCTGAATAAAAAACTATTTATTGCACCGATAACTTAAAAAATAAAAATTTACTGCAATACAAGCCAAATCAGTCAACTACTCGCGGCGGATGAGATGAATACTACGAGAATAGATTACCCATACATCATGGGGGACCTATTTAAGTAATGTATGCTTTATTTGTTGATCTCAAAATTTTCTTAAATCCATCTAAATCTTTTATTCTTGAATTCACTATATATATTTTACGACTCTTATACCATGGGAAAAAAATTCCAACCAGAAAAAGCTAAACCATTGTACAATTTCCCCCCTCCCCCTCTTCCGTTTTTCCCCTATTCTTTAACATAGAACCAAATCTGAATTACCATATACTTATTCTACTCAAACAAATTTCGGTACTATCGACAAGTACATAGATCAATTGCTGAGATAGTTATTCTAACTTAATCATGTCTTGAGTTAAAGTCATTGGAAACATAACAGTGTTATGGAAAGATTTATCACTTTTCAAAAATTTCGTACTGTTCGAACTTGAATTAGTTGTCTAGTGAATTGAAACAATATTTAAAAAATCACAAAAGAAATGACCCAATTTCGCGAGACGAGAACGGATTTAGCAACTGGGGAAGGTTTCACCAGATCAGCAAATGCAGTTCGGCTTATTGACTTTGGGAATGTCCCAGGCCTTAGCACTTAGCAGTACATAGTATAGCCCAACCTAGCCAAACGGTACTGATTTTTTTATTGCAAGTTGTACCCAATTGCCACAATATACATGGACCAGTCTACTTCCGTCCTTCTCTTACCTATTTTTTTAACCAACTCATAACCGAATATTTATTAAACTAATCAATAAATATTTGAACTGGTTAGATCAAAAGATCTCCTTATCAAAAAAAATTTTCTTGTATTCTCGGATTTGGAACTTGCAAATTCTGATTAAGATAATTAAGATAGTAACCCTGGGTGGATTGCGCGTGTTTATTGCGTGGTCTTTCCATCCTTTTTGTATACCTATAAACAATGTTCTTAAAACCGACCCGAAAGGCGATCCGAAATCTTTAAATTTTTTGGTTCACTTGGTCCGACCGGTCAAGTCACCTGTCAGACCGGTACTTATATTTTTATATCAATATTATAAAATATGGTTTAATAAATTTAATTTAGCATAAAAATAATAAAATATTAAATAAGTTCAAATATTTAGCAACTTTGTTATACAATTTATCTAAACAAAGTCTTCGAACATCTATTTAATAAGTAGAAAAGTAAAAGAAGATGATTATACATATTTTTTGTTTGACATATTAATCCAATTCGTTTGACATAGTTAATATATTATCGAGAATTGTTAAAAAATTAAGTTTGTTATGATCAAAAAGTGATGTACACGCTCCGAGCTTGGAAATATATGTTTTGTTTCTAAATTAAATTCGATAAAATAGAAAAAATAAATATTAATTTTTCTGATCCGGGCGAACTGGGCCACCCGAAAGTACCTGACCGAATGGTTCGGCCAAATTTTGACCGGTTGAACTACTTGCTAAGTTTTAGGCAAAACTCGACCCGAATTTGCATCCGGATAGTGGTCCGACCGTAATTTTTAAAACATTGCCTATAAATATTACCGAGATCATTATAGTTCTACCTTTTTAAAAAAAGAATAAAATATTTTTCGGTTGATGGTTGGTGTTCCTTTCGTCTTTTTTATGATTTCAACGTTATCGATGAATTTTATGAATGCAATTAAATGCACCATGCGTTTTCTATCTGTCAGGACAAGTCAGGCTGCTGAAAGAATATTGCATTAATTGCTTGCAGTTGATCAATAGTACTACTTTTTACGATTTATTGAATGGTTCATCTGGGCAGAAAGCTGATGAGACAAACTTAGTTTAATAACCAATTGAAGAAGATTAAAATCTCAACAAAGTCACACATACGGATAGATATAAAACGAACACGGATAGAGCATCCGCTACTCGATTACGCTCGGTGAGTTTTAATAAAATGTCGGAAGCAATGTGAAGGGCGTGGACGCTAAACTAAACAGAAAGCGTTGATCCGATTCATGAGCAACAAAGTAACTTTCGGTATAAAGGCGACATTAGTTCAACCTCCACACGAAAAATATGGATCTCTCTCTCTCTCCCCCCGTCTGTTCGGCCTCACGAATCAAGTGAAGCAATCGCGTACATGGGCACATGAGAAAATATTAATAACATCAACATCATGAGACCGATCATGCACATGTCAGCAAATAATTCGGTTTCGAGGCCCCCCTCATAATCTTCTATAACTAACAAGAAAACCCGAATTATTTAGAACCACCGGCCCGTAAAATCAAAGAAACTATACGGCCAATTAAGTTGAACATAAAGATATTAGTGTACGATACTCAATCATATATAGGTGGACCTGCCTACAATGTATTGGAAACACCCTACATTAAATTATAGAGTGATTGATCACCTACATCAAGAGAGCCAAGTGCCCATCAATCTCCATCCACTCTACCTAATTGTTTGCCTGCGTTAACCTGGTTAAATCGTAAAGATCTGAAAGTGCTCGGACGCTAAATATCAGAGATAAAACAATATAGGTTGGAAATCAATGCAATTACATCGTGTTATTAAACTAACGAAAAGAGGTTGCATCTTTATGCAAACGGCCCATGTGGGGAAGTGGACCCAAAGAAAAGCAAGCAATAAAACGGACTCCACAAAGACTGGCTTTTTGGAGTTTTTATTAATTAAATTGACATGTACACCTTGCAAATATCAATATTTATATTGTGCATTATTATTGGGCTCTTTACAAGAGAAAAATTTCTCCTTGTATTTTATGTGACCCCAAAAAAAGATATCTAAAAAAACCTGAAAGATAAAAGGCTAAAAACCCGGAATAGCCTAGGCCACCCTCTCTTGTCTTTTGTACCTTGGACGTCCCAACCGAAGAAATAAAAATAAATGATAGTACCACCCCCCAAGTTTTCCAATTTTCTTCGGTTAAGGACAGCGACCCAAGAGAATTGAAGAAAAAAATCACAAAAGGACCCTAAAAAGAGGGGTGGAAAAGTAAATTAAAATTTGTGCAGGAAATTTGACGGGCTTAAGTTGGAATGTGGACATACTATACTTACTTCCATGTGTTAGAAAAGTTGGGGCAGTGAACTGTAATTTTCCCTTCCTTTTTTAATTTCTTTCAAGACCCAAAAGGCGCCCGGTGAGGTATTCCTTTCCTTCTCCTTGAATTAGAAGTAGGAGGCGGTGGAGGAGGAGGAGGAGGCGGCGTAGGCGGGTATATGTCTTGTTGTGTGCCTTCACGCAATTCTTCAACCTCTCTTGTAAACCTCGCATCCCCATTTGTCTTGATTCCCACAAGCTGAAAACAAGAAAAATATCCTAACATTCGTAATTTTGACCAAACAATTAACGTCATAACAATAAAAACATATTTTGACACTAAATCATACTTTCTCAAATCAGATAGTTGGTGATTTGGAATGAAAAATAAAATGATTAATGTATCTGTTATGTTTATCTCGAATCTGAATTGATTAATCCACTAATGTTTGCGATTTCGACCAAACATCTAATGTCATAACAATAAAATCGGGTTTTGACACTATTTGAGATCTTACTTTCTCGGATCAGATATCAGATGATTTCCAACAGAAAATTAATGGCATTGGGGTAATTGTTACCTTGCAACCAAGAGAACAGAAGCGGAAAGGGTCCAGGAGGCTCCGGCCGCAAGTCTCGCAAGAATGGGCGGTGCCCTTGGCGGCGGACTTGGGTTGACGCCGCTCGTTGAGAAACAACACTCTCGCGCTGTTGATCACATAGGTCTGGACCCCACTTATGTCCAATACCTTCTGTATCTCCGACACCCTCACTACGTCGTGATACGAAGATCTCCTAATCTACAACAATCAAACTCATCGCGAATAAGAATGTTTCCGGGTTTCGGGTTGTAACGATCCCGAATAATGTGGCATACCTGGATGACCTGGTGGTCCTTGTGGCGAGAGGAGCGGCAGTAGAAGCAGAATGCGGCGCCCTGGCAGTCGAGGCAGAACATGTTGCATTCGCTTCGGGCGGCGGCCCCGTGCATCCGGCAGGCCGCGAAGAACGCAGTGGTCAGAAGCGACTCCAGCCACCGCGGTGGCGGATCCTCTACACCCGGCATTGTCTCTCTCTCCTAAGAAAACGGCGATTCCACCACTGATTAGTTTATAAATAACACACCCCCCTTATAAACCCATAAAACAAGAAAACCAAGAAGGGAATTAGATTTGGGTTATACCATTATTTAGGCATTTCAAGACAATGTTAGCTTATTTCTTTTTTTTATTCTTTTTATTTGAAAAATACCAATGGTAAGATTCTTTCTCTACTCTCTTTGGAGTCACCGGAAGAAAAATGTGTAGAGAGGAGAGAGGGAGAATATTGAAAGACTTGGGCTTTGAAACTAGGAAGAAAACAACACCAAAAGAGAAGGGGAGAGAAAATTGAAGGGACTGTTTGGATATAAAAAACATTAAAAGTGTGTATATCTATTGAATTTATTTGGTTCAAAGAATTATCTTTTTATTAAAATAAAGAATTAATTATTTCGTAGAGCAAAAAAGGTAGATTTCAAATATGAGCCTTTTTATCCCACCCAAAAGAATTTGAGCCTTTTTAAGGAAAAAAATAGCCTTTCGGGGAAAAAAGAGAAAGTGGGTGGAAATATATAAGGAAGAGAGAAAGTTTTTAAAATTATTATATTTTTTAAAATAAAAAATACATGGATGGGAAAAATACATATTTACCCTTTATCTTTAATAAAAAACATTACTGTTTGATTATTAAATATGATATAAAAGTCATTAAAAATAATATCCTAAATAATATATTTACAAATCAATTTTTTATCGTCTTGCTATTTTCTTTCCATTCAAACTCTTCAACTACTAATAGAGTTGGTAAAGTGATAAGAGATTTTGATTCACCTAAGAAGTTCTTGAATTCAAATGAAAAAAAATATTATCAGAAAATTATCAGTAAAATAGGTATAGTACTTTCAAAAAAAATGAACTCAACTTTCCCCTTCTTCCACCCCAATTTTCCGTCGTCCTACTTTTCAATAAATGAAGGACGTTACATATGAATTTTTTTTCCATTATTGTCAATCTCTATTGCATTTTTCGTCCATTTTTTTATTCTGATTCGTAAACACGAATGCCAAACGGACCTTTAGGAAAATGGAAATGGACGGCTGAGATTGGGTTTGGGTGGGGTGGGAGGGGACAGGGATGGGTGGTTTTGGCGCTTACGCTTCTTCTCTTTGGGGTTCTCTCCTTTTGCGTCTCTCCATACGTAAGCAGTCGTCGGGTCCACACTTGGGTCTTTATTTTTTTTGGTGGAAATGGTGAGTGCAGCGTACTCTTTCATTCATTAAACGTAAAAGTACAAGGCAGAATAACAGCCAAGTCCTCAACAAGGAGGGGAATACAACTCTCCGGGAGTAGTCTAGCACATGGTGACCCCTATGGAGTTCGAGAGCAAGGTTAGACAGTCTATCTGTAATCCTATTACGCTCCTGTTTGCAATGACCAACCTCTTCACACTTGGGTCTTTATTTGATGTTCGGATCGCACACCAGATTTTCCGCCACGTGTCACATGGTGGTGTCGTGGCGTTATCCTGGTGCCTCCAGTTCGTCAGGGAGCCCACCTCACTTTGGACTGCTCATTTGTGGTGTACTTAAAAAATTTTCAAATAGAAATGCAAAAATAAATATAAGTACATGAGTGATAATACCTACACATAATCTGGTCTCCTAATGAGAGGACCATATAACTCCTCATTTTACAGTCTACGATTACTACTGCTTTAGTAGTGAGGTCCACTCTTTCAAAATTGCGGCCGACAATCTCAGTAAAATTCTTTTGCAGTAAAAACCCAGTGAGAAAATCTGCAAGAGGGAAAGAGCACCTCGGCAAGGTCTGAGTGACCCGCCTTGATGTTGATAATGTGAAATCTGATCCCTGTAAATCATCACTGGCCGCACGAGTACAACGAGGGAGGCTAACTCCCCGCATATCATCTAAACACTCCTTAAAATAAGAGTCAACAGGTACATCAAAGATAACATGATCATACAACAACTCCAAACCAAGCTTGGAGAGAGCGTCTGCCACTCGATTTCCCTCGTGCTAGATGTGCTAATGTGTGGCCTTGATCATCGTATCGTCACATGCAGAGAATGGGTAGTGACGAGTTCACCTCTACTTGGACCTTCCAAAACCCCCTCTCCTAAGTCAACTCGAGCCCTAGGATCAAGGCTCAGAGCTTTGCAACAAAGGAAGTACATCTCACAATGCTCCTTGCGAAGCCGGATATCTAAAAATAACCTGAGTCGCAGATAATACCACCAACACCGGCAGATTCCAGGTTTCTCATCGAAGCTCCATATGTGTTGAGCTTGACAAAATTCTCTCCCCGGGCATTGCTATGATACTAAGATCTCGCATCGGGAGGGAGTGGAGTGGAGTAATCCGGTCTATAAGGACACGAGCATACTCATGTGCTAGTGAGATGATAAGGGAAGGGGGTGCCCCGAGGTGGTACTAGGCCGAAAGGCGGCATCACCCCGCCATCTCCAGAGCCATCAGCAAGTTGTTACAAAGGCCGTCGACCACAACAGGCCATCCTTGGAAGGGGCAGAGGTTGATATGTTGGTCCAGAGCTACATGTGGAGGTCAGTCTCCGTATAGAAGTCTCGTGGGGGTCGTGGAAGGAGGAATGCCCACACCGCCCTAGAGAACCTGCAATCACGAGACATATTCATCAGAGACTCAGAATGTATACCACACCCCGGGCACAAAACGTCCTCTATGAAGTCCCTCTGTACTCGCTCGGCATTACTCATCAACCTGACATAAAAATAACCTGGCTAATAAACGAATGCGCTCAAGAACTCAAAGCGCCCATATCTGGCCACTAACATCCCTGCCATACTTGCCAATTAGGACACGGGCCTAGAGGGGGTCCTGAGCCTTGAGGAATCTTTATGGCAGCTTGACAAAGGATGCCAAATTGACTTGCTGCATAGGCCAGAGTGCAAGACCACCCACCTTTTTAGGGAGGCCATTGGTCGCCCAACTGATAAGATGCATGCACTGCCTGTCTTTCTGGGTACCTCAGATGAAATCCTAAGTACAACGATATATGTTCGTACATACACCAATGGGTAGCAAATCAGTCTGCATTGCATGGGATGGAGGACAAGACTAATCAGGCGAGCGTCAGCCGACCCGCTCTACTCAAAGATCTTACCTTCCATCCAGCCATCTTGCCTTGAAGCCTCTCGAGGACAAACTGGTAGTTATGTCTGCAACCTCGTTTCAGGGCTATCGGGGCGCTAAAGTACTGACCCAAATCTGTGGTCAAGGGAATACCCATCACGTCACTAAATGACTAGCTAGCTCTGGACTGACATTCTGGGAGATCATAAACTTAGATTTGGGCAGGCTAACTTGTTGCCCCGAGCAGTCGCAAAAGGTCGCTAGGATGTCCTGTATCACTATCGCTTAGTTTACGTAGTGTGAAATTGGATGAAATTTTTCCACGTACTATCTGAAATTAAAAAATTTTGAAAAATAATTTATTAATTAATTCAGATTTGAATAAATTATAATATTCATATAGTGCTAAATTTTTTGAGTCCTCAGTAGTTAAAAATTGTGATCAGTTAAATAAACTAAATTAACTTTTTTACCATTTTTGATATAGAATTAGTTATTGGTGAGATGAAATATATGTTACCACCAATCACTTTAGATCTTACCATCAAAAAAATTACCTTTAGATCTATTAAATACACTTAAGTTAAAAAGTTTTGTGATGAGAATTTCTGAATTTAACCTAAATTAATTAATTTGATTAATGTTTACAAATCAAGTAATTTCAAAAAAATATAATTTCGGTGCAGTTTTTTCCAAAATAAATAGTGAATTCCTTGCCTTCATTGCTGGCATATAACGAATTCCTAACTTAATTTGTCTTGATTTACCTTTCAAAAAAAATTGTCTTGATTTACTTATCAAATAAAATTTGTCTTGATTTCGTTTTTGTAGATTTTGACAACCTAATAAAGACGGTGATCATTATACATGGAACATTTATAAAACAATAACATACCCTTAACCGATCTTTGCTTAATTAATTAGATACGGCAATATATTTTCTCTATTAATTAAATAACAAGTGTATCATCTCTCCTTTACTTCTTTCCCGATTTAGGAGAAAGGCACAAACTAAATATTACACTCATTAATCATCCATTTAATTAAAGATCCAATTCTAATTCAACTCTTATAAAATATTGCAACAAAAATTAATTTACCACCTTGGTTTTTTTTTCGTTGGAGTCCAATGTAATGAGGACATTCCTCTAAGGCGCCAAAGTTATTTAAACAATATCGGTTTAGAAAATTTGGTTCCGAAAATAATTAAATTGTATATTTTATAAGTGTGAAATTTATTAACTCCAGAAATTGAGAGTACGCCAGTCCTTCCAATTACTTGAGAAAAGAAATGAAGCATAATGCAATTAAAGATTTGAAAGGCCTTTGGATTGCAGAAAAGGCCATTTTCCCGGGAAGAAAGCTAAAGAGTGGGTAAAGACGACGACGTTAAACAGATGCGGATCATTGGGCGAGTGAATCCAAAGCTTTATTTTTTTTGGTGAATGTTTGTATCATTATCGAACCCTTTTTTCGGGAGTCATTTTTTTAATGTAACTTAATGCATTAGTAAAATGTGAATCCAATATTTTTTTAACTAGATCAAAAAATTTTAACGCTTGAACTGACTCCTAAATGTGATACGAATCTCGCCAACAATGCGACGAGACCCGACCACATAGCGTTAAAATCTCAGACGATTCTAGCACTTTATAGGCCCTAGGATTCAAATCAAAGTGTATATTCAATGGTGATGAGGAAAGTAAGGTAAAACACGAGCGCACTCCAATAGTATCCTGTGGAGTGTGAAGTGCTTGTTACTGTCATACGGACCAAATTCAACTAGATATAAATATATATGTTTGAACTTTATGAGAAGGGAAAGTTGTGGCACATCATTACCCTAAAAAGTATTCTCATACTAGGCAATGTCAAAGTATAGTTCGTCATCTTAATTAATTTCTTTGTTGAGCTTTGCAATTATATCTTTTTGGTAAAGTAAATGTATTATTTAACTCCATAAAAATGTACATATTACTCTTAGTTTTTAGAGGGTGCTACTAGATAAAGAACAAAAATAACCAAGGTACATGTGGAGGTAGCCAAAAGTTAAAAGAGATTAATTAGAGTTATTCGGGACGGTGAGATACTTGGTTTTTCTTATTGGATTCAATGGATCAGCCTATCTCAATAGAATTCACTATCTAAAATTTTTCTCCAACTTTTCCATCAAATCACTCTTCTTCCACGGGAGCCCACCGGCCACATCCTCCTTCCGACGACGGAGAAAATTATGCACTCGTTTTCTTTGCGTTCTTTGCTTAAATATTATTAATATCAATAAAATTTTACCTATAAAAAAATATTAGATTCAAAATTTGCCAACGAAAAAATATCATTGTGAGGATTATTCTTAAATATGGCTGATAATATTATCTTTTAATACCAGAAGTTCACTACATAAATAAAAGTAGTAGAACAAGAAAACATCTTTGATAACTTATGCACCGAGACATCCTGATCTTACCTAATCATGTTGGTGAATTTTCTCGGATATTATCGATTTATTTTCTCAAATGTTCTCATTGCGACATGGTGCTTCCTGTGACCTTTCTCTAAGTGCTCTGGACAGCAAGATAAATAATATGTTATAAAAATATTCAATTGGGTGAACGACCTTAGTGTATGATCCAAGACACGACGACATGGGAACATGGACCAATAATCCATATTTTCTCCCAAGTTTCGGCTTTGAAATTGGATAGACCAATCTGTTGGCAAAATAAATGGATAGACCAATCATAACCTTTCAAAAAAAACTTTCCAAAAACTATTTTTTTTCGCTTGATTCCGCAACATAGATGTATATTAGTTTATACCAACTAGCCCTTAAAAACTAACCGCAAGAAAATTGTTCTAATTTGACATAAAAATTGCATGATTCGACAGTAAAATCTTGTCACACCCAATATTTGATCTCTATTCACTTCAAACCTAATTCTCACTATTTTCTTAGAGTAAGTGCTCATTGGTAAGTTAAGTACTTGTTTAAAAAAACTTTTCATGTGGTTGAAAGATTAATTAGTCCCATGGATGTCCTGAAAACAAAATAGTATAACAAAAAAAGAAAATTTTATTATATCATCCGTGCACCACATAATACGCCTCCTCACATGCACATTATTAAGTGCGACCTGATCATCTTTACTCATTTCTTTTTTGGAAAACTTAATTATGAACTTCTTGTTCAGTCTCAATCACCATATTGATTGGAAAAGCAAGAACCTGAAAGGCAAAGTATGAGAGTGATTTGGCCGTCAATTAGCCACCATCTTAATTTCGGTGAGTGATAGGTATCCTCCACAGAAAATACTGAAAAATGGTTATGATCTAGGAAAAAAATAAGACCCATTGGTTTAAAATTTTAATTTTGTATTTTTATATATAAGAAAACCCAGTTAAATAAAACTAAAAGATTCTTAAAAATCTAAAATGTATAATAAAATTTTTGATCCTTTACCTCTCAAGTATATCTATGGAAATCCTTAAAAATATAAATATTTTTGTACTCTTAAAAGTTGGAAATATAATAACAAATTCAAAAAAATATAAACTAAAAATATTATTAAAAGTTAAAGTTTCTGAAAGCTTCAAAAAATTTAAATTGCACCATTGTTTTAAATTATTTTTATGTTTCATCTTTCTTTAAATATTAAAAATATATAATTTTTTTTGCTGTTGTCTTCAGACTTCAAGACACCTGAGTATTAACCAGAATGTGTCAGCTAATAGAATCTCGAATTCTGACAAACTTGTCACCTCCCTTTTGTTATTTCTCCCGGCTCTCTTATATAGATTCTCATTGCCTTGTACGCTTAATTTTGGCACTAATTTGTACGTACGTCTTATCGCAACCAAAGCCGGCAGAATGTGACAGACCTTTTGGTGTTCATTGCCATTAATTTTATCTTCATTTATCTATCACTCACACATTATCATCGCATGATCTTTCGTCTCATGACATACAAAAGAAGTACATATACATATATAAATTTCGGCTCCATAGTTTTGTACGAAGATTCTAACTTTTTTTTTTCCGTTTAAATACACACAAGTTTTGGCTCCCTTGGAATTGCCATCGAGATTCCATATCGTGTTCAAATCCACATTTCTCGTTGTCATCGAATGTAGTCAACGTGAACAAGGAGTAGGTTCCAATCTGACGTTGATAATTAATAAAATGGCGAGTGTTTATATACTGGCAAAGGTTCATTAATCCTCTTTAATTTTGAGATAAACCCTAACTGCCATGGAGAGAAGGGCCCTCACATTTGGGACTTCTGTTCTCTGCGTCATTCTATTTCATGCAGGTCTCGCCTTTGGTGCAGGAACCCCAGATGGGTCTGAAGAATGGGGATACGTAGAAGTCCGACCTAGTATGCCTAAAATCTCTCCTTTTTCCTAAGTTATTTTTATTCCACTCTTTATCATTTGAATCGATTTGAACTTTGAACGACGAATGTCTTTTATTTTCTCATTGACAAATACTCTGAAAATCGTATTGTTTTCGATTAAAAAATTAGTCGTCATAATAAAACTTTCCAAATTTTGTATCGCAGAGGCCCATTTATTTTGGTGGCATTACAAGAGCCCGAACAGAGTAGAGGATCCATCGAGCCCGTGGCCCATAGTTCTGTGGTTGCAGGGAGGCCCAGTACGTAATCTGATTATTTTTCCACATTTTTAATTATTTTTTCATGTACTTCAAAATTCCTAAATCTTCCCACAGGTTAAACTCCCGAAATAACATAATTTAACACTAAATTTTCAGGGTGGTTCCGGCGTTGGATTTGGCAACTTCGGAGAAATAGGACCAATCGACACAAATTTGGAACCCCGGAATTTAACGTGGCTCCGGAAAGCGGATCTTCTCTTTGTGGTACCAACTCGAATTCGAGACATTCGTTGGTATTATCTAATATGTTTGTTAATAATCAATTCATTAGTAAAATATCAATTGGGGGTGTAGGATAGCCCAGTGGCAACAGGTTTTAGCTACGTGGAGGACGAGGACTTGGTGGTGAAAACAGACGAAGAGGCAGCCACCGATTTGACCACCTTATTGAAAGTGCTTTTCAATGGAAACGAGGCTCTCCAGAGAAGCCCTCTGTTCATTTTTTCCGAGTCGTACGGCGGCAAATTCGCAGTCACGTTAGGTCTGTCGGCTCTGGAGGCCATTGGAAAAGGCGACTTGAAGCTTCAACTAGGAGGTAACGTATATAATTATAAGCTGTTCTTCAATGTCCAAGCTAACTAATTCAACGGTGGAAAGAAGCCCGAGCTTTTGGCCACAAAGCAAAAACGGAGGGGCCGGACACATCGGATGCGAAATCCCGTACGGAGGATAGGATTATAGCAGAATATTTGTTTTCAATGTGGAATGAGGATGACTCGTATTTCTTAAAAATTGATTGACGCAAAATTATAGAAAAAAATAATTATGAAGTTTAGGAGATTTGTGCTAAAATATTAACTATCTAGTAGCATATATTATTCACAGGTTACATATAGCCAGTGTAAAATCTCCCAATATAACATAACATGATATGTGGTTATAATGCTACCTTTCAGGAGTTGCTTTGGGAGATGCCTGGATTTCACCGGAAGATTTTGTGGTATTTGACCCTTTATTATTAAAACCGATATCATTTAGTATCCCGACATCTAGTGAGAGTCTGATATATTTGAAATTAAATTGCTTGCAGTTCTCATGGGGACCTCTCCTGAAGGACGTCTCACGACTCAACGACGACTACTTAGCCACCTCAACAAGGTCCTAAAAATCGAGCTTCGATCATTCACCCCGGAAGATCTATCAACCATTTGGATAACTTTAACACCGAAAGTTAAAATAAATATTTAACTTAATCTTTTATTAACGACAGATTAGCCAAAAAAATTAAGGAGCAATTAGCCCAAAACAGAACTGCTGATGCCACAGATACATGGGCTCAGCTTGAGGGTGTTATTTTGGACGGCAGCAACAATGTGGTATGTTAATTTCCAAAAATAATTCAATTAATTTTTTTATAAACTTTTATACCGGAAGACTTTCTTGTGCACATAGTTAAGTGTTACGTAATTTCATAAATTATATTTTTATCGCATCCGTCCGCCAAATGAATTATATCTTCTGTGTCGCAGGATTTCTACAACTTCATGTTGGACTCTGACAATGGAGACGTTCTTGGAAGCAAAATAGTTTCTAGTGATAGGTACACCAACTATATAAGAAGCAGAAAATCATTTTCCCCAAGTGGTAGTATACACAGCGGAGGAGACCTCGATACCTTGATGAATGGTCCTATCAAGAAAAAGCTGCAGATCATACCGGAAAACATAACGTAAGTAAAATATCGGCTAATCCTTATTCGAGATATTTATTTACGATTTAATTTGTCAATGTATAACACAGATGGGGAGGGCAAGGTTCGTTGGTTTTTCCGGCTATGACGGGTGACTTTATGAGGCCAAGAATCAAAGAGGTAGAACAAGAATTTATGATATAGAATGTTAATTAATTATATTAGTCAAATAAATCTCCGATTAAGACACCTTGGATTTTTCAGGTGGACGAGCTTCTAGCCAAAGGTGTCAATGTCACCATATACAATGGACAGGTAATATACTTTATGAGACAACGAGAAATATTTATCTTTTCTGGCGTAACATTAATTAAGATCATATAACAATATTTAAAAGCAAGTTGTACTTTGCATTTTGTTTAGGATAATCAATAGAAGCTATATATAATTTCTGAGTAATTAATATAATAGGGTACATCAAGGTGCATTCATATATTTATATATCCAACAATTAGTGGGAATGTATATTATTGAGGCCAAACTCAATGTGCAAAAGGGTGAATTGAGATTTTTTTTTACTTTTAGCTATTTGGATTCTAATATTATCGAACCTAATGCCTTCTCTAATAGTTTTTTTCCTATTAATAAAATTTGAACTGAAAATCTCCTAAAAAGTAATGTTTTTAAAATCGACCCGGAAGGTGACCCGAAATTTTCAAAATTTTTGGTTCGCCCTGTCGGACTGGTCGGCCACCAGTCCGACCAGAACTTCTATTTTATATTAATATTATTATATTAAGTTTAATAAATTTAATCTTACTATAATAGTGTAAACATCTTTTTTTGGTCCGACAACGTAGAAATGCTAAAACTACTCTTTCAATTAAACCTTTCAATGCCAAAACCGATTCTGGCCATCACTCAAGCTGCTAGGAGGCTTCGTCAGCAGCCTTCGCTTGACCGGAGGGGTTGACCGTTTCTGAGGTCACCCCTCCGGCCCGAAGGTTCGATTGCAATCGAACTCTTCCCTTTTGTTGTTCATGCTTCTCTTTAGTGTTTTATGTTTATTTGTGTGCTTTGTTATGTTTGTGTTTACTGTTTTGTTAGTTGTTGTTGTTCTCAGTCCTTGTTGTGGTTGTGTGGATCGACTCTGTTTTGATCTTCCTACCATAATTTTTGTGATTACTGGAACATATTCATTTAATCGACAAACTACTTGGTGTGCCTTGGACTTTTCAATCCTAAATAGGCTCTTTTCTCCGGGTTTTACAACCCATTGGAGACCTTGTCCTAGCCGCATTGTGTGTGCTTTGCTACGGACTCTGTTAGTCGATATTGTGTTCGGCAGGTTACTGGTTTGCCGCATCTTGGCAGGCACCACTTCTTGTATAGAGGTGAATTCGGCTTCAGGAGCTGATGCCTGGTCCAAGACGAGGAGCCGCTTGTTCTTCCAGCTTCGTCCTTTATTTGTGTTTTATGTGAGAGTATCTTTTATTGTAATCGAGCTTTTAAGCTTCTTCTTGTATCTTATCTAATGCAATGGCTTCTAAGCCTACCCCTTCAAAAAAATTAAACCTCCTAATCACTAATTCATCCACCTTAACGAAGGGCAATTCTCGCGTCGCGACTCCTTCAACTTCCACAAGCAATTGAAATCGAAGCAATTTCCCAATCTAGGTTATCTCCCATAAACCCTAATCTCTAATTCATCAAAAACTCGCTACTCCGAAAGATAGATAGAGAGGGGTATAACGAGAATTAAATGGTCGTAGGTTTTGACGAGGGGCACCGGAGACAGGCCCTTAACTCCTGGCCAAAGCTGTTCGGGACTTGCCCGGTTGTTGGCTTCCCATATTCTCTCTTCTTCTTCCTCTTCCTTTTTTTTTTCTCTCTTACGATTTTTTTCTTTTTTTAATTTCTTTGAAAGTTTAATATAGCGCGAGGAGAAATAACTAATAAGAAGTTTAGGAGGATGGGTTTTTTATATTGCACGGTTATGCCCCAAAAAACTAATAATTGACCCCAAAAAAACTATTAATTTTGAATTTCTAAACAAGGACTCCGTAATTAACTTCTTCTCTTTTTAATCTAGATATTTTAATACTTGATTAAAAATACAAACTATCAAATTTCTGTTCCAAGGGCCATAAACCTCTATTAAAAAAAATCCTTCAAAAAACTAAACCTCCAAAGAATATAAAAAAGAGATGTACCAATGATGTTTTTCTATTCATAATATTTGAACTTTTAATAAATTCATAAATTTTATTTATGAATAATTATTTTAATAATATTTTTTTATTTGTAAGAATTATAAGTCGAGATCTAAAAAATCTAAATTCTTTATTAATGAGGATTGATATCTTGCAATTCTCTGTTATGTTAGATGAAGTACTGATACCATCTAAATTCATGAATTTCTACGGTAATCTCAGTGTTGGGTAGATCATCTTATCTCACTGATACCATCTTTCCGACCTCGCCGCCATAGCCATCGTCTTGGTCTGTGGCATGGTGTGGTGTACGCGATACTAAAGCTGTCCAATTGGAAAAGGCGTCGATGAGCACGAGAGAGACACCGACGACGCCAAACCCAAAAAAAAAGAGGTTCTTTGTATTATAGTATAAGACTCGGACAACCGAAACCCCAAACTCTGGACCGCGGACGATCGAGATTCCTAGATCCCCGACCCGGGACCATCGAGACTTGGGACCACCGAGACTCCGGACCACTGAGACCCCCGACTCCCAGACCATGAACCCTTGCCCCAAACCACCAGACCACGGACCTCGAACCCCCGCACCATCGGATTTCCCGACCCCGGACTAGGACACTGAACCCCCGGTCCAGACCTTGGACCACTGGACCCCCGATCCCAGACCCTGACCCCGGACCCGGACCCGAACCAGCAACCTCGGACCTTCGGACCCTGGACCCCGTTATATTTTTATTTTTATAACTTAAAAAAGAAAATCAATGAATGATATATTTTGCGAATTTTAAAACAGAACGTCGCTCGCATCGCGTGTACGTATTTGCTAGTTTAGCATTAAAAAAAGATAAAATACTAAATAAGTTCACATATTTAGCAACTTTGTTATACAATTTATCCAAACAAAGTCTTGAAACATGAATTAAACAAGTCTAGAAGTACAAAAAGATGATTATGTAAGTTTTCTTGTTCGACATATTATTCTAATTCGTTTAACTTAGTTGACATATTATCGAGAATTGTTAAAAAAATAAGTTTGTTGTGATCCAAAAGTGATGTATACGCTCCGAACGTGGAAGTTGAGGTTTTGTTTCTAAATTAAATCTGATAAAATAGAAAAAATAAACAAAAATTTTATGATCTGGGCAAACTGGATCACCCAGAAGTACTTGACCGGGTAGTCCGACCGAATTTTAGCCGGTCTGACTACTTGCTGGGTTTTATATAAAAAAATGACCTAGGTTTGGTCCCGGGTAGCGGTGCCGATTGGACTGCAGTTTTTAAAACATTGCTAAAAAAAATATAAGTATCTTACCATTTTTTATTTGAGAAGTGAACTTTTACACTATAAATTTCTATCAATTAATACTGCATCTTGTACCGTTGATGTAAGTGTTATTTGACAATTACCGTACAATGGGTTCCTTTTGAGGAATAAAAATATACATATTAATAAATACTTTATTTAATAACCTTCTTGCGAAACAATTAATGCAGTTGTTAAATTTAGTTGGTCAAAAAAAATTTTTTGTTTGGTGATCTGAAATTGCAATTGCAGATTGACCTCATATGTGCAACCAAAGGAGTGGAGATATGGATCAAGAACCTCAAGTAGTACCTATAACTGCACCTTTTTAATGGTCTAATTTTAACGTCATTCAATTTTGATTGACTTTATAATTGACGAGTTTTTGGTTTTGTCTCTCCAGGTGGAATGGGTTGAATGATTTTCTAGGCAAGGATCGGGCTCCTCTTTATTGTGGAACTGACACGACAACAACTAGAGGGTTCACAGCTTCTCACAAGAATTTGGCCTTCTTTTGGATTCTCGGGGCCGGCCACTTTGTCAGTATCTTCTTCTTCATTCTTCTCATTATTTATGAACAAAGCAAATCTGTGAAATAGTATCTTATTTATGAGCGAAATAAGTATATTTTTGTTATTTTAATGGGAGAAGAAGGTGATTTGTTTGTGAAATAATAAAGTTACTAGGTTATTTTAGTAGATTCATAACAAACGATAATTAGTTTAACGCTACAAGGTGTATAAGATTTTTTTATGGAAATCCTCGGTTCAAAACTAGACAAGGTGTACTTGCTATAAAAATTTACCTTTCATAAAAAACTGTGTATAGATTTTACGGAGGTTATAGGTTCAATCCCGGATAAGGTGTACTTAGTATAAAAATTTATCTTTCAAAAAAATAGTGTATAAAATTATATGGAGGTCCTCAGTTCAAACCCACACAAGGTGTACTTTGTGTAAAAAAATTTCTTTCAAAAAAAATTGTGTATAAGATTTTACGGAGGTCCTCGGTTCAAACCGAGACAAGATGTACTTTGTATAAAAATTAACCTTTCAAAAAAATTGTGTATAAGATTTTATGGAGGTCCTCGGTTCAACAAGGTGTACTTTGTGTAAAAATTTATATTTCAAACAAAAATTGGTAGATTCGTCATTAGATTGTTGTTGTTGATACCACATGTTGTCTAAATATTCACTGAGCCAAATAATCTCAGTTCATAACAGAAAAAAATATTTGAATGGTGGGAAATTCTCTTTCAAACAGGTATCTAACATTAGTAATTTTTTCAATAAAATTAAATTTGAAATCTCTTAATTAAACTATAACAATTTCATTATCAACTTTTATTTTTGTTTTATTTTATTAAATTTTTATTAATAGAAAAACAAAATCCTTTCAATACACTAATCGGAGTTGGCAAACAATAATGCAGGTACCAGTGGAGCAGCCTTGTGTTTCTTTACAAATGGTGGGGACTATAACTCGATCACCAAATCCTTTTTAGCGATGGCATCTGCAAACGAAGAGCCGACTTTATCCGTTAATTTTTATCTTTTGTCATGGCATAGTAATGATACTGTGGGGCACTAATGCAATTTTTCTATTGAAATCAAATTTACTTATATGTTTCTTATTTTTACGATGCAAGGACAAGTCATTGAAAATATGATTTTCAATTATAAATTATAGTTTCAGGTTTATTAACAATAGCAATTCAATCAATATATTCGAATAAAATCAATAAGGTACCGATACATTATGCAAAAACAGAATGATCCACATGGTTTAACCCCTTGCCTTTAGATGTACACAAAATTTAATTCTTGGTCATGTAGACTGTAAGTGTATATTTACTTCATGAATCATATTTCGAAATCCTAACTACAATATAAAACTAAAGAGAGAACTCAAAAATTATAAAAAAAGAAAACCCTAATTGCACGTCAATTAAAACATAACAATATGAAAGATGACAGATGATCTTATTACGGCCCAGGACCAGGACCAAGCCTACGACCGAACCCAGTCCACCCAGGAACTAGCCCACGACTTGTCATAAAGGTGGGCCTGTTGAAAATATTTCGCGGCCTATGATTTTGCATTTTCTACTTTTTCCAAAATAGTAGCCTCCCCCAACTAGTAGCCTTGGATGGCCCAGTCCAATTAATAACGTCATAAAAAATTTTCATAATTCCTAGTAAGAAAAAGTTAATTTTAGTATCATGTAATATTCCAAAAAATTACTGTAGTAAAAAATCTATCAATTAAGTTAAACCATAGCTATCACTTAGGTACACAGGCAGTTGCGTGGACCCTGCCCTTTCAAACTGCAACATTTAGTGTACGACGTGGCGAGCCACGTTAGATTTTCGCTACAAATTATAAACTTTACGTGGCAAGATGACAAATTAAGAAACAATCATTTTATTTGTTTATAATTGTTAAAAAAACCCAATTTTAACCTCTAGAACACAAAAAATATACCACAAAAAACACCAAATTAAACAACCAAAAATACTAAATTATAAACCAGAATTAATTCACCCTGTTCTTCATTTGAATCCCTAAACCCTGATTGTTCATCCACTAACCAAACAACCAACCCCCAAAAGCCAGAGTTCCAAATCCACCCATGCCTCCGACTTGTCTCGTCTCTAAAACACCAACACAGAAACACTCCCACCCATTAAAACCCTAATTCCAATCCTCCCTTGCAGCTCTCCCCTCTCCCTCACATAATGGAGACCCACTACGAATACGACGACGGGGCGGGCGCCGGGTCCG
The DNA here is from genome assembly GCA_963995505.1 of Hypericum androsaemum. Classification (NCBI taxonomy): domain Eukaryota; kingdom Viridiplantae; phylum Streptophyta; class Magnoliopsida; order Malpighiales; family Hypericaceae; genus Hypericum; species Hypericum androsaemum. The sequence continues at coordinate 3,030,664 of OZ023184.1, read as the reverse complement.
TGTACGACCCGAACTACGTGCCGGACGTGGTACGGACGTGTTCGAGACCCACCAGATGTACGAGACATCGTTCCAGCAGTTGTCGGATCGGCTCTTCAAGGACACCCCGTGGCCCTTCAATTACAAGGACGACGATGACCTAGGGCTGGGAGGGGACGCCAGCTGTGGTCGTCGGAGAGGTTGACGGCGACACCGATCTTGCTTTCTGGTACCGACGGTGGGGTGCTCCTCGCCATTATTTCAGATATCGAGCCTACTGCTGCCCAGACCGGCGGTGGAGGAGTCCATCTTCGCCCAGACCGACCTTCAAGGAAATCGAGCCTACTGCTGCCCTCCCTGCGTCGGTCTGGGCGAAGATGGTCTCCTCCACCGCCACGAAGGAGGAGACAAACGACAGGAAAACTATACGACCGACAATGAAGGAGCCACCATGACCTCTAAAGTTCGCAGCTTTACGTTTCCACTGCTAGGAGTGATGAACTTGGGTTCTGGGTTCTGTTTATTTTCACTTGAATATATATATGGGTTTTGCCTTTTTGAGTTCATTCAAGGGCTTCGACCTTCATGAAATTGACCCTGGATCGTTGATAGGATGGCAGGGTTCGCAAATCTCCTTGTTTTTTTTTTCTTAACGGGTTTGGTGTTTAATTAGATTGTTATTGGTGTTTAGTTAATTGAATATATTCTTGATTTTTAATTGGGGTATTTTTGAATAAATTTTTAGTGTTCTTGATGTTTTAAATGTTGAAGATGGTGGGTTTTTTAACATTAAATTTGGGTTTTGTAAACAATTATAAGTAACCCATGGATTCTTTTGATATTTTAGCCATTTGTCACGTAATGCTAGACCTGCGGATTGGATTAGGTGAGGTGACATGACACCAGGAAAGAAAGAACTACGTGGCATCCTATGTGGACGGGTAGGGTCCGAAAAGCTGCCCGTGGACCTAAGTGATGTTAGTTGGGTGTGGTTTGATTCGATTAATAAATTTTTTATCACAGGATACTAAAGTAATTTTTCGGAATACCAGAGTGCTAAAATAGACTTTTCCTTTCCTAGAATAACCTCACAATCATTCCCCTCGTTAACTGAAAAAATGGCAAATTGGTATAATAAAAAATTAATTAATCAAAATAATTTAATCTTTAATATTGCCCTAATAATCTAATTAGTCTCTGGTTTCAAATTCAATTTTTTTTTACGAGGCACCACATAAAGTGTTACAATATCAATATAAGTCCAGAAATTACAGAATTGCACTCGACCATAAGGCATAAACTACCCAAAACCTGTCCAACGGCTGAAGCAGGGTGGTGAACCAGGACAAGAGAGTCCGCGTGTCCTTCTCGTGTTGGACCCGACCCGAGTAACAGTTGGGCGCTGGAGCGTAATTTTTTCTGCTTGACCAAAAAGCTAAGTGTCAGAATGTACCTTTGTTGTCAGTCCCGCTCGAGCTAAAAGTAGTATTTAGTGTTTGTTTATTATGTCACACTGCAAACTTATTAATAATAAACTCATAATAAAAGCTTAATATCTGAATTGGTATTCAGAAAATCTCCTCTATTAATTAGAAATTAACGGGAGAATACATGCTCTTCCGATTCTCCAACTCACATTGAATTCTATTTGGACATTTAAGCCATGAAAAAACCAGATCAACCTCGAATTCATAATCGATTATGTGCTCCAAAAGATAGGCCTAATTAATTTCTGGATTTTTCTATTTCATCATCGATAATTAGTGAACTTGGTTGATTATGTTCAGTTGCTTTGATGGGATCATTATAATGCTCTGCTTCTTTTGCAGGTAAGGGCGTTGAGCGTTGTCGTCAAGGGATTGGTTTGTCCGAGGTCTCCACACCCTGCACATGAGGATAGCAGGAGGAAGTACCGGATTTTCGGTCTAATTTTAGTCTGAGTCAAACTTAATTTTAAAAAGTCGTAATTTGCGTAATTTTTATGCGGTTCCATTCCTTAAAAATGACTTCAAAATTTTCAGTTAAGCTAGATCAATGTTGCTTGAAGATATCTCACTCGAGTTCGAGTTTTCTTCATAAGTTGCACACGATTTTTCTATAAAATAATATATGGAACACGTTTACTTAAGTATCATGTAAATTTAAGCATTTTAATTTAAATACCATATGATTAAAAATTTGTAATCAAATTTGAAACTATTTGTCACGAAAATAAAAAAGCTAAATTACACGATACTTAGTTAAAACTTAAAAATGCATGAAAGCACATATTTTAAATGAACTTATTCCATAATATTTAATTAGTTTTTGGTACCAGAAGTCACAACAATCCATGTAGCGATAAGAAATTTTTTTTAAAATCTTGCACTGTTTTTAGCCACAAAACACACTGACATTCCCTCTTTCATTCCGTAATTTAAGCTAGTTTGAAAGTTTCAACTTTCACCTTGAACACGTAAAGAGCAATAATAGTTTTAACCTTCCTAGGTGCACGCCAACATTGCCATTGAGCTCCAAATTTTTTTATCGGAATTGATTAATCGAGGAATAATCTCCCACTAGATAAAGTCGAAAGATTTGCCCTCATTTATATAATATTCCTTAATTATCATTTTTTTAATAGGAGTGGCTCAAGCCTCAATGTAACTGTTATTTAATGAAACCAACGTATATAGTGTGTGAGGCTGAATATACTGTTAGATATTTTCACAACCGCTACGACAAGGAGTAAATGGGATCGATCTATCGAAACAAGTCGTGGGGTTAAGGGGGCAGCGTCACCTAGCAGGGGTGTTATTTGAATTAGGAAGAGTTACCTAAACGGTACGCGTTGTTTGAATTGGGAAGAGCTGGCGACCTCCAGAAATTAATTTCCGAGACCGTTGTTCCATGAACTTGCGGCCACAAGTTCATTGGCGCCCGCCATAAGTTAATTTCCGAAGCTGTTTTCTTGCAACTTGCAGCCGCCAGTTAATTGGTGACCGCAAATTTACCCGGATATATTCAAACTTCGTGCCTCTTGAGTTTAAATTCAAGAGAAGTGACCCAAACCCATAAGCCACCATCCATGAACGTTCGAGAAACGTTTATGGATGATGAAGAGGCTCCAATGATGAATCTAAATTCCTATAAATAGCAATTAACATGTTCTCATTTTCTAACAAAAAATTTTCTTTCCTACACCTACTATAAGCATCATCAGAATCCAAATAGCGTGTTCTTGATCGAGTCAAGGTCGTATCAACCTTGAACTCGATTACAGTGTTAAGAGCGTGATTGTATCCTGACGATAATTGTTCATAGATCCGTTGTACTCGAGATTTTATTCGGAGGATCGAACTTTATCTGAAAGAATCTTCACAAGATCCTTCACGTTCGTGCTACACTAAAACTCATCCTCCTATCCAAAATTTCTTGCCAACATATACCATAATACCAAAGGGTAAATATGAACGAAGTTAGCCAAAGTTTCAAATTGCATGGGAAAACCGGCGGCAAAAACTCGCATCACTGTTAGGTAAATTTTACCGTTATTTAAAAAATTTATTGGATTAAAATTTATATTAATTAGTGTTGGACCTTGGGCCCAATAGGCAATTATTATTGTGCCTAATTGGGCCCGGGCCCATTAGGCCCAAAAAGTTGGGATGGATAGGCCGGTCAACCTGCGTTGACCGGCCCAAGCTACGCAAGCGCCACGTCAGCGCAACGTGGCGCTGACGTCACAAGTGGCAGCCCACGTGGCGCCACATGGCGGACATGTGGTCCAAAGCGCCGCTTGACATGCCACATGGCAAAGCTATGTGTAGCCTCGCCACGTGGCAAAGCTATGGGGTAGCCTTGCCACGTGGCGCATTTTGGCTGTCCGGATTTTCCTATAAAAGGGGAAATCCAGCTGGACCAATTTGTAACTTTTCCCACAACCACTCAATACAAAAGGAAAATTCCGGATCAGTTCCAGAATTTTTATCAGATTTTCGATAAAAGGAAATCTCGTGAAAATCGATTATAGATACGTTCAAACGTGATCGTAATTCGACCAGTGCGAAGAAGTTGTGGACCCGAGCCTGTGGACCTCTTACTTCAACAAGTAAGTGATTTATTATTAACGAATTACTTTGTTAATTAAACGGATTTAATACGTAATTACTCGTTAATTACGCGTCAAAACCGTCAATTGGTATCAGAGCATGGTTGAAACCATGTTTTGATGATAATATGATGTTTTAATTCAAGTAATTATGTGATTTATTGAGTTAAAAATTATATTAATCGTGATTTTATGGAAAATCATAATCTGTTGGACTTTAATGTAATTAATTTGGAACCAGCGGGACAAAATTAAATTTTGCCTAACCACGCGGGCAAATTCGCGCACGCGCGAAACTTTAAGGTACCAATCTGAAATTTTGACCGCTTACGTGAAACCTGCGTGTCAAGGACCTCGGTGCAATTTTTGAAAAACTTGGGGGATTAATTGGAAATTTTCTCAAAAAATCCCCAAATCGAAGTCAACCCTAATCGGGCGATTTTGGTTATTTCGCCCGAAATCGAATTCGATCGATTTCGTCGGAAATCTGACGATTTCGACGCCAGAGATCGACGATAGTCGATTCTCTGGCTTCTCCCCGACGTCCCGATACCACGTTTGTGGATCGACGTCGCCGGAATCGCGAAGATCGACGCCGATGATGACGGAGAGGCGCGGAATGGAGAAGACGTTCGTGGCGGCGAACGGCTGGACGACGGCCCGCGAGGCCGCTACGGCCGTGCTCGCAAGGCCGAGACGAGTCGATTGCGACCGGTCTCGGCCCGTGGTTCGCCGCCGTTACGCGGCGGTCGTGGGAGGAGCGGCGGCGGATTTTTTCGTCGCGCGGGAGAAGAGAGAGAAAATTCGAGGGGAAAATATGCGAGGGGCAAAATCATAATTTTACGATTTTTCCCGAAAATATTTATACCCTGGTCAAGAAAATCAAAAAACTGGACGGATTGGCCTGGTTTCTTGGTTCGACCCAACCGATTTATGGTCAATTTTGACTTAAGTCAAAATTGGACTTAAAAAATTGGGTTTTTTCTCTTTTAATTGGATAAAATCAGTTTTTATTCAATTAAAATCTAATAAATTGATAAAAATTTTGAGAAATTTTTGTCAATTAGGTTTATTAAAATTATATTTTAATAAACTTAAAAAGAAAATATTTTGGAACGAGTTCCGAGATATGTGAAAGTTAAACTAAAATCACATAAATTGATCCATAGAATGTTCATCAAAAGATTGAAAAATGAGTTTTTCAATCCTAATTTGGGAAAATATGAGTATTAACCCAAAATTGAATTGCAATTGTTGCAAGATTTGATGGCTACTGGAGACAGGTATCTGAACTTCTGTGCAACAGAACTTCAACAGAAGATTCTGAAGCGCCGTTTACCACTGCGTGTGCCCAAGAATGACATGTATGTCATTATTGAGCACATTGAGGCTGTTCACCGGGAGATGCAAGAGTGCATCTGGGCCGGAGGTTACGATCATGGAGAGGACTGGCCCTCTATGTTTCGAGACCTCCTGGTCACGATGAAAATTCGAGAAGATATGAGTGTCTTCTCGGTACCTGAGTTCAATACCCATAGAGATGCTCTCTATGGTCTGGTCTATTATCTTGAGGATAAGGGTCTTCGCAGAGAAATGATACCTTCTCCTGTTCTGGAGCTGCGAAGCGGTTTGATCGTGAACCGCTACCTCGCTAAGGATTACTATTATAGTTTTCCTCCGCTCCTGATCATCTGGATCATGGATTCAATTCCAGTTCCGGAAAGTACCCTGGAACTTCTCGTCGGATCGTCCTCGTACCCGGCCCCCACCGGATCGTCTCCCGACCCGGATCCAGATATGTAACTGGATTCTCCTACCGGATTGCCTGGACATCCGATCCCTGTGTGATTATATGTTTAACTGTCCCCATATACATATGTTGTTTTTGGGAGACTTTTGTACAATAGGTTGTGACCTTGTCTGAGGTTTTGTGCATGTGTGAGCACACTCAGAATGTACAAATGCATGTGTCAAACATGTAATTAAATAAAGATGTTTGTTTAATTGCTTCCACTTGAATTTACTATCGATGAACTTTAAACGGTTGAAGTTTAAGATTAATACTTGAATGGTGAGGGGAAGCATGCCCGCGACCTACTTCGATTTTGAGATTAATCAAGAACTCCATATCGTTAAAAGTTATGAGTGATTAGTAAATTGTATCATATTGCCAAATCAAATTTCTAATATGTTCTCATATTAAAAATCCCTATAGAAATGTCAGTCGCTTCTAGATCCATCATAGCTGAGCTAAACCGTGAGTTAAAACTTAACGGTGAAAACTATGACAATTGGAGTATGAAAATTCAATATGTGCTTGAAGAACAAGAGGTTCTGGAGCACATACATGTCATAATGGATGAGCCTGAAGAAGGCACAACTGCTCAACATAAGCGAGATAAGGAAGCTTATGTTATTTGGAAGAGGAAAAATACTACTGCTCGATTGATCTTGCTGAGTTCAATGATGGATGATATCACCAGACAATTTCGCGTGCATGACAACGCGAAAGAGTTATGGGATGCTCTCAAACTGAAATTCGGAAAGCTTTTAGTGTCGAAGCTGCGTGCTTTGACCATAAGGTTTGATACCTTTAAAAAGCGTCCGGAGGTTCCCATGAGGAAACACTTGAGAGTGATGTCCAATATGATCAGTGAACTGGCAGAGGCCGGTCACTTACTCAGCAACGAGCAGCAGATTCAAGCTGTCATCCGTTCTCTACCACAAGGTTGGGAACAGATGAAGATGAATCTTACCCATTCCGATCATTTGGTAACATTTGATGATGTTGCCAGACACCTTGAGCTGGAGGAAGATCGCCTCCTAGCTATGAAATCCCACCCTGAAGCCCATTCGATTTTCGATAAAAGAAAATCTCGTGAAAATCGATTATGGATCCGTTCAAACGTGATCGTAATTCGACCAGTGCGAAGAAGTTGTGGACCCGAGCCTGTGGACCTCTTACTTCAACAAGTAAGTGATTTATTATTAACGAATTAGTTTGTTAATTAAACGGATTTAATACGTAATTACTCGTTAATTACGCGTCAAAACCGTCAATTAGTCTAGTATATATATATATATATTGTGTTTTTTAATAACTTTATGAGATGGATTAAGTTCATCCAAATTGTTTACTACTTTTTACCATAACACCGATTTTTCTCCTTGATATTTTTCGTGCAGATTTTGATGAATTCTGTGACTATAACATCATAACTAGTATGATAGGAACCTATAAAGAATAGTTTGTAATACGTGTTAATATTTTTAATAAAGTTTCCTCTATTTATAAAAAAGCTCATATTACTATGGCAAGAAAATTGCGTAATGCCACTTGCTATGAATTTCGTTACGGTTGACGGAGCGGCATTTTTTTCAGGTAAATATAAATTTCATTAACTCAAGAAATATGGAATGCACCGGATCAATTCAGTTGCTTGAGCGGGACGATTTAACCAAAAAAATGTTCAACAAAAACACAGGTAGTTGAATTCTAAAAAAATACAACTATAGAAAATTCGAAAGAGAGTTTTGTTTCTTTATAATTTTCAACGGTGATCTTAGTGATATTTGCATAAATGGTTATTCTGAAAAATAAAAATATATTTAAAGATTGAAAGTTCGATCATTTTTTACAAATTTTAGAGCATAATAACCAAAATTTTGAGTGTAAAATAATTCCACGGTCATTCATTTTTTACAAATTTAGCTCATAGTAACTGTTTTTTGTGATTAATTTTCTATATTTAGTTACTGTTGTATGACCATTCTAACTGTTTTTAAAATTTTAAAATTTCAAAACATCTTGAACTTTTTTTTCCTTTTTCTCTTCCCATCTTTCATTTCTCATGTCTCCCCCCATTTTGGTGCATCTCTTCATCAAGGAACCGCCAATGTTGTCAATGTCGTGCCACCACCTCGCCATGCCACCGTGTCACATATCTAAATCGGTATGAAATCGAATTCAAATTTTTACTATCATTCAGATCTTTCTCTAACGTATTATGTAGTTGCAGGCAAAGTCTCTCTTCCGCATGTTCCGTATAGATCAAGTTGCAGAATGTATTAATGCGAGACTTGAATGATGATGACATCACAACTACAATTGGGTCGATATTTTCTTAACAATGATAGAATGAAAAGTGAGAGAAGATAAAAATGATTATACAAAAATATTTATCATAAACTCTAATTTTTAGAAATTGTGACCTTGCATATCTTTTACTGGAAAATTTGACCAGCTGCTCTATGTATGGCAGAAAAGGCGAGAGAGAGGTCTAAAATCTGATTCTGGTCCTTGCTACGCATCGGCTAACGAGCCGTTGTCCTGGCAGTTACAAGTCAATATTTGCAGTTGCCAAAAACACAAGTCCGTCGAGAACCCGTTCATTTCCTTAAAAAAAGAGAACCCGTTCATTAATGGGCATGCATATAAAGGAATCGGCCAAAAAAATAGGACATGAATTTTTTTGTTAAATAAATGCCCATTATCCCACGCCCATCCAAAAAATTACCCATCACGAATTAAGTATTACATTAGCATTTATTACATTACGACTAAAAAGTGTTAAAATCATTTGGTATTCGAATATGGATTGAGTCTATTGTAGTAAGTTGACTTGATTAATATTTTTTCTAATAAATATTGAATATTATTTGGTTTTGAAATACTCGAATATATAATCTTTTATTTAAGATAAGATAATTCTTTTGATGCAGGTGACAAGTGTTAGAAATGTAAATGATACAGAGTGAAGTGTATTTAAATTTAACCCTAAGTCGCGTAAACTTCAAAGACGAGGGGCCAACAAAGGAAAATAAGTCAAAAAGGAAGTATTCGATGCATCGTTGGTCCCGACTCTAGAGTGATATTTCCATGATCCTGCTAATCTAGGCCTTAACGTAAACAAAAAGGGAAAATAATTTCCAACTAGGATAAGCACATATCACTTCTTGCTTTATTGAATTTCGAGACCCCATTGGGACATGAAATGTTTATATATAAGATAGATAGATCAATATTAAACAGAAAAAATAGATTAATCCCACTGGTCAAAGTTTCTAAGCAGACAACTAAGAAAAACAAAAAAAAAACTTGTATTTGATAAGAACTGGCTTTGTGCTTTGCATGCACGAGAGGGAAGGAATATGCACAACCGAACCAACTTAGATTTTTTATGCAGATAGTCACATTTCTCTTAACTAACCATACTTTTATTAAAGTAACCAACGGTTTTTTATGCAGATAGTCACATTTCTCTTAACTTAGATTTTTTATGCAGATAGTCACATTTCTCTTAACTTAGATTTTTTATGCAGATAGTCACATTTCTCTTAACTAACCATACTTTTATTAAAGTAACCAACGATTTTTCAGAGATTTAAAATTTAACTGGCAAGGAAGATTATGTCAAAAATTACTTACTCTAACAATACAACGCATAATATAAATCGATAGAAATTCATGTTCAAATCCCACTGAGTATAATATTACTAAAAAAATTAGTTATAAAATTTGGTATACGGGTTCAATTAATGCAATAACTCTCAGAGTCTTTTTAAAGAGACTTCAAAAACCCTGAAAAATACAGAAAAAAATCTAAAACAAACACCTGAAGATTAACCTTAAAACCCCCCCGAAAAAGGGGTTCAAATTCAGTGGGGACATGGGTAATCTCCAATGAAAGGGATATGGGCAATATTGGAAATACAATAATTAAAAAATATATCAGCAAAATAATACAAATTATGGGAATACAAGTATGGAAATATTGGTTTCCATTTTCTCGGATATTGGTTTTCATCTTCTATTCTATTGGTTTCATTCTACTATGATATTGGTTTCATTCTACTATGATATTGGTTTCTATCTTCTATGTTATTGGTTTCATTCTACTATGATATTGGTTTCATTCTACTATGATATTGGTTTTCATCTTCTCGGATATTGGTTTCATTCTTCTATGATATTGGTTTCATTCCACCGTGATATTGGTTTTCATCTTCTCCAATATTGGTATCCCATTATAAGTGAAAATGTATACCATTTGAATGTATTGGTTTCATTCTTCTCGAGGTATCATCGTTCTAGGATATTGGTATCATTCTACTTTAATATTGGTGTCATTCATCTAGGAACTTTTTTATTCGAAAGAAGATATGTCCCCCGCGTAACCGTCGTAGAGCCCGTGGTTGAGGTCGGTATTGATCCGCTCGGGGGACATGTACGCGATCGTCCCCACCGAGGAGTTGCAGGGGTCCATGGTCTGAGACAGGATCCTCGAAACCCTGAAGTCGGCGATCTTGACCTGACTTTTCGCGTTGATGAGGAGGTTCGACGGCTTGATGTCGCGGTGGACGATCTTCCGGCGGTGGAGGTACGCGATCCCGTGGAGGACCTGGCGCGCCACATCAGCGAGTCGCGTCTCGCTCGCGATGTGGGCCCCCTCGAGGGAGCCGCCGTCCATGAACTCCAGGAGGACCTGGATCTCGCCGTTGTGGTCGTACATGTTGTCGCACCGGACCGCGTTCGGGTGGTTCACGTCACGGAGGATCTCGATCTCGCTGCGGATCTGGTTCCGTACAGCTTCCTCGTGGTTCCCGTAGATCACTTTCAAGGCGAACGCCCACCGCGTCGGCCGGTAGTCACATCTTTATTTATTAAGCGCATCGCCGCGTGTTCTTGGAGAGTCGAAACGAGGTAGGAGAAAGGTAAGGACTTGGCAACAACTTTTGGCCATTTGAAGCTATTAGTTTGGTATTTACGGTTCCTAGAAGGGAAGAACAAGGTTGATGGCGGTATAATTGTTGGGAATTTGATTAGTTTTGTGGGATTGTATGTGATGAGTGATTATAAAGAGGGGGGGATGGAGGATTGGGGAGAATAAAAGAGAGATGAAACTCTAATGAGTATGTTTGGATAAAAACTCGAAAATACTCTCAACAGATTCTGACCATCAGATCTGTAAACAAAGAATTTGATCAAATCTAAAGGCCCATATTTAATCCATACCATGGGGATGACTTTTATGTAGTCCCCTCTGAATCCAAATCCCCGAAAAAGTAATCTAAAAAACTCCCTGAACTACCCTTTCACATTACTAACCACCGTATATAACATAAAATATTAGGAAATATGACAAAAAGTCTCATCCAGTTTTTTATTTTGTTTTATACCGTCGAGTATTTTGATACCTAAAATTTGAATTCGATATCTCTTAATTAATTTAAACTCTTATATTTTCCTTATTACCAGCTCCCGAATCCCCATGTCCATAAAAAGAACCGCACAAGAGGAAGGATCCTGTTTTTTCTTATCTTACTTTTGTTAACCCGTGATAGAAGGGGTTTCACTAATACCTTGGGGCCTTTTTTTTCATTATACTATTTGCGTCTGATATATTTTATTTTTTATTTTTGATACAGTAATAATGATGTATCCTCATTTAGTAAAATTTTTAAAGTAAATGATATTTTACTTACCAGAAAATTTCACTAATACTCAACAGTAGAATATTCCCATTTTACTGAAATGTCCCTAATGTTCCACGAGACGGCGTGGGCCTGGATTCCAACAAGAGCGTGTTGTTTTCTCGGTCTGCTGCTCGCTAATTGCGCTACCCATAGTTAGTGCTAATCGAGAGGGCTATTAATTGTTTTAAAAAAGCAGTACAACCAGTGGCTCGATAGCAATCTGGAACTAATACTGAGTTATTTTTATACATGACCGTTGAAATGGTGGTCACAGTCAGACATGCCGGTCTAGGCCCAAAAATATATTTTTTCAACTAAAATTAAATTTTGAGTTTAGTTACATTAAAAAGGATTAGATTAATTTTTTATATTTTTTTATGATTAACTTTGTAATAAATTTAGGGAATATTTAAAACTATTTAAAAGTTTAATATTAAATATACTAATAATCATTTATATATAAAAATTATGGTCCAACAAGTAATCCAATCGTTCATCCAAAAAATTGAAGAAATAAGCCTCACTCTATTTTTAAAAACTTGATCCTAAGTAACAACAATTAGGAATCGAGAGGGCTATTAATTGTTTTAAAACTGACCCGGAAGGCGATCCGAAATTTTTAAAATTTTTGATTCACTTGGTCTGACCGGTCAGACCGCCGGCCGGACCGGTATTTCTATTTTATATTAATATAATTAAATAATATTTAATAAATTTAATTTAACATAAAAAGATAAAAGTATTAAATAAGTTCAAATATTTAGTAACTTTGTTATACAATTTATCCAAACAAAGTCTTCAAACATGAATTGAACAAGTCTAGAAGAACGAGAAGATGATTATACAAGTTTTCAGGTTCGACAAATTAGTCCAATTCGTTTGGCTTAGTTAAAATATTATCAAGAATTGTTAAAAAATAAGTTTTTTGTGATCAAAAAGTGATGTACACTCTCAGAATGTGAAAGTTGAGTTTTGTTTCTAAATTAAATCAGATAAAATAGAAAAAATAAATACTAATTTTTCTGATCCGGGCGAACCGAGTCATCCGGAAGTACCTGACCAGATTTTAACCGGTCAAACCATATTATAGATTTTAGGAAAAAATTGACCCGAATTTGATTCCGAGTAGTAGTCCGACCAGTCTGATCACCGGTCGGACCGCGATTTTTAAAACATTGGGAATGAGCATAATCTAGCTAAAAGACAAAGAGAGAGAGATATATATATATAGAGAGAGAGAGAGAGAGAGAGAGAGAGAGACAACTTCATAGTTACTAATCAGTAACCTTCCCCACAAAAACACATGCATCATAATTACATCTATCTTGAATTAGTAGCACCCTACTGCAACAAATTTAGCCAGTTAGTCGTAACTTAATAAGTCCAAGAAATATTATTTTAAATGAATAATGTTTTAATTATAAAGAATCCACTTTTAAATCTTTAGATAAACATCTTTATTGGTATATTCTAAATTTTTTGTTTGGTGGTTAACTATGCGCCAGATAATTTCAGATTTTTTAATTATTAATTATTTCATTTTCCGGTTTTTATTGTTGGAAATTTATTTTTTCAATTACTGTTATTAAAGTTTACCTTTTTTGTCCAGAATGACCCTGTCTAGTACATTATTGGATGTTTCCTCAAGAAAAAAAAGCACCTTAATGGATTACAAAAGATATATCCTCCCTATAAGTGGTAGGCCCGATAAAGACTACATGGAAAAAATTAAAAAAAAGAAAAAAGAAAAGAATGCAAAGTAACCTGCATTACCACCAAAAAAAGAGAGAGAGAAAGTAACCTGACTGAAACAGAATATATTTCAATCAGTCCAATACTTCCTCCCCCCTTTCTCCCCTGCACTTTCCTCCCAAAAGAACACTAGCTAGAATGCTGAACTTGGTATGCATTGCCCTAATCTCTCTTGTAATGAGCTCACTTGTCCCACTAAGGTGTGCCATGCTCAACCTCACACTTCTTACACCACATCCCTACCCTGAAGAGGTTGCCCTAGGTGTCCTAAGGTACTTACCCACTTCAACTCTACAATGCCCCTTTGTTCTTCTTATGTTCTTACATTCACAATGTAGCTATTAAGATACATTTTTTGACAAGGTTAAATATTTTATAAAACTATATGTTGGTGCTTGTTGTTACTTTCTTTATGGTGTTTTTTTTTTGTTTGACTAAGAGGATATTTTCCTAAATCAGATTAAGTCAGGCAAGATCTTAGTGCTTGTTTGTGTTCTTACCTTCACAATGTAGCTAATAAAAAATGTAGCTAATATGGTACCTTTAGTTTTCACTGACCAAAAAATATATATTCTTGTAACTTGTTGTTGCTTTGTTTCTTGTGTTTTTTCTTTTTGTGGGTTTAAATATTATGGCTCCTCTATTTTTCAAAGCGGATATTTTTCCTAATGGAAAAAGTCTACCATTTTAGTTAAAAATGCGCTACTTGATACTTACTTAATCGACTGATCCAAGTCTGAGCCGAGTAAAAATTTAAACAATGACAAAACTATCTAAACAAATATTAATGCTTTAATAAATGTAGGAGGGTAAATGCGTCGGTATCGAGAAGACGGGCCCTCGACGAGACGACGTCGTCGTCTCAGGACCAATGCCTAACGGGAAACCCAATAGACGACTGCTGGAAGTGCGACCCGGACTGGCCCAACAACCGGCAACGGCTGGCGGACTGCGCCATCGGGTTCGGCCAGTACGCGGCGGGTGGGAAGGGCGGGGAGTACTACATCGTCACGGACTCGTCGGACGACGACCCGGTCACCCCCCGGCCGGGGACGCTCCGGTACGCCGTGATCCAGACGGAGCCGCTGTGGATCGTGTTCCCGACCAACATGCTCATTAGGCTCTCACAGGAGCTCATCTTCAACAGCTACAAGACCCTCGACGGCCGGGGAGCCAACGTCCACATCTCCGGCGGCGGGTGCATTACGCTCCAGTATATTAGTAACGTCATCATCCACAATATCCATGTCCACCATTGTGTCCAATCAGGTCAGTTGTCTAATGATTTCGGAAATATTTTAGCATCCTATGCGTTATGGAACGACTAATCTAAATTCGAGTTGGATAAAATCGTACTACGAATATTGTGTGAGCCAGTTGTCTGATAAAGTTTTAACAGCTATCTTTATCAGTTGCGCCTCCTTTATATTTAGTTCTTGGGTCGTTGAAGATTTTCCGCTTTTAAGTGTGACTTTATTGCACATTTATTAGATTTTTCGAGGCACTTCATTTTTTAGTGAAATTTTTTTTATTAGACTTACTAATCTAGCAAATTAAAAATTTTGTGTTAGAAATTTTTGGTACAGTCTCTCTGTTATTCAGAGTCCACGGACGTTATTTATGGACAATTTTTTTACTGTTACATTTTAAATTTATAAATCTTGAACCCGAAACTTTTTTAAGTAAACTCGAATGACTTACCCGCATTTGTGTCTTCTAATCAAGAAATGAAGTGTTTTTTTTAAAAGAAGATAGTTGATTTTTCAGACATTTATAGACGGATCTTAGATTATTTATAAACAGAGTATTATACAGACAGCGTGGCGTGCTACTTCTTTTTCTTTTTTTAGAGACAATGCTGCTTCTTTTTCTTCTTGCGCGCACTTTTTGGGCAAAAAGTGAGGTAGGCCCCCCAGACTAAAGCAAAACTATAGTCTTAAATATATAGTTTAAGCCTACTTTTTTTTAAGTGACTTAATTCCGCCGCTATAAGCTGCCAATTTGTTTGGCAAGTTGCAAAATTTTTACTAAAGTAATATCATAAATGTTTTAAATGTTTCGCATCTAATTTAATGAGCAATTATAAAATGTGTTTTATGTTCGTGAAACAAGAATGAAAATTATATAATTTTGTGGAAACTCAACAATTGGGCAGGGGACACAAACGTGAGGTCAAGTCCAACGCACTACGGGTACCGGACCAAATCGGACGGAGACGGGATCTCCATCTTCGGGTCGAAGGACATATGGATAGACCACTGCTCGCTGTCCCACTGTAAGGACGGGCTGATCGACGCCGTGATGGGGTCCACCGGAATAACTATATCCAACAACTTCTTCTCCCACCACAACGAGGTAATGCTGCTCGGCCACAGCGACGCCTACCTCCCGGACTCCGGGATGCAGGTCACCATCGCCTTCAACCACTTCGGGGAGCAGCTCGTCCAGCGGATGCCCCGCTGCCGCCGCGGCTACATCCACGTCGTCAACAATGACTTCACCCAGTGGGAGATGTACGCCATCGGCGGCAGCGGCAACCCCACCATCAACAGCCAGGGGAACCGGTACATGGCCCCTAACAACCCCTATGCCAAGGAGGTAATACAATTCTCCGAGACAGTACTCAATTCTGGATTAGTTAGTCGTTGAATCGGATATAAATAAAAAATATGTTAATGTTAGTAATATATTATTGTTACACAACTTGCTATAACTCGTTCATCCCCTGGCCAATCTAAATTAGTCGGGTTAGATATTTTCTCTTTAAGCATGCATTGACTATATGATATGATTATGTCTTGTCTGATACTCCGTTTATTTTCTGTTTTGATGTTAGTCTACCTCGACTCACTTTGGTGCTTCAGCACATGGTTAATATAGATTAGTAGACACATTTGTACCTCAATTTCTAAAAAAATTTGCTATATATTGTGTCCACTTTATGGGGTTAGTGAAACGACGGTTTTGTCCATGGATGTCGCAGGTGACGAAGCGAGTGGAGACCGGAGAAGGGGAGTGGAAAGGGTGGAATTGGAGATCGGAGGGGGACATAATGGTAAATGGAGCATTCTTCGTGGCATCGGGGGAGGAGTTGGAGGTCAAATACGAGAAGGCTTACAGTGTGGAGCCCAGGTCTGCTGTTCTTGTTGAGCAGCTCACTTGGCACGCCGGCGTCCTCGGCGTTGGTGGCAGGTACGTCTAGTTTCGGAATCTCGTCATTTATTATTTGAGTCAACTCTCGTATTAATTAAACATTAAAAAATTTTAAGAACAAGTAATAAGGTGTCTAAAGTACTAGGAAGATATAAAATTTTCAAAAAAATCCTGCAAGTCCCTCTGGTTACTCCAAATAAGGGTTTAGGATAGAAATATACTGTCTGCGATTATTTTTTTTTTTTGAGGAAATGTCTGCGATTATTTCCAATCTCTTTATTTTTATCCCCCCTCCTTTTTTTCTCTCCCCTTTTATTCCACTTTTCCTCTTTGTGGTACTCGATTTCTCTAATTGGTGCCCCCACCTCTTCATTGGATCCCTTCTCTCTCCGGGCGCAATTATCGGGCAAATTTTTTACGATCTATATAAATATGAATGAATTGATATGTTTAATATTAAAATTTTATCATTTTTTTCAATTTATGGTCGACTCTATATTTCACCTCATCATTTTTTTTTCTAATTTACCAGAGACAACAACCTGGGAATGTGGACCAGGGGACCAAACGACGTCGGAGTGGATCCCGGCGACGACTACCTCGACGACTACTCTGGCTCTTCCGGCGACTTGTGGTCTATTTACTATGCGTGGATTAGGTTGTTTTTCTTTTTGTTTATGAACATTATCTTCCTCTCTTGTACCCTATAGCAAACAATTGAGAGAAAAAAAATTAGGTGGTCGAAATTGAATTGACATTTTGTGTGGGGACTAACACTGATTTAGCTTCAACAAGGGAATTGTATGATATGGTTGCGACTAGTTTCTAAGATGATTTCCTCAGCAGAATTAACTAAAACAAAGTTTAATCATTTAACGAAATTATCGCTTATTTTATTATTATCCGTGGGATACGAAAAAAAAGGAAAAAAAAAGGAAAATGTTGTTATCATTGTTGATAACCAAGTTTTAACATAACTACACATGTAACATTAAAAAACTTTTCACTCGGACTGCGTTTGGTTATACAGCTTAAAAAAATATGTCCCAACTGGTGGGGCAATCTTAATCTTATCTTCAGCACTAATAAACGTGGCTGCTGTCTCCCTTCCTTTAGACGGACCACCAATCAGATAAACTCAATTCTCTTACATCGGTCCAACTTTTTTGAGATAATTATAAGACTACTAATTTCCCACCAATTTTTTTTGGGTAAATATTTCCCACCAAACATAATTCACCAATAATAGCCCATTTACTTGCCTAACTTTGCTCTTCCCACATGTTCGGCTGTAAAAGGCTCCTCTGGCTCCAGAATGGCATCGACACCTGCAGCCTGCAGGCACTTTATCATTTCACACCTCATAACAAAATGCCCGACTCACCTTGAAAAACTGTCGCATTTTTAAAAATATCCAATTCAGACTTATAATTTAACCAAACTAAGGGGCTCACTACGGGTATTTCGAAAAATGAGGGACTCCATCATCTAACTATAAACTAATGACCCATACATAATTTACCTTTTATCTTAATAAGTATTTGAATTCATATGATTTAAAAAAAGTTCAAGTAGTTTTACGATTTGTCACACCACAATTTTGTGATTTTAATTTCTATGATCAAACGTTTTTCTCACTAACAAATAAGTGATACTGGTTAATCCTAGTTACTTGCGATATCTTGCGTGTCATGCTAGGTCACTAATTTTATCGTGTGACATGCCACTTCACTAAATTGAGAAAAAATGGAAAAAAATTGGTAACATTGGGATTCGAATCTGGACTTGGAAGATATTGAGAATGTCCAAAACAGGAGTAGCAACATGTCACATAGGTAAAATTATTGAAGTAGCACAGTACAAATATAAAATTATTGATGTGACATAACACGTAAAATAATTCAAGTAACCAGAATTAATAGGTATTACCGGTTCGTCAATCGCATAAATTTTTTTCACCCGGTCGGTGAAAAAGTCGACTTCAACCTAAAAAACTAACGAAATCAATTTGAGAAAAAATAAAAATACCAATACAAAGGCCATTGCACGGCCAGAAACTGAGACATGACTGGCTAATGAAATATTAAATGTAATAGTTAAATTTCTGGACAGAAAATTGAGTTCCACTTTTGCTACAAATACTAGAAAGATTCAACACTTCTCATCTGTAGAGGAGACGGATGGCCGAAAACCAAAGGCAAAGTGGAAAAAAAGAGGAATCGAAAGAAGAAAAAAAAGATCACAACAGATACATCAACGTGCAGAATATCACTAACAAATTCGTACATTCTAAATTACATTTATCCCTGACTGCCCTTTTTTCCCATATCTTTAGTGAGTTGGTTCCATGTCAAAAAAAATTGAAGAGGAAAATTTAAAAAGAATAGCACCAGAACGGGGAGGAGAGGAGCAAGCCCCGTCGTCGTCTCCCTTCCATCCTCCATTCATCACCATCCAACCTTTAGAAGTCAGTTAAACGGTGACCATGTCGTCTCCACCTCTCTGGGCTGCTACATCTGCCAGCCTCCTCCACGCCGTCTCCCGCCGCTCTTCGACCTCGTGTACCCTGGCCTCTTTCTCTGTGTACTGCCTCTGGCATTCTTCGAACAGCTCGGTATCCATTTCCAGGAACATTTTTCTGACGTTGACGGTCAGCCCGTGGACCGCTTGGTTCCAGTGAGTTTGGATGTTCTTCTCCAAGGCATCGAAGATAATTGGCAGTATGACGTTACGATTTTGGGCTATCAAGCTCACGATGTGCTCGTTGTTCCACAAAAAGAGGGCTCGCTCTGCAACCTGAAACACAAGTCTTACTAAGAACCACCACAATTGGAAACTAAACTCTTTCCATTTTGATCAAGTAATCTCACAAGCACAAGGACAAGAAAACAATCCAAAACCTGCTTCCTACAAGTTCAACCACAATTGGAAACCACGCTTGTGATTATAATGTGGAAGAATATGTTGACCCATTTACATACAATGTCAAACTCTAAATACGTTCGACGAAGAACCAAAACAGATAAAACAAAAAGCCAACAGAAGTTACAGCCCTATGAGAAATATAATACTACAAGAAATAGCAAGTTGGCAAATAATACATTAATATTACCAGAAATAGGTCACGCCAAACTGCAAAGATTAATAACAATCACAGAAAAAAATGACTATTGTATATCTGTACGCATCACAATTATGTCCTAGTGCCTAAATTCAATACTTCCTTAAAAAAAATAAGGTTCAAAGAAGTGGGTAGCAGTTACAAGTGGACAAGCTAGCAAACAAAAAAGCTATGTCAGAAGTTGGACTTCGGCATTTGTTAGATTGACCTAGACAACGTGAGAAAATTAAACAATATGAACAGCCAAACCAGAACCATGGCCCTTTCTAAATTGTTGTATGAAATAAAGGGCAACATGATTCTGAAAACACATACTGAAGGGAAATACTGGCTTACTAAGATTTATATCATAGAAAGAGAAGGAGAAAGAGAAGAAGGCCTATTAAGACTCCAAAGAAGTAAATGGAAAATGGTGTCAGATGTCCATTACTAAACAATCGGATAACAAAATATGATAGCTGTTCTTACATCATCGGCAAACAAATTAAAACGTGTGTAAAATTATAAAACCAAGAACGCAACCTTTTCAAAGCAAGCATCTGCATGTCAAAAATGGGCAAGCCAAGTTCTATAAACTATAAAGCACCCCCTGATGAGACAATATGGTAAACTCTAAACCTCTGGTAAAGATAAGCCAAGAAGCTAAAAAACAGACATGAAATACAACAGCCGAAGTAGGCGGCATGGCAGCATTTAAAAGTACGGGTGCAATAATGAAAGATAATTATAAAATGCAACTAAATGTTGTTTTAACTTCTTAAATCTTCTGCAATATAATTCTTATTTGCGACTACATCACTCTTTTCTTCCAAAAACTATTCCTAAGCTAATAAAGTAATTAGCCTGGGCACAGCGATATGTTGCCCCTTTTTTCACCACAGATTTGGGGGCCTGGAAACAACCCCTTTGCTGAAAAGCTAGAGCCGGGTTACATACAAAAGCGACCCTCCAAAGACCTTTGCATTAGCCGGGGAATGCTTGCGCACCAAGGACGCCATTTTTAGCTTGGCAAGCAAAATAATGGAACAAGACAGACATCCTATCTCCTTTGAAGAATTAACTTGTGATAACTACCTCAAAAAGTATGAGCATCCACTGACCAAGTTTTCTTACCATACAAGTATGTGGAAGGGGAGGGTTTAGCATGTGAAAGAGGCAACAAGATCACACTTATTGAAGCGAGCATCATTTATCTTAGGTATGCTAATGAAAAGTGCATTTCCTGGATATGCTTGAAGCAAGCTTTGAGGCCAACAATTACGGATGCTGGTTAGGCATTTTTTTGTTAATAAATGAAAAGAAGTCAAATCCAATCCAAAATCAAGCAATTTACTTCCCAGAACCATTCCAGATGGTTGCATTATGCATCTATTGATATAAAGAAGAAAAAGCTAGAACAAATTCACATGAGAACAAAAAGATACGAGCAGGTATAAAAAGGATTATGGACAATGGAAAATAAAGATGAACCTTCAATCTGCTGTGCATTTCAATCCACAACATTGTACCACAGCTCAAAGTGTCAACTTTAAAGAACTTTAACAACAAAAGCTGTAACACAAGAAAATCAAACAAGAAAGCAGACGCTAGGAATCATCATGCAACCACCTATTTTTCACAGAACATGTGATGCCACAAAAAGCACAATGATAAGAAGTCACCAGTACATCAAACCAACTCATATGGGAAACAAGATAACAAACCAAAACCTCAAAACGGACACATGCTGATCACGCACCTGAAAGTGGGAGCTAGTAAGGCAGCGTGCAATTTGTCTAAACAGTGGAACCATACAACGCTGGAACTCGGCAGACTGAGTAGCCTCCAATACCTCCTCGAGTTCTCCAAGGAAGAGAACCTCCTTCTGGCAATTAGTCACCGGCCAGTACTTCAACAACCCCCGAATCACAGTATCGGACAGCTTGTAGTCCTTCTCCACAAACTGGACAATACAGTAGGACAGCTGCTGGTGGTACACGGAGATTGGCTTGGGCTTGTGGAGCGGTATAAGCGCCCTCACAAGGAATAACTTGTGCTCCTCTTTCATCGGCAACGCAAATCCATTGATAATACTACCCAGAATTTCCAACAACTCCCCAATCCCGCTATGCCTCTCAGTCTCGTATATAAACCGGTAAAAGATGTTATTAATCCCCTTCCTAACGAAAGGACGGTGCACCATAAACTTGCCATAAATCCTATGCAGAATGGTCTTGAGGTACTCCCTCTCCCTAGGGTCCTCGGAGTCGAAAAGGTCAAGCAGCTTCAACACAAAGGAGTGGTCAATGTACCTCTTGGCAACCTTGGTGTCAGTATCCGATGACACCACGTATCTGAGGAGGAGCTCGTAGACGAGCTGGAGATGGGGCCATGAAGGCTCGAGGTAGGGCTCCTCCTCCTCGGGGTCCGCGGAGTCCTGGCCCGTGTTCTCGTGGGAGGCCGGGGGGAGGCACCGGAAGATGTTGGTGGCGACCATCTTGATCATCTCCTCCTGGCAGACATCCGTGATCTTGCCCGACCCGGACTGGATGAACTCCACCAGCTCCAGCAGGGTCTGCCGTTTGATCTCCTTCTCCCGAACCGACCGGAGCGTGTCGGAGAAGTCGAACTGGAAGCAGCAAACCTGCAGCTTCCGGAGGAACAGCCCCTGCCGCTCCGACACGGGGACCTCCCGGAACAGCGGCAGAGGCTCAACCGTCAGCATCGGCGGGGGGAACGCAACGGCCGGGTTGACCCCGGCCGGCGCCCCCCGGGACGCGTGGTTGACCACCACGTTGGACCCCGGCCCGCCCCCCGCGCCGCGCGCCTGGCCGTAGGGACCCCCGTCGGCGGCGGGGTCCTTGGAGGCAGGCTTCGTCTGCCTCCCCCCCTTCATGATCTTCTTCAACATGGTGTAACAATTAACCTCCCCCCGAAACCCTAGCTCCCGCAAAAAAAAATGAAACGAAAAAGAAAACCGATCGAATAGAATAGAAGCAACCAATCCAATTGGATCCCCCGGAGGACGGGATCTGAAAGACTAGGGGATCGGGCGGGGTGGGGCCCACTGGACGACGGATGAGCGGGAACCGAGGCGGGGAGGGGTCATTTCCTTGGCGTTGCTTGGTTTCTCAGCGATTAATCCAATAATTGGAAACCCAGAGAGAGAGAGAGAGAAGGTGGATTAGGGGGGAAGTGACGAGTACGGAGGACGAAGGGTGATTAATTAATTAGTTAATTTGGTTTAATTAATTAGAGAGAGAAAAAGGATATGAGAGGAGATGATGAAGGAGCTCTCTTTTTTTTTTTGGGGTGATTTCTTTATCTCTCTTTCTTCTTTTTCTTTCTTTCTTATTCTGGAGGGCCGATAGGGAAGGAGGGCGGGAGGCTGCCTGCTCCCCCCTCTCTCTATCTTTCCCTTTCGTATTACGACTTTAACTCAAAATCTTTAAATTTGAATTCGGTTAAATGTGACTTGATATATTATTCTTCGTTTCTAAAATCAAGTTTCTTCTCTTTGTTTGGTAATTGCTTTATTTATTTAATTTATCAAATTCTTTGTCTATTTTTGAACTGTGAAGTATTTTTGTCGATAAAATGCGTTAGATGGCCAATTCGAGAACTGAACCGTGAATCTTGCTTGTAAACTATTGAGACTGTATTTGTACATCAGTGAACTTCTTGGACGAAAAATAGGTTTTACTCTAGATTATAACCTTATTAATAATTTATAAAAATTAATCGTCTACATTGTTGCGAAAAGATTCCGCCATATATGTAAATTTTTTATAAGTAAAATTTTCTTAAATAAGTTTTGTATAATTACTTGTGGTGATTGGGAAGCCCAAAAAAACACTCTTTTTTTAATTTTTGCATAGCCAAATTTGAACTCTCGTCACTTTCCGTTCTAAGAGATACAACTGTACAAAAAGAGATTCATACCTTAAAAAAAAAAAAATTCGTACTCGGCTAGCGAAATTGTGACAAGAAGACTTCCAGCAAAACATGATGACTTGGAGAGCTTGAAGAAAATACTAAAAATAATTATATTTAAAAATACTTAGAACTAAGCATTATTAGACTCTTTAACAGTATTCATAATAGAGTACTATCTGATCTAATTTAAGGTAATATTTATAATGATATTTTTCCTATTTATAATACTTAAACTTAAACCTAAAATCTACCTATAATAAATACAATTTTCTTTCGGAAATAACATTAGTCCCGTATGTGGATTAAAAATATTTCAATCCACTGCCTTTTTCCACTACTAGATAATTTCTCTAAGATAAATGCAAAAGAAATACCGTACACAAACACGAGACAAGGAAAAATGTTGGTTCATTTGTCAATGGTCAAGGCATGTGCTATTATACTTTTAGATATTGAATGAATTCGACATGTTTTACACTCCATATATTTAGCTTTATACCCCATTTCCAGAAATATATATATATATATATATATATATATATAAAATTTTATAGCCCTCGTTGGTTTTTTTTCCTTTGTGCTCCTTTTGTTCTTGTTAATATGAGTTTTTTTCCCCTTTCATAATATAAGGGTGCAAATCCTAATCTCAACTGAGGACACCTCATCATCGCAAGAGCTTTCGGCGTAGATATGAACATATAAAATACGATCTAGCATATTAGATAGAACTGAGTTTTTTCATGTAAATGTACTAGATTTAAAGTTGACCTAGTTGTTCCTATGAAAAATTTAATAAACTTTTATTCATATAATGTTAGATAATTAATGGTTTTTATTAATGAAATCATTATTTTTTTTTAAATAATATCATCCCTCTGAACTTCCCTTTACTAGACTATTTTTTGTAAATCTGTATAGTGAACTCGGTAAAATCATTAGACAAAATAATTGCATTGGTGACTACTTCCGGATCAGGACAACCGGGAAAAGCTTGTGTCAACTACGGTTTACTTTATATTTTTTTTTGGCATCAAGCTTTGAATATTAAGATCGGCGAAATTGACCGTTTAGAAGCCTGAACTAGCTAGCTTTTATTCCAAGTAGACTAAGTCAATGATGGATCGATTGGGCGATCAAAGAGATAAAAACATGCTGGGCCGAGGTCCACCAGAAAAAAGATGGGGATAAGTTCCATCGTCTAGAGGAAAACAATCTAATAGAAAATTGTCAAATTCAATTTACCATCGGATTCGGTCCACGGACATTTATTTTAACTTCATGGTTGACAACGATCAAATTAGGGTCAACGTCATATCAAATATTCCGAAGTCATATTTACATATAACAGCAAAGAAAAAGTGACTATTTTCATCTCATATTAATTTTCCAAGACACCACAAGAAAATAACGCTTCTTTCTACATTAATTTAATATAATGAGCTCGTGAGAATTGTAACTTTTTCCGAAGAAAAAGTCGCTCCACATTCAATTATGTGTTTCGACATAATGATGATTTTATGTGTGGACCGGTAGTTGTTTCACCAAATTCTACTTAAATTACAATATACTTAGGAGAGTTAATTATTAGCTACATTCCATTACATGTGGCTATATTTAATAAAAGAGAAATATGATTTTAATATTAATTTTTTATGGATAAAACGTCATCATGTTTGTATAGAAGCTCTTATAAGATTCAATTCAATATTTTTGTGATTATTATAAAAATTACAGGGTACTCATAACACTTTTTGAACGCTTTGTAGGGGAGGAAAAATATAATAACAAAGTCAATTTCTTAAATATCAAACGTCTCGGTAATAATCTCTTTCATTTTTCTTCAAAAAAATATTAATTCTATTTACAAAAGATAAATGACATCTACATACTGTAGTTGGTCAATCTAATATCACATTAATGAAAGTCCTATCAAATGTCTCATATGAACAACATATAAATGTACATGTAGATCGGCTACAAATCTATGACAATTTTTTTCTTCTAAATTCTGATATTAAGAGTCAAATATCGAGCGACTATTTTCACAAAATAATCATGAACAATGTAGAAAACTCCATCATTTATAGGGCCGGGACTCATAAATTGATTGCGTACGTGGGTCCTCAAGTGCAGTTGAAGCTTAATATAACAATGATTAACTCACATATAGTTTCACCTATGTTATATTAAATAGGTAAAAGTATACTTTAGTCCCCTGTAATATTGTGATTCTTGCAATTAGTCCATATAGTTTAAAAATATCAAACATGTCCAAATTATTTAAAATTTAATCTGGCTACTGTCCCGGCAGCTGCCTGTCTTTTTTTGTTCAGGTGTGGTAAGTGAATGGGCAATTTTGATGATGAATCATCATCCATATTAATTACCAAAATAAGCCCAAGTTTTTTTAATTCGATTCAATTTTCCCACCCTCTCTTTCTTTCATCAATTCGATGTTTTCAAACCCTAACCCTTAAATCCCTTCCTATTCCATGCCTTTCTAAAAAATTTCCCATCCTCGTCCTGAGCACCACCATGAGAAGGGGACTTCTATGAGAGGGTTCTTTGAGTAGCAAACCGAAGATAGAGAGTGAGAGGTGAGAGAAGAGAAGGCAAAAACAGGAGTGGTGATCGAGTTTGTTCCTCGCCGCAGAAGAGGAGGCGAAGTCAGGAGTGGTGATCGAGTCTGTTAAGGTTTATGAAGCGGTAAAGGAGGAGCATGTGGAGGTGAAGGCAGCGGAGAAGGAGTTGCAGATGGAGGATCCCGATGAGTTCAAATTTTGTCCTTTTTGCAATTTTGTTTTGCGGGTTCGTTGATATTGTTAGGAAGTTTGTTTTTGCTTGTAAATATAGGATATAATGCTTCTGCTCTTTTTAGTTGTGGGGTTGAATTTGTGGTCTTCTTGCTTTTGTGGGTTTGTTTGTGTTCTTAATGTTCTGTTCTTAATGTTGAATTTTGGTTAGTTGTTCGGGTGCTTTCAAATTTCAAGGTTTGAAGCAAGAGGGTGTTAAGAGAAAGGATTATGTTGAGCTGTTGAAGAGCAACTTGAGATGATGATGATGATGATAGGCTTTGGTTTTGGTTGTTTAATGTTGAGGGTCGATGGCTTTTTGAAAAAATATATTAAAATATTAGAGATTGTTCTGGTAATTAACCAGGATGATTGTTGAGAATCCCACATCGGTTAAAACACGAGTGGGTGGTAATTTTATAATTGTGAAAAATCTACCAACCCATTGTCTTAAGGTTTTGGGTTAGATATAGAGATTTAACATGGTATCAGAGTGGGTTGATCTCGTGCCCATTGTTGAACTCGCACGACCCCCGTTTCTCGCACTTTTGTGAAGTCAAAGCCAGTGCAATTTTTCAACCCGATGGGTCTTGTTTGAGGGGGCGTGTTGAGAATCCCAAATCGGTTAAAACACGAGTGGAGGGCGTGTTGAGAATCTCATATCGATTAAAATACGAGTGGGGGGAAAGTTTATAAGTCTGAAAAATTCACAAACCTATTGTTTTAATATTTTGGGTTGGATATAGAGATTTAACAATAATGATTCATCATCGAAATTGTCCATTAACTTGCCACGTCAGACAAAAAATATACAGTGGAAATTCATATAGGATGGGTAGTTGCCCTAGCCTGTCCGAGACCGTAGCCCGATACAATTCAAATAACTTAGACATGTTTGATAATTTTTAAACTACACGAACTAATTACAAAAAATATAATGTCACATGATACTAAAATGTACATTTTTCTATTAAATATTAATTATCGACCACAAATTTAGGAGAAAGCAAATGGGCATCTTCATTTCATGCTTGGAACCCTAAACCCAATGATGTCTATAGAATTATTTTATTAATCAATTCCTTGTCCTACCTGACCTGAACCCACCCACAGAAGTCGCATGCCGTGTCTAGAAGTCATAACACACGAGCCACTCCAATGTCATAACGACTCCAAAAAGCCAAACCAAAGGTCACGTTCTGAAATCGGCTGTTAGTTTTAAGTAGTGAAATATTTAAATTTAATTAAGAGAATTTTATATTTAAATTTTACGAATATAAATTAAGTAATTGATTGAGCCAGTCATAAAAAATTGTCAATAATTAACTCTAGACATTAGAAGTTTACCAAAAAGGGGCTCCCACCCCAGTCGTTCTGTTCACATTAGCTAAACTTTTATTAGGTGAACAACATATTAAATAGACACTGATAATATAAATGAATTGGTTATAAATAAATAAAAAATCATATTTATGGTTTTCTTATAGTCTCAAAACGAGAAATATGCATTAAATTACAAAAAACAGATATTTTTTAGGAGACATATTAGGTTTTCATATGTGTTACCAAAGAGTATTTGACCTAACAGTAAAAAGTGTAAAATAATTTGGTGGACATTCAGGATGCAAACCCTAGCAACATTCTGTCTCACCTTTAAAAAAAGTTTTCATGTGTTGGAAAAAGACCCTTCCTAATTGCCAGGTCGTCTAATACAACAACAGTATTGTTACTTGGAAAGCGATTGGGCCTACAAAGGGGCCTCTGGGCCCGTTACACATCAATATTTGACGAGAGCGATTGGGCTATTTTGTTAAAAGAAAGGAGTTCGGCCCAGTGACGGAACCAAGCTGAAGGCCCAAGTTTGGGCTTCCCTGACACCCCCGTGTATATATAAGTTGCTCAAGACTTTTTCTTCGGAATGAGCCAAAGCGAAAAAGGGTTAAACCCATTGTTTTCGAGACGGCGGTCCAACCGGCGGTCCGACCGGAGCCAATCCCGGGTCAAAAAACCAAGTTCGCCAGGTTACCTAACGAACCGGAAGATTTTTGGTCAGACTGGGCGGTTGGCTCGGATTTTTGACCCGGAAAAATCCGGTTCGTTAGGTTTGACCAAAAAACCAACCCAAAAACCAGATTTCACCCAACCCAACCCAAAAAAATAAGATTTTCTACTCGATTTTTCTAAATCAACACAAAATAAACTAAATCTACAAAGATAATTATACTAAATATGAAATAAATTTACCAACATTTCAAGAATATTAATTTTTAAACCTATTATTTACTAAATATATATTAAAAATATATATCATAAACTACCGGTCCGACCGCCGGTTTGACCGGTCCAACCGGTTGACCCGGAGAACGGACCAAAATCCGGGTCGCTCTCCGGATCGTTTTTGAAAACAATGGTTAAACCGTACTAGGATTAATTGATAGAGATTTGTTTTCATACAAAAATTATATTTGATTTAAATCTAGATTAATGTGTCACGAAGTTAAAAGAACAAAATAAATACAAAATAAATTCTTAACTATCGAACACGTAGATGAGAAAGATTAATTTCAAGATGACATGAGATCTCAATTTCGAGCTCTCATTAATACAAATGTATTTTACATCTGGACATGAGGTGATTTTGTGCTCTCAACATATTAAATGAAGTGAACATATCATTTCAGTAAAATTGATAGAAAAAGTAAAATATAATACTTTTGAATAAAAATAAAGAACCCTATAACTTGATAAATTACGAAATTATTTGCTCTTAACCACGTTTTTTAGAAGTAAATTTGAAATACTCCGTTAATGATATATTATTAAAACGCTTAAGTAATTTGATTTAAATTATCTATATCAACAAATTTTTTTATACAAGTAAAATACTTTATTAAAAAAGAAGAAGAAAATTACAGCAGAAACTAACAAAAAGAACAAAATAAGACTACTAGCGAACAAACCTCGCTATTTACAGTTATTCTTTGCCTATTTCGAGAAGTCAAACCCAACATTACCTTACTCGTAAAGAGTCCCAAAAAAGGTCAAGTTCTTGATTACCAATGTCTTTCAACATTCTCGACCAAAACACCCATTCATAGGTCCGAAAGAAGATAGTGTGCTTGAGAAGCTCATGGTCACATTGTTTCTCTTCAAAAAATTACTTTGTTCCGATGATTCCATATACTTCAAGTGATATAAACCAAACCTTCCCGAACATGCCACCGCTAGTCAACTCACACCAAGTAGAGAGCACCATATCAATAGACGAGAAACCAGACCATACAACTCCAGATCTTTCTACAAAATAGTCCAAAATCGACCTGGAGAAGGGGCAATGGAGGAGAAGATGAGTTGCCATCTCATCAGAAAAAATGCCTCACAAGCCTGAATTTGCCTCATACGAATCAACACATCCCTTGTCTGAATTCTATTTTGAATTGCTAACCACATGAAATATTCTACCTTTAACGGAATAGAATAATTCTAAATCTTTTGCAATTCGTTGATTACAGGAGAAGGGCTAAAATCGAGCTCCCTAACATGCCTTCTCCAAGTATCATCCCACCTCCATTTCAAAGTATCTTTTTTATTACGACACATAATTAATTCATTCAACATCTCCATAAGGCTGCCCAACATCTCTCGTTCATACACTCGTAGAGGTCTCCTTCAGCTTAAATTCCACGACCACACACCCTTTGACCACACACCACAGTCAGCCACCCTTGTATTTTGCTGCAGAGAGAGCATATGAAGACAATCAAAATGCTTCTTGAGACTCCGATCACCAATCCCAAAATCATCCCAGAAGAACCACTTCTTACCATCCCCAAGCTGTAAAACAACGCCATGCATAAAGTTAGACCGTAATGCCTTGCCAGACAATGCAACTTTAGCATTTGACTCCCAATTGCTACCCAGAACCCCTTTAGGAATTGAGGTGAATGATGAACATTGAAAAGAGTGAATACCCACCACGACTTTTACCCACTGTGCACCCTTATAGTTACAGAAATTCCAAATCCACTTGAGCAAAAGGGAATGATTCACGAGAGACACTGACTCAAAGCCCAAACCTCCCAAGTCCTTTGGTTTACAAACCATCTCCTACTTAATCATAAAGGACTTCAAGATCTCAATATCAACAAGTTACACTCTCCTTTTCTGGCAAATTTTTGGAAAGAACTCCAAAATTAAGCGCGATTGGCCTGGAGCAATTTCAAAAAAGGTAACCTTCCAGAAAATTTCTCGGTATACGTGTGAGTGGGGACAAAACATACTCAAAAAGACATGTTGGTCTCTTGAAATAGTCAGTCATATCGCGTTATAAAATTTGTATACCATTTTTTTACCTACGACGAATTGAACCTCATACTTCCATCTATTCTTAAACGTTTTTTTTTCGGGTGAGTAACTTTGGTCCTCTGCCACCTCTTACGATGATAGTTCAGTGGTAGGCTTCAATTTCCCGAAGAAAGGTGGTGATATCGCATGGTGACCAGGGCCTACCTGTTTGTGCCTCGTCACGACACTGTTTGTATTGTGCGATGATTCCAGCTAAACCGTGACCTTGCACGTACTTCACATGAAATTTGGCCCAACGATTTGTCTCCATCGCAAAAATCCATCGTCCCCAAATTCCAAATGTTGCAATTGATAAAGACACGCAAATTGAGGAAAAGCTAATTTCTTCCACTAACTTTTGGGGACCGACGGAACGACTTTTTTGATTTTTTTTTCAATAAAAACCAACAAAATACAACCTGAAAAATTAAACTTTAAAAGACCTTAACAAAAAAAAAACTCTAAAAAAAATAGTTGAGCCCCAAATGAGTCAAAACAAAGATGATCATGGGATGAAACTCACCTCAACCAGCAACTGAGTTTGCGTGTTTTGGTATTTTGGCCATCTGCTACATTGTTTTTACAAGTATGTCAAACAACTGATGTATCGTCACGTCATAACGGCGTTGTTTCGGCCAGCTAGATTCGAGCTACGTTTGTTTCTATAGCTTGGACAGAACTAGACATAGATTTTTGTCCAAGCCTATGTTTGGTGCACGAAATGGACGGGACAAAATTGGAAGTTTGTCCTAACCCATTCCTAATTACCCTAGACTATTTTCTTTTTTATGTCTTCATCGAGTTTAACTAAATTAAGACTAATCATTTTCTCTAATATATAATTTTTCGATCTCATATACAAAATTTTTTAATTTAGATTCAAATATTCAATATTTGTATGCTCATTTATTTCTTTTAAAATTTTATATATCGGATATAAATCCATATAAAGGTATAAAATGGTTAATTCAGATATTTGATTAATACATACATATTTACCATTATAGTATTTTAGTACGGCTTTCGTATTAGAGAATTCAACACATGAATTGATTATACACTGTACATGTACCAAGCATTCTTAATAATATTTATACATTTACAAAAAATATACATATTTATCAATTATATGATGGTATATTAAAAATATTCGTATCATAACTACGCTGATCCAAATATGTAAGAAATTTTTTAAAGGATTTTGTTTTCAATTTTTTTATGGAAGGATTTTATTTTATTGTACAATAATTTTTAATATAACTGCAATGATCAATTTGACTAGGATTAATAAAAAAATTTTGTTGTCATGAAGGATAATTTTATTTTTAACAAAATTTTAGACTGAAATATTACCGTACCAAACATAAACCTTGAAAAAATGTTTAATCATGTACTGAAGTCACTAAAAATAGGACAGGAGAGCAAGAACAACCAGGTCTAACAACCAGGTCTGTCCAATACTGTCCTGTCTCATATCTCTGGTCTTGTCCAGAAGACGTATCAAACGCACCCTAAGTGATGTGTTCTAAATCATAAGATACTAAGTTTACTTTTTCCCTTAAATCAAAGTCCTAGAAAAGTTTGGAAATATTTAAAATTATTTGGTATTTTAATGTTAAAATTAACTGAAAAACAATTATTTTTAAATAAATATATTACGGTCGAACCGCGACATTGAGAGAGAATAATGGGTATTTTTTGGGTCGTTTTCAAAACACATTGAGGCGTTCTCATTGAAAATAGGTATTGCGCCAAATAATTTAGGCATACGCTGCCTCTTCACATTTTTAATTGAAACACTTGTTTGTTATATTTGTTATAAACTTCGTCCCGCTACAATATTTTTTTAGCGTTATTTTCCTTTTTTCCTAGAGTTAATTTCATGTTTACTAATTATGGGTATACGTTGCCTTTTTTCCGTTTGAGGTTAATTTTACTTTAATGTTTGTGGAAAAAGGAAAGACAACAGCCGTTCATGAAAAGTAAGATAGGTACATGTCGCAATCAAGCAATCTTAGAAACATAAGTACAGTTTCGAGGCATTTAGTTTCTTAAATTTATGTCAAATTGCACAAAACACATTTTTTACACATAATTTTTTCATAATTTTATTAGTTCTGAACTAATTAATAAGTTACCGCCATAAAATTCTTCATGCATGCCCTCAAGTTTCTCGGAGGGTCGGTTCACATCAAGTAATTTTAGGTAATTTTAATATATCAAGAACAGTTGTTCAGATTATTAACATTTCAATAAAACATACCAGAGAAAGTGAATTCTACGATCCACCATAAATTAAAATAATGATGAAATCTTAACCAAATTTCAGGTGACATCCAAGATATTTACGGGTTCTAG
Organism: Hypericum androsaemum; assembly: GCA_963995505.1. Lineage (NCBI taxonomy): Eukaryota > Viridiplantae > Streptophyta > Magnoliopsida > Malpighiales > Hypericaceae > Hypericum > Hypericum androsaemum. The sequence continues at coordinate 2,997,684 of OZ023184.1, read as the reverse complement.
TTAATAAGGTGACCAGTGGCAGAGAATGACAAGTTGGGTTTAAGCCACTTGGAAAAATTAATGGAGGGAGCTATCGGATTAATTTGGAGGTTATCCAAGTAATGATTGAGGCAATTTCGAAATATTATACTAAAATTTGAGGATAGATGTAGCTTTGTATACAACAATTGTAAGAATTATTTATTAATTCTATTAAAGAGGCTCTCATAGAGTTGGACTCTATTAATGATATAAGAGTCCTATTATGGTTATGGTTATGGTTATTAGTTTAATCTCAACCGTCCATTGGGAGCTTGATGAACGCGCCCGATTGATTCTAAGTATATAGCTTGGTCCTCTCTCTGCCTATAAAAAGATGCCGATGCTATCCATCGGTGGGTGTCACTAAACGATAGGAAAGTGAGAGAAACCAAGCTATGGCGACCACGAGGATTCCGACTACGAAGACATCAAGGTTTCTCTTCATCAACCAATCCGGTACGCTTCCGCTTATTGTTTATGTAATTAAATATTAGATGTGGTATCAAGAGCTTGTGTTATTCTTGGATTGGTTTGTAATTTATTTTGTGTGCTCGATTAATTGCATGTGATGTTTCGTCTATGCATATAAAAGTTTAGGGTTATAAAATTCAAGCTTTCTGTACCGTAACTTTTGGTGCATGCAAAAATAAATTATAGGGTTATAAAAGATCAAACCTACTGTACCTTGAGTTTGGTGCATGAAAATAAATTCTAGGGTTATGAGTTTGAACGATCTCTGTTAGATTGCTGGAAATAATTTTATGTTTTGCCGTTGGAAAATAAATGGTCAAGGGAAAGTCATGAAATTAGCTTATAGATGTAGAGAATTGAAGAAAGTAGTAAACCCTAGTACCTACACACAATTACCGCCCCTACGACATCTAAACCAAATAACAGAAAATAATCTGGAGCACCCCACTTTACATAATTGAACCAGAAAAGTAGAGAAAGGAAAAGCGGGATCATTCCAATAGCGTGCCTCCCGTCCGTCGCCGTCCACCTCAGAAATGTCTTGCCTCGACTCGACGTAACTCTGTCGAATCTTGAGCTAGAAGAATGGAGGAAAGATGCTGCCTCGACGAAAGTCAACTCGAAGGTAGCGTCAATGGCTGACTCGAAAAGTGTTGGCAGGGCTGAGGACAAACTGACCTGAAAAGGTCTGACGTATTATAACACCTTGGTCATGGAAACCGACGACGAAAACAGGATCAAAAGGGCTAAAATGGATTCGATGCTTGACTTGGCCAAGTCGAGAAGGATTAGGGTTATTATTTGTTGGATGTCGGTCTTTGGCCGTCCATGGTGGTTAGTGTAGGGAAAATTATTGCCTTTCCCGAATTGGATAAAAAAAGTGGTAATTTAGGCTCGATTTTGGACTTAATTTTATGCTTTAATACGGGCATGTGAAAAGATAAAACGAATTGAGCCTGCACGAGTTTTAGCTCTGTAACTTAGGCTTAAAAGGTTAGGGCCGTTTTGAGTTAATTGAAATCTATTTGTAAATTGTTAATTTGTTATGAAATTGCTGACGTTAATTTGGGCTTGTGTTACGGGTCTGAAGTGGGTATTAAGGCTGAATGAATAAGGTGATAAATGGTGCGCTTAAAGTTTGGTCTTTCGAATTTGTTAGAGAATAATTATTGTCTTGTGCTAAAAGATTCTGATTTGTGTGCCATTTGAATGTATTTAATTTCTTGATTAAGTTGATTTCTAATTAATAGATTAAAAATAATGACATTATTGATTGTTCATCGAATAGTTTGTCTTTATTTAGAAATTAACTTAAAAGGAAATAAATTAACATGATTATACTTTATTGATTAATTATCATAATTTTGATTATGGAAAATGCTATTAATGTGATGATTGTTATGCATTATGAAAATTTGTGATAATTAATTAAGTTTGATTTATTGAAATATAAATCTTACTTGATATTAATGTGTATATGCATGCCTTACGTTATGGTTTGTTAGTCACCAAAGTGGCCAAATCTTTATGTGATTGCATGTATATATAAACTAGTCTTTTATTCATCAATTAATGCAATACCAATTATTGAGATCCGATGGATAAATTGACATTAGTTATTTATGAGATAATCGATTCTACCCAAAGGTAGGTCACTATTCTATAAATAACAAGTATAAAAGCGATAAACTAATATTTTGGTCAGGTATATGCGCATATCCAAAGATAACGTGCATCTGATTTAAAATATTTAGTGATTCGATAGAAGTTGTGTATGAATTAATATTTTGGTCACGTGTATGTGTCTATCCAAAGATAGCATGTATATTTGATTTGAAATATTGAATTCTACAATAAAAGTTTTATATGGTATTGAATTACGATAGTATGTTATAGTTTCTACCCAAAGGAGAGCTATACTATACTCTTATTGTTTTATTTGAATCTATTATGTAATTTCAATTTGAGCATGTATTTGTTGTATTTTTCCTGAAAGTCTCTCGTTGACACATTAATGGGCAATATTTGACCATGAAGTATAATGGGTTGCAAGATATGCATAAGCATGTCAATGAGATAACTAATTTAGCAGCAAAGCTAATGACTTTGGGTATGATTGTGAACGATTTCTACTAATTGTATTTTCTTTCTCTTAAAATTTGACCATTGAAAGTTAGTAATTTGGTTAGAATGTTAGTTCAAGAGGTTAGAAGAATTAAAGGTAAATGAAATCATTCTATTAGCTCAATAGTTCAATGAGATGAAAAAATATGTAAGGTCAAAGCTAAGACATTTATGATGAAGGAGCCAATTTTGGTAGCACCGTCTACCGAAAAGGGTAAGAAAAGTAATAATTATCATTTCTGTAAATGAAAGATGTTATCAGAAAAGATTGCCCGAAATCTTAAGTTTGGTTCGAAAAGAAAGATAATAAATTTATCTTTGTAAATTTATAACCAAACTTACTTCGGTACCTTCGAATATTTGATGGATCTTAGTGCTATTGCTCATGTTTCTAATATTATATAGAGATCTAGTATATGATCTAAACTACAAACCCAAATGAAAGATCTCTCCTGAGAAATCGAATGAGAGTTCCAATGAAGGTATATTATATATAACTAGACATTGGTAATTACTTAGGCCTATTATATACTGTTTATATACCTTAAGTATTAGAAATTTGATTACTCTTAATTGTTAGAGATTTATGATTTTTATGTTAAGTTTGGATTCATACGTTTCAGTTTATTTAAGAATACAAACCTTATTGGTTCTGGTATTTTCTTATAATACTTTGTATAAGCTGAAACTCAATAATAATTTCTCTAAATCTCTACTTAGTATTTATAATGTTGGAATTAAAGTAACATTGAGTATAATAGTGTGTCTCACTTGTGGCATAAATGTTTGAGTCATATATCTAAGAAAATCGCCACGTGAAGTACTCATCATATTGAAATTATACACACCTATAATTGTTGACTATTTTATTGACCATCTTTAATGTATGAAAGTATATTATCACCTTTATTGATAATTTTCACATTATAGTTATGTCTATTTACTTCAAGTCACAAATATTCGATGACTTTGAGATATAACTGAATGAAGTTGAAAAGATAATTAGACATGAAAGTGAAAATCGAAAGGTATGATAGAGGTGATGAATATTACAGCAAACATGACAAAAGTGATCAATATTTTGGTTAGCTTTTAAAGTTTCTCGGAAAGGCAAAACCGAACTTTAATGGTTAGGAGAATAATGAGTAATATAATGTACCCATCTCGTAGTGAACATACACTCTCAAACTGTTGTGCATGATTGAATAGAATTCATAGTAAAGTTGTTCTTAAATCTCTTATGAGTTGTAGGACGTAAGGATACCTAATATATGGCACATGGCTATTGGGGTTGCCTAGTGGTAATAGGATTGTATAACACATATGAAAGTAAATTAGATTCTTGAACGGTGGGTGATTATTTAGTTACCTAGAGAAATCTAAAGGGTATAAATTTTACTATCTAAGCCATAGTTCGAGAATTGTTGAAACTGAAAATACACGATTTATAGAAAATGGTGAAGTTAGTGGGAGTAATAAAAATGAAAGGTACAATTATGGAATTAGGGGTGAATGTCAATTTTCTTGTATTGATATTTTCTTCCATAATCGTACCAGATGTCATTCCAAATATTGAAGTAATGCAAGTCAACATGAATGAATATTTGGGTCAACAAGTACCAAATGAATAAGCTAACTCACCAAATTTAAATGAGCAACAACCACATAGAGTAGCATTAAGGTATTTCTAATGGGAATGAAAGTCAGCTATTCAGAATACTTTGTGGTATATTTGCATTAATGTAGACTTTGATATAAAGTCAATAATCTAGTTTTATTTTCCATCATGGTCTTGAGTTGCACTAAAAGAATGTGAAAATAGTATTTCTTAATGGGACTTTGAAGAGGAAATTTATAGAATCAACTTAAAAGGTTTGAGGTTGAAAGAAAAGAAAAGATTGGTGTGTAGACTTAAGATGTCAATATATAGGCTTAAATTTGCTTCATGAAACATGTATCCTAATGTTTACAATATTAGTATGTCTTTTGGTGTTAAGGGGAATGTCGTTGATCGATGTGTATACCAAAAGGTCAGTGGGAGCAAATTTTTGTTAAGTCTTATATTGATGATATTTTGCTTGCTACGAATAATTTAGGAACTTTATGTGAGACTAAAGATTTTATCTCATTAAAGTTTTGAGACGGAAGATTAAGTTGAAGCATCCTATGTGATTGGAATAGCCGAATAGGGATATTTTATAATAGTTCACAAGTTGATGTAATTATCACCGAAAAAACTTAATTTAGTCTCCTTAATTTGATTCATAAATATTACATGCTCATGTATAGGTCACGACACATTAAAGGCGGTCGGATATTTGGATTCATAGTTGTCTTATTTCCATTTTAAAGAAGCAATGTTATGGAAGATTGCTAAGCAATCTATTATTGGGTTTGCTCAATATGGAAATTAAGATTGTGGTGGATTGTGAAGTCACGATTAATGCGTAATGACTAAGGAACTTATTTCAGGACCTTGGGGTTATCGACGCCGTTATCAAGTCGCTAAAATTTATTGCCTTAGTAGTATGTTTCTCTAAGGATGACAAATACTCTAAAGGTGTCAAGCACATGAAAGTAAAGTATTTTGTCATTAATGAGAGAAAATTCAGAAACATAGTGTCTACTATTCACACGATGAAGGATCTTATGATTGTAGATCTATTAAAGATAAGATTACAACCAAATAATATGATCATGAATGGCTTTTGGTTGTAGTTCTGAATATTTTGGTGATTGACACTCTGAGCTCACTGTTATGTTTCTGAAATATGTTATTATTTTTTTTGTTTTATTAATGGTGTATACATTACAGTTTTATGGAAAAACAAGAAAGTCTCTATGAGACATTATTGTGGACCATGATTGATTCTATATACTGCTTATTTATCTAGTATGTTGAGTTGCTAGTGTCGTGGTTATGGAAGGGAGTATGTCTCATAAATGATGTATAACCGCTATAGCTCACATTTAGTAGCTTACTATATGATGATATTATGATAGTGGACTTTCAGTTGAGGTTACTTATGTTGTGCACCTTATGTTATTCTATTAACCAATATTCAAGCCTAGTGGGAGAATGTAAGAATTATTTATTAATTCTATTAAAGAGGCTCTCATAGAGTTGGACTCTATTAATGATATAAGAGTCCTATTATGGTTATGGTTATTAGTTTAATCTCAACCGTCCATTGGGAGCTTGATGGACGCGCCCGATTGATTCTAAGTATATAGCTTGGTCCTCTCTCTGCCTATAAAAAGATGCTGATGCTATCCATCGGTGGGTGTCACTAAACGATAGGAAAGTGAGAGAAACCAAGCTATGGCGACCACGAGGATTCCGACTACAAAGACATCAAGGTTTCTCTTCATCAACCAATCCGGTACGCTTCCGCTTATTGTTTATGTAATTAAATATTAGAACAATTACTTATAAAAATTAGCTTTGTGTATTTAACAGTTTTATATCACTTTGGAAATTTAGCAGGTAGTCTTTTTTCTATTTTTATATTTATAACTGTCCAATATGATTTAATTTTTCTTCTCTTGTTCATTTTTTTAGTTCATGACTATAGTGAAATTTCTACACATTTTTTGGTGGAAAATTTCTGCTTGTAGTAAGAGTTATCTTGAAATTTAATTTTTAAAATTACTATTAAAGGAGATAATATTTTTTTTTCCCCAAACCTTTCGACATGTACAGGTTTGGCAGAGGTGTTCACACTCGAGGTGCCAACTTGTTGGGGCACCTCCTTCAGTATTTTTTATTATTAAATAATCTTTCAACCTATTTTAAAAATATGTATAACTTATTGCCTATTTATAAAAAATATATATTTTTTGCCTATTTAAAAAAAATCCCTCTAGCATCACGGTTCCATAAAAGCAAACAATATGGAATATGAAAACCTTTCAATGGGCACCTGCTTACCATGACCACTTTCATAACCATATCTTACTAACGCCATGTGATCTACTCAATATTCTATAGATCAACACGAATCTTTTTTCTATTCTTACTTCACACATGTAAAAAAAATGCGCTATCGTTATAATGTATACCTGTATAGTATGCCCACGAGTTCTATAGTACGAGTTCTATACTACAGATAGTCAACTGTTTCTATAGTATTGCCACGAGTTCTCTAATTATGTTTGTTAGAAAAAAAAAGTGTTGTGTTATATATATAATACAATTAAATCATTTACGTTTTTTTAATATATCTTAAATAAAGTATTATATTTGACCAACACAAATTATTTCAGAGTAAAATACGATTAAATCATATGAATAATGATACTTTCTCAACATTGTATTTTCGTTCACAAGTTTATTACATACTTGTTTCTAGGTCAATAAAAATTTAGAGCACGTGTTTATGGATACCAGTGGATAAATATGCACTCATCTTTCCATCAAAGGTGGATAAAACACGTCCTAAACTAACTAATAATTAACGACCGCCGTTATTCTTGTCGGCGCCGCCGCCAACCGGAACTTCTCCTCCGCTGCCAGCGACACCCAATTCCTTCTCCGCGGCGGCGGCCTCCTCCCTGAACTTCTTGTATATATCCCCTCTGTAAAACTTCCGGGTCCGGGCCACCAAAACACACGAAACAAGGCTCCCAATGAAAGTCGCCGCGGCGATTATAATAAACGCCATCCTAAAGCACTCGACCCCGGAACAGCTCAGCTCCTCGCCGGCCTTCCTCGCCAGCCCCGTAGCCGCGGCTTGCCTGGCCGCCTCCTTATCGTACAGGTGACCCGCCACCCGGACGTTGAGAATGTACGAGCCCACGGGGCTCGCCACGGCCCCGAAGTTGTACAGCGTGGAGTAGTACTTGAGCCCGAAGATCTCCGAGATGATGGCGAACATGAGGGGCCACTGGGCGCCGAAGCAGAACCCGATGACCACCGACGCGACGTAGAGGGAGTTGGGGACCCCGAAGGCGATGAGGAGGTGGCCTAGGCAGGAGACGAGGAGGACACAGGTCAGGAGGACGGGACGTGGGACGCGGTACTTGGTTAGGAGCACCTCGGAGGCGAAACCCGCAACGGCCCGGCCGAGGTAGTTCCATATGCTCACTAGAGAGACGAACGTGGTGGTGCTTCGAGCCGGGTACCCTAATGAGCTCCCTATCTGCCCCAAGTTGTCCATCGCCGTTAGGGTTCCTCCAACTCCACAGGTGGTCGCTACGAAGAGGATCATCATGTCGATGCTAAATAGGGCTTGCAAGATTGTGTAGTCTTCTCCTCTGTTGGGCGGCTTGAACACGTCCTCGAAGCAGCTAGTTCCGTGCTTATTCGTCTCTTGGGAATCAGATACTACAATTTGTACATCCTGATCCGATCTCGTTCCATCTTTTACCACTCGAGTCAGATCGTGTTCTTCTTTGATGACTATGGCTATAGGGAGGAAGAGCAAGAGGACGACAACTAGAGCGCTGATGACGTATTCCACTCTAGAGAACCCGAATTTGTTCTGGACTATAATCAGCACCATAAGAAACCCGGCGAGCCCGAGGGACACGTACAAGAGGTGGTAGAAAACCTTGAGCTCGTTCTCTTGGCGAACGATTTTGATAATCCGAATCGTCCGGAGGAAGACTAAGGAGACCGCAGCCGGAAGCCAAGCTATAAGCAAGATAAGAGCCTTGGAGTTGTCTCCATAGAGAGCATGGTAGAGTTGTGTCATAATGGCTCCACTTAACCCTACAAACCCTTTTAATATCCCCAACACGCTGCCTCGGCTCTCCGGGAAGTTCTTCACGCAGGTGACGAGAGCTCCGGTGTTGGCGAACGACTGGGAGTTGGCGCCGACGCAAATGTAGAGGCACATCTGCCACTTGCTGGGTTTCGGGATCTTTCCGGTGACGGCGAGCCAGATCATGAAGTAGCCGGAGAAGTTCATGAGGGCGCCGATGAGGAGGACGACCCAGGGCGGGGTGACCTCGTTGATGAGGCCGGAGAGGACCCCGACGTTGCCGCCGAGGTCCTTGAAGAAGCTGAGGAGGTTGAGGGTGGTCTGGTCGTAACCAAGGGATTTTTTTATGTCGCCGGAGTAGAGGCTGAACATGTAGGTTGCTCCGGCCACGGACATGATCAGGAGGGAGGCAAAGGCCATGAACCACCGGCCGGAGAGTACTTGAAGAGGGAAGCTCCGTCCTCCGGCGCCGCCACCTGGGGGATTACCCGCCACCATATTGTTCTTTTTTTGGTGTTAATTTCGTGTGTGTTTTTTGTGTGTGTGGATTAATTTCTTGATGACGACTCTTCGGGCGGTAACGTGTATATATACACTGGAAACTGGAGTACTTTTAATTTGCATTTTATATTTAATCAGGTGGGAGTCGATTCAATTGTCTATTTAAAGTTGGCCCACTATATGATAATCAGTTTATTTATTTAAAGATGAACACTTCTACTGTAATAATTTATACATGTAGTAGATATTTTCTAATAAAAACTGCTTAACTTAAAAATGATTGCCGCTATAGCAAAGAGTCACTAAAAACGTGAATGGAAAGTGATTCAATATATTAAAACAAACAAATATAAAAAATAAAACAATAAAATCTGAACAAATTCAAAATTAGATGAGTAGTAATTGAGAATTTGGTATTTAATATTATCTTAAAAATTTGGATAGAATTCAGACATGATCATATATGTCTATACCAATATTCATGTCCATTTTAAAAATAAGATTTCGGTGCTCGAATATTTAGAGCACAAACCTTGTGACTTTCCAAATTATGTTTTTACATTCATAAAATATACATTTAATTTTTTTTAGTAAATTCAAATTTAAAAAAATAAAAGTTAGGAATCGGGAGTTCTAAGTTGACCGGAAGTTGAGTAGGTCATACTAGGACACAGAAGAAAGGTTTCCGTGGGGTGGACGGTGGTCCATATTCTGAGTGGCCTCATAGTACTTGATAGTTGTTGCACGTTTCCAATTATACGACGCCGGAAAGCGACAGGCCAACACAAATCAATTTATATTATTATATGGTTGTGGTGCTTTTGCCATTTATCTACATATTTCCACGTGTATTTGTTGCCACTTTGGAGTTGGCAGATTGGCGAATTAGGGATAATTCTCAGAGAGATCCATCGAATTTTGTGGTTGTGTTCAGATTTAATTTCGTGAGGTTCAAATTTTCCCGTTCTTTACTCGTGGCAATTAGTAGAAGCCGTAAGCTAATAGGAAAGGTACCTTTGAAAACTTTATACTCCAATTCAGCTCTTTATAGTACCCGAAAGAATTACAAATATTTTATCAAGGATCAAACACTTTTTATTGTATGCAGAAAAGTATTGCTTCAAGGGGGAAGCCATAATAGAAGATCGTACAGTGAAAAATATCAAGAGGTTATCAAAGTGTTTGCATTTTTAAGTTTTCAACGATTAAATTGAGTATTAGCCACTAAATACTCACACGTCTAAAAATTATTTTTTATGTATTCAAGTTACTTGTAAAACTTGTCATTATTTAAATATTATATTTGCTTGAAATATTTTTATTACAATAGATCACAATGACCATTTAAAAATAATTTAAAAGATGAAAGATTATCTAAAGTTATCGAACAAACAAACCCACCATACCATAAATTACTATCTTAGAATATATTTCAAATTCGTAAAATATGAATAATAATATTTATTTAAAAATATTATTTTATACAAAAATCGAGATCAAGAATTAGCAGTGCAACTTTCTTAAAAAAATAGATATTAAAATAAAAATTATTAAATTTAATACTAGTTTCGTCTGTGGGACTAAGATTTTTTTATCAATTTAAAGAATCACCTCCCCTCAATTTATTTTAAATAATCACTTTAAAATTCAAGCGTGATTCCATTATGATTTTGGTGCTTATAGATTATACTTTTCAATGAAATTAGATAATATTGATAAATATTTGCTATTTCAATACTAAATATAATAAATAATATATTTTTAGTTTAAAAACATCTCTTATCTGATTGCTCGTCCAATCAGTTAGACTGGTTGACCGGGAAAAAGAATTTTTGATTCAACCTTCGGGTCATTTTTTAAAACCATATTATATGATTATAATAACCGTAAGCGGAATACAAAAAACATAGAATTTTAATATCTTATTATTTTATAGATTATGAAGATCCTACAGAAAAAAAAATGTTATCTCTTATGTTTTATTAAAGTTTCAAATGTCAAAATTACTCGGTCAAACATCTCCATACTGATTGAGGCTTAGAGCCAGAAAAAAGATAAGTCTGGCCAGATATTCTCCCCACTATAACTTCCATTGGCATAATAATGAGCTCATTATCCACGTACGTGATAGTGAGCTTACAATAATACACAACAACACTTGGAAACAACTTTTCGATGTACAATTAAATATTTAAAATTAATTTCCACTAATTTTCAAAAATAACGTCCAAACAACATAAACATTATTTTCCCTGAAAAATCAATTATCAGGAAAATTATCTTTCCTTTCACTTTCCTTCAAATAAACTGACCAAGAAATAGAATCCCACAATACTCGAATCAAAATAAGACTTCACAGTACTCGAACATCGGAGCTTACACAAAAAAATCATAACTAGATAATTATAATTATCTCCTTAGCCATGAACATCAACTTTAGCTTCTGTGTCTTCAATTTCTTCCCCCTCTCTAAATTTCCTGTAAATGTCTCCGCCATAAAACTTCCTCGTCCGGATGACCAGAACAATTGAGACAAGAAACCCAACAAACGTCGCCCCTGTAATAATCAGAAACGCCGTTCTAAAACAGCCCACTCCAGAGCAATTCAGCTCCTTCCCCGGCCACCTAGCCAGGCCCAAGGCCCGCATCTGCCTCAGGGACTCTCTGTCGTACAACCGACCAGCCACCTTCAGGTTGAAGATGTACGACCCAATTGGGCTCGAGATGGACCCAACACTGTAGAGGGTCGAGAAGTGCTTGAGCCCGAAGAGCTCGGAAACTATGGCGGAGACCAACGGCAGCTGGGCTCCGAGGCAGAACCCGATGATGATGGAGGAGAAGTAGAGGGAGTTCGGAACTCCGAGAGCGATCAGGACATGTCCAATGCTGGACAGGAGGATCACGAAGGTGAGCATCAGGGGACGAGGGAAGTTGTACTTGTTTAGGACGAATTCGGATGAGAAACCTGACAAGACCCTTCCGAGGAAGTTCCATATGCTCACCAGGGAGATGAAGGTGGCTATGGTGTGCTTTTCGTAGCCTAACGAGTCCGTGATCTGGCCCAAGTTGTCGATAGCCGCCAATGCGCCTCCGACCCCGCAAGTGGTTGATATCAGGATGATGATCATGTCGATGCTGAAGATTGCCTGCAGTATCGAGAAGTCCTCGCCTCTTTCGGGTTGGTTGACGATGTGCATTAGCAGAGATTTGGGATCGAACGTTAGTTTCGAACTTGGGCGGGTTCCTGTTGTAGCTTGTGGAGCAGTGTGAGCATGATCGGAATCCGGGATTCGATTCTCGGTGCGGAGATTGAGCTCTTGTTTGATTACAATGGCAAGCGGCAGGATGAGAAGGGCGACGACGATCACTGCGCTGCCAATGTACTCCGGTCTGCTAAACTTGAGCTTGTTCTGTAAGATTATGATAACCATAATGAACCCGGCAAGGCCAAGGGCGAAGTAGAGGAAGTTGTAGAAGACTTGCAGCTCTTTTTCCTGTCGGATGGCCTTCTTAATCCGGATCGTCCCGAGGAACAGCAATGGAACAAGTGAAGGAAGCCAGGCAATCAGCAAGATCAGGGACTCGGAGTCATTTCCATAGAGAGCATGATAGATTTGTGTCAAAATCGCACCGCTAAGACCGATGAGACCCTTCAGGAGGCCTATAACACTGCCTCTGCTCTCAGGAAAATTCCTGACAGAGGTAACCAGGGCTCCTGTATTGGGATAGGAAGCTGCATTTGTAGCAAGGCACATGAAAAGACTCATTTGCCAAACCCGAGGCCTCGCTATGCCTCCGGTGACGGACTCCCAGACGAGGAAGTATGCGACGAAGTTCATGATCGAACCGAAGGCGAGGACCGCCCACGCGGGCGCAACCTCGAAGAGTAGCCCGGCCGAGACCCCGAGATTGCCACCCAAATCCTTGTAGAAGCTCAGAGTGTTGAGGGTAGTTTGATCATATCCTAGAGTTGACTTGATCAGTCCAGAGTACAGACCAAACATGTAGCTTGTTCCATTAACGGACATGATCAAGAAGGAAGCAAACACCATGAACCATCTACCGGAAAGTACTTGAAGGGCGAAGCACTTCATCGTTCTGTTGCTGCCCGGATCCGCCATCGTAATAATTGATGCTTAATTTTTCAGGTTTTGGTACTAAAATTGTTGGTCCAAAGACGAACCAATTTAAGGAGGAAATGGTTCGACTTCTTTGTGGATTTCGTTAACCACTCGAATTAGAAATTACACAACATCTCCTCAAGTGTGGTTGGCACTTCCAATTTAACTGGCGGGTGATGTAGCAACTGTCGTTGTGATACCCCATAAATGATATTTACTGTGTGAAATATTTTAAGTGATTTGATTGGTACTATCTTTACTAACAAGGTGCACATTCTTTTTCGGCACAGAACTCCTAGGTTAAATGCATTTGGCCGGGAGTAGGATCATGATGGGTGACATCCTGGGAAGTTTCCGGGATGCGTGTGAGTGATGACAAAACACGCTGGAAAAGATCCGTGTTGGTCTGTGGAGACAGTCGATCGGATCACGGAGCGTTACATTGGTACTATATTGTTCTAATTTAACAAAAATTTTAAATTCAATCATAATTATACAGATGCTTTAAAATTTGGTAGAATGAGTTTTATTTCCTTTTACGGAATAGTGAATATGGTTGATACATCCAACAAAAAATATAGAAATTAATCCAAAATTGTTATTGTTTTCTTAATTAGTTGCTTCACGGTGGAAGTCATCCTACATTACACCTTACAGCGGCATTAATTTATTTTCATAATTTTCCGACTTATCAAATTAGTCTTCCGTGACATGTTGCTAATTATTTTAGAGAGGATTCTACCAAAAGAAAATTGTTTTAGAGGGAGTGTACTGTCTTGCACTTGTTCTGTTTGGCCTATTCGTTTGGAAAAGAATAACCTCTGGATCTATTGGCAGTCAACGGGCATTAATAAATCTTCCAAGTATCTCTCACGCTGACATGCAATTTTTATGTTCATATTGTAAGTGAATAAATGTTTGTTTTTAACTTCTATTATCTATAGTCGAATATTATCGGTCACACTTTACACAGTTTTCTATCATCGGAGCAAGTGACGATTTGAAATAGACAAAAAATTTTGATATTTGTTCTATTTACAAGATTCAAAATCTAAACTTTCGTTACTCGAATTTGACATGTCTAATTTAGTTTTTTTTGTTAAAATGCGAACAATATATAGTAAATCTAACATGAATATTTGAAAAAAATTATAAATTACGACAAGTTTAGTGGGACCAAATCGTATAAGAAATTTTAAAATTTATAAACAACCTGACCATACTTGAAAAAGTTGATAATCTCAACCGCCAATTAAGCCACGCACACAAAAGAATAGAAAAAAGGAATACGTTTATTTTAGTACCATGTAGTTTCATCCGTTTCACCTGGAGTACCATGTGGTTTCAAATTGGTAGTTTAGTACCCTGTGGTTGACCACCAATTTTTAGGGTAGGTCCAAGGCAGCTGCCCGTCGAAACCCGCCCGAAACGTTATCGTTCTGAGACCACGTGGTGCCTGACTCTTTTAAGTTAATGCTGACGTAGACCATGGTAAATTATCTATATAGTCCATAATTTATCTACAAGTCCCGAAAGACTTATTTTGACCACTCCACTCGACAAAACTCCTATCCAATTCCCCTCCGTCCATGTCACCCTCCCCAAGACGAACAATCTCCCTTCCACCCAACTCCCTCCCGACCCTGAAAACAGCGAACCAATAGTCAGACAGGAGAAGAGACCCCACGTGGAAATCATCGGCGCTCTCGGTGATAGTCCTTGGGGTCGACGAGATCGAACGACAGGCCGTTCGATTCAAGAAGGGTATGGAGGTGGGTGGCTAGGGTTTTGGAGGTCCCGGTGTGGGAGACGAAGAAGAGCTTGCCTCTGGTGGGCGGAAGATGAAGATGGGTGGAAGTACACGTCAGCAAGAATAGGGGCTCGTGGGAGACCAGAATCAGAATGGCAATATTGAAAAGGGAACAGAATCGACCAAAATCAGAACGACGAACAGTTTGATACGAATTGTTAGGCTGGGAAGCAATTAATGACTTTGGTGGCTGCGTCCAGGGCCAATTTAGATGACGAGACGGCGCTGACGGGCCGGTTACCTGGGTTCAGGATAAAGCCTCTTCTCCAGTGATACCCCTAGCGCGCTCCTCCGGCACGGTGTTGATATCTTGCAGCATTGATGGTGATACCCCTAGTGCGCTCCTCTAGCGTAGCATCCTCTGTGTTTGGCATCGAGGTCGTTGTTCTAGATTTGGAAAAGAGGAGACCGATGTGTTCTCAGGTCGAGTGTCGAGCTTTGATGGAGTCACAACGTATATAAGAAGCATTGGAAGAGAGATGCCTGAAAAGCTGCACTCGCCGTGGGAAGCCGGAGGAGCTTGTCGAAGAAGCTGTCAGAGAATTGCGTCGGGGTAATTTGCTGATTTGGACTGGGAAAGAGATAATTTTTTTAATTGCAAGGGTAAAAAAATTTGGACCATTTAAAAAATTTTTGCCTTGCCAACTCATAGCTACGTGTCTTTCACGTGGTTTCAAAACGACGATATTTCGGGCGGGTTTCGATGGGCAGGCTGCCTTGGACCTATCCTAAAAATTGGTGATCAACCACAGGGTACTAAACTACCAATTTGAAACCACATGATACTCCAGGCAAAATGGATAAAACTATAGGGTACTAAAATGAACTTATTCCTAGAAATTTTTTTTACTTTAGTGTTATGTGAATTGTGCTTTTTTGGTTTATGTGGTTTATAAACATTAAACCAGTGTGCCTGAGGTTTGTCATGTTGATAATTTAGTGATATGAACAGTCTCTTCCCTGTTGTACAGCTACCTAGCTTGCCATGTTAATCCGGGTCGCCATATTAACTGTCATCTTCCCCAACGTGGTTGTTGTTGTGGCATTTAAATTTTTTTAACTAAATACTAAATTGAATTTTTTCATTAAAATTTCAATATTGCTAAAAAACTCAATTGTTTAGTGGAAAAGTTTAATTTTGCACCTAATTAAAATTTTAAAATTTTAGCAATATTGAAAATCTTAGTTTTAAATGTGCCACGTCAAATCTGAGTTCAATTTAGTGACACGTGAACTCGGGTTGTCATGTGGACTGGCGTCTCTATCAAATGTTAATTTTTTTATTAATATTAAAATTTTAATGGGCAAGCTCAATTTAGTACAAAAACTCAAAATGCCACTTCCACAATCACGTGGGCAAGGTGGCAGTCTACGTGACAACCCGGGTTGGCGTAACATGCTAGGTGACCGAGCACCATGAGAGAGGCTCACTAAAATGTCAAAACGTCAAATCTCGGGTACAAGTTTGATGTGCTCTAAAATGCATATCACTTAAGTAAAAAAGATGAAACCATGTGACACTAAAATGAACTTTTCCAAAAGAATATCATAAGACAAGCACACACGGAAAGAACCAGGGTTTTTAAATACGACCCGGAGAGCGACCCGCTCTTGCCTTCAGGTCGCATTTTAACTGGTCCGACCAGTTGGACTACCGGTCGGACCGGTACTTTATACATATATATTAAAATATATTTTTATTAATATTTTAATTACCTCTATTCCACGACCCCAATTTTTTCTTTCTTTTTTGACCCACCATAACCTTGAAGTCCTAAAAAATATATATTTATCCGACCAAACATGATTTTTCTCTTTTTATTACGGTTTGGTCAATTTTTAGGTCAAAATATCTGACCAATCCTGATTTTTTTGTCAAAATATTTGACCAACCCTGATTTTTTGGTTCAACCTTACGAACAGAAAAGAACGGAATCAAAATTTTGGTCAAACTGCCTGGTCCGACCATTTTTTGGGTGGTTGGTAAGGTTGGCGATTTTATGTCCATACTTAATACTCTCTCCTGACCGAATTATGGTCCGACTAGTTGGACCACCGGTCGGACTGCATATTTAATAACCATGGAAAGTACCTACCTGGAATTCAGCATCTTTTGTTGCAGAAATTAATTTTCCTCTTTTTTTATAAGTATATATTTTTATTACTCCACTAATTTTCCTCTATTGAAAGCAAGACGGCAATGTATAGCTGTTAGCCGGTTACAAGCAAATCAAAATTCAAACATTGTCGTTTCTCTCTGGGATCCACAATTAATAGACACCACAATGTTTATAGAAACATCCTCAATTTTCTTTTAATCATATGTGCAATATGTCAGACGGCCATAATTAAATAACATCCCAATACATAGAGGAAGAAAGATAGTGGTCACAAGAATACTGTCAAATGCATATATATTTGAAATTTAATATATGTAATCTGTACACATGAATTCAGTTGGCCGGCATCATTTTTACCTCCAGAAACCAATAATAACGTCGTCCAAATTTGATATTAGACTGTGCCATCAAAAAATTCACGACAATTTATTTTCTTAGTCTAATTCCTATTTACCTTACTTTGTTCCGAGGGAGATTGAAGAATGCCATTTTTATACAACACTTACCCATTGTGGTCACTTTAGCATGTGAATGAGAGATATACTAATTCATGTGAGAAAGAAATCGAGTTGATGTTCAAAGTTTATGTTAGGTTTGATATAGGATAGATGAGCATCACTAGTGGACTATAAAAGACATATTTTTATACCAATCATTGCGGATATTAGGCTCCGAAATTTTGTTAATTTATCTATATCTCATATTATTGGAGCTAATACTTTCAGCTTATGAATGACACGTTTCTTGTCAAATTCCGCTCTAAAACACTACAAAGAAGAAGACACATTTCATGCCAAAATACAAATCTAAGACAGTAACTATGAGGGGTTAGTTGAGATGTTTGACTCGTAATAAAAAAAGATTAATTTGACAAAAAAGAGCACAAATACTCGAACGAAACCCACAATAAAAATTGGAGTACTAATTAAGTTGACTTGTTTAGACGTATTAAAAGTTTATATTTGTTGTCTTAAAATTTTAAAATGAATATAAATTTTAGCATGATATTAGAGAAGGTTAATCATGAAATTAAATGTGGTGGAAAATTTTGATTTCATATCAAAATCTTGGACTACTTGAAGAACGGAAAATTGTCACAGTCCGGACAAATTAGGATTATTATTTGCTCGTCCAATGGTCAACGAGATTCACATTAGAATTTCATCTGTAAGCTTATGACCGTTATTTAACCCCTAGCTACCACGAATCTAGACTCGTGTCCTGTCTTTTCCTAAACTCTTCATTTAATTTTAAACACAAAACCCTACCTTTGATTGGTCCGTATCCAGATCCGTCCCATTAATTTGTCACGTCTCGGCCTGTTTCCTGGTATATATAATTCCATCACATTCTTGGAGCCCGCCACCTTACCGCCGGCTTAATAATCCTGATATAATTCTCATTAAACCCTTTTTATTTCTCCAAAGTTAAGGTAAAGGAAGGCATTGGCTATGGAGGATCCTAAGAAACTGGAAGAAGGGGTGGCTCACACCAAAAGTAGTCCTAGCAAAGGCGAGGATCGCCATTTTGTGGATGGGAAAGTGGATAGAGATGGCGACGGAGATGGAATCGGAGAGACGAATGCAGTTGTGGCCGCCGGAGAGGAGCAACCGGCAGTGGTGGTGAAGCAGAAGAGTAGGAGGGTTGCCACTTTGGATGCCTTCAGAGGCCTTACTGTGGCTGTAAGTATTTTACAAATTTTGTCCGTTCAGAGTCCAATACTAATTTTCAGCTCAGATGTTGTTAGAAAAAAATCAATTTCTTTGTTAATGTTACAAAAATATTGAACCATAATTTTGATTCTTTTGTTTTATCTCTATCACGCTACTTTTTTCATTTGAATCACATCTCTAATTACTATGTTTATTTTTTCTGTTGCATGTTGGCACTTACAAAATCAAAAATTGGTTTTTATAGGTAGAAGAATTTCATTATTCCAAATTTATAATTACTGACAACACTTTTTTCTATATTCTCCATCAGAATTTAATATCTGTAATGTTTTAGTTCCTTAATTATTTATCTAAAATCACTAAAACTCGTCTTAAGTAATCGTATATAATTACAAATAGGACGTGTCCAATTCATATGGGAAATGTAAATTGGGTAAATTTAAAATAGCAGCGGTTCCATTTGTTAAAAAAAGTAGGTGTACATTAATTCCAAGAGTTGTGCTACTATTTGGAATGTGCAAATGATGCCAAACCAAAAAGATATACTCATTCCTAGCACATGTTCATGTTAAATTACGATAATTTTATACTTTTAGAGTCACACATTTAACGTACTTAGTTAATATGCATATAATATTTGAATTATAAACGTACGTAATTTTGAAAACATATACGTTTTTATATACTATTTGAAACTTAATTAATTATATGTATATTCTGTAGACTAAACGTTTAAAATGAGTGTAAAGCTTATGCGTAGTACATGCATATTAACTTTAAAATGCTTATATTTAATGGAGATTTGATGATCTTATTATATTTAAATAAATAAACTAATATTACTTACATTTTTGGTAGAATTGCCTGATTTTATATAACATTCATATTTTGGTATCATAAAACGTTTTAATATATATAATTTTTTATAATGCATCTGTATAAAAATCTTATAAAATTCGTACACTTCGCATTTCATAAAATTAGTGTATCGTAATGAACTTTGGATTAGACTATAAAATTTTGTCAATTCTTATGCTAAACTAACGTAATGTGACATCTGCAGTTGATGATACTGGTAGACGACGCCGGCGAATCTTACCCACGGATCGATCATTCCCCATGGAACGGTTGCACATTGGCCGACTTCGTCATGCCCTTCTTCCTCTTCATCGTCGGCGTCGCCATTGCCCTGGCCCTCAAGGTAACCCAGCCCAGAACCCGGCCCCGTCTTTAAAAATTTCGAATCCCTAAATTAAAATTGAGATAATTTTTCCCAAAAAAATAATTTTTTTGAAAAGTATATGTTATATTACTTCGAGAAAAAAGATTACACCATGAATACTAAAAATACATGTCATCGCAAAGATAAGAATCAAAAAAGTTCGCATAAAAAAATACCTAACAAAGTTCGCCCAGAAAAACAAATTCTTGACTGTTTTAGGATTGTTCTGTCTCCACTTGCCAGAGAATTCCCAAGAAGAGGGATGCGGTTAGGAAGATTATTCTCAGGACGTTGAAGCTTCTTTTCTGGGGAATCTTGCTACAAGGTACTATTAATATCAATTTAGAGACTCTTACATCAAAATTTTCTTAATTTAACCAAGATGTAATAAGTGAATTTTGCAAAAAACTAACAAGCACTTGCATCAATTCGGAAGAGGGTTATCATCATTAATACATTTGTGTTAAATGATATTTGTTGAGACAAATTTATCATTATCCAAAAGTTCATAACCAATACAGTAGGTGTTCGAATACCAGATAATTTAAGAAAATCTAATTTTGGCGCAAAAATAAAATGAAACTGCAGGAGGGTACTCGCATGCACCCAATGACCTTGTTTATGGAGTGGACATGAAGCTCATCCGGTGGATGGGTATTCTTCAGGTAATTATTTGACCTTATAGTATAGAATTATCCAATTAAACAAACTAATTGCGATGCCAAATTATCTAATTCAACAATTTTTTTTAATTAATAAATTGGACTCAGAGGATAGCACTAGTCTACATGTTGGTCGCTCTAATTGAGACATTCACCACCAAGGACAGGCAATGCATAGTGGAACCAGGCCATTTCTCCATTTTCACTGCCTACAAGTGGCAATGGTAAGAACACAAATAATCACAAAATAAATATTCTATTTCGGACCGACCTTCTTCAACAAATTATCTCCGGGATGACACAAACGTATATAAATTGACGTAATAGGCTGGGAGGGTTCGTGACTTTCGTCGTCTATATGGTTACGACGTTTACGCTTTACGTTCCGGACTGGAGCTTCGTCACTAGCAGTGACAGTGATCGTCCCAACGAAAGATTCACCGTAAGTACCTCGCATACCGTATTAAAATCTCCGTATCGGACCCGAAATTAGATCGTTATAAACAGGGTCATTATACCATTCATGCTTAACACTTCAGGTGAAATGTGGGATGAGAGGACACTTAGGACCAGCCTGCAATGCTGTTGGTTACGTGGATAGAGCAGTTTGGGGCGTCAACCATATCTATAACCAGCCTGTTTGGAGCCGCTTGAAGGTTTGTCCGAAACACACCTCACTTTCCTCTGTCTCTCCTCTTCTTCGTAGTTCAACACTTCTCTCAAATGAAGCTCGTTTGAAGTATTTTCGTAGTTTTGTATGGTTTGCATCACGTGTTTGAGGGTTTCATGTATGCCTCCCCGTAAACAAGTACTCCATCTTCCTGCAGGCTTGTACTCTGAGCTCTCCAAGCTCCGGACAGATTCGCGTGGATGCTCCCGCCTGGTGCCGCGGACCGTTCGAGCCCGAAGGCCTGTTGAGGTTATTATTTGATACGACGAAGCTCTGTTGTTGTTGTTGTTTGCTTTTGTTGATGTGCATCATCGAATACATTATCTCCTTGAGAGCTTATGAAAAGGATTTGCTTATAATTTGTTCTGTTTCTTACAGTTCAATCTCTGCTATCCTCTCTGGAACAGTCGGGATCCATTACGGCCATGTCTTGATACATTTCAAGGTAAGAATTAATGGTTTCTCAGATTATGGTTCATGCAGTTTTTAACGAGTCGCGCGGTTTCTTCTTTGCGTATCTAGAATCACTCTGACAGGCTAAAGCAATGGCTCTCAACGGGGTTCGGATTATTGATCGTTGCGATTATTCTTCATTTTACAGATGGTAATAAGCTTCATAATCTGCTTTTAATTGTCTAAAAGGTACACAAAAATTTGGTTCCAAAACCTCGTGGCCATTTGTACTTTTGTAGCTATTCCTATCAACAAGCAGCTATACAGTTTCAGCTACGTTTGCTTCACAGCCGGATCAGCAGGAATTGTGTTCTCGGGATTATATATACTGGTACAAGCAAAGTTGTCCACAGCCAAAGTCCTATACGATAAAACTTTGCAACGCATTGCCTTAAAGTTTTGGGTCTCGGGTTGTCACTCTGTGCAGATTGACATCTTGGGATGGCGGATGTCGTTCTTGTTCCTCGAGTGGATCGGTATGAACGCAATGCTGGTGTATGTGATGGCAGCACAAGGCATCTTCGAGGGATTTATCAATGGGTGGTACTATAAATCAGAAGATAACACACTTGTAAGTGAACAATCACTTTTAAAACATCCATTTATCTGAATGAACTATATTTTCCTTTTCGACAGTTTGATGATAATAACTATACTGAACTGGTTTTTGGACAGGTTTACTGGATTCAGGAGCATGTGTTTAACGATGTCTGGCACTCGGAGCGAGTCGGTAACTTGCTCTACGTCATATTCGCTCAGATCGCATTCTGGGCTGTTGTATCCGGGATCTTGCACAAGCTGAGAATATACTGGAAGCTGTAGAATCTGCAGCAGCTTGTAATGTAGAATCTGTGGCTGCTGCAATGCAGAGGACATTATTATTGTCTCATTTGGGCTCCAAATGCTTGCGTTAATTTGTGTACTGTTGTTATATGATTCGAGCATTTATAGTAATGAGTTGGTAGCATAGTTGTGTATACTGCTGTAAAATTTAAGCATTTTCCAGTAATGGCTTGAAGAACTTTTCAGAAATGGTTAATTTAGAATCGAGCACAGTCTGAACCTTTTAAATAGGACCCGCTCTTTGACTGGTGTCTATCTATTGGCAAAATTCGAACTTGATATATAGTGTTTGAAAATGTTTTTTTTTTGGTAGATTCGGCCTAGCCGCATAAAACCACAAATAAACCAACAATAGATATGCATAGAAATTCTAGCCGGCTCTAATAAGATATATTATTCTCAAATGTCAGTCAATAACTTAACTTATTACGAACACTTTTTATTTATTAAACCTTTCATCGTCAGATACAATGGACTAAATTTGTCACAGAATGACAAATCCACCTCAAAAGTTCCCACCATCCGAACATATATTATTTTGTCTCCAATCTATAGGGAGTTGGATTTAGTGCTGCTAGCCAGCAGCAAGATATGCACAACATAGATCGGCATGAGCGCAGTGGCAAAATTATAAAATATTAGAGATTACATAGGATCATTTTCAAAACATTCATGCGCCTAATAATGATACGTCATGCAGCTAACAATAGTACATCATGCATCTAATAATAGTACATCATACAACACCATTCTGCTAAAAATAGTACATTATTCAGCTAACAATAGTACACATTGCTAGTTAACGGTGTAAATTGCCTATCACATATTCGATTGATGCCTGCTAAAACCATTTAAAAAATTCAAGCGATTAATCGTGTGTTTCTTTATATCGTTGATCATAGTTCGATTTATGTTATCATTGATTAAAAAAAAATATTCAAGTTGCCCTAATCTAGTACATCATGCGTCTAATAATAATACACCATGCGGTTAACAATAGTACATCATACAACAACAATGGTGCACGTACATCAAGGAAGGAAAGGAGGAGGAGGAGCAAGGAGGACGAGTATGAGGAGGTAGGAGTTGGAAGGAAGGGGTAGGAGGAGGAGGGAGAAGGGAGGAGGGAGGAGTGGTGTGTTTTTTGGGTGAAAACTAGAAAATACCTCTCATTCAAATCTCAATCGATCTCCACCGTCAGATCTGCCACATACGCACCTCCTCTCCAATTCAATGGCCCACAATAAAACCCTGCTCACTCTATACGGGCAGCACCGAACCCACCCTCAATCTAAAGAATAAAAATCAGCTACTAAGCCCAAAACACCAAGGAAATATTCACACACGTGTTAAGTATGGGAATTGAAGGGAAAAGGGAAACACCAAGTGACGATTATTTACAAGAATATTTACTTGCAACTATTGTCATATGTCGCCAGTAGATTAACTAAGGACACATCATCCTGTACAGAAACTACCTACATGGCTTAATATGTACAAAGCCAAACGGAGTGAAAAAGGGTGGTAGAATTAGCTATCATGTGATGCATTAGCATGGACAGGGGTCGTAAAAAGTGCCACCATCAACTAGGAGGAGGGTGGGTACCCGAGGTCTGCACGCGTGGGTTGCGTACCTCCCGCTAGTATTCGCACAGGGATGTCCGCGTCGCCGAGGCTTGAACGTCAATATAGAGGATCTCAGCAATGGTCCCAGCCCATTAGCATATTCCAGACTCCTTCCTCGATTTTACTCCTTGGAACAGACAAGTGTTCGCCCTCGTCGAGTAAGACCCTGTATACTTCGAATTCTCTGTCTCCTATCATTCGCCTCCGGATTTCGGCCTGAATGGCGTAAAAGCATTCGTCAATGAACCGCGCAGGTATCAGAGGATTAAATAAAGAGCTGTCCAAATTCCCAAATTCTAAATAATATCACAGCACAATAAGTAGAAGAACAAAATATACTATAGCACGACACACTCATACTTTGAGAAGGGGATACGAGTAAGCGATTAAGTACCGAGAAAATGCAAGTGTCGAGCATTTTGAGAGCGAGGGTAATGTCGTAGAAAACAAGAGGTCGGCCCTTTCTGGATATTTCCACAGGATTTGCCACCAAAAGCTCGGTATCAGGACCACGGCTGACTATAGCTACTCTCAGAGGGCGTTGTAGCTCCGCTGTCAGCCGAGCGGTTAATGCTTTCTGCTTGCTGGAATCAACTATCTTCTTCCCATCAGCTTGCATGATGAACAGATCAATCTCACAGGCTCCTCTTGGTTTCTTAGTGAAGCGACCATAGGAAATCTGAAAGCAGCATTCGAAACATGAAAAATCAGTACAGCCACATGAAGTAAAAAAGATCTTACCATTTTTATCACATGGTTTAATGCTTCACCTGTATATTGTAGTCCTTTAAGGTTCTCATTATGTCATAAAGAAGGCCTTTATGGTCTTGGCATAGAATTTGCACAAGCGTATGTCCCGGACTAAGTGAATTGTCCATCGTGACAGAAACAGTTGACGAAGTTAGCGAGCTAGGGAGTTTGTCTGGTATGTCCAGATGCAGCATATCCTCTGTGATTGAAGTTGGAAGAAAGGACGACTCTTGAGAACAGGCAGTAATATCCGGGCCAACCATTTCTATGTCAAAGCTTATCATGGAGCTTCCGACGACCTCTCGTAAGTGACTTTCCGTATCCTCCTTTCTCTTAGGTGTATGCAGCAGCTCCCTAAAGATGAAAACATCAATGCTTGCACCAAGATGAAAGAAATTTGGGGAAAAGGATATTTTACTAGGAACTAGAGGCAACCGATTCTGATCCAATGCATCAGAACGTAGGAACAGAAAACATTATCCAATCCCAGGTAGCATGAAATCGGGAAAAAGCAACCGCGGAAAACAGTTATCCAGCGGCTAATCGTCCTACAGACAAGCTTCCAAGTTTGGTATATTATAAAGCAAGACAAATCTATCCTATCAAAAGAGAAAACAAGAATGAGATGAACTTGAAATTAGAAGCGCATACTTAGATTGACTCAAGTCAACAGTAAGTCCGTCGTACAATGAATACCTTGATTAAGTATACAAAATTCAATTTTGATGGTTGGTGCGGGGTAACGTTGCATTCACTTCAAAAGAAGTCACCAATTCATGTTGTCCATACTTGGAAAAGAAAAAGAGATATTTACCTGGTGTCTGTGACAAAGAACAGGTCAATGACTCTCTCGTCTGGTGTGGTAGATACCTTTACCTTTTTTATAGTGAGTTCAAGGTCACAAAGCACCCTCGTCACATCTGCAAACGACAGCCCTCGCACTTAGTAATAAACTAAGAATTTCAAAGCCAGAAATCTCCAGAAAACACAAGAAATTCGGGACTCCATCTCCACGAAAATCTCCATTACCCGCCAAAGCAAATATCGGAATTCAAAGGGAACAAAATTGTTTAAAGCAAGATCAGGTTGCTTCCAGCTTTTATTCTTCGACTTCAACTTTATTCCAAAATAGACAAACCGAGCAGAACGGATCACAAAACAAACTCGCGAACGCGCAAGACAATTAACCCCCTGGCATGAGTAATAACGCCGAAGCCGAGAAAAACAAAGACAAAAAAGGCAAAGCAACTGCAGGAATATGCAGCCAAGAGCCAAAATTGAACAAAGATTCAAATTAAAACAGAAACAATCACCATGTAAAAGCCCCTTTCGGTCAAGGCAACATAGCTGGAGGAGGAAGACATCAGGAGGCTTGGGAGACTGCGATTCGGAACGGTAATAAGAGATCCCAGAAGCAGAGGAGCAAGAGGGGCAAACATCTAGTAGCCTCTTCTTCAACAATCCCCACCTGGTGTCCTCGTTCCCTACCACCCAAAACACTATGTAGCACCATTTCCCATCCGTTGAGACATCTGCAAAATCCCCCACAGAAAAAAAGAAAAAAAAACCCACAAAAACAGATCAGCTCCAAATTCTCCACAGCTTCTTACCAATAAAGCTCCAATCTTTTACCGAACTATAGAAAAATCTCACATACCCTTTTAGAACACAAGCAAAAATTAACCAACTTAGAGGCTAAAAGTATAAGACCAAACAATTAGGCTTGAATTACAACATGCAGACAGGGAAAGGAAAAGCATGTATGTAACTTTAAGCATACAAAAAACTTCATTAAACTTAAAAAGAAAAAGAAAAAAGGGTCGGTTATTAGTTAGTTATTACTACCTCCTCTAACAATGCTAAGCCCAAAGAAGAGAATGATACGACACAGGTCACAGCCAAGGCCGGTCTTGTCGGGGCAATTAACGGTGATGATGCTCTGGCCGTCTTGTTTCTCCGGGTGGCTGATGATCACCTCGTCGTACATAATACCCATCTCCTTCCTGGATTTGCCTCCCCTCCCCTTCGGATATTCCTGGATTTGGGTACCCAAAGATTCAATCTTTACCTTCTAAAAAAAGGATTCAATCTTTACCCACTCTATCTCTCTCTATATATATACACACACACATATAATATCTGAATATCTCTTGGACAAGGATGTGTACGGACAACTAAGTCCTGTCTTGTGGGGGCTATGCAGCTGTAGTAGCAGCAGTAGTAGTATTAGGTATATTTGTTCTTTTATTCTTTTTTCTTATGGGCTACCAACAGTTAAAAAACCGAGAGAGAGAGAGGTTTGCTTCTGCTTTACTTCTTCTTCTTGTTGTTCTTGTTGGGGGTCTCCCTCCTTTTCTAGTGAAGCTCTCTCGGAGTTTTGTTTTTTCCCTTGTCGTCCTTGTTGCCTGTTTTCTTTCTCCACCACACTTCCTGTTTAGGCCAGTTTCTTACTGCTTTCAAATGTTCGGTTTTTTTTTTCAACACGAGTTGATCCGAGTAATAAGTAATTTGAGTTTACGATTTGTTCCGATCAAAATAAACAGTTCCTTTTTTAATCACTTAAAGAAAAGAAGGTACCTAAAAAAAGAGAGAAGGTATTTGATACAAGGTTTATGAATATAACATAATTGAAAGAACATGTATTTAAATAAAATTCTACTATAAATATCATAGATTAAAAATTTGGGACCAAATTTGGGACCAAATTTAGTCATGTATGCAATATTCATGACAGTCCTCGTGTACAAGTGGATCGGGGTAGAATGGGCAAAAAAAATAAAAAGGGAAGATGAGCTATGAGAAACAAGCTCGTCACTTTTTCGTTGGGGTAAAATTAATTAAATAATTTTTCTATTTAAGTGGGTATCATGCGCTTTTCATTTTTTAACTTAAAATTTATTTAATTATTTATTTAACTTTCTTATTATAATTATTTTTAATAACCAGACATAACATTAGATATAATCGAACATACCATTTGATATAACCGGATATACTATTTAATATAAATGAACAGACCTGTCGATATATAATTTAATTAATTATTTAATAATCGGACATACCATTCAGTATAATCGGGCATACCAATTAATATAACTGGGTATACCATTTAATATAACCGAGCGTACTATTTAATATAACTGGACATACCATTCAACATAATTGAGTATATTATTTGATATAACTGGGCATACCATTTAATATAACCGAACATATCATTCGATATAATTGGGCAAACCGTTTTAACATAACCGAACAAACCATTTTAATATAATCGGGCGTACTATTTAATACAACTGTTCATATCATTTAATATAACCGGACATACCATTCGACATACCATTTGATATCATTTAATATAATCCGGCATACCATTTAATATAACCGGACATACCATTCGATATAACTGGGCAAACTATTTTAACATAATCGGACAAACTTTTTTAACATAACCAGACAAACCATTTTAAATCTCCGCCCGACTATTATTCTTCTTCATCCCCAGCCAAGCAAAAACATAAAAAACCAGAAGAAAGCAAAGGAGAAAGACAACATAATAAGTAACTTACAATCCAAATAAACGAAAGTTGCACCGAATCATATCGGTTTATTACAACGGTAATAAGAACAACAAAGGAACTCAATCGAGAACAATAAAAATAAAAACAAAACAGGAACAAAATAGGATTTTTGATCAAATCAGATCTGGATACCGCCGATGTCGTAGCGCCTCGAGAAGACGCAAAAGAGGGGAGTTGCTGGCGTCGGGAAGCAACAGTTCACCGGCGCCGGGAAGACGCCGCCACAGTCGTCTTCGTCCTCTTCGTCGGTTCGCTCGTCGTCCTCGCCGTCAGTCTTCGTCCTCACCATCAGTCCTCGTCGTCAGTCTTCATCAACGTCATCTCGGTCATCTTCGTCCTCGCCATCAGTCGTCCACCTCACGCGGGCGTTCGTGCGTGCGTACATGTGTGTGTGTTGGAGCGTTCTGGAATGAGAGGCAGGAGAGAGAAAGGGGAACAAAGGATGTGAAAGGTACAAAATTATCCCATTTAGTATTGGCCGTCAGATCTTGCACATGATTTAAAAAATCAATATAATGGTTTCCCTTTTATCGAGGTTAGTCCTGGCTCACTTTACACATCCAGAACCAAATTCGGTCCCTAAAGGTTTTGTGCTTGTGAGGTGGACGACATTTTTAAAGTTTTAACTACTAAAAAGGATAAATCCCAGGAGACGAGGTACAAGATAACGGGAGATATGGGGCAACCTAATCAATCCTGTAATAAATAAATATCAATGGGAGTTAATGTTAAATTGTTAAGAGTTTTTTTTTCAATGAAAATTTTTCAGTTTAAGAAATAAAAATATAATATTAAGAAAAATTATTTCTAATATGGTCTATTGTGCATTTTTCTCTTATAGTAGACAGATAGTCCAGTACGAAATTTTTTATACATTGAAATGGAGAATGGTTATAATCCAAAAATACTAAAAAATAATTTGACTTGGGTCATCTAACCCTGTATTTAGTTTCAAATGAGCATAAAAAATTTATTATTATAAATTAATTTTGTAAAAAATTATTATCTACAAATGAATTCCTAAAATACGGCAGATGGAATTCTAGACCATTTAAAGAAACTGCCTTGTTAGTTATTTATAAATTTTATTTGCAAATTTCAGCTACTTTGATTAGAAATAATTCTAGTTAAAATGAAATCTACGCAACTTTAAAACTTGATATGGAAATAAGTATTTCTGGTAAGCGTAGATTTATTGGTATAAACTTTTGCCATAACCAGGTTTGGTTGCATATTTAGTGACCAGATTTGGTTCCGGAATGGGCTATTCAGGACGATTTTGGATGGGAGACCATTAGATATACATAGGACAGACTATTAAATATATACGAATAGACTATTCGATATATATGTCCAGGACCAAATCCAATCGCGTATATTTAGAGTACAAGTACACTCATTTGCTCAATAAGAACAAATCATAAAATTAGGACATGAAAGAAATGACGAACTTTTCCGAAATAAATGGATACTTCCTTTTTTCTCTGGCGTGGTGTGATTAAAGGGACTAGATTTGGTCTTGGACGTGTAAAACGTGTTAGGACCGTCCTGGAGGATAAAATAGTTCGCCCAGTTATGATAAAATGGTCTACCCAGTTATGATAAAATGGTCTACCCAGTTATGATAAAATGATCTATCCAGTTATGATAAAATAATTTTACGGGAACCGTCCCGGATAAATCAGGACCGTCCCGGGATAAAAGGAATCGGATAAAATAGTTTGTCCGGTATATATCCAATGGTATGCTCCGTGTATATCCAATGGTCTGCCGTATATTTCTAATGTATGTCCTGTGTATATCCAGTAGTCTTTCCCAAATATATCCAATGATCTGTCATCCAGGACCGTCCTGAATGACCCATTCCAGGACTAAATCTGGTCCCGTGATTAAAGGGTTGAGAGAAAACTCGTTTTACTCTCTCTTGCAACCATAAAATTTTATGAATTTAGAAAATTATTAATTCATCAATAATAAAAACGATAATCTTATGATTTGATTTGGCTAGTTTGATAAATGTTTAAATATTGTTTAAGAAACTGTATGGTGGAATACGACTTGGACAAATCGACCAAAGCTAAATTTGTAAATGATGGATTCACAATCTATTGTACATTTTCTTCTGAATCACTTCATCTATCCTCTCGATAAAAAATTCGGTTTCAAACATTGTTTTAAAATACGAGTTTTGGTACGGGCTGAATTTTGTCTTTTTTGGCCTGATCGGTCAAACCATCGGTCAGACCGAATATTTTTTAATTAATTTTTTAATATCTTCCGAATAATATGTATACTAAATAGTCGAAATATAGGCTTCAAAATCTACATTTTAGAAATATCAACAAATTTATAACATATAAAGTCCATTTTTTTTGTTGATTAAGAGAAATTGAGCATATGATACGATTTTTTTGTTTAATTTTATGCTAATTTAGATAAAATTCGGTTAGACCAGGTGGTCAGAGTCAAAAATTAGTATAAACTGCCCGGTCCGACCAAATTTTGGGCGGTCTGACAGAAAACTTTTTTGCCCCTAAAAATAGACCGCTCTGATATCCGATTCGTGGTCCAACCGATCGAACTATATTTTTTAAAACTATGATTTCAAAGATCGAAAAAGTACAGCAACCTAGTATTATTTTTCGTAAACATAAGGATATGAAATTATAGCAACATACATGCGATGGCCTCTAAAAACGGGCCGACTATATTTTTCTGTGTTGAAGTTAAATCGAGGAAATTGTCGGTCCACTCCACTCCACTCTAGGAAAATTATCGACAACTAAATATCGTCTGCGGAGAAGTTGGAACTTTTGATTAAATCGGGGTTAGGAATTAAGAATTTAATATAAGAATCACTCTTATCGCGATAATCAACGAGATGTTTCTCGGGGTGGACAACTGGACATGGAGGCGACCACGCGCGCCAGCCGCCATCACGTGTCGTATTTTGTGGTTGGTGTCCCTTTCACGTGCTAATATTGACGGATGCTTCAAGAAAAGTTGCCCTTTCCCAATTTTCCTCTACTTTTTAATGGCTTTTTATTTTATTTATTTTTATTTGCCAAGTCCATCACCGCCTTAATCTCTTAATCTCCCACCTAATCGCCACCAACTTTCTCTGTCTACAGAAAATTGGAAATTTAGTAGTAGTTGTATGTCTTGCTTTATATGACAATAATAAATGCACCGATCCAAATACAGCAAGTTGTAAAATGGATATTTTTTGGACCGTAAATGATTTATTTTCGAAGTTTGGATTTCAATTTTATTCGGGGACTATAAGATTGAACCATTTTCAAATTTATCTCGTATTTATTTCTAATCTATTTGTTGTCTCTTGGACCATATTACATTTTTATTGAATGTTTTCTTACCAAATATTATGCAGTTCAGTGAGTCCGAAATAAGGACTGATAGTATCACATAGACGAAATAAAATTGAAAATGCGAGATTCCAAAAATAGTATAAATGAGTAAATGAACGAAGAAAGTAGTAACGGAAAGATAGAAAATAACACACAATTTAACATCGATTCTAAATATAAGGAAAATCAACCAAAGGAGCAAAACACTAAGCAAGATAGGACATCGACCATGGTACACCATGGGTTCTATAATTCTAGGGAAAAATATTACTACTATAGAGAGAGTTAACCAGTTACTTCTGTCTTTTTTTTTTTGAGATCTAGTTTATTTTGTTGTTGTACATTGCTCGCGACATAGTATACTATTTCTTACAACATAGTGTATCATTGCTCGTGATAGGTTGTACCACTGTTCGCAGTAAGGTATGCTCCATAACCAACAATACTATTTGTACAATGCATGAAGTTCCTCAGACGTACAATGTGCACGCGTGTCTCGCCCCATTACATCCACAATCTTCATTTTGCTCTGGGTGGTACTGATCAACCTATTACAGTTAACATTTAATACAATCTCAATTCGATGAGTAGAATTTTGGAGCTCTTTATGAACTAATACGAATTAAATTAATCAGTTTAATAATGTTTAGATATCAAAAGATTTATATATATATATGAAAAGTTGAATCATCGTCGAAAGCAAGACACGAGCACAAAAGCGACTAGATACCTTGATTCGTTTATTTTTCTTTTAGTTTTTAAACGCTCATTTGGCTTTTATCTTATTTTATATTACTTTAGTCTTCTTTTCCTAGGAAATTTCAGTGTTAACGTAATTTGCCCTATTCTGCCCTGTTGCTGGTTTTATTTCACTAGATTTTACGGCGATAATATTTTTTACTGAGTTTGCGGTTGCAACTTCGCACGGTCTTGTTTGAAAATTACCTTAAGAGAACAAGAACGCACAAAGAATACAGACATAAAAAATTACATGATTCGGCTTAATGACTACGTCCACGGAAAGAAAGGTGAATTTTTATTGATGAGATCCGAGTTACAAAGTTATACATAAACTAGAGTAACATGTCCTTATATAGAGACAAACCTTTGCACACCAAAAAATCTATCTAGGTCGTCCTAAGAGTCTGAAACAGGAGTTCGAGCAAAATAGGAAACAACTGCCAGCATGCCCTAGCAGGTTCTAGAGGCCCATCGACTGCTAGGCCACACCGTCTGCCCGCCACCCCTAGCATCTACTAGGGGGCTAGCGTCTGCTAGCCTTAGCTTCTTTGCCTATTTGGCGGCAACCAATAAGCTAGCAGGCGCAAGCTTGCTCTTCATTCTCACCACTCCCAACAATCACCTTGGCGAGACGTCATCTCTTCCGAAGAACCATGAAGTTTCAGCCGAACCTTAACAAACTCTACCTTGATGAGAAAATACCCTTGAAGAAACAAGATATCTTATAAAATCAAACTGAATTCATCGACTCCACCTTGAACCATAGATGCACCGTCATCAATAAGACCATCTGCACTTTCTCTCAACCTTTGTTCAATCACTTGAAGACATCCTCTAAACTCGAATAGCTCTCAAGCTTGCTTGGTGTGTTCCCTCCAACCTCCATCGAACCCGCACTTGCATGTTCACCCGCTGAAGCAATCTTGTTATTAATAGACACTCCTCTATTTTATCGATCATCTCCAAAATCTGCAACCTCGAACTACTTTTTTGCTGGACCTTGTTATTTTTGCCTCAAATAAATGCTACAAGTCATAACATTTAATGGGCAGCCTTTTGTTCCACCTAGTAGAATCCTTGATATGTCACGAACTTCACCACTCACCCTTGAGTAAATAAATCCTGATTCGTTCGTGATGTTACCAACAGATTTGCATTCCTAAGGCCAAACCTACCCAACACCTTTATTTTGCGCACTTTTAGACAACCATAACAGGGCCTTGCTAACCTTGTCTCTGTGAATCCCATTCCAAAAACCCTATTGGTTGCACTCAAACTATTTATGTCAAGACTTCGCTCCTTCATACGATCTAACCTCATATGCCAAAACCTTTTCCCGCCTCCATCGAAACCCATTGAGGCGACTCCTACTACAACCATTTTCCCCACTAATCTGTAGGTGTTCCTAGCATCCTTTTCACCCTTCATCACCACCATAGCATCATTCTCTACCTCAATTAGACTACATTCAACCTTATAGTTGTACCCACTATAATCTAAGGCTCCTAATGTGATCAAATTCATTCCAACTTTGGAATATGCCTAACCCCACACAACTTTCTCTCAACACCATCCCACAACTTGATTCGCAAGTCTCATATGCAAGCAATTCTACAAGTAGAACAATCACTCATAGTCATCATACATGAATCAACGAACTTGTAGGTGTCGAACAAATCCCTCTTGGGCATTATGTGAAAAAAGCAAGTACTATTAAAAATCCAGAAATCAACATGATGCTTAGGACTTAATAAGATAGAAAGACAATCACCATCTGATCCATTCGAATATGAGGCCATATTCATGGATACCGATCTTTTTTCCTCGTGGCCCTGAGTTCTTCTTGGAAAATTTTTCTTCATGTGCCAATTTTCTCCGTACTCGAAGTAATTTTTTTTGAACCTTCTAGACCTCGACTAGGATCCTCTTCCATCTTCTCCTTCTCTATGACCATGGCTACCCCTCACAACCAACCCTTCTCCTCGTTCATCGCCGACCTTCTTCCTTTCATGAAATTCCAGTAGAGCACTAGTGATGTCCTCTAACACCAATGACTCATTGTCCCAAGTTAGAGTGGTAACCAAACTTTTGTATGAACTTGGTAAGAAATTCAGCAGCAATAATGCCTTGTTTTCATCCTCGAACTTCACATTGACCCTTATCAAATTACTCATTAGTTGATTGAAACCGTTGATATGTTGGCTCAAATATGAGTCATCCATCATCTTAGGCCCGTACAATCTTTGCTTAAGATAAAGCTCGTTCGACAGAGATTTTGATACATACCTATGCTCTAATTTCTTTCAAACCCCAGATGTTGACTCCTCATCCATGATATGATGCATCATATCATCCGCCAAGCACAAGCAAATCATCGCCACCGCCTTGACCTCCATCTCTTTCCACTCTTGCTCCTCAATCTTCTCAGGCTTCTTCCATGAGAGTGTACTGACCATTCCTTGTTGGACTAGCAGATCTTTGACACGCCTTTGCTATAACCCAAAATTTTATGAGTCATCGAACTTCACCAAGACAAACTTCACATTGTGACCTGCCATCCTCAACCTTAGCTCTGATACCAGTTGTTAGAAAATTACCTCAATAGAATAATAACACACACAAAATACGGACACAAGAGATTACGTAGTTCGATCTAATATTTACATCCACGGAGAAAAATGAGAACTTTTGTTGATGAGATATGAGTTACAAAGTCATACATAAATTATGGTAATATGTCTTTATATAGAGACAAACTTTTGCACACCAAGAAACCTATCTAGGTCGTCCTAGGAGTCTGAAACAAGAGTCTGAGCAAAATATAAAATAATTATCAGCATGCCCTAGCGGGTGCCAGAGGCCTAACGGCCGTTAGGCCATACCTTCTGTCTGCCACCCCTAGCGTCTGCTAGGGGGATAGTATCCGCTAGCCTTGGTTGTTTTGCCTATTTGACGGTAGACAATAAGCTAACGGGCGCCAGCTTGCTCTTCATTCTCGCCACTCCCAACTGGTCTTGTGCAAGAGAGTGGTTTGGGTATGTGCTGTGGGTACTCAGATCTTTAGTTGTAGCATAATTTATCGATGAGATTTAGATTTGTTCTTGACTAACAACTTGTGGGATAACTTGAATATGGATGTCTCATCGTGGGTTTGGTTGTCAATATTACTATTGTTATTACTTTTCTTTTTATTAATAAAGATTGATATTTATTATTGAGAATCCCACATCGCTTAGTGCAAGAGTAGTGGACAAGTTTATAAGTATAAAAAATCTACCAACTAATTGCCTTAAGGTTTTGGGTTGAATTTGGAGATTCTAACATGATGAGTGGCTTGATCACGTGCCCATTGTTATGCTCGCACGACCCCCGTTTCTTGCACTTTGGCGAAGTCAAAGCCCGCTTAATACAAGGGGCAAGTTTATAAGTATAAAAAATCGATCAACCCATTACCTTAAAATTTTGGGTTTGATATAGAGATTCTAAGTTATTTAAAAAAATCACAAAACCTCATGTTTTTGCGTTGAAGGTAGTGAAAGAGTAATTTATCAAAAAAAAGGTACTGAAAGAGTAACTTATCAAAAAAAGTAGTGAAAGACTAACTAAACAAATCACTTGATTTTTTTTCCAACTAACATAAAAAATATCATTAAAAAAATCACTCACAAAATAGACCTGACTATGTTCAACTCTATTACATAGGAGTAGATAAAAAAGGTAGAGAAATAGGGAAAATACGGGGTCACTAAATGCAATGTCATCAGGCTGCAGGTCATTGCTGATAAGTTGTTACTTTAATATGAACTTTTGTGAATGAGGACGGACTTTTTGAGAAACCACGACCAAATATATTAATCATCAAGTAAAAAAGTCTGAAAATAAGAGAACATCGAGCTCTCCGGGGGGGATAGTCTTCCAATCTTCAGGGAGAGACCCGAGCCTACACTTTTTACTTAACCAGTCTGCAACCTGGTTAAGCACACAGGGGGTCAAAATTATCCTACAATTTGGCAAATCACCAAGAAGCAACTTAAGTGTAAAGACAAGCGATTCAACTTGCCAGTAAACAAAAGAGGAGTGGTCATTTACAAAATTGTACGCCAAAAGATAATCCGTCTCCACGATAGTTTGAACGCCTTGATACTTCACTTTAATCAAATTGAGGGTGAGCTCAACAGCTAGAAGCTCCGCTTCCAAAGGCGATAAAGCAACCTTCAAGTCTGTCTGACCTTCCATCACGAGGCCAAGGTAATTTCTAGCAACCGCGCCCAACCCTGCCGAATCTGAGGTATTCGACCAAGAGGCTTCACAGTTCCAACTCCTGGAGCACTCCATGAAGTTTGAGGGGCAGCATCCCTATTTTTTTGTTGCAAAATCAAACTTGATACCTGCAAAAATTATGCAGACAAGTAAGAAGCATGGTGTAACATAGCCATAGGGTTAATGGACACACCTTCATGCAAAAAAGAATGAATGAGGGCGGACTTGGATCTTCATCGGAAGAGCAGATAGGAACAGGGTGGAGCATAAAAAATATTGGTATCGCTGGGAATCATTAGTTTTTAAATAAGACCAATGTTGGATTCGTTTAGTGCTTATCCCCTTTTTGTCTTGGTTTAAAATAGACCAAAGGAGGGAAAATCTGTTGGATAAGGTTTGGGCTAGTACATGCGAACCATGTAAAAATAATAGAACTTAGTTGTTGGAGATTAAATAATCAGATACCAAGATCCGTAGAATCGCTACCATTGCTTCTTCATAAAGCTAGGAATCATAAACTATGGCATATGTATCAACTAGCATTTGCTGTGAGAGTATAAAAATAGTCGAGTAATTTGAGTTTAAAGTTTAGATGTATAACGAATTTTACAAATAAAATATGACAACTGTAAATAAGTAAATCAATTTTTTTAGAAACCAATAATTTTATTAACAAAAATCAAATAACATTTACAATAGATTATCTAACATCATATTAATGGATATTTTATTAAAAAATTTCATATAAGCAACATATATCAACATTTTGAAGATCAAATCAAAATTGAAATTTCTGACACTCTTGTTTTAAAAACTTAATGCACGTCACAACATCTTCTCCACGTTGAAACTTTTTTTGATAAAGATTTTTAAAATTGTCAATTTTCATGTGATTTGATCTTTCTAGTATAAGCTATTTGTACACAAACTTTTGAGATAATTACTCTCAAGACTCTAGGGTATAGTCAAATAGACTCTGAGGATCCTGTAGTTTTTCTACTAATTTCGAAGCCCCTGTAGTTTGGTTTTTATTATACTCTCTGGTCCCCCGCTGACGTCATCAATTTTTTTATTTTTTTCATCCTGAAATGACTATTATATCCCTAGAGTTGTCTCCTACCTCCCCTCCAGCGACCCTTCCATCTTCTCCGGCGACATCTTCTACATACTGGCACGCGGGGGGGGGGGGGGGGGGGGGGGGGGGGGGGGGGGGCCGCGGCGGCGGCAAGGAGGAGCTGTCCATACTACCACGTCACACCAAAGTGGTGGTCATCGGAAACAATCAGACCAAGTCCGTACTTGTCAGCCTCCAGGGCGTCGTTAAGAAGGCTGTGGGTCTCGGTGGCTGGCATTGGCTGGTAAATTTCACCTTACTATTTTCTTTTTTTATTTATCTTTTTACTTTATTATTTAAAGTTAATTTATAATACTAAGCTTAATTGTAAAATTAGTGGTCCTAAATTGGGACAATGCGGATCAATTTTATTTCCACTGTGGTATTTTAATTGGAGAAAGTCCCTTTCTTTACCCAGTCGCTCATGGGTGCACAGTACAGTATTTTTGTATTTTTTTTTATGAAGATGGTAATTAATTGGGGTATTTTCCTTATAATCAAATCAAGGCTCCCACCAAAAACGAGGACGATGACGACCTGGAATTCGACAATATCCAGTGGAATGGATCTGATCTGGGTTAGTTCCATTGTTTCAACTTTATATGCTCTTAAGTTCGTTCATGTATTTCGTCTTTATTCTTGTAAATAACCAACAATGTAGTTAAACAATCCATTTGGCCTTTTCTAGTTCTAGGTTCTCTTTTGTGTTTGATATTTTCTCATGGGAGTAATTAAGGTCGTCGGAGATGTCGTCGGAGATGTCGCCGGAGAAGACGGAGGGTCGCCGGAGAAGATGGAAGGTTCACCGGAGGGGAGGTAGGAGACAACTCTAGGGGTATAATAGTCATTTCAGTATGAAAAATATTAAAAAAATCGATGACGTCAGCGGGGGACCGGAGAGTATAATAAAAACCAAACTACAGGGGCTTGGAAATTAGTAGGGAAACTACAGGGTCCTCAGAGTCTGTTTGACTATACCCTGGGGTCCTGAGAGTAATTATCTCCAAACTTTTTTAAAAAGTCAATAGAGCAACTGAATTTTTTTTGAACTTTTTTAAAAAGAGTAGCACCTAGGTGCCTACGTTGCACACTTTTTTTAATTTGTTTTTTAAAAAACTATACATTTCGAAAATTTTGTTAGTTTATGTACCCATTTTAATAATTTAGTTAAAAAAAATTACCCCGAAAAAACCCGATATATAATTCCTAGTAGAGTGAGAGAGGCGGCCCCTCTTCTATTTTTTAACTTACAGCAAATTATGTACCTCTCCCCGGCCCCCGCAAGTGTCTTGAATCTTTTGATGTTTAGGCAATCCCACAAGGCAGTACTAAATTCCCAACCCACTACATATTAATGGTTGCTTGCCGGCTGGTCTCCACCACTGTATTGAGGTTTTTTATACTACCGCGTGATTTCGTATACTTATTAAATTCGATTAATATATATTCAAATTAAATAAAAAAAATTAATAGTGATAACAATAAGTTAATTTTTAATAATTCGAATAGGAAATCGGTAGAATAACCGAGGAATCACAAGGATTCTGATTGGGTTTGGGTTGCTTTCCAACGCAACAACCAAGAGTCATCTGTGACGCTAGAGCGTGACGCAACGGCCTACCCTTTGGGCAGGCAGTGAAATTTGGTGGATAGGGAGAAGGAACCAATGGATTCCATATGCGCGTTCACACTGAATTATTGGTGGGTCCTTCCAATTAAATAATTGGATTATTGAGGGCCCTTCTTCCTATATTCTTTGATTCTTTTTTTAGGGGAATATTCTTTTATTCTAGGATGTTCGTCCATTCATATTCATATTATATTTATTCAATTAGTTAAAGACAACCATTCTAATCTACAAAGTCCAACGTTGGAAAAAATATCTACAAGGTCGATGGTAGCCTTAACCACGGTTTAATTCTGTAATGAAAATGGTTTTTGGTTCACTAATTTTTTTTGTGAATTTACGGCTGAAAATTAATGCTGATTTAACTGAAAATCATAAGGAGAGTCTCTCATCTTTTCTCTTTGTTTTCTATTTTTTATATTTCTACGGATGGACATTCTTATATTCATATATGTCGAATTGCATGTTTGCTATTGACAAATTTATTCCATTTCGAATGAAGTATTTTCTAAAGATAAATATTTCGTTTGTCTACGTCTATGACCACATCAAGAAATTCTAAGGAGTTCTGATCCTTATTCAATATTTTTTACACATATTTATGTTATTTTTCGATTTAAAATGATATTTACTATTGTCCTTTTTTGAAAACCATATTTACTATTGTAGAAACTGTACCTAAAAAGGTCATTATAACACTGTTCAATGTAACGACATATAATATTAGTTTTTTTTATACTACATCCTGAGTCAGATAGAATCTTTAAATCGACAAAATTCTCTCTTAATACTTCACACTATTAAGAATTCGAATTCGAAATCTGATTAAAATAGAATAATTTTTTTACCGATTTGATTTTCACATAATCTAAGTTTCCTCAATTAGTTTATCTAAATAGTTTTATTTAAGCGGGAAAAATTTTCAACATGTCGAAACATTTATTTCCCTAGAAAATGCTGTTTACGCTTTCAAAAAATTAAAACAAAAAGGAAATTGCTGTTTAATTGAAGTTGCCCTTAGCCGGATCTTTTGGCTTTTAAGACCATGTACATCAGGGGCCGAGCCGAGCGCTCGGCCCAATATTTAATCAATTTTTTTTAAAAAAAGGTGGCTATTGATTTTCGCTCGGCTGAGCGGATTGTCCAGCCAATCCTGCTCCCGAGCGGATTGGCTGGTTTTTTTTAAATTATCTAACTATCTAATTATTTCCACTTGGCATAATATTATTTGTAAAAATAGATTTATTCGGATAAGATTTTTGTGGTTAGCTTATTTTAACAATAAATTTAAAAAATAATTTAATTTTGTATCTCTATAAATAGAGTAAAATGTTAACATATTTTTATATACCATCTAAAATTCTCTCTTCTTTCACTACATAATCACAATTTATAAATTATTTTTATATAATTTAGTATTCCAATTTTTGTTTTTGTAATTTTATGACTTAATTACAATATTTAATCGTGTTATTGAAAATATAATTATTTTCGTAATATATAATTTTAATCTAAACAAATCAGAGTAGATAATATGTGGATGAGAGAGAAATTAATTATTTATTTTGTGAACTGGGTTGCTGATGTGGGTAGAAAATATGTAAGTGGATTGGATTGGATATGAATTGGGTATGGAAGAGAGAAAAATTAATAATTTATTCCGTGAACTGGATTGGATGGATTGCTGGTGTGGATAATCTAATCAGTGGCCCACCTAGCAAACCCTAACTTTACACGTGGACAAGTCTAAAAAATCCAAGAGGTACCAAGAAACTTTTCAGTGGTTTTCCACTTAGGAGAAACACAAAAACATTAATTATAGAAAAATATAAATTAGACTATATAGGCCTCCAAAACCAGATTGGATCCTGACTTGGTAATTGGAATTAAAAAAGTGGATCGACACTGGATAGAAATATCAAATTCAAAGGAAGGACCTATAAAGCGATGACCTGTACTGTACTATCCCTAATAAATTAAAGCACTAATCCCATCAGCTACAGCTAAACTCCTAGATTAAATCATAAATTAGTGCCTTTTATGGGACTTTTATATGGTTTTGGATTGAATGGGGACAACATAAAAGTTGTCCCTACAGAGGGGATTTCATTTGAACCATCAGATTTCATTAAAAATAGTGTCTACAGATCTGATAGTCATCAAAAACCGTGTCTAGAAGTCCAAAACCTTAATCCATTTCAGTGGGGATAAGTCTTGTCCCCACTGAATCCAACCCCTTTTATATAGCAACTTGGAGAATTATTTTAATGGCCGGTTGTGTTGTCCGGTGGCAAAGGTGGGGATTAATATATGAACCGGAGATGGAATTAATATAAGTTAACTAAGATATTTCGAGTTTGGGTCTTTGAAAATGTATTAGTGTTAAAATACTTGTTAGGAGAACAAAATCTCACCTAATTTAAATATGAATTAGTCGGTCCATTAGGTGTTAACATTTAAAAAAAAAGTTAATAATTTACGGCCTGAGAGCTGGCTAGGAAAAGCAGTAGAAACTAAAAAGGCAATAGGAAATGAGAGGGGGAAATGGCTAAGAAGTAAGAAGGATCTTAAGTTTTTTAATGCCAAGAAGAACAAAAAAATTGGCTTGCTTCGTAGTGAAGCAAGTAATTGACAGATTTACATCTACACTCGTAGTTTATAAATAATACAATTAATTATTATTAATAAAGAATATTTACCTATAAAAAATTTCAGAGTTACATCAACAGATTACCACTTTTTGCCGTAGAAGTAAAACCAAGGGTAGGTACACTGAATTGCGCAAGGTCTATTCATCTTCGTCGAAACTAATTATATTTGGATACTTAGTGAACAAACCGATTCAAATTTAAAGTTTTAAACCGAATTAGAATATGCTGCCATTCAATATCAACTTCCAAGCAAGTTCATCGAACCATCCTCAGCACGCTCATTTGACTGACCAATTGGCAGAGAGACACTTAAAGTAGCTAGGCCAAGGTCAAGCATTTTGTTAAACCAACCCAATCATGAAACCAAACCACCAAACAAAACGGCCAAACCAAGATTAAAAGAAGAGGTCATGAATACTTCTTTGCGCTCCTACCTACTGATTGATTAGCCTTTCCAATTTTCCTACATAGTTTGGCATCTTTTACTGCCCGTGTGTCGGTAATTGAAATTAGTGAGTGTTATTTGATTATCACTCAACTGCTATTTTTCGAAATCACAAGTTAGTGGTTGTCAACGCGCAAAACAGAAAAATTGACTTTAACTCGGTATTATTTTGCAAATAATTTCAAGTTATGGTTGCGTAAGGTGCTTCACCATATACTAGGTTAGTGGTATGTGTTGTATTCCACGAGATGATTTTCCAATGGAACACGGACCTGTTCTGTTATTTAAAGAGAAAAGATGCTTGTTGTTGACTTGTAAGCAACAAGTCTCAACCTAAATATTTGGGGATAAAAAGTATCTTTGGTGTTACTATTTCCAATTTTTTGTCAAAATAGTATTCGAATTTCAAGTATTGTAGATTTGGTGTCCACGTGGGACGGACCGCCAAAAAAGTTAGATTTTGGACCAAGATCCGACTTTTTTGGTCGAACCAAGATCCGAATTTTTTTAGTCGAATCAAACATCCGACTTAATATTTATCGAAAAGTGAATTTTGTCTAATTTACCAACATCCGACTTTTTAAGTCAGATTTTTCCAAGATCCGACTTTTTAAGTCAGATGTTTGATTCGACTAAAAAAGTCAGATCTTGGTTTGGCCGACAAAAAAGTCGGATCTTGGTCCAAAATCTGACTTTTTTGGCCGAACCACGTAGACACCAAATCCACAATACTTGAAATTTGGCAAGTAAAAAAAGTCTCAAGCTAAATGCTCAGTCCAAATGCGTGGGTACCAAGTTGCTTTTTTTTGGGTAGAAAGGGTACCAAGTTGCTGTCGCTGAACAGAAGTTGACTTGTCAAATCCCAAAGAAATAGCCCATACACACATGATATTGGTTG
The DNA here is from genome assembly GCA_963995505.1 of Hypericum androsaemum. Classification (NCBI taxonomy): domain Eukaryota; kingdom Viridiplantae; phylum Streptophyta; class Magnoliopsida; order Malpighiales; family Hypericaceae; genus Hypericum; species Hypericum androsaemum. The sequence continues at coordinate 2,954,227 of OZ023184.1, read as the reverse complement.
GGCTTTGGCCTAGAGGTAATGTTCACTTTATTACTTGCAAACATTTATATCAACCATGAGATTGTTGTTCTAATTTAACTGAAGTCTCGAGTTCGACACTTTATTACTTACAAACATTTATATCAACCATGAGATCGTTCTAGTTTAACTGAGGTCTCGAGTTCGATTCTTGAAAACACAACAATGTTAACTGTTCAAAGCTTGTTGGGAAAATTTTGAGATCTAAAGAACCTGAATTAGTCAATAAATGTTCGGATACCATGTGATATAAACCAACAAAAAAATAAGCACTGTTTCTTAAGATAGGAGAAAATTCCATTCAATTATAGTCACAGGAGATCTACAATTTCATATAAAAAACCAGTTTGCAGTTCTTTGCTAATGATGGCAACTTTCAAAGCCATGAATGTTACAATATTTGTTCTTGATTAAATTTCTCAAATAGTTAGTTAGACCCCAACCAATAGTTGATAGGGATCAGAAGAGAAAACAATTGAAACATTCTCCCAACAAGCATTTAACACTTAACATTGCTGCATTTTCAAGAGTCAAACTCGAGACCTCATAATTAAGCTAGAACAACGCTCTCATCGGTTGTTAGAAACACGCAATCTTCTATGATGTTAGAAACGGTTAAGGTACCAAATGGGCACTTACTTCACTGGCTGCCTCACCTCTAGAATTCTCAAGAGTAACATCAAGCATCATAGAGACCTAACCGTGATGTTTTTATCCCTCGGGTCTTTCTGACATGCAAGTTTTGACTGCAGTAGGAAATAGATTACTACATGCTTGCAGACAATGAATCGATGATCCAAATTAAAGCTAGATCTTCTGTCGTCGTTTTCGGTGAGTGTGACACAGGCAAAATTTAATCAGAAGAACGTTGTAACATATCCTTGGGAAGAAATCACCGTCACTCAGTACATGTAAGGATCAAATTGCAGGAGGAGATGTATATTCTTTGAAACAGATTCGCAAATGCCACAAACTGCTGGCGATGACATGACATAGATACAACGAAGCCGACAATGGTTTAGCACGATTATATCACGCGAAAACTCGCATTAGTGTCCACAGAGCTAAAAGTAAATCAGACTGTCGGAAGAAGGCAAGCCAACCTCACTCTTGCTTGTCTTCCACTGCTATGGGTTTCACAGGAGGAACTAACCGCTCAGATTCAGGTTCTGCTTGATCCTGTCAAATTCAGGAGAATTACTTTTATTAACAACGAAAGCTCCATGAAGCCATTGAAGGCAATGGAAACAGAGCAAAAAAGCAATTCTGGCCGCAAGAAACCCTTAACAACACCTTAGCGAAATCAGAAAGTATGAACAACGAGAATGTGGCTGGTACAAGCTTATTTGCTGTCCTAATTCTTTTTACATTAGATCCTTAATTTCTCTGTTAGATTAGCACATCCCAGTTACATATCATATCCAACAGCTGACTCGAGTAAATTGTTGGACGACCTGACAACTTAAGAGAATCCTCCCTCAAACTAACTCATCTGCTGGAGATGACTCGAGACAGCATGAATCTAGCTAAAGGATTGTGGGAACTGGACGAAATATGAACCCGAAGCCAGCAGAAATTGAGAAATCCCCAGAGCACAGGAAATAGAGCAACCAATAATGACAAATAATCTCTCAAATCTTCCTATCATATGCAGTAAGTAATTCAGTTTGAGTTCCGAATATTAGGCCCACATCAGCACCATTTTCTCCCTAAACCCAGTTCTCCATTTACACACTAAAAGTGCATCATCAGGAATAGGATAATCCCTCTCGCTCATCCAGAACCCAAAGCACAGACCATATAATCAGCACCTGAATCACAATTCATAACCCAGCTTGACCTAGATAGAGACTACCACAACCATTCCAATGCAAACAAATACGACTAAAATCCTACGAAGCCAACCCGCCCTACGCTAGATGACAGCAAAAACACTCACATCAAGATGCTTGGTTGCTGGGGAAGTGGCGTTCGGGTTGGCGCGTGGCTTGATAGGGCAAGCCGGGGGAGCCCTCTCCGGTTTCCTGTACTCCCACCCAAGCAAGCCATAGACTTTCCCCTACAAACACACCAAAATCCCACATCCACCGATCCAATTCAGAGACAAAACAAGAAATTATTATTATTATTATTATTAGGATAACAGCCTAGAAAAGAATAAAAAAATTCGTTTACCAAGATGTAATCGAAGAGGAGGGGCAGTAGGTTGACGATCGGGACGAGGAAGAGCGGCAACAAACAAGCTACACAAACCTACACCCAAGAAGAAAACCCATCAATTAATTACAAAGATCGAATCTTTTTGAAGGAAGTAGGGTTTTTTTTCCTTTTACAAAAAAAAATAATTACCATCGTTTTTCTTCTTCTTCTTCTTTCGGTGGTTGCTGTTTGCTTCGGGAAGAAAAAGTATCGGGACAGTGCGAAGCGTTAATGATCAACAAAATCCCAAAAAACAAAATCACGACGTCGTTTTGGAGGAGAGCTGGTATTCTTCTTGTACCGGTCGTCTGACGTGCCCCGAATATTCAATTGCGGACGACAGTTTGGTCCCTGTTAGTTTTTTTTTCGGGTGGAAAGGTCCCTGTTAGTTGTTTCATCACAAATTACCCATCAGGTCATTTCCACGATAAAAAAATTGAAAAAAAGATTGCTGACGTAAGTCAAAGATCGGAGACCAATTTTTTTACAAAGAACTGTGATGACAAATTTTTTTTTTGAATAGTAGAGATCTTAACCATAATTATGACATAGATCAACGACCTGTAGTTAATTTATCCTTTCAGTTTTAGTACATTTACTTGGGGCCCCACACACTTTTTAATGGTTATAGACTTAAAATTCCATTCAATTAATATTTCAAATCCTGGTGTGGTGCAAATAGCATCTTTATACAGGCCAATTGATGATCCACTCCAAATCTTCTTTCTCCTTGGGGGATCGAGTTCCCGATTAGCACGCTACGCAGTCTCGCCCTTGCATGGGATCTCGGTGCAGCGACAAGTCGGTCTACCAGCGGCTTCCCAGCCGTTGTAGCCTCGTTCTAAAACCATGATGTTTTTTATTTCAGATTCTTCTTTGGTCTCGTCCAGATAATGTGCAAGTCTTCGGGCACAAGTTGGGCCGCGCACCTGCAGACAAGACAATCGATTCCTTCATAACATGAAGCTGTGGAGGTTACAATCGAAAGCACTGATCAAGTAACCTGCCATCAAGAGTAAATTTGGAAGATTAACCATGTAAAGACTCCGTGAACCAGCAAAACCATACATCAGATTCAAAATGACTATAGAACCGGATTCCGTTCTAGATGCTTTACTTGGGAGACAGCATCTCAGTATCTTGCGGCATCCAGCAAATTGCTTGGGTGATTTGCTTATGTCAGCGTCAACATCTTCACATGTAACTATCACTACTACAGTAAGATAAAAGGATTTTTGTAACAACATGCGGATGAGTAACAGACAATGTAGGTGCAGAGACATGAGATTCAACAGACTATAATTTAAAAAACTTCCATTTCTGGAGTCAGGGGTGAAATGGCAAACTGTTGGTTCGAACCATACGAACAATTCATTGTTCGGAAGGAACAGCAACATAGGAAAACTTTCCAACTTCCTAAAAAAATTCCAGCTTGACTAATACAACATGGAAAATCAGGTTCTACATGCAGTTCGTTGAGACACCTATGGTCTTTAGGCATTTTGCCCGTCTCGAATATCTCAGACAAAATGGAAGTCTTTAGATTCTACAGTACAAGCCATTGGTTATAAGCAAGGATAATATCATTTTAGTTCAACGATCGACAAGGCAATCCACAGTATCCAAAACTTCTCTACAAGCTATTTCCCTAATCAAGGAACAGAGCTAGTAAATGCAGCAACTGCGTACCGAATCTATCATAACTGAACAACAATACCAAAGACCAAAACCCTCCATTCTTTGTCCCGACCAAAACCCAACTTCTGTACATCGTCCTTAACCTAATGCTCATCTGCGTAGCAGTAGTCAACCTAAAGTGACAGTAAATCACCTCTCAACTCCCCCCCTCTCTCCACCAACCCAAAAGTAGCCAAAACGAGAAGCCATTGGTTAGGCATTTTGCCCGTCTTCTGTACATCGTCTTTAACCTAATGCCTATGGTGTTTAGGCATTTTTCTCCAAGAGACTAGGCAATCTACAGTATCCGAAACTTACTTCTCTTCAAGCTAGTTCCATAATACTCGTGAACAACAATGGTCCACCTAAATCAAGGACCAGAGCTAGTAAATGCAGCACCTGGGTAGCGAATCAATAATAACAGAACAACAATACCACAAACCAAATCCTTCCATTCTTAATCCGGGTCCAAAACCCGCGCGACACTCGACTTCCATACTTCATCCTTAACCTAATGCCCATCTGGGTGGCAGTAATCAACACCCGAATCGCACGTCATGCAAGATTAACGGCACCCAGATCAGGCAATTCCAATGCCCAACGGAAACCCGAAAAGAATTTACAAAAACATAACCGGGCAAAGGGCTAAAAACCTGGCTAAGAGCACAGTGGAAAACGAGGGTATCTTTCCCTTTGACTTGTTGGACAAGATCGGGCATCTTGTCGGCGAACGCATCGCTGGCGAAGTGCAGGGACCCGGCTATGTGCCCATCGTAGCTCCTCTCGTTGTCCCTTAAAAAATTGGATCTTCCAAATCAAACACCAACAACAAAATGAACACGAAAATAATGGAAGCTCGCTCTTTTTCTTCTCTTTTCCCCTTTCGGGACGTGAACAAGTAGGGAATGGGGGGGGGGGGGGGGACGAGTTTTACCTGACGTCGATGATGGCGATATTGGGGCGGCGCCGGAGGGAGAGGAGCTGGGTCGCCGTTATGTACGATATGCTACGAGACATGGCGCCGGTGGTGGTGGTGGTGGTGGTTGGATATCGTCTACCTCAACCTAAAGTCACTCAGCTGGGCTTCAACTACTTTTTCTCAAAATAGTATTTATAGAATAGGGAAAAGTACATTTAGTACTATGTGGTATTATCAATTATCATTTGGGTTCTCTGTAGTTTTAAACTCTCAAACATGTTCAACTTATACCAATTTTAATCACTTAGAGGACCTGAGGTACGGTCTGAGATTTTTCGGGCAAACAAAATCGTTTTGACACCTACGTGGAGTGCCACGTGGTAGTGACCCAGATTAGTCGATGTTAACGTGATGATGTGTAAATTATCAAATTTGTTTATACTTTTTAAAAAATCCTATATAATATTAAAAATATATACTTTAGTACCATTTGAGATCAACATTATCACTTGGATACCCTTTGGTTGATTTGCATGCTGAAGTTAAGAAGATTAAAGAGGATCTTTGTGACTTTTGAAAATGCCTTTGAAGTTCTCGTACAAGTGCTTGACGCATATACGATGCTCCACAACAAAAAAGATTATCACACAAGTGCTTGACACATATAAGAAGATTATATATGGTTTTTGAAAAATTATAAATAAATTTGGTACTAATTTTATAATTTACCCATCGCCACGTCAGCTCGACTAACTGGGGTCACTACCACGCGACACTCCATGTAGGCGTCAAAACAACGCCATTTACCCAAAAAATCCCGGACCGGACTTGGGGTCCTCTAAGTGATAAAAATTTATATAAATTATACCAGTTACAACGTACCCAAGTGATAATCAGTAATACCATAACGTGCTAAAGTGCACTTTTCTGTATAGAATATAATAAAGAGATAATTACTATCAGAACCCTAGGGTATAGTCAAATAGACTCTGAGGACCCTGTAGTTTTCCTACTAATTACTGAGCCCCTGTAGTTTGGTTATTATTATACATTCCGATCCCCGACTGATGTCAGCATTTTTTTCTTCCTTTTTTTGTCATAGAAATGACCAAAATGCCCCTCCCACTTAAAAAATTCAGCAATCGAGTACCAGCATCACCACACCATCGGGCAGCCCGAGTTCGTCCTCCCCGCCTCCGATATCCTCCTCCTACGAGCTCGACGGTCGGAATCCTCCAGCTGTCAAGGATATGCCTCGCCTTCACGCTCGTTATCACCGATGGGACGGCTTTCTCGGTGTGGTTCGCCATGTCATCCGCTTCGATCTGAGCGCTGACCGACGAGACGAACCACTTCACAGTCTCTGGGTCGAGAAACACGCCCCTTGTAGAAGCCTTCATCCTCCTTGCCTCGTCCACTATCTCACCCCACAGCCGCGCCTCATTCGCCTCCTCCTCCTTCCGAGCCGTCGCCGGCAGGGACTCTGCCGCGCCGACGCCCCCGCCGTCCCCCTCCATCCTGCTCGCCATCGGCCGAGCGGTCCCTCCCCGGCAGTCATCTCCGTAGACGAACGCAACATTTGAACCGTCTAATGAAACACTGAACCTCGAGGAGGGGGAGGAGTCGAAGTACTTCGGATGCTTGCGTTAATTGGTGGTGGTTCATCGAGAGTTTAATCCATGTGGCGGTCTCGACGACGACGCCACCGGTCGCGTACTTTGATTTTTTTTAGTGGGAGGGGCATTTTGGTCATTTCTATGACAAAAAAGGAAGAAAAAAAATGCTGACATCAGCCAGGGATCGGAATGTATAATAATAACCAAACTACAGGGGCTCAGTAATTAGTAGGAAAACTACAGGGTCCTCAGAGTCTATTTGACTATACCCTGGGGTCCTGATAGTAATTATCACTATAATAAATACTGAATAACTCGGACATAGACGGACCGTAATGTATTTACAAAACAACCCTCCGCAATCCCCGCGCGCGCGCGTTCCTCTTGCAACGATTTTCCCTCGCACAACACACTTCCGAAGCGACGCCGTCCCGACTCACGACCAAGCAATAGACTAAAGCGAGTCAAAGAATCTCGACTCCTCCCGCCGGACGTCCAAGAAACGGCACCCGAGATCCCTCCGGCAATCCTCAACCGAAACCCTAGAACCCCTTCCTAATGGACCAGGAAGACGTGGTCATGGTAGATTCATCATCTCACGAGGAAAACGACGAAGAAGAAGAGGAGGAGGAAAATGAAGAGGATGAGGAGGAGAGTGGGTCCCAGTGGAACCGGGCCGAAATCGACGGCCTCTTTTGCCCTATCTGCATGGAGCCTTGGACCAGCGACGGCGACCACCATCTCTGGTTCGTCACTTCACTCCTCATTATCCTATTTTTATTTTCCCTTTTTTTAAATAATTTGATTGGGGTTTTATTATTATTATTATTATTAATGTGAAAATAATTGGCAGTTGTCTTCCCTGCGGGCACCTGTTTGGTCTGTCTTGCATTACGAGATGGTTAAAGCAAAAGCGCGGCTCCGCTAAGGTTGTTTGTTTACTCTTTCTGTTTCGGGTAATTCGGCCGAAGTTGTCTGTGCTGATTGTTTGTTGTTTGATTCGTTCGTTCGTTCGGGTTTAGTGCCCGCAATGCAATAGAAAGAGCGGTCTCAAGGATGTCAGGAAGCTCTTCGCGTCCACTGTTAACGTGGTTGACGAAGCATCCCAGAAGGTAACTAGTAGATTGTATTGCGCGGGGTTCCCTTTTTTTTTTTAATTTTCTTTAACGGGGTTGGGTTTGCTCGTTTTACAGAGAATTCACTCGCTCGAGAAAAAATGTGCTTCTCTAGAAGGACAGGTATGTGACTGGTTTCTACGTTATCAGCAGTGCTAGGAAGTGGAGAAGAAAGGTTGTTGTTGGCTTCTTAAATGTTGTGTTTGAACGGCTTGGATTTTCTTGAATTATGCTTGCAGGAGAATGGCTGGATCGAGAAAGAATCTCTGTGGAAGAAGAGAGAAGTTGAGTTCCAACAACGCATTCGCCAACTTTCGGAGGTACATGCTTTTTCTTCAATTATGCATTCCCTTGGGTAAACTGTAGAACTGATATTTGCGTTGAGGCTGTTCTGCATTTTCTCTCTTTCCACGATAATATCATCTTCTTGATGCACCTAAAAAACGAAGGTGCAAGAATATGATAAAGGGTCTTAAAATCATGGTACTAAATATGTATGTTTTGTTGCTTTGCTCGATTTCTTTCCATTGTCACTTTGGTTTATTAGTTATTTGGCTTTTTAGAGAAACAGTTATTTGGAAAAAAAATTGGGGGATCTACAGCTCAGGAATTCTCAAATTTCCATGTCTGATCAGCCTGCCCATCGAGAACATACGACTGGTAATTACCATATCTTCTTATTATTTAGTTGGATCATAGCGAATAATTCTGCATGACTGCACCTGTATGGTGTCTCTTTCCCCTCGAATTCTTTCTTTTACTATATTTTTTTTCGGTGTCCTCTTACTGGATTTGATCTATATTTCATTTGGCTGAAAATTGAAATACTTCTTCCTTTTGCCTCCAGAGAACAGTGTGTACTCAAGTTCTTGCAGTCAAGCATCTACTAGCAGCTTCACTTTACAGGTGTGGTTTTTCTGGGTCTGATCACCGTATCTCATTTCAGTCTGTTGTTACAACTCTTCTGACATTTTTTTGAAGGACTATTCATTTAATTGCGCCTAATTTTTACATGAAAGTGGACAATTATCTTGAGATTCTTCGCACGGGCTTTGATTTAGGGTTTTGATCTTATTAATTTTTAAGGACAAATTGAATTCTGGAGATTCATTTAGTTCTGGTGGAAACTCATTGGCAGAAAACCCGAGGACTATAGAGTGAGGAGTAAAACTTGTTAAGGAACATAGACCTACTAGACTAGGGTGAAAAATTTCATGGCAGTGATCCTGTGCGTCGATTTCAAAATGATACAAGAGTTTGAGAAGATTGCTGAGTCTGGTAGACAAAATCTTAACATTCTTGAAAGCGAGATTAAGCTTTCCAGGAAATGGAGTTAATAGGATAGGCTACTAAAGTTCTCCTAATCCATGTCACTCTTGTCAGTTAAAATGTCGGATTCCAAAGTAGATAAACCAGCATTACTATGATGACTCACACTGCAGTGTGAAATTGCATTAACTGACTTGGGATAATCGTTATAGGCAGAGTTGCAGGTGGATGGTGCACGTTTGTTGGACATAGATGCTTCTGGTCAGATATTGTTGCTTGCACGAAGGCTACCTGGGATGGGTGGATCACATTTCCTGACGAAAGTAAAGTTTATTTTATAGAAAATCTGAATTTCAAGTAAAAAATGAAGTTTTTTGAGCTCAACCAACAAGATTTGAAGACAATATGTTGCAGTGTTGGCCCTATTTGGCCCTATGTAATAACAGGTTGTGCATTGTGTACAGATAAGTTTGGTAGCTTCACAAGAAAGAGAAGATATATATTTACCTTTTGGTACAAAATTTGTCAAGGACATGCGTATTTCCCCACATGTTGGAAGTTTTGTGCTATGCGCTACCCTAGGGAAAAAAATACTGGTTCTAAGGTACTGCTACTGGTGAAGCAAAGAATGCTAGCTTATTTAATCCCCCCTTCAATTATCCAAAAACCTTACTTCTGTGGTTGCATTTTTTTCAGTGCAGAGAGCAAAAATGTCATTCTTTCTTACCAATTACCGGTGAGTGTTCAGTGCATCATATGCATTTCTAATTCTTATCATCTTGCAGCATTAACGTCATTCGTGCCAAATTTCCTAATCTTGGAAGCTTAATATCAGGACTATCTTAAGTTACTGAATTGTTGCTTGGTGACCAAAAACATGGATTAAGCAGAGTTTAACTTTTGTGGATTAAGGGCAAATCACTCTGGTTACTTGAAAACTAAATATTCTAATTCTGTTTTATCTAAAAAATGATCTGCAATCTGCTTTATGATTCGGGTTCATTACTGATCCTACTTGAAATATCTCAACTGTTTCACCTTCCGTGCTTTTATCAGGTTAAGGATTTAGAACATGATCTAGTTGCCCAGGCTTCAGCTTTATTTTCCATGTATGACAGTGGCATGTCTCATATTGATCAATATTTCATCAGATTTTACATCTGTGATCTTGTTGTGGCATTTTTCTTTCCTCGTAGAGTATGAGTTATTAAATGATGTTGTGAAACCTTATACAGATGTTTTAGAGGTTTTAGAAATTGTCTCATGGTGACTGTTTTTGGAAGATCAAAGTGAATCTTTCTGAATGAAAGTTGGGTTCTATGTTTTCATCAAAGCTCTTTTTACTCTATACTATGTTTGACTGGTCCTAAAGGTTGGCTCTACATCTTCTATATAATTTGGGTGGCTATTTTTGTGGTGCTTCAACAAAGTTTCTCTTGGTTTGACTTTTTTCCTGTAGGTGCCAGCTTGGTCATGCTCTTGGGATCTTAATAGTTCATCTTATTTTTATGCTGGGTTGCAGGTTAGCACCGCAAGTATTATTTCGTTAGTTTAGTAGTTTAGTGATAAGTTATGATCACCTGAGTCCTTTTGTGTTTGTTCTTTTAGAATGGGCTGCTTCTGGTTTTTGACGTGCGCCAAACTTCGGGGCCTGTACACTCCTATTCCGGGCACTCCAGTAATCCAATCCACACTATACACTCTCTTCAAGATAACTCAAGCAGTCCTTCTGGAGCTAGGCAAGTGCTGTCTGCTTCCTCTGCTGGCTTGTGTCACTGGAACGCTGGTGGTTGCGAAGAAAGGTAGGATGTGATAAGCATATGTGAATGACTTTGATGTTTCATTTCTTGTTGCATTCCGCAAAGTCTTTCTTATTCTTTCTCATTTCAGACGTTCTACCTTTTTGCTAAAAGCAGGTCGCACATGGTTGAGGATACTACAAATCAAGGAGTCTGTATATCCCTTGCTTATTGCGCCAGTAGAGAAGACATTGTCTCTTCATATCGCCCCAGGGTACAACTGTCCAACGATACTACTTACTCGCAACCGACTCTGACTTCTCCTGCTGTTAGTCGAGGAATTCAAGGTTCTCATCTTCATATGAAACGAGTTGAAGGCGATAAGTACGAGAAATTAGGTTCTGCTTGTGCTACCTTGAGCGATATTAGATTGCCCAAATCCGTCATCATAGAGAGAAAGAACCAGACACCTTTGCTGGCGACGGGGGATGAAGCTACATTTGAATTGCAGCTGAAAGAGCTGCCATCTCTAAACGTTGTGCAGTGTCTTAAACCACACCAGAGTTTTATCTGTGATGTCAAGTATGCATCTGCATTCGGCCATGGTTTCCTTGGTTCGTTGAGCGAGGATAGACTGCAAGTTTACAAGACCAAGCTTCCGTAACCGAGGTAAACGTTTAGCTGCCATTTTCACCGGCACGAATTGGAACGTCTTCTTTTCGCGGTAGCTTATAACCAACCTGCTTTGCTTTTCTTTCAGCTTCCTGAGCAATCACTGGGTAATCTGCTCACCAGATCCCTTCTGCATTTTTTGGTTTTTTTTGTTTTAAGTGGAATGGGCATTTTGGTCTTTTCAAGTGGGGGTTCGCTGGAGAAAAGAATATTCCGGCTCCAGGGACCCAAGAGTTTATTATCATCAAAACTTAGAGACGGGACAATTATTTTCCAAAAATCAGGGACCATAGAGGGTGATCAGAGGTCAGGGACTAGAAGGTAATCTGCCAAAAAAAAAACCCATTACCAGGAAGTCAATATCAAATCAGATTTGGAGAGTGACTTGCCAAAATCTTGTCCGCTCATTATTTTATTATAGCTGCGCACGGAAAATTAAAGTCCTACCACCGATTTTTTATGACAAAATATATTAAATGTGTCTTTTAAAAAAAATTGGTAACCACCTACATCTCCTTGCGAGCTTCTGGAAATTACAGTGTCGGCATATTTTCACCGACAGAATCAATGTTTGCCTTTAATTTTATCATGTAATACATAATATAATGACAAATATTTATTTTTATGTTAAAAAGTATGAATATTGTGTAAAATATTGGAGCTAATTTTTTTTCCAAGTAAGCAGCACGTAACATTTTGTTTTTAAAAAACCAACATATAATTTAGTATTCAACAGGTTATTGAAATTATGAAAAAAATGTGGTTAATTAAAAATGTTTTTTTATTGGATGTTAATATGGCACTTTCGAGGTTTCAATTATGAGAAAATGATGGGTTTGGAAAGATGATAAAAAAAATGTTTGCTTCCTTGACGTTCTCGAATAAGTTGGATTTTTTCGCTGATAATATTTTCTATTGCCATAATTTTTAATTGGTTGGTCTAATTTATGTCAATTAGGGCAACAAAATTTAATAGGTTACCATGTCCAAGTTCCGGTCACGGTGTCATCATCGAGCGATTAAAACTACGGATGAAGATAGGTAGTGAAAACTATCTTCGAACTACTTTACATACACTAATTAAACATGCCCTGCTCCCCAATTAAATTTACTATACTATGATATACCAAATGAGAATTTTTTATAGATTGTGACTAATAATAATTTAATAAAATATAAATTTGTATTTTATAACATTTATCATTAATTTAGAAAATAATAAAATTCTTAAAAAAATAATATATATATGTTGTGCTGATAGTGGTAAAACTTTAACCATAAAATTATATACATTGTCCGCCCAAGCCCCTTTACGGAGGGCAAGAGCCAGATCGAGCTCTTTTAAAATCTAAATCGAATAGACCACCTTTTGGTATGAGCTCTTTATAACATTTGGAGGTACCAGAAAATTTCATTTGAAATTAAATAATTGAATTCGGCAAATTCGTTTAAAACCACTTTTTTAAATTAATTAATTAACCCATTAGACATATGGAAAAAAGTTCTTTTTATAAGTGTTCTTTATTCCAAAATTTTAAATATGTACAAATGTACGTTTCCCGGTGACAAATTTCTATGTATGAGATTGCAGTTATAACCTCGCTAAAATTTTAGAAAAAAAAAATCCCACGGGAAACTTTCGATAAGGAAAAAAAATTTCTTTGAATAAATAAATTTTCGAATATTACTTTATACAAACCCTAAAAAAAGAATATTACTTTATACTAGATTAGCAAAGGCCTATGATGGAGGGAGTTTTGCCCCCAATTGAAACCAATAAACTACTAGACATTTGGCAGATTTAGTGTGTTCTGTTGGTTTTTGACCTATTTAGAGTCAATTACTATCCGAGTTTATTTAGAAATAATTTTTAAAATATCTTTTTTATTCGTAATTCTTGAATTTAAAAAAAAATTCTAAAAATTTTAAATTTCTTACCATCTGAATTAACTAAAACAGTCAGATATTATTTAGGGACGAATAATATGTGGACCATGAATTTAAATACTCAAAGATCGGTGGTGAAAAAGAAGGCCATGGCTTGGGATATGCATCTACAATATGATCCCAAAAGCTGAGACAGGAAACCATGTAGCTCTTTAAGAATTAAGCCCAAAGGACGAACTGTTCTTCAAAAAATAAGCCCAAAGGACGAAGGGGTAGATTTTTTTACTACCAAAATTTCCCCTTGTGTTACAGGACATGTACCTTTCTTTGTTCAGACTAGAATCCTCAATTAATAGATGCCCATCCAGCATCTACCTGCCACCTCTTTTCCTGGCTTCCCACCAGTGTATGTCAAAAACAAAAAAAATATAAGTAGGTTCAAATAAGAAATTCAGATTCTTTTGACAAATTCTCGAGATTAAATCTTACAAATAAAAATATCACAATTGAGAAAATTAACCTTAATAGGACTTGACAAGTACTTGACTCTATTTTATCCGAGAGTAGGGAAAAGGGAAAGTTTCATCCTAGCGCTTAGCTTAATTGTGAAAACAATCACATATAATACATTACAACATAGTACATAATTAGATGGTCAATTTTTACATGCTATAATGAGGTAACCATTTCATCCCATGGAATACTAGACTGACAATATGTTAAACTACAAGATACTGACCGAAATTTGCCATTAAACGATGGAGAAGAAGGTGGTTGCTGTAGATAAATCAAATCCAACATATATAATAGTATGGGATACGTAAAATTTATATTTATTGGTCGGCCTATTTTGTTGTTGTTGAGAACATCTGAGATTTGGATATTTATTAGGTCAACAAATTTAATTTAAATTGAGTCGAGTAAAATCTCAAATAATAACTAAATTATCCAAACAAGATTTTAATAGTACAACATTCTGAATCAAACATAGTAAAGCCCGAATAACCTACTCATTTACTTATCTTTCGGTACAAACACCATGGACTCTCCCTGGAGCAGAGTTTCATATTAATTTATCTATTTCTACTTATCAGCAGTATGTTTGGGGATTTCCAGTATCAGCAGCACTTGACCCTTCACACGATTTCTGATCACCGCCCCCTCCTCTCTTAGAAATGTTGGACCCACAGCCTTTTTTTTCGAGATGGAATCTCTGTTTTTCATAGTCGAGTATTGTCAGACCATATTTAAAAGTATTTTTCTCGATTATATCTTTTATATTCATGAGACTTAAACCGAAAATCTTCTTAGATGAATCCAATTCTCTTACCACTTGTAACAACTTTCACGTTCGTCTCCTTTATTTATATCCACCATGTACCACCATACTCTTGCTCAACATTGGCGTAATACTACTACTTCCTCCCTTCTCTCTCCTCTCTATATCTCTCTATATATTTCTCACACCCTGCATTTACACTTCTTCTATTTTTCAGCCATACAAGTTTTTCTTCACACTTCTTTGTTTACCATTTCAGAATGGCCAATTATTTCCTCTACTCGCTTCTTTTGGTGATCATTCTTTTGGTTCCCTCACTAAGCAATGCTCAATGGCCACCTTCACCTGGGTATTGGCCTAGCTCAAGGTTCAAGACCTTCAGCTTTTACCAAGGCTATAGAAACCTTTGGGGTTACTCACACCAAAGAGTAGACCAAAATGCATTGACTATCTGGTTAGATAGTACATCAGGTAGTATACTGATCTTCCTTGTAGTATATATGTTTTTTTATGCACGTTTGAGCCTTGAGCCGACTAATTTAGGTTTCACTCGAAATGGACCTTTGAAATGTTACAAAACTTTATTAACAAATATTTAAGATATCTTAGTTAAGTCAGAACAATGCGTTCAAATATATATTATTAGTTTTGTGAAAAAATATCCTTTCCTAAACTTTCTATGTGTTTTATTTCAGGAAGTGGGTTTAAATCCGTTAAACCATTCCGGTCCGGGTACTTTGGTGCATCGATCAAGCTCCAGCCTGGTTACACCGCTGGAGTTATAACATCTTTATATGTGAGGATCATTCCACTTAATTAATTAAATTAATGACTTTATATGTTTCAATTGTTTCTAAATTAATAGTTTGACTAATTTTAATTCGAGTTAAAAATTAACTAATGTTGTGGGTAAACCGCTCCCAACAACTAATCAATCTTTTTTCGAGGGATATTAACTAATCAATCTTGCCACTTGGCAGCTGTCAAACAATGAAGCCCATCCGGGATACCATGACGAGGTGGACATTGAGTTCTTAGGTACAACGTTTGGGAAGCCTTACACTTTGCAGACCAATGTTTATGTCAGGGGAAGTGGAGATGGAAAGATTATTGGGAGGGAGATGAAATTCCATTTATGGTTTGATCCCACCCAGAATTTCCATCACTATGCAATTTTTTGGAGCTCAAAGGAAATCATGTAAGTAAATATACATATCGGGTTGGATAATGCTCAACCCTGAAATCTAATTTCATAGACGGAACAAAAAATGTAACAAGAAAAAATCTGTAGGAAGTAACTATTGGTTAAGATCAATTAAAGAGCTTAATAATTCTTCTCACTAATAGAAATGAAAATTAATTAAGAATAATATCGACCAATAATTATGTAGTCCACGTAAGAGCTAAGATAATAACATGAAAGATAGTGTGACATGGACATAGAGCAATTATTGAAAGCATCTCATAAAGTGACTTTGGCCAAGGATATGGAGCTATCTAGGAATAGGAGTGGCATGCAAGTCAATTCCAGCAATGAAATTGGCCATTTTACTATTCTTTTAATCCATGTCCCATACCGTGTACGAACTTTGACTAGAGAGGTAAGCATTTAAAGCATCCTAACTAAATATAGGGAGGCTCAAATTGATTGTATAAAATTCAGCTAGTTCGGCCCGATAGGTGTCCAGATACAGATATCGATAGGTGACACACATTGTCTTATTGTGGTTTGGTCTGATTAATTTGTTTGGATTCAGATTCCTTGTAGATGATGTGCCCATAAGGAGGTACCCGAGGAAAAGTGATGCAACCTTCCCACTGAGGCCAATGTGGGTGTACGGTTCAATTTGGGATGCATCTTCTTGGGCAACCGAGGATGGCAAATACAAGGCTGATTATAAGTACCAGCCGTTTGTTGCTAGGTACACCAACTTCGAGGCGGCCGGCTGCTCTGCCTACGCGCCGCCGCGGTGCCGCCCCGTCTCCGCCTCGCCGTCCCGCTCCGGCGGCCTCACGCGACAGCAGTACCGCGCCATGCACTGGGTGCAACGTCACCATATGGTCTACAATTATTGCATGGATTCTAAGAGAGACCACTCCTTAACACCTGAGTGCTGGCTCTAATTAATCAAGTGAAATACTATATATCTCCACCGACGTAATTAATTTACCCTACGTCCACATGAGGATCAAAAGTGAAAAGGGTAAAAAAAGTTTCACTATTTTACTTGTCACATCATTAAATTTCACCCAATCTTTAATTTTCTTTATGAAGGTGTCTTGAGATGGACCCCATGTTGCAAACAAATTAATTGAGCAAGAGGTACTTGATGAGCATCCAGGGCCCCAAAAGCAGAAACAATTGGGGAAATTGAAGTTGGGTTTTTTTAATATATTTTTAAAATGTAAATTAGTATTACAGAGAAATCGCAAGAATATTGTTCGATGTGGGACTGTGAAATAAATGGTGAGTGGGAGAGGTAATGGGTCATGGGATTTGGAGTTATACATACGTACGTGTGTACCTGTGTGTGAAATTTCGCTATCATTTTTCTACGCTTAAAAAAAAGGGAAAGTGTAATTGTTGTTTTCTGGTGATTTTGTTCTCGAAATGTTTGAATTTAGTGGCATGGTTTTAGTTTTAAAAAAACGACCTGGAGAGCAATCTGTTCTATTCTCTAGGTTATATTTTGACTAGTTCGACCGGTTGGAATACCGGTTGAACTGGTAGTTTTTTATTTTAAAAAATATTTTTAATACCATTTATTAACCTACCCCTTCTATACCCACCATCACCCTTCCCTTTTTTTTCTCTCTACAATAAAAATAAAAATATCTCATAAATCTTGAAACTCTTAAACCACTTTCAAGTCCACGAATTTTCTCTCTCTCTCTTACTCTCCTTCGTCATAAATCCAAAATTCACTTGTTTTCCTGAAATAAACCATGAAACCTTGAACATTTTATCTACTTTTGAGATTTTTTTTTGTTCCTCTCTCGTCTAGAAAAAAAATTAAATACCTCAACCTTCTCGGCATCTCGTCGCTGCAACTTCCGGTCAACCTTTTCTCCCACGAGCGAAAATAACAACGTGGAGTTATTGGCGGTGGTGAAGAAGAGGTCCTGCTCGGCCGCCGGCAAATCGCCTCAGCTCCACCCCAAGTCGATGTCAGCCCTCGCCACGTTCTCGCTTGCGTCTACGTGAATGATTTAGGGTTTCTTGTTTCGGGGAGCAATCACGATTTGGGCTTCAGACTCCGGTGAAATATCTGACCTCTTAATTTTTGGTTCAACCTAACCGACCAGAAAATTTCGGGTCAAATTTCTTTTTGAATTATTCGGTTCGACCAGATTTTGGGCAATTCGTAAGGTTGACGAGTTTATGCCCAAATTCGATATACTTTTTACTTCGATTCGTAGTTCGACCGATCGGACTAAATTTTTTAAAACTATGGCCATTGTAGAGGATGAGATGTTTTGTCATGTATTCTTTTGACAGGTTATTTAAGTAGTAAGAGATTTAAATTTGTTTAGTATTACAAATGAAAAGACACGAAAAGTCACCTTTATCTCTAATTCAGCTTTTAAATAGAATTCGATAGTTTGACATCTTTTACATCTTTTACGAATGGCCATCCAAAGCTTTGAATCTTCTTTCCTTCTAGGATCCAAAATCGAGTGAGAACATCTCTCCTTAATCTCTTCATTTTATTTCGAGAAATATCCAAAACCGACTGGCCATCCAAAGCTTTGAAGACTCTAGATCTCTGAGAAATATAGTTATTTTTCAAGGTGAATGGTACAATTCGAAACTTCTCAAAATAAAATATCTAATTGTAAAAAAAATCCTCTAAAAATAGCTAGCCTCTTTACGAAAACAAAATTCCTCCTCTTTTTAGGGTTGTTGCTAGCTTCTTTTGCCGGTGGTAGTCCAATCAAGTTGTTTGGATTTATGTCCTATCTAGATCCAACTATAAAATAAAGGATCCGATTGAACCCATCTTTTCTGAAAGTAAATAAATATGGACTCGGTGAATCGTCATCCCTATCAATGTCCTTTTTTCTTTCTTTACCATTCCGCTAGCTGATTCCCGACATTGTGATGTAAATATAAAGCTATACGCCACCGACATTGACAAACCATTGTGTGAATGGAACTAAAAATTAGACAGGCATATCTATGCACATCGGACTCCAAACTTGTAGACTCCGAAAATTTTATAACGGTTACTCTACAAATATGATTTGATATAGTCAACATGATCTTGTATTTTTTGAATTTATAATAGGTCTTATATAGTCTATTTTTCTCTTTAATAAAAAATAAATGATTCGGATATCGTATTTAGTAATTAGAGATTATCATAAAATTATTCGAATCTTTCACGTCAAGCGAAATCCAGCAATTAATATCTCCACCCAAATGTCTCACCTTATACTTCAAGCATATGCATTCTAGTAGAGATCCTGTAAAAGCAATGCACATATGAGAAGCTGCCTAGAAAGGTAGCTACGTAAAGGGTGCGTATGTGCACACCAAACCAATCAATATAATGGTAAAAGACATCACAATTTTTTGGAGTTAATTTTATATGGATTACGATAATATAATCAACCTGAATAAGTGAGTTGGATATTTCAAGTAAAATTTTATTTATAAATATAGAATATACAGCTATATACAATGAGTGTAGAATTCTATCTGCAGCCGTCAGCCTAAAATCTATTGGAAAAAATCGTGTCAGGAAAAGAGAATCGCCGATAGCACCGCGTAAACACAATTTACACCTAGGACCAAAATTTTCAAAATAATAGCACAATCTGTGAAATAATTTTGTTAAATTTTGAGTTGAATGTAGACACTCGGGTAAAAAACACTCATGGTCACTAAGCTTTAATAAGTTTTTGTCTATGGTCACTAAGCTTTTTTTCTCTTTATGTTAACTAATCTATTATAAGTTGAGCTGGTATGGTCACTTTTGTCGAAAATCTGATCGGAATTAAAAAAAAAAGAGAAATGGGCCCCATCAATTTAGCGGGAAAGACC
This sequence comes from Hypericum androsaemum, assembly GCA_963995505.1. Classification (NCBI taxonomy): domain Eukaryota; kingdom Viridiplantae; phylum Streptophyta; class Magnoliopsida; order Malpighiales; family Hypericaceae; genus Hypericum; species Hypericum androsaemum. The sequence goes on along the minus strand of OZ023184.1, from coordinate 2,934,790 downwards.
ATTTAGTGGGGCGCCAAAAAAGAAACCTAATAAGCCAAAAAAGAAAAGAAGTTCAAAAGACTAAAATATTCATCTTCTCCTTCTCTGCCTCTAAAAGAAAAGACCAATTATTTGATACTTTATTTTGGACTCCTAAAAGTGCCTTCATTGTTGAGAAGATGAGGGACCCAACACCAAAACAAAGAGGGTTTCGAGACCCACCACCCATTTATGATAAGTTTTATATTTTTTTAATTTTGTGTTCATCACTGCATGTTGTATTTGTTTAGAGATATATGCATGAAGATTTTGAGTTTTGCTTTTTACTAGGCACTACAATTGTTTTGATGCTTACAAAAAGGGTTAGTCCGAAGGTTGTAGAAGATTTGTTGGCTTGGATGTAGCTTGGATGAAGGGGTCGTATCCTGGTTAAGTCCTCTCTGCTGTTGGGCTAGATGGAAACAATGGTATTTTTCCAATAGCATATGCTATTGTGAAAAAAGAGTGCACTCGGACTTGGCAATGGTTCTTGGAACTTTTAGATGATGATATCAATATGTCAGAATATCGAGGATTGACAATCATGTCTGATAGACAAAAAGTAAGTAATAAATTCAGCAATCTATTTAGTTATAACGATTGATTATTACTGTTGATAATGACTACTTTTAAATATTGCAGGGGTTAAAAAATGTCATGAGAGATATGTTTGTATTTGCTGAACAGAGATGTTGTGTCCGACACATGTACGCACATTTGAGGAGCAAATATAATGCGCTAAGCCTTAAGCAGCTTGTTTGGAGTGCAGCCAAATCATGCCACCAATCAGATTTTGTAAGAAATATGCAGCTGATACATGATGAGTCTGAAGAGGCATTTAAATGGTTGCATGAGAGGCCATTCATGGAGTGGTCAAGAGCATTTTTCTCAACTACATTATCTTATGACATGTTGACGAATAATTTGTCAGAATATTGGAATAGGAATATTCTTGAAGCAAGATCGAAGTCCGTCCTACAATGTGTTGAATGGATTCGACTAATGTTAATGCAAAGGATGCAAAAGAGTAGAGATTGGATGAGGAAGAAGGAAGGTCCTCTTTGTCCAAGAATCTAAGCAAAGTTAGAAGAAAACAAAAAAGAGAGATTTGCTTGCATTGCTATATGGTCTGGTGGGATGAAGTATCAAGTTCAAACGATTAATGGAAGACAATTTGTGGTTGATATGGAAGCTCGTTCTTGTTCATGCAGAAGATGGGAGCTAACGGGAATTCCATGTGGGCATGCAATACGATGCATATAGAACCAAAATAGTGTGCCTGAAGACTTTGTAGCAGCTTATTACAAGGTTGAGACTTACCTTAAGAAATATGGGCACATTATAAATCCAATTAATGGACTGGACATGTGGCCTTCGAGTTCTTATCCACCAAAGGTGCCTGCTGTTCATGTGATTGCGAGGGGGAGAAAGCAAACGAAGAGGAGAAAAGAAGCTGCAGAACTTGATTCTCAAAGTCAATCACAAAAAATGCAAAGATGCCAAGAAAAGGGATGTGAAGGTGTTACGGAGAAAGTGGGTACAAGAACGTCAAGACTACCCGAGACAGATCCAGAGTGGTCGTCCCAAGGTCGGCCTAACGGAAAGGGTGAAAAAAGAGCTAGACTATGAGCTACGAGCTAAGGAAACGATAAAATGACAAGATAGTAAAGTAATTATTGTGTTGTGTTGGTTGATTGATGTCCGTTCTCTCGCCCCAGCCCTCCTTATACAGAGTGCCTTGACCTAACCTCCACGCCTTCACAATAAGAAATCCTAAACTGCCACCAAGACCTTCGGCTCCAAGTCTCAATCCCAAGAGATCTGCTTCAAATTATTTGTTCCTAACATGACGGGATTCTCTCGGCTCAATACAAGCCATCTTCATTAAATGAGCAAATCCCATCCTCGGATAGGAAGCTTTCAAAACGTGACGACCAAGCGATCGTGGCCTAAAGAGGAACTTACCAAGTCTTGCCAAATATTGAGAATCTCGGCTCAAGTTAAGAAACTATAGATCGTTTTAATCTTCTCGAATCTCCCACGCAAAATCTTGACTCAAGTCCGTCATCGCCCAAGACGGACATCTCGTCAAGCCCAAAGTGAATCTCAAAATGGGCTCAAGCTAACGGCCTCCTCAACCAAAGTGGACATATTCCCGAAATTGCCTTCCAGCCTACGAAGGTCAAATGAGCTTCCTGCTCGGGTCCAAGTTGGCTTCTCACCTTCGGCTTCTCGCTCGGCTTCTCGCCTTAGGCTCCTCGCTCGTCTTCTTGCCTTAGGTTTCTCGCTTGGCCTTTTGCCGCTCGGGCTCTCGCCGTAGACCTCTCACTCGACCTCTCGCCACTCGGCCTCTCGGCATAGGCCTCTCACTCGGCCTTTCGCCACTCGACCTCTCGCTCGCCTCTCGCCATAGGCCTCTCACTCGGCTCCTCGCTCGTGCCTCCTACCGGCCCCTCGCCTATTTGAGTCGGATGAGTTTCTCGATAGGACTCGGCCATGTGGGCAAGAGGAGCCTCTCGCCCGGGCTCACCAACATGAGCGAGAAGAATCTCTCGCTCGATCTCGCCTTCGTGGGCGAGAGGAGCCTCTCGCCCGGTCACCAACGTAAGCGAGAAGAGCCCTCGCTCGATCTCGCCTACGTGGGCGAGAGGAGCCTTTCGCCTTCGGCCTCTCACTCGGCCTCTTGCCATAGGCTTCTCGCTTGGAACCCATAATCATCTTCCCACCTACAAGCATGGAGCAAGAGGCGAGCCTTACCACCTTTAAATCGAAGCGGGCCTTACCACCTTAAAGTCCAACGCGGACTTAAACGGCCACTTCAAGTGGGCCGAGTGGTCCAAGTCGGACATTTTACTTAGCAGGCCGAGGTGCCCAACTTGGACATATCGACCTCACAAGTCGAAGCGCCCAACCCGGACATATCACTTCACAGATCAAGGCACCTTACCCGGATATATCGACTTCACGTACCGAAGTGCCCAACCCAGATATATCGACTTCATGTACCGAAGTGTCCAACCCGGACATATCGACCTCACGGGCTGAAGAGCTCGGCGTTCACCCGGACATCCAACTTCAAGGGCACAACCTGGACATCTTGGATGACTTCAGAGATAGGACATCCACTCAGACTTCAAGGATGGGGCGCCCACTTAGACTTCAAGGATGGGACGTCCACTCGGACTTCACGGATGGGGCGTCCACCTTCAAACTCAGAGCAAATATCTTCATTAAACTACATTTTTGACCTCCTTCAGCTCCGAATCAGAAAATATTGTAAACTAAAGAGTTGTATATCCACGTATTAGCTTTCCATAGAAACTTAAATCGTCTCATTTTGATTTTCAGATAGAAAGTTATAAGCATTTTACTGAGGAGCATTATCCAGGCAGGTGAGAAGCTGACCGAACCGGAAGCTTTGGTCTTGGAAGCCATCTATCATCACCGGTTTCGACCAAGTAAGGCCATCTTTGGACTCGATGGAGGGAAGACCATCGAAAACTCTTTCCAACTCAAAACCGGAAGTGATTGCTTTGAGACAACACCACCCACCGATCACTTTCAGACCACATCGGTCACCGGTCAACTGGTCACCCGATCACCTTGCGACCACACCGGGTACCTCAAAATATACCGACAATGCAAGATTATTTTTATACCTCAATAATGCCCCCCGCACGTTAACACTTCGGTACGGTCAGACGAGAAGTGTTGACGTGGTCCTTCATCTCCGACTTGGCACCCGCCAGCTAACTTGAAACGGAATGAAGATGAGCAGCTCAAATAGGTCTAGGCCACTGTCCTGATGACATACCCGGCTGAGTTGTAAGGTGATAAGGTGCAAACCTCCAATCACCTTGTCACCTCGCCTATTGCTTTATTCCCCAAAAATAATGGGGAGTACTTGCCCCCCGGATGTGGCACTAATCGGTCGTTGGGTTGAAAGGACATTCTGCCTGATCGAACTAGCACACCAGGCAAACCAGCCATCTACGTAGCTATAGACCACCCTTATTGGTATTGTGGTTCCATCGTTAAAGGCCGCTTCTATGTAGCATATGGCCGGGATGAATGGACATGCATCAGACATCATAATCTCCACCTTTCCATCTGACTTCCACCGGATTGGACATTGGTGGATGGAAGATGGGATTACCGGACCGGAGCAGATCAAGTCTCGCCCTTTCCCGTTAAGGTTGGTCATGACCATGCCAGTCGGGCTGCCATCCTCTTTTTCCTTATTGCGATCCCTGAGGAGCAACTGAAGAAAGGTCATGCCATCCATGGGTACTCTCTTGATCGGCTCCCCAAGCATGTGAACCATGATGCAAAGAGATTTTTTGCGTCCGCCTATTCTTTGGGTTGGCCTTACAATGATGACGTCGCCATTGAAGGCTTCCACAATGGGAACGATATATGACATCTCTATCCGTGGCTCAGGTGTATCTTCCTCACTCATGTCCCCCTTCAGAAGACTGGATTGGTTGAGTTTCGGCCTAAAGATGGCTAGGAGGGTGAACAACTTGTGGATCGACACCTTGTCTGGGAAGTCTCCAAACTTAACATAACCAATGTCAAAACTGACTGAGACATCTTTTTCCTTCCAATCGTCCTTGCCCTCACAAAGGTTACTTTCCCTGGAATGGATCTCGCTTCTCGCTTTAGGTACCCACTCCCGGATCAACTTCTTATGTCAGTTTTTGGGTGCCTTTGGCCGAACCTCCTTGATGTGCTTGAGATCTTTTCCCTTGATTGTCTTAGAGGCTTCAACCTTTTTGGCCCAGCCTCGGGTCTGGGTCGATCGGTGTTCAACTCGTGGGCGAGCTAGGAGCACCTTTTGTTTTTCCAACTGGACCCTTTGCTCTACGAGTTGCCTTTCGAGGTCCTTAATGGCTTGCTTTTGTTTCTGGACCTTCCTCTTAAGGCGACGTCTCTGAATCTTAGTCAGGACGTCTCGCGTTGGTAGATCAAGGGTGATCCTCTTATCTCCAAGTCTGTTGAAAGAGTATCGGTGTGGGTTAGACCCATCTTGAAGGTCTACCTTGGTATGGGAATGACGGAGCCTCCACATCTTATTGACTTCCCTCGAAGGGTAGAACTTCTGAGTTTTTGGTATACCGCTATTGGGTGATCGTCCTTGGCCCCCGAGTTTTACCTCCCGGGTCTTAAGGTCGGCCTTCCCTCGCTTAGGACCATCGGTTCCCCTTGGACGAAATGACTTCCAAGCTTTTGGGATGCCGTTATCGGGTGGCCTTTCTTGCCCCCCGAGTCTTGCCCTTCGGGTCCTAGGATTGGCCTTCTCTTGCTTGGGGCTTCTTTTTTGGCTTCATTTGAAGCCAACCATGGCGACATGAGCAATACGGTGAGGATCCATCGATGACTGATCCTCCAAGAATTGATGCGGGATGAAGTCCTTGGATTGGGAAGATAAGGGTTGCCCTTCCATCCTTTGTCGTCGGGTAGATCCCAATGTCAGCTGACAGTTGACTTCATCCTCATCGATATCTTCATCCTCATAGAGCTCTTTTTATCGGTTGGCATCGTCCTCATCGAGCTCTTCTTGTCGATTGACATCGTCCTCATCGAGCTCTCCTTGTCGATTGACATCGTTCTCACTGAGATCTTCTTGTCGGTTGACATCATCCTTATCGAGCTCGTCATCCTCATCGAGCTCTTTTTGTCGGTTGACGTTGCCCTCATTGACCTCGTCATCCTCATCAAACTCTTCTTTTCGATTGATGTCATCCTCATCGAGCTCTTCTTGTTGGTTGACATCATCGTCATCGAGCTCGTCATCCTCATCGAGCTCTTCTTGTCGATTGACGTTGTCATCATCGAGCTCGTCATCCTCATTAAGCTCTTCTTGTTGATTGATGGGATGGCGGTCGTACTCCTTGTCTAGGTCCATCCGTGCTTGATCCATGACTTGGAGGGTTGGGTAGGATTGGAAACTCTTGAGTCGAACAAAGGATTCGTGCAGACATCCCTCCTTTTGAAAGAGTTTTGGTCGGCCGAGACCCTAGATGGGTATGACCAATCTTATGTCAGGGCCGGTTGGTACCAGCTCGATTCCTCTTGGAGATTGCTAGCCCTCGTCCTTGTAGTCTCGTAGTGTCCCGAGTGGTTTACTCCTTGTGTCCCCATCGCCATATAAGGAGTTTTTTGATACAGGGGATACATAGGAGTTCCGGGCATTGGACCATAGACGAACACACCCGACGATGGCAGAGCTGAGGTGAAAGGTATATGTGCAAAGGCCGGTTGGACGGGTACAGCTGGTCCGGTGGATACGCTCATCCCTTGGTGTTGATTGATGACCATACGTGAGGATGCCTCATAGTGCCTACAAGACTCCTCGTAGAGCTTCTGAGCACGGAAAGCGGCATATGTCTCTATCGGGATGACGGGCGTATAGAACTCCATCGGGGCGACATTTGCCTCAGCCGGCTCTTTCGAGAAAGCCGAGGTAGATGAATCCCGCCTTCATGCATACGACTGGGAAATAGAAGGTATTGACTCCTTGTAAGGAACTGGAGCAACAAAGTAATTGGTCATCTTGGCGGGCAAAGTTTAGACCACCTTCTCAGACGCTCTCCTTAGTCCCACCGAGCGTGCCAAAAAATATTTGCGGAGAAAGTGGGTACAAGAACGTCAAAACTACCCGAGACAGATCCGAAGTGGTCGTCCCAAGGTCGGCCTAACGGAAAGGGTGAAAAAAGAGCTAGACTATGAGCTACGAGCTAAGGAAACGATAAAACGACAAGATAGTAAAGTAATTGTTGTGTTGTGTTGGTTGATTGATGTCCGTTCTCTCGCCCGAACCCTCCTTATATAGAGTGCCTTGACCTAACCTCCACGCCTTCACAATAAGAAATCCTGAACCGCCTCCAAGACCTTCGGCTCCAAGTCTCAATCCAGAGAGATCCGCTTCAAATTATTTGTTCCTAACATGATGGGATCCTCTCGGCTCAATACAAGCCATCTTCATTAAATGAGCAAATCCCATCCTCGGATAGGAAGCTTTCAAAACGTGACGACCAATCGATCGTGGCCTAAAGAGAAACTTACCAAGTCTTGCCAAATATTGAGAATCTCGGCTCAAGTTAAGAAACTATAGATCGTTTTGACCTTCTCGAATCTCCCACGCAAAATCTTGACTCAAGTCCGTCATCGCCCAAGATGGACATCTCGTCAGGCCCAAAGTGAATCATAAAATGGACTCAAGCTAACGGCCTCCTCAACCAAAGTGGACCTATTCCCAGAATTGCCTTCCCGCCTACGAAGGTCAAATGAGCTTCCCGCTCGGGTTCAAGTTGGCTTCTCACCTTCGGCTTCTCGCTCGGCTTCTCGCCTTAGGCTCCTCGCTCGTCTTCTCGCCTTAGGTTTCTCGCTCGGCCTTTCGCCGCTCGGCTTCTCTCCGTAGACCTCTCACTCGGCCTCTCGCCACTCGGCCTCTCGGCGTAGGCCTCTCACTCGACCTTTTGCCACTCGGCCTCTCGCCGTAGGCCTCTCACTCGGCTCCTCGCTCGTGCCTCCTACCGGCCCCTCGCCTATTTGAGTTGGATGAGTTTCTCGATAGGACTCGGCCATGTGGGCGAGAGCAGCCTCTCGCCTGGGCTCACCAACGTGAGCGAGAAGAATCTCTCGCTCGATCTCGCCTTCGTGGGCGAGAGGAGCCTCTCGCCCGGTCACCAACATGAGCGAGAAGAGCCCTCGCTCGGTCTCACCTATGTGGGCGAGAGGAGCCTTTCGCCTTCGGCCTCTCACTCGGCCTCTTGCCGTAGGCTTCTCGCTTGGAACCCGGAATCATCTTCCCACCTACAAACATTGAGCAAGAGGCGGGCCTTACCACCTTCAACTCGAAGCGGGCCTTACCGCCTTAAAGTCCAACGCGGACTTAAACGGCCACTTCAAGTGGGCAGAGTGCTCCAACTCGGACATCCTATTTAGCGGGCCGAGGTGCCCAACTCGGACATATCGACCTCACAAGCCGAAGCGCCCAACCCGGACATATCACTTCACGGATCAAGGCACCTTACCCGGATATATCGACTTTACGTACCGAAATGCCCAACCCAGATATATCGACTTCATGTACCGAAGTGTCCAACCCGGACATATCGACTTCACGGACTGAAGTGTCCAACCCGAACATATCAACCTCACAGACTGAAGTGTCCAACCTGTACATATCGACCTCACGGGCCGAAGAGCTCGGCGTTCACCCGGACATCCAACTTCAAGGGCACAACCCGGACATCCTGGATGACTTCGGAGATAGGATATCCACTCGGACTTCAAGGATGGGGCGCCCACTCAGACTTCAAGGATGGGACGCCCACTCGGACAAGTTTGGGGCGCCCACTCGGACTTCACGGATGGGGCGTCTACCATCGAACTCAGAGCAAATATCTGCGTTAAACTATATTTTTGGCCTCCTTCTGCTCCGAATCTGAAAATGTTGTAAACTAAAGAGTTATGAGCATTTTACTGAGGAGCGTTATCTAGGCAGGCGAGAAGCTGACCGAACCGGAAGCTTTGGTCTTGGAAGCCGTCTATCATCACCGGTTTCGACCAAGTAAGTCCATCTTCGGACTCGATGGAGGGAAGACCATCGACAACTCTTTCCAACTCAAAACTGGAAGTGATTGCTTTGAGACAACACCACCCACCGATCACTTTCAGACCACATCGGTCACCGGTCAACTGGTCACCCGATCACCTTGCGACCACACCGGGTACCTCAAAATATACTGACAATGTCGAGATTATTTTTATACCTCAACAGAAGGCCATAACTCTAGGAGGCATGTGAACGACCAAAGAAGCCAGTCGGCAAGTCAGTATTCAAGCCAGGATATCAGCGAAGTCCCTATTCAACCAAATCAAAGGATTTCCAAGTTACCCGTAAGTTTAATTTATACTTTAGTTTGATTTCCTAACATATGTTAAGTTCTGGATTCATTATGTTCATATTTTGCAGGTAAGGAGAAAAATAGTTGAAGCTTCTCCTAGCCAGTGTGTGCAGCAGTATTCATCCAATGATTAAAAAATGGAATAACACAAAAACGAGATCTAGCTTTACGGAGTTGCATCCATGCTTTGCTGTTTTATTTATGAATGGATTATGTTAATGTTCATGGAGATTTCTTTTCTGTTACATTTTTTTTCTTTTGGTTTGCTTATGTTGTTTTTGTTGGATGATGGACTTGAATGCAAGGGTCAGGCGTCGATTTTCAATGGGTCTTGGCTTTCATGCCTTTTTTTTTAATTCCGATCAAATTTCTGACAAAAGTGACCATACCAGCTCAACTTATAATAGATTAGTTACCACAAAGGGAAAAAAAGTTTAGTGACCATGGACAAAAATTTATTAAAGTTTAGTGACCATGGGTATTTTTTACCCGTAGACACTCTAACATGGTATCACTATAGTAGACACTCAATATAGACAACCTAATGATGGAAAAAAATGGTATCAGAATAGTTCGACTAGGGGTGAGCATAGTGACCGAACCGGACCGAACCGAAAAAAACCGGACCGAACCGGAACCAAAATTTTAGGAATATCATAAACCGGACCGGACCAGATTCTACTCTGGTTCAAACCGGAACCAAACCAGATATTTTGGTTTGGTCTAAAACCGGACTAGATTGGGAAAAATACACAAAGAATGAGCTCCAGACCGGACGAAACCCGGATCCGGACCAGACCGGACCGGAAACCTAATTTCTTAATATAATGTGAACCGGACCGGACCGTTTTTCTTTTTGATCCGATCCGGTCTGGTTTTTTCGGTCCAATTTGGTTCGATTTGACAGTTTCCGGTCCATTTGCTCACCCCTAAGTTTGACCCACAGATTATACACGACTCCCTTTTTTAAGCCCGTGCAAATTTTCTGCTCCATGTTTTATTGCACTTGGATGAATTGCTATGAATTGGATCAACATGAATTCCATCTAATTCTTGTTAATTAGAGAAGCCTCAAGTCATATCACAATTATTGATGCTTCAAAAAGCAGAATCCACTTATAGCAATTGGACTACTCTCAGTAGCTAGGTTGTCCAAATTATTAAATGGCATGTTATTGTGAAGCTCTTTAAGGAAGGAGGTCCCAAGTTGATGAGCTCTTTCCCTCTAAATTATGGAGGCTCTTTTAACAACTATTGCATATAGGTCATACACATTAATCAATTTCAATTAACCAATAAATTGACAAAATGGGCACTTAAAATTATTGGAAAGCGACATTTTTCTCCGCACTATCATCTTTATTTTTTGTTTAAAATGTTCCCCTCTTCTTATTTCATTGGTAAAATTTGAAACTTAATTGCAACTAAAATTCAAAACGAAAATAATAGTATAAGTCAGCTTGATGCCAAAATATCAAGCAAATGGGGTCGTCGGTGGGGACTTTATATTGGATTTATTTGGAAAAGAATATAGAATGTTTCCGAAATGGAACTTATGGTTAACAAGAAATTTCCATATGCCCCACTGCCATAAAATGATAAAACCCTTTGAAAAATACTATAAAAATAAAATGGCAGGTAAACATCACTTTTTCGTTATCTTTTACTAATATTTTATCGGGAAATTACGCGATGGTACGTGTTATGATAATACTAAACAGTTATATTCGGGCAACTAACGGATTCGACGCGTAATTAACGAGTAATTACGTGTTAAACCTATTTAATTAATAAACTAATTCGTTAATAATAAATCACTTACTTGTTGAAGCAAGAGGTCCACAGGTTCGGGTCCACAAAGTCTTCGTGTTAGTCGAATTACGATCACGTTTTAACGAATTCGTAATTGATTTTCACGAGATTTCCTCTATAGAAAATCTGATCAAAATTAAGGAACTAATCCAGAATTTTTCCTTTCTTATTGAGTGGTTGTGGGCAAACTTCTAAATTGGTCCAGCCAGATTTTCCCTTTTATAGGGAAATCCGGCACACCAGAATGTGCCACGTGGCACTACTGGGATGCATGTCCGCCACGTGGCACTTCGGACCGCGTGTTCGACGCGTGGCGTGCCACATGGCACTTCGGACCGCGTGTCCGCCACGTGGCGCACCGCGTGGCAAAGCTATCCCCTAGCTTTGCCACATGGCGACACGTCAGCGTGCCACGTGGGCCGCCACCTTTGGCGGCAACTGCGTCAGCGCCACGTCACGCTGACGTGGTGCCTACGTGGCCGTGTTGACCGGCCCATCCAATCCAACTAATGGGCCTGATGGGCCCGGGCCCAATCAGGCACAATAATAATTGCCTGATGGGCCCAAGGTCCAACATCTCCCACTCAATTATTATTGACCTTGATCAACAGTTATCAGATTTCTTTAAAGGATTTCGTGCGACCAGCACACGTCGAGTATGTTAAGCCAAATTCAAGAGCACGGACACTCAGGCTACTTGAATAGTAGCATCTCGATAACCTTCTTGTATAATGTATGCTATTACCCCAGGACTCATGTCACATTCCATTGTTTAGGATCTTACGGGTAGGTTTCGGGAATCACAGTTCTCGAAAATTGGTCTCACACCAGGGATTGTGAAATCACTCAACATTTTCATCCCATCCAGTGGTCGAGTACCACACATGATACTGATCACGTGTTACGGTGTACTTTCTTTTTTAAAGAAACACATGTCATTTAACACCATACTAGAGTATCAGCCTTAGCTTAACTCTAAGCTAATAGGACAAACAGTATGATAAGTTCCACTTATATCTTATCATATGGATTGTAGAAAATCCAAATGTAGCAACTTATTCCTGCATCTCATAAGGAAACTTGCTCTTGAGCAAGACGGCATTCCGTCATAGGACATGCACTTATGTATGTCCAATAACTGCCTCATCTCATCTAGGAATCAACTTCTTGACTCCCACTGAGGTAAACACCCATGTGAGTGATGAGTGTGAAAACACTCTATCATCTATATATGTTTTAGTATCAATTTTCCATTGTTTCTAGTATTGTTGTGTGTTATTTATCGTTGTTTTGTTATATTTCGTGTTTTGAACGTTTTAGTATAGTTATTGTGATTTTCATTAGTTTTGTTCATTTTTATTTCAAGGAGGCTTTGTGGTAATGCGGGGAGGATATTGGTGTACGTTGGAGCGCTTCAACGATGATCGGATCAGCCTTGAAGAATGGTGCACGATCGGGAAGGCGACGACATTAGGCTAACTGACCTCGAGAGACTTAAATGCCAATAACTTTCTCATATGAAGTCGCATGGCGACGAGTGAGGTGGTTCTGGAAAGAAGACATCCGGGGCTACAACTTTGTTTCTCCGGTCATCTTCAGATTCGAAGTCTAAGAGGGTCAAAAATGCACATGAAGACGAGCTTTAAACCTGAGAACTCGCCTGACCGAAATCGGCTAAAATTCCGGGACCATTCCAGAATTTGCCAGGACGTTTTCTTGGCTGCCATCCTACCACCTTTTGGCTGGATTTCCACTACAAATTCCCCATACTCCACTACCTTCCTTTGTCTCCCACTACTCCACTTTGTCTCCCACTATCTCCCTCTCCACTTCTCCATACTTTGACTACCACCATTCAACCACTCATACTCTTCCTTCCTCGAAGCAAAAAATTCCGTGGCTCTCTCTCCCTTTGAAGAACCAAGAACGTGGCTGCCAACCAAGAGAAGAGGAGAGGAGAAGAGAAGAAGAACGTGGCCAAGAAGGAGCTAGGAGGGAGCTCTTGAAGACATCATTGAGCTTTTCCTAAACTCTATCTCTTTGTTCATGTTTCATTCTCATTGTTCAATGGATGATTTGTGTTGTTTGTTGAACATGAGTGAGTAGTTGATTTGTGAGTTTGGTGCCTTTATGGCACCTACTTAGCCAATGGTTTTGTGGGGATAATATGTTAAGGTTTATGTACTAGTTAATGTGTTTAATGCCTAATCTTGATTGATCACCTCGATTATGAACTAAGTTGATGCTAATCGCCGGGAGGGGCTAGGATTAACGGACCATTTAACTAGTTAACTAGTTGCCTATTGTTGAGGGATCACCTTAGGTGACTAGTTGTCCAAAGGATGATGGTGATAATCGGTAGTTAGTTGGATTAGTTGGCTAATTAGTCGCGGGAGCGCGGTTGGTTTGACTAAGCCTAATTAACTATCGATTTAGACTAATTTGTCGCGGGAGCGTTGATTAGTTGCTTAAGGAACATCCGGACCATAACACGAACTCAATAAACCCCACATGCCATTTGGTTATTTAGGTTGTCATTGGTACCAAGCTCACTCTTGTTTTAAGTGTTTTAACCTTCTCCTTGCTTAGTTGTAATTTTATTTCAAGTAGCATTTTGTGTTTGGAATTGACAAATCCATTCATAGTAGTCCTAAACTAGTGGTTGAGTTGAATTTGTGGCCTAGCTTAGTCCTCGTGGGACGACAATCCCGTACTTACTCATTATTGCAAGAGGGGTGAAAATCCTTCCTTTCAATTGGCGCCGTTGCTGGGGATTAAGTACTAGACGCTTAATTTGGCTTACGAACTTGGATTAGGACATTTTTTTGTTTTTGTTTACTTGGTTACTTAGTGCCTTTGTTGTTTGTCTTACAAGGTACTGATTTGTCGCATGCGCTCAACTCGCTCAACGAACAACATTCCGATCGGAGTAGACGTTGACATTGGATATTTGGAACGGTTGTTGCGACAAGAGAGAAGGACACAAGCAAGGATGAATCAACAACCTCATGTGCAAGAAGCTCCACAAGGAGCTCCGCAAGGCGATGCACAAGGAGTTGGAGTTCCTCGAAGGTCTCTCATGGACTATGCTAGGCCCACCTTGAGAGGGGCAATGTCTGGAGTTCCTAAGCCTGCTATTCAAGCTAACACCTTCGAGATCAAGCCGGCGGTGATTCACATGCTCCAAGCTTCGGTCCAATTCTATGGATTACCGAATGAAGATCCCAACGACCATATTGCTAATTTTTTGGAGATAGCCGACACCTTCAAGCACAATGGAGTTACCGACGATGCTGTGAAGCTGAGGTTGTTCCCATTTACCTTGAAGGACCAAGCAAAGATATGGTATAAGAATCTCGTTGGGGCAACAATTACGACATGGGAAGAGCTAGCTAATGCCTTCCTTGACAAGTATTTTCCCTTCTCCAAGACAAATAGACTCATCAAGGAGATTAACAACTTCCAACAATTCGAGAATGAGTCATTGAGTGAAGCTTGGGGGAGATTCAAGGGATTACAAAGGAGTTGTCCACACCATAATATATCAGAGGAGTCTTTACTCCAAACTTTTTACTTTGGTCTAGGACCCTCTACAAGGGGGACGGTTGATGCTGCTTCTAATGGATCCTTTTTGAGAAGAGAGAAGGATGATGCCTACCACATCGTGGAAGAATTAGCAGCTACAAACATCCTTATGGCAAGTGAGAGAGGAAGACAACCTATAAGCCAGCAAAAGGGAGTGATTGATGTTGATGTTGCCTCCTCTATTCAAGCCCAATTGGCATTATTGGCAAGAAAAGTGAACGATCTTAGCTTGAACAATACCAATGTGGCAGCCGTAAGGACGACTTGTGAAGCATGTGGGAATGTTGGCCACGGGATGCAAGAATGTGCTATGATGAACACGGAAGTAGAGCAAGCACACTTTGTTGGTGGCCAAGGACAAGGCCAAGGTCAAGGAGCAAATAGGATGGGAAATAACCCATATTCCTCTACTTACAATCCCGGTTGGAGAAATCACCCAAACTTCTCTTGGAGAGGTACCGGAGGAAGTAGTGGAGATAACATGGCAATTGTTCCGGATAAGGGACTTCCTCTTCGCAATACACAACAAGGACCTCCTCCGGGTTTCCAACCACGTTTTTCCTTGATGGATCGGATGGGAAATATTGAGGAGAGATTTGACAAGATGGAAAAGTTTATGCAAGAAGTTGGAGGGGTGGTTAGCCAACAAGGCCAAATTTTGGCCGCCATACAACAACAAGCATCAAGGCAAGATAGCTTTGAACAAATCCTCAAAGGTCAAGCAACCGCCATGCACAATATAGAGAGGCAACTTGGGCAAATAGCAAGTGCAAGTGCCTACAGAGCGTCCGGTTCTCTTCCTAGCTCCACGGAAGTGAATCCTCGAGGAAATGTGTGTGCAATTACCTTGAGGAGTGGCAAGGAAACAATTTGTCAAGAGATGAGCCCAAAATCAAGAGAGAACAAAGAGGAGGTTAATGAAAAAGAGAAGGAGAAACGTCCATTCGTTGAGATGGACGGGGAAGAGGAGTATGTTCCGCCACCACCAAAGATCCCCCCTCTACCATTTCCTCAAAGAGTGAAGAAGAAGAATGTGATGGATGACAAGTTTATTGGCTTCATGGAGAAGATGAAGAACATCCAGATCAGTGTTTCTTTTCTTGAGATGTTGGATCAATTACCGCAATACTCGAAGTTTCTCAAGGAACTCATCACGAAGAAGAGGAAGTGGAAAGATGGAGAGACGGTAGCCCTCACGGAGAAGTGTAGCTCTCTCATCTCTAAGGATCTCCCGACAAAGCTAAAGGACCCGGGGAGTTTTACTATTCCTGGTTTTGTTGGTGATGTTGAGTTTCCCAAGTGTTTATGTGATTTAGGCGCTAGCATTAACTTGATGCCTTTGTCTATTATGAGAAGACTTGGCTTGTGTGAGGTGAAACCAACTTCTATGCGTCTCCAATTGGCGGACCAAACCATGAAGAAGCCATTCGGGGTTGTGGAGGATGTCTTGTTGAAGATTAATAAGTTTATCTTCCCCGTGGACTTTGTGGTGTTGGACTTCGAAGAAGACAAGAGTTGTCCACTAATTCTTGGCCGACCGTTTCTCAATACGGCACGTGCCTTGGTGGACGTACATGAAGGAAGATTGGTCCTCCGAATAGGGGAGGAGAAAGTAGAGTTCAAGATGTCCAATGCAATGAGCCACCCTCTTGATGAAGGTGTGTGCATGAAGCTTGATATGGTTGATGATGGTGTCCTCAAGTTGGGCAAGGAGAGCTCATTGAAGATTGAAGATGGAATGGAGGAAGAGATTAATGGAGAACAAGAAGAGGAGGACTCGGAAGAGTTCATGGGCGAAGCAGATAAAAAAGGTCTCCATGAAGATTTAGAGCTTCATTTGAAGTATCCTACTCCACCTTCCATCATTAAGGCTCCAAGCTTGGAGTTTAAAGAGCTACCCTCTCATTTACGATATGCATTCTTGAAGAAGGAAGCCAAGCCGGGAGTGGAAAGGCTTAAGAAGGAGAAGACCAAAAGATCACATGACGCCCACATCGGGAAGAAGGAGTTCAAAGAAGGTGATCAAGTGCTACTCTACAACTCCCGTTTGAAACTTTTTCCCGGAAAACACAAGTCCAAGTGGAGTGGACCTTTCAAGGTGGTAAAGGTTTTTCCATTTGGAACTCTCAAGTTGGAAAGAATCAATGGAGGAGTATTCAAGGTGAATGGCCAAAGGTGCAAGATGTACCTTGGTGGTAATATGGAACGGCAAGCGGAAGTGCAATCCGTGGCTTCACCCTCCAATGCATGAACAAGGGGAGTAAAGTCAAGCTAACGACTATAACTTAGCATGTGTTTTGTATTGTCTTTATATTTGTTATAGTCTTTTATGTGTGTTCTTTTTATTTATGTGTTGTTCTTATTCTGGTATGTTTTGTTTTGAAGTGTTAGTTCATGCTTGTAGGATCTCTTGCATCTTGAAGGTGACATGGACGATTGGAGCTCAGCAAGGATCGAGGACGAGTTGGGAAAGTTTTAAAGAAATTTTTTAAAAAAAAAAATTGCGAAAAAAAAAATTTTTTTTTTTAGGCGTGGCTTTGAGCCACGGCCGTGGCAACTCACGGTTTTAATTCATCCCTTTTTTTTTTTTTCAAAAAAAAAATTTTTTCAAAAACAAAAAATTTTTTTAATTTTTTTTAAATTCTGGCGTGGTTTTTTTTGCCACGGCCGTGGCAACTCACGGTTTTCATTTTCCTTCCGTTTTTTTTTTTTTTTTTCAAAATTTTTTTTTTTTAATATACTCTTCCTCCCATTTCTCCCAAATCGTCCCAATCGAAAGGCTAGCAAGTGGCGATTTAAGGGGTCGAAGTTCAACATGGACAGGGAGCTGCATCATCAAAGCTACTACATCCGACAACTAGTGGAGCGACCCAGATTCGACATTCCACCGCCACCAACATCTCCAACTCAAGACTAAGGGACGTCTCCTAGCATTTTTTTTTTCTTTCTTCTTTAGTTATTTTCTTGTCTTCGTGATGTCTTGAGTTTGCTTTATGTCTTTGTGATGTCGTGTTCTTCATGTTTGATTGTTGTTCATGCTTGCTTCTTAATGCATTTGTTAGTATAGTTCAATTGTTTATATGTATATGTGCTCCCTACACCTTGAGGACAAGGTGTTCTTCAAGTGTGGGGGTGTGGTTCCACTTAGGAATCCTTTTGTATGTTTAGATATGGTTTGTCTTGTTTAGGCAATGATTTGGCATGAATTTTCAAAATTTGACCCCCTTCAAAATTCTTTAACTCGTGTTAGAAGCTTACCACACACCTAGTTAGGAAATGAACTCGAGCACAAGGCCTAAGAACTTGTAGAAACCTCACCCTCGGTTGTTTAGACTAGTAGTCTCACTATGTAGATTAGACTAGAGGGTTGATGAGTGACCTTGTGAGGAACTTTGAGCCGAATGAGGAGACAACCGTCTCCATTTATTCATGAGGTGCCTACATGAGTTCGGTTGATCGAGGTATCCTACTAGTACTTGACATGGTCTTGGTTGTGTGGCGTTAGTGAATGACGGGGGCTAATCCTTTGAAATTGAGCCTAGAGCTTTAGAGCCAAGAACCTTTATATCCATTGCTTTAACCCATTGAGCATAGCCATTCATTGATCATACTATATGTATACCAACTCTAAGCCTTATATCCACCATCTTCCCGACCTTTGGTCATCCGATCCGAGGACACATAAGTTTACATTTTTTGGGATATGATATGTATTGGGTTTAGTTGGTAGCTTAGTATTCTTATGGGTTAATTCATTGAGAATGTGGGTAATTGAGAGGCCATACAAAGAAGCCGAGTTTTTGCCTATAAAATGCCAAGTTTGTGTTTGTATTTGTAAAAGAAAAAAAAAAGGAAAAAAAAAGAAAAAAAAGGGAAGAAAAGAAAAGAAAAGAAAAAGTGAATGTTGAATAAGGCATTAATAATTGGCATAACTCGTGCTACACGGTCTTAGGAAATGGGTGAATTTTGGGTATGTGCTTTAGCGATTTATGGTGAAGATGTTTAGAATAGACGAGTGACTAGAGTACTTTTGTAACATGTCCTCGGATTGGGTGGTTTAACTACTATCCATACATATTTCCTCACCTTTACCTTAGCCCCATTATAACCCGATTGAAAGCTCCTGGTTCACGAGCAACCACATGACTTTGAGACACTGTTGAGTAGGACGTAGGATACTTTGAAAGACATCGATCACGTATGCGAGAGATAGGAAGTTGGCTACTTACAAATCGTGAGCTAAAAATTTCCGAACCTCTGAGTGGTTAACCCTCTAGTGTCGTTTACATAGTGATAACACTTGGTTAAACCATCGAGTGGTGAGGTGTCTACCGGTTCTTACTCTTTGTGTTTAAGTTGATGTACTAGCTAGGTTGTGTGATAATACTTTTGATATGAGTTTGAAATTTTGAGGGGAGTTAAATTGTGAATTGATCATGCCTAGTCTTGTCCTTTTCATGTTTTCTTTCATATGTGATTGTGTTTGTGATTGTCTTTGTATGAGTATTGCTTGAGGACAAGCAATGATTCAAGTGTGGGGGTGTGATGAGTGTGAAAACACTCTATCATCTATATATGTTTTAGTATCAATTTTCCATTGTTTCTAGTATTGTTGTGTGTTATTTATCGTTGTTTTGTTATATTTCGTGTTTTGAACGTTTTAGTATAGTTATTGTGATTTTCATTAGTTTTGTTCATTTTTATTTCAAGGAGGCTTTGTGGTAATGCGGGGAGGATATTGGTGTACGTTGGAGCGCTTCAACGATGATCGGATCAGCCTTGAAGAATGGTGCACGATCGGGAAGGCGACGACATTAGGCTAACTGACCTCGAGAGACTTAAATGCCAATAACTTTCTCATATGAAGTCGCATGGCGACGAGTGAGGTGGTTCTGGAAAGAAAACATCCGGGGCTACAACTTTGTTTCTCCGGTCATCTTCAGATTCGAAGTCTAAGAGGGTCAAAAATGCACATGAAGACGAGCTTTAAACCTGAGAACTCGCCTGACCGAAATCGGCTAAAATTCCGGGACCATTCCAGAATTTGCCAGGACGTTTTCTTGGCTGCCATCCTACCACCTTTTGGCTGGATTTCCACTACAAATTCCCCATACTCCACTACCTTCCTTTGTCTCCCACTACTCCACTTTGTCTCCCACTATCTCCCTCTCCACTTCTCCATACTTTGACTACCACCATTCAACCACTCATACTCTTCCTTCCTCGAAGCAAAAAATTCCGTGGCTCTCTCTCCCTTTGAAGAACCAAGAACGTGGCTGCCAACCAAGAGAAGAGGAGAGGAGAAGAGAAGAAGAACGTGGCCAAGAAGGAGCTAGGAGGGAGCTCTTGAAGACATCATTGAGCTTTTCCTAAACTCTATCTCTTTGTTCATGTTTCATTCTCATTGTTCAATGGATGATTTGTGTTGTTTGTTGAACATGAGTGAGTAGTTGATTTGTGAGTTTGGTGCCTTTATGGCACCTACTTAGCCAATGGTTTTGTGGAGATAATATGTTAAGGTTTATGTACTAGTTAATGTGTTTAATGCCTAATCTTGATTGATCACCTCGATTATGAACTAAGTTGATGCTAATCGCCGGGAGGGGCTAGGATTAACGGACCATTTAACTAGTTAACTAGTTGCCTATTGTTGAGGGATCACCTTAGGTGACTAGTTGTCCAAAGGATGATGGTGATAATCGGTAGTTAGTTGGATTAGTTGGCTAATTAGTCGCGGGAGCGCGGTTGGTTTGACTAAGCCTAATTAACTATCGATTTAGACTAATTTATCGCGGGAGCGTTGATTAGTTGCTTAAGGAACATCCGGACCATAACACGAACTCAATAAACCCCACATGCCATTTGGTTATTTAGGTTGTCATTGGTACCAAGCTCACTCTTGTTTTAAGTGTTTTAACCTTCTCCTTGCTTAGTTGTAATTTTATTTCAAGTAGCATTTTGTGTTTGGAATTGACAAATCCATTCATAGTAGTCCTAAACTAGTGGTTGAGTTGAATTTGTGGCCTAGCTTAGTCCTCGTGGGACGACAATCCCGTACTTACTCATTATTGCAAGAGGGGTGAAAATCCTTCCTTTCAGTGAGTGGGCTACTTCTCTGTCCGACATGTTTCACATTTAACTCATATTGCCAAATAAAAATTCTTTATTCCAACTAATTAGATTACAAATAAAACTGTCGTAAACCCAGTGACTTAACATATTTCTCGAACACTTCTCGAGGTAATGCTTTAGTCATTGGATCTGCGGCCATATCTCGTGTAGATATGTATTTCATACACAGTTTTTTATATTTTATTAAATTTATAACAAAGTAAAATTTAATATCTATATGCTTAGCACTGCTATGGAATCTAGGATCCTTAGCAACCTATAGCTGCCTGGTTATCGTAGAATAGACTCACGGGCTCCGTCGAGTTGATCAGGGAGAGATGGCTTAAGAATCTCTTCAACCATACCGCTTCTTGTGCAGCATGAGCTGAAGCTACATATTCTGCTTCCATTGTTGACAGGGATACACATGTTTGCTTCTTACTGCTCCATGAGATAGCACCCCCGTTCAACAAAAAAATGAATCCATATGTAGACTTTTTCTTATCCACATCGCCTCCCCAATCAGTATCAGTATAGCCACTCAATATCAGGTCACAGCCTTGATAGCACAAGGAGTATTCTGCAGTAGTATTCAAATATTTTAAAATCCCTTTGACAGCCTTCCAGTGAGCACTGCCTAGATCAGACTGATATCTGTTTGCTATCCCAACAGCATAGCAAATGTCAGGTCTAGTACACAACATTGCATACATCAGGCATCCAACTGTATTGGCATAAGGAATCTTCTCCATGTCCCCACGTTGTTTAGCTATTTTTGGGCACATGTCCTTACCCAAATTATGACCTTTTTCCAATGGGACGTACTTTGGGTTACTGTGATCACAATTGAAACGTTCTACTACTTTGCGAATATATGTCTCTTGTGAAAGAGATACTATTCTCTTCGAACGATTCTTCGAACGATTCTTCGAAATCTTAACTCCGAGTATGTAATCCACTTTGCCCATGTCTTTCATTTCAAAGTTGGAAGATAACCAATCTTTGATTTCGACAAGAAATCCCATGTCATTTTCAGCTAAAAGTATGTCATCAACATACAAAGTGATGATAACAAACTTCTTTCCTGATCGCTTAACATACACACAATGATCTTCGTCTGTCATTATAAAATCATGATGCATGATCGTATTATGAAAGTGAATATACCACTGTCTAGACGACTGCTTAAGGCCATAAATTGATCTATTCAATTTGCAAACTTTGTGTTCGCAGCCTTTTTGAATGTAGCCCTCAGGCTGAATCATATAGATTTCTTCATCCAATTCTCCGTGGAGAAAAGCAGTCTTTACATCTATTTGATGTAATTCTAAATTCATGTTAGCAACTATAGCTAAAATAACCCTAATTGACGTAAATCTAATAACAGGTGCAAAAGTCTCCTCATAGTCTATCCCAGCCTGTTGTTTAAACTCTTGGGCAACCAAACGCGCTTTGTATCTTTCGATACTGCCATCTGCATTGCGCTTGATTTTGAGAATTCACTTATTCCCAATTGCCCTACGCCCCTTAGGTAAGTCAACCAGATCCCAAACCTGGTTTTTGATCATAGAAGATATTTCTTCTTCCATTGCATTCATCCATTCAGTTTGTTTTGGAGATGACAAAGCTCCAGATACATTCTTTGGTTCATCTTCATCCTGCAGGATGGCAAGAAGAATTTCACTTGGACCACCAAATTTTTTTAGTGATACCAAGAACGCATTAGCCTCGCCTTCGATGTCAAATCGTCGGCGTGGTATGCTAGTTCTGCTAGACCTACAATATTCCCAGTTTTGATAAACATCTCTCATATATTCATCATATCTAGGAATCGCACTCCTACTGGGTGGAAATACCGTACTCCCACTGGAATAAGGAATTACCTCCCTTTCAGGACTCAGATCACGACCTTCCAGATCATTTTGAGTTAAAAAATCTCTATCTTTCTCCTCAATTCTCCCACTCGGAAGAAGTGATCCAGATGATTCTAGTTCATTTATCTCATAAAGGGTAAGGTCACTACTAACCTCCCCCAACTTTGGAAATTTATTTTTCAAAAATGTGACATCGGTAGATTCAAATTCTGTTACATGTCCATTGTCCAGTTCACCCACGAACACGTACCCTTTAGATACCTCTGGGTATCTTATAAAGATACTTTTTCTACCTCTCAGTCCTAATTTACCGAAAGTACTGGAGGTAGAATGGACATATGACGCACACCCCCATGGCTTAAAATAGGATAAATCGGACTTCCGATCTGTCCACATTTTGTAAGGAGTGGCTGTAACAGACTTAGAGGGAACACGGTTTAGAACGTATGCGGCAGTCAGGAGCGCATCTCCATAGAATGATATAGGCAAACTTGCCTCTGCCATCATCGATCTAACCATATCAAGAAGGGTTATATTCCTTCTTTCAGCAACTCCGTTTTGCTGTGGTGTATAAGGAATGGACAACTGATGTTCAATTCCTTTTTCAATGCATAGAGCTTTGAACTCATCAGAAAGATATTCACGGCCACGATCAGTTCGTAAGGCCTTTATCTTTCTGTCCTTCTGATTCTCAACAAAACTCATGTATGTCATGAAGCAGTTTAAGGCTTCAGACTTGTGAGAAATCAGGTATATCATATCATATCTAGTATAGTCGTCAATAACGGTGATGAAGTAATATGCTCCATGCCTTGCCCTCACGTTCATTGGACCACATATGTCAGAATGGACTAATTGTAGTAGAAATTTGGCTCTAGCCCCAGTACCGAAAGGTTTCCTATTGCTTTTCCCTTCTAGACAGGATACGCAACTAGGTAATATAGATTTCTCTACATTGCCCAACAGTCCTGCCTTAGCTAGACGGTTTAAACGATCCTGACCGATATGGCCAAGTCTAGAATGCCATAGTTTAATATCATCCTCTGATGAGTTTGAACTAGTGACAAAGGAAAAACTTTCACAAGGATCAATATCCAGAATAAAAAAATCTTCGATATATATCCAAGGCCAAAATAGGCATCATCCAAAAATAATCTAAGGGTGTCGTCCTCAAACGACAACCGAAAACCTAAAGACATTAAGGCCGAAACTGAGATCAGGTTCCTTCGTATGTCTGGAGCAAACAACACGTCATGTAAAAGAAGGGCACGACCACCACGAAGGTGTAATCTACAAGTGCCCAGGCCTTTCACATCCACGCACGAGTTGTTATCGATAAAAATAGTTTTTGCTCCAGCCGGCAACCGCCTGTATTCAACGAAAGAACAACGGTCTCTAGCTATATAGTCTGTCACTCCTGAATCAATCACCCACATAGAATGTGACTCAGTTAGAAGGGTACAAGAGGATACATACAACTTACTCACACTTGAGTTTAGATATACCTGCTTGGGCATCTTGCAATCTTTTGCAAAATGTCCCTTCTGTTGACAGTTAAAACATTTCACTTTTGAAATGTTAAACCGCTTGTTCTTTTTAGCCTTGGAGCCATCCAACTTGGTTCCATAGTTTTCAGCCTTTGGAGTTTGTTTACACTTACCCTTCCCTTTACCTTTCTTCTTTTTCCCACCACTCCTAGTCGAACAAATCGAATGGGCTTCAGGGTGGGATTTCATAACTAGGAGGCGATCTTCCTCCAGCTCAAGGTGTCTGGCAACATCATCAAATGTTACCAAATGATCGGAATGGGTAAGATTCATCTTCATCTGTTCCCAACTTGGTAGTAGAGAACGGTTGACAGCTTGAATCTGCTGCTCGTTGCTGAGTATGTGACCAGCCTCTGCCAGTTCACTAATCATATTGGACATCACTCTCAAGTGTTTCCTCATGGGAACCTCCGGACGCTTTTTAAAGGTGTCAAACCTTATAGTCAAAGCATGCAGCTTCGACACTGAAAGCTTTCCGAATTTTTGTTTGAGAGCATCCCATAACTCTTTCGCGTTGTCATGCACGCGAAATTGTCTGGTGATATCATCCATCATTGAACTCAACAAGATCAATCGAGCAGTAGTATTTTTTCTCTTCCAAATAACATAAGCTTCCTTATCACGCTTATGTTGAGCAGTTGTGCCTTCTTCAGGCTCATCCATTATTACATGTATGTGCTCCAGAACCTCTTGTTCCTCAAGCACATATTGGATTTTCATGCTCCAATTCTCATAGTTTTCACCGTTGAGTTTTAACTCACGTTTTAGCTCAGCTATGATGGATCTAGAAGCAACTGACATCTCTATAGGGATTTTTAATATGAGAACATATTAGAAATTTGATTTGGCAATATGATTCAATTTACTAATCACTCATAACTTTTAACGATATGAAGTTCTTGATTAATCTCAAAATCGAAGTGGGTCGCGGGCATGCTTCCCCTCACCATTCAAGTATTAATCTTAAACTTCAATCGTTTAAAGTTCATCGATAGTAAACTCAAGTGGAAGCAATTAAACAAACATCTTTATTTAATTACATGTTTGACACATGCATTTGTACATTCTGAGTGTGCTCACACATGCACAAAACCTCAGACAAGGTCTCAACCTATTGTACAAAAGTCCCCCAAAAAATAACACATGTACATGGGGACAGTTAAACATAACATGTAATCACACAGGGATCGGATGTCCAGGCGATTCGGTAGGAGAATCCAGATACATATCTGGATCCTGGTCCGAGGACGATCCTGTGGGGACATGGTGTGAGGACGATCCGATGGAAAGTTCCAAGTTCACTGCCGGAACCGGGATCGATTCCATAATCCAGATGATCAGGAGCGGAGGAAAACTATAATAGTATTCCTTAGCGAGGTAGCGGTTCAAGATCAAACCGCTTCGCAGCTCCAGAACAGGAGAAGGTATCATTTCTCTGCGAAGACCCCTTTCCTCGATATAGTGGATCAACCCATAGAGAGCATCTCTATGGGTATTGAACTCAGGCTCCGAGAAGACACACATATCTTCACGGATTTTCAACGTGACCAGGAGGTCTTAAAACATGGAAGGCCAGTCCTCTCCATGATTATACCCTCCGGCCCAGATGCAGTCTTGCATCTCTCGGTGAACTGCCTCGATGTGCTCAACGATAACATACATGTCATCCTTAGGCACACACAGCGGTAAACGGTGCTTCAAAATCTTTTGTCGAAGTTCCATTGTACAGAAGTTCAGATACCTTCCTTCAGTAGCCATCAAATCTTGCAACAATTGCAATTCAATTTCGGGTTAATTCTCATATTCTCCCAAAATAGGATTGAAAAACTCATTTTTCAATCTTTTGATGATCATACTATGGACCAATTCATGTGATTTTAGTTAAATTTAACATAACTCAGAACTCGTTCCAAAATATTTTCTTTTTAAGTTTATTAAAAATATCGTTATAATTTTAATAAACCTAATTGACAAAAAATTTCTCAAAATTTTTATCAATTTATTGAATTTTAATTGAATAAAAACTGATTTTATCCAATTAAAAGAGGAAAAACCCAATAATTTAAGTCAAAATTGACCGTAAATCGGGTTGGGTCGAACCAAGAAACCAGGCCAATCCGTCCAGTTTTTTGATTTTCTTGACCCGGGTATAAATATTTTCGGGAAAAATCGCCCGCCGCTTCGCCTACGACCGCCGCGTAACGGCAGCGAATCAACGGCCAAAACCGGTCGCAATAGACTCGTCTCGGCCTTGCGAGCACGTCCGACTCAGCCCTGCGGGCCGTCGTGCGGCCGTTCTCAGTCGTGGTTGTCTTCTCCGTTTCGCACCTCTCCGCCGTCGTCGTCTTCGATCACGCGATTCCGGTGTCGTCGATCCACAAAAGTGGTATCGAAACGTCGAGGGGAAACCGGAGAATCGACTATCGTCGATCTACGACGTCGATATCGTCAGATTTCTGACGAAATCAACGGAATTCAATTCAGAGCGAAATCGCCCGATTAGGGTTTTTGTCGATTTGGGGATTTTTGGACAAATTTCCAATTAATCCCCAAGATTTCCAAAAATTGCACCGAAGTCCATGACACGCAGGTGCCACGTAAGCAATCCAATTTCAGATTGGTACCTTAAGATTTTGCGCGTGCGCGAATTTGCCCGCGTGGTTAGGCAAAATTTCAATTTAGTCCTGCTGGTTCTAAATTAATTACATTAAAGTTCAACAGATTATGATTTTCCATAAAATCACAATTAATACAATTTTTAACTCAATAAATCACATAATTACTTGAATTAAAACATCATATCATCATCAAAACATGGTTTCAACCATGCTCTGATACCAATTGACAGATTCGACGCATAATTAATGAGTAATTACGTGTTAAATCTGTTTAATTAACAAACTAATTCGTTAATAATAAATCACTTACTTGTTGAAGCAAGAGGTCCACAGGTTCGGGTCCACAAAGTCTTCGTGCTAGTTGAATTATGATCACGTTTTAACGGATTCGTAATTGATTTTTACGAGATTTTCTCTATAGGAAATCTGATCAAAATTCAGTAACTAATCCAGAATTTTTTCTTTCTTATTGAGTGGTTGTGGGCAAACTTCCAAATTGAGAAATCCGGCACACCAGAATGCGCCACGTGGCACGCCACTTGGCGACACGTGGCACTACTAGGAGTCTAGGACGCATGTCCACCACGTGGCGTGCCACGTGGCACTTCGGACCGCGTGTCCGCCACGTGGTACTTCTGACCGCATATCCGCCACGTGGGCCGCCATCTTTGGCGGCAACTGCGTTAGCGCCACGTCACGCTGACATGGCGCCTACGTGGCATTGGGCCGGTCAATGCGGGTTGATCGGCCCATCCAACCCAACTAATGGGCCTGATAGGCCTGGGCCCAATCAGACACAATAATAATTGCCTGATGGGCCCAAGGTCCAACAACAACATTTGACCAAAGTCATGGATTAATAACGCTTACACGTTTATTAATTTAATAAATTAGTCTCTCCCACTACCAACTTCGAATATAGAATTGTAATAAATTTTCGGGGGCAACTTTGTAATTAATTTGGAGAATAAGGTGTGAAATCAATTTTAGTGATTCTAACGTCAGGATATAGTATTTTTTTATTGAGACAATTTTTTTCAATCGTATTTTTTATTTTTATAAGGTTCTATCATGGTAGAATTTTGACGAGATCGGCGGTCATAATCTTGTAAAAAAAAATTTCACACCAAGTAAATTGTAAATATTACTACTAATAACTTTTAAAAAAAATATTACTACCAATAAACTTTACTCATAAAAAAACTTGGAAAATAGAATGAATACTTCGATATTTTAACAACTTCGACAATCATCTAATCTTCGATTCGAATTTCTGTTTCTTCAACTTGGAAAATTTTAAAGAAAGAACAAATAGCACAGAAATAAACTTTATCTCAAAATTTGAAGAAAAATAACAAAAAAGTTAAATCTTAAAAATGACAGAAACCGAAAAAAATAACAATCTTAATTTTTTTTTAATATGTTTATTTCACGACTGCAAAATTTATGTGATTACATACGATACCTGAGTTTGGTGGTGGATGCACCTAACGATGCCAAGGGCTAATCTGGTTTGGTTAACCTGCCAATTTATTTCGCCCGGAATTGTTATTTTAAAAATATATTTCCAAAATGTGAGCTATGGTAACAAGCCGACCTTAGCTCAGTTGGTAGAGCGGAGGACTGTAGTTGCTTAGCAGATAAATCCTTAGGTCGCTGGTTCGAATCCGGCAGGTCGGATTTTTTGTGTGTTTTTTTCATTTTGTTCTCTACTTACTTTCCAGCAATGCGTAATAAAAAAACTCTGAACTTTTTTTTGTTACAATGGGTCCATTTGAAAATACAGAGAGCAATCACTTTTTTCTCTGCTCCTTTAATGGGTACTTTATTATCCAATTTAAAAAGTTCTTACTCTTGCCCCTTCATCCTACAGCCTTTTATGCCTTGTTAGGGGCGAGATAAACAAACTCCACGGCGCCGTTTCGATCGATAAGCTGCATTCTTCAAGCAGAGGAGGGGACGGTGATGTTCTTTTTCAAAAGAAGCAGACATCAACGGCAAGCGATAGCGATGTATGTACCGATCCATCCACGAGCGATTAGATGTATCTTGTCGAATTTGAATGACATACATACATGGATTCATCTATGTACAGTTCCGGATTCATCCCAATCCGCCTCATCGATGCTCAAACTCCATGTCAAAAACTACTCTCTCGCCTTACCGATCAACAAGTCGACTACTAAACTATATCTGTAGGCTTCCAAAGATAGGTTAATCTCAAAGAATTCTTCACAAATTTCAACCCAATCATACGGGTTAACACCCGAAAAAGAAGGAAGACAAGGAAAACTCAGTCGATACAAAACAACATTTACCTTATTCTCATGAATTTTCGAGGTCCACTCGTCCAATAACTCGTCTAAGTATCGGCTCTAACGAGGCTCAACTCCATACATTCGAGTCACGAACTCTAGGTGACTCTCTGGAACTGTAACCCTGTGCTCTAGTCGCGACATCTTTTTCGTTTCGTACTGAGTAAATGTCGGTTCCCCGACTCGAAATCCCTCATACTCGTTGCGCTGGGCATGCCTGAGCATGCCCATAGACTTGGATTCCTGGAAAAGCCCTCTGAACTGACGATGTCGGCTTCCGCCCACCTTGATAACGTGGGGTTTCTCCGGTCCTTTCTGCACAAGAACAGGAAATCGTTCTTCCTTGATTGCCCAACAAGTCATTAACCTGCTAGGGTTTCTAAGAATCAAGAATCAAAGAAAGAGGAGGTGGAAATCGACGCTGCCTTCGAGATAGCCGCTGTCGCTATTTGATAAAATGGGAGAAATTATAGTGTTCAGAATGCCGGATGAAGGGCAATAAGGGCTGTTTCTGGGATTTTGTTGGTTTTGAGATTTTTGTTACCCAACGATGGTCGAGATGGCCACCGTCGCCAATTTTTCTTGTTGCCAGGAAGATTTCTGGCAAAAAAGTGGCCGGGAAGATTTTTGGTGTTGAATCGAAAATTCAACTCTAATTCGAATTAGAGTTTTGAAAATTAGGATTCTTGAAATTTTACTATAATTAATTTAATTTTCATTAAAAAGTTTAAGTTGTGTTTTAGTTGAAGGTTGAAGATTTGAATTGTAGAAGATGGGGGGGGGGGGGGGGGGGGGGAAAGAAGAAGTGGGAGGAAGCTGGATTTTTAATATTTTTTAAGTAGGATGGGTATTTTAGTCTTTTCAAGTGGAGATTTGTCGGAGAAAAAAAAACATTCTGGCTCCAGGGACCCGAGAGTCTATTATCATCAAAACTTAGGGACGGGACAATCATTTTCCAAAAGTCAGGGATCCTAAGGAGATGATGATCAAAGGTCAGAGACTTGAGAGTAATTTATCTTTTTTTAGATGCTCTTTATGGTAATGGGTTTATGCTTTCCATATTCTTTGTGAATTCAACCAGCCTGTTCAAATTAGTAAAGCACTTGCAGTTTCGGCTGAATCGATTTTTTTAAATAGAAAATAACGAAAATCTATTCAAATTGAGTCGACATGCTATATCTATTTATATAAACAACTATGAAAAATCATTAATACAAATTAGGTACAGCTCTTAAACAATATCCTATCAATATTTTTTTTGTTTTTAAAAGTATACATTTTATTCCTCCAAAGAACAAGTTATACAAGAGAAAAAAGTAGACAAAGTCCGGTTGTACAGGAAACACCATCACCTAGGTTTGGCCTAGCCTGACCCCAAAGCTAACAAATTTGTATATAATGTGATAATCTTTCAAAAAATATATATATAATGAGATAAATATATTTTAGTACTATGTATTATAAAAAACTGACATTTTGTATTCTATTTTAAAAATACCTAACAAAGTATCATGTATTTAAATGAATATAATCTTTTGGTTACTGAAGCTAACATGACAATAACTTGATGACATGGATAACTTAGTCAAAATAATTTAAAAAATTATATAAATTTCATAAGTAAACAAATCTTTTGAATTTTTTAAAATAAATTAAAAAATCATATGTAAACTTTTTTCTTCCCAGAAACCTTTTGTGTTCCTTTCTTTTTTTTCCTCATTCCTTTTCATCTTGTCAAGCCTAGCCACCTCTTTTTTATTTTTGGGTGAACAAGCTCCTATTGCTTCGTCTTCGGCTTGAGGTTGAAGAAGGATTTCTGTAATTAGTGTGGCTTGTGTATATGGTGTTGAAAAGTTTGGCTCGTGTATGATGAAGGAGGTGTATCGGCAAATGGTTTACCCGATTATATTAAAGAGTCTATCCTGTTATATTTAATGGTCTATCTGGTTATGATAAAATAGTCTAACCGATTATGTTAAAATGATCTACCAGATGGGCCATTCAGGACCGTCCTTAAATGACTTTTCAGAAACAAATTTGTTCCGGTTTGGGGCATTACATTATCCCTGATTTATCTAATTTTTAAGGTACATACAAACATTGGTAGGTCCAAAAGTTCTTTAAAGATAAAGATAACACGTAACTTTAGATTCGCCATGATAATTAGAATGGACAAAAATCCTCACATCATTGGTTCTAAATCAAGCCACGAGTGAACAATGTTAGGTTCAGTGAGATAATAGAAAAACTTCGTTTCGGTACTTTATAGTTTCAACATTTTCATGTTTGATCCAAGGATATAGCTTCCTAAACATCGTTTATTTTTATCCGTATAAACTCTATACCTGAGAATTTGACCCTTATCATATGCTCCATCCATTTGCCTAGGCACACGTACAAACATTTTGCACCTATTAATTTTGTACTTTTGCAACAACAACAAAAAATCTTAGTGATTGGAAGGAACAAACATTTTTTGGGGTACAAAACATTTTTTGGATTTTCACCACTGCACGAGTAACTAACGAATGAAAGTATAGATTTGACCCTAAAGTTATAAAATAAAAAGATTACAAGGTATCCAGTTTTGACAATTTTATTTACATAATCATAAGATTTTAAGGTAAAAAATACATGATATTAATTTGATATTTTCCTAAAATATAATTTAGCCAAAGTTTTATTGTCATCAAGAAATCATTAAAGGGCAGCCTTTATTTCTTTTAGATGATAAAGCTATTAACTAACACCAGGACAATCTATAACATAGCATCGGGACCAGATTTGGTCCTGGAAGTTCATTTACAGGACGGTTCTAGATTGCCCATTTGGTAGATCATTTTATCATAACCGGATAGACTATTTTATCATAATTGGGTAGACCATATTATTATAACCGGGTAGACCATTTTATCAAACCTCTTTTATCCAGGACGGTCCCCGTGAAACTATTTTATCATAACCGGGTAGACAATTTTATCATAACCGGGTAGATATTTTATCATAACCAGGTAGACCATTTTATCCAACCTCCTTTATTCGGAACGGTCCCGGTGAAACTATTTTATCATAACTTGGTAGACCATTTTATCATAACCAGGTATACTATTTAATCATAACTGGGTAGACAATTTTATCCACCAGGACGATCCTGGCGCGTTTTACACGTACATGACCAAATCCAACCCCATAGCATCACCCCACACTGCGCTATTGAAAGGAAGGATTTTTACACCCCTCTTGCAATAAAGAGTAAGTAAGGGATTGTCTTCCCACAAGGACTGAGTTCTAGGCCACAAATACGACTCGACCACTAGTTTAGGACTACAAGTAATAGATTTGTCAATTCCAAACACGAGTTGGTTACTACAACGACTAAACTAAAAGATGATTTTGACAATAAAGGAAAGAGTGGGCTTGATACCAATGACACTTAGATAACCAAATGGCATATGAGGTTTATTAAGTTCGTGTTATGGTCCGAGTATTTTTAAAATAACTAATCAATGCTCTCGCCATTAATTAAGTTTAGTTGAACTAATCATATTTCTGCGATTAATTAACTACCTAATCTAACTAATTACTAATTATAACCATCACCCTTTGGACAACTAACCACTTAGTGAGATCCCTCATCAAAAGGCAACTAATTAACTAGTTAAATAGTCTATTAATTCTAATATTTCCTGGCAATTAGTATTAATTATGTTTATAATCAAGGTGATCAAGCAAGATTAAGTATTAAACTCATTAACTAGTTCATAAACCTTAGCATTTTAACTCCACTAAACCATAGGTTAAATAGATACCATCAAGGTACCAAACCCACTAATCAACTACTCACACATATCAACTACACAACTAAACATATCCACTAAATAAAGCAAGTAAACCTTGAATATAAAAGAGAGAGTTCAAGAAAGTTCAAGATGATCTTCAAAGCTTCCAAAAGTTCTCCTTCAAGTTCTCTACAAGCTCCAACAATGGTGAGCCAAGTTCTCTTTCAAAGAGAAAAGTGAGTGGAGTGGGTGAGTGAGTTTAGAAAAAATATCTTAAGTTCTAAGAGTTCTAAGTTGGCTTGCAAGGAAAGCCAATGGCTATTTATACAAAAATTTCCAACTCAAACTAACTAAACTATTCCTAAAGTTCCAGCCAAGTAAAGCCATGGACAATCCCGAAATAGGCTCAAAATGGTTCATGAATTCCGGCCCATCTCGACTAGGCAAGTTCTCATATTTGAAGCTTGATTTTGGACATATCTTTCACCCTTTTAAACTCCAAATTTGAAGAAGACCATTAGAGACAAAGTTGTAGCCACAGATATCTTCTTTTCAGAATTACCTCATTCGTCTCCATCGGACTTCGTATACGAATGTTATCTTTATTTGAGTTGCTCGAGGTCAGTCTGCCCAATATCGTCGAGGTCCCGATTGTGCACCATTCTTCACGGCTGATCCAATCATCTTTGACACGATCCAAGGTGCACCAATATCCTCCTCGCATCTCCACAAAGTCTCCTAGAAATAAACACGAACAAAATACAATGAAAATCACAAGAACTACACTAAAATATTCAAAGCAAGAAATATGATATTACATCAATACATAACAAACAAAAATACTAGAAACAATGGAAAACCAACACTAAAACATACATAGATGATAGAGTATTTTCACACTCATCAGCTATCTCATTAACCATTATTGAAAAAAAATTAACCTAATACTGGAATAAATCGAATTAAACTTTATATAATACTGGGTTGAACTGGTTTTACAAATAATTAGAAGTTTTTTCGTATTTTTTTAAGATGAAAACGATATACATGGGTCGTATTATTTTTTAGACGACATCTAACTGAATTAAGTTACCTTTAATGGCTGTGGTACTTCACAATTATCCCAAAATAGTTTCCAATTATATATACAGAATCATTGGTTATGGCTGAAGCTTGGAAAGGAGAACTGATGATTCACAACTTATTATTATTATTATTATTATATTTATTATTATATTTATTTCGTTATTACTATAAGCATCAAAGGAAGAATTTCAATATAATTCAAAGAATATATTGGATCTACACACAACATATAAGTGTGGAAAGAATCACCTAGAGCATAATGTTCATCGGTTTCGTTTTTCTACCTGTGAATCAAATACAATTCGGTTTGCTAACCTTGTTTTTTTTCTTTTCAAGTTGGCCTTTAATGAAATAAGTATTATCTTAGCAATATTGAAATATCAATATCTCGTGGATCATACATCTCGATGGTGTATGATATATTGACTTTGATGGTGTTAGATATATTCACTTTGAATAAGTTCAGTGTATGATATGGTATGAATAAAACATAAAAAATCTCTATTTGTTTATCACTATCAAGTTTTTTTCGATAGCCCCAAAAAAATTGATTTCTTTAAAAAACATACATGTTTTAATAACAAAAATTCCTGTCACTGTGAGAGTTTTAGCATCTTTTTGGTAGTGAAAAGTTTTGGATAAATCATAAATGAATGCTTTTTTGAAGAACTATATAGAGTAGGCCATAGGGGCCAAAATAAGCGTGGACCAAGATGGTTTCCTGGGTCAAATTTAGCCCAGGCCCAAGAAGCCTAGAAGGCACTCTGCTGGTCCAGTTTATTAATTATACTCTGAGAAAAAGTCAGTTTGGGAGTTGTGCGAAGGGGACCAAAATATGACCTTATTGAGGTTTTGATGTTGCAAGAATTAAGTAGTCCGGTATTTAATTTATAATCGCATAAAAATATATAATTGAAAATCTTTGTTTTTTTTGTTCACGAAAATCTTTTTTTTTTGAAACACAAGAAAATGGATAACTTTATCTAGATTAATCCACTGGTTAGTCTTCAAGAGGATGAAGTGTTTAGATCTTGTGTCCAATTTGGTTTCTGATGCTAGAATATAAATTTGTTCCTCAACTCAACCACATACAACACTTGAAACAACTGATAACAAGAAAATATTTTAACTTTTTTTTAGAATTTATTTTAACTTATTAAAGTTCTAGATTTCTGACCAATACTAGAATATGATAATGACAAGTTTGTCGTTCTGGCATGCCGATACTGAAATAACTCGACCAAATGTAAATAAATTTCTTCCTCGGTTTCAAAATGCATCATACGTGATAAAGTTTCTAAACTGATAAAATGTTTCGGTCCCGAATCAAGATTCAGGTTAAATTTAATAACCTTATATCATAATAACTAATATTTTTTTCAGAAAATGTTAATTCTAAATCTCTGTCTAAACTTTCACATGAAGTGATTTTTTTCAATAAATACTTATAATTTTACATACTTTACAAATTAAAAATATATATTTTAAGATATTACTATGCTAAACTTGATAAATATTACACCATAATTTATCTTTTAAATTGTTCTTCAAATGTCTTGTGTTCGCCATCTTGTTATATAAAAAAATATTAATTGAGTGTAGTATTTGAATAATCTATTAGCCAATTTTTTTGGTGACTTGAATATAGATAAAATAATTTCTAGTTTTTACGTAATTATCGATAAAAAATTCAATATTAATATTACTGAAATAAAAAAAGTATATCTCCCTCATTTGATAACTTGTATAAAATAAATTTTTATTCTGGTCCCAACAATTTTATTTTAGAGAGAGGTTTTAATGTACTATAGAGAACAAACCATAACTTCTTATCATCAAATTATTATTCAATCTAACCAAATCTGTTACCATATTTATTTGTTATCTCATCTAATCTGCTCACCAAATAAATAATTAATTTCTCTCATACACATATTATCTATAATTTAATTTATGTTTACATATAAATTATAATAAATATATAAAATTATGCATCCATAATTATAACAAGGAAAAAATTAAAATTAAATAACAAAATTAAGATTACAAAAGTTGGAATACAAAATTAGAAAGAAATAAATCGAGATACAAATGGATTCGTGAAATGATAAATTACATAGTGAGAAAGGAGAGAAGTTTAAATTGTGTATCAAAATATATCAATATTGGACTCTATTTATAGATAATTAAAAATACTAATTTTATCGCTCGGACGTAATGACCAGTAAAATCAATCTAATAGTGGAAAGACAACACACCATCAAGTACTCCACCATAATTCCTCAAAAAAGTACTCCACCATTGATTAGGTGGTTCAAATTCCTAGTTGCAGGACACAATATCTGCTTCCTTGTTTTCAACAACATCCAATTGTAGAGGATATAGACATCACTTTACTAATTGAACTGGTGACAATAATTTTTTTATAGCACTGGGTGCACGAAATTTTTTAGACTGACTGATTTATGTTTAAGTTGTGCTCTCCAAATTCAAATTTGATACTCCTAATTAAACTATAATAAATTTTTTGATTAACGGATGGCAATAACGAACTACTTAACTAATTTATGTATTGCCTCCACTACAATTTTCAAATCAATACATAATTCCTCAAAACTTTGAACATTGTCCCACTCGAAATTCGCCTCCGGTTGATTTCACTTTCATAAAAAATGTTTTTTTAATATATATTCTACAACAAATTTATTACATCTCATATCTCATTTAAACTCTTTAATTTATTTTACTAATGATTTATTTACGTATAACATACCAATCATTCAACAATTCAAACATATATAATATTATTGTATGATATTAACATCAAGATAGAGTTTTCTCTATTGAGTTGCTCTTTCTTTACTAAGATTTTTTTTATTGGGTTTTATTACGGTGAGATTTTACCGAAACCAGACATTGTAGCCTCAAGATAGAATTCCATACGAAAAATCACAAGTCGTTTTTTGTTTTTTTATAAGGGTGGTCAACGGATAATTTTTTTTGTGTGGAATCCAACAATTAATATTCTGACCAAGAAAGATCAAACAATTAATATCTGTTTCCATAGAGAGGGCGAAGGATAGACAACTTGTGGTAGCGGGCATCTAAAGAGCTTAGACCAAGAAACTGCAACTCTTGTTCGTTTGGTATGTGCTTATTTAATTATATTTTCTTTTCTGGGTTTAGGGTTTTTTAGCCTGGGTTCTTTCTTATAAGGAAAAAGAAATCATTTTTATTGACCAATTCCAAAGTTTTGCTTAAAAGATTGCAACTTTTCGACGAACTGAGGAAACCCATTTGCTTGGATTGATTCTTCTCATGTGAATTGCAGTTTTAGGAGATTTTGGTGTGTTAGGGTTGATGGAGATCAACAAGGCAATAAGCGAGTGTGATGATGGGAGGCTGAAGACCAAGTACAAGAGTGCCGTCTTTGTTATTCGGAGAGCTCTTGCTCTTTACTCGTGAGTTGTTGTTGGTTTAATGCAGTTCAAAAGCTTGATTCTTGACCAATGCAAGGTGGGTAGGATGGTAACGGGTCTTGCCTCGTTTTCCAGGGGTCGGTGGGTGAATTCCCACTCCTTGCGGAAATGACAAAATTTTGTTTGGGAGGGGAACAAAACCCAATGCTGTCTAGAGCCCGGTGTTTAGGCCAACCCGCCCTAAATTTTTTCCACCAAAAAAAAAAGCTTGATTCTTGAACTGGGTTTTGACTTTTATGATCTGTTGGATTGTTTTACGGTTGGAATAAGGAGTGTATAACTGAGTGGATTTGTTTGTCTGGAGCTTGTCCTTTCTTGTATAGGCTGCTTCGGGTTCGGGGTGTAGAATTGAATTGAAAATGTCTGTCCCTGTTCTTGCTGTTTATTCAGCAAACAAGCGGGTCGGCAATGGGAAATTCGTCCCTGAACCGAGATCGATATCCAGGGAGAGAAATAGAGGGTGTTAGGGGGGGAGATATACCCCATTCTGATTTTGTGGATAGACTTTTTCCTTTTGGTATAAAGGTAGATATTTGGGCCATATTAGTATACCTCTTGGTGTCATGTAACTAAATGTTATCTTATTTATCAGAGAAAGAAACAGCAGTAGGAATCTACTACCTCAGACTCTCCTTTTGCAAACAATTATAATTGTCGATCAACATGGCGAGACTTGTTGATGTTGGATTTAATCCTCCATTTTGTTTAGTCTTTGGTTTACTTATGCTTGATAATAGAAGCAGTAAGCAGCATTTGAACTTTGAAAACCGCATATTCATTCTAGTTTTTGCATGTACCGCAGAATCGAAGAGGTTGCCTTCAGCTTTAATGGAGGAAAGGATTCGACAGTACGTTTTTCTCTGTTATTTCATAAGTACTCTTATCTGCCTTTATTATCTCAACGGTGGCTCATTAACATGGATGTCTAGGTCCTGCTGCATCTACTTAGAGCTGGCTACTTTTTGCATGAAAGTGAAAAAGGTTGCTCCAACGGTGGTCTGACAAGTTTCCCCATTCGAACAATTTATTTTGAGAGTCCATCCGCTTTTCCTGAAATCAACTCATTTACGTATGACACAGCATCTAGGTAAGACAATCTTTTCTCTTCTCATACTTTCTTAACCAGTACAGATTGTTGACACATGAAAAGATTTCACCCTGTCGCTGAAAAAAGTTGTGTTATTAGTGACATCGGAAAAAGCTACTTGGCAATAGGTTACGTCATTTGATGATCACGGCTCTATTGGATGTCAAAAAATCTACCTGTCTGCATGATCATTTCATGCTGATATTTTTTGTGTTGGCAGATATGGTTTACAGCTGGATATCATTACTACTGATTTCAAGTCTGGCTTGGAGGATTTGCTGAAAAAGAACCCAATCAGAGCTATTTTTCTCGGTGTCCGATTTGGTGACCCTACTGCTGTAAGTTTGACTCTTTAACTTGATAACAATGTCCTAGCCATCGTATTATTAGTCTATGAGATCTTACTGGGATTAATTTTGCCTGTGCTTGGGGTATGAACTCAGATTCTTGATTTTCTTCTCTTCCCCTCAATCTTGCAGGTGGGACAAGAACAATTCTCTCCTAGTACACCTGGATGGCCACCATTTATGAGAGTCAATCCTATCCTAGATTGGTCATACAGGTTCAGTCTTCCAGCTTCTTTTGTTTCCTATTTTAGATTTATCATGGGTTCAGTCCTCCAGAAAATGATAAGAATTTCCTGTTTGGACTAGAGTTGCGTTTTTTTCCCCGACAAATGAAATAAATACATTCTCCTACATGGACGGCATTTGTATTATTTGCGTGCTCTTTCCGTGGTTACCTCTATGCCTTTTTTTGTTTATAATTAACCTGTGTTCTGACTTGGGATGTTATGGTTGCAGAGATGTTTGGGCCTTCCTTTTGATTTGCCAGGCTCCATACTGCAGTCTTTATGATCAAGGGTAAGATATTACATGCTGCCTTGAGTTGTCTAGATGTCAAATAACCAGTTGAGGAGAACACAAAAAATTCATTCCCCGTGATTTTTTCGCCTGTAGATATACTTCAATTGGGAGTGTCCATGACACAGTTCCAAACTCACTGCTGGCTGTCAGTGATTCCTCAACATTTAAAGAAAAGTTTAAACCAGCCTATTTGCTAGCCGATGGAAGATTGGAACGGGCTGGGAGGGCAAAAAAGTTCACTTCTCCAATTACCGGAAAGACTACTACCGGCAAGGGGCGAGAAAGTGGTTGTAAAACTGGCATGTTTCTAACCTCAGTCATTGCTGTAGGGGATGAAATTCTGTAAGTCCCTTGTTTATATCATGCTTAACTTCTCTGTGATAGTCTCTGCTCTGAGCTCTTCTTTTCATGTTCATGCGGAACTCCATGTAATCCCTGCAGGTCCAAATATGCTACAGCTTCCCTTTAAAAACAAATATTATGTAGCTGTCGCTTTAATAATTCTCTTTCTATTGTATCCTCAAAGTGCATGTCCTGCTTTATTCTCGCTTTTTGGATGTATCGATTGACTTGAATCAGCCTCTCTTTTCCAAGCCGATATGCTGTGCTGTCCTGTTAGTGATTGACCCGAAGCTTTTTTTTAAGATAAGTCAGAAGCTTGGTCTTCACTTGTTGAAATACTACCAGATAACTGTTTCTTATGCTTTTTGATTGAAAAGGTTTGAAAACTGCTTTTAAATTAATTGTACTTTGGCAATCTCCTTGGAGTGTCGGTGCAGCATGTCCTTTCATTTGTCGGGTTTATGCTGTAAAATCTATTGCTTAATCTTGGGTTCCTGTATCTGTTCCATAGCTCAGGTTTGGCACTGTTGAGGATAAATTGGGACCTTCATTGCATAAAAAAGTCCATTCCATTGGCTGGTCAGTTACTGGAAGTACTATTGTCCGCAACGATGTGAGTTGTACATTCACAATAGTCCCCTTCCCTTCAATGGTGTAGTTGGTTTTGATGGTTTTCTAGAGGATATAGATATCCAAGTGTTTTGGGTGTGGGAGGATATAAATTCAAGAGAATCATAATAGTCCATATCATAAAGTTCATCTTTTATGACCTTTTCCTTTAAATCAGATAGATTCGGTGGCTGAAGAGGTGGAACGGCAGAAATCAGCTAATGATATGGTACATTCTTGCATTCCGATGTTTCCATTATCAATGTGAAGAGCTGGCCGAGGATTCTTATCACTCGAGCTTTATTGTTGCACCTCATTTGATTTTCTTGTTTGTTGTCTGCAGGTGTTCATATATGGTGGCGTAGGTCCATTGCATTCTGATGTCACCTTAGCGGGCGTTGCGAAAGCTTTTGGGGTGCGCCTGGTGAGTTGCGTACTTGTAAAAAAGTTGTGGGTAATTGTTGTAATGAACTTTTGACGCAAAAGATGATCTTTGTTTAGATAGATTCATGAAACACCAAATTGGACCTGTTTTCCAGTCTTGTTACTGTTTTATCTTGATACAGGTCTAACATGTTCCCGCAGAATTTCCCCGACAATATCCAGTTCTGAATTAAAAATGAAAGGGGACCATGTTTTGAGGCATCTACTTTATAGCATAGGTTTTCATGTTAGTTCTTGCTGAATATAGATGTTTTTCTTTATGCGAGTGTAGGCTCCTGATGAAGACTTCGAAGAATACCTCAGGCATCTTGGTGGTGATCATTCCACCGGTGACCGTAATGAGGTGATTCAAGATCAATATTTCTAGCCATCTATAGCTTACACTACTATCCACTTAAAATATTTCCCTCGGATAGTGATAGTAGGAAATTCAGCATCTTTCAAGTACCCGGGGCTAGTTTTGATGTACTAGTTTCTTTGCATTTGCAAAACTGCAACAAGCACAAAGAGCCGTCAACTTAGCTGTACTTTTCACACAGTTTATAGATAACCTACTCGCCTAGCGTTTATGCATCTTGGACATAATCTCATCCTTTCCCGTTGTTCAGATGGCTATGTTGCCGGAAAGTATTACCGACTTGTTACATCACAAAGAGCTATCATTGCCTACGGTGCGTGCTCTGAGACTAGAGATGCCTAACTTCACTCGTAACATTTTCCCGATAATGTTCAACTAAATAGATTCCTGAGTCTTGCCTTGGATCTCTCAATGACTTTGCCCTGTAGATCAAGTGCCAGAATGTTATCATTCTAACTTCAACAAACTTGACCGAGCTCGACAAGGAATGGGAGTGTTTAATTAAAGATACAAGTGTTGGGCTGATAGCTACGTCGGAACGATATGCATCGAAATGCTTGACAACAGATCTTTTAGATGTAAGTTCAAAGAATTTTCCTTGGCATAGCAGCTGACTTCATGTGGCTTGATATGGAACTAACTCCGAAACTCGTTTCAGCTTTAAGTCGTCTTTCTTCTTCTATTTATGACTTGCAGGTAGAAGTTGCTCAACCCTTGTCGAAGCTTTGCCTCGAATTCCCAGATCTCAGTATAGGTGAGAGGCTCTTTAAACTGTGTTCCGAATCAATTCTCACAATAATATCTTCCCATTAGATGACTCCTACTTCCTCGTTGATGCATCAAGGCTGTTATCGCGAATCCAGAAAGGGTCCTCTCGTCATCCATATCGAAGCCACGGTGAGTAAGAATTGATACGCCTACCCCCCACCTATGCCATAGTCAGGTCTGCGGCCATTAACAAGATTCGTGTTATTCAATTGGCATGCAGGACCAAGCACGGATTGAAGCGGCCGCAGGAGCACTCGCGAAACGGTTCAGTCCAGGCGCATTTTCTGACCGCTGAGCTTCAGAGCTGTCTAGCTTTACGAGGAATGGAAGGAGGATATAGCTGTAGTAAACTGGTTAACTTGGCCTATGCCACCATTGATGCCCTTCCCAGCTCAATTTAGCCTACAATCTCCTAATTTGTAACTGCTCAATGTTAGCACCTGCTTTCTTTAATTATACTTGGTCTCTCGAGTGGACTCGCTTTTTTTCTCATTACTGCTTTGAAAATACGCATTTACCCTCAAAATTTCGATTTTGGATTATATATGGAGGAAGCCTCCGTTTGTCCGGGTGGTTGTTTTGACATTTCGGATGAACACACTTTGAATGGCTTGGTTTCTGTTCAGTTTTTTTAGGGTTTATGGTTATGTCGAACTAATATTAGTAGCCCATGGTTACCGTATGAGGTCATGCTTCGTTCAAACTTAGACTAATCAATTTAGTGGATATACATGGTTTGGAAAAAATAATTGGTAGAATTTTTTGTCTGAAAATCATATTTTGCTCGAAGTTTCAGTGACTGTCCGTACGCTCTGTTGTTTCGAAATGAAAAATGATAGCTATTAACTTGTCGGGGTTGAATTAGGTGCTGCTACTAATAGGGGTGCGATCTGGAACGTCGGATATGAAAAGGTGCGTGTGGTTTTAATCACACGGTTGAGATGTAGCTGGGCATATACATGAGCATTTTCAATATTTTTACATAAAACTAAACAATGTTACAATATGTGACATACATTAGTGCTTTGACCTCAGACAGTGGTACAATAAGCGATATACAATGATATTTTTATATATAGAAAAACATTGGTATTTTAATATTAGACAATGACGCAACATACTTTATAATAAAATAACATTCGACATACTATAATGCAACATGCTTTAAATATAAAATTTTAAATTATCTACATGTAGTTTTTAATATTACAAATTTTTAATCACACGAT
Organism: Hypericum androsaemum; assembly: GCA_963995505.1. Lineage (NCBI taxonomy): Eukaryota > Viridiplantae > Streptophyta > Magnoliopsida > Malpighiales > Hypericaceae > Hypericum > Hypericum androsaemum. The sequence goes on along the minus strand of OZ023184.1, from coordinate 2,891,948 downwards.
CGGACCATTTCACTTTATCTGTACTATGCTGCTGGGCTAAGCCCCAACTTGTCGGTACTCATCTCCCCAAAAAAGCTCAATAGGTTCTCCCCCTACCAAAAAATAAAAAGTGGTGTACTCTCTCCCTTCCAAAATATCTAGATATTTTGTTCGTGGAGTTTTTCTTCCTCTTTCTTACTCGGCACCGTCACTGCTACACCTCCCTCCACCAATCCCAGTACTTGCTCTCCTCCTTCATCTCCCACTCCCAAATCCACCTCCAAGCTCCCGCCTTTTTCGTGCCCTTCCACCTTTTAGTCGTCTCGCGGGTTTTCCCTTCAGCCTCACTACTCGTCGTTGTCCTCTGTCTAGGCTCGTCGTCGTCGCATAACCGCTGATAGCCTCACCGCATGCCTTGCTGTCGCTCCACCGTCCGAGGCTCGCCGTTGTCTCGCCGTCCTTCCCCACTGCCGGTAACCACCACAAGTAGCCCCCGTCGTTCGCTCGCTCGTTCCCCTCTGTTCATTCGCTCGCTGCTCTCTGTACAGCAACCCACAGTTCACCTTTTCCACCGTCCGTTGTTTCCTCTTGTCGTTGTTCCGCTGTTTCGATCCGTCCGTCGTTTAGCTCTAGGTTCCTGCTAAGCTGGTTTTGAAGCTGCCGGTGGTCCCCAGGGGGGTGGGTCATCGCTGACCTCTTCCCCGACTGGCTCATTTTCTTAGCCGCTTTATTTTTCCTATTTTGTTCATGCTTTCGTTGCCTATGTTTTGTGGTCCTATCTGCGTTGTTGTCTTTGATCACGAATCATGCTTGTCTTGTGATTTCGTGTGGCTTTGCTTTATTTTTAGCTGCTTTTGTTTGGATCGACCTATGTTCGATCTGATATCTCTTCAGTTCTCGAAACATTTTCGTGTGGAGCAGGTGGATAGCCTTGTCTTGGTTGGATTCACATGACCTTGGCTCTCATTTGCGTGCATCTCGTATGCATTCAAATCTCCTCAGTTCTCGAAACCTTTCCGTGTTGTGCCCTTCGCTTCCACCCATGCCCCTCTGTTTCCTCACGGTGTGGTTTCATGTTCTATTTCAGTATCTTCGGTCTGTGTTTACGTTTTTCTCTTCCTGTATTGTAATCTGCTTGTTTAATATAGTCATCGCACTACCTTTTAAAAAAAAATTTGTCGGTACTCGTTGCGTGCGGTTTGCCTCGTTGTAATCAACTCGATCACCCAGTGAAACCTTGCAAGAGAGAGAATAACACGAGAAGAGAGACGGAAATCAGAGATGGAGGAGGGAAAGAAAGGGCTTCAAGGGACAGGCCTTCAACTGCCACCCAACCGCCACGGCAACCTCAAAAGCGCCACCACCGACGACACCTTCCTCGACATCCTCGGCGATATCAAATCCTCCAAAAACCCTGTAAATACAATCCCCCGTTAAGCCATTATTAATTCCCAAAAAAATTTAAAAATAAATTTAAGCTGAGGCTAACCCAGTAATTTTATTGAAATCTTGCAGGCAGTAATCAGTTACGGCGCCTCTTGGTAATTTTGGTCGGAACGAGCTCGCTTCGGTTATTTTGTGTTTTTTTTTGGGTGATGCCTGCAAGGTGTTTGATGTTTTGCCTAAGAGGAAGTACCACCACCAATTCATAACTCTGTTGGAGTTGTACTTATCAGGTGCAGAGTATGTAGCCAGATACTCCCGGCGTTCTGCCGGCTGAGTAATGACTTCCCGCGGATGTCGTTCGTGTACGCGGACATCGACGAGTGCCCCGATACTACGCAGAGCATTCGGTACACGCCCACGTTCCAGTTCTACCGCGATGGCGACAAGGTAGACGAGATGTATGGCGCTGGCGAAGAGCGGCTCCGCGACCGCCTATGGTTGCACTCGTGAAGAACTTGTAGCCTTTGCATCATCGCGACTTGACTCTCTATTGAACTTGTAGCCTGTGATGTTATTATGTTAGAATCTCTACTTCGACGTGCCGTCAAACTCGGAATGAAGAGTCGACGAGCTACGAGATCGACCTACTCTATGGAGGAAGACAGGAAGTTGCTTGAGATTGGAGGTTCGCACAAAAAATAGGGAGTTGATTTAGGGATAAGTAACACAAACAGATCCCCCATCAATGGGACAGGGGATCTGCAGAGACATGACAACGTTTAAAAAGACAGAAAATGGAAGTAACTTCAACCAAGCAACTACAAAAGGAAAAGCCAACAATGAATCCAATAACTATCAATGAACCACTAACTTAATATGATGAATCCTAGCTGCAACCATGTGTATCTTGATTTCTCAGATTGTATGTGTTGAAGCTTCTTTATTTTCTCCTCCCTGAAAAGCAAAATCCGCAGCCACGATTGTAGCCGCCTCTAGAAACACGCGGGGGCCGATTCCGATCAGGCCTTGGGCTTGAGGAGCTTGACAGTCTCCCAGGTGAAATCCGCATCATCGCGGCCGAAATGGCCGTAGGCGGCAGTCTTCTGGTACCTGAAGTTGCCTCCTCTCATGAGGTCGAGGTTGATGGCAATCATCCCAGGCCTGAAGTCAAAGGACTCCTTGATCAGTTCCAAGATTTCCTTGTCTGGGATCTTGCCGGTCTTGTAAGTGTCAACAAACACGGACAACGGCTCAGGAACACCGATGGCATATGAAACCTGCACAATGCAACGGCGAGCGAGCCCCGAGGCCACCACGCTCTTCGCTGCCTGTCTTACTATGTATGCGCCACTCCTGTCCACCTTAGTCGGGTCCTTTCCGGAGAAGGCACCTCCACCATGAGCACCCCATCCACCATAGGTGTCAATGATGATCTTCCTGCCAGTAAGTCCTGCATCTCCATGAGGTCCACCGATCACAAACCTGCCAGATGGGTTGAGGTGGAAAATGGTCTTGTCGTCGAGGTACTGAGCCGGGATCACAGGCTTGATCACGTACTCTTTCAAGTCTGCAGCGATCTGATCGTTGGTGACAGTCTCGTCGTGCTGAGTCGAAATGAGAACAGTGTGGACCCTAATAGGCACCATAGCTCCATCATCATTCTTGTACTCGACAGTGACCTGCGTCTTCCCATCGGGCCTCAGCCACGGGCAAGTCTTGTTCTTCCTCACCTCAGTAAGCTTGGCACCAAGCTGGGTGGCAAGGACATGAGTCAAAGGCATGAGCTCAGGAGTCTCATCAGTGGCGTACCCGAACATATGGCCCTGATCACCAGCACCAATCTCCTCGGGCTTCTTCGACAAGTGGCCGTGGACTCCCTGCGCAATGTCAGGGCTCTGCGACTCAATATTGACGAGGACCTTGCAGTTATCAGCATCAAGTCCAACATCAGCAGAAGTGAACCCGATCCCTCTGCAGGTATCCCGGACTATCTTCTCGTAGTTGACGTTCGCCTTGGTCGTGATCTCGCCAAACACCATGACCATGTTGGTCTTGGTGCAGGTCTCGCAGGCGACCTTGCTCTCCGGATCCTGCTCGAGGCACGCGTCGAGGATCGCGTCGGACACCTGATCGCAGAGCTTGTCCGGGTGGCCCTCGTTGACCGACTCCGATGTGAACAAGAAGGTTTCCATCTCTACACTGCACACAAACAAACAAAACAACCAACATCAGCCCTAAGATGAGAGAAGATTTAGTAGTTTAATAATAGTAATAAAAAAACAATCCACATTGCCAACCCCGGATCCGTCCAATCCCAATACAGATCTAACCTTCCAATTGCCTAATCTAATCATTCACACAAAACATAAAAGATCCGCCGGAAGCGGACAATCCCTTTCTTTGTTTTTTCTAAGCAACCAACGACCCTTCTACTTAGTGCAATGAAACAGAGCCTCATGAGATCAACCCGATCCTATAACATGTTAAAATTTTTCATATAGCAATAAGTCGATACACTCATAAACAAACAAACCATTCTTGCAGTTAGTACAATGAAACATAGTGACACAAGATCAACTCGCTATGATAATATGTTTAGAATCTCTTTATACAATTCAAAATCTTAAGATAATAAGTCGATAATTTCATCACTATTGTAATTAACAATGTAGAATTCTCGACCCTAACTCGAATAGATGGGGGCGTACCTGGATTGGTTTGGGGATGGAGATTGAGAAGAGAGGGGAAGTGGGAATGAGAGAGAGGGGGGGAGGGGAAGGGATAAGAGAGGAGTTGGGGGGGGGGGAGAGGGTAATATATAAGGGAGAGCAGGAAAAGGCGGGGATGACGGGGGAGACTCGGGCCTGCCTCTTTTCTTTTGCTCCCCGCGCTTTCCTCCCCCAACCACCCGCTCTCTACCTTAGAATTTTGTTACGGCTTTCCCTTTTTTCTTTTATTTTAGAATTTTATTTTTTCTGCCCCTCTCTTTGTGTGTGGTTTTGTTTTGATTTCCTCCGAAACTTTTGTTTTGTTTTTAATTTCTTTTTCAGGTGGTGTGGGTTTGTCCTACTCTGGTTGGGCAGATCTCACGACTCAATAACGACGTCGGTGGAACTTCCTGGTTGGGAGTTCCGACCATATTGAATTATTTTAAAAAAAATAATAAATATTTAACATTATTATATTTTTAAAAAATTGAATTCGATACGTCTCGTTTAAATTAAAACAATTTGATACTTGAGAAGCATGCTGTGAGTATACCTTTTTTTTACAATCCCCGGGCACTTGTTGTCATATATATTGTATCGTATGATCGTCAATTTTAGCGTCTAAAACTGATTTCCCTTAATAAAAGGTAAAATTCTTAGCTAAGACAATTTAAATCTCTTATTGTATTAGTTAAGTGGCAAAATTTATGATGAAAATTAGAAATTGAGTAACCCATTTAAATTTTAGAAGAATACAAAGTTGCTCATTAATAAAATTTAGTATAATTCAATATATCCAGCCAATAAAATGTCAGCATTTTCTCTAAATGTTAACAGATGTTAAATACATATACACTTGAAGTCAATTTTAATAAATTTTCATTTGATCCATATGAACCGAAAATATTCCTTTTGGAGAAGTGGTTCTCAACTTCCTTCCGCGTCCATCGGATCGGATCGGATCGGATCTAGCTGTGTGGGACCTCCCCACATGGTTGGGCCCATCATGTGGGCCCATTATGCTTTCAAAGCTCAACTACAGCTGGTTTGATGGTGCAGATCTGAGGCAAAGAAGCATTAAATAGTCGATTTTTTAAACCAAAAACAAAAGATTCTTTCCATATACATAAAATAATAACGTGGATCTGGGTCGGAAAACACAATGCTTTAAAAATGCAGTCTGAACATCAATTTATGCAAAGTTTTATTCGTTTGACGGGAGGATATATCAAAATATTTTTCCTTCAAAAACGGTTCTGGTCAATAACTAGAGAGATGTGAAGGATGTTTAGATTATTATATAAATCTGAAAAAGTTACATCATAACTAGCGTAGGGTTCTTTCTTGCGAAATTGCGATCGTCGATCTCGGTAAAATCCTATCATGACAAAAACTAAGTAAAAACAAGTCGTAACAGAGAAAGAACACATCGTGATAAACTTTAACTTGACGCTATCTGTATTGCTAGATTTCACTCTATGCTATGCCTTGAAGGATGCTTAGATCAAGCACATGGGAATGTACAAATATCTTCCCAAAATGGTTTAAGATGGTACTCACATGGTTACTACAATTTGACAACACACTTCCAGGTCTTAAAACCAGCCTGTCTCTTTAAGGTCAGCCATTTCCAACTCTACCGACAATGTAGAGTCTCTTGTTTTTTTGTTTTTGTTTGGTGTCTTCCTTCCAAGACATTGGTCACCGACATATGACCTTCCTTTTCTTATTCGGAAAACAGTTGCCATCTGATTAGAAATTTTTTACCTAAAAGGTTCAATTGTTGAGACTTCAAGCGAAGTTTTTGTTTTGGTTGGAGCCCAAGTGGGCCATCCAATTCTTCAAGATTTTTAGTGACATAATAAAAGTGAAATTATACCTAGAAGAAAAGAAAAAGGATGACTCGAGACATGTTCTTTTGATCCTAGGCTCTGTCTAAATTTTGTTAGTGTCTAATGCCAGACGTTATCAAATAATTCAGTTCCGAGTCGGACAAACCCATATAATAAAATTAATGTATTTTCGGATTCGAACTCGACACCTCTTATCAAACTAGATCTACATCTGCCAGTTGATTTCATTCCACTAGTTCAAAATCGCTCCTCGCCAACTTGCAAGAACCAACAAGACTATAAGATTTTCTCAAAAACAAACAAGACAATAATATACAATCTATGAATACATAATCCATGAAAGACCCACCAAAAAAAGAAGACTCCAAGGATGGGAGAAGTTGAGTCCATTAGTAACTGAGCCCAAGTTGAAGCCCAAGGGCTGCATGGACCAGAAACAAGGTCATGATCCCACTTCCCAGGAGCCCATGAACATTTCTCACCCCAGGATTTCCCTGCATAACAAAATCCAACCCGTAACAAGATTTAGGAGAGCCATTTCCTAAATAAGATATTATAGTAGAAATTTTCTCAATTACCTCAAACAAGGCAGGTAGAATGGTTTGAATGGTCAACAAAGCAAGACCAATGACACCCGTAACAGCATGAGGACTGCCAAAATACCAAACAAATCGGCGGTTTTGGAACCGTGGTCAGGGCTAATTGTAGGATAAGAGAATAGTGAAGAGGAAGGTCCAAATTATGCTTGCCTCTCAAAGATTGGTTTGCCTGAAGTTAGTAAAGATGTTACTCCACCAGTGGCTCCAAGTGCAAAGAAGAAGAACATCCCAGCTAGAAGCTTTGGATGCAAGTCCTTGGCCTTGGCCTTCTCCTCCACGTCGTCGGAGAAGCGGATCCGAAACCCGAGATACGTTCCGTAACCACCCATGGCGAACAGAACAACGGCCTGTGCAACAACCAGACACATTACTGTCAGGGCTCTCTCTTCAGCAACTAAAGAAATTATGTGTGAAGGGATCATGGAAATGTACCATGTTTCCAGGATGACCCCAATGCACAAGCCAATCAGGAAGACTCAATGTCTTCACCAGCTCAACAAATGGGCCAAATACAGACCTCACTGTTGTTGCTGCAGCAATCCAAAAACACCATCAAGCACATCACATAAGGACGTCAATCCACCCGTGGCGAACCTCTGATGTACCAGAGTCGAGAACTGTCTATTCCTATTTAGAGAGGTGGCTCTTTCGATTGTGTTTGCCCATTCGTGAGATTCGAATCCGAGTTCTTATTCCGACACATAATACTATTAATAAAATTTAACCTCTTTTTTTTTATAAAAAAAGCTAGTTACTTCCTACATTGTAATATAGCTACATCAGTAAGTAGTAATCTAGTCCATGTGATTGTATATGTACAACTCACAGCTAGTCTAAAGCGTTGTTCTAGCTTAACAAAGAGTTCTCGAGTTCGAATCCGTAGAAACACGGTGTTAAATAATAAATACAATGTGAAGCAGGTGTACCTCCAGGGAGAGCAGCGAGGACGAGCAAAGGCAAAGGTGACAAAGAGTACAACACCGTCTCCTCCCGACCTTCCACCATCCATTGCTCTTCTTCTTCTTCTTCTTCTTCTTCTACCTGGTCGGGTCCACCACCAACTATTTCGACCATTTCGTCCTTGGCGGCAAAAGCTAACCGGGAATACCTTCCATTTGTCGACGATGGACGAGAAAATGAAAGCGCTGCAACTTTCGACGAAGTCATAGAGGCGCTGTGCAGTGATGATAAGGGAAGAGCACGTGGCTGGATGGCCGAGTAAGCGTTGACCACGGCCATTTTCCGGAGGTTGACGACGACTTCTATAGTAGAGAAAGTGCTCCTTTGGGTTGTTGGTGGTATAGGAAGCGAGGAAGGAGATGATAAAATGAGGCAACGCTTTTGACACGACACTGGCTCTCTCTTTCTACGCGTGGAGAATTTTCACCCCACCAAAAGCTAACTACCTTTTTTTTACCCCGATTTACAGAATCAATTCGATCTGATACTATGTTATTCTTACACACGAACAAGACCGCTTGAAGGGTATGTTTGGAATGGTAGAAAGAATTAATGGTAAATTACTAAATTGTCTTGAGATCTCTGGTGTTTCATAAAATACTCAATTTAATCTTTATTGATTTCAATAACCTAGATTCGTCCGCTTGAAGGGTATGTTTGGAATGGTAGAAAGAATTAATGGTAAATTACTAAATTGTCTTGAGATCTCTGGTGTTTCATAAAATACTCAATTTAATCTTTATTGATTTCAATAACCTAGATTCGTCCTCTTAGTTTGAAAAAAATTACCTCAGATTTCTACCGGATCCACTACTGATTGTCAGCAGTCAATATAAATTTTTTATGACTTTTATACACTTTCAAAAATAAATAAATAAAACCTCCTCCTTCCCTGGGTTGTCTTCTCCGACGAAATCACACAAAAACTTTAAAAACCCAATCACGGTTGTTACTTCTTTTTTGAATCTGGTTGTTACTTCTTAGGTTGGGAAGAAACCCATAAAATCTAACAAGGCAGCAGCAAGAATTAAAGTTCAAGTTGAAGAGTCGATGGACTCCGCATCATCGACCATCAACAAAAATCACCCAAAACCAAAGTTAATTGGAGAGAAAGAAACGAAAAAATTTTAATTAAAAGGGAAAAGTAGATTATGATTTTTTTTTGCTTTTTATTGTAAGAGTAAAACTGTCATTTTAAAAATTATGTTGATCGATGATATCGGCGATTGACTCGACAAAAATTTGAGAGTTGTATTTTATCAAATTTGGAGGAGGGAAGTAGGTATTTTAAAACAGTAAAGACCCTACTGACTATTTTATTAAATCCAAGAGATCTGAGAATAATTTGCCCGGTTGAATTTGTGATTTAAAAAAAACCAAACTAATTCGGCCTCGCAATAACAATGTTGGACCTCAATTTATGCCGTGGACCCGACGGTAGTCCGGGGTCCTCACTCGCTATGCCCTCGGTAATAACCCGATCCGAAGCCTTCGCCCCTAAGAACATGTCATGTAATGTGCATGGAAGCCAAACTCTAGGGTCTGTTGAAACATGAACCACTGAATTTTTTTTCTTCCATTTCTGTGGAACATACCGGCAAGATTTACAAGTTTCGGACTATAGTGTCACGAACAAACTCTCCCACGCAAGCTATCCGTGCGGCGCTCAGGCCTTAACAGCTTCATCTTCCGGGAACTTGAAGCCGTTTGCTTTATTCTGTTATACACCGAATTCAACTCCATGTATCTAGGATCTCATCACTATATCCACCTACTAAGAACTTCTAAAGCTTCTAAGCGGATCCTCGACGCGAGGACTGGCATCGTCTGTACAAGCTCTCTGTCTTACCTACAAGGCTACAACTGCCTAGTCCGTTGCCCCGAACAAAGTTCGCATAACGCGGAGGAAAAAACCACTTACACTGGCGATGGTCGACCAGCAGGCCTGAAATTTTATCTGTCAACGCGGAGGATATTGTTGCATATTCCAGCCTTGGTCACAGACTCCCTCTTAGGATCAACCACCCACTGGCCATCGACGACAAATTTTATCTGCAAAATTAAACGGTTCAGATTGGAATAGCTTGGCGAATGTATAAGCGGAGATGGTTGTATTATGTAAAGCAACGGTAAAGAATGACAGAACATTGCTCACACCTCATACACACCAGGATAAAGCCACAACAACGCCGACCATAACGGGGATCGCCTGGAAAGAAAGCCATCAGAGTTAAAATAGGTCACGAGACCCGGTTGGTGTCACTTGGTAGGAAAGACCGACAGAAGTCAACCTGAGTAGCTACCCTATCTAATACTTTTTTATGGTAGAAGGAAATCCTATATAAATTCTTTAACAATTCATGCAAATACATAGAAAAATTGATTAAATGTTAAACACGGAAAGAATGTAAAGGACCTCGATCCTCCTTTGTTTGTGCCAGTTGACAATGGCTCGGGATCCATTCTTATGCGATGGTGCCAACCATTGAAGCTACCTGCTACCTCCACAGTGTTACCATCGCCATTGTATTGGACCTTAACCTGATAAAAGTAGATAGTTGGTGAATAGAAAGTAATAAACCCTCAAAAAGCTGTAAGATCAGCTGAAAAGGTGTTGTTCCCAATTGATGGGATTACAGCGCTTTCCAGGAAGTATAAGATTTCAGAGAACGCTGAAATGGCAACAATTTCTCTCGTAGTCCAATCTGCCAGGATGCGGACCGCTGTTTTGTTGAGCTCAAGAGCCGCCGACAATCAATGATATTGTTATGTGCAAGGAAGATTGAGGAAGTACCTCGACCAGACCAGACAGACTTTCTTCGGCTGCGATTAATTCAGCATCCTTGTCTGAGATGAGCTTTCGAGCCTTTCTGATATCTGTCTCGGCCTTGGTTTGCAAAGCAGATAATGCAAGCTAAAGGCAACATGGACTAATGCCGGGTTAGTGTCAAGAAAGTATACTCTTAACAAGACATGCATAACAAAATATACTAGAAAAACACTTTTCATGCCATGCGAAGACAAACCCAAAATTGTTGGTAATAATGAACTACTACAGAGAACATTTTTTAACAAAGTCAAAATGCATGAAAAAATAGAACATCATATTATAAGGAGTTGCATTTGGATTACTACGCTGCAGACGATTAGAGAGATCGATCCCGTGAATTGAACCAAATCTGACATCAGAATTTGACTTCAAATACTCGTTCAAGAGGCCATAACAAACATCAACTCCAGTCTTTTCAAAGTTACAAATTATATATTTCGATTGATTTTTCATGTCAAACATGCAAAAAGGATGTTCGGGAAGAAAGACTGGTGGGGTAGACTGAATCACTGGTGTTACACAGATGAACAGAAACAACCCAAAAGAGAGCTTTACTGAAGGGTTTGCGGTTGCCTATACCTTTTCCTTCTCAATCTGTTCCTTCAAATGAGATAATTCCAGCTCCTTCTGGTGCTAAGCAGGTTGAAAATGGCGGCAAAAACATCTACTGGGTCAGTCCACATATTAAAGCAACTCAATTCTAGTCAACAGAGCAGGAATTAAAAATTTAGGTACCAGCATGAATTTGAGACGATTAGTCTCAACCTGCTTTTCTCTCCTGCTGGTCTGCACCATTTAGATATAAAGATCAGAAGTCACCGTCAGAAATTGAAGCAAGTGGTCAAGTGAAGAATTTATCTTCGTGCACTAATAAAATCATGATGGAAAGACAAATCACGACCTCAGCATCCAAATCCTGGTAATGATCAGCATTTTCAAGACCTTCTGCTCCCATGTGATTATTCCTACAAATTATTAAAGCAGAGAATAGAAACTGCTGAGAATCAATTATGACCAAGGCCTAAAAAGTGAAGCTCCTAACTCCAGAAAAGAAAGAAAAAGAACTATACAGATCATTTCACTCAATTGACAACTATCCTCCCAAGTTGTCTTCAGATGAAGTGACATTACTGGATGTTGATTTACTAACCTATCATAATGATGTACTTCCTCGGGAGATATAACTCGCTTGGATGCCAACGCATTTCCATTCGCCGTTAGAGTTTCATCACCTCCACCAACATTTTGCTGAAACTTCCTTTCAGAGAGGAGCTGTGACTGAGCTGTTGACTCCTTTTCGTGTTCATTAACTTCCTCGATCTCTTCTGTGGCTCTTTCATAGACATTATCTGTCAGCAATTAGCTGAAGATATTCAGTTTATGATTTACGAAACACAGATCTGAATACATTAATCTGGCAAAGTAATTAATGAGTGTGCAAACAGGCAACAAAGACCTTCAACAGTGTCTAACTCTCCACTGCGAATGAATTTTTCCACCTTCTCCTCGACTGATGAACAACTAGTTGACTTGGAAAGGGTACGACCATCAGAAAATATGGCCCCAGAAAAATTATCATCACTACTTTCAGATGCTTCTCTATTAGGGGCCTCAAACAATGCCGAAACATCTTCTGATGAATTGTTCTCATCTTGGACACTTGGCTCACATTCATTCAACATCAAACCTTCACTGGACAATGAGTTACCTTGGAGAATACCCGAGACCTCCTTGACAGGAGGTTCCACATAGTGTGAGGATGTTGACGAGGAAGAATCATCGAGAAGTTGATTCTCCTCTTCATCAAGCTTGATAGAGTTGTTTGACGACATAGATAATGAACCCTCTTCAACTGTGTACCCAACCTTTTCACCCTGACCTTTTAAAATGACACCAGTTGTCAATAGCATCCCAGAAAAAAAAACAAAGAGAAGAAAAAAGAATAAGAATAAGCAAGTCCAAGGAACAAGGTCTATGTGTTCACCTGTTAGTACGTCAGGTTTTCCGCTCCTAGCTTCTTGTTCACTCGAAAAGCTAGTTCCAGAACTTGAACGTTTATCATTCTCTACCTCTGTTGCATTTGATAAAAGATCTCTAATAACTTTATATCCCCTTCGCCTCACAATGTAGGCAAGATCAGTCCTAAACCAAGTAAAAACCGCAAAACCACATAGGTGATCAAGCATTCAAGTAATGTAAGTGGGAACACTCCCAGTGTTCCACTTCAGTAAAAAGAAATCTGAAAATTAACAACAACAAGATTAAAAGTGATTCATGCACCCCCGAAGAATAACTTCCGGGTACGGATCTTCAAATAATCATATCGTAGCATTACACTCTTCTGTCGCTACCAAATGTTAGCCACAACATCAAAATCAAGGACTTGTTAGAAAAACCAAAACCAAAGCATCCAACTCGCGCTTCACCACTGGATCGAATGCCAATAACTCTCACCCAAACTCGCTTCAAACCAACAAGGCGTCGAAACTCCACACACATATCCTCTCATCATCCTAATAGACACGATCCTCTAAAGAAAACAAAAAAACCCTAATAGCCATGAAGGGGACAGAGAGCAGACCTCCCATGATTAGCAAGCTCCTTCATGGTAGGCACGTGATCATCCGGAAGCCCAACAGCCGAAATGAACTCGCGAATCTCGACGCACAGCTCCACATTGTTCTTCACTCTCCTCCCACCCCTAAACAACCAAACCACCTTCAAATTTAGCCAAAGCCCAAAAATCTTTAAGCAAATAAGAACCACTTAGAGAGTCGCCAAGTTAGACATAAATCCAAAATCTTTAAGCAAATCACCTTCAATTTTAGCCAAAGCTCAAACCTTTAAGCAAATAGAAGAACTTAAAGAGTCCACTACCTGGGTTTCCTGGCAGAGCAACCACAAATACCGGAGCTTCTTCGAGGTGGGTACTTGTGGCTATGGCTTAAGAAGATTTTGTGGGGAGGGAGGGAGACGACAAAACAGGGAAATTTACAGAGCGTGGCCATGGGAGAAATGGGTTCCCAGCATTTGGTTCTCTCTCTGCTAATTAATACGCCATCATTGGATTTGGGGGGGTTTTAGAGTCCAGTTCCTACTTCCCTGTCTTATCTCCGGTTCGAAAAGGGCGTCTCTTACAAATTAAACAACCAGCATTTTTTTTAACTTACCCGACTAATTTAGATTCGATTCGTTGATCTATTAGAACAACGAATTAGAGTTAAAGCTAAAATAACATATTTAAATTGGGACCGGATTTGGTCCTGGAACAAAGAATCCATGACTAATCTGGATAATAAACCATTCGATATATACAGAGTAAATCATTCGATCATAACTAAGTAGACCATTGGATCATAACTGAATAAACCATTCGCTAAATGGGTAGACCATTGTACCTAACCCTTTTTATCTGGAACGGTCCTGATTTATCCGGGACGGGATAAAAACGGACCATTGAATCATAACTAGGAAGACCATTAAATCACAACTGGGTAGACCATTTGATCATAACTGAGTAAACCATTGGATCGTCCAAGACGGTCCTAGTTGGATTTGGCCTTCCAGGACTAAATCCGCTCCCGTTTAAATCGTACAACCAGCATATGTTAAACCAAAAAATAGCAACCGATTCAATTGGCCCATTAATTAAGTGAACTGCTATAGTTGAAGCTGTCTCTAACGTAATTTTAAATATATTGCTAAGAGTTAACGATGTGGGCTCAGAAGGCACAAAATTATGGTTAAAAGTAGCGATAAACTGCACCAAGCTAAATCAGTTTATTGCTAATTTTTACACGCATTTTCCTGGAAACCGCAAAGACTCGTGTGGTTTCTGAAAAAAAAAACTTGACTGACGCACAACTTTTGGACAGAAATTGTGCCACACGTCACGATTTTTTTTGATGAAAATTGCGGGGCCGATTAAGCCAGTCCTTCGTCCACTGTACGGTTCTCTAGCTAATAATATAACAACAATAAATGACTACTGATAATACAATAAAAGATAGGACGACGTTGTCAATGAGGATGGCCAGACAACGATGCAGATGCAATTGACTGTAGCGGGTCGTCGTTAGGTCCGATTGGCAATCGACTAGAATAATCAGAGCACTCGAGTGGCGGTGGTACCCGGCTGCAAGGTATCGGTTCCATCGTCGCCACTGGTGTCTTGTTGTCGGCGATGGTCGTGCGACGTTTCGTTTGGGGCTTCTTCTCATCACCTGGAATAGAATATTCCATAATGTTGATGTCGTTCGGGACTGGAAACGAGGTTGGCACGTCACGATATCATCGTTGCTCGTTGCAAATACCAAGTACCGACTCGGCCATAACTCGAACACGATCATCCTCGGATGCGTGTCTTATTCGCTCACAGTTATCAGCCTAACAACAACAAAAACAAAAAGGACAAGAAGTATTAACGTATTAGACATTATTATTGCTAAACTATTTTCAAAGTTTTACATACAAGAACATGTCTTTGAGCGCCGCCAATTATTTATCTAACGCTTTCCCAGGTTGTTGTTGTTGTCGCTCCTGTGTGAAAAAAGAACGACATGGGATTATTCGCTCCCAAGCCCACATACACAAGAGCATAATGGCTCCCATCACATCTTTTTTCTTTGGATCGGTAACAATGCACGATTATCTATATAAGAATAATAGACATGTACTACCCCAACTATATTTTCCAATCGCTCCTACATCTGCGAGGAATGGCAACCAACCTGAGTGGATATACCACTCTGTTTTTCGTTACAGATGTACGATATGATTAGACGCAATATGTTTGCTCTAACATATTGCTTCACTCTCTCGTCATTATCATCCACAGCTAACTGAGATGGATTGAAGTTCTCATCCAACCAATTGAGAAGGATCATATTACCCTTGACAGCATCATCTTGACTTGGACTTCTACCAAACAACTTCAAGCATAATGCATTCCAGTCAGGAGGTGTTTGTACTCCTGTGATTGGATCTCTATCAATTGGTAACCCCAACAGAATAGACACGTCATGAAGAGTTATTGTCATTTCACCCTCTGGCATATGAAAAGTGTGGGTCTCGGGACGCCAACGCTCTACCAACCTATGTAGTCAAAACGACTCGCTCCATGCCGCGATCCTGTTCCGCATCAAAAAATCTGAAAAACTTCTTCGCCACGTTCTGTTCCGGCGACCTTGGGTGACGCGGTCAAAATGGCGCAGCCTCGGAGCAGCTCGGAGCGGTCCAATGTGGCTTAGAACGGCCGCTCCACTCGAGAATACGTAGAAGACAAATATGCCCTCAAATTTTAAACTTTTTATGGGTAAATCAGTAATTTTTTAAAACCCTAAACTCATTCATCACCTTTTTCTTTTCTGGCCGCAACATTATCTTCCTTCCTCTTATTTTTTATTTCTCTCTTGAACCCAGAAAATTCAGAGAAGGAGACACCCCCGGCGACCCAGACTCTGGCGACTTCCTCCAGCGATTCAGACTCTGGCGACTTCCTTCGGTGACTAGAACCCAGAGAAGGAGACACCCGCCATAATTCAGGTGCATTTTTGTTCTCTTTCTCCCGATTGTTTCCTCTCTTGAATTAGATTTGTGGGTTTTCATTCATGGTCGATGATTTTCCTTCTTTTTCAGATTTTTTCTGCTGTACTTTATATGGGTTTCGATGGAATGTTCAATGTGGTGGGTGCTTTTTATTTTATAGGTTTGGACTTTGGAATGATTAAGTGCAACTGTTTTTTGGTACTGAATTGCTACTGCTAATAATGTTGATTCTCTTAGTTATTATCGATTACTTGACTGTTGAAGTGCACTTCCAGTAGCTGAATGTGGAATTTTGTATAAAATTGTTGAAATTTTGTGTCTATTTTCAACAGCTATGACAACTCCTCGTGATAGTAATACTTTACCATCATCGGTTTCTTCCTCTACTGAGCTATTCAAACCAAGTGGCGGTGATATAGGATGGAGATGGAATAGTTTAAAGGACAAGAATAATAAAGAGAGTTACATGTGATTTTTGTAGATTTTTGTAAGACTGAAACTACTACAGGAGTTTCTAGGGCCAAACAACATCAAATAGGAGTCAAAGGAAATGTTGCTAGTTGCACGTTAACACCCGAGGATGTTAAATTACTTTTGAAGGAGAATGAAAGAAAGAGATTAGCTACAAAAGATGATATGTCAGGTAGGGCATCACAACTGCATGACGATGATGATGAGGTATTACAATTGCAAGAAATATCTCGGATCCGAAGTGGAAAAAGGCCCGTTGAAGAGGCCACTTTGCTTGCTGCCAAGAAGAGTATAAAAGGTCCATTGGATGCAATGTTCTATAAAAAAATAGAGCTAACTCTGGCAAAAGAAAAGCAAACAAGTATGAATGATGCATATTCTAAGGAAGCAAGAGAAAAAGCTAGTCAATACATAGCTTGGTGTTTATACATGAATGGAATTGCTTTTAATGTTGCAAGATAAAAAAGCTTCAAATTGATGGTCGAAACAATTGGTCAATATGGTCCCAAGTTGAAGCCTCCAAGTTATCATGAGTTGAGAGTTCCAATGCTTAACAAGGAGTTGGAAAATACTCATGAGATGTTGAAGTCTAACAAAGAGCAGCAAGTAAAATATGGTTGTTCCATAATGTCGGATGGTTGGACTGATACAAAGAGCAGAACATTGATCAACTTTTTGGTCAATTATCCGACGAAAACAATGTTTGTTAGGAGTGTTGATGCTTCTGACTACGTGAAAGACGGAGACAAGCTTTTTATGCTTCTGGATAAGTTTGTTGAGGAGAATGGTGAAAGTAATATTGTGCAGTTAGTTTCCGACATTGGAAGTAATTATGTGAAGGCCGGTAAGTATTACTACTGTATTATTCTTAATTATTAATTGTGTTCTATATGTCTTTGTTAATTTATTTGTTGCATTGGTTTGTGTTTTATATGTAAACTTCTAACAGCCAAGAGACCAAGAATGTTTTGGACTCCATGTGCTGCACATTGTATAGACTTGATGCTAGAAGATATTGGAAAGATTCCTAAAATAAAAAAGGTGATAAAAAAAGGAATCAGTCTTGTGAGCTTCATTTATAAACATTCTTTGATTTTGAACTTAATGAGGGAGATGTGTGAAAGTGAGTTGGTTAGAGCTGGAGTCACAAGGTTTGTAACAACTTTTCTTACTTTGAAAAGATTGCACGAACTGAAAGCAAAGCTTAGAAAGATGTTCACTTCTGAAGAATGGTCGAACTTGAAGGCAAGTAAGGATCCTAAGGGAAGGAATGCATGTAAGATTGTTATTCAGGTCGCATTTTGGGATGATGTTGTTTATGCTTGTAGAGCTATATGGCCTCTTGTGAAAGTACTCAGGCTTGTTGATAATGAAAGAAAACATGCAATTGATTACATCTATCAAGCAATGATGAACGCGAAGGAGTCAATTAAGGAAGGCTACAATAATAATCAGAAAAAGTAGGAAGAGATAATTGATGTCGTTGATAAGAGATAGGAAGTTCAACTTCATCATCCATTGCATGCAGCTTGGCATTATCTAAATCCAGCGTACTTTTATAGCAATCCACATATTGAGATGAATAGTTTGTTGTTGAAAGGCTTGTATGATTGCATAGAGAAGCTTTCTACAAGTGTTGAAGCTGAAGATGCCATCCATGGAGAATTGATGAGATATAAGACAAGTGTAGGCTTCTTTTCAAGGATTGCAGCAATAAGACATCGAGACAAAATAGCTCCTGGTAAGTCAAGTCTGGTTGACTATTTCGTAATATAATTACATAATAATTTTTATTTAAGAGTTGCATTGTGTTTACAACTGAGTGGTGGAAGAGGTATGGAGTAGAAATACCAAATTTACAACTCTTGCCATTAAAATATTGAGTTTGACATCATGGGGGTGTGAGTGCAATTAGAGTACTTTTGAGCATGTAAGTAGTTGGTATTAAGTTCTTTAATTTTTTTCATAATATATATTTGTCATTTTAACTAACAATATTTATGTTTTTATTATTTATATATTCACTCCAAGAAAAGAAATAAACTTGAACATCAGATGTTGCAAAATTTGGTTTTCATCAAGTATAACCAGAATTTAAAGGAAAGCTATGAATCTACATATGATATTGATGCTTTGGAGCTGGATGATATTGATACTTGTAATGAATGGTTAGTGGGAGATGAAGGTCGTGAAGGTGATCCTGATTTGGTTTATGATGATTTGTCTTGGTTAGATGTTGAACGTGCATCTGGTGCTACTGAGCCTATAATCAACACTAGGAGCCAACCTTCTTCATCTAGATTTAGGCCAAGAACATTGGAAGCCGACGAAGAGGATGAAGACGACTACATATATAGGAGTGGAGAAAGTGATGATGATGCTATAGATTTTCATGATGTTTAAACTTTTATTTGAGTTTAGATATTTATTTGCAAGACATAGACAAATGTTTGTTTCCTTGAATTTTATTTATAATTATTAATATTTGCAACTATTTATCTATAATTATGAATTACAGTATTAGGGTCCGCGTCAAACTATATGTCGTCCTGCTCCGAGTTACCGCGCCGCTCCATGTTTGGGGTTGGCCGCGCCGCGCTGCGTCACCCGCTTTGACTACATTGCTACCAACACAGTGACCATATATGCATCCAGCCTTATATGGCCAATGTTCCAAACATCCCAAAAACCGGTAGCTCGCATATACTCTTCAAATTTATAATTAGCAACAGCCACTAGGTTGCATTTTCGATGACGAATATGTAGTGTTATGTCCTCGTCCTCATTGTCAATTTTCGTTCTACGTTCCCTCGCCACCTAAACAATTTTATGCATACAATTATTGTTAATCAGTGTTACAAATAAATAGAGACAAATTACATAACAATGTTTACATACCTCACGAGACCACACTTTCTCTAAATGGTGCACTTTTTGATATATCAAAAGACTCGGGTCTAATGGTCCTCCATTTCCAATATAATCGGTAGAATGTGGATTCATCTATCACAAAAGTATACTATGTAAATACATCCATCAACACGACAACAAAAAACATACAATATAAACATATTAATTAACAAACATAGACAATACAATTTATATATATAATCTGATTTTTATACACACTTTAATTCAAAACATACGATAGAATATATTCCATACCACAAAAACATACTATGTAAATACATCCATCAATACGACAACAAAAAACATACAATATAAACATATTAATTAACAAACATAGACAATACAATTTATATATAAAATCTGATTTTTATACACACTAATTCAAAACATACGATAGAATATATTCCATACCACAAAAGTGGTGGTTCGCATTCAATTTAAAATTATAAAGACAACAATTCGAACACATATAACCATAAACAAAAAAAATCCAAAAAAATACAGTATGAACGTATCCATCAACACAACAACTTACATATACAATATGATTTTTAAAATCACGTCAATTTATGAATATACTCGTAAACACGACAATACACATACATCTTAAAATTATAAACAAACAAATTCTAAAAAAAATACAATAAAGACATAATATAAACACAAAATATTTAAAAAAAATACTACATAAATATTCATTAACGCAAACTTTATAATTCATATTTCATTATAAAAACATAAACAATTCACATAATATATTCATTACCGGTGACAGGCCGGGACAGCAGTGGAAGAATCGGTGGGAGTCGATAGCGGTGGTCGGCAGCGAAGATCGCCAGAATCAGTAGTTTTTGGCAGTGATTCGACAGAGGAAGGGGTCCTCAGCAACAGAGCATCGTCGGAGGCGGCTCGGGGTGAGATTTTTGGACAGTAACAATAACAATTTTACCGCAAATTGTGAACGGTTTCAGAGCAAAAGCCGTACTGAGGGGAGCAATTTCTGTCCCGAAAGAAACCCTAGAAACTTGTTTGTTTGAGGGTGTTACGGGCCCGAGGCCGACCAAAACGACTGGACAATGCTGCAGTATTGGGCCTTCTCTTTGAACAAGCAATTTAATATGTGAACTGGTGACCCACATATTAAAGAGAAAATGTGATGAGAGATGTTAAGTTTTTGGTTTATATTAGACCGGGTAATCTAGATTTATATTTATAAAATTTTTGAAAAGCGATAAAATTTTCCAATAAATGATCCATTTTTAAGTAGTAAAATAATTTTGTCTTAACGAGGCCCACAGTTACAATATATCCTTGTCGGAGCGGGGTTTGGGGATTCCTTTTCTTCGATGCACTTTCGGGTGGGTTCAAATTCAGTGGGGACATGGGTAATCCCCACTGAAAGGGATAGGGGCAATATTGAAAATACAATAATTAAAAAAAATTAGCAAAATAATACAAATTATGGAAATACAAGTATGGGAATATTGGTTTCCATTTTCTCGGATATTGGTTTTCATCTTCTATGCTATTGGTTTCATTCTACTATGATATTGGTTTTCATTCTACTATGATATTGGTTTCCATCTTCTATGTTATTGGTTTCAATCTACTATGATATTGGTTTCATTCTACTATGATATTAGTTTTATTCTACTATGATATTGGTTTCCATCTTCTCGGATATTGGTTTCATTCTATTATGATATTGGTTTCCATCTTCTATGTTATTGGTTTCATTCTACTATGATATTGGTTTCATTCTACTATGATATTGGTTTCCATCTTCTCGGATATTAGTTTCATTCTACTATGATATTGGTTTCCATCTTCTCGGATATTGGTTTCATTCTACTGTGATATTGGTTTCATTCCACCGTGATAATCCTCAAAATGCAGGTACTGGAATTAGGTTTCCATCTTCTCCGAACGCATCAACCGTTAGAAATCAAAACTAATAAACTAAAAACCCAATCGGCGACCACATCGGGTTTGCAAATCTGGGGACCGTAGGTTTGGGTTGAACTCTGAACCCAGACGCGAATGCACCACCATAGCTCGTCACCGTCCTTCTTGACAGCAGCGCCACAACTCATCTGCGTCCTCGGCTGGAGAAGAAAAGAGATGTGTTTTGGGTCGAATCTCGATCAAAGAAGAAGGAGCTTCTTGCGGCAAGATCTCCTCCACCTTGGCTGCGAGTTACAGATGACGCCGCGACAAATCCCCAATTCAAAAATTAGGGTTCATCGGCGGAGACTGCAGGCGACATGGAGGGGCTGTAGGGTGGCCGGCCGCGGCGGAAGAGGAGCTTGATTGCGCCGACAACGGCGAGGTCGAGGATGAGCGGGGAGAGGAGGGGGAGGAGCGGGCGGGAGATCGGGGAGCAGGTCGCAGCGAGGGCGAGCGGGAAGAAGAGGCAGAAGTCGGGGGAGAGCTCCAGGACGAGGAGGATCGAAGCCGGAAGGTACGGGTGGGAGACACCGTGGAGGCGGCGGGAGACGCTGGCATCTAAGTTGATGAGGTGGCGGCGGATGGAGGATGGAGGAAGAGGGGGGGACGGGGAAGGTGAGATTTTTTTTTTGTGGGATTATATAGAAAAAAGGTAGAACCCTAATGAGTATGTTTGGATAAAAACTCGAAAATACCCTCAACAGATTCTGACCATCAGATCTGTAAAAAAAGAATTTGATCAAATCTAAAGGCCCATATTTAGTCCATACCATGGGAATGATTTTTATGTAGTCTCCCTGAATCCAAATCCCTTTCGGGTAGCTTTTATGCGTTGGCTTCGGTTGCGACTGGGCAACCAGGCTTATCTTGTACATGGATGTTATTAACGGTGGTTTAATAAAACTATATTACCTTTAAAA
This sequence comes from Hypericum androsaemum, assembly GCA_963995505.1. Taxonomy (NCBI): domain Eukaryota; kingdom Viridiplantae; phylum Streptophyta; class Magnoliopsida; order Malpighiales; family Hypericaceae; genus Hypericum; species Hypericum androsaemum. Next base: position 2,869,838 of record OZ023184.1, on the reverse strand, counting down.
AATAGTTAATATACGGATACAGTAAGTACATAACAAGAAAAGTGTACAAAATCAATGTAGTCACTCATCATTAGGCATCAAGTATGATATAGAGTTTAATAACTCATTTGGTGATTTGTATATAGGAAAGTGTGGCAACGGAATTTTAAAAAAATGGTGATTTTACTTTATGATTTCATTCAACTGCATGCCCCCATTATGCAATAATTAATTTCAATATTCACCTTTGTTAAGAATTCAGCAACCAGAGAACAAAATGCGCAAAAAACACGGAACAAGAGAATTACGTAGTTCAAACTAATGCTTACATCTACGGGGAGAAAGGAAAATTTTTATTGATGAGTTTCCGAGCCACAAAGCCATACAAAAAACCTAGGGTAACATGTCTTTATATAGATACAAACCCTTGGTGTACAAGTAACCTATCTAGGTCAGATTAGGAGTCCAAAACCTAGTCTGAATAGGAATAGGAATAGGAAATAAATCTTTCATATTTCTCGCCATCCAACAATTTCCACCTTGGTTAGAAATTATCTTGTGGAAGAAACATGAAACTTCACCCGAACTTCAACAAACTCCACCTTGACAAAACACCACCCCATGAAGAACCATGAGATCTTGCAAAACCAATCCGACTCCACCGACTCCATCTTGGACCATAGATAACTGCATCAATAAGACCATCTCAACTTTCTCTTAATCTTTTGTTCAATCACTTAGAGCCAGCCCCCAAACTCGAGCTTCTGAGCTTGCTTGGCCTATTTTCTCCAATCTCCATTGAACCCCAACTAGCAAGTCCACCTGCTGAAGCAACCTTGCGATCAATAGACACGCCCTCTATTTTTCAGTCAACCCCATGCTCTGCAACCTCGAACTACTTTTCCGATGGACCTTCTTGCCTCAAACCAATGCTACATGTCATAGCATACAAAGGGCAACCTTTTGTTCTACTAAGTAGAACCCTCGACATACCTCGAACTCTACTGTTCGGCCTTGAGTGAGATACCCGATTCATCCGTGGTATCACCAATGGCTTCGCATGCCCAATGCAAAACCTATCCAACACATTTGACGTGCACGTCCCTTTAGACAACCATAGCAGGGCCCAGCTAACAATGCTTCTCTAAGACAACCATGGTGCCTTGCCAACCATGCCTCCACAAAACAACCATAGCTTGCTATCTATGTCTTCGCAAATTCTAACTGCACTCAAACCATCCATGTCAAGCCTTTGCTCCCTCATACGAACCAACCTCATATGACCTGAGCTTTTTTCTACTTCATCAGACCCATTGATGTGACTCCACCTACAATAATATTCCCCACTAACCTGTAGGTATTCCCTTTCACCCTTCATCCCTACCATCGCATCCTTCTCCACCTTCATTAGCATACCTTTATAACTATCACTGTTATAATCCAAGGTCCCTAATGAAAAGAGATTACCATGATGTATTAGACTTGATAAGACAGAAAGCCAGTCACCATCCGACCCGTCTGAATTTGTGGCCATGGTTGTGGATGTCGATCCCTCCTCGTTGTCTTGATCCCTAGTTCGTCCTGGATAGTCCCTTTCATGTGCCCTTTTCCGCACTTGAAACTAGTTCCATTGAACTTCTTTGACTCCGACCTGGATCCTCTTCCACAACCCAGCTGGTGGCTCCTCATCATCCGTCAAGCACAAGCGAATCTTTGCTACTGCCTTGGCCTCCAACTCTTCCCACTCTTGCTCCTCCATCTTCTCGGACTTCTTCTCCGAGAGCGCAATAACCATCCCTTGCTGCACGAGGAGATCTCTGACACGCCTTTGCCATAACCCAAAATTTAATGAACCATCGAACTTCACAAGAGCAAACTTTGCGCCGTGATTCAACATCCTCCAACCTTAGCTCTTGATACCACTTGTTAAGAATTCAGCAACTAGAGAACAAAATGTGCAAAGAACACGAAACAAGAGAATTACGTGGTTCGGCCTAATGCCTACATCCACGGGGAGAAAGGAGAACTTTTATTGATGAGTTTTCGAGCCACAAAGTCATACAAAAAACCTAGGGTAACATGTCTTTATATAGATACAAACCCTTGGTGTACAAGTAACCTATCTAGGTCAGATTAGGAGTCCAAAACCTAGTTAGAATAGGAATAGGAATAGGAAATAAATCTTTCCTATTTCTCGCCATCCCAACAACCTTGAGATCCCTCATTCAGAATTTTATATTTTCATTAGGTCCATGATCGGCAAACAATTAACGTGTTACCCTTTTTCCGATACTTCCTTATTAATGTACCAGAAATTTATTACTTAATCTTTAATCTAGTTATCATAACGGTTGTTGTAAATTAAAGAGTAAATTATTCTCACGTCTCTGACCTTTGGTCACCCTCCTCCTAGGGTCTCTTACTTTTAGAAAATGATTGTCATGTCCCTAAGTTTTGATGATAATACCCTTTTTCTCCTTTTTCTTCATTGAACCCCCACTTGAAATGACCAAAATACCCTCCCTTATTAAATTTTACTCCACCCCCTTACAAAACACTTCCCGCATGTAATTATTCTTACTTCCAATTAAACACTAACAACATCTTTTTTCAATCTTTCCCAGAAAGTTCACGAACATGGGTCCCATTTAAGACCTTTACCTTCAAAAATCAGAATGCTTGCTTCTTGCTTCCTTCCTTTAAAAAACAAATGGTGGATTTAAACCTCAGATTACAGAACTCACTGTTTGAAGCCCAAAAGTTGCAGAAATGGGGGAAAAGAGAAGAGACCATAAAGGTGATATCCAGTTCTTAGATCTCTGATATTAGCTCTAAGAGAGGAGATGGCGAAGGCGGAGCAGGTGAGGGAGCTGGAGAGGAGGCGGGTGGGGGAGGAAGAGCGGGAGCGCACCCTCCACGAGCTTGAAGGTAGGCCCGTCATCTAAGCCTTGGAGATCACCACCGTCGTCGGACCCGACAAGATCAAGCTCAACTCGGTGGTGTTGGGTTGGAGGTTGGCAGTCGCTGTAAGAAGATGACAATTAGAAATTAGGGCTAATTCTAATTAGAAATTAGGTCTAATCCCAATTTCAGTTTGGTAGTTTGTTAATCAAAACTTTATCGTCTGGGTTTGAATTAAATGGAGTTTCGGTGATACCCATTTCTTGGCTTTCAATATTTTAATTTTTTTGTTTTGGGCTGGTTGCCATGGGATCGAGGGGATACGATCCAAGTTGTTCCCTTTAGAAAGTTTGTGTTTTTCGGTCAAGCTCATTTTAGAGGAAAATGAACCATATCTGTTTGTGAGTTTTTTGATTAATGATTTAGGTTGGGTTCGGGTTTTTAGGTTGGGGAAGATGAAGTTTGATTAGTTATTTCTTTATTCCCAACGAAGAAGAAGAAAGGGAAGGGAAGAAGATGAAGTTTGGTTTTATGTATTTTGTATTCCCAACGAGAAGAAGGGGAGAGAGTAACAAGGGAAGAAGATAACCTTTGTTTTATTAACAAAGGAGGGTATTTTGGTCATTTTAAGTAGGGGTTCATCGGAGAAAAATGAATATTCTGACTCTAGGGGGATAATCATTTTTCAAAAGCCAGGGACCCTACCAAGAGATGGAATAGAATAACCCGGTTGAAGAAATCGATGCTCCAACCGCTTGCTGTGGTTCAGAGACTTGAGAGTAATTTGTCCTAAATTAAATTGTGTATTTCATTTAATTTTCAAAATTTTAAACTCACCAACTTAAACTAAGCCAATGAATTTTGTACTAGATTTGGAGGGTGCGCTGGGCCCTTGCACTAGTGTCATGCCTAAACTTGTTTCGTAGCCTAGTCGTGCCGGCATTTGAGGTTAAACTCACCTCAAGTCAGCCTTCCCATGCAACTCTCACACTCTCTCACGGAAAGAGGCTAAATTGCTCTCAGAATTGCGTAACACTCACTCACGCTTTGGAACACATGGAATGCACAAAATCGTAAGTGCTTTATTACTCAATTTTCTTGTTACATTACACAATGGGGGTCGGCCCTATTTACAACTTTTGGCCGAAAGGCCATGTACAGCTCCTATTCCGAATGGGCACCTTTGGTGCTTACAATCTGGCCAAATTGGCCTGCTGGATGGCCTGTTTCGTGGCCCCTGAATGCCTTCTGGTGCCCTTTCATTCATTCCCTCGTAGCCCCTTAAGCTTGGCCTGACAGCCCTTCGCAACCCTTCGCTGGCTAGCTCACAACCCTTCACTGGGCTGGCTGTTTCCCTTCGTAATTCTTCGGTGGACGCCAGGAAGGCCTCCTCACTCGCACCTCCTTACCTGTCTAGCTGGCCACGGAGGTGCGAGGTGTGACATTCTCCCCCACTCGGCAATCTTCTCACAAACTCGGCAATCATCGCCGCTTCGAACTCGGCAATCATCGCCACTTCGAACTCGGCAATCTTCTCACGAAATTGCCATAGATCGTAGTCTCTTTCCCAACTAGCCTAGCTGTCCGGCTATCCTTCCCATCGAACAAGATACTCTTTATAGCTCGGGTTAGGTCCCCTCGCAGCAATAACTCACCGTGCCTCGATCTTGTCTATCTCCCTACCGTAATGGAAGTGGATGTTGGTCGGGGCTCGCTGCGACTCTTGGCGACTTGGATTCTCCTTATCCGTATGGTAAGGCTTGGGCAAACTGACGTGAAACACCGGGTGAAACTTCAGATTGCTTGGTAGATCAAGTCTGTAGGCTACCTTTCCTACTCGTTCAACGACTCGGAAAGGCCCTTCGTAGTGCCTTATCAAGGCCTTGTTCAGCTTCTGTGCCACCTTAGATTGGTGTGCTAGGAGTTTAACCAGCACGAGGTCTCCCTCCTTGAACGAAACATCTCTTCGCTTGGTGTCCGCCCACTTCTTCATCTTCTTTTGGGCTCGGGCCAAATAAGCCTTCGCCATCTCTGTCTTCTCGTGCCAATCCTTGGCAAATCAGTAGGCATCTGGGCTTGCGCCCGTGTACCCTGTTGCAACCGTTGATAGAGTGAGGGGTTGTTGCCCCATTGCGATCTCGAACGGGCTTGCTTGTGTTGCTTCACTCCGATGCAGGTTGTAGGAGAACTGCGCTACATCCAGCAACTTTGCCCAATCCAGTTGGTTGGCACTGATGTAGTGGCGTAGGTAGATTTCCAACAACCCATTCACCCGCTCCGTCTGTCCATCGATCTGCGGATGTACCACTGATGAGAAGTTGAGATTAGATCCCATAATCTTGAAGAGTTCTCTCCAAAACCATCCAGTGAACCGCGAATCGCGATCACTTACAATAGACTTCGGCACTCCTCAATACTTCATGACGTGCTTGAAAAATAACCTTGCCGTCTCTTTCGCTGTGCACTCTTTCGGTGTCGCAATGAACACACCATACTTGGAGAATCTGTCCACCACCACGATGATTGTTCCGCAACCCTCAGATTTTGGAAGGCCTACGATAAAGTCCATCGAGACACTTTTCCATGGCCTCTCAGGTATCGGCAACGGCTCGAGCAACCCTCCAGGCCTCGCTTGTTCCACATTGTCTTGTTGGCACACCAGGCATGTCCGAACGTAGAGTTCGATGTCGTCTTGCATCTTCGGCCAATAAAAACTTTCTTCTACGAGCGCTTGGGTGAGCGCCATTCTAGGGTGTCCAGCCCAATTATAGTCGTGACACTCCTGAATAATCTCCCTCCATAAGCCTCCCCAACGCAGAACGTACAATCTGTTCTCAATGGTGCAGAGCAGCCCATCCTTCTCCCAGAATATGCAGGTCCTACCTTCCCGCACTTGTGCTCGCAATTGCTCCACGATAGGATCGTGGCCCCATCCCTTCCTTTACCATGTCCATCAAGGGCGATCGTGGTAGGCTTATCGCAGCCATCATAGCCAACTATGCCTTGCGACTTGGTGCATCAGCCATCACGTTGGTCTTTCCAGTCTTGTACTCCATCACGAAATCGAATTCCGCGAGAAAATCTTGCCATCTTCCTTGTTTTGGCGAGATCTTCTTTTGCGACAAGAAGTAAATCATCGCAATATTGTCCGTCTTCACCACGAACTTCGAACCCAGCAAGTAGTGTCTCCACGTCCGAAGGCAGTGCACTACCGCGGTCATCTCTTTCTCATGGACAGTGTAGCGTCTCTCGGTGTCATTCAGCTTGCGACTTTTATACGCAATCGGATGACTATCTTGCATCAAAACACCCCCAATAGCAAAGTCAGAGGCATCAGTTTGTACCTCGTATGGCTTTTAGTGGTTGGGTAAGGCCAGCACTGGCTCCTCCATCATTGCTGCCTTCAATTTCTCAAAGGCCTCTTGGCATTCCTCGTCCTACTTCTATGCTCAGTCTTTCTTTGTCAGGTCCGTCAAGGGTATGGCAATCGCTGAGTATCCCTTGACAAATTTTTGGTAGTAGTTCGCTAGCCCAAGGAAGGACCGCAATGCGGGGACCTTCGTTGGTAGCTCCCACACTCGAATTGCCTCCACCTTCTTTAGATCCATTTGTAGGCGTCCTCCTCCAATAAAGTGGCCAAGGAAGGGCACCTCCCTTTGTGCGAAGACACACTTTTCCTTTTTTACGAACAGTTGGTGTTCTTCCAACGCCTTGAACACTTGTCATAGGTGGTGTGCATGTTCCTCCAAAGACTTGCTGTAGACTACGATATCATCTAGATATACTACGACGAAGTCATCGAGGAAGGCCTGTAGAACCTTATTCATCATGGTTCAGAAAGTTGCTGGGGCATTTGTTAGTCCGAAAGGCATCACCATGAATTCGTAAGATCCATACCTCGTCACGCACGCCGTCTTTACCTCATCGCCTTCGGCTATACGCACTTGCCAGTAGCCTGATCTCAGGTCCAACTTCGTAAACCACCTTGCTTCTCCGAGTTGGTCGAACAAGTCTGCAATCAAAGGAATCGGATACTTGTTCTTGATCGTCAACTTGTTCAGGGCCCTATAGTCGATGCACAACCGTAGGGACCCATCTTGCTTCTTCTGGAATAGCACCGGGGCTCCGAATGGGGACTTCGAGGGCCAGATGAACCCTGCATCCAGCAACTCTCGCAATTGCTTCTGCAACTCCTCCAACTCTGGGGGGGCCATTCGGTAAGGGGCTGCGGCAAGAGGTCTCGCACCGACCTCTAATTCGATCTTGTGATCCACCTTTTGCCTAGGTGGTAGTTCGTTGGGCAACTCTTTCGGCATCATGTGCTTGAATTCCTTGAGGACCTCTGTGACTTGCTTCGGTACCACCGTTTCTTGTCTTGGCTCCTCATCGAGCAATAGGACATTGGCTAGGAAGGTTGGTTCCTTCTTTCGTAGCTCATTCTTCACTTGCATCGCGGACAGAAGCTTCATCGGTTGCCTTCCTTCCCTTACGATAGGTACCAAACAAGCCCTCTCGTTGTCCACAATACACATAGAGTTAGCAAAGGGCATAGGGAAGGCCCGAACCTTATCCATGAAGTTGATGCCAATTATTACTGGAAAATCATCCATGGTCACCACCGAGAAGTCCATCAAGCCGTGCCAATCTCCGAGGTGCACCTCCACGCCTCTCGCTACTCCAAAAATTGGGATAGGGGTCGAGTTCACCGTCTTTAATGAGCCACGCTCCTTCTCGTATGAGATCCCCAACCTTGCGGCCTCTTTCACCTCAAGGAAGTTGCTGGATGCCCCCGTGTCAATCAGCGCTCGGATCTCTCGGGAGTTCACCTTTCCCGTCACAAACATGTGGCCTCGCTTCTCCGAATTTAGCAACTCCACCTTTGCCTTAATTGAACTCAGAAGTTGTAGCGCCCTAACCCTTGCCTCATCCGCACTTGACTCGCCTTCCTCTTGGCCAGCCGCAGACAATTTGTACCACTTCGGGCATTTCGCAACCCGATGGGGGCCATCGCAAATGAAGCATCCTAACGACTTAGGCCGCTCCTTCCCACTTTTGTCGCTCCCTTTGTATGAGCTTGACTTCGAGTTGGTCCCCTTATCTTTGCTTTGCGATGGACTCGCTCCCCCACTTTTCCCTTTGTCCTTTGAACCTTTCGCCTTAGGTTCAGACTTGCGGAACTCTACCAGAGACTCCGCAACTGCTATGGCCGTCGAAAGATCTTGCACCTTTTGATGCTGCACCTCCATCCTTGCCCAAGGTTGGAGTCCGTCAACAAAGGCGAACAACGCCTCCTTCTCAGTCATATCTAGAATTTCCAGCAACACCTCCGAAAATTCCTTGACATAATCGCGCACCGAGCTCTTATGTCCAAGTCTTCATAGTTTTGCACGTGCCTCGTGCTCAATATTTTCTGGGTATAATTGCTTCTTGATTTCCTTACAGAAGTCTGCCCACGTATCCACCTTAGTAGTCCCCCGCTCCACTTCGCCTTGCTTCCTCCGTCACCACAGCATAGCGATGTCCGCAAGATAAAGGGGGATGTTCGTAACTTCGCAGCATCCTCGATGATGTTAGTTGCTTCGAAGTAGCACTCCAGATCCCACAAGAAGTTGTCAAGGTCCTTTGCATTCCTTCCTCTGTTGAAGTTCTTCGGCTTAGGGGCCTCGAACTTGGCAATCCCTCCGCAAATTGCACCTGCGTCGGCACCCGCTACCGCCCTCTTACATAGATCGACCTCCACTTTCAAGTCGACGATGTCCGCTCTTACGGTCTTGCAAAAATCAATAAGTTGCTCTGCAACTTTGTTTAGTGCCTCGTCCAGTGCTACTTGTAACTCGCCACAAAGCGCATTATCCCTTGTATCCGACTCTACCGCAGTTAGTGCCACATCTTCCAATTTGTCGGCGTAGTCGTAGACAGCCTTTTCAATCTGGTCAAGCCTTGCCTCAAAGTTAGCCAATGCATCCGGGGGGACTGATTTCCCTCGCCCTCCCCATTTCTTCGCAGGAGGCGGGTCCTTGGTTGCACCCGGATTGTCCACCCCTGAAGCATCGTCATAGCTGGCCATCGCAAAAGTTAGTCCCACGCACCAGCGTCTCTTTCGAAAACCTGGCTCTGATACCAAATTGTCACGCCTAAACTTATTTTGTAGCCTAGTCATGCCGGCACTTGAGATTAAACTCTCCTCAAGTCAGCCTTCCCACGCAACTCTCACTCTCTCTCACGGAAAGAGGCTAAATTGCCCTCAGAATTTTGTAACACTCACTCACGCTTTGGAACACACGGAATGCACAAAATCGTAAGTGCTTTATTACTCAATTTTCTGGTTACATTACATAATGGGGGTCGACCCTATTTATAGACGATCTGGGCAGGTCCCTCTCTTTACAACTTTTGGCCGAAAGGCCATGTACAGCTCCTATTCCGAATGAGCACCTTAGGTGCTTACAATCTAGCCAAATTGGCCTGCTGGGTGGCCTGTTTCGTGGCTCCTGGATGCCTTCTGGTGCCCTTTCATTCATTCCCTCGCAGCCCCTCAAACTTGGCCTGGCAGCCCTACGCAACCCTTCGCTGGGCTGGCTATTTCCCTTCGCAATTCTTCGGTGGACGCCAGGAAGGCCTCCTCACTCGCACCTCCTCGCATGTCTAGCTGGCCACGGAGGTGCGAGGTGTGACACTAGTGCCACGCATGGGCGACGCTTGAGAGACCCAATAACAAGCTATTGGAGTGGCCCCTCCCCTTTAAAAAAGTAATTTAATATCGAGTGGACCGATGGCTCACATATTAGATATTAAACGGATAAGGACATATACTACACTTGATCTTAGCCAAAAGGCCGAGAAAGGTATGAGCTGGGAATAGTGCACATACTGTTTTTATAGTATCAGGTCTGACGAGTAACCGTGCACAAAGCGATGTGGGATAGTTGAATTTTCACCCCTTGCAGGCTAATTCAATTCGCAAGAATAGCAACAATTTCAAATATTACCAATATAAAATGTAGTATATAACAACCTCTAAAAAAGTTGGACTTAGCAGCAGTGACCTAATTTCTCAATTACAAATTATTGAATATTATGATGATTAATGAAACTAAAATATGAGTTGAAATTAGGCCTGGTTATAAAATAATTGAGCTTGGGAAAGAAAACAAATTTAAGTGAATATGGATGATTTTATTTGCGGGGTAAAAATGCATTTGTATTAATCATATAGTCACCAATTACATCCAGAGGTATGCATAGAAAACATTACTTGGACAAACTTATAGGTCCAATGCATAATAGCATGAAAGAGCCACTACCCACTTTGTCCTACCACCCTCCACCTAGCCGTACAAAGAAAGCTACTCTACCTACCCATCCTAAGGCCCGCCACACGAAAGTGCGAGGACATTACTCTCTTAGATTTATCTCGCAGTATATAGAAATCTCCTCATACTTAGTACAAGGTTGCAGCCGCCGGCCTCGTTAAAAACTTATCCAGTAAACCTGCCCCCACAGGAGAAACTTGGACTAAAAAAAGAGCACATCGCTGAAAGAACCCGCTCTAGCAATAACACTACAGTTTTGATTCTTACATACTCTGCCCCTTTTACAACCGCCCAAAAAACCCATCCCTAACTATCCAAATCCCCCAACACTATTGCATGTTCCTGTTTAGTGACTAGACGGATGTCCTTCGGGGTGGAGACGAAAGAATATGGATGATGTTAATATGCACTTTAATATTCCAACGTCATGAACTAGAATCGTATGCTTATATTATAAAACTCGAATTTAGATTATTAGTTTATTCTCAATGGTACGATATAAATTCCCAATTCTCTACCGTTTCTAATGCATTGGAAGCTCAGTTGGACTCGACTCGATCGAGTCACCCCACTCCCCATTCCTCCTCCTCCAAGCCATCAAAGAACCCCCGAAGGAGAGAAAAGGAGATCTAAAGAAAGGGAAAGAAAAACCCTAAAGAAAAAGAAAGAACGAAAATGGCGCCAATAGACCCACACTCGTTCACGGACTCGACCCACCCGCTGGCGACCCACATCGCGCTGTCCCTCTACGTGGACTTCTCCACCCGCACCATCCACGGCTCGGCCGTCCTCACCCTCCCTGGGCCCCACACGGGCCCGCTCTCCCTCGACACACGCGCCCTCGCCGTCCACCAAGCCCTAGACCCAACCACCCTCGCCCCGATCCCCTTCTCCCTCACCCCCGGGAACGACCCAATCAAGGGCCGCCACCTGTCCCTCTCCCTCTCCGGCCACGCGTCCTTCCTCCTCCTCTTCTCCACCTCCCCCTCCTCCTCCGCGCTCCAGTGGCTCTCCCCGCCCCAAACCCTAGGGAAGGCCTCCCCCTTCGTGTACACCCAGTGCCAGGCCATCCACGCGCGCGCCGTCTTCCCCTGCCAGGACACCCCCGCCGCGCGCGTGTCCTACACCGCCCTCCTCAACCTCCCCGCGAACCTCTCCGCCGTCATGTCCGCCCGCCACGTGTCTCGTCGCGCCCCGGGCGCGGACGAGGCGCGGCTACACGCGGGGTGGTGCGCGGAGGGCCGCGTGGTGGAGGAGTTCGCGATGGAGCACCCCGTTCCGCCGTACCTGTTCGCACTGGCCGCCGGGGAGCTAGGGCACCGCGAGGTTGGGCCCAGGACGAGGGTGTACGGGGAGGCGGGGGCGCTGGAGGCGGCCGCGCAGGAGTTCGCGGGTGCGGAGGAGATGGTTCGGGCCGGGGAGGCGCTGTTCGGGGAGTACCCGTGGGGGAGGTTCGACCTGCTGGTGCTGCCTCCCAGCTTTCCCTACGGCGGGATGGAGAACCCGATGATGGTGTTCCTCACCCCGACTGTCATCAAGGGCGATGGCGCTGGGGCCCAGGTCGTCGCCCACGAGCTCGCTCACAGCTGGACTGGCAACCTGATCACCAACAAGAACAATGAGCATTTCTGGCTCAATGAGGTCTGCGCCCTTTTTCCAACTCGAGAACTCTGGTTAAGTTAGAACGACTGTTAATCTTGATTAAGTTTCTTGTGGTTTATGCATGGTTTTCCTTCCCACAATAGAAGTCGAAAACTTCATTTTTGGTGTGAGTTGATGGATCATGGGACCGGTTAGCAATTGAGGTCGTGGTGCAAGTGGTTCTGGTTGTAACAGACATCGGTTTGTTGAAGAAGAGGGATAAATTGAGCCCCGAGATTCCACGGTTGTGCTTGTTTGAGGAGAATGCTTGCTACTATGCGTTGTTCTGTTGCTGTGTAATGGTTGTTTCTCTGGTTTTGGCTTGGTATATTAGTTTCAATTAATTTGAATGTTCTATTGGGTTGGAAGATCGGAGGTAGGAGTTGTCTGGTGACCTTGTAGATTTGGGAGTATGGGATGTTATTGTTGGCACAAACATTCTTTGTCACTGGCATGGTCTAGTGATTCAACGAGATAGTTCTGGTGTATTTGCTTGTGACATTCTACTAAACTTTTGGTTTCGAACGTGGGTTGTTTTGGGGAAATTTGTTTTCCCCCCTTCATCTTGAATAATAATATTGTGCCATGAATGATTATATTGATAGGGTTTCACGACATATGCGGAGCGGAGAATTGTTGAGGCTGTACAAGGGGAGGACATAGCTGCACTCAACATTGGAATTGGTTGGAGGGGTTTGAATCAAGATGTGGAGAGATTTAAGGACAACATGGAGTTTACGAAGCTCAAAACCAACCAGGAAGGAGTGGATCCTGATGATGTGTATTCTCAAGTTCCTTATGAGAAGGGCTTTCAGTTCTTGTTGCGTATTGAACGTCAGGTATGCCACATCTATTATTTCTGGAATATTTTGACATGGTATGATCTGTCCGGATCTTCTCAACCTTCTGTCATTGATAGATTGGAAGACCCGCATTCGATGCATTCTTGAAGAAGTACATCGAAACCTTCAAGTTCCAGTCAATAGACACCGAGACATTTCTTGGTTTCCTGAAAGCCAATGTCCCTGGAATAGAGAAGGAGATCGATCTTCAGTTGTGGACAGAGGGCACTGGCATTCCTCCTGATGCTTATGAACCCGTGTCTACCATATACACAAAGATTGTATCCCTTGCAAATGAGTTTAAGCTGGGGAGGATGCCAAGGGAGGATGAAGTTGCTGATTGGCATGGGCAGGAGTGGGAGCTTTACTTGGAGAACTTACCCAAAGCCGTGGAGGCTTCTCAGGTAGTAATGCTGACACTACCCTTGCACATTTTTTCTCGTTTTCACAATATTTTATATTCCTAGATAACACGACATTCCTCCGAGTTGTGTCATAGAACTAAACTGGTTGTGGAAGCGTCATGCTTCTCGATTGATCCTTGAGCTCATATGTGATGGCAATCTGGTGCTTTTGCTGGAGTCTCTAAGCTGATATTTTTCTCAGGTCGTAGCCTTGGATGAGCGCTACAGGCTATCAGAATCGAATGACTATGAGGTCAAAGTTGCATTTCTCCAGCTGGCTCTTGCATCCAAGTGTAGAGACTACTTTGGAGAGGTAGAGAAGACATTGAAGGAAGTCGGAAGGATGAAGTACCTCCGCCCTCTGTACACAGCCCTCGTCCAAGGTCCTGGGAAGGAGGAAGAGAAGATACTGGCGCAAAGAGTGTTTGCTGAAGCCCGTGAATGTTACCATCCGATTGCTCAAGGCGTCGTCGAGTCTATCCTCTCAAAGCACCTGTAAAACGGTACACGGATTGCGATCATCTCATCCTAACTTCGAACCAACATCTTTCTAATCATCAGTGGTGGTTTAGACTAGACAATCATCGGTAAATGCTAACACGACCTGTTAAGTTTCGTGATCATCCCGCAGCCTTTCTGCTGTGGCTGATGCTCACATTCTAACGGAGATATCCTCTTTTGCTGTTACACATGTTCTGTTCTTTGCGTGATCGCATTTCGTGTTTTCGAGTCCGAATAGTTTTGGATTCCAGGCATCCATTCATTTGGATCGCGGCGAGTACAAAAGCAAAGCATCACACGCTGTTTTAACAACTATTGTTAAAATGAGAGGGCCGGTACAGATGCTTCTTCTTTATCAAAGCATCGCACTGTTTTAGCAACTATTGTTAAAGCGACCGGTTGTCCATTACAATGAGAGATCCGGTAATGATGCTTCATCTTTATCAAAGTACATTTTAGGAGTAAAGAACGTTCTTTCCATGCCTTCTTTAGGATCGTCAAAATGCTGCGGAAATGATTTGGAATCTTATTCTATCTACTATAGCACTTTTCTTACTAAAAGATAGGGTAAAATGTTCGATAAATTAATTAATCAATACAGTCTAGTGTTGTTTAGTCTCAAATGTCTTCCGGACTAATAAATTAGTCATTGGACCTAAAAGTTATAGGAAATATTAGAGATTAAAATACTATGATATCCTGATTTATTTATTTTTCTAATATTAGTAACCTATAACTAAAATTATAAAAAAAAACCTCTCTCTAACACTTGAACGCATAGGTCAAAAGTCAAACCACATATATCTAAAACTCAAGCCCAACTTCGACCTGTAATCCAAGTCGTTTTCTATAGAGTCTAGGGTATTGATCTGGGTCCGTGTTTTGCGTGGATCTGGGTTTATAACCAAGCCCAAGTCCTAACTTCGACCTGTCAAAGCCCGAGTTATTTTTTGTTATGGTTTTTTTTTCCTTTGATCGGAATTTTTTAGGGTTTCAGTTTTGCCTCTCTTAGAATTTCTCTTTTCAGATTACTTTTAGGTTTGATGATTTTTGTTTGCCTTAATCAGTTTTGACAGAATAAAAGAAGCAAGACTCCGGATTATTCAGATCCATGTCCTCTCTAGAAAGAGTTTCGGATTTGATCATATTTTAGATATTTGTCAAAAATCAAGGTGTTGATCCCAGTGAATCTACGACATTCAAACTTTTTTTTATCGTCCCTTCTGAATATATATATATGTATAGCACATAGGCGCATACCAAAAACTAACAATAAAAAAAACCAAAATTCTTTTAATATCTTTCTGAGCAAAAACTAACATAGCTTTTATATTGATCGAAACAATTATATTCATCAGATTACGTGGAACTTTAAAAGAGAAGGAAGTCGAGATACATAACAATTCCGGAAACTTATCGAGTAGCTTTTTTTAGTTTCAAGAGAAAATTTGAGATTATTTTAACGTATGAATATGTGACTCGACCTCGTACGGAAACAAATCATAAATCTGCCGTTAGATAGAAGTGTCTTAATATGATGGACAGTAGCAAGGAGGCTGATCCATTTAATTCATATCGCCAATGTCAAGCCATGACACTAGAAGTTGCTTACTACGAGTATCACACACGATTCGAAAAGCATAGATGGGACCCAGATAGACTTTTGGAAACCCAAGAACATGTGGTCTTCGCCCTCGTAATTAATTAGCTTTTCTCAATCAAATTTATTAAAGTCATATCTAATAGACCAATAATGGAGTACACTTATGTCCAAGTACAGACTATTAGTAGTATATGTCACATGGCTTCGAGTGTCATTATCCCGGATTTGATAATGATCTGTGATTATGAATTAGTTGTTGTTCATAAATATTAGAAGATCAAAGAATTACTGGAGTGTTCATTATTGTTGCCAAAATGTAAATCTTTTAACGAAACAAGTTAGTATTTGGATATTAGTAGTATAGGTCGAAGTTTGTATGTATATTTTTTATCGAACTAATTTAATATTTGTATATTTACTGAATCGATTAATTCATACTTGCTATTTTGATCGGATTTTGTTGTTACGTCTGTGGCAGTTACTCTTTGTAACTTGCCTCGGCTGTTTTTTCTCCGTGGTGTTTTGGCTCCTTTCTACGGCTTCTGTTGGAGTCTTTGTGTATTTGTATCCTTTGATGATTAATAAAATTTTATTTACCTCTCAAAAAAAAATTTTGTTTGCCATGACAGAACTTGGAAGCAATCGTTGCATCTATTCGATTTATTCAAGCTTACCCCCCAAAAAACGAAATGATTATTTAGTAATTACCTTAAAGTGCTGACCAGCATTCCTCTGACGAAAAGCTAAACAACAAAGAGAAACAATTAACATTTTTAGAAAAATTTGTTGAGACCAAGTGCAAATGTGTCGTAATTGTTTGTAAGTAAGCGTTTGAAAATATACTAATATGTAATTCAAAGTTTTAAATTTGATATAAACATTCGAATAAAATTAGCCAGTTAGCAATTTTTGGAACAGTTCCTTCTAGGGCTCCTCAATTATACATTTAAACTAGTACAAAATATGCGAGTCCGGTCTAAGAATCTAACTAGATCTATAATGGACAAGTTAGGTTGACCATAGATGAGATCAAACAATATATGCATATATTAATCCCAATCCTCTTTCGCATACAAATCAACGGTTGTGATGAAAAGAATCTCTATTTAAAAAAAAGTAAGAAGAGTATTTGAATTCAGATCTTGTAAAAGGATGAGATATAAATGAAAGAGCCAATTAACATATGATATGTACTCTGATATTCTAAAAAAACATATGTAGTCAAATAATGGATCAGCCACTTAATAAATAAAGTAATCTAGTTTCAAATTGGATATAAACTAAAAAGGTAAAAAAAATCTCTCTATCACATTTAACACATGCACTCATATAATTCGAACTAAAGATACTTGATTAATCTAAAAATAATTATTACTAGTTGATTTAAATATTTGGCTGTACAAATACGGATAAAGGATATTTTAGAGTGACATATGTATAATGTTTAACTTTACGCGCAACTTGTGCGCAATAGAAGATGAGCACATAATATTTGTCAAGGTGCAATTATCAATGTGATTCAAATGGATAAGATGGTATTATTGAGTATGTTATGTGTTGGTCCTCACTCTAGACTTGGCCTATACGATTTAATCAAAACGAGAGAAAGAATAAGCCCTTCCCATCATTTTCAGTTAAACATTAATTTCGTATTAATTACTTGGGTGGACTTTGGATTCTTTGTCTGACTAAATTAAAAAAGAGACCAAGTACAATGGTTGGTCCAGGAAAGCACCTAAATCATTGATATTTGATTATGTTGTGTTTCCCTATTAGCTAATCCAACAAACAACACTATTCGGTTGAAACCACGTGGTATATGAACACTTACTGGATCGACTAATTAATGTTCAAATCGTGTAAATTTTTTGAATGGTAACAAATTTCTCGTTGTTTTGTCCCGAAACACTCGAACCTGATTGGTATCCAATAAACAATAGTTGGAAACAAAGGACAGGATTGGCATTTGAGAACCCTGTTCTTTGACTTCTGTTCACATCTTTTTGAATAATCCAGTAGTTTCATATATAGTCCTTTAAAACACAAAGGTGCCTTCCATTCAACCTCACCTCTCTCCATCAACTTGTCAAACTTGAAGAACTTTCCCTCTTTCCTCTTGTTTTCTGCCTTCTCACAAGCTGAAAAGGATCAGAGAGAAATTAGGAGGAGGAGGAGACATGGGGAGGGCTCCTTGCTGTGACAAGGCCAATGTCAAGAAAGGTCCATGGTCACCTGAAGAAGATGCAAAGCTCAAGGAGTATATAGAGAAGCATGGAACAGGTGGGAATTGGATTTCCCTTCCCCAAAAAGCAGGTACATTCATATCTTTATGTTAGGTTCTGTGAGATCCTTTATGATACGAACCCCGTTAAGGATCCAGACGGAACCCTGTTAATTTCTTCACTCCTGTTCTCGTGACTGGTCCAATTGGCACCCGAACTTGAACTTTTGGTGCCCTTGACGTGGTACTATGCGCTTTACTCCCTTTTTCCATGCAAAAGAATCACTATATATTTTTGGGTGCCAGGGCTCAAGAGGTGTGGGAAAAGCTGCAGACTGAGATGGTTAAACTACCTCAGACCAAACCTTAAACATGGAGAATTTTCTGATGAAGAAGATAGACTTATCTGCACCCTTTTTGCTAATATTGGAAGCAGGTACCTTAATATTATCAGCTTTCTTTGTCCATGTGTAGTCAGTCCTAAACTCGACAATTTACTTTTCCAAGTTGCTTTGGGAAATGGATAGAAAGTACTATTAGGAGAACAGCTCCTTTATAGGACTCGACAATTTTCGTTCTATAGTAGTTCGTAAATATGGCGACGGATACCAGAGGATTATAAACCCCTCAAAATTCCATATGAAGAAAGTCTCAGTTTTGTAGTTTTGTTTTACTTCCTCTTTGTAGTGCTAATTTATTCTACTTGTGAAATTTTTTGCAGGTGGTCAATAATTGCAGCACAGTTACCAGGGAGAACAGATAATGACATAAAAAACTATTGGAACACCAAGTTGAAGAAGAAGCTCACGACCTTATTCCCTTCACTTCCCCAAAGGAAATTACTTCACCAGGCCATGATCAACTCAAGCTGTTCACCTCTCTTCCAGGCCTCATCATTACCATCTTCACCACAGCCTACAAGCCGAACTGAGGACGGGTTTTTGGAGTTAGCTCACCCTCGCGGTATAGAATACACACTTCCAAGGTCCTTCACAGAACCCATCTCTCCATTTTCCTCAAAACTTCAACCTCAAGAAAGCTTTGTTAGCCCCTTGCACCACTGTGGTCAAGTGAAAGACAGCTTCCTGGTGATTGGAGCTGACCAAACTAGCTGCAGTTCATCTGATGGTGATGCTAATGGTTGGACTAAAGAGAATAAACAAAATGGGTTATGGGGAGATAATCCTGTTGATTATGGGTTAGAGGAGATTAAGCAGCTAATTAGCACTAGCAGTTGCAACAACTTTTTGTTAGATGAAACCAAGGCTGAGGAACAGATCATGTACTTCTGACTGAGTAGAATCTCAGTTTGTTGTTGTTGGCTTCAGAAATTTATGAGACTAATGTAGATTCCATTCTAGATGAGTTGTGAAAAGCCAAGAATTTTCTTGGGAAATCATTCATGTTTTTGTGTAATTATTAATTCTAGTGACCCGTGATCTAATCTACCGTCTCAACAAACTAACACTAGTCTTTTTTCAGCGTGTTTTATACTCATTCACACGCACCCTAGAAAATTTTTCAATAGCTCACCCATCCTGATTCCTAGGGATGGCAATGGGCAAAATCCGAGTAAGATCTATAAGACCCAGATCTTTATCCTCTTTTGAATGGTGGACCCAAATTCTTATCATTATCCTCTTTAAAAATAATGATTCGGGCATGATATAGGTCGTAAAAAATCGGGCAGGATCAGGGCGACCTGCGAGTCCACGTTATTTTTAAAATTTTTATTTTTAAAAAAATTAATTATCATTTGATAGTTTTCAAATAGTAATTAGACATTTTAATTCATTAAATAAATCAATATAAGGAAACCAAACAAGCAAATCTAAA
Organism: Hypericum androsaemum; assembly: GCA_963995505.1. Classification (NCBI taxonomy): domain Eukaryota; kingdom Viridiplantae; phylum Streptophyta; class Magnoliopsida; order Malpighiales; family Hypericaceae; genus Hypericum; species Hypericum androsaemum. Next base: position 2,850,597 of record OZ023184.1, on the reverse strand, counting down.
CAAAAAATAAAGTTGGATAGGTTGAAATTAAGAATTTAGTATTATGTTTAATAATTATTATATATTTATATTATTTTAAAAATTTTGGATAGGATCAAGGTGGGATCCATGTCCATGCCCTTATCCTTTTAAAATATAAGGATTCTGGCACGATCACCGTACAGACTCGGTCAAAGTCAAAGAGTTTTGGACCTTTTGGATCTGAATCAGAGTAAGATCTCAAGATAAGGGTCTAATTGTCATCCTCACTGATTCCTAAAATTACTCCACGTCAAACTCGCTTAATCGCTTAAATCCTTCTTAGCATATCAGAGTATTACATTAACATTTATATAACTTGATCCGACATTAATTTCTTTTTTTGCAAATCGCATATAACAAAGATAGAGATTTTTTAATTTTGCGAGAATATTTCAAATTTTAAAAAATTGGTCTGAAGAACCATCGCTAGAAAGCCTCTTTCATTTTTGGACAGTTCTGAATTGAAAATTTTCCGAACTCGGTAAATATTTTTTTTGGAAAAATTATTCTCTAGTCTCTCAGATTTATTTAAATATACTCAAAAGTCTTCCATATTTATAAACTACATTCTGACGTCCTTCTAGTTTGCTTTTATTATACTTTCGAATCCCTAAATAAGTTTTTTTCTTCTTTTGTCATTGAAATGACGAAAATACTCTTAAAACAAAAATAATAAAAAATGATGACTTCATCTCTCCTTCTTCATGAAAAATCAATAACTCAAAACAGAAATTTAGATCCAAATTTAGAGGAGACGGAACGAGCTTGAGATGGCGCCGCACGGGGAAGATTATTTAACGCCGCCACCCTCAACTACGGTGTCGCCTCCACCGCCTTCTCCTGCCGCTCTGGCTTCGTCCACCACCCAGTCTCTTCCCCCACCGGCAACTCCGACACCCTCCAACTCAACTTCCCCTCCACCACCGGAGGCACCGACTCCCTCCACCTCGCCGCCTCCCCCACCGTTGACTGTCGTCTTGCCTCCTCCTCCTCCTCCTCCGTCTACCCCCGGGATGAATGGCTCGCCTCCCCTGCCACCAAAGACACCATCCACCACCGCGAAGAGCCCTCTGCCTCTGTCATCCTCGTCCTCGTCCTCGTCATTGGGGATATCGACGGGGCTGGTGGTGGGGATAGCTATAGGAAGAAGAAGAAGAAGATACGACGACGAGGGTGCTTACTATGGGAAAAAATTCTGATATGGGTTTCGTCTTTTTTATTTATTTCCAAAATTTCGATCTGGATATTGGTCCCAAAAAAAATTGAGGGCTGATTTTTTTTAGCTTTCACGAGTTGTGGAGACAAGGATAATGATCAATGTACTAATTAATTAATATTACTTAGGTTTGAATGTTCATTGACTTTGCTTTGGGGGAATTGATCTGGTCATAGTTGTGGGAGATGGCTGGTCTGAAATCTTAGGAGAAAGAAGAAGAGATGACATCAGCAGTTTTTTATTTTTTGTTCTAAGGATATTTTGACCATTTCATTGACAAAAATAAAACCGCTAACCTGCGTCAGGGACCCGAAAGTATAATAAAATCAAACACGAGGGACGTTGGCGTGTATTTTACAAACAGGAGAGACTTTTGAGTATATTTAAGCAAATTCGAAGAGCTACCGAGTAATTTTCCCCCTTTTTTTTGTTGTTCAAAAGATTGTGAACATGGTGGAACCCAAAGTAAGAACGCAAGTAATACTTGATTGGAATTAACGTCAAATAATTTATTTAATATGATTTGCTTCTAAGGTCTTCTCCTGATCCATTGGTCTAACGAATTTTTTTCTTCATAATATCTATTATCAAAACATTTAATAGCCGATTTTTAGATTCAAATCATGTGGCTCTTTCAAAAGATGGTAAAATTCTTTGAAGAAATATTTAATGCTATTCTGTTTAGGGACTCGAACTTGAAACTTGTTTATATTAGAAGTTGTGGCGAGAATCAGGGAACTGGCGGTCACCAGTGGGCAGCTACAGAATGTGCATGCATCAGGGAACTGATGACAGCCAATTGACTGGCAACCATCAGTTGTCGCATCAGCTATTTTTCTGTTTACACTCGGATACTGTTTTGGACTCCTAGGATGACCTAGATAAATTTCGTGGCTTCCAAGGGTTTGCCTAATATATAAAGACATGTTATCTTTTTATATAAAAAAGTAAATTTTACACCATGATAAATGACAGGCTTTGAAACCTAGACCTCTTAGATATTTACAACGTCTTGTGTCGTTGGACTACAAGTCCTTTGGCATGTTATCCTATGTATGGCTTTGTAGCTTATATCTCATCAATAAAAGTTTTTTTCCGTGGACATAGACATTAGATCGAATCACGTAAACTCTTGTGCTCGTATTTTTGTGTGCGTTGTTATTTTCTTGTGGTGACTTCCTAACAGATTAAACTAAAATGACTCTTAGTTGATTAATCTAAGTGAGTGTTGATATATCTAAAATAGTTACAACATGAAACAAACACTATACATAATTTAATAATCATGGCGGTGACAAATTGCATGCCGATTATGACGGAATAGTAAATTAATTAAGGGTGATCCGAAATCCAGACGTATAATTTATTTTCAAGTTAATGTCGGAAGAACATCATTTAACTAATCATAAATGTAGTACATGACGATTGGTAAGAAGTCAGTTTAAGGGAAAATTTTATTTGGCGTCCACTACTCATATTCTTTTTTAAGCTAGTATTTAGTATTATTTCTAGCACCTAGTCACAACAAAAAATTAATTATAAAAAATGGTATTTCGTAGATTACTATTTTTTAAGGGATAAAACATTCGCATTTTATTAATCATTTGAAGAGTACATTACAAACCATTGGCATACATCAACGCCACATGAAAATCTCCTAACAAGTTGCACAATTACACAACAAGAGCACTACTCACCTAGACTTGCCACCCACCGCCTAGCCCTATAATAAGTCTACTCTAACTACATATCCTAAGGTACAAACGCACAATAGACACTACTCACCTAAAGATACCCTACAACACATAAATGTCCCCTCTTGAAAAGAGGTTGCAGCCGCTGACCTCAGTAAAAATCTGTTCCAGAAAACTCGCCCCAACTAAGAAAAAATCAGAATCAGGAAACGAGCGCATCGTGGAGAACCACTCTAGCAAATACACTACACAGATGTGAAAGCTATGTGTTGTCCCTGATACATCCAGTCCCAAAAAATAAATAGAAAATCCATTGGTCACCCCAACCCCAGCCCAGATAACCGCCCGACCCCTAACTACCTTCGACCATCATGTCAGTGGAAAGCCCCACTCCGGTCCTTCCTGAGGGCTTCAGCAATTTTCTGAAGAGGCGAAGAGAAGAACTTAAGCTGAATTTTACCTAGCAACTGAAGTTTAGCGAGTGCATGGGCCACCTTGTTCCCTCCCCGCCGAGTAAAAACAAAACGATGACCCAAAAAGCTATGCACTATGTCTTTACAATCTGCTACGAGTAAGGCCAAGTCACTTTTAGCCAGAACTTGTCTGTTCAGAGCCTGCACCAGAGATAAATAATCAGATTCCAAACAAACATACCTGAGACCCAGTGCTAGGTCGAGTTCAATGCCTATAAGCAACCCACGAGCTTCCAGCACTGTTGGGTGGATCGAGCCTTCATATCGTCGGAAGAAATCTACAATAAAATGACCAACATCATCACGAACCACACCGCTTTGGGCGAAATCCCTGCATCTGTTCTGATTTTGAACCACACTGCTTCGGACTGGTGCCATAATTCAGTCGGCCTGACTCGTGTGACTAGACTCTGGGTATTTGCAATCACAAAATCCAACCAAAGCCGATGAACTATCTCAAGAATCCCTTGAGCCACATAAAAGATGCGTTCCTGAAAACTATTTCGTTTCGCACCTTCCATATACCCTACAACCATGCCACTCTCATTACTCTTTGAACTTCATCCTCAATTGCAAATAGGGTTGTGCAGGCTTGGATAAGAGTCATACGTTGGAAATCCCGATCCCACCCTTACCCCACAAAAGCCCCGCTGCCGAATAACCAAAAAAGAGGTGGAAACCCGATTCTTCTTCATTTGTGCACAACGAGCAGCCCACATCGATTACAATCCCCCGTCTCAGAACAACCAAAAAGTGGTTTACTACTTGAATGGGGTAGAGATGATTTAGTATATTAAGTGGTTTACTATTTCAGTGGATAGTCTTGAGAACGAAACATTCTTCAAATTTGGTAGAATTAGTTTTGTAAATATCTGGAGAAAAAAAATTGGGCTCAAATTTACTTTTTTTTGTTTATACTACCTGGCATGAGGTGTATTTTGAGAAACTAATGTAGATTCAATCTAGATAGAATTTTTAAAAGGTCATAAACACTTTCAATAAATATTTACCTCAAACCGGAGACTGATTAAGTAACACCCTAGTTTTGACACAAAAGACTCTTATCATCCTAAAGTTGCTAGAAAATATTCATAAACTGTTGACATAAGTCGATTACAAATTACTTATTAAAAATATCTCATACATTGAACTTATAGCATTTTGTTTATTTATTTTTCCTCTACTGCCGAACCAAGTGGAAGTGACAATTGTCCATCTAATTTAGGAGCAAGTTGCTGACGGGAAGAGAACCTTGATTATAAAACAAGCTACGTACCGATAAAAATAATCCAACTTGGTGGAGACACAAGGGTGGAAATTTAAGGTCATCCAGATTACAAGTAACGATGGGGTCCCCCAATGAGATAAGAGATTTAATAAACTATAGGACATGAAAAATGTATGACTTACACCTGAAATAATAAAGATGTTCATAGTCTTACTAAGACCAAAGCTAGTAGTGACTTTTGGGTACAAAGTCACGAGTTGTATTTTAATATTTTTTTCAGTCTATCTAGTGATATTTAGCACAATATTATTCGATAAAAATAAGAAATTTTATATTTGTTTATTCTCTATATAAATTAAGCCTAATATTTTCAATTCGTATACCGTCCAAATTTTTAATTCTTTATAAAAATTCGTATAAATAATACATGTATATAAATGAGAGAGAAATTAATTATTTATTTGGTGGACAAAATTATCACTAAAATAAAAAAATTTAGTTGGATTAAGTTGGGTTGTACATGAATGCGAAAAAAATTAATTATTTATTATATAACCTGGGTTGTATCGGATCACTAGAAGTATAAGGCATCGGCCATCCGGATTTGGGTGTGTTGCGAGTTTTTTCCGTGACAAAAGCAGACATGCACATCTAAAGATTTGTTTTTTCTACGATATATATCTTTAGGGTCTCTCTCAATTTTTTATTAGTTTAGAAATTTACTCATATTGTATAACATATTGGGTATCTCCTATAAATAGAATAATAAGTACATGAGTTCGTTGACTTCTTACGCAATGGCTTAGTGTAGGCCGAGATTGAGGTTTGAAGGTGTAGTCTCGGCTATGACCTATGTATCGATACTCGTCTCGGTTCTGTAAATGTTGGTTTTTATATGATGTGTCATTATTTCTCCTATCATTAATGTTATTATTTATTATGAATGTTCTACCTAACAACCTTTATTGTGAGAATAAACGTTAATTAGATGACCTGAGTAATTTAGTATAGATTAGTGACCATAAAGGGTAAATAAATAGTTTAGTGACCATGGACAAAAAATTGTTAAAATTTAGTGAATGGATGTTTTGTACCCCAAAAATCTTAAGAACTCATCTTCTGTTCCTTTTCAAAAAAAAACTCATCTTCTGTTCCTACCTAAATTTTATGCATCTGATAATTAAATTTTCTACACTTGTAGAAAAATTCAATTATTTACACAAATCAATGTTTAAATTTTATTTAAACATGTAGTTCTGCCGACCATACTTGTATTATGATGTTTAAAATTCAAAATTGTTTAACACTCAAATCAACTTTGTATTATGATATTGGAAGATGAATGAATTGACCTCCTAACCACATGTTTTCTTGTCTTCCCATTAAAAAAATTGGGCTAGCCGGCTTATCTAGGATACAAAAATAAAAATTGTCCCTAAGCTACTGCAGGAAGGATTTTTCTAGGAATGTCCTTTCCAGTGGAGTATTAAAAAGGTCAAAAGGTGTTGCACCTACCAAACAAAAAAGATCTGACCTTTTCCTGGACGAACGAAATCATACATTTTTAAATTTGGGCCCCAAAAAATGTAGAACTTTATATAGCAAATTGAGAATATACTAATTGTTGTTTTAAATATTAACTTTGTCAAAAAAACTTTATATTATAGTTCATAAATGTTTCATTTTTATTATACAATATTTAATTTCAAATGCGAAAGATATTTAAATTAATATCGTAATAGTTTAATTTACTTATTATTGCCAAAGGAATTGTAGTTATAGATATCTAGGAGGTCTAGGGTTCAAACTCTATTATGAGTGAAAATTTTACTTTTTAAAAAAATTATCTAGGGTTCAAACTCTGTTATGAGTGAAAATTTTACCTTTTAAAAAAATTTAACTTATTATTATTATAATATAAAAATATAATATTTTATATTTTCTTTCATATATAATTATCATTATTAAATATTTATGATGTATTTTAAGCAAATATATAATATTTATATTGACTCAATATTTCCCAATTGTGTTTTTTAAGTCACTTACTAGTTATACGAGGATAAAAACATCTTTTTGTTTGATCTGAAATTAGAGCTGGGCTTAACTACACAATCGAGTGGTCCAACAACCATTCTACCTGCTGTTTTCTATCTGAGTTCAAATCGAGCTAAAGAATGAACAACTCCGTTACGCGTGTGTACAAAGAAACCTGCACCTATCCACCTGTTTTTAGGTATTAAAAAAAAGAAACCTGCAACTTCTAAAACAACACATTTTTTATGAGCTCCGGTTTTAAGAGTCGGATATTGTACTATCTTATTTAGTGATGACTTTCTTATTGATATTTTTTATTCATTAGAATCGAATTCAAAATTTTCTTAAGCGAATTCAACTCCCTTATCAATTGGACCAACTCTCTTTGGTTAAAGAATACCGGAATTTTTTAACCTGATATTCAAAGTGACTCATGTCTTTTTTACGGGTGGTTCTTGCAATTATCTCTTTTATCTTCTTCATAAAATTTAAATATAAAACTTAGTTAATTAAATTCAAATTACTTATGATTCGAGGGGAGGGAGCGGACAATATTATTTGATGCCTCTAGATAAAGGATTGGGCTCTGACATCGTCTACTGAAGCTGGGCTGCTCTTTGGGCCTTTGGCCCATCTAGCCAATCTTATAAGTTAAGGCCCAAAATCTAAACTTGACATGGTAGCCGGAGTTCGTGCTTCAGTCCTAAAACTGGCCCAGATATATGGCTTCGTCTTTACCCAATACGAGAAAACAATTTTCGTATTTCAGCAGTTAAAATACCAACTTCACTAATTTAAAAAAATGTTGCATATGTTATAGTTATGGGTGTAATTTTCAAGATTATAAAGAAATCACCGTGAAAAGAACGTGCATTTGGTAAACTATTCGCCATAGCAAGGATGGAGGTTGATACGAACAATGACGTCTACAAAAGTAAATTGTTATTTTATGACGAAATACTTGAGTATGCATCTATTTGTGATTTCACCAGCAAACAGTAGATCTATTAATTTTGAATTATTCTACTTTAATCAAAAATGTCTGATATTTAAGTTGCATAATATTTTTTTTACCAATTTAACTCGAACATTCATCAGTCTAATAGTTCAAATAAAGCGTGGATGGGACACAAAGTTGAGGATACCATTCCAACCAAAATCTGATTCTTGTTGCTCTGAGCTGTTTACCGGCAAAATGGAAACCATACGTAGGTTGTCAATTCTATTTTCGTGTCTTAAAACCAGCTGAGAGATGCCATTTACCTTTTAGTTTTGGTGCCAAATCTTTTATAGATTTCCCTATTATAAACAGTCAATTCAAAGAAAAAGTTCTTTACAATCACGGAGCAAAATTAATCTCGAATAATTTTTTGAAAGAGATTTGTCATCTTTCATAAGTATTATTTGACTCGAACTTTTAGTTGGCTAAGTGAATATTCAAATAGGAGTGTATAAACAAAAAAAACGTAATCCATTATTCCTTGTTTTTCAATTCCCTTTTTTCAATTTCCATCCATTATCAGTTCCTTTTTAGTTTTCCACCACTCCCGTAACAATTCCCGAACCCGAATCAAACGCGCCATAAATCCGAAAACTATCTGATATATTGGAACTTGTGCGCGAAGCTTATATATACTTTTTAACAGAGATATGAAACTTGTTTTTTACATTAGGTGCAAGTTTTTTTTTGTTTAAGTTCTAAATTTAGAGTAGAATACTTTCTGCCTCTTTATGGGGTAATTCTTTAATGATATTTTTATGTTCACACAAAACCTCAATAAATAAATGGAAAAATTATGTTCAGATCTTTGTAGTTTGGCGTCCCTCCCTCTAGGGTTCCTGCATTTCCGAAATCGTTCCTGACGTCCCCGAAGTTTGGTTTTAGAGACTCTCGGGTCCCTGACGGCTCTTTTTTTATTTTTTTTGTCATTGAAATGACCAAAATACCCTTAAATAAAAAATTAAAAAATTCACTTTCTCCAACCTTTAAAAAAAACACCAAAAATCAAAAACTAACACAAAAACAAGATCAAACTAACCAAAATCAAGAACACAAACAAGAACATTAAGAAAAAAAATTTAGATCGAAACAATAGACCATTTCAGATCAAAATAATAGACCATTTCAGATCGAAACTAACCCAAAATTTAGATCTAATTCAGATCAAAATAATAGACCATTTCAAACGAACCGATCTCTCCACTTTCCTCCACCTGTACGACGTCGTTTAGATGAGAAGTCCATCGACAACGAGATCCTGAATCTGCTGGTGGAGAGACGACGATGGAGGCGACGACGGGGCGGGTTCCGTACAGGAACCTGAGGAAGGAGTTAGAGCTGGAGATGAAAGTACTCATCGAGCTCCACTCCCAATCTCTAATTACATCTGTGAACAAACACCCACTCAATTGAACACGTTCCCTTTCTCCTCCCAAAGGCCGAGATTCTGCTACCGTATCATCTCGATCGTCTACTCCAGGAGCCTCCGCTTCACTTCTACGGCCCCGCCGCGGCCTCCATCTGGGAAATATGGTCTCGTCGCCGTCGCGGGGATCTTCAGGATTAAGGCGGCGGCTTCTGGGCTTAGGTTTTGCGCCTGCTTCGGGTTCAGGGTTAGACTTCCATCGTTGGTGCAGCTTCCAGACCCTCGTTGTCTCCATCGTCCTCGATCTACCGTTGTCCTAGCGTCGTCTCCATCGTCGGTGTGGCTTTCAAGCCCTCGTCATACAGGCCGTTAATTTTTATGGATAGGTCGACAAAAAAGACAGATTTAATGTTGGAAGAAAATATTATTGGTGTTGTTTTATTGATGTTGTATGCTGGGTTGGGTTGGTGTTAATTAGAATATTCTTTTTCTTTTTTTGTTCTTGATGTTCTTGGTCGTGTTCTTGATTTTGGTTAGTTTGATCTTATTTTTGGGTTAGTTTTTGGTTGTTGGTGTTTTTGGCCAAAGGTTGAAGAGGGTTATTTTTTATTTTTTGTTAAAGGGTATTTTGGTCATTTTCATGATCAAAAATGAAAAAAAGAGCTGTCAGGGACCCGAGAGTTGATAAAATCAAACTTCGGGGACGTCAGGAATGATTTCGGAAATGAAGGGACCCCAGAAAGAGGGATGCCAAACTACAGGGACCTGAGTGTAATTTTTCCTAAATAAATTAAACAAGATTTCTTTTTTGAGGAAATAAATTAAACGAGTTTGATTCCTAAGTGAGTGGACGGACATGCATGGGACCCCCCCGAGGTGTAAATTTCAAGTGGACGCAACCTATCACCGCCATCTTTTTTTCCCACCTAGAATTTGACACAAAGAAGCTACATGCACTCCAATAATTTAATAGCACATGAACCTTAGACTTCTGCTCCTCTCCTCCATGTGTTTTTTTTAAGGAACAAAGCAAATCTATTAGATGGGAAATCCGAGAATAGTAGTATATCAAGTTTAATAGAGTGGTTCACACCCTAATTAGAAGCAAGAAGGTTAAGACGGGTTTGGCGACATAACCAATCCGTGACAAAGTTTTGAGACTTAGCAATATTGAGAAGAGAATAATGAGGTAAAAGAGTTAGAGCTAGCCTAATATCTATTACAAAATATTTTAAGTCCCAATCGATGGTGGCCGAAGAGTCGTTGATGAAGACAAAAGCAACACAGCAATTCGTCTCAATGATGGAAGGAACGTCACAGAAATCTGACGCCACAAGAGAGATGGCATGGGAGATAGCAGCAAGTTCCGCCTCCAAAGGAGAAGACGCCTTCAAAAGGTGGGTTTGACCTTTAATAATAAGGCCTTGAAAATCTTGTGCGATGACCGCAACACTCGCTTCGGAAAAGGGATCTATCCGCGAGGCATTGCAACTGAGCTTCACGGTGTCCCTCTTCGGGACCACCCATGAACGGGTGTTCGTAGGGCAGACAGGCTCAGTTTTGTTTACCTGCAAAAATTCATGGCAATTGTTAAAAGCCCGCCTGGCAGTGTCCTTTGGAACAATTAGAATGCCTTCAAATAAGAGATTGTTTCTAGCATTCTAAATTGCCCAACAAAAGTACATAAAGTGAGCGACAATATGCAAGTCATGGCGACTAGAAAGACGGTTAAAAACCATAGAGAGCCAGTCTTCAAAACCTGAAAAATCACAAATCACATACATTAAATCGACAGTTAAACGAACAAGCTAGCCAAGTGGCTCTAGCACGCGGACAACCAATATGTCCAGTGAGACATTGACAAAGTAACTTTTTTTTGGTTGAAACATTAACAAAGTAACTTACCCACCTCAAGGATTTCAAATCATTTCAGCTATTTTTTGGGCAATTAGGGTCCCGCCTACATTGATGAGCGAGACACTATAATTAAGACAATCCCGCTTTATGTTAACCTCGTCTTTGACTTTAATTAAGTAGTACGTGGTACTGTTTCAGTTTTTGAATATTGACTAATTGATGTGTGAGATTGAACTGAGAATTAAATTTTCATACGAAATTTCAATACAATTGTGTTTTTAGGACTTAAATTCAAAACCCATGTTTTAAGTAGAACAATCACTCATATTTTTTATGTTATAGGTTGTTTGATTTATACTATTACGTATCGGAATATCTGGTGCGACAAAATCTAATATTAAAATAGATGAGACTTTTTAATTGTGACAAAATCTATTAATCCCAATATCTCGAAATCGTTTTGAAGTTATAGATGGCATCTTAGTCTTAATCATCTTGACATCCACTTTTGAGGCAGGAGATCTATAATTACCTGTGGCCAATTAGGGACAACCTTTTTGAGATCCTGTCCCCTGTCTGATTATATAGGTGAAACGTAGAGTTATTAGCTAGTGGGTCTCTCTAGTAGTAGATATGTGATTAGATGAGCGGATAATTAAGCACCATAAATTTTTGGGGCTCAAATCAAATTTATCTCGTTATAAATCCACTATATTTTAGGTACCGTCAAATCTAATAAATCATAGATTAGGTTTACAAAGGTACAAACAACGAAGAGTTGGTTACACTTTAGAGTCGAGTGAATTTTATTTTATTTTTTAATTTCGAATTTTAGATTAATTTTAGTAAAAATTACTCTCAAATCCTTCGAATTTGTTTAAATATACCAATATTTTTAAAACCGACTTGGAAGGCGACCCAGAATCTTTAAAATTTCTGGTTCATCCAGTCCGACCGGTCAAGCCACCGGTCAGACCGGTGCTTATATTTTTATATTAACATTATAAAATATAGTTTAATAAATTTAATTTAGCATAAAAAATAATAAAATATTAAATAAGTTCAAATATTTAGCACCTTCGTTAGTCCAATATGATTATACAAGTATAAAAGTATATTTAACAAGTATAAAAGTAAAAGAATATGATTATACATATTTTTTGTTTGACATATTAGTCCAATTCGTTTGATATAGTTAATATATTATCGAGAATTGTTAAAAAAATAAGTTTGTTATGATCAAAAAGTGATGTACACGCTCCGAGCTTGGAAATAAGTGTTTTATTTCTAAATTAAATCCGATCAAATAAAAAAATAAACATTAATTTTTCTGATCCGGGTGAACTGGGTCACCCGAAAGTACCGGACCGGGTGGTCTGACCAAATTTTAATCAGTCGAACCGCTGGCTAGGTTTTAGGTAAAACTCGACCCAGATTTAGTTCCAAGTAGCGATCCGACCGGTCAGACTGCTAGTCGGACAACGATTTTTAAAACATTGAAATATACTCAAAAGTCCCTCTTGTTTGCAAAATACACGTCGACGTCTCTCGTGTTTGATTTTATTATACTTTCGAATGCCTGGCGCACGTTAACATCTCTGTTTTTTCATTTTTTTTCAATAAAATGACCAAAATACCCTTTAAAAATAGGTGACATCATCATCTTCCTCCTCCTAGCCGGTGACAAAAGCTTCTTCTTCCTTTCTTCATCGATCTAACCAACCGTCTCCTTTCAATTAAACAAACTTCATCGATTCAACTGTCTTCTTCCAATTAAACCCAGATCAAGAACAACCCAAGATCAAAATCAAACTCAAAAACCATCGCATAAAAAAATAAGAAATCAAAATCATGAAACCCAGCACAACCAACTTCCTCTCCTTACTCTTCGGGCCTGACATCACCATCCTCGCTCCTTGGTCGTCGCTGGCTCTGTCGAGCGACTCCAGCGCTCGACCTCCACAGTCCAAACGAGTCACATCAGTCAGTTGGGGACTTCGCCGAGGCTCTGGCCTCCACTCGAACCGATTCAATTTTGCACGGCGAGTTCTAAGGGCTTCGATCATGAATCTGAATTGGGGATTCTGGGAATTAGGGCTTCGATTGATGGCTGCAAGACGACGACGGAGATGCCATCGATGAGGCACTCGAACGGCGTCGTCCAGTTCCCCTGGTCCTTGCTCGCTTTGCCCGTCCACGTCCCCGATGAGCTTGTTGTTGCAGAGGGAGGCGGAGAAGTCCGGGCCTGCCTCGAGGCCGTCCAGCTCCACGGACACCGCCAGCGAGTCTAGTCCACCGTGAACAGGGCGAGGTTGAAGGAGAGGTCCAGGGTTGGGGGCGTTGACCTTGATTTCATTTTCTGGAGTGTAATTGGGGAGAAACCTCTCAATTAGGGTTCATCCAATTTGGGAATTTTCATGGAAAATTAATCCCAAATTAACGAATTCGAAAGTGAATGAAGGAGGAATACAGTAGGCTTTTGCTTGTTCTTGAAGGAGGAGGAGAAGATGAACGATGTATCGTGCCATTTAAGGGAAGAAGATGTGCTGCTTGGTCTGAGTTTTTTTTTTCAGGTCAGGCTTTTTCTGTTCAATCTTGGTCTGAGGTAGAAGAAGAGGTGACATCTGCTTTTTTTATTTTTTGTTCAAGGGATATTTTTGTCATTTCAATGACAAAAAAAAGAAAGACTCATTTACAACCTGTTTGGAATCTTAAAAAAGTGAGGAATTGAATCACTTTCCTGCGTTTTAAAAATTGAAGTGTGTTTGGAACCAATTTTATTCAAGAAAGTGATTCAATTCCTGTCCAAAACTCATGAATTGAAATCTCTTAGAAAATGGTCGGATTTCTGGTGACTAAAAATGAAATTGTGCTGAAATACCCATAATACTCCCAAATTACCCTAATATTTTTTGCTCTTCTTCCTCGACGTTGTCCTCCACTCTTCCTCGCCCAGATTAAGAAAATGGGTCTGGAGACAAGGAGCTTGCAGCCGAGCGTCAAAGCTATACTTCTTGCTAAATTTAGGGAGTACAAACCCTAATCTCAATAGTAGTAACTTTGGGTGTATGTGTTATTTTGATCTGGGTTTTGCTTCTTGTTGTGCTACTTTGATTTTGAGTATTTTGATTAGGAGAAAGATGAAGTCTAGAGCTTGTGCTTGTGCAGTTTTGTCTCTTTTTTGTTTTGATTATTCTATTTTATATATTGCTGAGATCTGCGTGTTTATTTCTTATGCTCTCTTTGGAATATAGCATCCATTGGAAGTAGATGACTGCAAAGGTCAGACCTTCATTACTTTCTATGAGATGAATTGATATTTCGTGGACAGAATCACCCATCTTTGGTGGCCTCATGAGAAATTTAAGTGTAGTCGCGTATCTTTTTGTCTAAGTTGTAAGGGTGTTATTGTAAAAAGATCAAATGAATTCTTAAGTTTAAATTTTGGTTCCAAACACGAAAAAAAGAAAGTGATTCCATTCCAATTCCATTAAGAATTGGGAATGAAATTCTTTTCTTGTAGAATTTATTTCCAAACAAGCTGTTAAGGACTTGAAAGTATAATAAAATTAATGATAAATTGCCCTCAAGTCCTTGGTCTATTGAAAAATCATCTCTAGGGTCCCTATTTTATTAAAAATTATTTAGCTGTCCCTGCTTTATGCAAAAATATTGGTCTCAGGTCCCTAAGGCCGGAATCGGAGATTTTCTCCGGCTAAGAGGCACCTAAAAGATTTTCTCCGATTCCGGCCTTAGGGACCTGAGACCAACATTTTTACATAAAGTAGGGACGGTTAAATAATTTTTAATAAAGTAGGGATCCTGAGGTAATTTTTCTATAGACCAGGGACCTGAGGACAATTTACCCTAAAATCAAACACGAGAAACGTCAGCGTGTATTTTGCCTATAAAAAAAAGTAGTACGAATAGTTACATGAATATGTAACAAGAATTCAGTCCAATTTTATTAGGCGAATATAATTATAGCACAAAATCTTGGTTGCATCTCTCTTGTTCGATTAATCGAGCAATCGCTGTCAGGTGTATGTTTTGGGTAACTATACTATTTTACTTGCCAAAAAATATATAAAATTTTAGGGGAACCGAGGGAAAACTCTACCTCTTTATTACGCGGCTAGGATTTAAGACTAATACCAGTGGATAGTATAATCAAATTAGTTATGTCTTTTTTAATATATCAAGTTTTTCTTAGCAAATACAAGTATTATATTCACTTCTCCTTGAAAACATGACGTCATCGTCGTACTTTATTGATACAATCTCATGATTTCTTGTTTTAGATGTGAGGTCGTTTTGTCCATGTATTCTTTCATCTCAAATGTTTGTCTCAAGTTTCTCATTGTTCGTGACTCTCACACCAGCGATCACTCGCACACACCTAGAGAAACTTCTCACGATATCACCCATCCTAAAATTTATCTAGGCCAAACTCGTTTATTCTAGAATTCTTTCAAGATATTTGCCAAAAAATGATTTGCATCTTATTGATATAATAATGTAATCAAATTATTTAAACATTTCAACTCTTTCATAACATATTCGGGATATATATATATATTTATTTATTTATTTATATTTATGCACATTATATTGTCTGAATTTCGTACCAGAAAATGAAATAATTGCCAGGATGCACCACTCCTTCCGCAACTATTTCATAATTTCTCCGACCCATTAATTCACTTTTTATTATTCTTACTAGTAAATATGCACGCGCGATGCGAGTGCCGTTTGTTTCAAAACCTACAAAATAGGATCATTTATTTATTTTTTAAACTGTACTTAAATAAGATACTGTCTTACATGTTTAATTATATTATTTTCTTTTTTTATTTACCTTAGACGTCATAAGAACTTCTTTGTACATAATATTTTTTTATAATCGTTCAGACTTTTGGTGATAATTTTTTAACCAGGGCTAAGTTGTCCCACATGATATTTCCACATAAACAGCGCGTCATATTTCTATCCTAGGTGGTATTGACGTGGCAAACTAAAAACAAACCAAAATCTAAAAAACTTTCAAATCCAAAATTTTGCAGCACTAAAATCCCAAATTGAAACCAAAATAACTCATATTGAAAGGGGTTAAGAGATTTTTTAAAATTATGGTTGAAATTTAATTTTTAGTTTGTCACATCAACGCAACCTAATAGAGAGAATTATGATATGACGCTAACATGAAAGTTAAACTAACTCTGTAAAAAAAAGTCACCAAAATTGTTAATTTAAGAAATCAATCACCGAAATAGAAAATATCAAACTACATAATATTAAATTTAAAAATGTAAAACTATAGAATACTAAAATGAACTTTTACCGTCTATAAAATATAAATTAATTACATAAGTACACAAAATTTCTAGCCACCCATCTTTTATTATTTTTCTATCCAAATTTTTTTATTATTATATTGTTTTTTCCTATTTCTTTTTTTTATTTTTCTTTTTCCCCGTCTTCTTCCCCCTCTTCATCTCTTCCTTTTCTTTTTTTGTTCTTTCCAAAGCCAGATCTCACCGACTCCCTCTCTTACTCTGCCAACACCTCCGCCAGCTAGTGCACATGGGCCAGCGTCCAATTCTCCCCTAACCACCGCGTCACGAAGCTCGTCCTCCAGAATCTCCTCCTAAACATCGTCGCCACGCCCAACACGGTCTCGCTCCTCGACTAGCTCCACGTCCTCAGCCTCCAGGACCTTTCCCTCTCCGGGGCCATCCCGGACCTTTCCTCCCTCACCAACCTAAAGGCCCTCTTCCTCGACCATAACAACTTTATTTTTTCCGTCCCGACATCTCTCGTCTCCCTCCACCGACTTAAAACCCTAGACCTCTCTTATAACCGCCTCTCCGGCAACCTCCCCGCCTCCATCCTCTCTCTCCGCCGCCTCACCACCCTCGATCTCCGGTTCAATCGCTTCGCCGGCTCCCTCCCCGCTTTCAATCAGTCCTCACTTGCAGCCTTCAACGTCTCTCACAATAAATTCTCTGATCCCGTCCCCGTCTCCCCCGCGCTCCTTCGCTTCGGCGCCTCCTCCTTCTGCTCCAACCCCAGCCTCTGTGGCTAGATCGTCTATTTTTTTGGTTAATAGTTGAAAGGTTGGAGAAGGGTAGTATCGACATTTCTATGCGGCAGACCAAAAAAGAGGGTTTACATTATTATAGTAATATTATAGTAAGATGTTGGCAATCAGTTTCATATCCATGTCAATCTTTCCATTTGGTGTCGTTTTGGGCCGGGGGAACTTGAGAAGGTCATTGAGTTGTAGTTGGTTTTAGTAGGCCGAGCGTCTTCACTCTGGGGTCACCAACACCTCCATCTCTTGTATATACTTTTGAGATCAATATATCATTAATTTTCAACAAAAATTGAATTGAATAATATTTAAATTTTAGCTAATTATACATTTTCGAGATTGAAATTCGTGAAATTAAATCAAAACAGCATTTCCGAATAGTCCAGTTACATAAGGCCCCTATTTCAACTAGGGGCATTTTTTCAATAATAAAAAAAATAAAGCTGGAATACAACTCGAATAATGAAACCCAATTAAACCTTATAACTCCAAAATATCCAGCCAAATTCTAGTCATTAGATGGAATAAGCCAAGAACGATTTTCATCCAAATATCCTAAACTTGCTCGGTATGCTGTGTATCTGTACCAAAATTGTTACGCACCTTATCCTTCATCAAATATTTAGTTCTCTAATGGTTGGACTAACCGAAATGATGTCCCTGATCGTCGCCCATCTGAGAGGGGAGCGAATTTCGTCCTCAAAGGGCAAATCCAACCAGGACCGTTCTAGATGATCTAATAGTCTATTCAGTTGTGATTCAGTGGTCTTCTCAGTTATGATTCAATGATCTATTTTTATCCCGTCCTGAATAAATCGAGACCATTCTAATTATCCAGTTACGATTCAATAGTTTAGTCTGTTACGATTCAATGGTTTATCCAGTTAAGATTCAATGGTTGTGAAATTTTTTCATTTTGTCCCCCGTGTTTCCACATTTTTTCAAAAAAATTTATGCGTATCCTTCAATAAAAATCCTTGAAAACCGTGGTAGAGTGGACCTCCGGCACTAAATCTTGTCCCACCCGAGAGATCAATTTCAGGAAATATCTGATTACTGAAAGGCATAGGTGGAATGGGTGGCCACGGTTACTAAACCGTAATCGACAATTTGGAAACTGCCAATTCAAGGTTCCCGGAATAACGAACATTACTCGAAACTTCGATCCCCAAGGTTCAGAGCAGTTTACGAACCGCCGGTTTGTACGAAAAAATATACTATTTTGAAGGGAAAAAAACAAAAATTAATTAGGTTTGAGCTTTGGTAGTTTGTGACATCCATGTCATCCACATTAGGTGAAAACATGACAATCATCGCATCTGGTGTTCGTACAATTCGGTTGCGTGTGATGTGCTTTGAAGAAAATAAAAAAGTGGCCGCATTTTAAGAATTAAAGGTGGGAGATGGTGTGGAAAATGGAAAGAGAAAAAAAAAGGATCGAAATGGGAAAAAGTTCCTAAACAAATATCAATCAAGTGGAGAGAAGGACAAAAATGGCACGAATCTGATGATCAATTATAAAATAATACAATAAGGTAAAACATGCATGCGTTCGATGGCCAACGTGTAGGCATGGCAGCAACTTGCACTACCTATGGTGCATCGAATTATTACCCATTTATTCTCAAAAAATTTATTACCCATTTCATTCATCATTCATAAACCTAGCTAATTCCTGTTGTCCTTTGCTAGAAAAGTCTATTTTTATTTATACAAAGTTGTACCTGGATTCACTAATGAGATTTTAATTCATGTTTGAGTTGAGTATAATGTTTGAAATTGTACTCTTCCAACAAATATGTAACAATGTTGCGATTTTCAGAACTCTGTATTTGGAAGAATAATGACATTTTAATACTCTGCTTTGAAAGAAACTTTGGCCATGGTGTTTTTTAAGGGAAGAGAATTGGTTTTATATTGTCCGTTCTCTTTTATTTAACTCTGTTTCATTTAATCAAATTCTATTTGGTCCCTGTAAATCGGACGAATTTGACTATTAATGACAACTAGTTTCAGTTTAGTCGTAAGTTGAAAAGTGGTTACAATTTACAAGAAGGTTCCCTCCCGCCAACTATCTCCCCTCAATTGTTAGTATATCAAATATAAAATCTTAAGATAATCAATTGATAAATTTTTAGCATTTAAAATAATATCAAATGATTAATCTCAGCACATCTCTCTAACAAAATTTATCTGGCCAAAACTTTAACTCCATCTATGCACGATGAACAAATTTGATGTGAGATTTTATCATCCATTAATTGATATGATTAATTGAAACAAATTTTAGGATCTCCAATGTTTCCATCGATTCATCAGTTGTTTTCAGGTGTAAGCTATCAAATGTTAAAAAATCCTCTCTCGCAGTTTTTTTGAGTAGATCATAGCTGTAATCTTACAGTTCAATGTTTTACAGGTTGCCAAACAGCCAAAAAGAGCACTAGCAAGTGGCAATAAGAAGCTTCATGTACAGTTTTTTATATAACTAAAAAATATCTAGACAGATAAGTTCCATTAACTTCGATTTGATTTTTTTCTTAATTAATATTTATTTATTTGAGAGAGTGATTTGATAATGATTGCCACCGTTAACGATACCTGTTTTTGATTCTTCCCAAGCGGGTTCCCACTAACCCAAACTTTAGTCGATAAAAAGCCTAATTAGTCGGAAGCTGATGGTTTTAGAACTCAACTACTACGTAATTAGAAACACAAAACAAAGAAACGAGCTAACATTGTGTTAAACTATGTTAACTAGATGTGTGGAGTTCAAATCTTGATGATGCAACATGGTAAAAATTTGGTAGGCTGATATTTTTTGTAATTAATCTTACTCAAAATTAGATTAGCTGATGTTAGAATTTCTATATTCAACCCAAAATTTGAAAGTAATATATTGATAAATTTTTTATACATATAAATAAATTCACAATTATTGTAACTAGCAACCAAGAAGTACTTAGATCAACTAGCGAGGTCATTGTTTTAGCTTAACAAATAGGTCTCGAGTTTAAGCCCCCAGGACCGTAGCATTGTTAAATATTTGATAGAAAATTTTTGTCACCTTTCAAAGGTCCTAACCGATTCGAACTTGGATTAGTCGATGCACTGGTGTCTGGATATTAAGTGGTCTAGACCAAAACCTAACAACGTGACAATTTCAACACGCTCTCTAAAACGAAATATGTTGGGAACGAGTGGCGAGAAATAGAAAAGCATGAACTTATTTCCTATTCAATTCAGACCCAATTTTGGACTCCTAATTTGACATATATAGCTTACTTGATGTACAAGAGTTTGCATCTATATAAAGGTATGTTACCCTAAGGTTTTGTAAGGCTTTGTGACCCGGTATCATCAATAAAAGTTCTCATTTCTCCCCGTGGACGTAGGCATTAGGCCGAACTACTTAATCTTTTGTGTATGTATTCTTTATGCGTATTGTTTTCGAAGTTGATGAATTCATAACAGTGGTATCAAGAGCTAAGGTTAGAGGATATCAGATCACGGCGCGAATTATGCTCTAGTGAAGTTCGATGGTTTATAGAATTTTGGGTTATGGAAAAGGTGTATCAAGGATCTCCTTGTGCCATAAGGGATGGTCATCGCGCTCTCGGAGAAGAAGCCCGAGAAGATAGAGGAGCAAGAGTGGAAGAAGATGAGGGACAATGAGGTGGCGATAATTTACTTGTGCTTGGTGGATGATGTGATGTATCACGTCATGGATGAGGAGTCACCAGCTGAGGTATGGAAAAAATTAGATGCAAGTTATATGTCTAAGTCTTTGTCGAACAAGTTTTATCTTAAGCAAAGATTGTACGGGCTCAAGATGAAGGAGGGCTCAGATTTGAGCCAACATATTAATGGTTTCAGTCAACTTGTGAGTGACTTGAGAAAGGTTGATGTGAAGTTCGAGGAAGAAGACAAGGCATTATTGCTGCTGAATTCCTTACCTGACTCCTACGAAAATTTAGTTACAACTCTAACTTGGGGAAAAGAGTCTCTGGTATTAGAAGATATCACAAGTGCTCTGCTAGAATTTTATCAAAGAAGGAAAACTGGCGATGATCAAGCAGTGGGGCTGGTTATGAGGGGTAGCCATGGTCGAGGAGGAGAAAGAGATGGAAAGAGATCCAAGCTGGGATCAATGAGGTTCAAAGAAAATTGCTTCGAGTGCAGAGAAAAGGGGCACGTGAAGAAGGATTGTCTAAGAAGAACTAGGGATCAAAAGAGAAAAAGATCAGGTTCTGTAAATATGGCCTCATATTCGGACGAGTGGGATGGTGATGTTCTTTCTGTCTTATTAGGTCCAAAGCTTTCTGATTCCTGAATTTTGGATAGCGCTTGCTCTTTCCACATGACGCCCATGAGAGGCTGGTTCGACACTTACAAGTTCATTGATTTAGGTATGGTGACTATGGGTGATGGTTCTACTTGTAGAATTACTAGCACAGGTGATATCCGGATTAAGATGTAGGATGGTGTTGAGAGCAAATTGTGTGGGGTTAGACATATTCCGAAGTTAGACATATTCCGAAGTTAGAAAAGAATTTGATCTCATTAGGAGCCTTGAATTATAGTGGGTACAACTATAAGATTTTAGGCGGGCTAATGAAGGTGGAGAAGGATGCTGTGGTGGTGATGAAGGGTGAAAGGGATGCTAGGAACACCTATAGGTTAGTGGGGAACACGGTTGTAGGTGAAATTACCTCATTGTGTTCCGATGGAGAGGGGGAACGCTCTTGTATGATGGAGCGAAGGCTTGACATGAATAGTTTGAGTAGAGTTGGGATTCGCAGAGATAAAGTTAACAAATTTTCGCTATGGTTGTCAAAAGGCACGTGCACGCCAAAGGTGTTCGGTAGGTTTTGCATGGGGAATGCGAAGCCATTGGTAGCACCACAGACGAATCGAGTATCTCACTCAAAGCTGAACGGTGAAGTTCATGACATGTCGAGATTCTACTTGGTGGAACAAAAGGTTACCCATTGTATGCTATGGCATGTAGCATTGGTTCGAGGCAAAAAAGTCCAGCAGAAAAGTGGTTCAAGGTTGAGGAGCATGGGGATGACCGGGAAAATAGAAGAGTGTCTATTAGTCGCAAGGTTGCTTCAGCGGGTGGACTTGCTAGTTGGGGTTCAATGGAGGTTGGAGAAAAGACGCCAAGCAAGCTCGGAAGTTACTTGAGCTTAGGAGTTGGCTCCGAGTGATTGAAAAAAAAGGAAGAGAGAAAGTTGAGATGGTATTATTGATAGCGGTTATATCTATGATTCGAGGTGGAGTTGGTGGAGCCAAATTGGTTTGCAAGTTCTCGTGGTTCTTCATGGTTCTTCATGGGGCGGTGTTTCGTTAAGGTATAGTTTGTTGAAATTCAAGTGTAGCTTCATGGTTCGTCCACAGGATGATTTCTCGCCAAGGTCGAGATTGTTGGGGACGAGTGGCGAGAAATAGAAAAACATGAGATTTATTTTCTATTCTATTCGGACTCAATTTTGACTCATAATTCGACATATATAGCTTACTTGATGTACAATGGTTTGCCTCTATATAAAGTCATGTTACCCTAAGATCTTGTAAGGCTTTGTGACTCGGTATTATCAATAAAAGTTTTCATTTTTTCCCGTGGACATATGCATTAGGCCGAACCACATTGATTTGACCAACATGTAATGAAACGAAATTGTTTGAGGACAATAATGAGTACGAGAATAACTCAATTCAACAATATATTAGAATCTTCATATCTAACGTAAAATATTAAAACAATAATTTGGCCCACTCAAATCATTACAAATCCGAATAAATGATTTCTACGGAAAAAAGTATTACGGAATAAGAATACCTGATCTTTATCGTCACATGAAACAATTAATGGAGATAGCTGGACTTTAGTTGGTTGTTTTGGCCATGCCCACTCAGATTCTGAGCTGAAGAATAATGCTGACACGTGGACGTTAATTAAATCAAAATTTGCATATCCTGACAAAAGGATGCAAATGAGTTGGCAATAATTGGGAGGAAACTAATTAGCTTTTTGCGACCCATTTTCCTACCACTATACCATACCATACCGGTTTTGGATTGAGTGAGGACAACATAAAAGTCGTCCCTACAGAGAGAATTTCATTTGGACCATCAGATTTTATTAAAAATTGTGTCTAGAGATCTGACATTCATAAAAAATCGTGTCTATAACCAAAATCACTTGATCAATTTCAGTAGAGACATGAGTTGTCCCCACCGAATCCAACCCCACTATACCTCCTTCATCGTTTATTTATTTGATTTGTGGTACTGCTTCGTTGTTACAAATATATATTTTGTAATGGAATTCGTGTACAAAATAATAAATATTGATTAGACCTTTGTGTTTAGTATTCCTTTTTTTTTGGTATTCCTTAGTGGGCCTTTTCTTAAAGCTTTAGCACCGGCCGGCTCCATACATTAATCGTATATTATCCCCCCGATTGCTTTCCCGTATACCAAAGAATCCTTTTCTACGGTTAAGAGATTGTTAGAGATTTTTCTAAATTAATTATCAACTTCTTATTCGAGTTGTATTAATAGGATAATGTTCAAATTTGTTAGGAATCTTTTTGCCATATTTTACCTCTCTTTATCATCGATGAAGGGCATGAATAGCCATTTACCAGCCCACGAAGCAATGAAACAACGTGTTTTTATCCAAAATAAAAATAACGTAGTAAACTTTTAAATGTTAGTCCCGTTAACTACAAGTACGGGAGTACCAATTGGAACGATTTTTCCCGGCAGTGGGCAGAGGCAATTAAATTCTCATGTCAGTTTTACGACATTATTAAACGGGGACCGGCCGAGTGCCTTGACTTTATTTGCCGCCCAGCTTCCCTCTATTTCATGCAACGGTTTCTAAACGAACGGAAAATGACTTGCTATGTTTTTTGGTTTGGTTCGACCGATCTCGTCCGATTCAAGGGTTTTAAATTATTATATTGTTGTAATTACACTCATGATTTGTTTAGGAAGAAAAGCTACACACATGATTGCCATAATAACAAATTCATTAGTAATGGTTATTGACGGGTTTATAAAAGCATGCCCAATTTACAATCAATTCAGACTGTACCAAAAAAAGATAAATTATTCTCAAGTCGTTGACCTTTGGTCACCTTCCCTCTAAAGTCCCTGACTTTTGGAAAATGATTGTCCCGTCTCTAAGTTTTGATGATAATAGACTCTCGGGTCTCTGGAGTCGGAATATTCCATTTTCTCCGGTGAACCCCCCACTTGAAATGACCAAAATACCTAATTCTAAAAATTTTTAATTTTAATTAGAACACCTAACATGAAACAACCCAAATCGAAAACAACCCCTAATTAAATCATCACCCAGATAATTTTTCTTCATAATAAGCACCAAATGTGACCTTCAAACCCTGTAATGAAAAACCAAACTCCCAGCAAACAACCCCTAATTAAATCGGGCATGATTTGGAGGCGGTCAACGCTCTGCTTCTCGAAGTCGGCAATGACCTCGTACACGCGGCGTTGCTTGTCGGGGCCCCAGTCCAGGATGTCGATGCTGGAAGGACTCTGGGCCCTGACTTTGAGGTACTCGTCGAGACCCAGCACACCATCCTCGCTGAGTTCCCCGCTGTCGACTCCCTCCTAGCAATTAGCCTAACCTCATCATCGTCGTCAGGGCCACCGACTTCTCCGGCCTCCAGGTGGTCGACCTCGAGAAGGGATTCGTAAGGGAGAGCCTACTCGCTCTCCTCCCCATTGCGGCCGGCCTCCTCACTCTCCTTCCCGTCACAACCGTCCTCTTCGCTCTCCTCCCCGTCGCGACCGTCCTTCTCACTCTCCTCTTCGTCGCGGCCGTCATCCTCGCTCTCCTCCCCGTCGCAGCCGTCCTCCTCGCTCTCCTCTCCGTCGCGGCTGTCCTCTCCGTCGTGAGTTGAGTGGATTTGATTAAGAGAAAAAAGTAAGATTCTGGTTCTTATTGATTCCCAGAAAACCCACTCATGCATCAGAAGAATTAGAACTTCGTGGGAAATTATGTAGGAATTTGTCCCCATAATTAGAAATTCGTGGCTTTGCACATGGGATTCTTGTGTACGGATTAGATTAATTAGATATTTTTTACGTTTATTTGAATATTGTTGATGTTTAATTGAAGGGCAAATTACTCTCACGTCCCTGTACTTTGGTCGCCCTCCTCATAGGGTCCCTGACTTTTGGAAAATGATTGTCCCATCCCTAAGTTTTGATGATAATAGACTCTCAGGTCCCTGGAGCCGGAATATTCTTTTTTCTCCGATGAACTCTCACTTAAAATATTCAAAATGCCCTCTCACAAAAAAAATAAAAAATCAATCTTTGCTTCTCCTTCACATTCACCTTCTCACACTTCATCATCTTCTTCATATCTTCAACCAAAATCTCAACCCTAAATTTTTCAAACCAGATTGGAATCAATCTAAAGAACATCCAAACATCATACTAGGAAATAAACCTAAACTTTAGTCAGTATTCGTTGACTACTTATACTGCAACAGGTTCACAATTAAAAAGGTATGCTCTTCTCCTCAATTTTCAAAGCAATGGAGACGATATACCCAATATTAACAAATAAACCCAAATTAGTACCTTCAGATGAAAAAGCACCTAAGCTACAACTTTTGAACCATAGAAAACAATCAAAGGAAAGAAGATTCCTTGTCTTTACTAATTTTCAAGAGGCCAAAAACACAAAAGGAGATCCCTTGTCTTAACTTCTTTACTTTTGAACCCCACACAGTTCCCTTCATCTAGTCATCGTCGTCCATGTCCTGGTCTGACCTCGTCGCCATCCCGCCTTCTTGTTGGCTAGTTTTTAGGTTTTGTTTTCTGTACCTTCTTGGGTTATTATTTAATCCAAATCCCCGTGAACTCGTCGTTGTCCCGACGATGCCGGAGAGACCTTCTCGTTGTTGTCATTTAATCCAAATCCCCGGGAGCTCACCGTTGTCCCGACGATGCCGGAGAGACCTTCTCGTCGTTGTTCCAATGTCGGAGAGACCCTCTTTCCAACCAGGTGAAACGAAGACAAAATGGCTAAGGAAGAAGCGAAGGAATGAGCTCGCCGTCGACACATTTTTGAACTCCACGCGACCTACTACCTCTCCGAGACCTCAATCGAGGCCTTCATCAACCCACTTCGATGTGTGTGAGACGAGGGAGAGAAGAAAATTTTGCAATTGGGATTTAGGGTTCATCCCTGAGAATTGGGGATTTCCCAATTTGAAGGTTGATGTTGTCCCGATTTCCCCAGCCACAAATTTTTTTGTTTTTTGGGCTTTAAATTTTTTAATAGGGTGGAGTAATATTTAACAAAGGAGGAGGGCATTTTGGATATTTCAAGTGGGAGTTCACCGGAAAAAAAAGAATATTCCGGCTCCAGGGACCCTAGGGGGAGGGTGACCAAAGTACAGGGACGTGATGATAATTTGCCCTTAATTAAATGTTGTTAGAGTAAAATTTAACAATGGAGGGTATTTTGATCATTTCAAATGGGAGTTCACCGGTGAAAAAGGAATATTCTGGCTCCAAGGACCCGAGAGTCTATTATCATCAAAACTTAGGGATGGAACAATCATTTTTCAAAAACTAGAGACTCTAGGGGGAGGGTGACCAAAGGTAAGGGACTTGAGAGTAATTCGTCAAAAAACACCTTCACTGTAACTTTAATCGCCGTTTAGGCCATACTGGGGCCGACATTTTGTCAATGTTGACGATTTTTGCAGTGAGCGACGACAAATAAGAAAAACCTTGTCGCTAAGATCTGAAGCTTCCCAGATTTGAATAGAGAGACACGGGCCATTCACTTCTGCGAGAAAATGACGGGACAATGGTCAAGAACACTTCGCTG
The DNA here is from genome assembly GCA_963995505.1 of Hypericum androsaemum. Classification (NCBI taxonomy): domain Eukaryota; kingdom Viridiplantae; phylum Streptophyta; class Magnoliopsida; order Malpighiales; family Hypericaceae; genus Hypericum; species Hypericum androsaemum. The sequence continues at coordinate 2,823,722 of OZ023184.1, read as the reverse complement.
TTAAAAGAATAAACGGGGGCAGGGGTGTTGATATAGATCACTCTTTTCACCATTGGTCGCTACTCACAAGGGAGTTAGGATTTTCATTTCATCAAACAATCAATTCCATTTTTTTTATGGAAGGCAAGAATGAAATGCTCTATATTATGCATATCGTTGACCCCCGATCATTGTTGATCTCGTGCCAAGTTGAATCTAAATACTATCGAGTATGTCAATTTTTTCTTTAAATTAGTGGAGTGACACGTCATGCAGATAAATTTAGTGATGACATGATGCGCAGATTAGAATTAATAATGTGGCATGATAGCTCGAGTAACTATGGTTAGAGTGTGAATTGGTTGTCAGCTAGGTAAAACTTGTATTACCTGGTTAAGAGAATTTAAAATTGGAAGTAGTAGTGTATAGAAGTGCAAAACTAAAAAGTACTAAAAAAAACTTTAACCTATATAATTTTACTTTATGTAGCAATAATTTGTGAATTTTTGAATTAAGTAGATTTATTTATAAGTGTTGAATATCCGCAAATAAATTATTTTGAATATTGATTTAAATATATTGATTATAATAATAATATCAAAGTCAATTGTTCCTATAAAACACGATGCCCATTAATGTTTCTCATATCACCGTTTTGTCGTGGCACGTTGGCGAAATATTTTGTGTTAGACGTTGAGATTCCGAAAAAAATGTCAACATTAAATTGTGGTTTTCTCGTGGCCTCGTGAAGCTGGTGAGTAATGGTGATGTTGTTATTTGTTAGGAGGCCGAATTAATCATTGATCACCTTTTGGGATCACATTTCTAAGGTGAGCCCTACCGTATCTCCAATGTGAGCAATTTTTATCCGTTGGCGTTGCTCGATAGCTGTAAATTTTTTGTTTGGATGCTATGCAATTATCACTAGCTAATCTGGCATTTGAATAACCCGGGTAATTAGGAGGAATTAGGTGCTAGCTTTTGACGACGATCATGCATTGCAACCCTTTTCTGTTAGGAGCTTTTCCTAGAATTGGGATATTCTCGCAATTTAAATGCCAACTTTGGATATAGCATCTCTAATTAACTCATAGACCATATCATTAAAAACTATGTATTCAATCCAACAATCATTTTTTCATATTTATAAACAAATTTACCATACTTACAACTAGCATTTTGTTAATTTCAACATTCACTCTCAAATTAAGTTCACCAGGCCAAAGTTTGTAAGGATCTGACGATCATAAATTTTGCACACTTATAAAACAAGTCAATCACACTTACAATTAGCAACATAATAATCTTAACATAGATGAAATTAGCTATAACATGCTACTAAACATTAATTGATTCATTTTTTTATGTGATTAACCCATTGATTATAGGGAAAAGTCCACTTTAGTACCCTGTGGTATCACCCAAAATCACTTTAGTACCCTGTGGTAAAAAACTGACCAATCGAGTCATACTTATTCCAATTAACATCAAAAAGGTCCTCGGGCAGCTGCCCGGACCCGCCCGAACGCTGCCCAAACTACGTGGCCAGCCACGTCACCAAAACTTGATGACGTGGCGCCACGTGGACAACCATCTTCTTTCCTCTCTTCCTCTCCTCCTCCTCCTCCTCCGCCTCCTCCTCCTCCTCTGCCTCCTCCTCCACTTCGTCCTCCTCCTCCTCTACTTCGTCGTCCTCCTCCTCCTCCTCCTCCTCCTCCTCCGCCTCCTCCTCTACTTCGTCCTCCTCCTCCTCCTCCACTTCGTCCTCCGCCTCCTCCTCCTTCTCCACTTCGTCCTCCTCCTCCTCGTCCTCGTCCTCCTCCTCTACTTCGTCCTCCTCCTCCTCCTCCTCCTCTGCCTCCTCCTCCTCGTCCTCCTCCTCCACTTCGTCCTCCTCCTCCTCCGCCTCCTCTTCCACTTCGTCCTCCTCCTCCTCCTCCTCCTCTCCTCCTCCTCCTCCTCCACTTCGTCATCAAGTTTTGGTGACGTGGCTGGCCACGTAGTCCGGGCAGCATTCGGGCGGGTCCGGGCAGCTCCGGACAGCTGCCCGAGGACCTTTTTGATGTTAATTGGAATAAGTATGACTCGATTGGTCAGTTTTTTACCACATGGTACTAAAGTGATTTTGGGCGATACCACAGGGTACTAAAGTGGACTTTTCCCTTGATTATATTTAGGTGTGAACTTTTTACGTAGTACATCGTGTTTAGTTTTTAAATTCAATAAAATAACGAGTACACAATGCTGATATGTTTTTCCAGGAAAATTCAATACATGTTCATTTTGGAAAAGAAAACCCCAAAGAAATATACAATAAATGCGTTTGCGGGAAATTTTCTTCAAATAGAGGCTAGAGCTAGAAAATTCGATAGATAAAACAATTTCCAGAATATAAAGTATTAATCAACAGATACACCAATGTGGGAGGTCAAAATCGTCAGCCACTTGTTGTATAGCCGTTAGGATTCCCACTTCACAAACAATTCGAGCTTCGTAGGTCTGCACATAGCCTACAGGACAGGACCATCATAATAACTTATAAACTCAGTCAGTATGCCCCTATCTGAAATCGAGATTAAGGGACTTAATTAAATCACAGTTAACCAAGAAAGACAATGGAAACGGCATAATTAGATCCACATGCGCCGCTTTAATAAAGGAGTATTTGTTTGAAACTATCTATATTCTGATACTCACTGAATTGACTAATCATAGTTAGAGTCTGATATTTATTTTGAGTGAGAAATCGGACTTCTGTCTTGTTAAATTTTTTGTTTTGTTTTGTTTTATAACCTTTAGTATCTGACCTACTGGACCGACTAATTCAAATTCGAGCCGAGTAAGATGTTTGAAAGCTTACAAAGCTCTTTCAACAAATATTTAACACTGCTATTTTTTCAAAGACTCGAATTCGGCACATAGTTAAATTAGAACAACGCCGAAAATGATCTAAATACTTGTTAATTTAAGGATTTTATTAATACAACCATCCTTCTTAGTTTGAATAATTAATAATAACGTGAAGGGGTGAAAGGGACCACTACCAACAACAATAATTAAATACCATTTCAATTGGTTATTTTTTCCTCCATTGACTTCTCTAAATCACTTCCTGCTCCCCCTCGATTTTGGCAGAATACCTGCTTATCGTTATAAAAAAATAGTAAATTACAATGGTGTTTAGATATTGGGAAAATTAATCCAACTTCTTTATTGAAGTTCGACCACCGACCCTCCCAACTTTGCACCTAATTCCAACGACATTGTTGGTGTTCAATTCAAACGTTTTCATTGGATCTTACACACTTTCGTTCATATGCGATAAATATATATGAGATTTTTCTTACTTGTTAGAGCCAATAGAGTTCAATTTTAGAGTTCAAGAGTGATTTCTTTGATCAAATTTTATATCAAGACTAATCTATCAAGATTTTATTTTATACACGAATTCACTTAGGTAGACTAAAGCTTTGCTATTGCATATCTTGCGTAAGCAGTGTGGCTGTTTTTTTCTGCTAATTGGGGAGCTATATAATAAATAAAATCTATCCACTTATTAAAAAACAGAGTTCCCAAAGAATTATTATTATTTTGATAGTTATCTCGTGGCACAGGCAATTCGTCCAGCATTGACCAGGAAAATGAAAAGGTGGTGTTTTTTTGCAAATAACTATACCTAATATACTATATAAACTGTCAAAAAATTCTAACCAAACGGCACAAGATATTATAAATATGTAATAGGTCCAGGTTCATATTTTGACATTATTATGGTGTTAAAATTTAACTTAAAAAAACTATATAAACTTCCAATTAGTTACGTAGTCTAAGAAATCAGAAAGAAACATCTAAATGACTCAAGATAAAATAATAAAATAATAAATCTTGATAACAAATCTCCAAGTCGACGATGACCAATGTAACAACTCACCAACATGAAACAAAATCGCGTGGATTAAGGCGATGGTAACAATATTTAGCTTACGGTAGATCTTATTTTAGGGATTGGATTGAGTACGGAATACTCCCATTCCAAACGATTTGGAGTGAAAGCACGCGTAGACTTTTTTGTAAAAATATAGGGACCAAAATAAAAAAAATTTATATAGGCCAGTATCGTAAATGGGACATGCCACTGTCGCAAACACGAAAAATACACTAGTCAGTATGACATAACGGGGCATGCTAGTATCACATAACGGGACATGCCAGTATCACATAACGAGGCATGCCAGCGCGATCCCCTTTACTCCAAACCGTCCGGAATGATTTCTTTCAATCTGTACCCAATCCAAAGCCTTTATTCTAATCCAAGCACTATTTTCTGTCTCCAGTAATAAACGGGATTACTACCGTAAAATCTCTGTAAAGTGATCCCCTCTAAAGTGATAACCTCTCTAAACTGATAAAAAGTCTTGGTCCCGAGTCGGGACCAGTGTTAAAATGTGATAACCCCTCTATTGTAATAAGTGATACTTTTTCAGAAAATTTTAGTATAAAATTACGGTCCCAATTTTTGCATAAAGTGATATTTTTTAATAAATATACATATTTTTACGTAATTTGCGAATTTGAAATTTGTTTTAAGATGTTAATTTGTGCTAGATTTTCTTGTTTGATAACTTTTACGTCATCATTCATCTTTTGAATTATCTTCAAATGGTCCTTGTGATCGTCCTATTGTTGTAAAAAATATTTCAATCGAGTGTAGTATTTGAATAACGCTTTAAGTCGAGATTTAAGTTATCTCGTGACTTTTATTTGCATTTTTGTTTGATTGATTCAAAATTGCATTGACAATATTTTGTTTGGTCAGAATGTAGCAGATAGAGAGGTCTTGGTCAAATGAGAATTACACAATAATTTATTTGTAGTAAAAAAATATAAACCTCTCCTATATGATAACCTCTCTGAAGTGATAATTTTCTCCGGTCCCAACAATAGCACTTTAGAGAGGTTTTACTGTAGTATGGACTATGTAATGTAGAGTAGCAAAAATAAACAAAGAATCAGATAGAATAAAGATTAAAAATCTTTCTACCGAGAAGAATCCACTTCTCAGAAATTAAAGACAAACATTTTCTGAGTTAAAACTCAATAATATCAATATTATTCTCCAAAACATCACATAGCTATAAGCCAACAACCTTCTGGCCTGGGTTTAATCTAGAGTCCTACATATCATAAAATACCCATTAAACTATTAGATAATAATAAAATTGTAGATAAAGGTAATAACACTAATAATAATCCTAATAAAGGTAATAACTTACCAACGTCATTAAGAAGGACGTGCCTTTTGACTATTCGGTTTGTAAGCTAGTTAAAATTCCTAATTACATTATTACTATGGATGGATTTCGGGTGCAGTATAACAGTATTACTCTATTTTTTTCTCTGGTGATAAAGTTCGTAATTACATATCCCCGAATCCGATTGACATGATTAACTTCGTTGAATAAAGTAAAAATTTTCTTTTGAGGAGTAAAAATTTTACTTATATAAAAAAATCAATAGAATGTCTCCACTGTAGCATGTGACCCGACCATAAGTTACTGGTTTTTTTTTTGACGGTCTAAGTTACTGGTTTCATGCTCTACTTGTTTCACTGTGCCACTTTCACTCTCTCCACTCTTGCAAACTTTGCCGAGTAAAAAGTTCTACAATTAATTTTCACTTATGCGACACGTCACGTTTTTTATGTCCACCATCGCAAGTCACCACAAAACTAGTATTTTTCAATAAAGAAAAAAAAACCTCAGATGTCTTTGTAAGTTAATATTTTGTATCTAGATGTCGAAATTGAACTTGGGGTTTTTTTTTAGTTATGTACTGTCCTCTGTTGCTGCTGTCTTTGCAACTAGGGCGTTTGTTTGTACTTTGTATTCCAGGGGTTTGTGGATAAATAAAGTTATACCTGTTAAAAAAAAGTCGAAACTAATTAGAAAAAGTCTACTTAAGTACCCTGTGGTATCACGAAAAATCAAGTCAGTACCTTGTAGTTTAAAATGTATCAATTGAGTCAAACTTATTCCAATTAAAATCAATTCGAGGTTCGGGCAACCCGTCCTGCCCGGACTTTGCCCGGCAATTCGGATCAGCCACATCAGAATTTGATGTTGACGTGGCGCCACCTGGACATCACACCCTTCTTCTTCTTCTTCTTCTTCTTCTTCCCAAAAAATCCAGCATCCTTCAACCCATCACACCCAAAAATAAAACCCAAAAAATTCATGGATCTGGCTCTACCGTGACTGTCCTCCCTGGTCTAAGAAAATCCTCCCAAAATCACACCCACCCAAAAACATCCTTCAACCCATCACACCCACCCAAAATCAACCCATCTCCGACGATGGTGACTCCATCAATTTCGTCCGGCGCCCCCGTGGCGCCACGTCATCGTAAAATACTGATGTGGCCTGTCCAGATGGTCAGGCAAAATTCGGGCAGGACGGGTAGGGTCCGGGCAGCTGCCCGGGCCTCTAATTGATTTTAATTGGAATAAGTTTGACTCAATTGATATGTTTGAAACTACATGGTACTGACTTGATTTTTTGTGATACTACAAGGTACTTAAGTGGACTTTTCTCAAACTAATTTGATTTCATCTTTCTAAGCTGTAGAAACATACTCGGTTGAAAGTTCATGTAAGTAGTTAGAGACTTAGATTTACATAAAGAAGTTTTGGATTCACGATTTAAGAATATAAAAGACACAAATGAAGGAGCCGATCCTTAAAATATTATCCGACATTGCACGATTCTAATACCAGAAAGCCAAAGTACAATTCGGCAATTTTGGACATCTAAGTCACCGATAGAATTACTCACCGACTATTAAATTTTTGTATGAAAAACCAACATAAAATTACTTACCTGTGGACTGACAGGAGAGTGGAGAAAGAGGAAGACACCCGAACCGCTTTCTCTTGCTTTAATTACCTTATATCCCGCATTTCCATAAATGAACTTACAATTTCAGCCCATGTATCACGCACAGTTCTTCTGATGAAACCCCAATAAAAATTTAATTTCCATCCCAGGAATTTCTCCGTGTCAGACGTTTCTTTCCGGTGAGTACTTTCTCAAATTTTTTGGGAAAGTACACTTTAGTACTTTGTAGTATTTAATTTTCTACAATTAGTCCATGTAGTTTAAAAAATATCAAACAGATCCAAGTTATTTGAAATTTTATCAGGACCCGATACTGGGCAGCTACCCGAGGCTGACCGGCCACGTGGCATTGCCACCTCAGCTTTCAAGTCCAAAACAATTCCACGTCAATGATGACTTGTCCGTTTCATGTTTGGCTTTGATGTGGGTTCTATTTCGGTATTTGAAACGGATCCGAACAAGATGTTGGTTTTGGACATATCTAGGATTTGTGAGGGGGAATTTGCTTACTTGCATCTTGCAATAATCCTTCATAGGGGGTGAGCAAACAGATTATCCGTATCCGAATTATTCGAAATTCTAACTATCTGAAATATCCGAATAAGTATTTTTAGTAGCCGAGTCCGAGTCCGAACTCTCCACTATTCGATATCTGATATCCGAATTTTTTTCGGATACAGATACGGATAATCCGAACTATCCATTTTTTAAAGTCTTCAAAAATAAAAATGGTATCATGATGTAAAAAATAAATCTGTAGCCAATATTTACAAAAGTAGCTTTGCTATTGTATAGCTCTTGACCAATTTTTTCTATTATCTCCATAAAAACTAAAGAAAAATCCAAACCTGGTTCATCGTAGTTCAAGAAATCATGAGAACTTTTATTTGGAAAAATTGAAATTTAAGGGTAGTGGTAGCGTGATAGTTTTTTTACTAGTAATTTTTAATTGACTTAATTTTGTGGACTAATGCAAGATATGATTACTTGTAATTTTTATTTTATTTAATGAACCTATTTTTAATCGGATATTTCGGATATCCGAAATATCAATCTTATTATCCGTATCTGTATCCGAGTCCGAAATATTTATTTCGGATAATCCGTATCCGAGTCTGAATTTAAAATTATCCGAGTCCGAATCCAAAAAAATTACGGATATCAGATTTTTTGCTCACCCTTAATCCTTCCAATGGATTCCGTTAGTTTTCTCTTTTTTTTCTTTTTTTTTGTTTGGGTTTGATTTAGAGAGAAGGAGAGAGGTGGCTAGGTTTTTTTGGGGGCTTTGAAGATGAAGATGAATATGGGGAGGTTGAAGATGGAGAGGTTGAAGATGAGTCTTTTTTGTAATTTACTGGATTGACATGTAATTTTGACTTATACAATTCATTATTGACGTGGAATTGTTTTGGACATGGAAGCTGATGTGGCAATGCCACGTGGCTGGTCATCCCCGGGCAGTCGCCCGGGATCGGGTTCTGATAAAATTACAAATAATTTGGACATATTTGATAGTTTTTAAACTACATGGGTTAATTGCAAAAATTGTGATACTATAGGGTACTAAAATATACTTTTCCTAATTTTTGAGGAAAATAATAAAAATAAGAATCAAACTTGACGTCCATCCCTCCTCGTCGCTCCAGATTTCATTCAATAAAAGCGAATTTTAACTTCTTTTAATCCTTCTACTAATCTATATTCGAATTCTATTTCAACTCTTTATATTTAAAAGTTGGTTTCAGCAATAAAATAAATTGCGGTCAATAATTACAGCACCAAACTAGCTGACTCCTGAGCTCATGTATAATTCCAAAAGACATGATGAAAGGCTTCCTCGCCTCTCTTCTCAATGGAAAAAGAACAGAAATTGCTTACTTTTTAATTCAAGTTTGACAGTTTGCCCATAGGCTCTCTGACTTGGGGGAGAAAAAAGATAAACAAAAGGAAGGCATTAAAATTTAGAGGAAGGACATGCTTTGGCTTCTTAAAAAGAACAGGCTAATGTGCTGTAATTTTTATTAAGGAATAATCAAACTTTGGAAGGATTCCCCAGATTTGTATAGGATGTCCTGACAATTTCCAGGAATCTTTACTTGGATTTTTGGCAAGTTATTGTATAGCATGTGTGCTTTATTTTTTAAATTATAATCGATTAATTAGATTCAATCCGTATAAGATTTTTGAATAATAATAAAATTATCTTAACAAATATTTATTATTTTCGAGCTTTTGATCTCCTTGCCACTTAATCAAAGAATTTTCTGGTACATAAGTACATAACATGTGTTTAGCTTCCCAAAAGGCATGAATTGTGCAAGATTATGAGATTTTTATTTTTAATAAACTTAAAGATTTAAGATACTAGATTCCCTTTTTGTATATTTGTATATATTACCATGATAAATATAATTCTACTTTTTAAAAAAAAAAGATTCCCTAAGATATATACACATTAAGCAACCTCGTATTCATGCTGGTTCAATGTATTTTTTTTCAAATAAAATTATATTAATAACAACACCAAGATATAAATATATATATTTGGAATTTATCACGAAACTAAAAAAAGAACAGAGCACAGCGGACATATTACATATATAGTTTCCCTATGTAATTGAGTTTCACAAAATTAATTCAGATGGAAGTAAATACTAAATAGAGAGACCAAAAGAATTAGCCTGATTGGAAAAAAAGGAATAGGGCAAGGTCACATGTTTAGAATTAATCATTAGGTCGATGGGACAAAACAAAAAGTGAAAAAGTGTGGAGGTAGGTACTAAATAGTAATAATTATCATAATGTCATAACATAGACGAGCAGAATTATTAAAGGCAGTTCATACGTTGCTGGTCGTATTTCTTTTTGTTTATTATTGTTGTTGTTTTGCTTTTGTTGATGCTATATTATATCGTTTTCTGATATTAAATAAAAGACATAAACAAATTTAATTCGCATAGTGGGAGTTGGAAGCTGTTAGGTCAATTGATAGAAATCAAGGGTCTTGTCATGCGTAGGGAAAACGCCGGATTTATAGGGGAGATGATAGACTACACACGTAAAATTAGGAAGTGAAATGACCTTTTTTTCATCTTGAATTAAAATGAAAAGCTATATATTTTTTAAATTTACCTTGTATGGTAACATTCGACGGATTCGAACCGCACAAAATTTTGGAATGATGTCAAAAAATTTTAAAATAAATATTTAATATTATTATATTTTAAAAGAATTAAATTCTACAGTCTTATTCCATAAGCAAAAAATTGGGACATAATGTTTTGAATGAGGCACTACCCATCACTATTTACTTCATTTTTAATGTGGAGTATTTTATAATTTCATTTCCTAACTTATAGAAAATCAGTATGTTTCTCAGTTTTTAATCGGTACAGGTTTTCCGAATTCTCTATGGTGGTTTGTAATTGTTTATAAGTTATAACTGTTAAATATTTCGTTACTAATGTGTTCTGTTATTATTAACGAATCCAGTTGAATAGCAACGATAAATGCCGATAAGTGGGAGACAATTCTATTCTAGGTCAGAATATGACATTTTTTGGGATTAGAAATGACTATATTTTTAGGAATTCAGCAATCAAGAGAACAAAATGTGCAAAGAATATGGACATAAGAGATAATGTAATTCAGTCTAATGCATACGTCAACGGAGAAAAAGAAGAACTTTTATTGATATATCTGAGTCACAAAGCCATATAAAATTATTGGGTAACATGCCTTTATATAGAGGTAAATCTTTGTACATCAAGTAATCTATTTATGTCGAATTAGGAGTCTGAAACAAAACAGAAAAATAATTCATCTTTTACTTAGCCCTCGCCAAACTCAACAATCTCCACCTTCGCGAGAAATCATCCTGTGGACAAACCATGAAGCTCTATCCGAACTTCAACAAAACTCCACCTTGACGAAACACCGCCCCGTGAAGAGATAAGATTTTGCAAGACCAATCCGACTCCACCGATTCTACCTCGAACCATAGATACACCGCCATCAATAAGACCATCTCAACTTTCTCACCACTTTTGTTCAATCACTTGGAGCCAGCCCCCAAGTTCGAGCTTCCGAGCTTGCTTGGCATCTTCCCTCCAACTGCCATTGAATCCCAACTAGTAAGTCCACATGCCGAAGCAACCTTGCGACCAATAGACGCGCCCTCTATTTTTTGGTCAACCCCATGCTTCGTAACCTCGAACTGCTTTACCGCTGGACCTTCTTGCCTCAAACCAATGTTACTTGCCATAGCATACAATGGGCAACCTTTTGTTTCATAAAGTAGAACCCCCGACATGCCCCGAACTCCATCGTTCGACCTTAAGTGAGATACCTGATTCGTTCGTGGTGCTACCAACGGCTTCGCATTTCACATGCAAAATTTACCCAACACTTTCGATGTGCATGTGCTTTTAGACAACCATAACAGGAACTTGCTAATTTTGTCTCAACGAATCCCAACTCCACTCAAACCATTCATGTCAAGCCTTCGCTCCATCACAGAAGAGCTTTTCTCCCTCCATCGGAACTCAACGAGGTGACTCCACCTACAACCGTATTTTCCACTAACACGTAGGTGTTCGTAGCATCTCTTTCACCCTTCATTACCACCACAACATCCTTCTCCACCTCAATTAGTCTGCCTATAACCTTATAACAGTACCCACTATAATACAAGGCATCTAATGAGATCAAATTTTTTTCCAACTTCGAAACATGCCTAGTCCCACATAACTTTCTCCCAACAGCACCCCACATCTTGATTCAGATATCTCCTATACCAGCAATTCTACAAGTAGAACATCACCTATAGTCGCCATACCTGAATCAACAAACTTGTGTGTGTCGAACCACCCTTTCTTGGGCGTCGTGTGAAAGGAACAAGCGCTATCCAAAATCCAGGAATCAGAATGTTTTGGACTTGACAAAACAGAAAGAACATCACCATAATATGAAGCCGTATTCACGGAATCCGATCCTTTTCCCGCGCGATTCCGAGTTCTTCTCGGACAATCCTTCTTCACGTGCTCTTTTTCTTGGATCCCTTCCCATCTCTTTCTCCTGCTCGACCATGGCTACCCCTCACAACCAGCCCCACTGCTTGATCATCGCTAGTTTTTCTCCTTTGATGAAACCCTAGCAGAGCACTTGTGATATCTTCTAACACCAGAGACTGCTTCCCCCAAGTTAGAGTTGTAACCAAATTTTCGTAGGAAGCCGGTAAGGAATTCAGGAGCAACAATGCCTTATCGTTCTCCTCGAACTTCACATCGACCCTTCTCAAATCACTCAATAATTGATTGAAAACATTGATGTGTTGGCTTAAATCCGAGCCCCCCCACATCGTCCGCCAAGCACAAGTGAATTGTTGCCACTGCCTTGGCCCCCATCTCCTTCTACTCTTGGTCCTTCATCTTCTCGGGCTTCTTCACCGAGAGCGCGATGACCATCCCTTGTTGCACAAGGAGATTCTTGACACGCCTTTGCCATAACTCGAAATTCGAAGAACTATCGAACTTCACAAGAGCAAATTTTGTGCCTTCCATCATCCTCCAACCTTAGATCTGATACCAATTGCTAGAAATTCAGCAACCAAGAGAACAAAACGCGCAAAGAACACGGACACAAGAGGTAACATAGTTCAGCCTAATGCATACGTCCAGGGGAGAAATGAGAACTTTTATTGATGGATCCGAATCACAAAGCTATACAAAACTCTTAGATAATATGTCTTTATATAGAGACAAACCCTTGTACATTAAGTAATCTATTTAGGTCGAATTAGGAGTTCGAAACAAAACAAAAATATAATTCCTCTTTTACTTATTCCTCGCCAAACTCAACATATATATTATAATTTATCAGTTGACTTATTGATAGAGTTTTAATTTTCCATTTGATTGACTAGCTATTCTTTGCATATTAAAATATATATTTTGTTTTATTATAATTTAAATCTAAAATATGCAATTTGCTATTGTACAATATTCCACATGGTCACCTGTTTAATACCGTCCGTTATAAAGTGCAATCTCGAGATTTACCATGTATATTATATCCTCAAATGGAATTTCGAGAGGAAAAGAAAAGAACAGAAAAAAGAAGCGCGGGTCATATTTTCGAAAGGAAAAAAAGTCGTCTTTTTGGACCGTGAAAGGTAAGGTAGACAGAAACCGAGTTAAACAAGCACAGTAAGCTTGTCGAGTAGGTAACTCGAGTTTCAACTAAATTAAGATCCAATATATAGACGTATCTTGGGTTATGAATTAAACGAGTGTCCGAATTGATGGGATCATGCCCACTAATAAGTGGAGTTCCCACTAATTGATGGGTGGAGGAGAAAAGTTTCCACTAAGTGATGGGTGGAGTCTCCATTAGTGATGGGTGGAGTCTCCATTAGTGATGAGTGGAGTTTCCACTAATTAATGGGTGGAGGTGAAATCATGGCATTCCTCTCTATAAAAGGAGAGATGATCTTCCATTGTAAGACATCCACAAAATGAAGAAAAACTCCAAGTAGAGAGTTTAGAGAGAAATAGAGAGTTTCCAAGTTCTAGAGAGAGAGAGAGCTTGAGGTAAAAATAGAGTGAGTGAAAATTCTCTACTGTAAAATACGAGTGAAACACGAGAGTGGGATAACTCGGGGTATCGGGCAGTGAGGATATTTTTACCACTGTAATTTCTCTATTTACTAGTGGATATTTTTCGGAGCTGGTCCCGTGGTTTTTCCCTCTGGTATTTAGAGGGTTTTCCACGTAAATCTTGGTGTTCCCTCTTGGTGGTGTTTTTCTTCCCCATCTACTTTTGACCGTGGTAATTATTAATTACCGGGGTAAATTTTATTTACCGCTTCCGCTGCACGAGTCAAATTCCCAACAAGTGGTATCAGAGCCTTGGCTTTGTAGCTGAGATCTTTGGGTGTTGAAGATGGAGGACAAGCCTGTCGAAAAAGCCATCAAGTTGACTTCGTCAAATTATGCCGTCTGGAAGACTCTGATGACGGATGTTTTATACTGCAAGGATCTTTTTGATCCTATTGAGTTAAAAGGTATAAAAGACGATGCAATAGCAGATGCTCTCTGGAACAAGATGAATCGCAAAGCCTGTGGGTTAATTCGACAGTCGATTGACCCCAGTCTTATTCACCACGTGGCTGACGAGACGGATGCATTCAAGCTCTGGGAGAAGCTGGAAAATCTGTTTGAGCGGAAAAATGCCATTGACAAGGCTTTTCTGCTCAAACGGCTTATCACAGCCACATACCGTGATGGACAAAATGCATCTGAGCATTTGAGTACGTTCCAGGAGTTTGCAAATCGTCTAGTAGCAGCAAAGGTTCCGCTAGACGATGAGTTGCTGGCTTTGATGTTGCTGAATTCCTTGCCGGATAGTTGGGAAACGCTAAAAGTTTCTCTGACAAACTCAACTCCAAGTTTGACATTGTCTATGGTCAAGGATAGTATCCTGAATGAAGAAACTCGGAGAATAGAGAATGGCATGATGAGCTCTAGCAATGAGGCCATGGTCACAGAGAACCGTGGGAAAGGCAAGTTTGAAGGAAGATCCCAGTCGAGAGAAGGACTGAAGTGTTACTATTGTGGCAAAGAGGGGCACTTTAAAAGAAATTGTAGACTGTTCAAGAAGAAGCAGGGAGGCGAGCAGAAGAATGAGAATGACCAAAGAGCTACCACATCTACACTAGAGGAGGTGGCACTATTTTCTTGTGAAGAAGATATTTGTGCGGTCAGTGATCCGTACACTGAATGGGTCATTGATTCTGCTGCATCATACCATGCAACTCCCCACAAGGAGATGTTCACCTTGTACAGAGCAGGAGACTTTGGCAAGGTTAGAATGGGAAATAGCAGTTTTGCTAATATTGTGGGAGTTGGTGATGTTTTGGTCAAGACAGATGTTGGCCATAAGTTAACATTGAAAGACGTCAGACATGTTCCTGATCTGCGTCTGAACCTGATATCTATACATGCCCTGGATGTGACTGGTTTCCATAGCCATTTTGGCAATGGATTGTGGAAGCTGACTACAGGAGATCTAGTTACAGCTAGAGGAAAGATATTTGGTACACTTTACAAGACTCAAATGAAGCTGCTTGGAGATGAGGTGAACGCAGTAGAAGACTCTACCTCACCAAATCTGTGGCACAAGCGGCTTGGACACTTGAGCGAGAAGGGAATGAAAGCACTACAGTCTGTTGTTCCAATCGCCATAGGTACAAAACTACAACCTTGTGATTATTGTATCTTTGGCAAGCATCATAGAGTTCCTTTTGGCAAGACTGCTAAAAAGAAGGAAAGTTTTTTAGAACTTGTGCATTCTGATGTGTGTGGTCCCATTGAAGTGGAGTCATTAGGTGGTAGCAAATATTTTCTCACTTTCATTGATGATGCATCACGGAAGTTGTGGGTGTATTTTTGTAAAAACAAAGACCAGGTGTTTGATCACTTTAAGAAGTTTCATGCTATGGTGGAAAGAGAGAAAGGTGCATCCTTGAAGTGTATCCGGTCAGACAATGGCGGGGAGTACACGTCAAAAGAGTTTGAGCAGTATTGCGCAAACTATGGCATCAAACATGAGAAGACAGTTCCAGGCACCCCACAGCACAACGGTGTTGCAGAGAGAATCAACAGAACCATTGTGGAGAAAGTGAGATGCATGCTCAAAACGGCTAACTTGCCCAAGCCGTTCTGGGGGGAAGCAGTTCGTGCTGCATGCTACCTAATCAATCGGTCTCCATCAGTTCCGCTAAACTATGACACCCCAGAGAGAGTGTGGACCGGTAGAAGTATTTCTTACTCACATTTGAAGGTGTTTGGATGCAAAGCTTTTGTACATATATCAAAGGAACGGAGACAAAAGCTAGATGACAAAGCAGTTCCCTGCATATTTCTTGGCTATGGAGAAGAAAACTTTGGCTACAGGCTGTGGGATCTAGAGAGAAAGAAAGTCATCAGAAGCAGAGATGTAGTGTTTCATGAAAATGAGACATGTTCAACCCCAGTAATAACAGAGGCAAGGATAGAGGCTGGTGGTGGAATTGATTTGGCACCAGAATCTTCTCCAATAACAACTGGTGGAGAAGATGCAGATCAATCTTTTCGGGTGGGTGCTGAATCAGAAGAGAATTCTAATCAGGGGGAGCAAACCCCTGAGGTCGGCGAAGTAACCTCGGAATCTCAGGAGGATGAGCAACTCAGAAGGTCAACAAGACAGAGGATGTTATCAACCAGATACTCCAGTTCTGAGTATGTCCTTGTCACTAGCGAGGGGAAGCCGGAGAGCTTTGAAAAAGTCCTGGAGCATGAGGACAAAGCTCGATGGATGGAGGCTATGCTTGAGGAATTAAGTTCTTTGAGAAAGAACGGTACTTATGAGCTTGTGAAATTACCCCAAGGAAGAAAGGCCTTGATGAACAAATGGGTATACAAGCTGAAACGAGATGGTGATAATCTCGTTAAATACAAGGCTCGGCTAGTGGTGAAAGGTTTCAGCCAGAAGAAAGGCATTGACTTTGATGAAATATTTTCACCAGTCGTAAAGATGTCCTCCGTTCGAGTAGTACTTGGACTAACTGCCAGTTTGAATCTGGAGTTAGAGCAAATGGATGTCAAGACTGCTTTCCTCCATGGCGATTTGGAGGAGGAAATCTACATGCAGCAACCTGAAGGTTTTCAGGAGAAAGGGAAGGAAGATCTGGTGTGCAGGTTAAGAAAGAGCTTGTACGGCTTGAAGCAAGCTCCTAGACAGTGGTACAAGAAGTTCGACTCATTCATGATGAGTCATGGCTACACCAGGACAAACGCAGACCATTGCGTTTACATCCGTAGATTTCATGATGGTAAATTCATAATTCTTTTGTTGTATGTGGATGATATGCTGATCGTTGGACAGGATGCTGAGATGATAAAGAAGTTGAAAGAAGATTTATCAAAGTCCTTTGACATGAAGGATCTTGGTGCAGCAAGGCAAATTCTGGGCATGCAGATTATTCGTGATCGACAAGCTAGGAAGCTGTGGTTATCCCAGGAAAGATACATTGAGAAGGTACTAGAGAGATTCAATTCAAAGAATGCGAATCCAGTCAGTACACCTCTTGCTGGCCAGTTTAAACTCAGCAAGAAAGCATGTCCTACAACAAAGGAGGAGAAGGAAGACATGGCAAAGGTTCCATACTCCTCAGCAGTTGGGAGTTTGATGTACGCCATGGTGTGCACGCGTCCAGATATTGCTCACGCAGTTGGTCTGGTGAGCAGGTTTCTCTCTAACCCGGGGAGACAACATTGGGAGGCTGTAAAATGGATCCTAAAATACTTACGAGGCAGTTCAAAAATGTCTTTGTGCTTTGGAGGCTCGGAACCAATATTGGAGGGTTTTTCAGATGCAGATATGGCGGGAGATATTGACTCCAGAAAATCAACTTCTGGATATCTGTTTACTTTTGCAGGGGGAGCTGTGTCATGGCAGTCCAAACTGCAGAAATGTGTTGCTTTATCTACAACTGAGGCTGAGTATATTGCAATGACCGAGGCAGGAAAAGAGTTGCTTTGGTTGAAGAGGTTCCTTCAAGAGCTGGGTTTGGAGCAAGATGAGTATGTGGTTTACAGTGATAGTCAAAGTGCTCTAGACCTGAGCAAGAATGCTACCTATCATGGTCGCACGAAGCACATCGATATTCGGTACCATTGGCTCCGAATGGCCATTGAAGAGCAGGAGATGAAGTTACAAAAGATTCATACGGACAAGAATCCTGCTGATATGTTAACAAAGGCAGTGCCTCGTGAGAAACTTCAATTCTGTGCTAGGTCATCTGGCACGGGGGTTCATAATTAATTTCAGCCAGAAGGTCTCTCCCTCAAGTAGGCATGAGGGGGAGAATTGATGGGATCATGCCCACTAATAAGTGGAGTTCCCACTAATTGATGGGTGGAGGAGAAAAGTTTCCACTAAGTGATGGGTGGAGTCTCCATTAGTGATGGGTGGAGTCTCCATTAGTGATGAGTGGAGTTTCCACTAATTAATGGGTGGAGGTGAAATCATGGCATTCCTCTCTATAAAAGGAGAGATGATCTTCCATTGTAAGACATCCACAAAATGAAGAAAAACTCCAAGTAGAGAGTTTAGAGAGAAATAGAGAGTTTCCAAGTTCTAGAGAGAGAGAGAGCTTGAGGTAAAAATAGAGTGAGTGAAAATTCTCTACTGTAAAATACGAGTGAAACACGAGAGTGGGATAACTCGGGGTATCGGGCAGTGAGGATATTTTTACCACTGTAATTTCTCTATTTACTAGTGGATATTTTTCGGAGCTGGTCCCGTGGTTTTTCCCTCTGGTATTTAGAGGGTTTTCCACGTAAATCTTGGTGTTCCCTCTTGGTGGTGTTTTTCTTCCCCATCTACTTTTGACCGTGGTAATTATTAATTACCGGGGTAAATTTTATTTACCGCTTCCGCTGCACGAGTCAAATTCCCAACACGAATAACATATATAGTAGCTTTAAAAAAAAAGTTAAAAACATATCACACCAGGGCGCCACCCCATCTCTCCTTCACTTTCACCTTCTTCCTCTCTCACTACTTTGGCACTCTAAAAAAAACACATATTTTTCCTATATTTATTTATTTTTTGACCGTGGAAGCAAATTGTTGAAGCCAACCCACAATCAGCAAGGAAGTGGCCATATGGACATAAGTGTGTAAAACTGAAAAAACCACCACAGCAGAAGAAACTGACTAAAAAGAAAAAGAAGGAAGGGCAGAGAGAGAGAGAGAGAGAGAGAGAGAGAGAGAGAGAGATTGTTCCTTGCTGGTAGTTGGGTTGGGTTGGGTTCTGGTCGTGTCTTTTGTTTTGTTCCTCCACTTCAGTTTCATCCATTAACTTAAAATTTAATAAAGACCACAACTTGTTGGAAGGAAACCCATACCAGAGAGAGAGAGAGAGAGAGAGAGAGAGAGAGAGAGAGAGAGCGAGAGTAATAAAGGAGTGGGATTTTGTTGGGGTTTTTTATATATATTTTTAATATTTATTGTTCAATGTCACAAGGCAGCGAGGAGGAGGAGGAGATAAAGACGGTAGAGAAGTGGAAATGGTCAGAAATGCAAGGACTTGAGCTTCTTGTCTCCTCTCCTCCTCCTCTCTCTGACCCTTCTTATTTAAGCAACCTCTCCACTCCTCCCACTCCCACTTTCACCATCAACCCCCAACGGGAAAGGACCGACCTTGGCACCCTTCTCGACCGCAAATCAATGGACAACACCACCTGTCCTACTCCTAGTCCCGGTCCTGGTGTTAGTGGCAATGGCCGGGTTCCGGGTGGGAATGGTGTGGAAGAGAAGCCATTGGAGGTGGCCGTTGTTGGGTTCGGGGAGCTGTTCAGGTTCGCAGATGGGTTGGACTACGTGCTGATGGGAATTGGGTCGGTTGGTGCTTTCGTTCATGGCTGCGCTTTGCCTCTCTTCCTCCGGTTCTTCGCTGATCTCGTCAACTCTTTCGGGTCTAATGCCAATGACATGGACAAGATGATGCAAGAAGTCCTCAAGGTAGATAGAAGAAGAAACCCAGAAAGGGAATAAAAAAGAACGAAACTTGAAGTTGAAGACAATTTTGATTTGACTGATAAAGTTTCTGTCTTTGGTTTTTTTTTTCCTCTCTTTTTTGCAGTATGCATTCTATTTCCTGATTGTTGGAGCTGCCATATGGGCATCTTCGTGGGCAGAGATATCGTGTTGGATGTGGACTGGGGAGAGGCAGTCCACCAGGATGAGGATCAAGTACTTGGAGGCTGCTCTGAACCAGGACATTCAGTTTTTCGATACCGATGTTCGTACCTCCGACGTCGTTTATGCCATTAACAGTGATGCTGTGCTTGTTCAGGATGCCATAAGTGAGAAGGTAAGGCGAGGGAGGTTCGGATTTGTTTCTCACCCGATTTCAGTTGCTTATGTTTGGGATCTCCGAGTTTGAGGGATGGACTAATGTGTTTCTGCAGCTGGGGAATTTTATTCACTACATGGCAACGTTTGTGTCTGGTTTTGTGGTCGGCTTCACGGCGGTTTGGCAGTTAGCCCTGGTCACTCTGGCTGTGGTTCCCCTCATTGCTGTTATTGGAGCTATCCACACGACCACGTTGACCAAGCTCACGGGTAAGAGCCAGGAGGCTCTATCTCAGGCTGGGGGTATTGTAGAACAGGTAAAGCAAAGATGATGGCTGTTTTTGTTGTTGGATTTTCTCTGTTCTTTGCCATCCGGGTTGGTTGCTAAACATTTCTAAGTCCAAATATGCAGACAATAGTTCAGATACGAGTTGTGTTTGCGTATGTTGGGGAATCGAGGGCGTTGGAGGGATATTCATCCGCGTTGAGGGTGGCTCAAAGACTCGGTTACAAGAGCGGGATCGCAAAGGGGATGGGCTTGGGTGCGACGTACTTTGTTGTGTTCTGTTGCTATGCACTTCTACTCTGGTATGGAGGCTATCTTGTTAGGCACCATTATACCAATGGAGGACTTGCTATCGCCACCATGTTCGCTGTGATGATTGGAGGACTGTAAGTCCTCATCTTTGATTTGTCGATTAGTACTTGAAATCTTATTTCTTTCTCGGGTCAAGTTTCGAGCCGGATTTTTGAGTGTCATGAACATTCTGTTTGATTCTCAGGGCTCTAGGACAGTCTGCACCCAGCATGGGGGCATTTGCAAAGGCAAAGGTTGCAGCTGCCAAAATTTTCCGCATAATCGATCACAAGCCTACTATTGAACGGAACAGTGAATCCGGAGTGGAACTAGACTCGGTTACTGGGTTAGTCGAACTCAAGGACGTGGATTTCTCATACCCATCAAGGCCGGACGTCCGGATCCTCAACAAATTTTCAATTACTGTACCTGCCGGAAAGACCATAGCTTTGGTTGGAAGCAGCGGTTCGGGTAAAAGCACCGTGGTATCTCTCATCGAGAGATTCTACGATCCCAACTCAGGTACTAATCTGCACGTTACCCTTCCGGTTAAATGATTTTCGCGTGTTTTTGGAGCGTTAGCAGTAACTCGATTCTGCCAAATTTAACTTCTGCAGGGCAAGTTCTTCTAGATGGACATGACATTAAGACATTGAACCTGAGATGGTTAAGACAACAAATAGGCCTTGTCAGCCAGGAGCCTGCCTTATTTGCCACCTCCATTAGAGAAAATATACTTCTAGGAAGGCCAGATGCTGACCAAGTTGAGATAGAAGAGGCAGCTAGAGTTGCTAATGCCCACTCCTTCATTATCAAGCTACCTGATGGCTTCGACACTCAGGTAACCCTGTCTTAAAAAAAAACAATACATTATAATTCTAAAATATTTGAAATGAGTTAGTATCCAGACATTCACTGAACCCGACTAATCTATGTTCGTGTACATATGTGAAATGTCTTTGTTTGATGATTGACTTTATGGCAGTTGGGAGGTGGTGGGGTGGGGTAAAGGTGGTCGTTTAAGAATGGCGAAATGAAATGATGGATCTTGACCAGTGAGGATCATGGCTATTGTAGTCATTTTTTTTAATGAAACAAATAAGTCCCTTCTTGTACTGCACTGATGATAGAGGTCTCGAGTTCTTAGATTAATCGGCCTAGTAGGCCAGATACGAGGATGTATAAACCAAAAAAAAAAAGTGCCTTCTTGTAAATGAACAAGCAACAAGTGTTAAACAAGATGAATATTTTATATGGTCAACAAACTTGGCCTAAAGTTTAGGAGGATTTTATTTTATTTTTGCAAGTCAAAGTGGGGTTATGGTCCTGCATGCATTTGGAGTAACGTGATTGGGTCAACAGTGCATGTGCCTAGAAAATGCTTTTATATTGCTTCTGCAGAAGTTAGGACAATACGGATTCAGACAAAAGATGGAACACCGAGGCTGATATGAAAGGGACAAATATCTAAGAAATGTGATAGTCCTCGCATTAGTGCTTAGTCAAATCTCTGCGATATTTAATGAATTTTGATGGTGTGTTTCTTGAGTGGCTTTAAGAAATGTTTGATGACATTTGAATTTCTTTGACGTTGACCATAGGCCATAGAGGCAAAAAAAAAAAGGAAAATAGAGCCGAGATTGTAAAGTAATGGATGATACATATGATGTTAATTCTTTTGGTTGAAACCATCTAGTAGACGGACATTTTCTCGGTTGACTAATCCAGATTCGAGCCGGGTATGATATTTGTTGTTAATAGAGGCAAAAACAATGGAAAATTTGCATCGTTAACAGTTGACAGAGCTTTTTTGTCAAGTACAGATGAGCAATTAACAGGACTAAAGAATGTTTTTCTAATGGCAGGTAGGTGAGAGAGGACTGCAGCTCTCCGGTGGGCAGAAGCAGCGAATAGCCATAGCGAGGGCGATGCTGAAGAACCCGGCAATTCTACTGTTAGATGAAGCTACAAGCGCTTTGGACTCCGAGTCTGAGAAGCTGGTTCAAGAAGCACTGGACAGATTCATGATCGGGAGGACAACTCTCGTCATTGCTCATCGGTTGTCCACCATTCGCAAGGCTGACCTTGTCGCTGTTCTGCAGCAGGGCAGCGTTACTGAAATAGGGACTCACGACGAGCTCTTTGCCAAGGGTGAAAATGGTGTTTATGCCAAGCTCATAAGGATGCAAGAGACGGCGCATGAAACGGCGCTTAGTAATGCAAGGAAGAGTAGCGCAAGGTACCTTTTCATACTCTACTATTGACTTAGTACGTACGATCTTCCAAATAAAATGTCAAGAAGTTGATGGTTTTCTTATGCAGGCCCTCTAGTGCAAGGAACTCGGTTAGCTCTCCAATCATAGCGCGGAATTCCTCGTATGGCCGATCGCCATACTCACGAAGGCTGTCTGATTTCTCTACCTCAGATTTTAGTCTTTCGCTGGAAGGTGCACATCCTAGTTACCGACTTGAAAAGCTTGCTTTCAAGGAGCAAGCTAGTTCTTTCTGGCGCTTGGCGAAGATGAACTCCCCCGAGTGGGTCTATGCCTTGGTTGGCTCTATAGGATCCATTGTTTGTGGATCCCTTAGTGCTTTCTTTGCCTATGTTCTCAGCGCCGTTCTCAGTGTTTACTATAACCCTGACCATGCCTATATGATCAAACAAATCGATAAATACTGCTATCTGTTAATCGGCCTCTCATCAGCTGCACTGATCTTCAACACACTGCAGCATTCCTTCTGGGATATTGTTGGAGAAAATCTTACGAAGCGGGTTCGAGAGAAAATGCTTGCAGCTGTGCTGAAAAACGAAATGGCATGGTTTGATCAGGAGGAAAATGAGAGTGCTAGGATTTCGGCTAGATTGGCTCTTGATGCAAACAATGTCAGATCGGCAATTGGAGACAGGATTTCGGTAATTGTACAAAATACAGCACTAATGCTTGTTGCTTGCACGGCTGGCTTTGTTTTGCAGTGGCGCCTAGCCCTCGTCCTTATAGCTGTGTTCCCTTTGGTTGTTGCAGCCACAGTTCTACAGGTTCGTTTTTCGATCATTTCCTTGCGAAAACTGTAACGTCTTCCCAGCTGAGCAATTTCTTTTTTGTTTTGGCAGAAAATGTTCATGACTGGCTTTTCCGGAGATCTTGAACGAGCTCATGCTAAGGCCACGCAGCTGGCAGGCGAAGCAATAGCCAATGTGAGGACTGTTGCTGCCTTCAACTCAGAATCCAAAATAGTAGGTCTGTTCTCGAGTAGCCTCGAAGTTCCTCTACGACGTTGTTTCTGGAAGGGGCAGATTGCAGGAAGCGGCTTTGGGATAGCCCAATTTGCACTATATGCTTCGTATGCGCTCGGTCTTTGGTACGCATCATGGCTTGTGAAGCACGGGATCTCAGATTTCTCAAAGACAATCAGAGTGTTCATGGTTCTCATGGTCTCTGCCAACGGTGCAGCAGAAACATTAACTTTGGCTCCTGACTTCATCAAGGGTGGTCGAGCAATGCGCTCGGTTTTTGAACTGCTTGACCGAAAAACTGAAATTGATCCTGATGATTCTGATGCCATCCCGGCTCCTGACCGTCTTCGTGGAGAAGTTGAGTTGAAGCATGTTGACTTCTCTTATCCAACTCGCCCTGATGTGCCAGTATTCCGCGATCTCAATCTTAAGGCACGACCTGGGAAAACTCTTGCTCTTGTTGGTCCAAGTGGCTGTGGTAAGAGTTCAGTCATTGCACTCGTACAGAGATTCTACGAGCCATCATCTGGACGAGTTGTGATCGATGGCAAGGACATAAGAAAGTACAATCTCAAGTCCCTCAGGAAGCACATTGCAGTGGTCCCTCAGGAGCCATGCCTGTTCTCGTCCTCCATTTACGACAACATAGCATATGGCCACGAGTCAGCATCTGAGACGGAAATAATCGAAGCTGCTACGCTGGCCAATGCCCATAAGTTCATATCTGCATTACCAGATGGCTACAAGACATACGTAGGCGAGAGGGGTGTCCAATTATCAGGTGGACAGAAGCAACGAGTCGCCATTGCACGAGCTTTAGTAAGGAAAGCAGAGCTAATTCTACTCGACGAGGCGACAAGTGCGCTGGATGCCGAGTCTGAGAGATCAGTCCAGGAGGCTCTGGACCGAGCATGCTCGGGAAAGACAACGATCGTAGTTGCACACCGCCTTTCGACCATCCGAAATGCCCACATCATTGCTGTGATTGATGACGGGAAGGTGGCCGAGCAAGGATCACACTCGCATCTGCTGAAAAACTACCCCGACGGGTGCTACGCGCGGATGATACAGCTGCAAAGATTCACACACAGTCAAGTCATTGGAATGACAACAGGTTCAAGCTCATCAGCCAGAGGCAAAGATGAAGATGAGAGGGAAGCTTAGTTAAGTCAAATATTATTTTTGAGAACAAGTAAGAGGAAGGAGTATATTTCCTATATCCCTTTTGTGATTTTTGAGCCTTTTCTCTTTATATCATGGTATAGCATAGTATGTCTATTATCTCCTTGGGTTTCTATTTTCACCATATATAATATAATATATATCACTGCAATTATATTGAAAAATAGATCTTATATTCCCAAGTACAATTTGACATTTTTTTAATTATAATACCAAGTCTAATTTCAGCACCAAAAATTGACCAAGAAAGGCTACAATGGCTTCGCAACATCACAAAATCGTGCTCGAAATCATGAACAATATTGGTTGAAAATCCGAAGATATTTATTATCATAAGATTAGCCTCTCAGGCGTTGGTTTATAGCAAAAATTTAATCATAATCATGCATGTTACGGATGATTTTTGATCCAGTAGTGAGGGGGTTTTCCGGGTAAGGTTCTTGTAGGTTTTTAAAGTTTAATAAGTTAATTTTGAGATTAGATTTTGGATTAGGGTTCATTTCTTATGTCTAGTATTTTTTGGAATTTTTTAAAATAACAAAAACAGTTCACTAAGGAAAGGTCACATTTGGTTCCAATGGTAAGAGAGATGAATTCATTTAAGTAGGTCTTGATTTCAAACTTACAAATAGTACAACATATTATTAAAATCGTCTCATAAATAGGACTCGACAGTGCTCGACTCTAGATATAAGAGATTGAAAAAAAAACACAAACAAATTAAACGGATCTTGACCTTGGGACAAATAACATGTGATGATATCACAAACCTAATCCAAAACTTGCACAAATTGACCCTGTTCTTGACAATTCAAACTCACCCATTCTTGGTCCCAATTCTATGAAAAATACAAAAACGGGGCCAGATAGCGACGGTAAATAATAGAGTTTCGTGGTTGCATTGGCAAATAAATTTTGTCATTTTTTAAATTCAATCCAATTTAATAAGTATTCGAATATCTGATAATTGCAAGTGCACGAGCTTCCAGAGACAAGGACAAACCAACATGAGAAATCCTAAAAGAGGGTGACCCAGAGAGAAGAAGAGAAATCATGCAATTGAAATCATCATGGCGTGTTCAGACTTTTACACGTAAAGGTGGTTGGGTTGCAAGGCAAAAACACCGAAAGCCACTGTTGAGGAAACACTGAAAATAGACATCCATAGCAATAAGTTGATGCACCGTCACTGCCAATGTCGTTGTTTTGGTAGTGGACAAGCGTGCGGAAAAAAGTTGGGAAATTTTGGCAGATGGGAAATTGGCAATTGAGATGATGATGATGTTGGATTTTGGCTTTATAAGATGATACATGCTTTTATTTCCACCCGAATTAAACCTGAAATAATCGGTGCAGTGAATATTTGGATACCAAGTGGTTAAAAAAAGATGATGCGTATTTTTTATCGCGTATATCTTTAGTACGGGTTGTTCGAATTTAACAGAAAATTTTTGAACAATTGTTAAGAGGAATTTTGTTGACTATTCAATGTCCGAGGAAGGACCTCGGAGAAACCATTTCCCGTCCATCCCCTAGTCGGCACGCACGATCTGTTACCGTAACCTTTGAAAAAAGGATTGACAAGGATTGACTCTGAGGGCTGGATCTGTAAGTCCCAGTCCAGACGGTGGTCTGCTCGAGCTGCATCCGCCGTGAGAGCAGGTCGTCACATACCAGTCGGGGGATGGACTGCGCTCTTTTTTATCCGACTTAGTCTGAAATTATACTACTCGACTGAATAAGTACATGGATATCAAATAATTTCGACCAAGCAAAGATGACATGTGGTTTTTGGAGGGGACCATCCATACCCAATTGCCTGGTGTAGTGGATGGAAATTGTAAAGCTGTTAGTGGCCACGGAGTTTGGCTTTTGTCTGGTCGTGGTAGTAATACCCATGGAAGTGCCCAGAGCATTTTAACAGTGTCGTGTCACTTGTCTGGTGCCAGTTCTTGTTTCTAGATGCTAAGAAACAACCGGATGAAATCGGGTAATTTTTCAAAAGGGGATTTATTTCCCCGACAATTCCTTGATTGGGGTTGTCAGGGGATGTTTTCCTTGTCTGGGGTCGAGTCAGAAATCGCTCAGCGAGGGGAGCGTTTTTTGTTTTGCCAAAAACCGCTCCACGGGGAGCATTTTTTGGTTGTCACCGAAAAAAAATTAGCTGCACTGAGAAGGGAAGAAAATCCAAATAAAAACACACAATGGCTTTTGTTCGGAATCGAACCGAAGACTTCCACAATTTTAAATAAGCACTCTAACCAACCAATTTACAAGAGTCTATTGACTTTTAACTTTGTAATAAATAATATATTACATATATACGATTTCTATGAAATATATTACAGAAATACATATTTATATAAAATAATATTTATTACATAAATACGTATTTATGTAATATTTTTTATTACATAAATATGTATTTATGAAATACATATTTATGTAATATATTATCTATATTTATGTAATATATTATTATTTATGTATATTATATATATTTGTATTTATGAAATATATTATTTTTAAATAAATACGTATTTCATAAATATATTTATGAAATATATTATTTATTAAATAAATATGTACTTATGAAATATGTATTTATGAAATAAGTCTTTATTTTTTTTGTATTTAGCTGGGTGTATTATATTACGAAATTAGTTGTTCATATTAATTTCAAGATAGAATTTTTTATTTGGAGTTACTTTTTCATTGCAACCTTATCAAAGGGAATTCCAAAATATTATTATTTTTAATAAACATTACTTCCTCTTTATTTTTAATAAACAAGTTGTATAATGGTTAAGACCGGGTTCTGGTTCAAATGGGACAATTAAATTGGTAAAAAAAGAAAACGCTCCCGATGGAGCGATTTTTGGCAAAAAAAATGCTCCCGGCGGAGCGGTTTTTGGCAAAACAAAAAACGCTCCCAGCGGAGCGACTTTTGGTAAAAAAAAAGTTTTTTCGGTAATTTTCCTTCGCTTTGGGTAATTTTGTTTGGAACCCTTATTTATGTAATATATTACATATTTCGTAGAAATCGTATATATATAATATATTATTTATTACAAAGTTATAAGTCAATAGGCTCTTGTAGATTGGTTGGTTAGAGTGCTTAATTAAAATTGTGGAGATCTTCGGTTTGATTCCGAACAAGAGCCATTGTGTGTTTTTATTTGGATTTTCTCTCCCTTCTCAGTGCAGCTAATTTTTTTTTTCGGTGACAACCAAAAAAGGCTCCCGGTGGAGCAATTTTTGGCAAACAAAAAAACGCTCCCGGTGGAGCGGTTTTTCGCAAAACAAAAAATACGCTGCCCGAGCAGCGATTTCGTGCGAAGGAAAAATACTCCCGCTGAGCGGTTTCTGACTCAACCCCAGACAAGGAAAATATCCCCTGACAACCCCATTCAGAGAATTATCGGGAAAATAAACTCCCTTTTGGAAAATTAGCCGATGAAACCAGGTGAGGAATTAATGTCCGTATATGTCAACATGGCTGTGTAATCATTTGTTGCTGGTAATGAGTGCAGGATTCTAGGAGTCAAAAATTGTATTAAAAACATGCATTATATCCCGGTGTCTTTTTTTTAAAATAGTTTTTAGACCATGATATTCAATGTCATATTTAATTTACAACGGCTAATTTCGAAATTAGACATTGTTGAACTCTTTGGTTCATTTAGCAATGTTTCTCTATTTGCAATATTTGAATTCAAACCATGTTAAGGAAATACAAATTCTCTCTTTGGTTTCCAAGTACAATCTTGTTCTTTTCTTTTTAGTACCTAAAAAATATTGAAGTTTTTGTCCAAGAAATTAACCTCTGACTTAATGAGTCGTCAAGCATCTTACCGTTCACTTATCCTAGGTCAACAAAAATTCAACTTGAACATTTTTTAGTCCTTTCCAATGCGGTAATGCCTACTAATTAGTAACAGTTAAATATTTGTCGAAAAAATTTATTTTCTTTCAAAATATCAAAAATCTTACTAATTCGAATTTAATTTAGTTGACTTAGTCCGAATATCACATACGTATCTACCGCTGGAGCACGTACCTATCTCTATTAGCAGGTCACGCATCAGTAGAAATGGGGCAAGTCAGGCCTCCCATACTCCCAACATCCTCATCCCAGGCCCACCTAGTATAAGAATGGCAACTAAAATTGGAGCTGGACCGATGGCAACCAATTTCTGGGGACGCATCATCGCCCAATTACCCCCCACCGATAGTCAACCAATCCCATATATTTAAATGAAAGGCCCAACTTATCAGAACTTTCATGGCAAAACTTGGATAACGAAACTCTGAATTACATTTTTTTTAGACAAACTCTGAATCTGCATCACATTTTAAATATTAAATATTTGTTTAAAAAATTCACCAAAAATTTTGAATTCGAGATATTGAAAATGTAATAGTGTTAAATTCTTTTTCGACAGAACTTTACCATTTTTCGAAAGTCCCACCGGCTCAGAGCCACCCAATATATGTCCTTGGTATATATGAAAAAAAATTCCTATGACACTTAGAAAGACATTCCGTCACTTGTACATCAAAATTTTTGTAAAGTGATATCATAGAAACAAGAGAAAAATATTATTTAGAGAAATTATTTACATTTTTTCCAAAAATATTAAAATTAAGTTTTTAGCAATAACTACGTAAATACCATAAAATTATTTTGTCTATATTCAAGTCACCTAATATCCCGGCTTATAAAATTATTGAAATGCTATACTCGATTGAGATATTTTTTTACAACAACACGGCTATTACAATGACCATGTGAAGTCAATTAAGAAAATGGAAAAAATAAATCTAGCAAAAACGAGTATTTTTAAGTATTTACAAATATATTTATTTATTAACAAATATCACTTTATGAAAAAATCGAAACCGAGATTTAAGACTAATCTTTTATAAATTTAGCCTATGGTCACTAATCTATTTTTTGTCCATTTATGATCACTCATCTATATTAAGTCGCCCTTATATGGTCACTATGACTAACTTTGTAATTGTAAAATTTTGAAAACATCCCAAACATTTTTTCTCTCTCTCGCCTTTTACTTCCTCCCTTCTCTCTCATTTCGAAATTAAATTTCGATTAGCTGAATAATTCGATGAATTGATGAATTTAGGATATGAATTCATGTTCAATTCGTTCAAGGATGAATTTGAATATGAATTTTGGTTCGTATGAGACAGTTCGAATCTGAATCAAATTTTTAACGAATCGAATTGAATCCAAATAAGATTTAAGTCCGGAATGCTGTCCACGGTGAGGATAAAACCGAAAATATGATGTGCCAAAAAATTGATGGAGGTAAAAAGAGGAGGGGTGTAATCCTCATAAATACAGGACTCCGAATAAGATTTAACTCTGAGAAGTTGCCCACGATGAGCGATTGGTCACCCCTTAATAACTTCATTTTTCTTTGTTTCTAATTTCATTAAAAATTAAAAAATAAAATATTTTCACTTAATCAGAAATAACGAATATAAAATTATTTGAATAACCGGTGGAAAATTTAAGACAGATGTTCGACCGGGCCCACTAATACTACAATTTGATTTGTTGTAAATTCGATTTAGATTCGAACCGGCTCATACGAACCAGAATTCATATTCGAATTCGTCCTTGAACGAATCGAACATGAATTCATATCCTAAATTCGTCAATTCAACGAATTATTTGGCGAATCAAATTTTCAATTTCGAAATGAGAGAGAAGAGAGGAAGTAAAAGGCGAGGGAGAGAAAAAAAATTTGGGATGTTTTAGAAGTTTTATAATTTCAAAATTAGTCATAGTTACCATACAAGGGTGACTTAATATAGATGAGTGAACATAAAAGGACAAAATATATTAGTGACCATGGGTGTTTTTTACCCCGATTTTACTTTACAAATGAATAACAGCCAATCGGGATCGCGTCGGGTTGACGAAGAATGAGTTGAAGAACGAGAGAAGGGGGATACGAGGATTTTCTGGACGTTTAGAGTGTGTGCTACATTTTGGAAGTTAAGACAATTTAAATCTTCGAATCAGATGTTATTTCCCCCTTAAAAACCCAACTTTCTATGAGAGAAACTGGAGTTTTGAAGATATTATCAATTATAGAACAAAAGAAAATGAAATTCAAACACACAGCAACTCGGATTTCTACTGAAGCATTCTTACACAGCCAAAACTCTCCAATAACCGGAGCAACTCTAGCTCACTAGTAATCTAAACATGTAACATGAATTTAAGGCAGAAAGGGGACAGAAAAGAGAAAACATGTAACAAGCTCACATTACCATGAGTTTAGGACCATTATCTGGTGCTCCCATCCCACCAGCCAAATCCGCATCTAGTTGTGTATGTGGTGCGACCATCAACAGCTTTAGTCTGCATTTTCACATGGTAAAAAAGGTAAGATAGTGACAAGCGATCAACGTCGGCAGAGGAAATTTTCAACTGAGATTATGAAACACAAAGAGCAAGCTTGGGTGATAAAGAATCGATCAAAAGAAAGTATCAGCAATTTTCTTCAAGAAACAACACGGTGGTTACCCCCACCACCATAATATTAAGCTTTCTAAAATGATTATATCGGAACATCCCATAGGTTATGACTAGGAACACAATCAATTTTCAACTCCCCCGTATTTGCCCATTCTAATCCTCTGTCGCAGGAAAATTTTCCCAAAATGTAACGTGTCCAAACTTCCTGGGCTGCTGAGATGTTATCAGGATATATTCAACCTATCGGGAAAGACAAAGATGAAGGAGCACTATCTGCGACAGATACATCAAGCATGAATGGACTTGAGCTATTCTATCAGATGACAACATCTGCCCAGTTTTAGAATCCTAGTGAAAGGCGAGAATAATTCAAACTCATGCACGTCATGTATAAACGCCGACCAAACACTTCGCACCATCAAAATCATCAATTCTAGTTATTTCCACCAAGCACAAGAGAACTCTGTAACCTACAACTGGGCAACATCCACGACATATGATCCCCTGGTGAGTGGAAGCAAAGGATTGCCAATCTACCAGGAGAAACAACAACAAAAAAAGAGTGCGTAAAACAATGCAAACAGAAAGAAGGTGAGCGTGATTACCGCTTCTTGTGCTTTTTAGTCTTGAAATGCTCGTCCCTCACCGTAACATTAGCGAAGTAACGGCTGCACATAGACAAAACCAGCAACAAAAGGAAGCAAACATGATCACCAGAACCAAAAATCGGAACCGAAAAACGGGTTTCCCATTTGTAGAAACAACAACAAATAAGTAAAGCCCAAATACAATAATTAAAAAAAAACAATAAACTAGATTAAAACTGACTCGCAGTGGACGCAGTAGTATTGGCCCATCCCGGGCAAATCCTCGTCCACGGGCAGAGGCCGCTTCTCCTCTTCCACCTTCTGCAGCTCATCGTAAACGGCGTCGTCGCGTGGCCGGAACAAAAGTCAAGGGAATATAACTGACTTGGAATCCAAAAAAAAAAAACTAAATAGTAATTAGAGTTGAGAGACGAGAAGAAGAAAAAGGATATCTTTGAGGAGGAACTTGGAGCGGCGGAACGTCTTGTGAGAGTATCTCCTCTTCTTAACTTTCCTGCTCGGGCACTTGCCTCCCATCTTCTTCTCCCCGGAAATTAGGGTTAGGGTTTCTCCTTTCGAGGGTTTTAATTTTGTCTAATTGGGGGGCGCGAGGGACAGTTAAAGGCGGTGGTGTTTTGTACCTTTTTCTTCCTTCGCGGGACTCGCGCGCTTGCCGCCGACGTCGTTTTGGTATTGGTTTCGACGATTAATATTGGGGGAAAATATGCATAATTTGACCCTTTGTTATTTTAGGGATGCATAATTCAACCCTTACTCTTCTGTTTTTTGTAAAAAATTAGTTTAAATGCTGTTGATAATCTGATTATTAGTGTTAGGACAAGCAAAAACATTAACATTTAAATACCTATAACAAATAACAGAGAGATAATACACAATATACATAATTCAGTTGATAAATTTATATTTACGGGACCGAGACAATGTATATTATTTCCAGTTTGCTGTATTGAAAACGCCCATCCAAATTGGTGTACATGCTAATTTATGAAAAAAGAATAAAATCTAGAAATATACATTGTTCAACGGGAGCAAGGTAGGAGGATCGAATCTCATGACCGTCTAAGATCCGAAATTGTGAAAATAATTTAAATCTCACCAAAAAAAAAGTAGGAGGACAAATGAAATTCTTTTGAGGTAAATAAACGCTAATTGCAACTATTAATCGCGAAAATGTACTCCTGCTTGATTTCTATCTGTCTCTCTAATTTTCTAATTACCATATGCTAATGTTCGACATCTTTCCTTCTTATTTCAAGTTTCGTTTTTTTAATTAATAAACGGTCGCTTATATTAACCATTATTTCAGTTGAGGTATAAAAATAATCTCGGCAATCTCAACACATTTTGAGTTCCTTAGTTTGGCAATACCGGTTCCGGCCTTCTATCTGGCAAGACCGGTCCTCTATCTTACAAGACCACCTCCGATCTCTTGATTAGAGGTCGTATATGGTCTCTCCTCGGTCTAGACCCGGCTTCTCTCTTCCAATGGTAGAAACCGACGATGGTCTCTCTCGGCCGAGACCGACGTTGGTCTCCCCAAA
Organism: Hypericum androsaemum; assembly: GCA_963995505.1. Classification (NCBI taxonomy): domain Eukaryota; kingdom Viridiplantae; phylum Streptophyta; class Magnoliopsida; order Malpighiales; family Hypericaceae; genus Hypericum; species Hypericum androsaemum. The sequence continues at coordinate 2,790,293 of OZ023184.1, read as the reverse complement.
CCAACAATGATCTTTCCTTGGTCAATACCATTTATCGTCATCGTCGGTAGAGAACGCATTGGCACATTGTTCTCGGTCCGCTTTGGGGTGTTGTCCTCGGTCCACCTCGGCTTGTTGTCCTTGGATGGCAAACATACATCTTTGACAAACTAGCTGTAACTTTGGACTCGTAGATTGAAATGAGGAGATTCTTGCAGCCATGGATAGATAAGTCACATATCCATAACTTTGTTACTCTAGAGTATTGCCTAATTCGGATCAGAAGAGGGTCCAAACAGAGCTTCAAGTCTCGGTGTTGGTTTTACTAGCTGAGTTTAATAGAATTTTGGTAAATCAGTCGTATCTTTTGACTCGGGCATCAGATTGAGTTGTTTCTTTCGTCTATGGAAAGATAAGACAAAGATCTACAACTTTTAATTTATGACATCTTTAGATTCTATGCGCAACAAGGTCAAAATCCAGTTCAAGAAGGGACTGCTTCGTGCTTGCCTGCCTTCACTGCGTGCACGCAAACTCTCACTTCCGTGCTCGCCTATCTTCATGCTCGCTGTGCCCATCCATACTTCGTGCTCGCCTTCATTCCCCCGTAGGTTGCTGTGATACCCCGAAAATGATATGTTCTGTCTGAAAGCCTTAAGTGATTTGATTGGTACTATCTATATCATCAATGTGCACCTTCTTTTCTGGCACACATCTTGAGAGAACTCCAAGGTTAAATGCGTTTGGCCGGGACTAGGATCAGGATGAGTGACCTTCTGAAAAGTTTCCAGGGTGCGTGCGAGTGAGGACAAAGCACGCTGGAAAAGACCTATGTTGGTCTGTGGAGACAGTCTGTCATATCACAGGGCGTTACATTCCTAATCCTACTCCTAGTCAAACGCGTTTAACCTTGGAATTCTCTCAAGATGTGAGCCAAAAAAGAAGGTAAAAAATCGAATTAGGGGATATTAGGAGCTAGCGAATTTGATTTGATCTTGAAACATCGGCTTAGGTCAAGATCACTTATGTTATAAGCAACCAATCTAGATGTACTAAAAGTAATGTAAAAATCGTAGAACATGTTAGTATCGATAATGTTAGAAAAGAAGGAAAGATTACATGAAGTCGTATAATAATGGTTGAAGTTTGGGGACCAAACTTCTTTTAAGTGGGGAAAAAATGTAAAATTCGGTATTTTAAATATAAGACTTGATAAACTAAATGATTAAAATACACATTAACGGTGACCATGTTATAATTTACCAGCCACTCCTAGTAAAACTCTTCCACTAACCACTTCCCACCTTTGTCTCTGCCGCATGCTCAACAATTTAACTAACCCCACGTACAACTCTGTTCTAGACATAAATCCCACCATTTTAATTAATTAATTTCTTCCAATTATACTCAATAGCTTGACATCATCCTAACGCCAAAGTGTTATTAAAATAACCTAGAAGTCCCAAGCACTAGATATAATACCCAAATTCACCCATACACCACTAGGCAAATGCAAAATCTAGACGTTAATTGCTCCTCCTCGGCTGAGGCTGTGACCGACAAACAAGCTCTAGTTCCATCTCCTCTTGATGATGGTGTTAATGTTGTACCCGCTCTTTCTGTCCTTATTACTCTCATTGATCAAGTCAAGAGCTTGGAACATGACTTAAGCATCGCCTCAATTCTTCTGTTTCCAATTTTATCAAGAGATTAACAATGATGCAATATTTCTAGGTAAGTTATTCTTACTCCTAATTCGAGGTGCTTTTAATTGAAAGGTGATTTTATATTTGGGCCGAGTAACTAAAATGGATCAACACTAGAAGCTTGGTAGGTTGTGATATTTAACTGTTGATTGAATTGCGGTGCATTAATTCTTGTCATTGGTTCCATTGTGATGTGGCTGTGTTTGTTGTCTCAATTGAGAATGTTAAATTGTTAACTGTTTTGGGATTTAATTAAATCGATCAGAACTTGGTTGGATGGTTTAACTGACCTTTGTTAAATAGATTGATGGCTTGAGTTCCTGTGTACAGATTTGCTGTTATCCAAGTTCATGTCATCAATTTATTAATTGCATTATGCCTTAAAATGTTGGTTGCAGATATTCAAAAGTTCTAGTTTTGTATTGTACTGTGATTCTATTATGTACAGTATTGATGTTAGATTGCGAGATTTTGAGATTGTGTACTGTATTGAGTTCTGTTCTGTGGATTGCGTTCTGTTCAGTTTGGATCATGTAGGTCATAGAGAGGTTATTAATAGGTCTGGAATCCATAACGACGGGGGGTTAATATACCAGGACCCTACAATTGGGGGTGATATAATGGTCCCGATAACGGCGAGGGTTACATGCCAGGACCCTGTCATTGGGGGTGAAAGAAACAATGACATAGCCTCATTAAGAGGACTCCGGATTTCCTGTCTTCATTATTATTTGGTTGCATATAGAGTTGTCTTGTCATGTTTATTCATTATATCGTAATTATCGATTGTTGTTCATGTGTTGTTGATTGTTTTGTGTTGTTATGTTGTTTGAATGTATCTAGTAGAGATGATGTTTGAATTGTGAATCGTTTTAAAAATGCTTGGGCCTGGCTTCGGGTTGGAAGTACGTGCAACTTATTGAGAAGCGAAACTCACCCAAATTCGCAATGTTATTTTTCAGAAAACAGGAAAGATGATTTCATATTAGCAAATGGGTTGTGTTTGAGAATAAAAGTATAGATTTTAAGGGCGTTTAAAGATAGTTGAATTTAGCCTTGCGCAACTCTAGTTGCATGGCAGTTGTCTCGGTTTGGGGTCGTGACAACTTAAGTGGTATCAAAGCCATAGGTTGAATTCCACGAGAGGATGATAATAAAATGGGTAAATTACTCTCAAATCCCTGGTCTTTGGTCACCCTCCCCCTAGGGTCCCTGACTTTTGGAAAAAGATTATCTTGTCCCTAAGTTTTGATGATAATAGACTATCGGGTCCCTGGAGCCGGAATATTCCATATTCTCCGGCGAACCCCCACTTGAAATGACCAAAATGCCCCTCTCACTTAAAAAACAAAAAAAGCCCTCTCTCCTTCTACCTTCAACTCCTTCTTCCTCCAACTTCTTCTTCTTCTTTCCAACTTTTAACCAAAACTAAAACTCAAAATTAAACTTTATTAATAAGAATCAAAATTTAATAAATTCTAATTTGAATTAAATGCAATTTTAATTCGACCCAATGAATATCAACACATAAGCACCAATCCAGTTAAAGTTATGATTTTTTCATTTGTTTCTACGACAACAGAAAAGAAAGTACAAGCATAACGAGGGAGAAAATAAAATCAAGACAGCAACTTTCTTTCTTTTAAACCTAAAAAAAGACAGCAACTTTCTGTGCGTTCGTATTCTAATGACATTCCACAACCATAAGCAACAGTTGAAGCTAAAAAGTTAAAAACCCAAGATTGCGCTAAGACAAAGAGAGACAGAGAGTAGATATCAAGCTTGAGGAAGAGCGGGCGGGGAGCTCTGCGTGGTAGGGCCCAGGGAAAAGTGCGGCAGGGGGAGGGTGGTAGGGATTGTACCGCGGTGGGGCCCGGGGCGGGAGGGCGAGGTGGTGCTGAGGTGGCATCCAAGGAGGCTGATGCGACGGCGGGTAGAGGGGCGGAGGGTAGGTTCGGATGGGGAAACGCAGCGGAGGCAGGAGGAGGAGGAGTGGAGAGCGGGACCAAGAAAGGGTTAATCGGTGACGACGTGTTCATGGTCAAGTCCCGGCTCGAGGCAGCACAGTCTCCTCCTCCGGCCTCACCGTCTCCTCCCTCGCCGGCCATGAGATGGTTCTCGTTCTCTCGAATTCAACCCAAAAAATGGAAATAAGTAAAGGAGTAGATGATTTTTAGGGTTTATTTTTCTGGCAATTGAGATTTTTAGGGACTCCTGGAAAAGACCCCGGCTATCCTGTTGATCATCCCGCTCTCGTCCCCCACGAAGACTTCCAATTCATCAAGGAGGCGGTGCTTCCAATTCCCCTCTTCTTAGTTCCTCCTCCTGTGTTTAATTGCAGGTGGTTGTACTTCGAATTGATATTTTTAAGGTACGGGGTTGAAGATGAATTAGGGGAGAGAATTTTTTATTTTTTTTTAGTGGGAGGGCATTTTAGTCTTTTCAAGTGGAGTATCGCCGGAGAATATGGAATATTCTGGCTCTGGGGACCCGATAGTCTATTATCATCAAAACTTAGGGACGGGACAATCATTTTCCAAAATCCAGGGATCCTAGGGGGAGGGTGACCAAAGTACAGGGATGTGAGGGTAATTTGCCCTAATAAAATTGTCATTTAACATGAATTAATTCTAATTGAATAAAAATAAATTATAACGAACAAAATAAAAATATTAATTTGCAAAGTTGATTTAAATGAATTCTAAGGAAGATTTTATTGCTTGAATTGGAATAAAATGGATTTAAATCTTATGCATTTGAAATGATTTGAAGGGTAAATTTTGGAATTGTATTAGAAATATATATATATTTTAAAATATGTATATTTAATTTGATGTGTGTCTATGCATATTAGGTGTGTAAATGTTAGAATTTTACTTAATAAACTAGATTGTGAGCTTGTGCAAGTTAGATGTGGTAAATTCTAGGGAGACTTATGATGAGTGTGAAAACACTCTATCATCTATGTATGTTTTAGTGTCAATTTTCCATTGTTTCTAGTATTGTTGTGTGTTATTTATCGTTGTATTGTTATATTTCGTATTTTTAACTTTTAGTATAGTTATTGTGATTTTCATTAGTTTTGTTCATTTTTATTTCAAGGAGGCTTTGTGGTAATGCGGGGAGGATATTGGTGTACTTTGGAGCGCGTCAACGACGATCGGATCAGCCTTGAAGAAATGGTGCACGATCGGGAAGGCGATGACATTGGGCTAACTGACCTCGAGAGACTTAAATACCGATAACTTTCTCATCCGAAGTCCAATAGAGACGAGTGAGGTGGTTCTGGAAAGAAGACATCCGGGTCTACAACGTTGTTTCTTTGGTCGTCTTCAGATTCGAAGTCTAAGAGGGTCGAAAATACGCATGAAGTCGAGCATTAAATCTGAGGACTCGCCTGACCGAAATTGGCCAAAATTCCGGGACCATTCCGGAATTTGCCAGGACGTTTTCTTGGCTGCCATCCCACACCTCTTGGCTGGAATTCCACTACAAAATTCTCCATACTCCACTACCTTCCTTTGTCTCCCACTACTCCACTTTGTCCCCCACTAATTCCACTTCTCCATACTTTGACATTTTCACCACCATTCAACCACTCATTCTCTCCTTCCTCCAAGAACAAAATCCGTGGCTGCCTCTTCCTCTTCCTCCCAAGCAAGAAGAACGTGGCTGCCAACCAAGAGAAGAGGAGAGGAGAAGAGAAGAAGAACGTGGCCTTGAAGAAAGAGCTAAGAGGGAGCCATTGAAGACACTCATTGAGCTTTTCCTAAACTCTATCTTTGTTGTTCATGTTCTATTTACTTTGTACAATGGATAATTTGTGTTGTATGATGAACATGAGTGAGTAGTTGATTTGTGAGTTTGGTGCCTTGATGGCACCTACTTAGCCAATGGTTTTGTGGGGATAATATGTTAAGGTTTATGTACTAGTTAATGTGTTTAATGCCTAATCTTGATTGATCACCTTGATTATGAACTAAGTTGATGCTAATCGCCGGGAGGGGTTAGGATTAACGGACCATTTAACTAGTTAACTAGTTGCCTATTGTTGAGGGATCACCTTAGGTGACTAGTTGTCCAAAGGATGATGGTGATAATCGGTAGTTAGTTGGATTAGTTGGCTAATTAGTCGCGGGAGCGCGGTTGGTTTGACTAAGCCTAATTAACTATCGATTTAGACTAGTTTGTCGCGGGAGCGTTGATTAGTTGCTTAAGAAACATCCGGACCATAACACGAACTCAATAAACCCCACATGCCATTTGGTTATTTAGGTTGTCATTGGTACCAAGCTCACTCTTGTTTTAAGTGTTTTAACCTTCTCCTTGCTTAGTTGTAATTTTATTTCAAGTAGCATTTTGTGTTTGGAATTGACACCTCCATTTCTTTGAGTCCTAAACTAGTGATAAAGTCGAATTTGCGGACTAGCTTAGTCCTCGTGGGACGACAATCCCGTACTTACTCATTATTGCAAGAGGGGTGAAAATCCTTCCTTTCAATTGGCGCCGTTGCCGGGGATTAAGTACTAGACGCTTAATTTGGCTTACGAACTTGGATTAGGACATTTATTTTTGTTTACTTGGTTTTTGTTACTTAGTACCTTTGTTTGTCTTACAAGGTACTGATTTGTCGCATGCGCTCAACTCGCTCAACGAACAACATTCCGATCGGAGTAGACGTTGACATTGGATATTTGGAACGGTTGTTGCGACAAGAGAGAAGGACACAAGCAAGGATGAATCAACAACCTCATGTGCAAGAAGCTCCACAAGGAGCTCCGCAAGGCGATGCACAAGGAGTTGGAGTTCCTCGAAGGTCTCTCATGGACTATGCTAGGCCCACCTTGAGAGGGGCAATGTCTGGAGTTCCTAAGCCTGCTATTCAAGCTAACACCTTCGAGATCAAGCCGGCGGTGATTCACATGCTCCAAGCTTCGGTCCAATTCTATGGATTACCGAATGAAGATCCCAACGACCATATTGCTAATTTTTTGGAGATAGCCGACACCTTCAAGCACAATGGAGTTACCGACGATGCTGTGAAGCTGAGGTTGTTCCCATTTACCTTGAAGGACCAAGCAAAGATATGGTATAAGAATCTCGTTGGGACAACAATTACGACATGGGAAGAGCTAGCTAATGCCTTCCTTGACAAGTATTTTCCCTTCTCCAAGACAAATAGACTCATCAAGGAGATTAACAACTTCCAACAATTCGAGAATGAGTCATTGAGTGAAGCTTGGGGGAGATTCAAGGGATTACAAAGGAGTTGTCCACACCATAATATATCAGAGGAGTCTTTACTCCAAACTTTTTACTTTGGTCTAGGACCCTCTACAAGGGGGACGGTTGATGCTGCTTCTAATGGATCCTTTTTGAGAAGAGAGAAGGATGATGCCTACCACATCGTGGAAGAATTAGCAGCTACAAACATCCTTATGGCAAGTGAGAGAGGAAGACAACCTATAAGCCAGCAAAAGGGAGTGATTGATGTTGATGTTGCCTCCTCTATTCAAGCCCAATTGGCATTATTGGCAAGAAAAGTGAACGATCTTAGCTTGAACAATACCAATGTGGCAGCCGTAAGGACGACTTGTGAAGCATGTGGGAATGTTGGCCACGGGATGCAAGAATGTGCTATGATGAACACGGAAGTAGAGCAAGCACACTTTGTTGGTGGCCAAGGACAAGGCCAAGGTCAAGGAGCAAATAGGATGGGAAATAACCCATATTCCTCTACTTACAATCCCGGTTGGAGAAATCACCCAAACTTCTCTTGGAGAGGTACCGGAGGAAGTAGTGGAGATAACATGGCAATTGTTCTGGATAAGGGACTTCCTCTTCGCAATACACAACAAGGACCTCCTCCGGGTTTCCAACCACGTTTCTCCTTGATGGATCGGATGGGAAATATTGAGGAGAGGTTTGACAAGATGGAAAAGTTTATGCAAGAAGTTGGAGGGGTGGTTAGCCAACAAGGCCAAATTTTGGCAGCCATACAACAACAAGCATCAAGGCAAGACAATCTTGAACAAATCCTCAAGGGTCAAGCAACCGCCCTGCATAATATGGAGAGGCAACTTGGGCAAATAGCAAATGCAAGTGCCCACAGAGCATCCGGTTCTCTTCCTAGCTCCACGGAAGTGAATCCTCGAGGAAATGTGTGTGCAATTACCTTGAGGAGTGGCAAGGAAACAATTTGTCAAGAGATGAGCCCAAAATCAAGAGAGAACAAAGAGGAGGTTAATGAAAAAGAGAAGGAGAAACGTCCATTCGTTGAGATGGACGGGGAAGAGGAGTATGTTCCGCCACCACCAAAGATCCCCCCTCTACCATTTCCTCAAAGAGTGAAGAAGAAGAATGTGATGGATGACAAGTTTATTGGCTTCATGGAGAAGATGAAGAACATCCAGATCAGTGTTTCTTTTCTTGAGATGTTGGATCAATTACCGCAATACTCGAAGTTTCTCAAGGAACTCATCACGAAGAAGAGGAAGTGGAAAGATGGAGAGACGGTAGCCCTCACGGAGAAGTGTAGCTCTCTCATCTCTAAGGATCTCCCGACAAAGCTAAAGGACCCGGGGAGTTTTACTATTCCTAGTTTTGTTGGTGATGTTGAGTTTCCCAAGTGTTTATGTGATTTAGGCGCTAGCATTAACTTGATGCCTTTGTCTATTATGAGAAGACTTGGCTTGTGTGAGGTGAAACCAACTTCTATGCGTCTCCAATTGGCGGACCAAACCATGAAGAAGCCATTCGGGGTTGTGGAGGATGTCTTGTTGAAGATTGATAAGTTTATCTTCCCCGTGGACTTTGTGGTGTTGGATTACGAAGAGGACAAGAGTTGTCCACTAATTCTTGGCCGACCGTTTCTCAACACGGCACGTGCCTTGGTGGACGTACATGAAGGAAGATTGGTCCTGCGAGTAGGAGAGGAGAAAGTAGAGTTCAAGATGTCCAATGCAATGAGCCACCCTCTTGATGAAGGCATGTGCATGAAAGTTGATGTCATGGATGATGGTGTCCTCAAGTTGGGCAAGGAGAGCTCATTGAAGATTGAAGGTGGAATAGATGAAGAGAATGATGGAGAACAAGATGATGATGACCTGGAAGAGTTCGTGGGAAAAGTTGATAAAAGAACTCTCCATGAAGATTTAGAGCTTCATTTGAAGTATCCTACTCCACCTTCCATCATTAAGGCTCCAAGCTTGGAGTTGAAAGAGCTACCCTCTCATTTACGATATGCATTCTTGAAGAAGGAAGCCAAGCCGGGAGTGGAAAGGCTTAAGAGGGAGAAGACCAAAAGATCACATGATGCCCACATCGCGAAGAAAGAGTTCAAGGAGGGTGATCAAGTGTTACTCTACAACTCTCGGTTAAAACTTTTTCCGGGAAAACACAAGTCCAAGTGGAATGGACCTTACAAGGTGGTAAAAAGTTATCCATTTGGAGCCCTCAAATTGAAAAGAAGTAATGGAGGAGTCTTCAAGGTGAATGGCCAAAGGTGTAAGACTTACCTTGGTGGCGATGTTGATCAAAGTTCGGTGGTGCAATCCGTGACTCCACCCTCCGATGCATGAAAAAGGGGAGTAAAGTCAAGCTAACGACTATAACTTAGCATGTTTTTGTATTGTCTTTATATTTGTTATAGTCTTTTATGTGTGTTCTTTTTATTTATGTGTTGTTCTTATTCTGGTATGTTTTGTTTTGAAGCGTTAGTTCATGCTTGTAGGATCTCTTGCATCTTGAAGGTGACATGGACGATTGGAGCTCAGCAAGGATCGAGGACGAGTTGGGAAAGTTTTAAAAAAATTTTGAAAAAAAAAAAAATTGCGAAAAAAAAAAAAATTTTTTTTTTAGGCGTGGCTTTGAGCCACGGCCGTGGCAACTCACGGTTTTAATTCACCCCTTTTTCTTTTTTTTTTTTCAAAAAAAAAAATTTTTAATTTTTTTAAATTCTGGCGTGGTTTTTTTTGCCACGGCCGTGGCAACTCACGGTTTTCATTTTCCTTCCGTTTTTTTTTTTTTTTATATACTCTTCCTCCCATTTCTCCTAAATCGTCCCAATCGAAAGGCTAGCAAGTGGCGATTTAAGGGGTCGAAGTTCAACATGGACAGGGAACTGCATCATCAAAGCTACTACATCCGACAACTAGTGGAGCGACCCAGATTCGACATTCCACCGCCACCAACATCTCCAACTCAAGACTAAGGGACGTCTCCTAGCATTTTTTTTTTCTTTCTTCTTTAGTTATTTTCTTGTCTTCGTGATGTCTTGAGTTTGCTTTATATGTATATGTGCTCCCTACACCTTGAGGACAAGGTGTTCTTCAAGTGTGGGGGTGTGGTTCCACTTAGGAATCCTTTTGTATGTTTAGATATGGTTTGTCTTGTTTAGGCAATGATTTGGCATGAATTTTCAAAATTTGACCCCCTTCAAAATTCTTTAACTCGTGTTAGAAGCTTACCACACACCTAGTTAGGAAATGAACTCGAGCACAAGGCCTAAGAACTTGTAGAAACCTCACCCTCGGTTGTTTAGACTAGTAGTCTCACTATGTAGATTAGACTAGAGGGTTGATGAGTGACCTTGTGAGGAACTTTGAGCCGAAGGAGGAGACAACCGTCTTCATTTATTCATGAGGTGCCTACATGAGTTCGGTTGATCGAGGTATCCTACTAGTACTTGACATGGTCTTGGTTGTGTGGCGTTAGTGAATGACGGGGGCTAATCCTTTGAAATTGAGCCTAGAGCTTTAGAACCAAGAACCTTCATATCCATTGTTTTAACCTATTGAGCCTAGCCATTCTTTGATCATATTATATGTATACCAACTCTAAGCCCTATATCCACCATCTTCCCGACCTTTGGTCATCCGATCCGAGGACACGTAAGTTTACATTTTTTTTTTTGGGAAATGATATGTATTGGGTTTAGTTGGTAGCTTAGTGTTCTTATGGGTTAATTCTTTGGGAAGTTGGTTAATTGAGAGGCTATACAAAGAAGCCGAGTTCTTGCCTAGAAAATGCCAAGTTTGTGTTTGTGTTTGTATTTGTAAAAGAAAAAAAAAGAAAGAAAAAAAAAGAGGAAAAGAAAAGAAAAGAAAAAAAAAGTGAAGGTTGAATAAGGCATTTATAATTGGCATAACTCGTGCTACGTGGTCTTAGGAAATGGGTGAATTTTGGGAGTGTGCTTTAATTATTTATGGTGAGGATGTTTAGAATAGACGAGAGACTAGAATGCTTTTGTAACATGTCCTCGGATTGGGTGGTTTAACTACTATCCATACATATTTCCTCACCTTTATCTTAGCCCCATTATAACCAGATTGAAAGCTCCTGGTTCACGAGCAACCACATGACTTTGAGACACTGTTGAGTAGGACGTAGGATACTTTGAAAGACATCGGTCATGTACGCGAGAGATAGGAAGTTGGCTACTTACAAATCGTGAGCTAAAGATTTCCGAACCTCTGAGTGGTTAACCTTCTAGTGTCTTTTACATAGTGATAACACTTGATTAAACCATCGAGTGGTGAGGTGTCTACCAGTTCTTACTCTTTGTGTTTGAGTTGATGACTAGCTAGGTTGTGTGATAATACTTTTGATGTGAGTTTGAAATTTTGAGGGGAGTTAAATTGTGAATTTATCATGCCTAGTCTTGTCCTTATCATGTCTTCTTTCTTATGTGATTGTGATTGTGTTTGTGTTTGTATTTGTATGAGTATTGCTTGAGGACAAGCAATGATTCAAGTGTGGGGGTGTGATGAGTGTGAAAACACTCTATCATCTATGTATGTTTTAGTGTCAATTTTCCATTGTTTCTAGTATTGTTGTGTGTTATTTATCGTTGTATTGTTATATTTCGTATTTTTAACTTTTAGTATAGTTATTGTGATTTTCATTAGTTTTGTTCATTTTTATTTCAAGGAGGCTTTGTGGTAATGCGGGGAGGATATTGGTGTACTTTGGAGCGCGTCAACGACGATCGGATCAGCCTTGAAGAAATGGTGCACGATCGGGAAGGCGATGACATTGGGCTAACTGACCTCGAGAGACTTAAATACCGATAACTTTCTCATCCGAAGTCCAATAGAGACGAGTGAGGTGGTTCTGGAAAGAAGACATCCGGGTCTACAACGTTGTTTCTTTGGTCGTCTTCAGATTCGAAGTCTAAGAGGGTCGAAAATACGCATGAAGTCGAGCATTAAATCTGAGGACTCGCCTGACCGAAATTGGCCAAAATTCCGGGACCATTCCGGAATTTGCCAGGACGTTTTCTTGGCTGCCATCCCACACCTCTTGGCTGGAATTCCACTACAAAATTCTCCATACTCCACTACCTTCCTTTGTCTCCCACTACTCCACTTTGTCCCCCACTAATTCCACTTCTCCATACTTTGACATTTTCACCACCATTCAACCACTCATTCTCTCCTTCCTCCAAGAACAAAATCCGTGGCTGCCTCTTCCTCTTCCTCCCAAGCAAGAAGAACGTGGCTGCCAACCAAGAGAAGAGGAGAGGAGAAGAGAAGAAGAACGTGGCCTTGAAGAAAGAGCTAAGAGGGAGCCATTGAAGACACTCATTGAGCTTTTCCTAAACTCTATCTTTGTTGTTCATGTTCTATTTACTTTGTACAATGGATAATTTGTGTTGTATGATGAACATGAGTGAGTAGTTGATTTGTGAGTTTGGTGCCTTGATGGCACCTACTTAGCCAATGGTTTTGTGGGGATAATATGTTAAGGTTTATGTACTAGTTAATGTGTTTAATGCCTAATCTTGATTGATCACCTTGATTATGAACTAAGTTGATGCTAATCGCCGGGAGGGGTTAGGATTAACGGACCATTTAACTAGTTAACTAGTTGCCTATTGTTGAGGGATCACCTTAGGTGACTAGTTGTCCAAAGGATGATGGTGATAATCGGTAGTTAGTTGGATTAGTTGGCTAATTAGTCGCGGGAGCGCGGTTGGTTTGACTAAGCCTAATTAACTATCGATTTAGACTAGTTTGTCGCGGGAGCGTTGATTAGTTGCTTAAGAAACATCCGGACCATAACACGAACTCAATAAACCCCACATGCCATTTGGTTATTTAGGTTGTCATTGGTACCAAGCTCACTCTTGTTTTAAGTGTTTTAACCTTCTCCTTGCTTAGTTGTAATTTTATTTCAAGTAGCATTTTGTGTTTGGAATTGACACCTCCATTTCTTTGAGTCCTAAACTAGTGATAAAGTCGAATTTGCGGACTAGCTTAGTCCTCGTGGGACGACAATCCCGTACTTACTCATTATTGCAAGAGGGGTGAAAATCCTTCCTTTCAACTTACTATGAGATATTGTTATGACTATGGTATTTGAACCGATTAATTGGATTACAATTTTCCAGCCGAGTACTTATCAATTTTAATGCAATTTTCTCATGAGTTAGGCACATCGATGTCTTTTTATAAAATAAATCTTTTTTTTGTATGATAAGTAAGGTAATAGTATGAAGTTGTAACTTCTTTAATGATGGCTTTCTTGTTGCTTAAGAGTGATTTCAATTTGTCTGCTTGATGCTTAGATTAAATATAGGCATGTCTTCTACTTGTATTATCATTTTCATGTTATTTTTGTAAGAGGCGTGATATGAATAAATTAACATATGGAGAAATTTTAGCTTGATTATTTACAGACTTATTGTGTTACAGAACCTGTAGTTGGATGTCTATGACTTGGTTTTGGTAAGCAGTAATCCCAAGAGTGTTAGGATGATGTTTGACAATCTTCTTTTGTTAAAAAGAGAGAGAAGACAATAGTAATAATAAAATCTACTTAATGTGTGGGTGTCTTTGCTTCTATATCTACAAGTAGATAAACATGTGATGTCTCACCTGTGTAGTCAGTGGCCATTGGCACTTGGTTATAAAAATAGTAACTAATAAGTAGGCTTGAGAACTTTAAAACCACCCATTTGCATTTTGAACAATTATATTCTCTTACCAAGAACTTTTGGTTAATGTCTGCTTATCTTACTTTACCTTTTAGAACTAGGTTAGAATAGTCTCACTTTTCAGCATTGTTTCTCGCTAGATTGACACTTTTCGCTATGGAAACTTTGGTTCTTTCTTAGTATAAAAATTCTCTAGATGGTTTGAGGACTTTGTTCTAATTTCAGGAGGCCATGAGCTTCCTCTTTTTCGTGTAGAATATACTATATAGCATGGATAATTTGAGTTCCTTGAATTTAATTTTGAAGCATCTTCTTTCGCTTTACTCCTATTAGCAAGGCAGTTAATGTCGTCTTGAAAATTTTGATCTTCTTTTTATTGCCTTATTATTGTTAAACTCTTCATTGCACTCTATTGTGCATCTTGAAGTATGCATGTAGTATATAATATGTAGGGCCTTAAGTCTATTGGTAATGTTGTGCATGCCTGTCGTGAATAATCTTAAAATAGGCTCGTAGTATTTGCAATGAAGTTTTGCATTGAGTTGTGTTAATGTGGAACAATTGTTTGCGTATTTTATTTTATTTTTTAAATTATAATACTAGAAAAAATAATATGAGGACTATTAAATAGAATAGACGTTGTGGTATAATATAAGTGATATATTGAATATGAGTATGAGGATCATCCATAAAAGCAGCTAAAAAAAGAGAGCTAAAAGCTAGTAAATTATAGTTTTGATTAAGTAGCAGCAATCAACATATTCTAACTAAAATGAGGAATATGAACTGTAAAATGTTGTTTGGCTGTGATACGATGAACACTAGGTAGAATTATGATTAATTAGAAGTTAATTATTTGGACGTTTAAATTCATGTGATGTGATTAAATGCATGTTTAATTATTTAGCATTGGGATTTGATGTTTTAGAGTAATTTGTAAATCTAGGATAATTGTCACTAACACCTATTCACTAACACCTATTATACTTAAGATTGTCGATGTCTTAGACATAACAATATATAAGATATTCACTTACTACTTTTTGCGTTATATATATATACATATATATATATATATACATATATATATACACATATATATATACATATATATTAAAATTGTTGCTACTTAAGTGGGAAACATTTGGTGCTTGACTTAATTGTCATTTAGATATATACAAATGTATAAATTTTCTTATTTGTAGCACTAGTTTTTTTTTGGAATGATGAGTTATCATTACGGAAATACTATGGGCGTGTCAATGGGTAGATTTATATGTCAAATAGACCTAAAAGATTTATATATGAAGCTTAAATAATTAGAGATGCAACCCATCTAGTTTATTAAAAAAATTGAATTATGGGATATGAGGAGCTAGCGAATTTGATTTGACAATCTAGATGTACTAGAAGTAATGTAAAAATTGTAGAACATGTTAGTATCAATAATGTTAGAAAAGAAGGAAAGATTACATGAGGTCGTATAATAATGGTTAAAGTTTGGGAAACAAACTTCTTTTAAGTGGGAAAAAATATAAAATCCAGTATTTTAAATATAAGACTTGATAAACTAAATGATTAAAATACACATTAACGGTGACCATGTTGTAATTTACCAGCCACTCCTAGTAAAACTCTTCCACTCACCACTTCCCACCTTTGTCTCTGCCACATGCTCAACAATTTAACTAACCCTACGTAAATCTATGTTCTAGACATAAACCCCATCATTTTAATTAATTAATTTCTACCAATTACACTCAGTAGCTTGAGATCATCCTAATGCCGATGTGTTATTAAAATAACCTAGAAGTCTCAAGCACCAGATATAATACCCAAATTCACCCATACACCACTAGGCAAACGCAAAAGCTAGACGTTAATTGCTCCTCCTCGGCTGAGGCTGTGACCGACAAACAAGCTCTAGTTCCATCTCCTCTTGACGATGGTGTTAATGTTGCACCCCGCTCCTTCTATCCTTATTCCTCTTATTGATCAAGTCAAGAGCTCGGACCATGACTTGAGCATCGCCTCAATTCTTCCGTTTCCAATTTTATCAAGAGATTAACAATGATGCAACATTTCTAGGTAAGTTGTTCTTACTCCCAATTCGAGGTGCTTTTGATTTAAATGTGATTTTACATTTGGGCCGAGTAACTAAAATGGTTCAATACTAAAAGCTTGGTAAGTTGTCATATTTAACTATTGATTGAATTGCGGTGCCATTAATTCTTGTCATGTATTAGTCGTTGGTTCCATTGTGATGTGGCTGTGTTTGTTGTCTCAATTGATGATGTTAAGTTGTTAACTGTTTTGGGATTTAATAACAATGACATAGCCTCCTTAGGAGGGCTCTAAAGTTCCTGTTTTTATTATTATTTGGTTGCATATAAAGTTGTGTCTTGTCATTGTTATTCATTATATCTTAATTGTTCATGTGTTGTTGATTGCTTTGTGTTGTTATGTTGTTTGAATGTATCTAGTAGAGATGATGTTTGAATTGTGAACCGTTTTAAAAATACTTGGGCTTGGCTTCGGGTTGAAAGTACGTGTAACTTATTGAGAAGCGAAACTCACCCAAATTCGCAACGTTATTTTTCAGGAAACATGAAAGATGATTTAAGATAAGCAAATGGGTTGTGTTTGAGAATAAAAGTATGTATTTTAAGGGAGTTTAAAGATAGTAGAATCGAGCCTTGCGCAACTCTAGTTGCATGGCAGTTGTCTCAGTTCTGGGTCGGTTTAATTAAATCCCAAAACAGTTAATAACTTAACATCATTGAGACAACAAACACAAGCACATCACAATGGAACCAACGACTAATACATGACAAGAATTAATGCACCGCAATTCAATCAACAGTTAAATATCACAACCTACCAAGCTTCTAGTGTTGATCCATTTTAGTTACTCGGCCCAAATGTAAAATCACCTTTCAATTAAAAGCACCTCGAATTAGGAGTAAGAATAACTTACCTAGAAATGTTGCATCATTTTTAATCTCTTGATAAAATTGGAAACAGAAGAATTGAGGCGATGCTCAAGTCATGGTTCGAGCTCTTGACTTGATCAATAAGAGGAATAAGGACAGAAGGAGCGGGGTGCAACATTAACACCATCCTCAAGAGGATATGGAACTAGAGCTTGTTTGTCGGTCACAGCCTCACCCGAGGAGGAGCAATTAACGTCTAGCTTTTGCGTTTGCATAGTGGTTATATCTGGTGCTTGGGACTTCTAGGTTATTTTAATAATTCTTCGACGTTAGAATGATGTCAAGCTACTGAGTGTAATTGGGAGAAATTAATTAATTAAAATGGTGGGGTTTATGTCTAGAACAGAGATTTACGTGGGGTTAGTTAAATTGTTGAGCATGTGGCAGAGATAAAGGTGGGAAGTGGTTAATGGAAGAGTTTTACTAGGAGTGGCTGGTAAATTACAACATGGTCACCGTTAATGTGTATTTTAATCATTTAGTTTATCAAGTCTTATATTTAAAATATCAAATTTTACATTTAAAAATAACGTTGCGAATTTGGGTGAGTTTCTCTTCTCAATAAGTTGCACGTACTTCTAACCCGAAGCCAGGCCCAAGCATTTTTAAAACGGTTCACAATTCAATCATCATCTCTACCAGATACATTTAAACAACATAACAACACATGAACAACAATCGACAATTAAGATATAATGAATAACTATGATAAGACCGGATTTTACAGTTGCCTACCTCCACTTGGTGCTCGCCTCCCTTCTTTCTCGTGTTGCCCGCCTGCAGTTGCTGCACACCTTACTTTCTCCGCTCGTGCTCCCCTACCCTGGTTTCGAGCTTGCCTTGGTCTTGACGGCCTTGGTTTTATGGTCGCCTTGGTCTTGAAGGCCTGTGTTTTGTGATCGCCTACCGTGTTTGCCTTGGTCTTGACGACCTTGGTTTTGTGCTCGCCTATGCGTGTTTGCCGGGCTCGCATCACTTGCTTGCCCGCAGAGATTCGGGACGAATTTGGTTTGAAATATTGCGAGCGAGTACCCATTTGTTGGGTTGGCCCTGTTAGCTGTGTAGCGAGCGTATTTTGGGTTTGAAATGTAGAGAATCCTGTCTCGGCTGTGAAGTGGGCCGGCCGGAATGAGAACAATCATGTCTCATGTGTGAAGCAGGCCGACTCGCTTTAGATGAAAACGAATACCAGCGTGTATTATGCTATCAGCAAGCGAATCTGCCTTGGAGATATTCTTGGCCACAAATTGAGCCAGATTTCTTGGATACAATCTCGGTTTGAGATCTTCCTATTTTAAGCAGGATCTCCTTGTTTCGGATGTCGGCCTAGATTTTTTTATACTAGGCCGGGTTAAATCTCCCTATATTGGCAACGACGTGAGTGAGATTTTCCTATATGGAGCGCGGCTCAATTTGAGCTTTTCCTATATTGGAGGTTGGTGCTAGGTTAATGTTTCTCTATAAAAGAAGGGTTCAGGCACAAGAGCAAGACATCACCAACACAACACAACTTTAGTCTTGCTTATCTTTGTTATTTTTTATTTCCGTAGCCTAGCCTAGCTTAGCTTTAAAACTTTTTTCCCTCTCTCCATTAAGCCGACCTTGGAACGACCACTCTCAATCCGTCCTTTGTCTTCTTGACATTCATATAACCTTTTCCCCACAACAATTTCATTATTTATTAAACAAATAACAAGACACGGTCAATAATAATTGTTAATTACTTTGCGAAACAAAGATGTTTCAACTTTGAGAAAAACGTTCATTTGTTCAATTTTGAGATACGATTCAAAAGCGATTATTTGGTACCTTGTGGTTTTGTTGATTAAGCACATAAATGTTGGGAAGTTCGAGGCTCTCCCGACTCCAATCCTGAAAATGAGCCGTTTCAAAGCTGACGTGGCGTACCAGCTCAACATTTTTTTTCATTCGAGTTGTATTGAAGATAAATTCCAATTTATTCCTAACTTTATTATTTTTTTTGGGAAAAAAAACCCTAAAATTCTGGTTGATCTCGTCTCCCTCTCCCCTTCTCCTCCTCTATGTCTCCTTCCCAAAACAATCGCCCATGGACAATCGCCCCTCCTTTTGAGAACTCAAAACTATCGCCCGTTTAATTTAAAGTGAATAGAGAGAAAAAGAGAGCAGAGAGGGGAGCGGACCTGGAGGAGGAGGGCGTCCAATCTTTTGGTGGCCACTTCGACTATGTGGTCGCCTCCGACGTCGTTTACATCGAGGAGGACATGCCCCACCTGATTGCCGTCATGGAGGCGCTTTGTGGCGGATGATGGGGTGGTGCCGCCCGGGTACCAGGTAAGGTCCCCTGAGGCAGACAAGGGAAATAAATGTTTCAGAGTGTTTCTGCGGTCGAGAAGATGCCGAAAGATGAGAAAGCGAAAAAATATAAACAAATAAGGATTTGAAAATTATATTTTTAATCCATTGTCAACGAGATAAAAAAAAGTTTGAGTTGGTGCAGCATTGACATCGTTTTGAGGTTGGAGTCGAGAGAACCTCGGGTAGCTTGGTCAATGAAATTATAAGATATCAAATAATCGTTGTTAAAATATATGATCATATCTCAAAATTATCTAAATCACATGGGACAAAAAATTTTAAAAATTGTTAAATGGAGAATGAGATAATAGACAAGAGAATCTCATTGGTTTTCCTTTTTTCTTTTTGGATTGCGAGTATTTTGTTTATTGTTATGATTTGTTCTAAATTTTAACTGGATTAACACTCTATTCATATTGCATAGTGTATTAGATTTGTCTTTTCAAAGGGTACGTATAAGTGTTCGTTGGCTTTGTCTCTTGGTCTTAGCTTAATGATAATATAGTGAGAGATTTAGGTTCGAGGCTTAGCGCCTACTTATGATTTTGTATCATCTATCTACACATATTATAGTAATGATCGTCTTAGACCTGTGGAAATAGATTTGTTGACCGATATGTCATCTATTCTTCATATATCTATTATTATTTGTTATAGGTGTTATATTGTCCTAACATTTATTTTGTAAGCTCTTTATTCAACTCCCGTATGCCGGTTTATATAGTATAGAGTTGTGTTTCAACAACGTTATCGCTGGGGCACTCTTTGTTCATGCTTCGGTTTTTTTTTCACCAGTTTTACGGAGATATGTTCTAACAAGACATGCTCATACCTATCGTACAAGAGAACTCTACACTTAGGTTATTTATTGGTATGTATGTAATTGGATGTTGATGTTGGCTTTGGTTGATCGATATGAATGTATCAAATTATTGTTAAAAGTTTTATGAAAGAATTGTTTTAATTTAGTCAGTTCTTGAGTTTAACTATTAGAAATAATATTATTAAATAATTGTTGAAAAATTATTTTCACCTTTTAACAGATACCTAATAGTATAAAAAGTAGATCAATTTCAAGTATATAATATAATTGTATCTTTTGAATATTTTTTAAGACCACCAAGTATCTAGACACTACTACGGTACCACTTAATTTAGATTTGAGGTGGATAGAATTTTTTAAAAATGGTGAAGCTCAACCAACCATTTTTTAATACTAGTGTGTTACAAGATTCGAGAGAACTCATACTCGATATCTCTTGGTTAAACTAGAAAAATATTATCGCTAATTACACCTTAAATAGTTATTATTATTTTATTTTCTCAAAAAAAAACAAGTTTCATTCTACGAATACTCGTGGGACGTAAACCATACCAGACATCATAAGGCGGTGGAGGCACCGTGTGTCGGCAATAATTTTGAAACACGTTTAGGTCCGCTGACATATTAAAAGTATTCAGCTCATCGAAATCAGCTCACCGTTCACGCCAAAACAATTAAAATCAGAAAGCGGCCCAAACAGAAAAAAGAAACCAGTTTCCTCGGCCTCATATGATGTGTGGTAGGGTTTCCAACCCACGAGTATTTGTAGAATGAAACTGTGCTTTCTGGGAAATTACGAGGATGAAAACAGAACAAAAACTACATCTTTAAACCTAAGCGGAGTTGATTCAAGCAATAAAAGTTGAATTTTACAGAAAATGATTTTAGGTTGGGACTTTAAGAATAAATAAAATATCAGAAGAAAGTTCTCTCTCCGTGAAGTATGATATATTTGACTTTAAACATCATTAATTTAATCATATATATCAAATTTTAATCTTAAAAAGCACTTTGGAATTTAATAGGTTATAGGTCCAATTGCAGAGGAGGAGAGCAAACCTTTTTATATTCGTGTTTCAATGTAAGCTAGGGATAGGGATAAACATGGGCAAGGGAGAAGATCAAGGCGCCTTCAACTTGTCTGCACTTTGGCAACTCCACCAATTCCCCGTTCCTATCATCCCCCTCATCATAGTCGGAAGAAAAAATTGAATTTTGAAAGCATTCTGCATTATATAGGAAAAAAAAAATACAATTTCTTAGATTATTGAGAATCTCATGTTACTCTGTTTATTACTTTATTATAAAGCAAGTAACACCAAGCAACAACTTAACGTTAACAAATCTGAACTTGAAAGAGAGACAGACCTTTGGAAGTTGAATTTTGGTGGCATTCATGGAAAGGATATGGCCTTTGGAAGTTTGAAAAAATGGTGGTCGTTGATTCAAATGGTTTTGGATTTTTTATAAAAGGACCAAGTCATTGTCGTTTTAGACACACCAGTGCATTCTTCTATTTCTCCTTTCTTCTCCTCCATTTGTTCATCACCATTAAAATCATTTTACTTGCAGTTCTTGAGAAGAAAATCAAAGAAATTGTTGCTCCTCCAATCTTCTAGTATTCTTGAATAAAGCCAAATATTTAATTGCTTAAACTCATAGCAACATTAAGTGGACGCAAAAAACACTAGAAGAATAGTGGTTATATCACGCCTCAAGAATCATATTTCTCAAATTCCCTTCGAAGTTTATTCTTTGTCGGGTGAATAGTCTCTCTATAGTTTCTATTTAACCCCACTAGCTACAACAATTGTAAAGTATTATTTTGGTTGATATGGAGTCCACAAATTTCAAACAAAGTGATACAAGATTTCATCAAGTTGGATCGATTTGATGGCTTTATCCGATGGAAGGACAATATGATGTTCCTACTCATAGAACTTGGAGTGCTCTATGTTCTGGAGTGAAGACAGTCTCGCCGGCATCCACACCGACAAAAATGGAAGGAGAGAATGTCACAGTGGCGCAATCAAGCGAGGCCCAAGTTGCTCGTAAGAAGTGGGAGGATGATGAGGTTCGTTGTCAAGTCTACATCATCAATTAGTTGGAAAAAATTATAAGTGTGGATGATTCACCTACTCATTACTTTAAGATTTTGGGTAGGATACGAAAATTCATATATGGCATCAAAGCCAATTGCTCTAACGAGACCATGGCATGTTGTGCTCGCATGACCCCCATTTGACACGAGGGACAGTGTGAAATCTGTGCAAACTTCAGCCCGATGAGCTTCGTTTTAGTTGGCGTCTTGGAGAAAATTATAAGTGTGGATGATCCACCTACTAATTACCTTAAGATTTTGGGTAGGATATGAAAATTTCTATAATATTGAGAATCCCACATCGGTTAGTACAAGTGGAATTGGCTAGTTTATAAGTGTTAAAAATCCACCAACACATTGTCTTAAGGTTGTGGGTTGGATACGAAGATTTTAACATGGTATCAGAGCGGGTTCATCACATCCCCATTGTTATGCTCACACGATCCTCATTTCTCGCACGTTTGCAAAATCAAAGCTCGTGCAATCTTCGACCCGATGGGTCTCGTTTGATGGGACGTGTCAAAAATCCTACATCAGTTAATGTAACTGGGATGGACTAGTTTATAAGTATTAAAAATTCACCAATCCGTTGCCTAAACTTTTTGGGTTGGATATGAAGATTATAACACAATTCTCTCTTTGATCGACTATATGATCTCTACCGATCAATAAAATCCCCCAAGGAGATATGGACAACGCTAGAGATCAAGAATAACTCGACATAACAAAATACCGACAAATTTTTTTATGAAGTATTTCGAGTTTCGTATGACAATGCCAAGTCTATTATAAACCCATTGGATGAATTGCATTTTTTTTAATCTAGACTCAAGGGTGTAAAGGTGGAGGTTCTCCACACTTCACATATATTCCCTTTACTATTCTATTTTTCGTAACAAATATTTTTTTTCTGTACTTGGTAATCTATTTATTGGATTCGAAAATTAGTAACAAATCGTAAGAAAATTACATAATCGATCGCGTAGTTTAGTCAATCGATTTACATCCACGGGTGAAAAACATCAAATTAATTCCACATTCCTAATTGAAAATGCCCATTCAAATTGGTTTACAGAATTTTGAAAAAGAGATAATTTTGTTGAACTCTAGAAATATACATTGCATAATCTTCATTGCTCAAGGGGAGCAAGGTAGGAAAAGAAATGAAATCCCTTTGAAGTAAATAAATGCTAATTGCAATTATTAATCACGAAAGTGTACTCCCGCTTGATGTCTATTTGTAACTCTAATTTTCCTAATTACCATATGCTAATTTTCGACATCTTTTCCTTTATCCAAGTTTCATTTTTTTTAAAACTAATAAACAATTGCTCATGCCAAAGAATATTTAGAAAAAGCATGAAAAAATAAGAAAAGACAAGAAAAGGCAAGAAAAGCATGCAAAGGTATGAAAAGGTGTGAAAAGGCATAAAAATGCAAAAAAAAGGCGTGAAAAGGCATGAAAAGGCAATAAGTGGCATGAAAATGCAAACAAATGCAAGATTTGACGTAAAAATATTATGATCATTTAAATGGTTTTAAGCATATTATTTCTAGTATACAATATTAATGATTTGAATAATTACACAATACAAAGTTGTCATTTACTTTTTCCTTTTTTCTTAAAAAACACACTTTAACTAGGAAAAGGTCTGTTTTAGTACTCTATGGTAAAAAATCTATCAATCGAGTCAAATCGCACCCAAATAACATCACTTAGGTCCACGGGCAGCTGCTCGAATTCTGCCCGTCCTGCTCGGACCTTGCCCGGCCATCTGCTGATGTGGAGTACCATAACCTACACACCTTGAGCAAAAAACACAGGTATACATATTTTTTTATAACAGAAAAGGTACTGATTAGGTGCAACAGTAGAGAAGAAGGACTATACCTTTTTTATATTTTTGTATCAATTCGGCCGAGGGTCTTTAAGTTGCTTTCGGTGCACCTTACGAATTACATGCGCAATGGAGAAGATCATAAGGGGTCCTTGATTCGTCTGCATTCGCCACCCG
The DNA here is from genome assembly GCA_963995505.1 of Hypericum androsaemum. Taxonomy (NCBI): domain Eukaryota; kingdom Viridiplantae; phylum Streptophyta; class Magnoliopsida; order Malpighiales; family Hypericaceae; genus Hypericum; species Hypericum androsaemum. The sequence continues at coordinate 2,766,401 of OZ023184.1, read as the reverse complement.
CACCTTTCCCTCGCACACATTTCTTTGCCCAAATGCTAAACATATCGAGACTCGTTTCCATTATAAAGTGGAACTTTGCTCGATTATGAATACTATGATTTAGAACAATATATTAAAAAATAAAAAATAATACTTTCTAATTGGATTTAAAAATTTGTGAAACAACAAATTCAGTAAAGACATGATAGGCCAAAGGATATCTAAACAAATGCTACAAGACAGTGTATAAATTCAGGAAGGTCGAGAATTTAAACTGTACAATTATAGTATAAAATTTTATCTTTCGAGAAAATAAAAATATGATACGAGACCCGTTCCTTATATAAAGTCTGCGACTACAAATACTTTGAAGAAAACATGTTGTCAAGTACAAAAATAACAATTTCTAATTCAATTTAGAAAAATTATGAAACAACAAATTCAGTAAGGACCAATATCCACTGGGATTCTTTAGGTTTAGGTATAACTTAAGCAACCATATCTAGTTGTAGCTTTGACACCACTTGGCAATGGCGACGGAAAAGGTGTAGGTGCAAATGCAGATAAATGAAGACGCCCTACGTTTCTCTCTCTCTCTCTCTCTGTGAATTTTGGAAGGAAAGGATGGTTTTTATGTACTGTTGGATTGGAGGAGGTGGAGGGGAGGGAGACAAACATCGAGATCTTTTGGGTGTGTAAGGGCTCGGCCCACGTGACCCGAAGGCCAAAATCACGTGCGGCGCACCAGTCAAATGCTGACACATAAATTAGGGTCTGCCTCTCTCACGTGACTTCGCCGTGGGGACAAGACAACATAAAGGTTTGCTCATCGCCCACGTGCGCCATAATAATACTGTCGAGTTTGTATTGTTTTTATGTATTTTGGACTATTAAAAGAGTACATAGGGTCTAGAAATCACTCATAATTATCTCCTTTTTTAAGTGTCATAATTATCTAGTTTAAATATATAAATATTTAAGTTAGCAAAGAGATTTATAATGTAGTAAGATTTTATACAAAATTACCCTTTCAGAGTTGTAGTTCTTATATTACTCTCAATTATTGATTGTAACACAATTTTTTATCTAAATAAAATTATATAAATATTCTACTCCATTTTACTCACCGAAAATGATGTTATGGAAAGTGGTTATTAAATCCGGCAGTTCTCTCTAAATTTAATAAGTGGTTCCAAAATGTCCTCGAATATATGCGATGCTTTTGCCGTAAAATTATAAACGAAGTGTACGGCTGAGCTAAGACGAGATATTTTTAGGTGTATGGTTATTCGTTCAAATGAGATATTTTGAAGTGTACGGCTGAGCTAAAACGAGATATAAGGTAGTGTACGGTTCTCTCTAAATTTAATAAGTGGTTCCAATGGTTCATTCGTTCCCAATTTTTCTGTTCCAAAGCAGTTCGATTATGTCCAAATGCTCATCAAAAGCATACACAAAAAGAATCCAATTCGTTCACACTCTAGCCTGGCCCCCCCAATTGTAGTCTCCGGCCATAGGGTAAATAATATCCATGCCCAGGACAAAATACTCCTCTTCAGAAAGAAAATAAATAAAAGGCTCTCTCAAAAAAAGAAAGAAAATAAAAAAGGACTAAAAGACGGGAATGGAAATGGCATGCACCCGCCAAGAGAATCTTCACATCACCTTTAATTAACTAAGTTATCAATCCGAAACAAGCAACAAAAGGCCAACACGTACGCGGAGAGTCGGGGACGGACCGAGAGCGAGCTAGCACTAATGAGCATCGTATTCTTTTATTAAGGAGATTGTGTTTAAACTCGATATAACAAAATATCAATGAGAGAACGTCTTCTAATTTTAAATAGAGGTCAGTAATGTTCGATTCTAAACATAAAAAATTTGCCAAATAAATGGTGGGAATCCCTCCGAAACATAAGACAACAAAACCCAGCTCCAGTTTGGTCCTAGTCCTAGATACGCTCTTTCATTTTCACCATTAACGGTGGAGCCACCATATATTAGATACAGTAGGTACCGTTCAATGAAGGTGTTGCGCAGAGGTCGCAGTCACCACTTGCCAATAGTTTTTGTTGCGACTTGCAACCACCGGTCCGCCGGAAGATGCAAATGTGGTATGTATGCAACATGATGTTAAATTTAAAGCGACTTTTCTGACTTAATCTCAAACATTAAATTAGGACATCGATGGCTGCATCACAATTGACAAGAACATTTGTTTTGAGGATTTATAAAGCTGTAATCTCACTGTCCCCTTAACGATGTGGGATGGGCTGTTTGGTTGGTGTATATGACGTTTTAATAATAATATAAAGGGCAAATTACTTGTAGGTCCTTGGAGTTTTCTAAATCACTATTTTAGTCCTTATTGTTTCAAAATCGAAACTCTGGTTCCCCTAGTTTGCTTAAATATCACTCTCGAGTCCCTCGCTGATGTCATATTTATTTTTTGTCATAGGAATGACTATTATGCCCTCATATTTAAATTAAAAAACTCGGGCGAGAGAGACAATTCGTCGTTCATCTTCTCCGATGAGACTTAACATCGGAACCAAGTTCAACACCCAGAATAAATCCAATAATCTAATTCGCAAACGGGATGAAGCCTGAGAGGTTTCCCAATTCAATTTCAATTCCAATTCCCTTAGGTTAATTGTAAATCGCAAGCCGGTGAACCCGTTCGGTATGGTTGGTGGCCAGGATTTTGGCGTTGAACAGGGGAGGAAGAGAGATACGTCGGATGTCCGCTACCCGAGGACCGTACCACCTTCTTCAAGCGATCTCTCTCCACTCGTGACAGCGACGGCGGAGAAGGAATTGGTTGCTATTGGCGGTGACAGTGACAGCAGTGACGAGAGACTTGAACAGTTGCTTCAGCGCTTCGTCGGACCTTAAGCAACGGTGGCGGTGCGGTGACCCAAGTTTGAACCCGCTTCGTCGCTGGTGATGTCCTGGTACGGCTTCGTGGTCAGTACGTTGGGGTTCTTCTCGGTATGGGTGTTGTCGCCGATTGGGTATGGGTATGAGTGTTGTTGACTCCTGGGAAGAGATTGGGTATGGGTGTTGTCGCCGATTCTCACCGGAGAAGAAAAGATGGGGCGCCGGTGCTTGAGAGTTGGATTTCTGGGCTGGGGAACCGAAGGTTGAAGATGAGTCCCTTTTTTGAAGGGTATAATTGTCTTTTTAAAAATATAAAAAATTGATGACATCAGCGAAGGACCTTAGAGTTCTATAAAAGCAAACTAGGGGGACCGAAGTTTCGATTTTGAAATAATAAGAACTAAAATAGTAATTTAAGTAAATCCTAAGGACCTAAGAGTAATTTACCCTAATATAAATAACCGTCCAAAATCAGAATTCTCCCTCCGTTTCCTCTCGCTCTCCCCTCTTGTCTCTTTCTCGGCGACGATAATCTCGAGCTTCGTCCGGTTTCGTGGTTCACGATTCGTAGTTTTTTTTTGTAGTAATTGGAAGAAATAATAATTGGAACCGGAAAATTGAAATTTTGTTTGCGTTGTTGATTGCAGCGATTTCCTCTCTGCCGGCGCCACCGCCACCGCCATAGAGGGCGGCTCCTCTTTGCCCACGTGCGCCATAATAATACTGTCGAGTTTGTATTGTTTTTATTTGTTTGGACTATTTATAGGAGTACATACACTCATAATTATCTAGTTTTTTTTAAGTGTCATAATTATCTAGTTTAAATATATAAATATTTGAAGTTGGCAAAGAGATTTATAAAGTAGCAAGTTTTTATACAAAATTACTCTTATTGATTGTAACGTTGAACAGAGTAGCTTAAAATTTTGGAGTTAATTAAGTTTTGTATAAAGATAGAGAATCAAATATTCTCATTCGCATCTATTTCTCGTTAAAAATAATAATAAAATTTTATCTAAAAAAATTATATAAATATAATTATTCTACTTCCATTTTACTCAATCGTATTTTACTTTGCAACATGTATCTTCTGCTCACCGAAAATGATGTCATGGAAAGTAGTTATCAAATCCCATGGTTTTAAAAACGCGATCCGACCGGTTGGACTGCGAAACGGGCACTAGACCTGGTCGTTTTTAGGCTTTTGACCGGGATCTGTACTAACCGGACCAAATCTGGTCGGACCGGCCGATTTTGAGGTCCATCCTGACCGGTCGAACCCGGTTAGTAAAAAATGGGCAAAATTGACTTTTTTTGATAGTTTTCGAGGAAAAAAATTGATTTGACAAATTTATAAAGTAATAAATAAATAAATAAAGTAGATTTATAGAGTGGAGAGATAAAAAATTAAGTCTACTTTTTTTGTATGGAAAATAAGTATATTTTAACCTACATATATATATTATTTAAAATATTTAAAAATAAAAAATTTTGGTCCGACCGGCCGACCCGGAGGACGGGATAAATCCCGGGTCGGCCTCCAGGTCGTTTTTTAAAACCATGTCAAATCCAGCGGTTCTCTCTAAATTAAAAAATTGGTTTCAAAATGTCCTCGAATATATGCGATGCTTTTGCCGTAAAATTATAAACGAAGTGTACGGGTCAACTAAACGTGGTATATTATAGTTTACACAATTTAGAAAGGTTAATTTAATTTGAATATTTATTTATCTTTTTTGAAATAAAAGTATAATGTTAATAATGTACTTCAAAACTATTATTTTAAAATATTTTTGAATATTATGTAGACTAAATAATTTAAATATAGGTTTCAAAATTCACATTTTAGAATTTTCAACTAATTTATAACATATAAATTCTATTTTCTTTTGTTAACTAAGAAAAATCGAGCATACGATACGATTTTTTATTTAATTTTTTGCTGATTTGGATAAAATTCAGTCTGACCGAACAATTCGACTCAAAAATCAGTACGAATCGTCCGGGCCGACCAAATTTTGGGCAGTCAGACCGGAGACCATTTTATCCCTAAAAACGGATCGCTCTGATGTCTGATTCGTGGTTCAACTGGTCGAACTGCCGGTCGGACTGTGTTTTTTAAAACTATGTTCAAAACTATTCGTTCTATTTTTTATAAGTAAATTTTTATTAATTAATATATATACAACCTACATCGTCCACCTCTACTTTGATCCAATGGTCCCGCAGGGTAAAAATATCCATGCCCAGGACAAAATACTCTCTTGAGAAAAAAAAAAGGCTTTCTAAAAAAAAGAAAGAAAATAAAAGGACTAAAAGACGGGAATGGAAATGGCATGCACCCGCCAAGAGAATCTTCACACCTTCAATTAACTAAGTTATCAATCCGAAACAAGCAACAAAAGGCCGACACGTACGCGGAGAGTCGACGACTTTGAGATGTATGTTTGCAGATGGACGGACCGAGAGAGGGAGAACTAATGAGCATCATATTCTTTTAAGGTGGTTGCGTTCAAATTCTACGTATAACAAAATACCATTGAGAGAGAACGTCTTCTAAATAGAGGCCGGATAATATTTGACTCTAAAGACCAAAAATTCGCCAAATAAATGGTGGGAATCCCTCCAAGACATAAGACAACAAAACCCAGCTCCAATTTGGTCCTGGTCCTAGTCCTAGATATGCTCTTTGATTTTCACCAGCAACGGTGGAGCCACCATATATTAGATACAGGTACCGTTGAATAAAGGTGTTGCGCAGAGGTCGCAGTCACCACTTGCCAACAGTTTTTGTTGCGACTTGCAACCACCACTCCGACGGAAGATGCCAATGTGGTATGTATGCAACATGTTGATTGTCCATACAGTACTTGAACAAAAAGAAGAAGAAGAAGAAGAAGACAGTTCGTTCGATTCGGGTACGACCTAGAATGACTGGTAAAGAAACAGCTCGAACAAAGAGAGAAAAAACTGGCACTCCTAGAGTAAGGATGTTGAGGAAGACGGGCAGGGGAACCATGTCAGGCCATTGCATTATAGCACAAGAAAATGTCAATGTATTTGCTATTTCGGAACTCGAAAGCTCGCAGTTTAGTACAGGGGTAAATAAATTCATGAACACGCGAATTTAGAGATAAATAAACATGGTGACATCGTTGATAATGAACAAGGGGGGTTGAAACAGATATGAAGCGCAACAACTAAGAAATACCAAAGATGTTAAAGCTAATTCTATGGTTCTCTAATCCTCTATAGCCTGATTGAACCTAATTTAACTTCAATGGTAACAATATAACAGGCAGAAGCAAGAGAAGAAGAAGAGGCAGCTACGAGACTTACAAATGCCGACAATGAATTTTTAAAGCCAAAGAACTTCACAGGGGCCAATGGGTTGCTCTGGTCTGCAAGGCGAGGGATCTGCTAGATACCTAGTTCCTCTGAATATAGGGCTAATCCAGAAGGGGGCAAGGTGGCTGTGGGGGGGAGGCACCTATCCTCTGCGAGGTACTTTACATAATTTACAGGAATACCTTGGATTATCGATGGAGCGATCAGCCAGAAAAACTTTTGTCAGTTCTCGGGCTTGACTCGGGCTTTTATAATGCCCGGAAGAGGAGGAGATGTTGGAGGCCTGGCAGAAGTGTTCATCCGCTGCGGAGGAGGCACTTGAGGTTGATACATGTCGTCGGCCATAGAACCTGCTACTCCATCAGCAGCTACATTGGATGGCATACCGTCGCTGTTTGGTCTCTCACAAAACTTCATAGCCTTCAGGACATAATTATCATCATGAAGTTCAAAAGGTGTGCTGCATGACAGATCACAAATGAAGATGTCAACGGAAGATTCATTAGGAGGAACAATATTTGACAGCACATCCCCATAATAAGTGCCTCTTTTATTTTAAAACATTATTCAGACCACAATCACTCAAATTCTGCCAAAAGATGCCTGTCATGGCAATCATTTGAATGTAATCAGGTAATTAGTCACCACGCTAGTTGTGGCAGATCTTGAGGGGGCAAGTATAAATGAATCATATGGACAGCAATAACAAGATGAAGACGTTTATCGACCAACCTATTGAAGTCGAAATGAACCAGCTGCATATCTTCTGAAATTTCTACTTCAACAGTTGCATGAGGGCGTGTCTGGAAGCCAAATGCCATGAAGCAACAAGATAAGACGTTAAACTAAGTTCAATTTATGTACAAAGGACATACAAAGCATAATGTATTGAAACAACAGATGTTTGTTGGTGAAAACATGCTTAGTATGACCAAACATATCAGCGGATCTTTAATCTAGCAAACAAGACAAATCTTGTCCACCTTTTTTCCCCTGAAAAGATGCCTTTATTTCCATGTATTCGAGCTACTTCATAACTCCTTCGATCACGAATTGACGTAGACCATGCGAGTTTTGTTAAGCGAGGTAACAGAAACTTGGGGTCGTTTTCTGTGATCTTAGTTGTAAAGAGACTTGAAATGATCATTTCATTCCATCTGACAGGATGGAAATTCTAATTTGCCCTAACATTGGGCACAAATGTGAACCAACTCTCAAGAAATCCCACTCACGAATCAGACCATGCACAACAAATTGTCGTGCAGATTGCTGTTTACATAAAAAATTGGAAACAGCAGGCAGTTCAGTGATTTGTGAAGATTTACAAATATAATCATGCTCTGTTGAACAGGTAGAGTACTACAATTGCAAAATAATATGTGACATATCCTCTTTGAACCTGAATCTCTAGCTTAATCGAGTTGGCTGCAACCCAATTTGCTGTAGCTCAACTCCATGTTAAACCAGAAAAAAGTTCAGTATCAATTACGAAAGCATAAGCGAACGGTGTGGTTAATATCAATAGTGGATTGCTGAAGGTGCAAACTGTTGCTTTCTTAGTTGAAGTTCCTTCTGCTATTCACAAATGGGGAAAAACATGCGCCTTTCAAACACTGATAACACCCACTAATTTACCCTAACTGCTTAATAGTCAAAATCCACATGTTCGCACATGTCTGAAGACATTTTAATTGCAATGTCTCAATGTTCAACGTTATGCATGAAAATAATCATATTTTGGTTCACTAGAAAATAAATTAAGGCTATTCAATCCATCAAGGCTGCACAACACATGAATTAACCAGCTGGACTAGCTCATGTATGCACAACGCATTATCTTACAAAGAAGCAATCACCGTCCAAAAACTTTCCTCTCATAAAGAACTTCCAGTTTCCATTCAACAAATGTGACAAATTTGGGACAATTTTCAAATCATTATAGACAGAAGAAAGATATTAGTAAAACAATGAGTCATTATAATCATCATTTAATGGAGAAATAGCATATATAAGACAGAAATTTTTAGTGCAACACAATTTACCTATTGCATATGCAATTGGCAAAAAGGTTTACCTGAACCAGGATAAAAGGTAAAGACACACCCCCGCTTGGACCATTCCCTGAGCTGTACAATTGTTCGTTTCTATGTATAAGATTCTGAAGGCCTACATACTTGATTCAAAAGAAAATGGAGTCAGTGAAGATTTGGAGTCGCAAATTAGTACGGGAAGAAAAGAATGTAACAGCAGTATCACATCCTAATCAACAGATAACCAGTCAGTGCTTCCTACTTGATCCCCCAGCTCTTGCAAATAGGCAGCTTTCTTCTCAGCCCTGGTTCTCATTCCTAGACGCTCCGCCTATATTTGTCAAATTTGAGGCATCAGATAAAGAGTTCCTAAAAGTCCTATCAGAACCTAGCTTGAAGCCTACACCATATTTTTATATCAACAGAAAAATCGACACCTTTAATTCTTCAATGTCACTCAGACTGGTTCGAGGAAGCCCTTTCCAGTGTATTTCCTTTTTATCTTTGGATATGATATCCAAGGCCATAAGTACATTCAGGGCATCATACACCCTTCGTCGTATGTTTTTCTCATCATACTGTTGCTGAAAGAAGAGTAGTAATAATGGAAGGAATCCTCAAAACAGCCAAAATTCACAATTCAGCTGAAAAACACAGAGGTGTTGTAAATGGAATAAAAAAGTAAATAACCTGATCAGGAGATGAAATACCGTCACCGGGATCAGCAAACTCAGCTACAAGTTCATCTGCTACCTGACAATTTGTTTTGAAATCACGGAATGAGACATGCAAATAGGACAATTTCGAATCACACTGACATATCAAAGACATAGAACAACTCAGCAGAAGAGAGATTGTCAAAAGTAGCTTTGACGAGCAATTCAAGACAGAAGAAGGAGAACGTGTTTCTCTGGATTCTGAACAGATTGCATGTTACTGGATTGCATGGAGTCCATAACAAGACCATCATCTGAATACAGGCACGAGTGGTTTAATAACCAATGAAGTAGCGTGACAGCGGTTGGATTCTATATGAATTTGTTTTCTTATGAAGCTCATTTACTCAAAGTACAGAGGAGGAGGCCCTTAATAATAACTGCATTAAGCATCGAAGAAAAATTGACAATTGCAATGTCTCACTCCATGCTGGAGTCGAATCATATAAAAAAGGCACGTTGTTAACAAAAGAACCTTATTCTACATGGAGCGGTAGGTCACATTCATCCCATTTCATTATCACCTTCTATATCTTTCTCATATAAAAGTTATTTGCAATTCTGAGGCTTAGCAATAAATGCAGGAGAAGGCTAAAGCTCTATGGATCAAAGACCAAAGATTACCAAACATGGCATCGGTAAACAACACAAGTGTCTGCGTAAGCCAAGGTATTATTAGGCAATGTACTTCCTCAACTAAGTTTACACCATGTAACCGAACTCCAAGCAGCTTAAGATGCATAATACCGCCACGAGGAGAACGAAAAGGCAGATCATATCTATTGGCAAAAAGTAGTATATAAGAAACATCCGATTTGCTTAAAAGGGAAACCCGAACAATAACCGTTTACAATCTAGCAACTCGATAAAAAAAACGGGAAGGTGTGGAAATCACTGTACCTCATTGTAAGTGGTCGTTCCTTTGCTTTCGACTTTCTCACAGACTACCAAGCAGCCAGAACAGAAATCCGGTCATTACACAACAACGGAGAATCCCAAGATACACTCATTATAAAGCGGGAAGAGAGAGAAAACTACCTTTCATGCTGAATTGGCGAAGCCCTCGACCGCTCTTGTCGGGCCCCACCGCGCGCGCCCCTCGCTGCTTCTTCTTCTTGTTACTGCCACCAATCACAAAACAAAAACACGAATAATTATTTTTAAAAAAAAACCAGCAACCAAAAATCAAAAAAAGAAAAGAAAAAAACAAGTGTAAGGGGACTAACGCGGAGGGGTCTAGGGTGGAGTCGTCGGCGTGGATGTCGAGGTGGTTGAGGCGGTGGAAGGTGGCGTCGCTGGCGGGTGTGGTCGCCATAGCCTGGCTGGAAGCCGGCGACCCCACGCTCCCGCTCGTGGACACCGACTGCCCTCCCGACGCCCACGACCTGCTACCCTCCTGGTGGGCCCCGCCGCCTCCTCCGCCCATTTCCGCAACCTCGATCGGCCTTCGAATCCGAAATCCGAACCAAGGAATTTTCCAACCCGCCCGTTGAGTGAGAGTTTGGGCGGGAAGGGGGCGGTTAGGGCTGGGAAACCGATCTGAGTATGTGGCGGTTAGGGTGAAGTAGAACAGAAGAAAGAGGGAAATTCTTTTCTGTATTTTTTTTTTTGGGGTTTGGAGGGTTTGGGTGTTGATTTATATCATCTACGGGGCGGTTAGCTTTTTAGACAGTTTGGGATTCCTCCTCCGCCCTCGATTTCTTTCTTCTCATTTAATTTTTGGTGGGAAAATCAATTTGCCGTTTCTAATTTATTTATTTATTTTGTTTGTTCTGTTCCCAGTTCGGTTTTGGGCTTTTTCCCCGTGGGCCCGGGGGCTTTGGTCCACTGATGGTCTCTGGGGTTGACTTTAGGAATTACAAAGGTTTACCGTATCTACACCCAAATCCTACCAGAAATTTCATTTAAAAAAAAATAAGAACATCAATATAAATTTATAGGATCATGTTCAAATTAAATTCGAAGTTTATATGATAGATATTAAAATAATATATAAGTATATTAATTACTAAATACTAAATTCTCAATCACAACTTAGTCAACTTGGATTTTTTTTATTTGATTGTTTGGTTTTTTTATATTGACTTATTTTTAATAGACCAATAAATTGCATTCAAATTTTCGGGTACCTCATACTATTGCGAACAACCAAATAAGGTTTACTTTTTAAAAAGTTAAATATTTTTAAAATAATAAGGATTCGCAGGCGCTCTAATCCAACCCGTATTTTAGGATTGCATTCTACCCGAATCTTTATTTTTTTTAATAAATATTTGTGTCCACCTTAGGGTAAGAACCCGGTTTACATAAATCATACTATTCATAACTGGGCGAACCATCGTGTGTCCCAGGACGGTCTATTCGGCCAATTCGATGAACCATTTCATCATAACTGGACAAACCATTTCATCATAACTGGGCGAACTCTTACATCATAACTAACTGAACCATCGCATGTTCCAGGACGGTCTTGGACAAAAATACATGTCCAGGACCAAATCCGTTGCCGCTAACTTATAAAATACATGTCATACGACGTCGGGCGATAGGCGATCCTAATTTATAAAAGAAAATTTTATTCACAAACCAACTCATATGATCGACCTAGAAATACGATTAACCCCTATTGCGGGAATACGTGAACAAGTAACCCGAGACGGATCCGGAGTGGTCGTCCCAAGGTCGGTCTAAAGCTATACTAGGGTTAGAGCTATGATACGCTAGGCTACGGGCTAAGGAAAAGTAAATCAAAAAAGATAAGTAAAGCAATTCTTGTGTTGTGTTGTGGATGATCTTCTCAGTCGCCCGAGCCCCATTTATATAGCACATCTTGACCTAGCTCCATCCTACCCTGACAAGAAATCCCGTCCTGAACGAATATATTATTTCTAACTCATCCCGGCTTAGAATAGAAAAATGTTAGACGTCTTTCTCAAATGAGCAGATCCTGTCTTTGAATAGGAAGTTTCAAACCGTGATGGCCAAGCAACCACGGCCTAAAGAAGAACCTACCAAGTCTTGCGCGAATCTCAGGAATCCCGGCTCAGCTTAAAAAAATATAAGCTGTATCAACCTTCACGAACCTTCTATGTAAGATCTTGTTTTAAGCCCGTCATCGCCCAAACAACTTACCGCCTTTAGGCCCAAAGTGAACCCCCAAACGGGCCTGAGCTTCCCGCCTGCATGGACCAAATGGGCTTCCCGCCTTGAAGTCCAAGACGACCTCCGAGCCCGAAACCAACTTCCCGCTTGGGCCCCTAAGTCAAAACCTTATTCCCGCCTTCAAACACAAAATGCTACCTACCGCTTCTCTCTCCCAAGCCGGCCGAGTGGCCCAATGGGCCCCACGCTTCCCGCCTTCGAACCCAAAGCAAAACACGTTGGGTCGGGATCTCCATTGAAGCCATCATCTCATCTACAAGCCTGAAGCCACCTTCCCTCCTATAAGCACGTAGCGGGGCTCACCGCCTTCAGGCCCTAGGTGGGCCTTACAGCCTATAAGCGCCGAGACCTACCGCCGGGCCTTACCGTCGGACCTTACCGCCTTGAGGTCCAAAGCAGACCTTTTCGCTTTCGCTACTAAGACGGTCTACCGTCTTAAAGTCCAATGTGGACTTGGACTATCGCTAAACCTAAAATGGACAGGCTTGTCCAAAGTGGGACGACGCCCACTACCAAGCCCAAAGTGGGACGGCGTCCACTACCAAGCCCAAAGTGGGAGGGAGTCCACTACCAAGCTTAAGTGGGAAGGCTTTTCGCCAAGCCCAAGTGGGAAAGGCTTGCCTCCAAGTCAAAGTGGAAGAGACTTGCCGCCACTTTACTTCCCGATACGGGCTCCTAGACTCCATGCCGCCCTTTACTTCTCGACATGGTCAAAGTGCCCATCCGGGCTCGCGCCTCGAAGGCCAAATTACCCTCAGGGCTCCCGCCTTGAAGATCAAAGCGTCCTCTTGCTTCTTGCGTTGAGGACCAAAGCGTCCTCCCGCTTTAACCTGCATTTTTGACCTTCTTTCGTCCCGAATCTGATGATATCACAATCTACAAAGTCGTATATTTATGTCTTGGATTTGCACAATAACTTGAATCGTCTCAATCCGAGCTGTGGATAGAAAGTTATGAGCATTTTACCGAGGAGCGTCACCAAGGCAAGCGGGAAGCGGATCAAACTGAGAGCTTTGGTCTTGGAAGCGGAAAGCGGACCAAATCGGGTGCTTTGGTCTTGGAGGCGGGAAGCAGACCAAACCGGGTGCTTTGGCCTTGGAAGCGGGAAGCAGACCGAACTGGACACTTTGGTCTTGGAAGCGGGAGGCGGGCCGAACCGATTCGAAGTGGGCCCATCCTAAAGTAGATTTCTGACCACATTCCGCTTTGATTCAAAAATAGTTGTAAACTACAAAGTTGTAGATCTTTGTCTTGCCTTTCCATAGCCAAAAGAACCTCTCAATCCAATGTCCAAGTCAAAATCTACCGATGATCTACCAAAGTCCATCAGAACTCATCGAGCAAGCTTACACCGGCATTTGGCGCTTTGTTTAGACTTGCTTCTGATCTGAATTAGGCAAGGCTCTTGAAAATAAAGTTGTAGATACATGTCTCTCCTTTCCATAGCCGCAAGAATCTCCTCATTCCAACCTATGAGTCCAAAGTAACGGCCAATTTACCATGGAAGGACGTTGTCATCCAAGGACAAGCCGAAGTTAACCAATGACAATAAAACAAAGCGGTCTATCGTCACCGATTTCGACCAAGTAAGACCGTCATCGGACTCGATGGAGGGGAGACCATCGACAATCTCTTTCCAACTCAAAATCGGAAGTGATCGCTTTGAGATAACACTGCCCACCAGTCACTTTGAGACCACACCGATCACCGGTCACCTGGTCACTTTGAAATCACAACGGGTACCTCGAAATATGTTGACAATACGATATTATTTTTATAGTTGAGCTCCAACTCTAATACATTCTTGTAGCTAGAATAAAATGATGCTCATTCATAAATCAGTGGACTTTCATTAAAGGAGACGAACTCTTATTAAAATATATATAAAAGAGAGATTTGTTTTTTTTCTACAGGTATAATTTTTATACTTCCTTTATTTGAACCAAGGCCTTAGACGTCAATCTTAATTCTAACTCTTTACTAGTTGGGCGTAAGGGTTAAAAATCTAGAGTTTTCAGTTTTTGTTAGAATCTTCATATCTAACTCGGTATCTTAAGGTTATAGATTGATGAATTTTTCATACTTATAAATTTGTCCCCCACTCGTGTTTTAAGCGATGTGGAATTCTCAACACACCCTCTCAAACGAGACCCATCTGGTCGAAGATTGCACTGGCTTTGATTTCACCAAAGTGCGAGAAATGGAGATCATGTGAGCTCAATAATGGGCACAGGATCAACCCGCTCTGATACCATGTTAGAATCTTCATATCCAACCCAAAACATTAAGGCAATGGGTTGGTGAATTTTCCACATTTATAAAATTACCCCGCTCGTGTTTTAACCGATTTGAAATTTTGTTAGTTACATCGTTCACTTTCATCCTTCTGTTTTTTTCTTAATTTAAGGTATTTACTTCTTAGTTGCACCGAGTCAACTTGAGATTTATTTTTACAAGCAGATAAATTCTCATTAACTCATTTCAAATTCAAGACTTATGGTAGTCAAACCAAAGCAACCTCGAGACTTATTGTAGCCAAACTCGACCCCAAAAAATGACAATATTTGTCAAAGAATAAAATACTTAAAAAAATTTCAAAGAGAAATTCATTTCAAATTTTACGAATAAAAATATTATTACTAAAAAATATAACTTCAAAATGAAAACTCGACAATGATCAATACTGGATAACATATATCCAAAATAATAGCTTATTAGTCAGCCCTGAAGTTAGTTCCAGTGGGGAAGATGAAAGAAACCAGTAACCTTTTTCTTTCTTTTTTTCTTTTAACAGACCAGTAAACTTTTGACCACTACTTCTCTACTCACTGCAACACTTTTTCTACATAAAATGGCACACACTTCAGGATGATGAAAATGTCAGATTAAAAAACAGGGGACTGACCACTCGAGAGATCATTTTTAATTTCACGCCAAACCCTGGGACCTATTGTTCCTCCAAAACAGTAAAAAAGAGAGGGGAAAAGAACGAAAAGGGCGACCATTGTTGCCAAAGCAAATGGTCCTCTCTGGCTAAAGCAGAAACGAGATCCTTTTTTTGCCAAACGAGAAAGAACGGGAGCACTCGATGACAAGATATAACAATTATCTGGTAAAGAGGGATAAAGGTAAAGAGGACGCCACTAATATGTAGGAAGCTTCGGAATCACGAAAAGGTTCGACCACAAGAAAGGGTCTTCCACTTTGAAAGTGTGTGCATTTAATCTAACAATTCTCTCACCTCCATTTTCGAGACTACATAGTATCCACGCACCTGCTGGGGTCGAATATCAAAAGATGACAAGACCCATCAAGGTTTGACCGAGGTCGAATCTCAAAGGACGGTAATGTTGCCAAGCAATGTTGCCTCCAAATAACATAGAGCAGAAGATAAAAGAGCAGGCAAATAATGGACAGAGCTCTATGTGATATGTCGCTACGTCCTTATACTTTACTTGCTTGGTGGCTTGTTAATGAACGTGGCGTAATATATATACATGTAACAGCAAATATCCAATTCAATGCGAAGTACACACAAGTCGAAACAGCTATAAGCAGGGCCGTACCTAGGGCTATATCTTCTCAAAGGCCCACGTTGTACGAGGCTTCTGCACCTCCCCCATCTTAACCGGACCTACTGTAGAATCACACTCAGAACAGAGGCTCCTCGCATTTGTCATCGCTATCCTCGGAAGCTGTGAGCGTCAATAATAAAAATGAAATATGCTTGACTAGGATTAACATTAACGTAGAAAACCAAACCATGGAATTTACATATTTATAATCCAAAATCCGATAAATAGACGAGGCGTCCGTAGTTATCGCTCCTAACCAGGCAGCCTCCCCCATCAGCTACCTAGTAGCAGGAAAAATAGTTTGGTGAAGTTACCTGTTGAAGTAAACACTTCCCCGTTTAGGAGTGGGGTTCAAAGGGATTCCATTATCCACCCTATCCCACAGTAAATACAAGCTAATGACTCGAAAATGAGGAATCTAGCCTCTGGCACCTGAGAGAGGTGAATCCTGCAATCGATCCACAAACAAAAATGGCAGATGCGATGAAGTTATGCTGAACTGTACTTTCCCCAAATGAAATCACCATGAATGCCCTCTGCAGTGGGACAAATATGTAGATCGGAAGTTCTAATGACGATAGCAAAATGAAATGAAATTTCACCTGTTCATGAAATTCCGTGGTGGAAAGAGATGATATTAACCAAATAACCCATTTCCCGATCATTCCAAGTCTTCTAGCACAAACAATATTCGAAGGCTGATTTCCGGTAAGAGATTCTTCTCCTTCAGCAGGCTGTGAGCCACCACCAATAAAACTTGAACATGATACTTAGAATAATGAATTTAAAAAAAAAAAACTCTGATTGCCACTGAACAAACTAACAGGTAACCAAAAGTATTTCACGTATAAATGGACGGGAAAAAAAACAAGCAGAGAATGTTACTTCCTCACAAATATTGTGACAACAAACTACAGCTTGCTTAATCAAAGAAGGACTGATTGATGCCATGGTCTCTAAGATTCTTCAGTTATCTACATGAACTGTGTCATCCTAA
The DNA here is from genome assembly GCA_963995505.1 of Hypericum androsaemum. Taxonomy (NCBI): domain Eukaryota; kingdom Viridiplantae; phylum Streptophyta; class Magnoliopsida; order Malpighiales; family Hypericaceae; genus Hypericum; species Hypericum androsaemum. The sequence continues at coordinate 2,749,714 of OZ023184.1, read as the reverse complement.
AACTATACTTGTCGGCCACATTGAGAAAGCACACCGAAGCAGTAAAGATTCTGACAACACACGAACCAAGTTGTCCCAGCACAGCATCACTTGAGTGAATAAAGTTCATAAGCAGCAGAAGGAAAATCCGAAACATGGAACCAACCCATTGCAGAACGAACATCGATATCAGAGTAAATCAACCACAAGTAGCTACTTACTTCAACTATTACAGCATCACCAAATCCGAAACCACAAGCTGGGACATCATCACCCCCAAAAATGGAGAGTAAACGGTCATATCGTCCCCCACCACATATTGCTCTCAGCTTCCTTTCTCTGTCAAATCCTTGAGTTAATAAAATGTATAAATCACTGACTAACAATGATTCAATTATATAATTTCGTTGCATCTGACGCAACGATAAGCAACAGTACTGTAGATCACGTGCACAAGGAGTAACAAGAATTTATCGGAGTTCCATGGTTCAATCCCTAGCAGGCCTTAGTGTAAAAGTTAACTTGTACACACACAAAAAAAACTAAAAGTACAACCAGAATACAATTCCAAGATAATTCTGAAGATCCTACTGCAAACTCTTTTTAGGAAATTCACGAATGGATTTTTAATACAATTCTAAATGTAGCTTCTCGGGAGAAAGAAAAGACAATGGTTGCAAGACATAATAAAAATTGGACAATGCCAGACAGGATACAGAGAACAGCTAAACTGAATTTTGAATAAAATTAACACTGACCAACCTTCCAACGTCGTCAAGGACCTTATGGAGAGCACTTGAAGCAGCTCAGTGATAGCCCCTTGAGACATCCCAATAGACTTCAAATCTCTCTTAATTTCATCCATTGGAATCTTCTCAATCTGTCTCCACAAATCAAAACCATCAGTTATAGAAATGACCATGTAGGCTCTATAATTAACAAGCTCCAAGGCCACAAGATTTCAAATCTTAAATAGCAATGGTTCAAAGGTTGAACAAGGGCTAGTATATTGGGAAAATTATATGTTATCCTCGTGGAGAAAGTGGGAAAGTGCATGGAAGAGAAGGAAAGCTCAAAGCGGCAAACTTACCTATGACGACGCAAACATTTGCAAACAAACTCTCGGGTATTGAGTAACAACTCAAAATTTCCTGTAAGACCTGTAAGAAGGCAGGAAGATAGATTGGCACTCAAAGTGAAACAAGCAGGGCATGGTGATGAAGAATAATTCGTGTATTTCAAACTTCACTTAAAAAATTCCTATCAATAGGCTTATTAAACAAAGAATTTCACATTCAACAGTTCCACTATCACTTCCCAAGGTAAAAGCACCAGAAAGACACTCATCCATGATGGGGAATAAATGTACTAGTCATTGTGGCATCATACTAGAGGCAAGTTCCTCTTCGTTCCAACCTAACACAGATGGTGCACTTGCTCGAAAGAGTTTACTTCTACCTTTCGACTAGAAATCTTGAACCCAACATCTGAAGCTGTAATTCCAATTTGCTTGAAAAACGTGACAATTGCAGATATTAACTAGCCTCTGCCTGCGAAAGTAACAAGAATTTTCATTTTCAAACACCAGACGGGCAGAGGTTAGTCACAACTCAGTGACACAGAGATGCAATGTTTCGGAAAATGTGGCTTAAGTAGAACAAACCTGATGTGCCAGATCTCGTAAATCCTGTCAAAAAATTTTGAACATGTATCTTAGAAAACAAACAAGTTTGTATGCACAATCTGCAAACATATCCAAAGGATCCGAAAGTTCGTCAACCTCAGTAGTTCCATCCCGAGCACATCGGAGCATTCACGAGGAGGAAAGTAGCAACAACACTCTTCGTGTACCCCTTCGACAGTATTGCGAGATCTACACAGCGAGTGCTCGTTCTCACATCTCGCCTAACGCCTAAATGACAAGGCTCTGAAGCACTACCTGCTCCCTAATCTCCTCTCCCGCTTTCCTAATGTACAGACCCTCCCACCGGGAAGTCAACCTCCTCGAGCCCGTACAATCTCGACACCTGTCACGCTCGAAACCTGAAAACCTAAATTCCAAACCAGAAAAAAAATCAAATAATGTTAAATAAAAAGGAGAACATTAAACCTCGCGAAAGTCGTTGAAGAGCCAGTTGCGGAAGCATGTCGGGGGGTGGGGGGTGACATCGCAACCGTTTCCGACGGAGGAGACGGGAGAGAGAGGGAGGTGCGCGGGTGGAGCAAGGACGGGATTCGGAATGGACGCGGCATTTATAGGTTTCGAAACGAGAGCGCGCGGCGGGGGAGCGGAGTTGTTTCTATTAAGTAGCGGTTGGTCTCAGGGAGCTCCGGGTTCGGCCGGTGGGAGGAGGACGGAGGAGGGTCGGGAGCTGAGATGGGCCCGAGGTTCGGATCCGAAATTAAAGCCCGTATATTACTTGGGCCGGACCACAGCTTTGGATCCAAACTGGTACGGCTCCTCGCTCGCGTTATAGGAACCAACATAGTCGGTGAAAGTTATTATATATTAGATGTAAATTTATTTTCGAATTTTCTCGTACTCTATTTAGGATCGGCCCGTATCTTTCATATTTTGTTAGCGAACTCAAGACTTTACAATTGGACCAACTTTTTTAGTTTTTAGGAATCAACCTTCTTTGACACAACCGATAGAAATATGTAGGGGTAATTTTTCTCATATTTTTTCAAAGTTTCGAATTCAACACTTTAGAAAAATAATAATATTAATTACTTATTCGATTTGGTATATAAATTAATCGGCTCATTAGTTGTTTGAATTTCAGTACGTGTTTTAAAATTTTCCAAATTCCCCTTATTATTTTATTCCTTTCCACTCTCTACTTCCCCGAACCGACGAAAATAGTTTCTGTTTTTGGCCTCTAGCTCCTGACGAAGCCGAAAAGAAAATGTCCCTTTTACCTTGTGACGAAATGAGGATCTCATTTTAAAAACGCAACCGTCGTATGAAAGGAATCCCCAATCTCCGATCCCAAAATGAGCGTGTTTACGCAAATTTTCGGTCTGGTATTTAAATAGAAATATTTCCAATCGCGTGGTACGCCGATATTATCAGCAATATAGTAATTCGAGAACTTCTCGAGCACGTAGTAGGCAACAAATTAAATACTGTTCCGTCGCAGAGAAGTACGCACCAAATTAAAATGGATGCCTTTGCTTGTTGTAGATAAAATACATTCGTGATCACTTAAATAAGCTCGAATCTCATAATAATCTTTTCTCTCTTTGTTCATCACTGAAGTAATTAAGTGCTCTGCCAATCACCACTCCTCCCGTTTTTCAAACAAAAATTGTCGGAAAATCCGTCGTGGCACGCCGGAATGTTTTCCAGGTCGCCTACGTGGCACCTAGAAGTAGCTGGGCCAAAACAATCAGTGGATGCTAAGTGTGACGTAAGCTGTTAGGCCAAAGATTTAGTCGTTGACGTCAAATTTTCAGCAAATCTTGCTTGAAAAATCAGATGAATGATGATCTGAGGAGAACTTAATGTACTTCAGTAATAAATAATAGCAAAAAATACATTAGTGACCATTATGCGAGTCGGGAATTTTTTAAATGACCACATATGTATTTTACCTACCTAGATTATAATCTCACATTTATCTAGTTTCAGACTTCAGCGAGAACAAGCATGTTTTTTTATAAGTTGATTTGATTTTATTAAAATAATATTAACGTAGAATTCTCTGGCATCTCGTACGAGATTAGAAGCATGTTTCGCATTGATTCCACTTTCCAAATTCGATTTCTCCGAGTAATTAAAACCTATTTCCGCGAAGCTTCTTTCTTTGAACATGGAAATCTCAAATACTCGATATTCTTGAAAAGCGTACAAAATAAGCAAATGCCTTGACTAGCTGTACTGGTCCCACGTACACTTTTGTCTCCTTTTTGTTTTCAGGAATAAATTTCTAACAATTTTGACTGGAAATATTTCTTTAATTAAATTTCTCGGAATATTTATAGTAAATAGAATTTGTAGAATTTTGATTACCAAATATTTCAAAACTTATATTTTTATTATTGGATAGAATTAGACTACAATGAGATCTGGATCTGTACGAAAATCATAGTGTCAGACTAGGGAGGACTGAGAATGCAGTTTGCCAAACAGTGCTGATATTTTGTAATTGGGCTAATTTGATCTAGAGGCATCTCTTGCACTTCTTACTTTTCTTTGAAGTTATCTTGCACTTTTACCTTGGTTCATAGTCTTCCTTCCAATCCAATAAAAGGTAGTCCCAATCCGCCTACCATATAAACCAAAAACCACTGGCTGGTGGGCTCCTTTTGGTTTTTTAAGGACCAAGGCAAAATGCTCACATATTATATGGTGTAACGTAAGCAATATCATCACTCTAAAAAAATTCAAAAAAATGGAATTTTCATTTGACAATCTGCCACTAGCGGGGGCCAGTCCCATATATATCCGTCATTTTTCAATTTTTCATTACAAGCGAGCGCTGGTGTGAACTTTAATGATTATGTACCATAATTAGTTAGGTTTGATTATAGATAGAATGCTCGAGATATGATCTGGTTCGCATTGTTTATTGTGTGCTTCAAGAAGGAAAAATAAACTGAGAGATTTTCTTATATTCTATCATTTTGCACGTCAATGAATAATTAAGTTAGTCGAATTCAACATACAACTGTAAAAAGTAAGATCTTAATGTCCCAATTTTACATAGCTCATGAATCTATCTAGGTTTTTTATTTTGTAAGGTGGTCTAGTTATCCTCGTGATTCAATCAACTTATAAAAAACCATAATTGCATTTAGTGGCGTACTAGACATTCAGGATTATCCTCCTCAGTCTGATAATTGGATTAACAGTCGAGACTGAAAGTTACAGTGGGATGAACAATCATAATTAAAAGGGAAAATTAATTTCAAGTCCCTCGAGTTTATTTAAATATATTCAAAAGTCTTTATGTTTGTAAAATACACGCCGACATCTCTCTAGTTTACTTTTATTATATTTTCGGATCATTGTCGCACGTCAGCAGCTCTTTTTTTATTTTTGTCAATGAAATGACAAAAATACTCTTAGAGAAAAACTCTTTGAAGTTTAATTTTATTATACTCTCGGGTTCCTGGCTGACTTCCGTAAATATTTTTTCATTTTTTGTCATAGAAATAACAAACATACTCTTAGAAAAAATAAAAAAATATATTCTTCAACCTCTAGATCTCACTATAAACACCAAAAACCAAAACCATAAAAAAAAAAATCAACCAAACGAAAGAGGCAGCTCGTCGGTGGTGTAGTAAGACTTGTCGCCCGACTATGCCACGCCCCGCGAAGCCCTGGACCTGCCGTGCGCATCGAGGAGCAAGGAGCAGAACTCTCGACTGTCGCCCGATCGTCGGATCCCCCTCGCTCGAAGGAAGAAGAGGCGAGCCCCATGTAGCGCCGCCGTAGGCTGTTAGTGGGGGAAGAGAGAGCTCGGTGAGAGAGAGTGTTTTGGGGAGACAGAAAGACGACCCCGCGTCTCCCCGCCGCTGCCGCCGTCGCTGTTGCTCGCCTTCCCTGCCGCCAAAGACACCCTCCACAGCGAAGAGCTCTCCACCTCCGCCTCCGTCGTCGTCCTCCGGAAGTTGACATTAATGTGGGTTGAGTTTGAATTATGCTATGTTTGTCTCGTCAAAGAACGAATTCCCTCGGCAGCAACTGCTATTTTTTATTTGGTTTTTTTTTTCTGAGTTTTTTTTGTGTTCATGGTGAGATCTAGAAGTTGAAAAAAAAAAATTCAAAAGTATTTTTGTCATTTTCCTGACAAAAAATATATACCATCCAGGAACTCTTGAATATAATAAAACTAAATTTCGTGAAGTTTTAATCGATAATTAAAATACAGGAGGACGATAACCAAATATACCAAATACCAGGGACTGAGAGTAATTTTCGTTAATTTAAAATATCATTTAACTCTGATACAAAATTTATCACTTACAAATATCAAAAAAATTATTTAATAACTTTTAATTTAACAAATTCTATAAATAACTTTTTACAAAAAATATCAATTATATTTAGACTGACTAATCTATTTAAATGAATCGATCAATCTAACTAGATTAATAAATGATCCAATCGTATTGACTACTGGTCCAATCATTTTTCCGGATTTTTGAAATTGATCTGACCCGCTATAGTTTCCCGGTGAAATATTTTTTTTTTGAAACCATGATTATTTGCAAGCTTCACATCATTGCTTATACTAATTACGTAGCGGTGTAGAGCATAATTTGGTTTCCGTGGGGCACCGGAGCACAACGCCGTGTCCAATTTGATCACGAAACCGAAGAATGGGAAGTGTACGAGTCGCTGCATATAATACCAAATTCGATGAAGCCACCGTGAGTCAAAAAAATGGAACACCAATATTGTTCACTAAAGATGAACCCAGGAATTTTGTTTTAATGCTCAGCGTGTTGGGCGAACCCAAGAAATAAATTCTGGAAAATTCCTGAATTTTTTGTAATTTAATAAAATAATAAAACATATTAGAATGCATCATACTTTCTTCGTCCACGCAAAAGCGGCAACACACAGAAATCAGTAAGGTAGTTGTTACCACTTATTTAATTATTAAAAATAAGCTAAAATATGTAGTTTTTAATAATCGGTTAAATATTTATGCTCGCTATGAATAAAATTGATTAAAAATAAATGCACACAGTCCGGGATTTTTGTATACCATAATTTTTAAAAAGTTGGATTGACTCAAACAACAAATTGGTATAGCTCCATCATTTCGTCCCCCAAGAAACTTACGAAAAAAATGTCAATATAATCAAACACATTTATCGATTGATATATTCGACAATAGTATTTCATAAATTCATATATTTGTAAAATATCTCTGTGATTCTCTTTTTTATATTTTATTGAATTATCATTAGTTCTACAGAAAACAGATATTGTTAAACACAATACATCAAATTGGATTGAAAATAATAAAAATACTCAATTTATGCTACCATGCCCAACATATACTAGTCTCTGTTCAATTTAGTTAATACAAATGAAATTGATCGCACGTGTAAAATACATTATTTTAATCATCACATCGCTTGAATCATTTGCTAAAATTGTTCTAACTTTACCTAAAAAATTGAAGTCCAAAATTTGAGAATATAATATTGTTAAAATTTACTAAAAAGATTAACATGCATAATATTTGGAAATTCAATTCTTCTAAATCGAATTAATTAATATCCACGTACAAAATAATTTGGAGAAAAAAAAACTACATGCAAATACAAAGACAGTCGCAAAGCTGTCTCCACATAAACCAGTTTGAGAAAAGGCATAGGGTGTGTAAGCCGCTATTCGGGCGGCCGGAGAAAAGCCAAAACAAGACGTTTGGTGGATCCATCATCACTTTTTATCCGAGACCTTAACGCTATGAATTGAATACCAACAAAAGGTTTGACAATTAACTTCCTTCTTTATTAGAAATAACTGTGTTATTTTGACCCCACGGGTGGAATAGTAAAATACCCGTGGGTTTATGTACTTTTTTGAAAAGTAATCTACTTTGTGGCTTATCTGTAATTTTACAAAGCAAACTATCTAATTCCGGCTTTGATTAGTCATAATAGAGAGCTTATTTAATTTATTTTATTTTATTAAAAAACCATATCACCGCCGTTAAACTAATATATGTGTATTACTGTTTTTGTTCCAAATGTTAACACATATTTATTTCTAAATTTAAATTTAAAATAGTTGATTTAGAATAATTTATACAAATTGATTCATGAACTTGATAATTAAGTAACCTATTCAAGACCAAAAAACCTTATGTTACCTATTTTAAGATTAGGAAATACGTAACATGTGTTAATTGCAACATTATTCCGGTCAAAGTACATGCATCGGTTTCTTTGTTGCCAAATGGATAAATACATATCTTTGTTGCCCATCCATATCGACTTCAAACGACGTCATTTTTTGTCCTACATGACAAACACAAAGGTATGGATTACATTAGGGGGGTTGAGCATGGAGCATGTCGCTAATGATATCATACTTGGACTAGCTGCGGCCATTGGTAACCCCATTCGATCAGACTTGACTGCATTAAATAGGTTTAATGGCGCTTTGGTACGGGTTTTGGTGGAACTAGACATGTCCAAGCCTCGTCGGAAAGAAGTTGTATTGAAGCTTGAGGAGGGCACGGTCTTAGTTGATGTGGTGTACGAGAATTTGCCTCTTTTCTGCGAGCATTGCAAAATCATTGGTCATGATTTAGACTCTTGCCGAAAACTGCACCCACGGGTTGAGGGTCCCAAGAGGTCCGTGGGGAAGCAGGTGTGGCAACAAAAGAATGAGTGCTCCCCTAGTTCACCAACCAGCATTGAAGCTGAGGAGTGCTCATCTCTTGCCCTTATTACTGTATTGGAAAATTTTGTGCAACAGGTAGTACGCGAAGAGGAGGATCAAGAGGATGGTGATTCGGTGGTACTTCAGGTCCCTGATGATGCAAGGGAAGAGGGTGAAACTCTACCTGGTGACAAAGAGGGTGAAACTCTACCGGGCGATAAATGTTCTCCATTAAGTACAGGTCAGAATGATTTGGTCCAGTTGATGGTGCTTGATGAAGTTCCTAAGCAGTCTCCAATGCCAAGTACAAATAACTTAGAGGGGGATTGTGGTGTAATGATTGAGGAGGTTTCGCCCTCCCAAGATACAGGTCAGGTATCTTTAGGCCCGATTATAATAGAGCCGTTGACGCCAGCTTCACATGTGACTGACTCATCGGGTTCTAAGCCTAGGTCATCATCGGGCAAGAAAAAGGGGCGCAAGAATGGCCCTTCCTCGGCTGAGTTATTGGCATCACTGTCTCCTGAGGATTTGGCAATAGTTGAAGCTAGGAAGGCAGCATATGTTGCAGCGGGCGGGATTTTACCTACTAGCTCATTCGGTTCAAAGGGCTCCAAGCATAAAGGTTTGAAACCGGGTTTCCTTGGCAAGGGAACCCCAATAATACCGGGACCGTCCACATCTATTTTGGGCAGCGCCTCTGCTTTACCTACTACAGATCCCATGCCTATCCCAGGTCAAGAGGGCAATGGGGTTGTTGTTTTTTCTAACAACGATGATCTTCCGGACTCGCTGAAGTTCATGGGTTCGATTACGAAGAAGATGAAGAACATTTGGGCGGACGAGGTGGATTCTCAGCCGGACATGGAAGAATCAACTTTACCACCTGCCAAGAACACTCGCTTTCAAGCGCGGAAGCAGGCTGGGACTACCTATGCCAGTAAGGATCTACGTTGGCTGGAGTATGAGGTGGACTTTTGATGCGCCGCGTTTGATCGCTTTAGATCATTGTTTCCTTCATCGGCCTCGCTATCCCTCAAGTTTGTAGGGTCGAGTTCTTCTTTATGGCGATAGACTTGCTGTTTTGCGGTTTTCTATTCGGCCTTTGTGTTAACTTCTCTCCTGTTTTCTTTTTCCCTTCCTGTAACTTTTTCGTTTCTTTGAGTAATAAAGTTTCTTTTCGCCTAAAAAAAAAATGGATAAATACATACATCAAAATTGCCGGACCTGATCAAAAAATAATAAAGCGGCATTAACTAATTAATAAAGGAGGAGAAGAGAGGGAGTCAGGGTCAAGTCAAAAACCAGGAATCGCAGAAATCAATTTTTACCATAAATTTAGCAGCCTTTTTGTGCCGTCTTTTCTCGACAGCCATAAGTCCAAACAGGCGGCATTTTTCCATTTCCGTTATTTATTACTTTCCCCTTTTCAGTCTCGTCCTCGCACGCGCCCACCCTCGCAGACGTCACCTCATCTCATCTCCCCAAAATATAAAAATTAAAAAAACCACTCCCCAATTGCTTCATACTTTGAAAAGAAGATTGAATGAACAGGATCTCAATATTATTAAGGAAAAAGTCTACATAAATACCATGTAATTTCACATTTTTACAACGGCCCATGTAGTTTCAAACTAGTAATTTAATTCTCGTAGTTTTCGTAAATTTTCCCTGGCAGGCCCAGGGCAGTTGCCCATCCATATCGACTTCAAACGACGTCATTTTTTGTCCTACATGACAAACACGTAGGTACCGAGTTGGATAAGTTACAGCTGGCGTGTAACGTGATTAATTATCTATTTAGTCCCCAATTTATTTATATTTTTTAAATAACCCATTATTTAAATATATATCCTCTCCATTCTCTCTCATCTCCACTCATTTTTGGTGTCTCTTCGTCTTCGTCTTCTCCTCTCCTCTCCTCTCCTCTCCGAGCCCGGTCCGACGTCGTTTACTTCATTGGTTCACTTCATCTTCCCCCAACACCAAAATGTTCCCCTTCTTGTGCCTCTCCTCCACCCACTACCACTACTCCACTCTCTCTCCCCTCCTTCCTCTGCCGCGACCCCGCCGTCCTTCCACCCTCCGATGCACCCCCACCATAAGTCAGAGAAACATACCGATGCAACCATATGGGAGGGTTGGGTTTAGTTCGGCCGATGAAGTAGAATGGTTGGAGTAGAGAGGATATATATATATATATATATATATATATATATATATATATATATATATATATATATATATCTATCTATCTATCTATCTAAGTAAAGGGTTATTTGATAAAATATAAATAAATTGTAGACTAAATATGTAATTAACTACATTACTTATGTGTCAGCCACGTAGGACAGAAAATGACATCGTTCGAAGACCATATGGATGGGTAGCTAACCTCGACCTTCCCGAGAATTTTTTTGAAAACCACGGAGACTAAATTACCAATTTAAAATAACATGGTATTCCGTTGTGAAAACGTGAATCCACAGGATACTTATGTGTCCTTTCCCATATTAATAAACTAAGATGTCAAGTTACTAAAAAACCGAGGTGACAAGCTAACAATTTACGAGTAATTTTATGATTATTGTATTCACGTGGTAATATTTAAATTATTATATTTTAAATAAAATTTAGAAGAGATTAAATGAATCATGCAGTTTTTATCATAAAATTATCATTTAGTAAAATTATAATTATTAATTATATAGTAGAGCATACTGATCATTTTAAATTTCTAATAGTTTATAGGTGGTAGAAGCTCAACATATTATGAAAGAAAATATTATTTATCTAGAAAAGTGAAATATTTATTATTTACTACGCCGATCAATGTTTTGAAGTTTTAGATTTCATTTGTTGCGTCAAGAAAATATTGTCTGAAAATCTTAATATACTTAACCATTTTTTTACCCGTGAATAATATAATCAACTGTACCCCGACAACCATTTAAATCAAACTGTGAAAATGTTTGTTCTATGTTAATCATAAGCTGCAACAATATATGAAATACAAGGTTAATGAAAAAATAAGTATTTCCCGGCTCCCCATATCCATCATCATAATAACCATTCATGATGATTCACGGTACCTAAATTAGAAAGATAAAAACAACGACTAACAAGAGAATTGGTATATCTTAATTAAATATTGAATTCGATTTATTAAAAATATAATAATATTAAATATTTATTTTGAAATTTTTTTTTAGTTTCCAACAATTCAAACTTGTATTTGTGGGTTCCCCAGAACCAAGTACTATAAACCAAAAATAGAAAGAGAAAAAAAAGGGATAATTACTCTCAGGTCATTCTCACTTCCTGTCTTTCGACAATCGATTAAAAACTTCTCATAGCGAGAGACTCCAGAGTATAATTTTACCAAACTATGGGATTTTTAATCGATTGTCGTAAAACAGGAGGTGCAAACGAATATGCAAAACACCAAGAATTTTTTTAGTAATTATCCCAAAAATAAGACATACTTCCAAAAATCTTAAAAATTAAAAAATTCCCACCAACTAATTTCACTGTTCCAGGACCTTCCTCTTTTTTGTGTATATATACATCCCTTGGGTGGCTACCCTTTCCCTTCCCTTCAAAACCACAGACCATAACATTGAAATCCTTAAATCCCTAATAGGCTAATTCTGCCTACTAATACTCCCTAGTAAAAGCAGCCAACTACTAAACCACCATGGGCGCTGAGGTTAGTTAGTTACTTAATCAATTAATTACTTCCTAATCCATCGCTAATCTGGAGAAAAAAATGATTTTGATTGCTAATTTTTGGAAATATGATTCAATTGGATGCAGAAGGAAGGAGGTGCCAAGGCTGACGGCGGAGGCGAGAAGAAGGACGCCGGCGGGCCGCAGGTCGCCGTGTTCAAGATGGACATGCATTGCGAGGGTTGCGCGAAGAAGATTAAACGCGCGATTAAGTACATGGATGGTAATTAAATGACTCCTAATTAGGCAAAACACTCTTTAGGAAATAACTCCTAATTAATCGGTTAATTATAATTTGGCAGGCGTGGAGAGCGTGAAAACCGACGCCGCCGGTAACAAGCTGACGGTGACGGGAAAGGTGGACCCCGCGCAGATCAAGTCGAGGCTGGAGGAGAAGACTAAGAAGAAGGTCGAAATTGTCTCTCCTCAGCCGAAAAAAGACGCCGCCGGCGGAGGCGACAAGAAAGCCGACGGCGGCGAGAAGAAGGGAGACGGCAAGGACAAGGAGAAGGCCGGAGATAAGAAACCAGCGGAGGAGAAGAAGTCCGGTGATAAGAAGCCGGCGGAGGAAAAGAAGAAAGAGGAGAACAAACCGCCCAAAGAGGTAATTGATATTATTGAAACTAACGTGCGCCTCCTCATTCGGCGCGTCTTAGCCGTTTGGCGAGGTTTCCTCGAGGGTTAATTAGTCGTTAGTTGAGACGGAAGTTTTTAAATCCCAACCACTGCCAGAGCTAACTCTTTTACTTTTTAATTCTCTAATAATAATAATTATTAATTAATTAATTAATTAACTAATTTTTATTTTTATTGGTGGACAGAACGTGGTCGTTTTGAAGATCAGGCTGCATTGCGAAGGTTGCATCTCCAAAATCAAAAAGATCATCAGGAAAATTGACGGTGAGTAGCTCAACTAACCGGCATATTTAAAGGGAAATCGTGGCTGCGGTTATTAAAAAATAAACCGGCGATGACGACGGTCTGACGTGGACTTTTTTTTTGAATAAAAAATAAAATTACAGGTGTGAAGAGCGTTGAGGTGGACGAAGCCAAGGATCTGGTAACCGTTAAGGGGACGATGGAGCCCAAGGAGCTCGCCCCCTATCTCGGGAACAAGCTCAAGCGGACCGTAGATGTGGTCCCACCCAAGAACGACGAGAAGAAGGATGCTGGCGGAGACAAAAAGGAGAAGCCCAAGGACGCCGGTGGCGACAAGAAGGAAGAGAAGAAGGAAAAGGAAGGCGGGGAAGGGAGCGGGGGTAAGGTGGAGGTGGTGAACAAGTTGGAGCACGAGGGGTACCCCCACGTGGCACCATCCTATTGGTTCGACGGGTCCTACGGGCACAACGTCCACCAGGTGCAGCCGTACCAGGCGATGGCTCCGGGATACGGGAACCCTGGTTATTCTATGGTTCCGGTTTACGGGAGCAACTCCGGGTTTGTTAACCCGGGTTATACGGCGGACCACGGTTACGGGTTCGGTTACGGAGGATACTCGAACCACGGGCACCAGGGGTACGCCGTGGACCCGTACCACCAGAACGGCCACGCGCCCCAGATGTTCAGCGACGAGAATCCTAACGCGTGCTCGGTCATGTGAGGAGGTGGGCAAAATTGTAAATATTTGAATATGATGGTGTATTTTTAGATTAGTGGGAAGAGACGGTAAAAAAGGACAAAGAGGTAAATATCGAGGGGTAAAAAGGGAAAACTGGTATAATGAGCCGGCCGGGTTTAGCCGGCTTTTCTGTCCTGGGGATGATTCCGTTTGTTCTTTAATTAATCCGCCCATAATCTCGAATCTTAATGGAAAATAGAGACAGTTTTGAGTTTTGTACTGATACTATTTTGTAATGAAATCATTTTAAAAAATATTGTGATAATAATCGATTATCTAAATGGATCTGGTGGGAATCGGGATGATACCCCATGATTGGGGCTTCGTTCTCGCCTTTATATTTTTATTTATTTATGGTACTGCCCATTTGCTGCTATTGTTATTTTCAATATGGGTGACGTAGAAAAATCACAAAATGACATATGGAACCCTTTCCTTGAACAAGAAGGAATAGTTAATAATTTCCCAACTAGAACTCGCGGAATTACCTTCCATTACAAGGGAGAATAATATGTATCACATCCTTTTTAATTCCGTCCTCTCACCTTAATTATAAAAAAGAAGGGTTAAAGACATTTAAGTACCATGTATTATTAGAAATAGGTATTTAGAACCCGGTGTTATAGAAATATCCAAAAAGCACCGTTTTTCATAACACTAAAATTTGTATATGGAAAAGTCCATTACACCCCTGCAAAATAAAAACATTAAAAAATCAATTTCCTTTTTCTTTTCTCCTCTCTTTCTTCTCTCTCCCCGGAACCGTCGCCAAAAATGATGTAGAGATCGATCTGAACGGCGCCGCACCATCCCGAAGATCGTTGCTATTTGTTGACATGGATTCCAGTTAGTTTAACTTTAGGCCTTCGCTTTGCTTTCTCGTTTCAAACTATTTGTGATAATTTTTTGTTTTCGGTAGTTTCGAATTTGAAAAGCGCATGCTTTCCAATTAGGTTTTAACTATTTGATGTGGTAGGTTTCCAATTAGGACTACGAGAGATATGCTTTTTAATTTCGTCTGAGCCTAAATGCCCATAAAGTACAACACCATTATTTGATTATGCAGGTAGTGTTTAACAAATAGTTACTGGAATATTCTTCTCTCTGTGGTTTCGTCCGTGCCCAGGTCTGTAAAGGGATTATCCCTCAGTCGGCATTTTTGGCGGCGGCTCCGGGGAGAGAAGAAAGAGAGGAGGAGAAAAGAAAAAGGAAATTAATTTTGTAAGGCTTTTATTTTACAGAGGGACGTAATGGTCTTTTTCTTATCAAATTTTTGGTGTTATGAATAACTCAGGTTTTTTTGGGTATTTCTATAATACAGGATCCTAAGTGTCTATTTTCAATAACACAGGTATCTAAATATCTTTAACAAAAAAAAAACTAAAGAGCTTGCCAATTGTTGGTACGATCGGTTGCCCAATTGCTATACACTGTACACACGATTCGACCAACGTCGCCTAGGAACAATGGGTTAGGTAGGTCAACTTTGGAACTTCTTACTGTTTGCTTACTGTTTGCTGCAAGTTTTTCATCACTCGAAAATAAATTAGTCGAATTCTTACTGTTTGCTGCAATATTTAATTTTTTTTTCTTTTTCAATCTAATCTTGTTACACTCGGCACAATATTCGATAAAATATGAAAATTTATTTTTTTATTCTCTACAAATTGAGCTTAATATTTTTAATTCTTATAGAATCTGAATTTTTTAAATTCTCCATTAAAATTCGTATGAAATATTTAGTTGTAACTTTTGGAATGTTACTTTATTATAATTTTTTTCTTGTTATAATTACAAACACATCATTTTCGTGTATTTATTACAATTTATATATATATATATAAATTGATAGTAGATAATATATGGATGAGAGATAAATTATTTATTTATTTAAAAAATATTTAGTTGGGTTGAGTTGTATATAGATGAGAAAAAAATTAATTATTTATTTCATATTCTACTTATACGAGGTTACCCGTGGGTAGTCTTATATTTCTAGAACAAATTTGCTGTTGGAAAAGATACCATATTGCACGGGATAAGATGTGTTGGGTAAAGAAAGGTAAGTGACGGGTAACTATGGGAGTAGTCTGAGTCCAATTGCAACTTGTCTTCCGGTCCAAATTATCATCATTTTCCTGCTTTCGCCAATAGAAAATATCATGATTAGGGGGATTGGGACAGTGCGATGTCTCTATTCTGCTTCGGCTACCGATAGGAACAAGAAAACGAGTCCCCCACTGCGATTGGGAGTTTCCTTTGGCGTCGTGGTCCAAACAGTTGCGTGTTTTAATATCGCCTACTATTTGAATTCAAATAAGTACCGAACTGATTAATTTATATTTGAGTGAATAATAATTTTTCGGCTGTATTCTTAATGATTCGAATTCAAACATTTATTTATTAAATTAGAATAGCTCGACAAAGAAAATCCACGAGCAAAGCGACTGCCCTCAAGAAGATCATGGTGTGTGATGTGAAAATAAAGATTTCAACACGATCGATCATAGAAATAATTCTTACGCCAATGATAAACAGATCTGATGCTCGAGATGAGTCTCAAGAAGAGGAACGTGCTATTAAGACTTGAAATTCGACCATACATATCGATCTTACCTGGGAGTAAGACACATCAATTATCCTTCAATAGGTTAAAAATACGGCACGAGGAAATGGTCAAACTAAATTTCATGATCCTCCGTGGGATGGGATGTTTGGGTTATTTATGGCTTTTAGTGTGATTAGAGATCAACATTCGGGGATGACAAGATTCTGCATTAATTTTTTGGGAAATTATACTAGATAATATTTATCAACGTATAGCTCTGATTATCGGAGTTTCTAGTACTTTATGTACTGCACATATGGTACAATTGGTATAAATATCTTTGGTATTTTTTTACGAGGAATAATTTAACTTTACTTATAAAAAACTTCATTATTAACAGAATTATTTGTTTTTTTATAACTAATTTTTTAGATCAAATATGAAATAATAATTACAACCAAAAGTGGACACTTCGACCAACCAGATTTTAGGTGCACTTGACCCAAAATGAAATCACAGACGGAATCAAGAAGCGAGAGAGTCTACGGAGGTTGGATTCAGTGCATAGGAGTAAATTAACTATGCACCGTACATAATAAATCTTGTCCATCCGTTTTGATAAATATAAATTTTTTATTTAATCTAACGGCTCATATTCAATAGGGGTATTATTGAGTTTTTCTCTTCATGCAGAATTGGAAAGAGAAAACCAAACAGGAGAGAGAAAGGAAAGGTATTAATCATCTCCCATACTTTCCACTTCTTCCTCCCATTAATCCTCCCTTACGATTTTTTATTTCGAATTTTTGTGTGGCTAGTTTCGATTGTTTAGTAGGGATTTAAGGTTTATGTATGATAAATTCTTATTTATTTTTGGTTCTTTAATCAATCCATCCTTGATTATTTGTCACTATTTACGTAGTCATTCTATTCCTTTTGCCATAACATACAATGCCGTTTGAAACTATCTCGGTTTTCAACAAATACCATGGCGTTTGACATATGAGACCATGTTGGTTGCCAACAAAAACCATGACGTTTGACATATGAGATCTTGCCAGTTTCCAACAAATATCATGCATTTTGGCATAACATACTATGCCGTTTGACATATGAGTCCCTGCAAGTTGCCAACAAATATCATGTCTTTTGGCATAACATATCATGCCGTTTGACATATGAGACCCTGCCAATTGCCAACAAATATTATGCTTTTTGGCATAACATACCATGCCTTTTGTCATAACATATTATGCAATTTGCCAACAAATAGAATTGTCATTTATTTGTTATTTATTTCTTCTTCTGTGTACAAATTATCGTTTACTATTTAATTGTAATTTGAAATGGCATCTCATAAATTAGTTTTGTGATTTTCTATTTTTGAATAGAGAATCACGGTGATTAGGAGTAAATTTTATTCCTATAACTGCCTCCTAATTAATAGAGCCAATTTTTTTTTCCAAAGACCAAATTTACCCCTAATATGTACCGTGCATAATGACTCATTATGCACTCAATTCAGGCCTGAGTCTAAGACTACGTTTATTGGTGAGCGGATTGGTTAAACAATTAACTTCTCTCTCATCAAACAACTATTCAATCTAACCCAATCTTTTACCATCTTTATTGATGATCTCATGCAATCCGCTCACCAAATAAATAATTAATTATTCTCTTATCCATATATTATCTATAATTTAATTTTTTTTACATATAAATTGCGATAAATATATAAAATTATATGTCCATAATTATAATAAGAAAAAAATTAAAATAAAATAACATAATTAAGATTACAAAAGTTGAAAAATAAAATTAAAAATAAATAAATCGAGCTACAAATGGATGTCGAAAATATGCTTGGAGTCAATAGTCGAGCAAGTTACGAGGACGAATTTCTGTTGGGGAGTCACAACTTCTTATTTAGGAGTCCAATTGAGTTGATTCAAGTTGCTTTACGAAGGATAGACGTATATCTAAAACTTTTTAGTTTTTTATTCTCCAAATTTGGAGTGTAAGAATGTCAAAAATATATTTAAAGTCAATAGTTGAGCGAGTTACGAGGATAAGTTTCAGTTGGAGAGCCACAACTTCTTATTCCGAAGTCCGATTAAGTTGATTCAAGTTGCTTTGTGAAGCTGAGATGTATATCTACAACTTTTTAGTCTATGACTTCTCCAAATTCGAAGTGTAAGAATGTCAAAAATATGTTTGAAGTCAATATGAGACCGAGTCACAAGCGTCCAAAGTTGGAATACAAGATTGTGTATCAAAATATGTCAATATTGTGCTCTATTTATAGAGAATTGAAAAATAATAATTTTTATAATTTTTATTTTTATTTTTATCAAAAGATAATATTAATTATGATAACTAAACAAATAATATTCACTAGTATCTATTTCAAAGAATAATATTGTGCCATGTGTCATTATGATTAGATTAAGATAAGAAAAAAAAGGCTCACGAATAATGTTCGGTTGGCCGAACGGATCGGCCAAAATCTCTCTCTTTTCTATATATTTTTTAATTTCGTTATCTTGTTGTGGTGATCGCTTGGAGGTAGTCTAAAAAGAGAAAAAGATCTTAGACCAGCTAGATTTCTTCAAAAAAAGACCAGCGAGATTTTGGGTGCACTTCGACCAACGTAATTATTTGTTGGTAGTCCAAAATAGTTGCGTCACCGTCCGTGACGGGCAAATTAGAATTTGCTTGGAAAAAATGGGAGCTTCCAACTTCAACTTCCCATTTTGGACCAGCCACATTCGTATAATTTTCTTGTCTTTACTGGACCACGTAAATAAACAAAGAGAACTTAAGAATGGGAAGAGTAGACTCTATGGACCAGGTGAACGGAACGGGTTTTACTTTACATTATAATGAAAGAAAAAGTAGTACTAATACTCTAGACCATGTGGATTGAATGCAAGAAACCTGGAAAAAAAAATGCTGCTTGTACAAATTTTTACGAACCATCGGAAACGTAGTATTGTTAAATACTTGTTAGGTATTTGTATTGAATTCTCGAAACAGTTTACATATTTTAATCAATTTGGTCACTGTTCTTCACGGGTTATAAGGTGGGCACATTCTGTGTGTCTCGGCTTCGTGCATGGCTAAGAGTTGTGACTATAAACGTAATAAAACAAGGTGGCGGATTTGCTTAATTATATTATCATAAACGAGCACGCGACTTTCTTAATTTACATGTGAGGTTTTCCTCGATGGACAACACTGGAAAAACTATTTAAAAGGATTTCAGCCGCAAAAAAATCAATGATTTAGTTAATAAAGGTCCAATCAATTATCCAATCCTGGCGGCTTCAAGTTGGCAAATTGTTTATATTATAAATCCATTTACTGATGTTAAGCTTGTCTCTGTCTAATTAAATACCGTATACATTTTATTCGCCCCTGGCTTTTCGAAGGTTGGTAAAACAACCGAATTAGTCCATAGAAATGTCAAATGTATGTTAAGATAAGGGTGATGAATTCGTTATGAGTGTGAAATTTTAGTACAACGCACTAACTTTTTATATTTCAAAAATTATATGTGATTCAATTTTTGGTTTAACCAATTGGTTCTAATTTTGAACCGGGTAGAACCTTTAAA
The DNA here is from genome assembly GCA_963995505.1 of Hypericum androsaemum. Classification (NCBI taxonomy): domain Eukaryota; kingdom Viridiplantae; phylum Streptophyta; class Magnoliopsida; order Malpighiales; family Hypericaceae; genus Hypericum; species Hypericum androsaemum. Next base: position 2,729,868 of record OZ023184.1, on the reverse strand, counting down.
AGATGGCAAAGCTCTGCCAACAAGTATTTAACACTGCTGCATACCCAATGACTCGAACCCGAGACCTCGTTAAACTTAAACAACTCCCTAACCAGTTGATAAAAGTAATTGTTGGTACATCTGATTCAATTATAAATTAGTTAACCCAATTGGTGGGATACTAGATAATATAAAAAATGTAAAAATAAATCTCTAATCATTTTCTTTACGCTTTTGTGGGTTGGATATAAAAAAATTTCCATGTTAACAAAGTTGATTATTCCTACGAGATTCGTGAACATATGCCAATTTGTTTTAGAGTTAAAGGTGGACTACTTAATTATCGATAAATTTGATCGATCGCCGCTCACCGCGTCTTAATTTTATACAATCACAGATGTAGTTTTCAACCATCCCACAAATTTTGGTTCATGCCATTATAGAAATCGCGTTGTGACGACCTTTAGGAACCATCAATGGTTGAGGTTTAAGAGGCAAGTGTTATTATTAGCTTCTGCCATCGAAAGGTTACCAATATCCCAAAAATGGTTTGAGGAGTTTTAAGACCTCTCGTATTTTTTATAAAATAAAATTAACATCGATCCAAGAATTAAAAGGGCAAGGAGTTCCTGATAAACACGTTATAGAGAGATTTATTAGACTTTGCATTAATTAACCCTTCAGATCTTGAAATGCCGTTTCATTATCTTCACTTATTATCTTCTAAAACGAGTTTAAGGACGCACTATTGTTGACTATTATTAATAGCACCGGCCACCGAGCATACGTTTAAGTTTGTAAGGGAATGTCACCGAGCATACGTTTAAGTTTGTAAGGGAATGATTTATTTTCTTTGTCAAAATTGCATATTATCTGGGTACTTGTTGTATTGAATAGTTCGGATTCGAACTAGAAATAATTTTTGAATGATGACAAAATTTTACCGACAAATTTTTTAATACTGCTAGACTTTTAGGACTCAAGTTCAAATTATTTGGTTTAGATATTTGATAGCAAGCATTATCAAGCTCAATAAGCATATAGGCGATAATTGTTCTATTGCTGATATGTGTCACAAAACTTTCTACGCAAGTGTTATTTTCACTTTTTTATAGAAATAACCTTGTAACATTAAAATGACTTAGGTCGGGAAGTCAGAGTACAAAAGAGCATCAAACTCAAGAGGATGGATGCTAATCCAGTCCTCAGGTAAAGTTTCAAGTCTACAATTCTTGCAAATCCAATCAGCAACATGGTTTTACAAACAGCTAATAAGGTTGAGAGTACAAAGCGGGAGCAATCACAAATCTTCTCGGAGATCCAAGATCAGCGTCTCAAGTTGCCAAGGGACGTGAGGGTGAGGTTCCGTCAAGAAGATGTATGGTAGCCGGCAATCAGTTTCGATCATCGTTGCTACTTGATCAAAGCGAAGTTGGATAAGCCTGATAGTATCCTGAAGCACAAGAATTTCTGCTTCCAGTGGAGAGGAAGCTTCTATTCACGAATCTTACCTTCAAGGAGAAAGACATCTGAATTTCTAACAACCGATGCGATACCCGAGAAAGATGAATCTTCGAACCAGGATGCTTCACAGTTGAAGACAAGACATTATTTTTATTTCTGGCGAGAAATATATTGCAAATACAATTAAAATAGTGTTGGAGCAGAAAATTACTGATAATTTGTTGATACACTTAGCCGGGTCAAGGAAAAAGGAGTAAGGATCGAACCTTGGGTCGACTAAACAACCCTAGGAATGCCCGCAAGTGAGAGCTAGCATGCTCTCTATGAGTACCGAACTTTGGTAAATCAGTCATATCTTTTGACTCGTGCCTCAGAATGAAGTAATTCTTATCGTTATGAATAGCTAAGACATGTATCTCTAACGTCATATTTCTATGGCGTTGCCTAATTCTGCATGGAAAAGGGTCAAACAAGACTTTAAGTCATGACATTGGTTTCTTCATTGAGGATCATCAGAGTTTGGTAAATCATCTATATCTTTCTAGCACCAACCTTGGTGCTACCCCTTACTTAAGTGAACACATCTTGGTAAAATAGCCATAACTTTTTATCTTAATGTATATTGAGGTGATTCAAATTTCTGTGTAAAATATACGACATATGTCTACAACTTTGTATTTATGTGACGTCTTCCAACCTTGGTGCTAAGTTGGCCCATATCACCCATACATTGGCGCTAAGTTAACCCATATCACCGCCAACCTTGGTGCTAAATTTGTCCCATGTTAGCATCGGCTATGCCACTCTAAGAAGCATTGTGGTGCTAATAGCTCCAGCTGAGGGTTAAAGATTTCGGTCAAAGTTAGTCTCATTGGAAAGAGGACACACACATTGTTGAAGTAGAAAATATAAGGGCCCAAAGTTGGAGTTGATCAGGCTAAGTCGTTCACTCTAGTACCGGCCTTGAAGTTACATTCCCTCCACTTGGCGCCAACTTTTGTGTTGAGTTAGTTCCATCTAGCGTCAGGGTGGCCCTACCTTGCCTCCAATTGGTGCCAAAGTTACGGTTACTTTGCTCCACTTAGTGTCAGAAGTGGTGCTCTAACTTACCCATACTTTGTGCCAACTGTGGCTTTGACTTAGCTCTACCTAGCGTCAAGGGTGGCACTGACTTGGCTCTACTTGAGGCTCATTTTGTGTGTGGAATACTTGGCTCTAGCTTTGCTTCACTTAGAGTAGCTAGCACCAGCTATGGTGCTACCTTCTGCTAGCACCGGCCTCAGTGCAACCTCCGATTGATATCAAGAGCCCAACCAAAGGTAGCTAACGAAGAAAGAGGAAACAATAAATGCGAGGAGGTCGGATAAGCACAAGGTCAAGAAAGTTGAGAAAACATGAGTTCGAGGAAGTTGGAAATGCACGAAGTTAGATAACACTAAAATTTCTCAAAGCCGGTAGGAGTAGGTGACGAGTGTGTAAACACTCATATTTTGTTATGTGTTTCATATATGTTTAGTCGTATTTTCGTTCATTTTTGTCTTGTCACATTGAGTCTTTTGTTGTTTCTATGTGTTTGAGTCTTGGAGTAGATTTCTACCCATTGTCATATTTTGTGATAGGAAGTGAAGCTCATTGAAAGCCGTTGAAGGGGTGATTTCAAAAGACTATATTACAAGAGCCACAACTTTTTACTTGGGAATCGGATTACAACAAATGAGATATCGTTGGAAAGCTTGAAGAGTGATCTATATTTTGTCTTTTATGGTCGAGGTCCAATTCGGAGCAGAAGAGGGCCAAACGAGAAAATACGAAGATATGATGATGCTGACCAAGACCCGGCGGGTGCCAAGAACCCGGTGGCCGCCGGAAGAAGAAAACCACTCAAACCCGTCGCCAGCCAGGCACCCGGCAGCTGCCGGGCGTTGATTCCAAATTTTTTCTAGCTTCCTATTTGTCAGATATTCGACCTAATTCGGATTCTTACAACTTATGACCTCCTGTTTCGGCCCTAGGACCCTAGTTATGTTATTTTCCTTGGCGAGAAAGACTTCTAGTTTAGGTGAACTCTCCTAGATTTTCCTATTTTCTAGTTAGTTGGCTTGGCTATATAAAGCCATAGTCTCTTAGGTTTTATAGACACACATTATTCCAGACATTGAGACTACTTTTGATCATTAATAAAGTCATGATTTCGGATAGCTACGTGGAGGTGTTTGGCAAGGCTTACTCGAATGACTAAGCTTTCTCTATCTCTATCTTTTATGCTATTCGTTATTATGTCTTCTATTAATATCATGTGCTTTATGATTATGCTTAGCGAGTAGTTCTCTTGTGAGTGCGATGCCCTAATTATGTGATTACTTGTCTGTGTTGGGCTATAGTTTGATTATCTTTCGTAGTAGTTGTTAATTGATGATCGTAATGCTTAATCTAACTTGATCACTTAGATTATGATGTTAGTTGATGATAATGGACCGAAAGGCATTAGAATTAACGGAAGAGTCAATTGGCATGTCTTAAGGTATTAATGAGAAATCTTGATACTAAGGGATAACCCGCTAGGAGTTAACTTCATAATTGAATTTAGTTTAGTTCTCGGTCTAATTAATGAGCGGAAGCGTTGGTTAGTAATCGTGAACTACTCTAGCTTAGTTTTATCATCCTAATGAGCGAAAGCGTTAGGATGATGCACTAGAACACTGCGGGTACTAGTTAGAGCTTCAGAAAAATTATAGTTTCGACATAGATAGGTAGTCCATAAGGGTATCATGCTCATTTGTCTCCATCGAATCACAACTCTTTTACTTACATTCCTTAATTTTGTTTATTTTCGTACAACTTGTTTACTTTCTTACAATTTTGGTTACCACGCTACAAATAATTGACTGTCTAGATTTCGTGTTCCAATTCTCAGTTACGAACCTTACTTATTCACTATACTATTTCATTGTTTGTTTAATTGTTTTCAATTTCTCGTACATCAGTAGGTGTTCGATAAGGATAGATGTAGAGGTAGACTTCAAGGTATAAGTCAAACTAAAATACAGCCTAAAGTAAGAGGCCAGTGCTAGGACTTTTTCATATAAGCAAGGCTTAGGGGAAGAAGACGGGACACCACATATCATATATATGAAATCTCCAAGTTTTTTAGCTTTTATCTTTTTTCCTTTTTTATAGCTTTTATCTTTTTTCCATTTTTACCATTTTTGTCTTTTTCTTTCAATAAAATTTCCTTCTACCCATTTTATCTTCTCTTCTTTTTTTCTCTTTTCATTAGATCACTCTTGAAATAACTATTTCAAATATGTTTATTTCTCATGTTCTCTTATATATTTTTCCGCATCAAATAGCTAGTGAGGTATCCACGTAAACGTGCACTTATTTTTTTCCATCCAACCAATTGATAAGAAAATAAATTAGGTGACCACCCATCATGGAAGATGACAAACTATATATTGGCTAGTATCTACTAAATTTGTTTGATAGAAACCCAAAAGAGTTCTTGCCCCAAAAATATTAAAATAAAGTGATCGGTTGCGAAGATTACAAAGTGATAGGAAACATTGGCCATATTGAAATTCTTAATTATTTTCAAAAAAACACATCACGGATTTATTTGTAAGAGCAACATTTGGGAAATACTACAAAATAACATCTCATTTATAGAAAAGAGCTAAATAAATTTAAAAAAAAGCTAAACAACAAAAGTAATTTCTTATGAGTAGGAAAAATGATCAAATATATACGTTCAATGGTTGTTTTCTGATAAGTATTTTTATCCTACAATGGTAACAACGGACGATTGCATAATCCCCGTCAGAAGATAATGCTTAAACCAAATTTTATATTACAAAAAATAAAGTATCATTATCTATCATTCGTACGACAGCAATATTGGATATACCCAGAGAAAATATTAATGTCAGGAATAATACAAACTGTTTCCTATATCTTATTATTTGAAAGATTCACGAATACTCATTCCAGTTTCCATGGAACCGGTCTTGCATTGCTTGTAATTGATAATCGCTACTCCATTTTTTCAATTATCGTTTTCAAATCCGATCATCGTTCATCATTATTTATTTAGGATAACTTTCCTAATTATATTTTTTCTATTTGTTTTTTTGGGAGAGTATCCCATATATTAGTGAGTGGTGACTCTCCAGACATAACAAATCCGGGATTGTAGCCGATGGCCTCACTATAAACCCTATCGTGGCAAAAGAAAAAATGATAATAGAGAAAAGAGTTGCCTCAATAGCACTATAAGACTGCTATACAAAGTCTACAACTCAATCTCCACTAATACAGAACATACTTGCTATCGGCATTCGCCATTTTAAATTCGTAAAACTTAAACTCAAAATATTCGAAAATGGTACCTGGCCGCTTCCATTTTCTATTTTTTAAATAAATCTATCTATTTCGGAAAATTTTTTAGTTTTGTCCTATCTCGAATGTACTAAATCATATATGTGGTGTGACTATAAAAATCACCCTTGTTTCCGCAGGTTTTTTTCCCCCCTAAAACGCTCCCATGTTGATACATTTTTACATTACAACGTGTTTCATTTTTACAACATTGTATTATGGCGAGGATGAATGACAAAACCACAATGGAAGAAATGGGTTCCACGCGGGACAACTCCAAATTAGCTTGTATATGGCAAAGAACTGTGGGAAATGGATTTGATAGTGTGATATTATTTTGCAATGTTAACGTCAATATAGTTTTCCTATCAGGGTACTATTAGGAATTACGCTCACAAGAGAACAATAGCGTGCAAAGAATACGATCACAAGAGATTACGTGGTTTGTCCTAATGCATTCACTGGGAGAAATGAGAATTTTTATTGATGAGTAGTCACAAAGTCATACATAACCTGGGTAACATGCCTTTATGTATAGACAAACCTTGTACATCAAGTAATCTATCTAGGTCGTTCTTAGATTCAAAAACAAGAGTCGGAGCAAAACAGGAAACAACTGTCAGCGCTACCTAGTGGCCGCTAGGTCCTCAAAATCTCAGCCTGAATGAACCCCACTTAGCATTCGCTAGGCAGATAGCGTCTGCTACTCTCACGTTGTTTTCCATTGATTCTCGCCATACCCAACTTGTACTCTTTCCCTACCACACCTTTTTTTAAAGTGTTGAAAGAAAGAAAGAAAATTGAGCTTGATTGCACCTTATAGGTAGTTCATCCTTCTATCCATATGAAATAAAAAAGGCCATGTTAGGCTTGGGATGGTTTTGGGTCATTCATAGCATTACTATCCCTTCTCTATTCATTGCAGGATGGTTATTTGTCAACACGGGTTTAGCTTATAATTTATTTGGAAGTCCTTGTCCAAATAAATATTTTTCGGAGAGTAGATAAGGAATTCCCATTAATACTTGGCCATTTTTGGCGTGGATTTCGGGTTCAATTTCTATAATCATGGTGTAAAATTTTACCGTAAAAAAATAACATCTATCAATTCATGGTTGTTAAAACTGAGAAACGCAAAACTTTTTTTTTTTACAACCAACTGAGAAACCGATCCTAAGAAAAGAGAAACACACTATAATTTTTTTAATAACGATTAGGGATGGCAATGAGTAGGTAGAGTAGGGTATTCGTAAGATCTTACATATATTCTAGTTTGGAAAGTTGGACCCATACCCTACCATAGACCCTCGACAAATCTCATTACTATACCCATACTTTTACTCTCAAGGTCTACACAGTTCTACAAAGTCCGACCCTTGAATTAAATGCAAGATATTTTTGATACGTTTTAAACATAAAATTTTAATTCTTTATATAAAATTCAAATAAATTATAATGGATATGTGAAGATTAATCATGAAATATCTAATATATCAATAAAGAAAATTAAAATTATATATACTTCGAATTTCAGAGTCGATATCATGGGGCATATTCCAAAATATTTAAGAACTCTATTACAATTTATAAGTAAAATTTAAAGATAAATTAGTCTAATTAGGATCTAAGTAGGGTCTAGTTAGGGTATGGTCCAAATTGTGGTAAAAGGGTAAGGGTAGGGTAGGAATTCATGGGATTCATACCATACCCTAGATCCTACCTCAAAAAGTGGACACATACCCAGATTCTACCCTAGACCCAGTCAAAGTCAACATATCTTCGATCCACGCGATAAGAGTAGAATCCGACTCTCAGAGTAAAGATATTTTTACCATCCCTAATAAGGATAACCTAACTCTTACTCTAATAACACGTAGCTATAGATTCAAATTAACTAACAAATTCTAGATATAATAAAAAAAATAAAACCAATAGAAAGCTCAATACGACAAAAAATCAGTATCACAAAACATAAAAACCCAAATGATAATTATAAAATATCATTTTTTGTGACTACGTCAATCACCTTTTTGTACATTGGAGATATGTTCGTTAATTATTAACATTACACATATACTGTATTATTTGCGAGGCGCTCATGATCTCTGAGATTAAATAATAGAGGGGTGCATGTTGATCTACGTAATTGCACATATATTTAATCATTTGGAGGAGTTGTTTGATTAATTTCAAAGGGATCGAAGATACTTTATTTTTTTTCTGAATGTGAATAGAGATAGCTCCAAAAGATTCCCTTAGAACTAAAACTCAACTATTATTTCAATTAATATATTCCACCCTCTATGTTTTTTTAAAGGTAAATTATACCAAGAATACTCCTAAACCAAGGTTTGAACCCTGGACTTCCATCAAATCTTCCAACACCTATACCGCGAGGCCAAATGGTCATTGGCATTACACCCTCTATGTGTGTTTGGTAATTGATTTTCACCAAGGTGGTCTCAATTTAGAACACACAAATCAGAAAAATAAATAAATAGTATCACACATTTTTTATAATTTTTATATTCAATCCAAAATATTAACACAAAAGATTGATATATTTTCAACATTTGTAAACAAGTCCATTATACTCGAAATTACCGATGTGATAATCTTAACAATCTCTAATATAGATATATATGATTTCGATGTATTTGATAAATGAAATATCAACATAAATTTTTCTTAACTTAATAAACGATCCTTAAGTTGTTCAATTTTTATTACTTATGTTTGATTGAATTCTTAGACTTTTGGTCGAATATTGAATTGTTTGATTGGACCACTGCAAAATTATCACAGAACTCTATTGATTTTAGGATGATACCTAGCTATAAATTGGGAGGTATTTAAGTAATTAAAGCACGTATTACCAAGGTTTTTAAATATGTGGTCCGATCGGTCTGATAGTGATTCGGCCAGTAAAGCGTACCGAATTTGGTCAAAAACCCGCCAACCTTACTAACTGCCCAAAAAATAGTCGGACTTAGCAGTTTGATCGAATTTTTGACCCCGTATTTTCTGGTTCGTAAGGTTGAACCAATAAATGAGAGTTGGTCAGACATTTTGACCCAAAAAATAACCAAATCATAATAAAAAGAGAAAAATTATGTTTGGTCTGATATTTTTATAAGGTTGAACCAAAAAACAGGATTGGTCGAATATTTTGGCTGGAGTAGTGGGGTAGGGATAATTAAAATATTAATAAAAATATATTTTTTAATATAAAAAAGTATCAGTCGGACCGTGACCCGGAGGTCAGAGCGAGTCGCTCTCCGGGTCATATTTGAAAACCTTGCATATTACATGGTGCAAATTAGAATGAAAAACAATATATCGGCCACAAAAACTGAATTGATGAGAGCAATTAATCTAATTACCTCAAGGTCCCGATCTACTTGTAGCACATGAATAATTTTCGATTATTCAAATATTCAAATTCTAGTAATTATATTATAAAGGCTGATGCTATGATCATAGACGTTTCTATTTGTTCAGGAATAATTTCGACCGAATATTCTTTTGACACGGAAAATAAAAATTCCAATGTTCGTCATTTAAAAAATAACATAATTATTAAGAAATGATGAATTAAATTTTATTGGTTGCTAGCCTGCTACCTACCTAGCTAGCCATCGAGCTACCTTCCGAAGGGATTATGTATTGCTCCTTGGACGCATCAATGGGCCATCCTAATAAAAGTAGATAATGAAATTTAATTAAATCTTATGGTTATGTATAATATAAAGTTTAAATGTCAGCGTCACCCACCAAGACAAATAATATAAAGAGGAATGTGAGTCACGAATGAGGACTCAGTTTCTGACTCAGCTGTGACTATGACTCCCAAAATAAATATGTTTGCCTCTTTCTAGATGGCATTAGTACCGAGTGGAATTCTGTGGAATTAATATAATTATTTTTTGAAATTTATGTGGCACGACAAAGTAAAATCTTACGTAGATTACATATAGTGTTATTAACTGTCTGAATCAGATTAGATTATATTTAAAGTTCTTTTATTATCGGTATTTATAGTCAAATATTGTCGAATCTTATTTTATGGTGCGATTTTCTCAATAATATTTTTTGCATTCCTAATAGTTGAGCCCGAGATACGAATTTAAGTTTCTTACTACTTGGATCGTTATTATTTTTAAACTTTACCTTGCACCAGCAACAACATTTGAAATTGACTTTAATTATCTTCTAACAGCAACTGCATGTTGTAATTTCTACATTAATCTTGAAGTTGGTAGAAAGTTCCATCAATGAATGAAAAGCAAAGCCACCAAACAGTCCAGTGAATTTTGCTTTTTTGTGTTTTTTTTCTTGAAATACATTACACTTTTCAATCGGAGTACAATGGGAGGAGTACTTCAAGTGTATCTGCTCTACCATGTTGTACTTTGTTTTATAGTACCACATTGTACTTTAAATTAATTCCTAAAAATTATATAGCATCGGATATTTATAAAAAAAACTTCCGATATTAAAATTAAATCATTCCTTAAATTGTACATCGGATATTTTCATTAGTGTGTGTTGAGGTAAAAAAATGATCTCGGCATTCTCAACAATATTTTGAAGTGAATGGTGTCGTCTTTAAAAGACTGGTGTCGGGTGATCGGTATCATCTCGAAGAAATCAGTGTCGGGTGGTTGGCAACACGGTGCCTTGGTGGACTGGTGTCGGTAGATGTCTAGATCGGTGCCTCATTGAGGTTGGAAGATTGAAATCTCATGGAAGTTGATCAATCAGTATCTTGTTTAGGTGGTAGACTGGCGCCTACTTGAGACTGCGTTGATTTGTTGTCCTCGATTCACTTCGGCTTGTCATTAGATGGTGCCGTCCATCTTTGGTAGATCAGCCGTAGATTATGACTAGGATATCAGATTGAGCTGATTCTTTTGGCTATGAAACGATAAGACAAAGACCTACAATTTTTTAGTTTATGACTTCTTCAGATTCGAAACGAAAAAAGGTCAAAAATCCAGGTCAAGGTGGGTGCTCGCTTTTGCATGCGAGCGGTCCAGTCTCCTTCACATGATGCCTTCACTTAATGTCGGTTCGATCCCCTTCCTTACATGCTGTCAGTCCGGTTGGTCCTTCCGCTTAGGTAATGCTCTTCGGAGAAATGAGCATAACTTTTCATCCAGAGATCGGATTGAGACGATTCAAGTTGCTATGTGAAGCCAAAACATAGATCTACGACTTTGTAGTTTACCTAATCTTTGGATTCGGAGTGTAAGAGGATCTAAAATTTATTGTAAGGCCAGACCAATAGCCTCCCTCTTTCGAGACCGGACTGATGACTCCCATCTTTCATCACCAAACCGAAGGCCTCTTCTTAGGGCCGACCAACCACCTCCAATGGGACAAGCCAGACCGACGACCTCCATAGGGACAAGCTGGACCAACGATATTGGGCTCTAAAGACGGACCTTTGACGAAGTCGGATCGACGAGCCAGGCCAACAGGCCCATTATAAGACCGGCGGCCCATTACGGGATCGGCAAACCCACTATAGGTTGGACCAATGACTTTTAGACCAGTTTATGGTCCTCTTGTATTCCGCTTTGTAAGTCAGACCGACGTTGAGCCTATGTGGCCGGACCAACGAGTAGGCACTCTTGGGACCAGACGGATGGGATGCCCATTCGGGCTGGACCGACAAGCTCTTTGTTTCAAGCCAGGCCGATGATAACGCTCCACTGAGGCTAGACCGACGAGGCTCGTGTTTGGACCACCCTTATTGGGCTGGACCAATGAGTAGGCCCATTTGGGACCAAGACGACGACAAGTCCTTGTTAGGCCAGGCCGGATAAGGAGCTTCTTTGGGTTCGTTGTGCTTTTCACCAGAGATATCAGATTGAGTGTTCGGCATCATCTATATGATTAAGGCAGTTTGAATTTTCTCATCATGAGATGAGGCTAGGTCGGCGTCCTCAATATGACAAAGGTAGTTTGGACATCGATACGGCTAAGGCGGTTTGCGTTTCTCATCATGAGCCAGAGTCAAGTCGGCATCATCGATACGATTAAGGCAGTTCGGGTTTGTCATCATGAGACGAGGCTTGGTTGGCATCATCGATACGACTAAGGCAGTTTGGGTATCGATACGACTAAGATAGTTTGTGTTTCTCATCATGAGCCAGAGCCAAATTGGCGTCATCGATATGACTAAGGCATGTTGTGTTTCTCATCATGAGCCGAAAATAAGTTGGCGTCATCAATATGACTAAGGCGATTTATGTTTCTCATCATAAGCCAGAGCCAAGTTGGCATCATCGATATGACTAAGGCAGTTTCGGTTTCTCATCATGAGTCGGAGCCAAGTTGGCATTGTCTAAGGCGGTTTGGGTTTTTCATCATGAGTTGGTAGCCAAGTTGGTATCGTCTAAGGCAGTTTCGGTTTCATCATGAGCCGGAGCCAAGTTGGTATCGTCTGAGGCGGTTTCGGTTTCCATCATGAGCCGAAGCCAAGTTGACATCGTTTGAAGCGGTTGGAATCATCTATATAAGGAGGGTATGGGCACAAGAGCAGGAGGATCATCAACAACACGTCAAACAACACTATCGTTACTTATCTTTTTAGTTTAGCCTGTAGTTCTTTTTCCCCCTCTCCCTTAGATCGAATGTCTAAGGTTTTTTAGCTCTTTTTTCACCCATTCAGTTAGACCGATTTTGGGACGATCACTCCGAACCGTCTCGGATTACTTGACGTTCTTGTACCCCTTTTTCCACAACAGTGTGATGTCTAAGCAGTATGATGTATCTTTACGAGATATGATGTATTTTTTGTGTACATGGTTTTTGTTAGTGTTACCAATCTATTTTTTAATAATGAAATTACAGTCTGAGTTGCTTAGTTTTTATCGGGATGCATTTAAATTTATCTAATATTTTTTTAAAAAAATAACGGTGCAAATAAAAATTGGCAACTGTATTATATGTATAATAAAAATATTTGAATATCACTAAAACCTATCCAAAATTTTGACAAAAGTGTTTGGCATTTGGCTGATCTATGATGGGTATGTATATGGTCATTGATGGCCGTGAAATGGTTAGCATGATGTGGCCTGTGTGCCGTGTAATAAAATAATTCTGTCTTTAGGCTAGAAAAGGTTGTATTTCCGTTTTTTTGCTAAATGTCATATCCTAGTATTGTCCTATTTTATTTAGTAGCAATTCAAAGAAATTATATATTTTTATTTGTAAACTTAATTTAATATCTATCTTGGCAGCATTAACGTCTGACGCTCGTTTTTTCCACAGAATTTCTCGGCGACATAGTCGTTTGCAGAGGTTGTGATCGCAACTTTGTACGTTCGATACGATAATAAGAAAGATAGTTTTACTTCTAATTACACACTCGTGAGTTAGTTGGAGTATGGTGTATTTCAATTTTCCCAGACGATGATGTATTTTACCATTTCCTTTGCGTAATTAAAAAGTTTGATTATTATTGAAAACCTTATTTTAATATCTTTTCTTTTTTAAAAGGCCTTAATATCTTTTTAAATTGATCTAAATTACAACAACTCTTATCAGTATTTCCGTGTTTATTTTGATTATTGTCCGAAAAGGATTTGGGATTTGGTATCTTCTGGTGGTGGGGGAGGGAATATTTTCTTTTTCCCAAGGAGAATTGCAGTTTAGAGTTTAGACCCCACAAAGGGAAAGGAAGGGGCCCACAGACAATTTTGGGGTATTGCGGGTCCCAATCCACGTCGCCAACACATGTCGCCGAGCTGGAGTTTGATTTTTTACGCCTTCCTTTTCTCTTTTCGAATTTTCTGATATTTGACATTTTCTCGGCGATTTGTGGCCGTCCATTTTCATGCCGGTGTCCTCTGCAACCGTGACATGACCGGCTTTTAACTCAACACGGGACGTTGGAATTTTTTATGGGTGTTGGGACTTGATTTCGACCTGTGAATCTAAATTTGTTACTTATTTAAATTAATTCTAATTAGTGAGAAAATTTTCACTTTAGTACTACATATTTTTTGGTTTATCCATTTAATATATGAATCTAATATGTTGACTAATTCAAATTCGAGATGGGTGAAACTTTGAAATGTGACAAAATTCTTTCAACAAATATTTAAGGCTGTAGCGTTTCCACTAACTCAAACTCACTACCTAATTAAGCTATAACAATATACTCACCAAGTTGATTTAAGTCTTGTTGATAAGTGTAATACCATATGATGCATGAATATTTTGCATCATCTACCAAAACACATTCACATCAACTAGCATTTGAGAATGTTGCACTATTAAATACTTATACAGAGAGAGGTTTGCCATTTTACAAAAGTCACTGCTCGAATCTGGATTAGTCGAGCTTATTAGTCAATATACCATATGATTCATATAAAATATATTTTGCACCACCTAATTATAATTTTAATATTTTAGATTATATATGAAATATATAAATGGGATTATAATAGTAAAAACAGGTCCTGAATTTCTAGCCAACTTCAACAAAAACCAATAAAGCCTACCGTAAATTACAATTTTTGAAAATTTTAATAAAAGCTACACGACCAGATTTGGTTGGCCACCAAACATATTCCAACAACATGTTTATGCACCAGTTGCTCAAGGATAAGTTTCATATCTACAAAAGCTGATTGTCCTTCCGATATTAATCAACATTTTTTCTAACCATGTTTGGAGCTAGATGATTAGGGTCGAACTAACATGGCCATGGAAGATTATAAAACTCTATTTATCACGTTGTAAATGAGTTAAATATATGTTTAAAATTAAACACAATAATGTTAAAATTTAATAAAAAAAGTAATATAGGTGTTTCGAGTCGAATATACATTAGTTCATACATTGAATACAATGTTTTACCCGACAAAAAATTAGAAAGTTCAAAAGGTTATTCATATGCTTAAAATGGAGACAGCCTAATTGGTTGACTAGAACCAAAAGCGCGCACTAATTCGAAGACTTTCTATCCCTGGAAAGGTTTCAGCGGACAAGAACATGTTTGGTTGGACTTTTACTAGAAGGCCCACGTGCTCTTTGAATTCTTCCGTCTTCCCTTGATCCAAAACTTCCGCCCGGGTTAATCCAATTTCTAATCCCAAATCCTACTCATCGCCACATACGATATTAGCTATCGGACCAAATATAAAAAAAGGTCTATATATCCAATTTTATATGAATAGAAGGGATTTTGAAATATTGACTACGAAAAATTCTCTAGCTGACCAGGAGACATGCGCATGTTTTGCATTGACCTCGGAATTTGAATAACGTTCACAACGTTGAATTTCTCGCATTCGATTTTTTACAGGTATATATATGTTTAGAATTCCGAGGTCAAATTGAACTTTTTGTTAGAATATTCACCAAGTTAGTTCCAAGTGTTCTCCCAATGTGGGCCGCAAGATGCTGGCCCAAATAACAGAAGCTGGTTCAAGCCCATAGTCTACGGTGAGACCAGATCTCGTTAGGCCCACGCAGCGGAAGAATGGTACCGAGAAGCCTTATCTCCGCTCGAAAAAGGCTTTGTTTTGTTAAATACATTCTGATTTGTTGATTTTTTATGACAATATCATGTAGTCTAGGCATGGTTTTAAAAAACGACCCAGAGGTTGACCATGGATTTCTCCCGTTCTCCGGATCGACTGGTCCGACCGGGTGAACCACCGATCGGACCAAACATTTTTAAAAAGTTCCAGTATATGATTTTTTCAATATTTAGGTGATTAGCTCCCCTGAAAGCCTACCCTCCCCTAATAAAAACCCAACTACGTGGCACCAAAAAGGAAAATATAGCAAGATAAAAAAAATAGAGTAATTCCACCCACTACTTTGGGATACGTAAAAGTCCACCTCCAACCTATCTCTTCTCCTTCTTTCCAACCTGACAAAAACCCACGTCTTTCATCTTCCACTGTACCTCACGTCTCTTGTTCTTTCCAACCTAACGAAAAAAGACCCAGGTTCATCTTCTTTCAGATCTAAGAAAAAAATCCATACCCAGTATTGACAATCCATCGTCCTCGCTCATAGGTAGGAGAAGAGGGGGAGCGTTGATCTTGCCACCACCACGACGGGATCCCGATTCCCGAGTGTTCATTGTGAACAAGGTCTCGAGTTTGTGGCAAGGGGTCGAAGCTCTCGAGAGTTTCTTGAGATTGTTGCTGGTTTTCTTAGTTTTTGGGGAAATTTTGGTTTCTGGACACTTTTCCCCCTTTTTTTAAAGTTCCCGTACGAACCGCTCCTAACCGGTCGAGACGAGGGTATAAATCGCCCGGTTCGACCGGATCTTGAGCGGTTAATACGGCACCCGTCTCAAAGGCCAAAAAGACCCGCTATGACTACCGATTCGTGGTCCGACTAGTCGAACCACCGGTCGGACCGTGTTTTTTAAAACTATGAGTCTAGGTCTTTTGTCTATATAAACGATAATTATTTTCCCAAATTTACACATTTGTATTTGATTAATTTTTTTTTCAATTAATATTTGCATAACAATCCACGTCAGCAAAACATCATTTTTTTCCTTCTATTAGCACTTGCGTAGATTTCAAACTTTCCTATTCTAAAAACTCCTAAATTAAACACTAAAAATTTTAAAAGTCCAAATATAATTATAAGATTTCAAATTAGGAGTTTTATAATTTTATTTTGGATAAATTACCCTCAGGTCCCTGGTCTATAAAAAAATTACCTCTAGGGTCCCTGCTTTATTGAAAATTATTTAGCCGTCCCTGCTTTATGTAAAAATGTTGGTCTCAAGTCCCTAAGGCCGAAATCGGAGATTTTCTCTGGCGAAGAGGCACCTAAAAGATTTTATCCGATTATGGCTTTAGGGACCTGAGACCAACATTTTTACATAAACATGGATGGCTAAATAATTTTTAATAAAGCAGGGACCCTATAAGTAATTTTTCTATAGATCAGGGACCTGAGAGCAATTTACCCTTTTATTTTTTAAAGTCTTTATCACGAAAAGTGTCAACATGAGAGAGAAAAAGATGATGTGTCACTTACATAGACCTTTTTTATGAATACACTAGCTAGAAAAACTAACAATAGTTCAACGCGACTTGGTGAACTAAAATAGACTATTTTTTTTCCTTGACTGCAACCTCGTGCGTTAATACAGGATGAGTTTATCTCTCGAAAGGGAAGTTGGGAGCTCACAGATAAAGGGTTATATGGATATGGGTAGGGTTGAGAATATGTCGAGCTCATAGGTTTAGGCCCAAAATGGGGCTCGAGCCCGAAGGAGCTTTTTTTGTTGAATGATGGCCGACGGTGTGTCGGGTTAAGCCCTCACCACTCAGGCTTGCGGGCTTGCGGGCCGGGTTTGAGCCCAAGGCCCATTGATCCAAACTGTAATAAAAAATCAAATAAACAGTAGGTATTGGCGCCAGATTTAAACCCTAACTCCATCAAATTCAACATGTTTTACACCTAACTTTCAAATTCATAAATCCAACAAAAGAGAACAACAAAATGCTTCAACAAAATCCATCAACATAATCGCGCACAGCAAGCTTCAACAAAATCCATCAACACAATCGACCAAAGCAAGCTTCAACAAAATGCAACATTCGGAATCCATCATTCCAAGCAACATCAAGCTTCAAGTTTACTGGCAGTAGATCATCACTTTGGATCTCCAACAAGTTCTGCACAAAATGAACAAGAAAAAAGTTAATTTTTATCCAGCCAATCAAATCAGAAACAAATATGTAGATTAGGCTAACCTCCAATGACATTGTTGTCTCCTAATGGGTCTTCCATTTCACCCAAGCTCTTCGGAATCTTACTCCTCAATCAATTTTGAGTGCACAAGAGTGCTTGCACGGTACTCGGCTTCAAAGAACTTCGATATGGATCAAGCACACGTCCACTCGTGCTAAAAGTAGATTCCGATGCAACAGTGGATAAGGGAATTGCTAGCACATCTCGGGCAATTTCAGTAACGATCGGGTACTTGGATGCGTTCACTTTCTACCACCTCAATAAGTCAAAGTTGACATTCTCTTCCACGGGATCACTTTAATACTTAGACAAATTTGTACTTTTGTCAACTTGCTTATCAACCCTTATTTGCTTATCCCACTGATCCCGAGATGATGAGCCCAAAACCAAATCATCCTCCTCAAATTTGTCATCCCCATTTCAATGTCAACTGGGGTTGAGCTAGAGGGAGCAACAGTTGGAGACTTGCGAGAACGATCTTGATATTGCTCGTACAACCGAGCAAACATTGCATTAACACTGTCCGAACATGTTGTGGCTTTTTCTCCATTGTATATTTGTTCAAATGAGTACTTAACATACTAGCTCTTGTATCGGGGATCCAAGACAATTGCAATGTAAAGCAACCCGTTAATAGATTTAAATTCTCCCCAATACTTGGTGAACTTCACCATCATCTTTGAACAAATACTTTCCAACAAAGAATTTCTCGAAGAAACATACTTCATCAAAGCCGACTCGATGTCTACAACTTTATGCAAGAACTCATTCATTGTGACTTTAGTGCTTGCTAAAAATTTCACTGTCACATCATAGAACATCTTCAAAAATGTGATCAAGTACCTTGCAGTTTCCCAATCAACCCTCTTAGGAGGCCTACCAAGCAAAGTTCTCATAGCAGTAACGTTTTCAGCATTGGCCTCACCCTCGACCTCATCATCATCCTCAATATCTCTGGAATAGAAGTAGGCAACAAACTTTCCATCATCTATCTCTAAGCGACTAAATGCACGCTCATACTTCTCGGCAGCCTCCAACATTAGATATGTTGAATTCTACCTCGTTTCCACATCCAAACTCAACCCTCTCTTGCTCTCAATGGCTACAGCCTTCACACATGCATTGAAAAACTTTTCTCTAGCCGGAGATGACTTGACATACTTCACAGCTCTTCGAATCTTTACAACCGACTCATTTAGCTCTTCAATCTACTTTGAACAATCAAATTGACAATATGTGCACAACATCTCATGTGCAAAAAGTCATGGTTTAATATGATATTTTTCAGCTTATAACCAGTGGATGACTTCAATGTGCAAATTGCCGCATCATTTGAGCTAACATTATCAACCGTAATAGTAAAAATCTTTTCAATACCCTAATCAATCAAGCACGACTCAATAGCATCTCCAATTATTTTACCATTGTGATCCGCAATTAGACAAAAGTTAATCACCCTTTTCTGATAAACCCAATCATTATCAATCCAATGACCCGTCAAACACATATAATTCAGATTCTGAATTGATGTCCATGTATCCGTGGTGAAGCACAACCTCTGATTTCTCATCAATCTTTTCAATTTTTCCTTTTTATCTTCATACAACTTCATACAATCCTTAGCTAATGTTGTCCTATGGGGAAAATTCGACAGAATCAAACAAGTAATCACAGTATGAAGGAACTTCGATACATTAACGGAACAACAAGGAACAATCAAATCAAACAACAAGTAAATAAAAATCGAACACCCCCCAAAAAATAACAACCCTGAAATTGATGAGTGTGGAAATACTCTATCATCTATGTATGTTTTAGTGTTAGTTTTCTGATGTTTCTAGTATTTTTGTTTGTTATGTATTGATGTAATGTCATATTTCTTGCTTTGAATGTTTTAGTGTAGTTCTTGTGATTTTCATTACATTTTGTTCGTGTTTATTGCTAGGAGACTTTGTGGAGATGCGAGGAGAATATTGGTGCACCTTGGATCGTGTCAAAGATGATTGGATCAACCGTGAAGAATGGTGCACGATCGGGACCTCGACGACATTGGGCAGACTAACCTCTAGTAACTCAAATAAAGATAACTTTCGCATACAAAGTCCGATAGAGACGAGTGAGGCGGTTATGGAAAGAAAATATCCGTGGCTACAACTTTGTTTGTGATGGTATTCTTCAAATTCGGAGTCTAAAAGGGTAAAAAATGCATCCAAAATCAAGCTTCAAATCTGAGAACTTGCTTAGCCGAGATGGGCCGGAATTCATGAACCATTTTGGGCCCATTTCGTGATTGTCCATGACTTTACTTGGCTGGAACTTTAGGAATAGTTTAGTTAGTTTGAGTTAGAAATTTTTGTATAAATAGCCTCGTTGGCTTTCCTTGGAAGCCAACTCTTAGAACTTAGATATTTTCCTAAACTCACTCACCCACTCCACTCACTTTTCTCTTTGGAAGAGAACTTGGCTCACCATTGTTGGAGCTTGTAGAGAACTTGAAGGAGAACTTTTGGAAGCTTTGAAGATCATCTTGAGCTTTCTTTAACCCTCTCTTTTATGTTCATGGTTTACTTGCTTTATTTAATGGACGTATTTAGTTGTGTAGTTGATTAGTGGGTTTGGTGCCTTGATGGCATCTATTTAGCCTATGGTTTAGTGGGGTTAAAATGCTAAGGTTTGTGAACTAGTTAATGAGTTTAATACTTAATCTTGCTTGATCACCTTGATTATGAACGTAATTAATACTAATCACCAGGAGAGGTTAGGATTAATAGATTATTTAACTAGTTAATTAGTTACCTTTTGATGAGGAATCTCATTAGGTGGTTAGTTGTCCAAAGGGTGATGGTTATAATTGGTAATTAGTTAGATCAGGTGGCTAATTAGTCGCGAGAGTACAATTAGTTCAACTAAGTTTAATTAATGATCGATTTAGACTAATTAATGGTGGGAGCGTTGATTAGTTGCTTTAGAAACACCCAGACCATAACACGAACTTAATAAATCTCATATGCCATTTGGTTATCTAGGTGTCATTGGTGCCAAGCCCACTCTTTCTTTTATTGTTTAAATCATCTTCTAGTATAGTCGTTGTAGTAACCAACTCGTGTTCGGAATTGACAAATCCATTACTTGTAGTCCTAAACTAGTGGTCCAGTCGTATTTGTGGCCTAGAACTTAGTCCTTGTGGACAACAATCACTTACTTACTCTTTATTGCAAGAGGGGTGTAAAAATCCTTCCTTTCAGGAATCAAATCAAACTTGTGCGAGGCCATCCTATAAACAATGATTCTGGTGCCCAGAAATCGAACGAGTAAGACGATAAACCTACAGTGACAGAAGATAAAAACAAGGAAAAGTTAATAAACAGAAAATATAGAAGGAACGAGGATGGTGAATGATACATTAACGGAAAGAGGTGAGGACGGACGGGGAAGTACCGTGTCCAGATCGAGGATGGTGGAGGGCGAAGGGAGGAGGAGTATCGTGTTTGGTTTTTAGGGTTTCCTGATTTTAGTGGAGGCAGTTGTTGAAGGGAGGACCGGAGGAGGAAAGGGTGGAAAGGGAAATGGACGGACGGGCAAGTACCGTGGAGGAGGAGCGGTGGTCGGTAGGCGACTGGGGAGTGGTGGTCGGACGGGAAAGTACCAAAAGCACCAGAGGAGGAAAGTACCGGAGGAGGAAAGGGAAATGGACGAACGGGCAAGTACCGTGGAGGAGGAGCGGTGGTCGGTCGGCGACTGGGGAGCGATGGTCGGACGGGGAAGTACCGTGGAAGGGAGGAGGACGGAGAATCGGGGTTCGGTTGGGTTTTGATTAGTGGCAGAGTTCTTTGGGTTGGGTCTAGGTTTAATTGGAGACTGGGGAAGGTATTTATATTGGCCCAAAACGCTACATTTTGTTCGGATTTTCGGGCTCACAGTTAACGTAAAAAATGAGCCCACTTTTTGACAAACCGACCGCTAGCCCATTAGACCGTCTTTCAAGTCGAGTTTTCGGTGTGTTGGGCTTCGGATTGGTCGGGTTTTCGGTGTTTCGGGCTTTTTTCGGGCTGGGCCTCACCCTTAGATATGGGTGGATTAGAACTTCGTAGGAAGGGGTAGGAAATTGTAGATTCCAGTAAGATTTTTTTTCTTTTTCTATTCTTTTATTTTGTTCCGTGTGATTTTTTAATTTTTCTTTAATAAAGCATATTTATTTATAAAAAATATACTCTTTTTTTTAATAAAAAAAATCTAAGCCTGCATGCATTACTTATATTAAATTAGAAAATTCGAGAAGAAAGTAAAATAAACTAGTGGGCCCAAAAAGTCAGGGCCACGGCCACCACCCTACAACAGCCACAAAACCCAAAGAAGAGCGAACAGAAAAAAGAATCCCCTCAAAACGCACCGCATCGTCAATACAATGCCACCGACCCCATCATCAACACTGAAGACCCTAACCACTCCATTCTTCTTCCATCACCAATGGACCCGAACCTTGCGGAGGAACCGTTACTTCTTCCACAGAAGAGACGCCGGTCGTCCTAGTTCTGGAAGCATCCCCACTTCTGTCGTCCCGATTCGCCCTCTGTTCCAACCTATGGCCAACACTCTCTCTACCACTAGCGCCACTCCCGACGCATCGGCCGCTTCCCCGTCCAACAAAACGGTGCGTCCCTGTTTTAATCGTGTTCGTATCCGCTATCCGCTATCTGCTATCTGCTATCTGCTACGCTACGGTTACATGACCGAGGAAGTTATTTATGTGCTCTGCTTTGTATGCGAGGGGCTCTTTAGCTTTTAATTAGGGTTTCGAGTTTGAGTTTTTAAAAAACGCAGTTTGATGGAGAATTGCGCTTGTGCTACTCGGCTCGAATTCGAATTCGAATTCGAATCCGATTAGTCGGTTTCCAAAAAGAAAAGTCGAATGTATGAAAGAAGAGGCAGGGTTGAATCTGAATCCGAGGGTTTACATTTCGTTTCTTTTTCTGAACCATTTGAGAATTGAACTGGAAAGGAATTGGCGAAATGGTGAAGCTCGGCTAAATGTTGATTTGTTGTTGGGAAGTGCATGCAGGTCAGGGTTGTGATAAAGGGGAGGGTGCAAGGGGTTTTCTACAGGGACTGGACTGTGGAGAATGCGACCCGATTGGGGTTGAAAGGTTGGGTGAGGAACAGGAGGGATGGCTCAGTGGAGGCTCTCTTCAGCGGGGACGCCGACAAGGTGCAAGAGATGGAGCAGAGGTGCCGACGTGGCCCTCGTGATGCCCTGGTTACTGGTCTCCAGGTTCTCCCTTCTGATGATGATGATCCCGGGACCCATTTCGAGCGAAAACAGACGGTCTGATTCCGTTTGCCGTCGATTTGGTATATTGAATTGGGTCTTCGAGTTTTTTAGGACAGCTTTGTCCTGTTTAAATCGGGATGTATTGAGGCAATGCACCTCGTGTAGCTTTGTCACTGGATTTCACCTGTGGAGTGCATCCACTTGACTTATATGATAGTTTCAAGTAGACATGGGAATTCTATTGTCATCAGGGTCTTAGATCTGGAGTCATCGGATACCTGTGCACTCCATTGGCCGGAGACTTACTGTAATGAACCACACACATTTGAACAAGCATTTTGAGAGTGATACATCATCGTTTAAGCTATTAGCTCTAATGTTGATCCACATGCACTTGTCTTATTTTCCTTTTATTGGCATGTTGGCAATCAGTTCCCTTCTCTTAAATCTACCATCATCTCTGTATAAATCCTACATGAATCCTACCGAGGATAGCAAATTGTGAACCATACCTAAAAAACAGTAGAGAATTGTGAAACAGCTAGAGAAGTCTTGGTTGGTTAAGAAACTGTAGGGTGCAAAATGCGTTGGACCAAAGGTGGACGGATGTTGCTAAAGCTCATTCTGGGTTAAATAACAAAGGAACTCACTTTTCCAAGACTTTTGAGCCCTACTTCTGATGGAGCTTCCGATGGTAATGAAGACCTGGAGCTTAGGTTGGAGCAGCTCCCTGCCGATGTGAAGGAGGGCCATTTTGTTGTATGTGCCATGGATGATGGCCGACCTAAGAGATTTGTTATTGAATTGAACTATTTAGCTAACCCAGGGTTTATGAGCCTATTAGAGCTTGCAGAGGAGGAATATGGTTTCAAGCAGGTTGGGGTGCTCACAGTATCCATGTAGGTCTGATGAGCTTCTGAGGGTTCTTGAAGATGGTGAAGGGTCCATGTAGAGGCATCTAGCCAATAGTTTCTTTTCCTAGATTGGCTAGGGATTCAAGATTGAAATGTATGTTCTAATATGCACATGAACCTAGAGGCTAGAACAGAACGAGAAGGTAGAAAAGCAACGCCAGCGTTCAATGAAATTTGCATAATAGATCATGCTCCTCTTCTATCCCTCCTATTTCACTTATTGTCAACATCTGGTATCCAGCAGCAATTATGACTTCATTAATGCATCGATCGTTGCGGGACAATTGCATCACTTGATCATGTCAGGGACAGGATGCTAGAGCCACATGCTGAGGTCTGAATTTGGTAGTTCTTTTTGGATGTACTAACTGCTCGGTTGGGTGTACTCACTATATTTCATGTTGAAACCTGCATATTGTATTATAGATTCCTCCCATGTGAGGCACACGTTGAAGTTTTTAACTCGTTTGTGTGCTGAACTATTTTCTTACAGATAAAGCACAAGTTTTAGAAATGTGAGGTTAGATGCAGTTGTAGATGCAGTTTCCTTGTTCAAATTGTTTTTCACATATTAGGTCCGCTGATTCATTTGCTGGGTTTGTGTTCATGGTCTTATCTCTTCTGCAGTTGCTTGTTACCCTCTAAGCTGTGAAACATTAGTAAATCTAGTCCAAGTTCACGCCGATTAATTTCGCGTAGTGTTTGTGCTTAAGATATTCCAATTGGCTGATCAAATCTTCCATTTTTTACAGCGGTCAGCTAATGAATGGCTCTGTTAAAATTTGGCTGGCACTGGGTACATGTAGTAATGGCTGGTACAACTTTAATCAGAGTACGTGTGTTCTGTCCTTGCATCTGTGTGTTTGTTCATCTGCAGCTGGCTAAACCGGCGGAAACCGAGATGAGTAAATGCAACCCATAAAAGAGGAAGCACTTTTAGTGAGAACTCATGAAGCTCCACATGGGAAGGACCCACTACCCACCGTAGCTATTCTGGTCTTCACCTGCACCTGCACCTGCACCACGCCATGCACGTTCTATTAAATCATCATCTTACTTCCTCCTTATTGTCCTACTTGTCATTTGCAAACTGTTGGTAATCACCATGATCATATCAAGGGTCAAACATCTTGAAGATGTCACTAAGGGCGGAGTCGGGATGATACGGTCTATGCTGAGCAAGGTGCAGGCAAGCCTCTTCTTGTCTAAAGGGGCCAGGGAGGGCCACTTTGTTGTTATTGCAACACAGGGTTGGGACTGGGAACCGAGGAGGTTCATCGTCCAGTTGGGTTGCCTCAACAATCCTCAGTTTTTAAGGTTGTTGAAGCAAGCTGAGGAAGAATTTGGCTTTTCTCATGAAGGAGCTCTTGAGATACCTTGTCGTCCCGACGAGCTGCAAAGCTTCGACGGGATTAGGAGGCTGTGACGACTCCCTGGTGATCGTTCTGCCTCCTATCAAATCTAGTTTTCGGTTTCATTCATGTTTAGTTTCTTTATCTTTGACGTTGGTTTCTGTTTTGTGGGTTGCTGTGCCCTACTTCGTTGTTAATGTTCTACGAACTTGGTTTGAATTTCTCTGCTCACCTTAGATTTTGTCATTTAAGTGTTACTGATACCAATACCATTAAAACTGAGTGGAAAATAACGAAGGGTTTCCTTTCATATACCGGAAGATCTCTGTCAAAGCTACCTGAAATCCAGACATTGGTGACTGATTAATCCAGAGTTTGAGTCGGAAAACAAAACTGTCCTCCCGTCTCCCGAATTTTAACACAACTACTTAAAAAAAATTCTCAGACAACTATTCTTAAAAAACGCTCTCAAGGTTACGTCTGGTCTATATATGCTCATTATCTTTAATTATTGGGTAAATTACTCTCAGGTCTCCTAATTTGCTAAAATGACTATTTTCGTCCCTCTTGTTTTGAAACCGATACTTTAGGATTCCATGCGCCCCTTCGCGAGTAATGCTACGGTGTTCATCAGGTACGAGCGTCGACAAAGTTTCCACTAGCAGATTAAAAGGGTACCTAATACATGTCCAAAATGAACGAGATCATCGCCTTCCGTTTACATTGCGAAGAAACAAGAAGCTCCTTCCATTTCCTTGCAAGAGGAACCATGGCCTAGTACACTTCAGAGCAATTATTGGGTCCTACAGGCTCCTTCAGGCAACTGGATATTGCCATTACAGCAGCTTCAACTGATGCATCTTCCCCCTGGTTTTTCAGCATTTATCAGACATCAATTCGTTTCGGCCGGAACATGAAACAACAAGGACTATGATTGCACTAGGAGAAAAAAAGATGTTCACCTTCTCTTTCCAGTAGAACATGTTCCCGTATTTTCCTGCCAAGCGGCTCCAGAAGCTACGGGGAACGTCTAGATCTATCGTAGCTCCGACGTTGAAGTTCAATATGTTTCCTGATCACAGAAAGAACCACGAGGATTGCAGACGATGTTGTGAATGAAATTCGTTAAACAAAGAACCACCTAAAGCTGCTGATCAGTTACCAAATGTTGGATCTGCAACGAAGACGATAGTTCTGTCGTCGACTTGCCAGAAATCTCTAATTGCCAACCCTTTGGAAAAGAAGAAGAAAAAGATTGATCAACAAGCCGAAAATAAACCAGAAGCGACATTTCCATTCACCTAAGATAGTGTAGTTTACCTGGTGTATCAGGATAGTTTTGAGCTAGAACTCTTAGTTTGAACCCGGTGGCTTTTTCGATATCTGCAATCTCCTCTGCAAGTCTTCTCTCCTGCGGATAATCATATTTCAGCAGTAGTATGGCTCTTTATCTAGAGCCAGCACAAGGGCTTTCGACGAATATTCTTGTCAGCAAGACTGTTATCGGTAATGCGTGCTTAAAACCGAGAATCCGTTCCGTCATGTGAACAATGCTTAAGATTAACCATTGTCCGTCAATATGATGGCGGATGACAGAGAGTCATGGTAATCGAATAGCACGAGAGCGCACCTGGCCGTCCGACAGGAAGCCTGCAACATCTATAACAGTGGTGAACTGTTTAGGGAGTAATTCTGGCTTGTTGACTCCAACTTTTGCCTCAGCTACTCCCACTCCTACAAGATTAGTTTTCTTGAAGCAATACTTATCTGTAAGCATTTCGAACAACATTCGGGGAAGTATTACTTGCCCGATAGAGACAGGCCGAGTGCGAGAGCTCCAGAAACCGCTGCAGTTAAGGATTTCGACCCGCAGTTAGACAACCAGTTGCCGAGTTTAACAGACTTCCGGGCTGGTAATCTAGTCGAACGGGAGGAGCGGGAAGAAGCTATGATGGGAGATGGCGGAGCCAGACATGATGTAGTTTTAGGTGCAAAGGGAGCCATGGCTTGGTCTTTTCCTTGTCAAGGAGGAACCATACAAACTAAAGATGGAAACTTTTTTCTAGTGGATAAGGTCAGTGGACGTGGCTTTAATACCCTCCTGGAGATTGGGAAAAGCTTTGAACTTATTATTCTCCACGCCCCCACTAATTCGGAGCCAGAAACAAGAACATTCTCAGGTGGGAAGATGGATTTGCTGCTGAAACTACAGCAAGATCAATCCAATGGTTCATTTTCAAGAACACGCGAAAGAGAGAGTGCGAGTAGCTCTCTCTTGATGAATCGGTTTGGCCAAAAACGACATTTTCTGTGCAACAGGACTCCAAATTCTGCAGAATGCAGAGAGAGTGTTAGCAGAAAAACGATTGGTGATTTGCAGTTCCATCAATGCCGGTTCATAAGCTAACTATATAAGGTGGAAGGTACTGAAGTCATCAATGCCGGAGCTACTTGCGCGCATCTACAAGCAGGCAACCCTGTGGATACATAATCTCTGAGACATCCGACAACAATAGAACTCGGAATGGATCACACAACAGACATGAAAAGATTACTCCAAGAGTTCCCATTGAATCACAGTCCCGGTAAGACACAGAACTCGGAACCACAAATTTTGTTTATGAAACAAACAAGAGAAGCAGATTAAGCCAAGTCTGCGAAGAAGCGAGCAGTATTGGTGATGACAGGAGAGGCCTAAGCTGCTGTCTGCAGTTCTTCCAGTAACCAACGGTTATCTCGGACAAACCCGAAGCCTACGGGAAGTAATGAGGCTCATTGTAATAATAAAACCTTCGAAAATGTCTGTCGTACTTGTTCCACTGCACAGACGAAAAATGTTTGTGCTCGAACTTCGGTTAAACTAGACAACACTGTTAATTAACAAATGTGCAGCAGTTGGTGAATTAGTGTACCATGAATTCATATGGCTTTCCCTGCTCCTTGGCTTTCTGCCAGTGATATTGCTCATACAAAAATGCCTTGTCATGCCAACTGCACATTGAAAAGTAGGAAAAAGGTAAGATCGAACCTCGTTTTCATGGCGCCTCCGAATGTACATGCACGTCTAAAGTTACGAAAACTCTAACATAGTATCAGAACGGGTTCTACTTGCCGGCCACTTACGATCCCTCAATGCTACTTCTAGCTCTTACAAAACATTCAGGGAAGATTGCTAGCACTGACACAACAATATAATCAAATGCAGACTATCAAGTGCCATGACAATGATCCACAAGCTTCCCAATGACATATTGTAAACAAAACACAAGATAACATCAATCCTAAACCTCATCCACAGCCTCCTTCATGCATTCACATATCAACGCTCTAATGTCTGGTCGGTTTAAGCCTCACGAATGTAAAAAACAGCATTGCGAAAGTCAGCCTGAAATATGGTCCGACAATACTCGAATCTAAATATCAGAGACACAAACCATTTACTATTTACTATTTCATTACCAAGTCAAATCCATTCAGACCCACATCAAAACAAAGGGAAGGGGTGACACTAACGAAACGAATCCAAAGACAGCTTAAAAAATCACAAACAAATGAGAGCAAAAGAGGGGACAATTTACTTCCAAGCGGGAGTGGTGACGTGCCAAAAGTAAGGGAAATTCCAGATGAAGGTGGTGAATCCCAACGAAGCGAACCATATGTCCTCGAAGACTTGCTTCCCTGAGTGAGGCACTCCTGGGTCCCCCTTGTACGCATCCTTAAAGTACTTATCCATTTCCCTCTTGTTCTTGCCTTCTCTTTGTTGTCCACGCTCTTGTTAACATTCCAATTTATACGTATAAATCATCGGTGATTACTAAGCAAATCTCTTTTTTACTTGGATGAATGAACGATGTAGCTATTTTAGCTTAACTAAAGTTTGAGTTTGAGTCTTCGGAGACGTAACAATGCTAAATATGTATTGGCAAATTTTGTCATCTCTCCACCTGAGTGTACTTTTAAGCTGATAATTAATACCGGATTATTAATATCGAAGTAGAATATAAGATCAAACTTTTTTTTTGAAAAGTAAGAATATAAGATCAAACTTACCTTCAAAAGTTAAAAATTGAATAAAAAATTAAAGAGTATTTCTTAAAATTTGGGAAATTTTCTAAAGATTGGTGAAAAATAAAAAATTGAAACTACTTCTGCAAAGTTTTAGAAATGAAAGCTCAAGTTCTAAAGTAAATTGTGATCTTACGTTTTTAGCCTATAACATGATGATGACATTATTAATCCGGTAAGTTTTGGATTTAAAAAATGATCGAAATGCACAGGGGCTACAAAAACGAAGTTCAGCATATAAAAAAAGCTTAGTGTCCATAATAAAAATTGAGATTGTTTAGTAACTTTAGTTGCAATATGCGATTTTTAGCCCACAGATATTTGACCTAACATATAGGCATAGCCGTACCATGACAATGCTTTCAAAAAAGAAGACGTAGCATAACAATTGATTCCAATAGTGTTTAATTTTTGTTAGATATAACTAGGTATAAATTTACATTTTAAAAAAATGTCATTGGTGACCGGACCAAGGTCACCAATAAGACAAAACATTTTTAATTAATTTTTTTTAAAAGGGCAAGGTTACGTCGCAGGGTCGGTTGGCCGACCTACAATTAACCTGCGGCCAATTTTAATCATTTTTTTTCATTCACAATCTAATTTAGTGATATATAATACAATATTATTCGTAGAAATAAATGTTAGTCGATATAATTTGTGTGGTAATAAAAATTGAACTTAATTTTTAATAAATTTAAAAGTAAATAATATCAAATTTTGTATTTTTCAAATTTTTATAAATAGAACCAAATATTTATAATTTGTACTTTTCAATTCTTAATAAATAGAGTATAATTTTTAAATTTTCTATGAAAATTCGTATAGATAATACACGTATGTGGATAAGAGAAAAAATAATTATTTATTTAGAAGGTTGAGTTGTTGGTGGCCATTGATGGAGATATAAAAATAATGAATTGAGTTGAGTTGTATGTGGATGAAAAATAAATTAATTATTTACTTAATGATCTAGTTAGACTAGGTCACCAATGGAAATAGTCTTACAGAAAGGTCCAACCTAATTAGTTCTTATTTTTTTACTTGTGCCCACCAAAAATTCTATTTTAATTAACATATCTCGAGCTCATGAATTTAATATTCGTCAAAAAAACTTTGACCTTTTATCACTTTTTAAAGTTCTCATCCGACATTGGATCAAAAAGTTTCCATCCAACATAAATTTACATTAATTGTCAAAATGATTTTAGCCCAACGGCACAAAATGTTGTCAAGCTCAAAAAATTTCAGAGTTCACAAGTATATACATAGTATAAAAATTTACATTTTAAAAATAACAAATTTACATTAATTGACCTCAATGCAGGGGCGGAGCCACGTTTAGGGGAGTGTGAGCAATTGCCCCCACTTAATTTTTTTTGTTTGATAACTAGTATATTTTTTAATGTATGTCCCCACTAAAATTAGAAATTGACCCCACAAAAAAAATTAATCTGCCTAAAAATTGAAACCAGAATACTAATCTGCACCATTATCAAATTATATTGCCCCCATTCTCAAAATTTTCTGACTCCGCCCCTGCCTGAATGCCTGGATAACAACTATATAAACTTGAAACAATATACTTTGGCCGACCACGCCACGGCCCAGCCCAAATATAACTAGGTATATATTTACATTTTAAAAAAATGTCATTGGTGACGGGACCAAGGTCACCAATAAGACAAAACACTTTTAATTAAAAAAAAAATTAAAAGGGCAAGGTTACATCGCAGGGTCGGTTGGCCGACCTGACAACCAACCTGCGGCCAATTTCAATCACTTTTTTTTTCATTCACAATCTAATTTAGTGATATATAATATAATATTATTCGTAAAAATAAATGTTAGTCGATATAATTTGTTTGGTAATAAAAATTGAACTTAGTTTTTAATAAATTTAAAAGTAAATAATATCAAAATTTATATTTTCTATTTTCTATAAATAGAGCCAAATATTTATAATTTGTACTTTTCAATTTTCAATAAATAGAGCATAATATTTCAATTCTCTATAAAAATTCGTTTAGATAATACATGTATGTGGACAAGAGAAAAAATAATTATTTATTTAGTAGGTTGAGTTGTAGGTGGCCATTGATGGAGATATAAAAATACAAAATTGAGTTGAGTTGTATGATGAAAAATAAATTAATTATTTACTTAATGATTTAGTTAGACTAGGTCACCAATGAAAATAGTCTTACAGAAAGGTCCAACCTAATTAGTTCTTATTTTTTTACTTGTGCGCACCAAAAATTCTATCTTAATTAACATATCTCGAGCCCATGAATTTAATATTCGTTAAATTTTTTTTGATCTTTTATCACTTTTTAAAGTTCCCATTCGACATAAATTTACATTAATTGTCAAAATAATTTTAGCCCAACGGCACAAAACGTTGTCAAGCTCAAAAAATTCCAGAGTTTGCAAGTATATACATGGTATAAAAATTTACCTTTTAAAAATAACAAATTTACATTAATTGACCTGAATGCCCGGATAACTTGAAACAATATACTTTGACCGACGACGCCACGGCCCAGCGCAGATCAGACCCATAATTTACAAATAAGAAAAAAATACAATATAATTTTTGGACTCAAATACCCCCCAAATATAATTAGAAAAAATTGGTTATAAATTATCTGTGGAAATGAATTAGAAAAATTATATGTTAAAATTCTTCTCCCGCTCTTGTAATATTTTACATATTTTCTTGATTTAAAAAAATAATAATTTAAAGCTGCGTAGAGATAATATTGTCTACAGACTTTATTAAAAAGTTTAGTTTTAATTAAAGAAATATATGTCACTTGGTCAAACAGTTTAAAACTACATAGTATTGGAATATCAAAGTACAAAGCTACGGCGTACTAAAGTGGAATTTTACCAAAACAGTTGGGGACGGATCTTCCTTAAAATCCAACCTCTTGTCTTGGCTTTCTCTTCTCGATTTCCAATTTCCATGGTCTTTTTTTTGGGCTAAATTTTGGGGGTAAAGTCTCAAACTTTTAGAAGCTTCCAAAATTTCCCTCCAAATCCTCTCTTCTTCTTCTTCTTCTTCTTCTTCTTCGCAACTAAAAGTCCACGGCTTTACCAAGTGGGAAAGATACTCTGTTTCCTTATCTGGAGCTAGGGTTTCCAATAAAGCGAGTTCAATTACTCCCCTCGATTTGGGTCTTGTAAAGGCGGAGACTTTAGAACCTAATTTTTGACATGTGGGTTCGGATATGAGCAATGGGAGGCCCAAACCGGACGATTTCGCCCGGTCGGTGACGAGGATGGCGGTGGCTCAGACGTGCGAGAATGCGGGCTTCGGCGGGTCCAAGGAGTCGGCTTTGGATGCCCTAACCGACGTCGCCGTCCGGTACCTCTGTGACCTCGGCAAGGCCGCGGCTTCCTGCTCCGGTCTATCCGGTAGGTCTCACTGCAATTTCTTTGACATTGTTAGGGGATTGGAGGATGTAGGGTTGTTGTCGTCTCTAGGTCATTTAGAGGCGTCGAGCGTTGACCGTTGTTTGACCAGTTCCCCGGTGGTGAACGAGGTTGTTCGGTTCGTGGAGAGTAATGAGGATGTTCCGTTTGCGCAACCTGTGCCTAGGTTTCCTATTGTTAGGGAGAGGAGGTTGATTCCTAGTTTTGAGAGGATGGGGGAGACGCCTCCCGGGAAGCATGTGCCGGCCTGGCTGCCTGCCTTGCCTGATCCGCACACGTATGTGCACACACCCGTGTGGAGTGAGAGGGCGTCCGATCCTCGGGAGGAGAAGATAGAGCAGGCGAGGCAGAGGAGGAAGGCGGAGAGGGCTCTGTTGAATTTGCAGCAGAGGTTGGTTGGTGATGGTAGTAGAAATGGTGGTGCTAGGGACTTTGATGTAGCGGAGAAGAATGACGAGTTGGATGTGGTTTCAGTGGAGCAAGGTAAAAGCCGTGTTTCGGTGATGGAAGCTTTTGCACCAGCTATAGAGGCGGTGAAGGAGGTTGGGCTTGGTGATGATGGAGATGGTGAGAGGAAGTTGCTTCCTGAGAAAAGACCTGTTGTGAATTTCAGGATCAAGATGGGAAGGAAGTTGCTGTGTGATTCATTGGATCTGAGTCTTGCACGGAAGGGAGGAGGAAGGAGAAAGGATTTGTTGGGACGGGATGATGAGAGGGATGACAAGAAGAGGAGAGCTGAATTTATTCTTAGGCATTCCATGGAAAATCCACAAGAACTGACCCAGATCTGAAAGATGCATTTGATCTTGCTCTTTAAGGCTGATACCAACTTACGTAGTTGTGAAGCAATTGAGTTGGCTGATAATTTAGTTTAAAGCATATTTTTAATGATCAGCGGTTTGGTGCTCTGATCATGATTTTGGAAGATATCTTGTCGTTACATGGTTAAATGAGAATGTCTTATGAGATTTGATACGGTCCTACTTGATTGATTGGAAGCATTTGAATACAACATCCTACGCTTCTTTGAATGCGGCCAACCGATTCTTCCGAATGCAACTTACGGAAAATGAATGCCGGGTTTCGGTGCAAACCCAAGTGTCAATCTTGGCTATTAGGGACTACAAGCTATTCCAGAAAAGTGTGTACTGCCCCGGCCATGATTTCCCTGTAGTTTTCTTGTAGTTTGTAGACTTTTCTTATTAGTGTGTCGTTCAAGATAAAGCCTTTTGGTGGTCAGGATGAGGACCATGGTGCGTAGGGAGTGAAAACTTGGTTCGGCCTGGAATGTAAACTGGCTGGGAGTAACAGGGTTCACTTGGTGGAATCTAAAGAAGAAACCGCCAACAAATCCGTGCCTCATGATTCTCAAATTCCAGGAGAAAATACAAAATGAATTTGGGCCAATATCATCATCTTCAGATCCCAATGGGGCTGCTCTGTTCATTCTTGTATGTTGACTTCTAATCCTAATGAACACTGTTGAATTCTATTAACATTAAACAATTGCCTATGGACCTGAGAAGTTCATGAAATTTATTTGGCAGTCGACAGTTATGAAACAATATTTATGTCTCCTCTCCCTAATTGCCTCTTTGTATTTCTCTACCAATCATGGTGTGGCTTAGACAGTACTCTTTGAAGCTCAGTTTCATCACAGGGAATGACCAGGACGCCCTTTTGATCAAAGCCATATTCTTCAGCTGCTGCATCTAACAACTTAAGGAATTGCGGATTTGCAAGATATCTCAATTTGAGTAAGAACTTCTTGGACTTGCCATTGTTGAATGTGATGACTGAAAAGTGCCCTTCTTTTGCATCCGCTTTTTTATTTGCTGCAATGGCATGATTGAACATCAACCACCTGGCGAACGCCTTCATTAGCTGCTTGGTTGCTTCCACGATTTGCTTTATCTTTGCCTTCATCACATGTTTTTCAACTTGGAAACGATGATCTCCTCCATGTCTCATATTTCTGGAAAGGGTTGTTGGTGTCTGTTAGTGTTTGGTTTGGTCTTATTACCTTCCACTAGATATAGGATGAATGGGGACCATATGGTCCTTTAATGCCGGGTTTGGTCTCCCTCAATGACGAGTTTCCCACTTGGCCATTTCCCTGAGAACATGAGGTAGAGCTGAATTCCACTGATGGGAGGGTAATATTTTGACAAGGAGACTCATAAATTGTTTTGGTCTTGTCTGGTGAGCTTTTCCCTTCTATCTATTGTGGATACTTTAGTTTAAGTTCAGATAGCCATGTCTGTTCATACTACGGCATTCCCTCCTACTCGCATTGAATTCTCTTGCCCGCGGTTGGTTTACCCGAACACAGCTTGAGCT
This sequence comes from Hypericum androsaemum, assembly GCA_963995505.1. NCBI lineage: Eukaryota > Viridiplantae > Streptophyta > Magnoliopsida > Malpighiales > Hypericaceae > Hypericum > Hypericum androsaemum. The sequence continues at coordinate 2,694,919 of OZ023184.1, read as the reverse complement.
TGTTTGGCTGCAAACTCTTCAAGGAGGAAAGAAACAGTTGATGGTGAAGTTGCTGAATGCTTTGATATTGGATTGTGGACAAGTTATCTTGTTTCATTTATTGAACGTGGATGGAGCAAGGTATTGTTGATAAGCTCGCAGTTAGAAGCTTCTTTGGGTTCAATGAACCTTTTCAGCAAATGTTCTGTCTCTGAATGATCGGGACTTGTGGTCAATAGTTACCCACTTAGCTGAATGCTCAACCAGACAACTCTATTCTCTCTCGTACTCTCTGTCTCGTATTCATTTGTCTAATAAGCTGGAAGCTACTTGGTTTAACGAAAAACTGTGCCTGGAGACTTGCATAAACGAAGACATGAACTAGGAAGATGGAAATTGTTTGATGGAGTCGGAACCCTCGATTACCGGGATCGAAACCCGATGCCTTGCGCCCCACGCATACACCTTGCAATTCATATGTCTGATCTTTCGCTAAATGCTAGAATCGATAATTGAAATATCTAAAACCACATTAGTTGGAGATGCATCAAGGGTTCTTCGAGAACTTTGATGCCACTTGTGTTGAGTCGATCTTTTTTTCTCGAAACCACTGATTCGAGTCATGATTTTGAAAGGTGACAAAAACAAAATTGCATCTCTGCCATCTGCAACCTTCTTACAAATGAAACTTCTGATTGTTACTTGAGCACAAAATTTCATCTGGACTCGCATAAATCAAAAGACAGCATCTACCAGCAAAGGTAAATCAAAAACCCTAAAACAAAACGCAATGGATGGGCAAAAGTTACCATTTAAACCTAATAATTGAAAATAGTACAACATTAAATTGTCCAGCTTTAAATTAATAAAGCTATGAAATGAAGATTCAATCTTTCAGCTTCAACCCAACTTCTGGAGGACATATTTTTCCCCGATGATTGAAGATCATAAAATCCAAGTTTGCAGGCAGTGCGACGATCCTGTGCAAACAGACCAACTCGAGTCAATACCACTTTACATCGACATTGACCATTGCTACAGAATAAATCATCCACCAGTCACCATCTTAGCTATCAGGAGAGAGAGCATATGACATGTAATGAAGCTCAAAAGCCAACAGTTCATCGCCATGAACAATGATTCTGATAACTAGGGATATTATTGTTAAAACATACGTCTCAACCTAATTCCTCCAAGTTCATATTCACACCATCCTTCCACCCTTGAATCATTAGCAAAATATATGTATGCTAGAAGATCCTACTGGCTAGAAGAACCTTACGCGCTCTGCCAAAGTACATAAATACATTCATATCTGACCATTAAGCTTGCTTATTACTAAGAAATTTTAGGTAGATTTCATCATCATGGGGCCAATGTCTACTTCATGTGTCAATAGGCATGAAAACCATCTGCCCCGGAAGAAATACAGTGTAGAGACAGACCCGATTTTGTTTATCTAGACCATCAAATTACAAAAAAACTACTCAATGAATCATTGGATGGAGCATTGGCTTAAAAAATAACCTACAAAGAGTTTTGAAAGATCTAGAAGTGTCGTCTATCACAATGAACAAGGTGTTGCAAGGAAACGCAGCACCCAGAAGCACAATTCAACAGCAGGGCCTTTCTCTTGCAACTAGCGTGAGCTGTATTCTTTTTTCTTGGAGTTACTAATACTTGTTTTAAAAAAAAATTCAACAGCAGGAAGGAATCCAAAACTTAAGCCAACCGTGTTCAAGCGAACCGCAAGATCAACAACCAATAACAGAAAACCAAACGGAATGCACGAATCACGCAGTGCTAGTATCATTGCTTCACCAGGCCACAAGTTTCCAATCACATACATGGTTGACGGCAAAATTTGTGTTCTGCGTCACATCTATCAATACGGGCGGCATTCTTTGCAACTACGGGCAGTAGCATCTAGCAGCTAACTCAAAGGAAAAGTAACCTGATTCGGAAAGGTACCTGTTATCATCAGACTGAGGAAGTATGGAAAGGAACTTTCCGGGGGCGGTCAAAGCCGCCCACATGCATAACACCAACCCTACGGCCAACTCCGCGGCCACCTGCAACACCAAACCCAGAACACATACACCAAATTATCATCACAAAGTTTCGATCTTTTCGAGAGAAAAAAGGCAAGAGAAGGGTTCCAAGAAAGGAACCGACTTTGAACGGAGGACCCGAGAATTCCTCCTCCGTGATCTTCAACAGCCCCCTATCTGCCCAAAAACAACAATTTTACAATAGAAACAATCAGACAAAAAAGGTTAGGAATTTAGAGTAATTAATTAAATATCTAAACGAGGAAGTGTTTAGGGTTTACACTGGATGGTGGAGTAGGCAGCGTGGAACAGGGTTAGGATCCCCACGAACCCTATTGCAAACCCAATTCCCATCTTTCTATTTCCTTGATCTCCCGGAATCCAATTCAATCTCCCTCTCTCGTCCTCGCCCTCGGTGGTGATCTGATTGATGCCAACTCCCAGATTTCCTCTCTCCTCTTCTACTTCTTCTTCTTCTTCTTCTTCTTCTCTCTCCTCCTCCTTAGCTTGATCATTGGGCCTGGCTTCGTTTTATTCTACTTCTGCCGGCCTAGTCCGATCCTGGAGCCCAACCTATTCCAATTGCCTTTCATTCCTTTTTTTTAAAAAAATATCATTGTTGCTAAATCATCTAGGCCAAAATTCACTTTAAAGCATTGTTTTTAAGGAAAAGTTTATTTCGATAAACTACTTGATCGTGTAGTTTATGATTTTATTTTATCTATTTTGGTTACAGAGGTTTATTAGATTTAAATTTTTTGATACAGAGGTTTATTTTTTGTCATCAAAATAAATATAAAAAATCATAAAATACTTGTCAAAAAATGTCAAATTATTTTGCAATACAAATACTTGGTAAAAAAAATATATGTATCAAACCGTAAGGCACTAAAATGAAGTTTGCCCAATCACCTATCCTCTCATCCCTCGAGCTCAAGCTAAGTACTCTCTCTCCTCTTCCCGCGAAAGAAAAAAAAGCAAAAGAAGAGAAATCGCAAATAAAAGCCTCCAGAAAATGGGCGAGGTTCGGAAGCTAATAGGGGCTCCGATCCTCTTCTCCGTCAACCCTTCGACCTATCGCTGCCACCACCCTCCCAAGGTGGGCCCAAGCATTTGGAAGAGCAAAGCTGGACCCCACAAACGCCGTTCCTTTCAAGCTTCGCGCCAAGGTTTAGCCTTCAAACTTTTACACGAGAGGACCCAATTGGAATTCGACTAAATCTGACCAGAAAGTCGCAATTTTTCTTCTCATTAGGTTCAAGGGAAGTACAAAGTTGCCTTGGAAGGTCGAGTAAAGACGAGGTAGTTTCTGGGTCCAAGAGTTTTTTTTATAGAAAAAGAAATAAAGTTTCCGTTTTTAGATTCTGGGTTGTTGTTTTGTTTTTGAAAGGTTGGTTCTTTAGAGGAGGAGGGACCGGAGGGATTGCCGTGTGTACAGACTCTTGGAAAGTTTCCAAGGGAGGAGCTCAGGGGTAAAGTTGTGATGGTGAGGTTTGAGGCTCCCCTCTTGCTTAGGGAAGATATGTACCAGAGCTCTGTTGCGGCTGTTCGTAGCATCCGGTACTTATGTGACTCCAGGGCGAAAGTAATTCTCGTAGGCGAATGGGGGACAAGGAGAAACTGTGAATTCCAGTCCGAGGATTCTGTTGCGGGTGACGGTTTATCTCATGCTCCAGATACCAAATTGGTGGATTAACACGGGTGGTTTGGTTTGTAACTGGGTCTGGATGGTTGTTTTTGTTGTTTCAGATTCGTTGTCGACTATCCTTCAGCACAAAGTGGTTGTTTTAAGACGGTTAGGGAATGGTGTGCCATTGGAGTCGGAAATGCTGGGGGGAGCGGACGTGTTTCTTGTTGAGAATCTGGCCAGGTTTAAGGAGGAGGTTGTCAACTGTCCAGGCTTCGCTAAGTTGTTGTCGTCAGGAGTTGATGTTTTTGTTAGTGACTCCTTTTCAGTATCTCATAAAATTCTCGCGTCGACAGTTGGTATCGCCCGGTTTTGCCATGCGTGCATGGCAGGCTTTCACCTTGAAGAGAATTTGGAGTTACTACAGAATGTCATGAAATCCGGCAAAAAACCGTACGTTGCAATTGTATGTCTCTACATATTCGTGCACAATCAGCTAGATTGAGCACTCTTGCAGTATCACTGTTAGATTGTCCTGAATCTTACACCTGTTGGATGTCTGATCTGGTGTAGATTGGAGGTGCTAATCTCAGAGACAAAGAAGCTGCCGTTCGCTTTTTAGCTTCTACATGTGATGCACTGGTTTTTGTTGGAATGATGTCGTTCCAAATAATGCATGCCATGGGACTTCAAGTTGCTGCAACTCTCTTAGAACCCGGGACATTCAAAGCCGCTTCAAACATTGTTCAGTTAGCACAGGATAGAAACATTCCTGTTGTATATCCGATCGACTTTTGGTGTGCGGACAACCAGAATCTGAGGACCTTGGAAGAAGTGGCTGCTCATGACATTGGAGTCGGTAAGTTTCTTGTTTCTGGATTTGCATATGCGCTTTCTTTATGCTCATTGATCTGCAAGATTGCTGTACTTTTAAGTTAATTGTTGCAGGTAGGCTGGTTATCCAGTCTTCGTATTGCAGCCATTCATTATCTGCTCTTGACTATAAATGGCTTATTCCAGAGACTGTCTCTTGATGGTGTCAATATATGTGTCTCTTTTGAGGGCAGTATTGTACTTGGTCTTTAAAAATGCCTGTTTTCTGTGCCTTCCTGGATCGTTCCATTTTGTACCATTCTGACGAGGTTTCCAATTTTCATCCAATTTTTTGTTCGTTGTACCTCTCTTTGGTTTCACCTAAATTCTTTTAAATGCTAGATATGCTGCCTGTGGATCTTGGACCTGCATCACTGAACAGAATACACTCTATTCTCATGAATAGCGAGGTAAGGGTAGAAACGGCTGTATTGGAACATAGGTCGAGAACTCGATAGTAGATTCCGTGTAACAATTAAATGTGTTCAGCCTTTTTGAATGGAATCAGAAAGAGAACACAATGAACAGACAGAAAAGAGGTTTTCTTGCTTTTACTTCCCTCAAATTTTTACCTATGAGAAAAAGGTTCAGCTTCTTGTGAAGCGGAAGCGGTTTCTTTGATGCAGTTTATGCAACAACCGAAAGGGGGTGGCTACTATGCCAGTCCTTTTTCCGTGCTTGTTGTGTACTCTAACTTAAGGATACGGGTTGTGATGAGAAAAGAAACTCGACTGATGAAAGTCAAAACAAAAATAACACTAATGATGTTTCTGAAGTACCTAGGTTTGATGCAGGAGATATGGCTTTTTTAACAAAAGGGGAGAAAACATTTTGGATTTGAAGTGATAGTGTGATACATCTTCAACTTTTAACCTTGTTTTTAGCCTTTGCATTCCATGCTTCTTTCTCATCATTTTCAGGTTTTTCTGGTCTTCTATTTATTTGACAAGCTTCTCTTTCTATTATAATTTCCAGAAAATCACATGGATCGGTCCAGTAAAGTTCAAATCCTCAGATCAAGATCTGGATGGGTCAATAAGACTTGGCAAAATGCTTCATGACCTAACTAAAAGAAATTGCGACGTATCTGTGGTGGGGAAGATGTCATGCGACGCAATGAAAAAGTCACATTATATTTCAGGTTACAATAGGCTTGAGAATGCCTCAGTTGTGTGGGAAGCGTTGAAAGGAAGAAAGCTTCCTGGTATCATTGCTTTGGATAGAGTACGCCCGTTGACTAATATCTCACTGGTTTTTGATATTTCAATTCTGAGCATGTACTCTGATATCTGTTTCCAGTAAGGCTATGGAAAGAATTCACCTTCTCTCATCTATTATTTTGTTTCGTGTTTTATGCTTTTCCTTACTGAGATCTTATGGTGTGTGCCAAAATATTCACAGGCGCATCCTGTTGAGATAGATTGGACTTCTGTCTACAGTGATCCCACAAAGCCGTTGGCTGTTGATATTGGAAGTGGTACGACTCTTTTTCTCATCTTAATGTTGTACTCCCTTTGGTTGTTCCGCAAATCTTGCTTAAATCTTTTATTGTCGCCTTCCATGAATTTATTGGCGATTCTGTATGCTGAGTGGCAGGAAATGGTCTGTTTCTTCTGCAGATGGCTAAGCAGACACAGGACGTAAATTTTCTTGGTCTGGAGATTAACAAAAAGGTTTTCCATCTTTGCTGGTTCTGGATTTTATTCTAAGCCTTTGTTGCCCGAGTTACTTTTCATCACTTCTGTTGCACCATTGCAGCTTGTAACACGGTGTTTGGATTCTGTTCACCAATCTGGCATTGAGAATGGGCACTTCATTGCAACAAATGCAACTTCAACCTTTCGCTCCATAGTTTCCAGTTATCCTGGAGAGTTAGTCCTGGTCTCTATTCAGGTTAATTCATAATTCAGCTTTCTGTGTATCATATAGTTTTTCTTTTTGCCCAATTCTTATTAGGCGAACCTAAGTTCTCAAACCTTCTAGGAGTAAAACTTATATTAACAAGGGAAATAGGAAAAAAAAAATGAATGCTGCTATAATTGTAGAACATTTTGCTTTTGTGATTTGTAATTCATATACCACCCGAATTCACATGTAGGCTCCATTCTTCAATATATGGATGTGAAATTGTATCTTATATCTGTTGATGGCGTGCGAATAAAACATGGTTGCTGCTTCTAACTGCATAACCTAATTTGATTTGCTTAGTTACGTTATCTGCTGCTCAGTGTCCAAATCCAGATTTTAATGACCCGGAAAATAGATGGAGGATGCTGCAAAGGTCATTGGTTGAAGCAATATCAGATCTACTCTCATCTGATGGGAAGGTAACATATTGTTACCATTCACATTCGGGCTTTTGCTTCACTAGGTCGTGCTCTGTAATCTAGATCTACTGCCCGTGCATATGCAACATGTTTAGGTGAATAATTTCTGACATTCCTTGGTCACGTGTCTTCAGGTTTTTCTGCAATCTGATGTGGAAGCAGTAGCTGTCCGAATGAGAGAATTATTTCTGAAATATGGAAAGGGAAAGATCATGCTAAAGCATCAATGTGCCTCTAAAATAAATAGAGGATTATGGCTGGAGGAGAATCCATTCGGAGTCAGGTCAGATTGGGAGCATCATGTACTTGATCGTGGCGGCACCATGTACAGATTGATGCTCTCAAAACCGGCTGTTGTTGGATGACATCTGGGGATTCAGCAACTGGAGTACCGGACCTTTATCCTTTCAAATACATTGCCAAAAAGATGAGCCTCGGTGTTTGGATGAGAAAGCATAGTCTTTCCGATGGCTACCTTCCTGCCCACGAGTGCTCATTTTCCGGTTATCTGATGCTAGTTAACCAGATGAATATTCGTTTGCTCATGATTCCTGGAGGTTGCAGCCTTCATAGAAACTCGGCAGAATCTATTATTTATAGGAGAGCGCCAAAATGGAGGCTAAAGGAGCTTTCATCTCTCAATCACTACATCCTTAAAAAGGTTTGTCCATTCCCCTCGACTTTGTCTGATGTGGAATTGCAATACCAGCAGTTAGTTTTATTCGACCATCCCATGTTTCTTTTCGTCTCCATGATCGGATGCAACTTGATAAACATGCTAGGTGGAATCTGCTGATAAAGAATACGGAATCCGCAGTTCATTGCAGTTCGTCCTCTGAATAAGAAAGTGGTTGCTTATAAGGAGAAGCGAAACTCTGCAGCTTCTCATGGTTATCGGTGTACGAACATCGTCATCAAAGAACGCCATCGTCGAACAGATTATGGACGTAACCTGGAGCTGGAGATCTGCAATCATGGTTGTTTGACATTTCCTAGTAAATTTTCCAGCTTCTTTTGCCACTCCCGGCTCACTGTTATAGACCTAGTCCATGTTCTTAAAACACATCAGAGACTAACCAATTTGGAAATGGAATGGTTCATGAGATACATTCTCTTCAATCTCATGGTAGAACAAATGTGCGGATGTGAACTCCGTTACGAATTCACGCGGAAGCCAGATATTCTACGTTCCGATCTTTTTCTAATACATTAAGATGTGCTGCTCTATTTCCCCATCACTGTGTATCATAAGCTAACATTGAGCCTCCGTTTGTTTATTTTTTTTCGGACGGGTTTAGAGAAACATGACATAACATAATAATTGAATTGTATAATTTATTGGTCTGGTCACGGTTTCGTAAAATCTATTGTGTGTTGTCATCTCGGTTGTGATTGTTTTTTCTTTCACTTTGAAGTTGATCTTTTCTTTACATTTCAAAATAAGTTTGACGCTTTCAACTGTCCCAAGTGTTTTGTCCTAGTTGACCTCTATTTTTTTTTAAAATAAAAAAATTCCAAGTTGATCTTGCAAATGATGCAAACATAAAATCCTGATTTTTATATGAAGGGACTAGAAATAGCTGAATTGGGTAAAAGGAAATGTAGTGCGAATGATATTCTATTTTATTTTCCTAAAATGAATTTTTTATACCACCACTCTTCTCTTTTTGAGATTCTAAAATGACGATGTTATTTTAATTTGACTAAAAATTCTCGGGAGTCGAGATTAAATACTTGTTAGAGTCTTGATAAATAAATAAATAAAAGTTACACATGTAGGCACGTTAAATGATTAGCGTAAGAAAGGTCGCATAATTCCCTTCATCTCTCCTGTGGCTTGGACAACGGACCAAACCAAATATTTTGGATTTTGGATTTTGAATTAAAATCCTATTCTAATCGGCAAAAGGCAAAAAAGGGTAATAAACCCTATCCCTGTACAATATTATTAACCAAATAATAATACCCCACCAAAAAGAAGCCAACTTATTTTGATTTTTGTATTATTTTTTCCCAAAAAACTGAAAAGGTAAGGAAAAATTTTGACAGGAAGAGAAAAAGGTCGGAAATTATTCCTTAATTTTCTCTCTTGTCTCTTACTCACTGTAGACGGTAGATTTTTGTCCGGATTTGGATTACTTTTTTTTTGTTGAAATTCCTAATCTCATTTGGTCCGATTTTAGGGTTCCACGATTGATTCTCTCCGATTTCTCCTCTCAGGTACTCAACTAAATCAACTCCCATTTCTTAATTTATCCTTCGATTATTGGAACCCTAGGTCGTGCTTTGTCGGATGCAAAATTGGGGGAAAGTTTTGAAATTGAAGATTCTGTGTGTGTTGTTTCGCTCTCTTGTGTGGGTTTCTTGAAATTAGCTACTTTGAAATGTTGATTTGGGTATAATTAGCTGACAATTTATCTTGATTTTGTTCAATTTTGGGATTTAAGGTTCTGAACCCTAATGTGTTGAGTATACTAGAACTTGCAGGTTCTTTCACTCTTTTTTTTTAAAAAAAAAAATGGGTTGATGATAAATTGGGCTTGATCGTGTGATTTTGAAATAATCTGGTTCTTGTTGCTGTTCAGGATCCTGATCGCTTATTTGATCAGGTCCACTCATTGAGCTGACTTGATTTACAGTTACTGCTCCAGAATTTGAGGTGAAGAGTTCGGCCACAGTTTGGCATAATTTGGTGCTTGTCTAATGCCCAAATCGCGGTGATGGATTCGCGGTCTCAAACAGTCCTGGACAGTGGGGGAACCCTTGATCTGGTTAAGGCTTCATCAGTTCATGATGGAGATCCTCGTATAGCCTCGTCCACTCCCCAATGCAATGGGCCACAGAAGCCTGGTATGGATGCCTTACTCTGTTTTGGATGGTGCATTGTGCAACGGATACTAAAAGTTTTGCTGTAATAGCTATTGCAGCAAAGAAACCAACACGACAGTGGGCTGCATGGACACACCAAGAGGAGGAGAGCTTCTTCACCGCACTACGACAAGTTGGAAAGGCATGTCATGGCGGTTACATTGAATTGCTATTTAGGTCCCAGAGCAATATGGTTTCTAATTTTTTGTTATGCTTGCAGAACTTTGAAAAGATCACTCGTAGAGTCCAAACTAAAAACAAGGATCAGGTACTAATTAGCAAATTCAGTTACCTATTTTTATGTCATTCTTTCTCCCGCTAAATAAGCAAGTTCCAATTTATTCTTAATACAGGTCAGACATTATTATTACCGCCTGGTGCGGCGAATGAAGAAGTTGCTGGGTCCAGAACTGTCTTTAGATGCAAAGAACTCTAAAGATACCAATGCCGCAATGCTTCGATGGTAATCTAATCTCTGAATGAATTTTTCATTATACTTATAAAGGTACATAAGCCAAACATAGGTAAGGGAGGCCCTTTTAAAATGGTTTTAGGGAACTAGAAGAACATAGGTACATAATGTTAGGATTCTAGAGACTTTGTTAGTTAGCTATTTCCTATTCCATTATTTCTGTTTCAGTTGTTTCCATATATTCTAGAGACTTCGTTAGTTAGCTCTTTCCTTTTAGTTGTCATTCCCTTTCGGAACTTTTTCCCTTTCAGTATCCTGCTCGATTGTTATGTGTTTGGCTATATAATGGCATGCTCTCTAGGGTTTATGCAATGAAGAAAAAAAGAATAAGAAGTCTCTTTAGTTTATCTCTCTTTCTCTCCCAGTTTCTATCAACACGGCGCGAGGACGACGAGGTTCGAAGCCTCGAAATCCCACCGCGCACAACTGTTACTTACGCAGTTATTTCCATCTATTAGAGGTCTACCTCTACTAGGTTAGTTATTTTCGTTTCATTGTGAAGCTCTCTATGAGCAGGCAATTCCTTAGGCAGTTAGAAGTTCACACACTAGCTGTATCTGTTTCCAAGTTTTTTTTTCTAACCCTGTATTATTTCTCTGGCTCTCAAGATGTTTTCAATCTTTTATCACTGCATGCATTTCTCTATACGTCTCTAGCAGCTACAATTGTGGATGACCATTATGGATTTGATTTTCATTATTGCTTTACTCCTGGATTTTTCTTCAGGTGGTCTTTGTTAGAAAAGTATAGTTGCAAGGCGTCAAAGCTTCACCTAAAGCCACGACGTTTCAAGATATTCATAGAAGCCTTGGTTAGCGAGACTGATTTTATATTGAAGATTAATGCATTTGGCTAGTTCATATGATTCTATTGTCGCATGCTCAATTGATGAATTTTTTTGTCAATGCAGGAGAATCAACTCATGAAAGACAGAAAGAAGAATGTAAAGAAACAACCTTCTCTTGGGGAGAATACTTCTCCTATGATGCTAGGGTCTATCACTAATCATAATAGACCACCATCAAATGATCCCCAAATGGTTAAACTGGTTCTCGTGGACAGCCAGAACATCCAAAAACTGGGGACTGGTAGGGGACCAGTAAAGCGCAATGTCAACATTGGTGTTATTCGTGGCAAGAAGGGAGATTCAACATTGATTAAACCTACTCGGCAAAGACGGAAACAAGGTAATTGTTTGGCCGTCCAATATTTTGGCTACTGAGATATGAATTGGCATCCAAGATTAAATTGAGCTCAGATGTAAAATCCATGTACCAGATTCCTGTGTCGAGTATTTGCTATTCATTGAAAAGCTACGCCTAATTTTAGTGGCTGTGTTAGTATAGTTGAAGTTGGCGGAAACAGAGAATATTTAGGGATTACCACCTTGAGAGTTAAGCTAAAAGAAATTGACATCTTTCAAAAATATTCCTGAAAATTTGATGTTATATTATCATCAACATTGCTATGTAAGTTTCAGGAGTTGCCTCATCAGCCGCATATAAAAAATGGGAAAAGGCAGCAATTGCTGGTGTTTCTCTGGTAGCTGATGCTGCTGAGCATTTGGAGCGTGCAGCTACCGACGGAGAGTTTCAGAATGAACAAGCTATGCCAGGTATAGGAGGTATTGGCCATCTTGTTGTGAAGGGTTTCCTTAGGGCTAGTTTCCACTTTATCTTTGATTCCCAGGGTTGAAGCCGCGGAACCAGGCTCGAAGTGTAACATTTTTAATTGTCTGCTTTTCCAGAGAACAAATATGACGACAATAATGCACAAACTACTCTAAAGCTTAAGCTCCAGTTGTTCCCCATTGATGATGCTACGCAAAGATCCTTGGAAATGGTTAGAAGACAAGATTTATGATGATAGTTTGCATTTCAAAGCTCTTTGACTGCTGTATGTTTCTGAACATCTTAAGGAGATCTTGCTGCTCTATGCTTGCAGGACAAACATAATCCGCACCTTGAGCTCACCCTTAGCACCCGAAAAAAGATATCATCCGTAATGGAGCATCTGAACAAGAAATGGGGTAATTCAAGTGCGGCAGGTAGACAACTGATGCTGTTTCCATACTTTGCTCAGAAAGAAAGTCTTATGGGTTGTCAAGGCTGGTCTCAGGAGTCTGTGGCCAGTGCTGCTGATGTGTACATGGCTGTTGGGAGTCCTCCAGTCTTTCGCCTAAGGTTTTCTAAACTCCTTCAATTTGAGTATAATATATATGCTTATTCAAATGACACATTAACTAAAATATCTTTTAATTGAAGGTATGGTTGGTTCTCCGACAATGATTTTGCCCTCTCAAATCGGAAAAATAGTTCATCAGCCGATCAAACGTTCAGAGGAGAGACAGTGGGCCTTGGAAATGGCATGGATAATTTTAGAGAACTTGTACCCAGTTGCGGGATGTCCATCAGTGATCCATCTCCAAACACTGTATCTTCCAAGCGGTTTGAGCTGACTGCGGTTAACAACAATGATACTCCAACAACCCCTGCCTTTGATGCCCCCAATAAGATGAATGGAGAAGAAGCTAAAAATGAGCTTATCCATTCCCCATCAGTTGTAAAATGGTGTAAAAATGACAGTGGCCTCAGAACTATCAACAAAGAATACGAGGTGGTAAGTTGACCTCTTTTGTTTTACATTAAACAGGTTATATATCATTGGCCAGCTTACTTAGAAGTGCGATACTGTGAATATTATGTGCATAATTGACCACGCTTTAAAATAGCTAGCACAACTAATCAAGGCTTTTTTTATGGTTCTAGTCATCTTGTAACTATACCACCATGTTTTTTTCGTGTTAGATTAGAATAATATAAAAGTAATCCCCATTTATCTTGTGTGTATCTTGCATTTCTTGTTTCTACGGAGTACCTGGAACTGAATCTCTGTCTGGTAAAACCAATGATAGACTAGGTACCGACTCCATTAGTAGAAAAAATGCTTGGTTATTGCTGTTTCTGAGAAACCTTATCAAATCTTGTGTGATTACTGTCAGGAGTTATAAAATTTGTGTGTTTCTTCTTTTCTTCTCTTTCAGTATTAACTGGGACTATTTCTACAATTTGCCTGTCTTTTTTATCTGCAACTTCTATGGTTAAAACTTCCGACGTAGATTATTCATTGAACTTGTTCGTCTATAATCTGTATTCATAGGATGGCCCGAGGTTGAGTAATGGTGCTACAATATCCCAAGGAGAGTGGGCTGATAGTCTTACCAACATTAGCATTGGAGATCTACTCTCTGAAGTGTCACCTGTTGTAGATCATAACTGCACTCCCCCAGCTCCGACCCAAAGTGACCTGTATCTGCATCAGACCCCATTCAGCTGTGACTCATTTGATGCTGCTATTGCGGCTCACTTATTAAAGCATCAGAAAACAGTGCTTCCATCAACCGAGGCACCCCAGACATATTCTATCTGGGATGCCGAAGAAACATGTGATGCCTTTGCTTTTCAAAAGTCTGTTGTCTTACGTCAGGAAGCCCCTACTTCATCAGCCATTCCTTCTCTAAGGGCTGAGAAACAGGTGCTGAAAACAAGCTCAGTGGTCACAGATGTCTCTCTAGAGGTACACTTTCTAAATTTTCTCGGACCAACTCCATGGCTGGTGAAATTTTTCTAGTAGCCCATGTCACATCAATTTTTTGCGTCTTTATTTTGCACTGTAGGAGTCGCACGGCATGGATTTTCTAGCTGAAAAGAAACTAACCGATGACTCTGGCTCTGATTCTCGAAGTAGCGGTGCCGTTGCAAAAGATTTCTCTGGACTAACAGATATATATTGGGTATGTTATTATTCCGTCCTGCAATGTGCTATTGTTATTCATGCCTCCAACTCATCTAATTGTAGTGTTCTTCTTAAACATCATTGTGTTGTCTAGAAGTGAAATTAAGATAATATGCTAGTTAATATATCATATATGTAAACCGGTTCCGCTCTCACTCACTCTCTCTTTGGTTGTCTTCCCTTGGCTCCGTGGTTTATCATGCAGCCCGACTCATTAGGACCATTGGACGTGGATCTACTGACTCCTAAATACCATGGTGACGACCTAATTCTAAGTGAGAGCCTCAGTGGGTTCAACCGCCTGCTAGCCAACAGCTTGGATGCATTCCAGAACTGTTCTTTTTTCACCGGACAAGAAGGACTCATCACGAGAAGTTGAAAGCTCGAGCAGCTGTCTCATTCTCGGACTGTGAATTCGGTAGCAGGGTTTTGCAAAGTTGCCAATGCGGGTCTCAGGATTCACCTTTCTTGAAAAGTATTAACATCATCGTCGAAACCTTCGGACCAATAATTCCTCGATCGAGTCAACTGGAGGAGTGCACTGATGAAAAACAAGTTCGGTCGTGAAGAACCCGGCTGTTCGGGAGAAGTTCCCTTGCTGCAGTTCTTGGCTGTTGTACAGAACTAGAAACTAAAGCAGCTATTGTCTCTCGACTTGTTTAGTGGTTCCTACATGTAAATTAAGGTCAAAGCTCTGGTTAACTGCAGCTGTAACGAAACCGGAGGGTTCCTGAATGTTAATTGTTCATATAGTGCATCACCTCCTTAGAGATTGATGGTTAAGAGTTTGAACCATATGACATTGGACAGGACATAAAGTTTCTTTTTGTTTCTCCCTTATCTTTTGCCTTCTGACATTTGTAATAGGCGGACTCTGATGAATGATAATTTCTAAGAATTAATTTGGTTGAAGAATCTACACTGTTATGCTTTCCCTTGTACGAGGATGAGTTAATTTGTTCGAATTAGACGAAGTAATAAATATTCGAATATTAGATAGTTCGGGTTAAAAAAAAGTCGGACAGCTTGTGATTTTGTGAAAAATACAGAAGCTGAGATCAGACCGGGAAGGTGACGTATAACTTTTGGTCTGTCTACAGTCGTATGGGCCATGTGGCAAGATTTATGGTAGCCGGATTTTTGTCCTCTTTTTAGAGGTGGACCTAGCTCTTATCTTTTTGTTTAAAAATACCACATCCTAAAATCTCAGGTAGGATCAGGATTGACATGCAGATGTGTGGTAATTTAATTTTTTTACTTTAAATAAATTGAATCTCATAATGTAATTTAATATGTAATCAAGTTTTTTTTATCCAACAGTTGACTAGTGTTATCAATCACAATTATTTAAAACACGAGTAACTAAAATGTAATTGGTAATTTGACTTGTAAGTGAATAGATAAACTTGTCTATATAATATAAAACAAGTAAAGGATATGATACATGAAAAATATCTCATGTCTGTATGTTTAAGCAAATAGAAAGAAGATTATATGGTGAATTTTTTTTGTCCATGTTGAAGTGCATAAAGATTCTCAACATTAGTGATAAACATGATCCATGAAATTTTTTCACCGTAGAAAGTTCTCCTCCTTATTTGACAAGATGCTTTCACCATCTAATGAAAATCTTTACTTATTTTAATTATTCAAAACAGTATTAAAAAAATGAATTAACACATGGATAATTTGGAGCATGAGTTGCACGACTAACGGAGGTAAGAGTTTTGGATTATATATATATTCTTAAAGAATAAGGATAGTACCTTGGTAGGGTCCAATATGCACATATTCGTACTTTATATTTTCTAAAAATAAAAATCTAGATAGAATTAAGGAATAGATGAGGTCAAAAAAAAATCTTAGATCTTTTGAGTCGAGGACATTCTAGACCCTAGACATGTCTTGCATGAAATGAAAATAACCGCAAGACCGTTGCCGCATGTCAACAAAGGTTTGAAAACTCTCCCCTATATTGTAGGAATCTGGATTTAATCGGCCGATCAATCAATTAGACAATAAATAGTTGAGAGTAGCTGCTATTAAATATATATCCAATGGAACTATCACTTAATTAGGAAAATAAATAAGTAAAATTGAATTTCAATACCATGTGTTATGGTCATTTTTTACTTTAGTACGATGTGATTTAAAATGTATAAAATGAGTCTAACTTTTATTTTTGACACATGGTACTAAAGTGAAAAAGGGGTAAAAGATGGGAGATAATTGAGGAATGGCTAAATTATCCTCAGGTTCTTGATCTATAACGTAATTACTAGTAAGGTTCTATTTTTCCGAAACTAATTTTGTGATCCCTACTTTTTGTTATAATATTGGTCTCAAATTCCGAACTAATGTCATCAGTCTTTTTCATTTTTTTGTCATAGACATGACATTTATACCCTTAAAAAAATTAAAAAACTTATCATCTTCGACTAAATCCAGAAAATTAATTGAATTCAGCCCACAAAATTTTTCCATCTCCTTCCCTCTCTCCCCATTCCTTCCGTCAACCTTGTCCTCGTCGTCGGCGATGTCTCCCTAACCGCTGCCCTCTCCCCAGACGACCGTCCCGTCTCCGTCCACCTCCCCCACAGACGACGGTCCCGTCTATGCCGCCATCTCCCCAGACGACTGTCCCCTCTCACGTTCGGGTTGTTCTCTCAAACTCTTAACAGATTATCACCGTCCCGTTTTCGTACACCTCCCCAACAGCCTGTCACGCCTCCAGATTCCGAGTCGCGACATGGCCAGGTAAGTCGCGTATTCTCACTCTCACTCCAACCTGCCTCTAGATCCGGGCTCTAACGCATGCGCCTCCACCTCAAAGGTAAATGCCGAGAACCTAAAGTACACAATTGGGTGGAGTTAATTGGATCCTGAAAGGTAAGGATCAGAGCTCCTTGGAGTTGAAGATGGCTTCAATTGCTCTTGATTAATTAATTTGTCATGTTAAATTTTGTTTTCTTGAAATATGTATTGTTTAATTAATTTGTTCTTGGTTTGTTCTTGGACAAATTACTCTCACATCACCGGCCTTTGGTCACCCTCTTCCTAGGGTTCCTGACTTTTGGAAAATGATTATCCCGTCCCTAAGTTTGATGATAATAGACTCTCGGGTCCCTGGTGCCGGAATATTCTATATTCTCTGGCGAACTCTCACTTGAAAAGACTAAAATATCCCTCTTTGGTAAAAAAAAAAAAATCATTTTCCCCTTCTCTCTTCATCTTCTCCACCTACCTCCATCTTCAATTAAAATTCATACCCAAATAAATCAAACTTGACAGCGACCGCGACGGCCGAAACACAAGGCCATGAACAGTTGAAGAACGGCGACCCCAGCGGCTGAAACACAGAGCCCATAACGCCTAATTCGATGACTGTCCATCTTCTGGCTTTCGATGCAAAGAAATTAAAGGACAAGAAGATGGGTATGTGTTATTGGGACCAAATTAGTACAATCCTCCTCTTCGCCTCCTCCTCCTCCTCGATTTGCGAGATCTTCCCTGATTTGGTCCCAATAAGGCATATAGATCTTCTTGCTTCCGACGTGAAGCTCGACGAGGGGGAGGGGGAGGGGGCAGAGGCAGCCCGGGCCTGGTCATCGAGGAAGGTGTTGACAACGTGGCGGACGAAAGCCTTGTAGTGGGAGAGGTTGAGGTCGGTGTCGAGGCACTGGAAGGTTAGCTTTCGAATCTGGTACTTCGTCGTCGTTTCCATGTCGAACTCCTCCAGGATCTTCCTCACCACTTGCTCCACCCTTATCTTCTCCGTCGGCTCCATTAATATCCTCTCCTCGCTAACCCAAGCTCAGCCGGTGCCTTTGCAGCTCCTGGACAGGGAGTAGCAGACCACCCTGGTCCCTGGTCCCTGGTCGTACCTCGTCGTCACGTCGAGCCCGGGTGGGGATGACGACGTCCGGCGGTCGAGGTTGAAACAAAAGCCGAGACCACATGTACTTAGGGTTCACCGGAGAGGGACATTTTGATTTTGATTAAGTTTTGGTTTTGATTGAAGTGTGAGGAAGAATAAGTTGAAGGGAGAAGGAGAGAATTTTTTTTTTAAAAGTGAGAGAGACAATTTGGTCATTTCAAGTGGGGGTTCACCGGAGAATATGGAATATTCCAGCACCAGGGACACGAGAGTCTATTATCATCAAAACTTAGGGATGGGACAATCATTTTTCAAAAGTCAGGAACCCTAGGAGGAAGGTGACCAAACCTCAGAGACGTGAGGGTAATTTGTCCTTTGTTCTTTGTGTTCCAAGGTTGAAGAAGATAAGTTTTTTTCCTTCTGTTTATGGGTATTTTGGTCATTTTCTTAACAAGAAAATTTAAAAATATATGCTTCCGTCAGCCAAGGACCCGAGACCAACATTAAATCAAAAGGCTAGAATGACAAAATTAGTTTTGAAAAGGCATGGACTCTATCAGTAATTATGCTATAGATCAGAGACCTGAGAATAATTTATGAGACAAAATATATTTTTTTTTGCAAAAAAAGATAGTTTTGTTTAATATCTAAATTACTTAATATTTAAATATCTATTCCACCGGAAAATTTGAATTAACCTCAAACTGAGGATGAGTGCACGTAGACCATCATGTGGGGCTCAAAGCTGAGATATTTCAAGGAAAAAAACAGACGTTCACTAGTAGTACTATTGGCCATTCCTTAGGTTACCATAAGGACCTAACTGTGAATGGAATTCTTTTGGATAGTAATTTAGAAGTATGTCGTGATCACAGTAAAATTATTCGTAATCGGTCGCCATCGTGATTATGTAGTGGTAGCCGGCGGGGCAGTGCTCGTTTTCATGTGGTCGGCTATTATTGTCCTCGTCAGAGCGCACTCACCATCCATCACTCGATCGCGCTGCCAACTAACGGCGGAGAGACGCATTTTCCATCTTCCGGGACATGTGATACTCGGACAAGCCACGCGGCTTGCCCAGCTGGCCACCACGTGGCAGGAGGCCAATTTTATCAACGAAGATAATATATAATTTTTAATTTACGTAGAAGCTTTTTTGTGGGTTATATTTTAACAGTAAATGTATATATGATCTGCTGGTAAATGATTTACACTTGTCCTCAACTCGAAAGAGATAAATCCTTATCATAATTTCCTAGAAAAAATATCTAATTGAGGTGCTCAATCATAGAAGTACATTGTAACATTGAACCGTAAAATTCCATATATTTTGTAGTCCAGGCAAATTCTATATCACACGTGTCATAATCGTGCCAGGTATCTTACGTAAGATGGCAAACAATTCAATTATTCTTGGTCTGTTTAGATGTATGAATGCTGTTTTTTTAAATATATTTTTATATGATGATTATAATTGTCATGATTTGAAAAATTAGATTTTTTTGAAAAACTATACTTTTTATCTTGTTAGGCTAAACGCTCTTTGGCCAATATTTATTATTAGAGGGAAAAATCCATAGATCAAAACAAAGTAAAAGTTATATGGAACTATTTGATTTTTTTGGGTAGAAATAGAGGGACAAACTCCTATATATAAATACGAGACTAAAACAAATATATCATAAATCCTAAATAAGTGTCTTACTTCAATTTAACCTCTTAATTGAAGATTTCTATCATCGTGATGATCACTACTATACCTATAAAAAAATAGTGTGAGAATAAAAGAGAGTGACACAACACGAAGATATTTCTGAGATTTTATATAATGTGCTATTGGAATACGTGTAATTTGGATAAGTTCCTCCTTTTGATATAACTGATTCCCTTGGACCTATTATGTTTTTTAAAAATTTATTATTCTGTATTTTTATTTTATTTTTCTATTGTATTTATTTTTGGTGTAGTGTAATATATTCTGGATCAGATAATTTTTTCCGCATTTTTCAAAATCAATGAAAAATTGGAAATCAATGACCGCAAACGTAGTTTTTTGTCGATTACGAAAAGAATGGATAACTTTGTGCAACTTTAACTAAATTTTCTTGGATTTCGAGGACCCAACTTTATTTTTACTCTATATAGAATGATGAAGGAAACTCAACGTGGGATCAAATCAGATTCTAATTTAATTAAAAATTTTAAGTTCGTGTCATTGAAACATTCTAATGTTAAATACTTTTCTGATTGAACTTTATTATTGCTATAAAAATTTTACTCAATTCGAACTTAAATCAATCGAGACTCAAAAATTGGTATAAACCAAGGAAACTCCAACCTCGCTCCGAAGGATAACCACCACCACTACAAATATTGCTTCGAGCCCTTGATTTGCACCTCAGCCTCCAAGCAACATGGAAAATTCAGACCAAAAAATCACAAGGCCTCATGCCCTAATGGTACCTTACCCACTCCAAGGCCACATAATCCCTTTCACCCACCTAGCCCTAAAACTAGCCTCCAGGGGCTTCACCATTACCTTCGTCAACACGGAATCAAACCACCACCAAATAACCACCAGCAACCCTTCCGGCCACGATCTATTCGCCGGAGCTCAGGAGTCCGGCCTCGATATCCGGTACGCGACGATCAGCGACGGATTCCCTCTGTCCTTCGACAGGTCCCTCAACAGGGACCAGTTCTGGGAGGGAACCTTGCATGTTTTCTCGGCTCACGTTGACGACCTTCTAGAGAAGATGTCCAAAACGGCGAGCCCTCCTGTGACTTGCCTGATCTCCGACACTTTCTATGTCTGGTCGTCAATGGTTGCCAAGAAGCATAACCTCGTCAACGTTTCGTTTTGGACTGAGCCAGCTTTGGTTCTTTCTCTCTACTACCACTTGCACCTCCTCAAGATCAACGGTCACTTCGCCTGCAATGGTATATATATATCCATTGGTTGAATAGTTTCTTTATATATTGATTTTTTTAATTTTTGAGGACCCTATTATATAAAAAACAAGTGCTGACCCACTTAATTATTGACTTTTTTTTACATTTGCACCAAATATTTTTTTTATAACTAATTATCTAAATTTAGACATGTATGTATGAATAAAAAATGCATTGACCAAAATTTGTGGTAGAGTTATTTATAAGTGTGAATAATCTATATATTGAGATTTTGGGTTATATTTAAAGACTCTGACATGGTATAAGAGTAATTTGATCTTGTTGCTAATTATTGCTTGTTATCATGACATGTTTGAGAGAACGTGTTGAGATTATTACATTGCTAGTTGCAAGTATGATAACTTGTTTATAATTATGAAAAGTTAATATTTTAAATTAGATATGTTGATTCTAACACACTTTAAAAAATTAAGAGTAGAAACAAAATTTTATTAATTGACACTATGAACAAACTTTGTTATTTGATTAGGCTACCTCAAGGCCAAAGTTGAATAGTTTCTCAACTGGATATACAACAATGACAACCGATAATAATGTCACACATTATCCAGATATTTATTGAATTAACTAATCCAAATTTAACTATATATAACTTTTTTAATGGCGGCTAATAACGATTTTATGTTTATCAACAGATAAACGTGAGGACCCAATAGAATATCTACCAGGAATCAAGACCATCGAACCCAAGGACTTGATGTCTTATCTCCAAGCAACCAATATAACGACGGTGGAGCACCGGATCATAGCCAAGGCATTCGCCGACGTGAAAAAGGCCGATTTCGTAATCTGCAACACAGTCCACGAGTTAGAGTCGAGCACTATCGAGGCCTTGCAAAAGAACCAGCCTATTTACCCAATTGGGCCCATCCTCCCATCTGGGTTCGCCAAGAGCACCGTCTCCACCAGCCTATGGGCCGAGTCCGACTGCGCCCCCTGGCTGGGCTCCAGGCCCAATGGGTCGGTCCTCTACGTATCCTTCGGGAGCTTTGCGCACTGCACAAAAGGGGACGTGTTGGAAATAGCCCACGGACTTTCGAATAGTAAGATAAACTTCATCTGGGTGCTACGGCCCGATATAGTGAGCTCCATCGAGACCGATATCTTACCCCCAGGGTTCATGGATGAGACTAAACACCAAGGCATGGTCGTGCCTTGGTGTAGTCAAATTGACGTTATTTCTCATTCCGCGATTGGCGGGTTCTTGACACATTGCGGGTGGAACTCGGTGTTGGAGAGCATATGGTGTAGTGTCCCATTACTGTGTTTTCCTCTGTACACCGACCAATTCACCAATAGGAAGTTGGTGGTGGAAGATTGGAAAATTGGGATCAATCTTTGTGGTGGGAGGAGGAAGAACGTTACGAGGGAGGAAGTTGCGAGGAATGTGAAGTTGTTGATGGGTGAGGAGGTCGGTGGTGAGTTGAGGAGGAACGTGAAGGGAATGAAATTGAAACTAGAGAATGCTTTGTCCGGTGGAGGATCTTCCGAAATTAGTTTTGGTCGGTTCGTGGACGACGTGAAGGCCAAGATTGAGGACAAACGAGGGTAAAATGTATATTTGTTGTTAATATGTATATATGAATAAAGTTGCAAGAAAAAGTTAATCCAATAACTACAATTGGGTTGTTACTTGTTATGTAAGAATTATTTGTTGCTTCTTGTGAGGGTTTTCCTACTCTATTATCAATTTTTATTAGAAATAAGAGTCCATAAAGTTATTAGTTTGATTTTAATTGTCAAAATGATGGGCAACCTGATTAATTCTATGTATATAGAGTATATCTACTAGTAAGGAAATAGATGAATCAAACTTCGCCTATAGCTACATGACTTTTGTGCATCAATCAATTCACTATGCTTTCGATTATCATTTAGTATCTTTTATACTACCGAATATTTAGACACCCACTAGATTATTTTTCTATGTTCGAGTTGTGTATACTTTTTGAAAGTGACAAAGTTCTTTTGATAAATATTTAACAGTAATACATTTTCACGAATTCTAACTTTGAGATTTAATTGGTGATCATTGGTATTATCATTTAATATATGTATAATTAATTTTACAGTCCATGGATCAAAGTAGGCACAGTATTGGAGTAAAGTACAGGGATGGAGTATCTAATTGGTGATCGAGAGAAGGTAAAGCCATTGGTTCTTTTCTTGTACCATAACCCCAAATTGATTCGTCTTAGGACTGCCAAATTAATTACTCCATTATGATTCCCCTAAAATAAAGCCAACTATATGGTTTATGCCAAGAAAGCTGCTGTTTACAAATATTTAAATACATTAATTTCAAAGTGGGTTGAGTATTACCTCTAATAAAGTTGGGAGCACCATTCAGATAAAAAAAAGAGGGTATCACTAAACGCTAAATATTACCCATAAACATTAAACGATACTATTAAACGCTAAGTGGTACCACTTCACGCACCATATTGTAGCATTAAATGAAATATGGTGTACAATTACTTACAACATGATACTACTATTCTCAATATAATTTTACATTTTTCAAAATGCCACAATATAATTTTTGATATTACAAATTTGCCATTCCCATTGTTCATCTTATGTTGTTTGTTTGGTATTGATGGCCATTTTCAACTGCCAATCCAGGCCCTCCCCATTCTCATTTATTTATAGTTAAATTCCTAAATTTGTAGCCATTCTTGAGAAACGTTTCTAAATACTTACGTTATTAACAAAATGGGAATTTTTTTCCATCGTATAATTTACATAAAAATAAAAAATAATTTTTTATTAAACCATGAGAAGAAAATTTTAATCAATTTTCTTGTATTACAAACTATTTTTTAATGTATAAATCTAAGTAAATATTTAATATTTTAGGAACCTTGTATGCTATTTGTCGAGAGACCCTATTTTATAAGAAATAAAGCTTTTGCGTGAGACGGAACATTCTAGACGAGATTTTTTTTAAAATAGGCAAAAAATATAGATATATTCTCGTAAAAACTTAATATATTTCTAAAATAGGTTAAAACTTAATTAAAAATAAAAAAATAGTGGAGTCGACCCATGATTGGGTCGACTCAGCTTCTCCAGTGTGTCACTAGCAACTTACTTTAAAAAATTGGAATAAAAAAAGATGTGCATGAGTTTTTTTTTTTTAATTTTATAAGTGATATAAGTTAGTGTTAGGTTGTCCGAATGAGTTAAATTTTGATTTAATTTTGCTTAGTTTACCGAGACCTACGCGTAGAGCTCAAAAAATTATGCAAAATATTAAAAAAATTAACCTATTTGAATACTCGAGCAACAAGTTATCCCCTTAACACACTTAAAAAGATATAAAAATTTTAAAAAGGAGAGTCGACCTAGTTAAAGGTCGCATCCTTCACCCACTAATTTTTTGCATTTTTTTTCTTTTAAAAGTTGCATAAGTTGGTGATCATTTGTCCGAACGAGTTAATTTTTTTTATTTTGCGTACTTTTTTTAGCTCTACGCGTAGGTCTTGAAAAATTAAGTAAAATTAAATCAAAATTTGATTCATTGGAACAACCTAACACTAATTTATACTACTTATAAAATGAAAAAAATTAACTCATTTACCTCTTTTTTATCACAAAATTTTGAAGTAACTTGCCACTTGACACAGAGGTGGCGGAATAAGTAGGTAAGTTGACCCAACTATGGGTCGACTCCACTATTTTTTTAAAATTTTAATTAAATAAAATATATCTATGTTTTCTGTCTATTTTGGAAAAAAATTCCCATTCTAGAATGCATCACCCAATATAATGTTTTGAAATATAGTTAATTGTTATTAGAGGCTTCACAAAATCTTTTAGTAGTCACAAGTTGTAACACCTCGTGATCCGACTGACTATTTTCATAGACCAACACGGGTCTTTTCCAGCGTGTTTTGTCTTCACTCGCACGCATTCCGAAAACTTCCAAGGAAGTCACCCATCCTGATCCTACTCCCGGCCAAATGCGTTTAACCTTGGAGTTCTCTCAAGACGTGTGTCAGAAAAGAAGGTGCATCTTGTTGGATTTGATAGTACCAATCAAATCACTTAAGTATTTCAGACGGAACATATCATTAACAAACTATTTTTGCTCTGATACCAAATGAAACACCCCGTGATCCGACCGAGTATCTCCACAAACCAACACGGGTCTTTTCCAGCGTGCTTTGTCTTCACTCGCACGTATCCCAGAAACTTTCGAGGAGGTCACCCATCCTGATCCTACTCTTGGCCAAATGCGTTTAACTTTGAAGTTCTCTCAAGATGTGAGATGTGTACTAGAAAAGAAGGTGCACCAAATTGTTAAGAGTATCACACAAGTTTACTGTAAATTCTTAATTAAATTTTGAAAACGAATTTTTCTGACAGAACAGAAATCATTGAGACGGTGTTTGATTATGGAGATCACAAGATTGTGCGGCAAAAACATAAGTTTAAGGTGATTTTTAAGTTTTAATGGGTTATAAGTTAGGCATTAATTCAAACGTCAAAACTTGTCATATTTTTTTATATCATTTGGTATCTAGTTTATTAAATTGATTAATTCAGATTCGAGCCGGATAACATATTTAAAACGTATCAATATCTACAAACAAGTATTTAACATGCTGCGTATCCATAAGTTCAACTCGAAAAATGATTATCCTAGAATAACATCCTCTAAAAATTTGTCATACCCATGTGATTGAGCTTTTTTTCTAACTTCTCATTAACAATAATACCTTAATGATCGTCAAAGGTAAATGCAGGCGACTGTAAATTATCTTCCTTGATGTAAGGTCTAAACAAATATGTAGAATTTCGATCAACATTACCTTTGATCTTCAACAAATCTCGCCACTGATAAACTAACATTTTTTCTGAAACTATTTAATATCGAAATATTTAGATTTGGCAGCACCCAAATAGTCTGAAAGACGTTGTCACCAGATTTTCTAATTAAACTAAAACTGATTGGTAGTATCCAAAATCTCAACTAATTAAGCCCGTCGATGTTCAAAATAGGAAGAGGGTGCGTTATTTACTAGCCCCTTCTAGAAAGTTCCAACATTAAAATTTTACAATCACCCAAAAATAACCAAAAACCAAGTTACTCTATGATTTAGCATCACTTTTTTTAAAAAAAACTAAACTTTGTATGTAAAATTTTTTTTTACACATACAAAATTGTACTTACTAGTCTCGTTAAAATAATTATCGGTTCAATTAATTTTTTAATTTTATTTTGATTTAAGATTTATGAATATAAATCTCAACAATACTCGAATTCATGGAGAAAAATCTGAATCATGAGAAAACATATAATTTCCTCTTCCACCGCCGAAGAAATCTAATAACCCGAAAAAACAGAAAAATCAAAACAGGAAATTAATTAAAAGGACATTTCTTTAGCAACAAGAAAAGCAGCTATAAATTCCCCAACCCCTACCCACCGGGAACCAAAAACTCTCTCTTCCCATCCCAGATCTCTCTCTCTACACGCTCTCTCTCTCTCTACTCTGTCTCTCTCGACCATGTCGAACCAAGCAGAATCCTCCGACCCGTAAGTTCTCCGTCTCTCTCTCTCTCAGATCTAAAACCCTAATTCGGTTATCCGATCGGGTTTTGATTTTTGTTTTTGTTTTTCTTTTATTTTGTGCGGTGAACAGGAAGGGGGCGAAGAGGGATTTTAGTACGGCAATTCTTGAGAGGAAGAAGGCGGCCAACCGACTGGTCGTCGACGAGGCTACTAACGACGACAACTCTGTCGTCTCCCTCCATCCCGACACCATGGAGAAGCTCCAGCTCTTTCGCGGCGACACTATCTTGATCAAGGTACGCTCCCTTTCTTCTCTATTCGATTCTTTACGAGCTTATCGGCTTCTGGGTTTGGTGCAAGTTAGGGTTTTTAGGGGAAAGATTCGATCTTTGTGTTGGGATTGGATGAGATTGCGGGGATCTGGTGTTAGGGTTTTGTTCGTTTGTTTGATGAAATTGGGTTTGCTCTTCAGGGGAAGAAGAGGAAGGATACCATCTGCATCGCTCTGGCTGACGACACGTGCGACGAGCCGAAGATAAGGATGAACAAGGTTGTCAGGTCTAACCTGAGAGTTAGGCTTGGAGATGTGGTGTCTGTCCACCAGTGCCCCGACGTTAAGTATGGGAAGCGTGTGCACATTCTTCCTATTGATGACACGATCGAAGGGGTTACTGGAAATCTGTTTGATGCTTACTTGAAGCGTAAGTATTTATGTTTGAGCAAAGTTTGTGTAGAAACAGCTACTTAATGTTGCTCGCTAAGATCCCATCATCCATTTGAGTGCATATGTCAAGCTTGCAATTTCTGTTTGTTTAATCCGAAGACATGTGAGAGATATCTATTATTCTATGCATAAGGACCTGGTAATATGCAGCATTACAGTGAAGATAATTGCACACGTATTGTTCCAGTCAATAAAATTTCCAGCTTTGGCCCGTTGTATTCCTCCTTGCATAAATTTATCACGTGTATTGATTTTGTATGCCCTATGTTTGATCTGTTTCTATACTAAAGAATGTAGGCCGCATTGCTGAAGACCATTAGATTGAACTTTTTTATTTTTCTGATTGTTATGTTGTCTAATTTTGTGTGTGCAAATCAGTGGAATGGTACATGTGCAGTTTGGTCTGTTTGTCTTCCTTTAGTTTGCACAGTTGCTGTTTCCCTGTTGCTTTGCTTTCTAAACCTTAGGCGACCTTTGTATTTTGTGCAGCTTACTTTCTGGAGGCTTATCGTCCTGTTAGGAAGGGTGACCTCTTCCTTGTTAGAGGAGGAATGCGAAGTGTTGAGTTCAAAGTTATTGAGACAGATCCCGCAGAATACTGTGTGGTTGCACCAGATACTGAAATCTACTGTGAAGGGGAGCCAGTCAAAAGGGAGGATGAGGATAGGTTGGATGAAATCGGCTATGATGATGTGGGTGGTGTCAGAAAACAGATGGCTCAGATCAGAGAGTTGGTAGAGCTTCCGTTAAGACATCCGCAACTATTCAAGTCCATTGGTGTGAAGCCTCCTAAAGGCATTCTGCTGTATGGTCCTCCTGGTTCTGGAAAAACTCTTATTGCCCGTGCTGTTGCTAATGAAACTGGCGCCTTCTTCTTCTGTATTAACGGACCTGAGATAATGTCGAAATTGGCTGGAGAGAGTGAGAGCAACCTTAGGAAAGCATTTGAAGAAGCAGAGAAGAATGCACCATCCATCATCTTCATTGATGAAATTGATTCCATTGCTCCAAAGAGAGAAAAGACTCATGGAGAAGTAGAGAGAAGAATTGTGTCCCAACTTTTGACCTTGATGGATGGACTGAAATCTCGCGCTCATGTTATCGTCATGGGAGCAACTAATCGTCCTAATAGCATTGATCCAGCTCTGAGGAGGTTTGGAAGATTTGACAGGGAAATTGATATCGGTGTGCCTGATGAAGTTGGCCGTTTGGAGGTGCTTCGCATCCATACCAAGAACATGAAGCTTGCTGAAGAGGTAAAGCAGACAAACTGCTCTCTCTATTCTTTATCTATTTTGAGTAGCACTTAAGTCCTTTTTTATGTGGTCAACAGGTTGATTTGGAAAGAATTTCAAAGGATACACATGGTTATGTTGGTGCTGATTTAGCGGCTCTTTGCACTGAGGCTGCATTGCAATGCATCAGGGAGAAAATGGATGTGATTGACTTGGAAGATGAATCAATTGATGCAGAGATTCTCAACTCAATGGCAGTTACTAATGAGCACTTCAAGACTGCTCTTGGAACAAGCAACCCATCTGCGTTGCGTGAAACAGTAAGTTCTTCGTACATTATCCCAGTGACTTGGTTACTCTTCTTTCTTTTCCTTATTTCCCCCTTTCTCGTGATGACCAACGAACTTTAATGTGAATCAGGTTGTTGAGGTGCCTAATGTTAGCTGGCAAGATATTGGTGGTCTTGACAATGTTAAGAGGGAACTTCAAGAGGTATTTGCGCTTTCTATTTGGTTATATTTCTTCTCTGGCTGGAAGTTCAATAGTAATTCCTTTATCTGTATGGTGTAGACTGTTCAATATCCAGTGGAACACCCCGAGAAGTTCGAGAAATTCGGAATGTCACCCTCGAAGGGAGTTCTTTTCTATGGCCCTCCTGGATGTGGAAAGACTCTCCTGGCAAAAGCTATTGCAAATGAGTGTCAGGCAAACTTCATCAGTATCAAGGGTCCTGAATTGCTTACAATGTGGTTTGGGGAGAGTGAGGCCAATGTACGGGAAATTTTTGACAAGGCTCGCGGGTCTGCTCCTTGTGTTCTGTTCTTCGATGAACTTGATTCAATCGCCACTCAGGTTTACTGACATCCCTTGAACTTTGTCAAGTTCATGATCTTGGTTTAGTCACTCTTTTGTCTTTTCCTCGGGTATTAATACGCATGCCATGCTTTGCAGAGGGGAAGCAGCGTCGGAGATGCTGGGGGTGCTGCTGATAGGGTTCTGAACCAACTTTTGACTGAGATGGATGGGATGTCTGCAAAGAAGACTGTTTTCATCATTGGGGCCACCAACAGGCCAGACATCATTGACCCTGCACTGTTGCGTCCAGGGCGACTTGACCAGTTGATCTACATCCCTCTTCCTGATGAGGAATCTCGTTTCCAAATATTTAAATCGAACTTGAGGAAGTCACCGGTTGCTAAGGATGTTGACCTAAGGGCCCTCGCGAAGTATACACAGGGATTCAGTGGAGCTGATATCACTGAAATATGCCAGCGGGCATGCAAATATGCCATAAGAGAGAATATTGAGAAGGTATGCAAATGTTTGATTTATTTCAATGCATAATTACGTGTACCTATGATATCAAACTCAATGTGAATCTATGCAAATTTGCAGGACATTGAGCGGGAGAGAAGGCGTAGTGAGAACCCGGAAGCAATGGAGGAAGATGTTGATGATGAAGTGGCGGAGATCAAGGCAGCACACTTTGAGGAATCAATGAAGTACGCCCGCAGGAGTGTGAGTGATGCCGACATCCGCAAGTACCAAGCATTTGCTCAGACACTCCAGCAATCAAGAGGGTTCGGAACCGAGTTCAGGTTTGCCGAAACCAGTGGTGCACCCACTGGCACCGATGCTTTTGCAGCTTCTGCAGGTGCAGCTGGTGACGACGACGACCTCTACAGTTGAAACCTGGGACTCCCCAATCCGCGCCGGCCTTGAATGTCTTACCCTTTGATGTATGTTGTAGTAAAATGCTTTCATGGGGTTGTTTATCTAGCCCCAGTTGGTACTGGGTTCTGGCAAGTGGACAATTCCTGGATATCTTTCTTTTGTTACGAAACTATGGTGACATTAGAAGATGGTACGAGAGACCAAGTTCGTTTCATTTAAGAACTAAAATCTGGACATCGTTTCATATGATTTGGACATTTAATAATGTGACATTTGTTATTTAAGCATGCTGCGATTATCATAAAATGTACTGTCATAAATCACTCGCAGGTGTACCCTATATATTCGGACACTTGATCGATATGTTAAATTAGCACTTACTTTTAGGCGATTTTTTATTTTGACTCTTCTGAATTTTACCACAATAAAATATTGCATTGCCGTGATCTCTGAGATTGGAGCTTCACCTAGAAAACAATTGTTGCTGCTTTCCTCGAATCTCGATTAGTTGGCGAATGCGGGTTGTCTCCTCGCGCGGAGGGATTAGGACGACAGGGTCTTCATGGGTGTTGTTAGTGAGTTGTTACGATACTAGTATTAAAGAGTCGTTCTGTCGTTGGTCGTTTAGTATGTTAACAGTAGTAGTGAGTTTGTACTAATAAAAGGGTATAGAACGATCAAGTAGATACATTCTGGAACATTTATACAATTTACTATTTCTCTATCTATAACAATCTTCTCCTCTCTCTCTCTCTCTACTTTCTTCTACCCCTTCTCTGTTTCTTCTCCTCCTTCTACCCTTGTTCTCTATTTCTTGACAATTCTTGAATAGTTGGGACTTGGATCCTAACACGAGTTGTTTGAGGTCGCACTTGAGCCCCATTGCTGCTTTTACGTCCTTTCACTTGTGTATTCCTGCTAGTATATTGTTCATGTATTTTCGTAAATTAAATACAAATTTGCAGTTACAGACTTGAATACACATTTTCGCCATATACGTAGCGTGACTTGCAATTGTGTATTCTTGCTAATATATTACCTCCAACTACGCAAAAACCATTGTATTTTTATCAATTGTTTGAAGGCTGTATTCATCGGCCATAGATTTTAACTACGTCAACGAAACATAAAAAAAATTTAAAAGTGTCCCAATTGATACGTGCCCGTGTGTAGACTAGAGAAGCCCCACCAATGTCACATCTAGATCAACTGATTCCTCAGTCCCATTTATAAATACACAAACATACACACGTCCCCCACATCTCCTTGTATTATAAGCATCTCTAAAAAAACCACCTCTTTCTCTCTTTCCTAGCCCTGAGACAGAGATAGAGCAGCTCAATGGCTGGAAATGGAAACAATACTAGAAGGGTAAGTGGCAGTAGCAGTCGCCATCGACGACAGGACACGTGCGAGCCCTGCCGGTCGTTCGGGCAGAAGTGCAGCCACTTGGTGAAGAAGCAGAGGGCCAAGTTCTACATCCTCCGCCGCTGCATTGCCATGCTCATCTGCTGGCACGAGCGCGAACGCGAAGGCGAACGCCACGACTCTTAGAAGGAGAGCTTCTTAAGCAACTTTTGTAATGTTCGTTACGTATAAATTTTAAGGCTTCATATTTTTAATTCAGGCTAGTATGACTAGTATCTATCGTCCACTAATTCAGGTCTAGTATTTTGGTTAGTGCTTGCATTGTCCTAAGATTATATATGCTGTTTTAGCAGCCAGAGCCTTGGGGTCCATGAGGTATGGGAGGTGAATTATCTCACAGTTCTTTTTAATAATTTTTGTTAGGTGTAACAGTGAAGGTGTTTTCCAACTTCTCTTGAAAAACTAATCTTTTTAGCGCCCAATTTCATTCTGTACTAGAAGAGTTTGGACCGTTTGGTAATAGATTAACAGTTTTTTTGGAAAAAGTATACCTTAATATCCTGTGGCTTGGCCATTTTCGCGATCAAGAAGGGGTGAGTAAGATGGTGAGGGTTGAGGATGAAGTTGAGGGGATTTTTTGAAAAATTGTAAAAAAGTTGGGACTGTTTTGATCATTTACGAGATTGACACGTCATCATTGATATGAGACTTTTGTACACGGACACTGACGTGGCAAAAAGATGGCCGGTCAACCTTAGGCAGGGAGTTGATAAAATTTTTAAAAAGTTGGGACTCGTTTGATATATTTTAAGGCACATGGACTGAATGCGAAAATGACCAATCCATAGTGCATTAAAGTGTACTTTTTCTATTTTTTAACAGTTGAATTGTATAGGAGTAACAATTTTCTCCTCAATAACTTCACAAATTCGAATCCGAGATTTCGTAATTTTGAACTCTCAATACTTAAGCAACTAAACCAAAACTCCACTGCCGGAGGAATTCATAAGTTTTTTTTTTGCATATTCCGAAAAATTTAATCTAATAGCTAGAAATGCGCGCAGTAGTTTTAGGTTTTCTTAAAGTTGTTTTTTGTTTTTTGGGTTTTTAAGAATTTTTTACTAGGTTGATAGTTTTTATTTCAGTTGTAGTTTATAAATTTTTTTGTGAAGGTTCTTTTCATCCAAAATAAATATCTGTTAGTAAAAACAAGGTGAGTCATAACCTAATCTAGATTGCCTAGATGCATACGGAGAGCTTTGCAATGTCAAGATTACGACCTTATGTTTGTCTGCTGTTACACAAACATTAACTCATCACTGTATACATGTCTCCAAAGGAGAAACTCTCTTAATAAACATGAATAGTTGCTTGTGTGTGGAGCCTTTGGACTTGTAAATATGGATGCTTGATTATTGGTAGAGTTTTTGTGTTCAACTCGAAACCTCTGCTAAGTAAAATTATATAAGCAAATTATTAACGTATTTATTGAATCTATACTTCAACACATTTCCTCAAATTGAATCTTGTTTGAAGTATTTAACTAGAGTTTGCATATTTTGCATCACGTGTTAATAAGAATTTAAACATTTTGTCTCAAAAAGGATCTCCTAGTGATCGAATTTGTTTTGATCATATGTTAGAACTCCACATCTTAAATGAAAAATTAAAAATGCTCCTTGATCAACGTAGAATTCGTACCCCAACAAATCTCTTAAATTTTATTCGTGTATATAATATGAATTTCAAAAAAGGAAAATAACATGGAATAATCGTACTAGAAGCATTCATAGATTGCCCCACTAGCTACCACCCTTGACTGTCATGCTCCCCACCTTCCACATTCTATGAGCTAATGCCAATTCAGACTCGTTTTCTGCTAGCTATGTCCTTTTTTTGGGTAAATTTCTATAATCAAGGTCGAATATTGTTGGACCTTATTTAAAGATAATTCTCTCAATAATTTTTTTATATTTGTAGTATCGAACACGATCCTTAAGTGAATCCATTTCTCTTATCATTTGTACCAACTTCCAAACTCTTGTCAAAGGAAACATCAGATTCAGACAATTGCACGGGTCGTGGGATAATTCATTTATCGCTGCATTCCAAGCTTCAATTTGGCAGTCATTTTTCCTTTAAAAAGTTACTGTTGAAACGCTAATAAAATTAGCCTGAATTGGCATTGTTGGTACAATGGTCAAATTTCATAATGTAAGTCTTCAAAAACAGATGGTTAATAGTTCAAGTGTCAAAGTGTGAGATTGAGCAATGAGAACGTAATCCGATTACACATATAACAAATCAACACAGTTCTTTTTAGTGTGTTTTGTTGTTACTCGCACACAATTTAAAATTTTTTCAAGAGGTCACTCATCTCAATGCTATCTCAAGTCAAGCGCATTTCGCCTTGAAATTTTCTCAAGATATGTGTCAGAAAATAAGGTGCATATTGTTGATATAAATAGTACCAATCAAACTACTTAACACTTCTCAGAACAGATCATTAACAGGGTATCACATAGAGATACCATGAAAATTTCAACCTAATTCAAATTATTTTGTGAGTTCTCTATTTCTAAAAATTGAATCAATGGGTTAATAAACAACTAAATTTGTGTGAATAATTTTCATCCGGTATCACAAAATACTGTTGATGTGACAACAATGAGATAAAATATCAACCCAATATATTGTATGTTAAAATTATATATCAAGCTCGAAACCTTTTACAAAGCAAAGGTGGACCTCCCTCATGTTTCACGGGTTGGATAGATAAAATATGTTTTCCAGTATTGTTTTGTATCTGAAAATTCGAGAATTCTACCGTTGTTTCCGACACGTGAATGCATTATTTATAACAGAAGATAAAGTCATCCTATGATGCGGTGAGAATTAAGTTGATTTTTTAGGAGTTAAAAAGAGAGGGATGGAATATGAGAACTTTTTTTAACGTCATCTATCTAATATTATACTAACAGACACTTAGATCAACTGATTAGGGAGTTGTTCTAACTTAACCAGATCTTGAATTCGAGTTTTTGGATACGCAGTTGTGTTAAATACTTGTTGGGAGAGCTTCGCCACCTTTTAAAGATCCTACCCGGCTCGAAATTAGATTAGTCTGCCCGATGGACCGGATACCAATTGGTTAAACAAAAATATATATTTAGTACTATTTGTGTACAAGTGTAATCGTACCTAATTAAGTTGATGATAAAGGTCAAAACGTCATCTTGGTTTTCTCATTTTATTCATGTACGCATAGTGTTTCCCTTAATTACGGTTTCTTATTTATTTTGAAGGGGTTGATTAGTGGGCTTTATATATGCAACGTACCGACGGGATATCGCAAAGAAGATTTTACAAGGATCTCCTATAATTTAATATAATATATCTAATGATTATAACTTTAGTAAGCAATAATTTTACGAGTGAATTCTATAGGGTTTACTTAATCTCTCTTAGGTTTGAAAGAAAAAATAGTCGCCATGTTTAAAGAAAATGATTTATTCAGTGATGTTTACTAAACCAACTTATCAATCTTTGGAACTAAATTCTGACTTGTTATGAATTCAGCAACGAGGGAACAAACCGCGCAAAGAACACGGACGCAAGAGTTTACGTGGTTCGGCCTAATGCCGACATCCACGGGGAGAAAGGAGAACTTTTATTGATGAGTTTCCGAGCCACAAAGCCATACAAAAAACCTAGGGTAACATGTCTTTATATAGAGACAAACCCTTGGTGTACAAGTAACATATCTAGGTCAGATTAGGAGTCCAAAACCTAGTCAGAATAGGAATAGGAATAGGAAATAAGTCTTTCCTATTTCTCGCCATCCCAACAATCTCCACCTTGGCGAGAAATCATCTCGTGGAAGAACCATGAAGCTTCACCCGAACTTCAACAAACTCCACCTTGACAAAACACCGCCCCATGAAGAACTATGAGATCTTGCAAAACTAATCCGACCCCACCGACTCCATCTCGGACCATAGATAACTGCATTAATAAGACCATCTCAATTTTCTCTTCACCTTTTGTTCAATCACTTGGAGCCAGCCCCCAAACTCGAGCTTCTGAGCTTGCTTGGCCTATTTCCTCCAATCTCCATTGAATCCCAACTAGCAAGTCCACCTGCTGAAGCAACCTTGCGACCAATAGACACGCCCTCTATTTTTCGGTCAGTCCCATGCTCCGCAACCTCGAACTACTTTTTCGCTGGACCTTCTTGCCTCAAACCATTGCTACATATCATAGCATATAAAGGGCAACCTTTTGTTCTACCAAGTAGAACCCTTGACATGCCACGAACTCCACCGTTCGGCCTTGAGTGAGATACTTGATTCACCCGTGGTGCTACTAACGGCTTTGCATTCTCTATGCAAAACCTACCCAACACCTTTGACGTGCACGTCTCTTTAGACAACTATAGCAGGGCCCAGCTAACAATGCTTCTCCGAGACAACTATGGCTCATTGCCAACCATGCCTCCATGAAACAACCATAGCTCGCTATCCATGTCTCCGCAAATCCCAACTCTACTCAAACTATTCATGTCAAGCATTTGCTCCCTCATACGAACCAACCTCATATGACTTGAGCTTTTCTCTACTTCATCAGACACATTGATGTGACTCCACCAACAACAATATTCCCCACTAACCTGTAGGTATTTTCTTTCACCCTTCATTCCTACCATCGCATCCTTCTCCACCTTCATTAGCATACCTTTATAACTATCACTGTTATAATCCAAGGTCCCTAATGAAAAGAGATTACCAGGATGCATTGGACTTGATAAGACAGAAAGCCAGTCACCATCCGACACGTCTGAATATGTGGCCATGGTTGTGGATGCCAATCCCTCCTCGTTGTCTTGATCCCTAGTTCATCCTGGATAGTCTCTTTCATGTGCCCTTCTCCGCACTTGAAACCACTTCTATTGAACTTCTTTGACTCCGACCTAGATCCTCTTCCACAACTCAGCTGGTGGCTCCTCATCATCCGCCAAGCACAAGCGAATCTTCGCTACCGCCTTGGCCTCCAACTCTTCCCGCTCTTGTTCCTCCATCTTCTCGGACTTCTTCTCCGAGAGTGCGATAACCATCCCTTGTTGCACGAGAAGATCCTTGACACGCCTTTTTCATAACCCAAAATTCGAAGAACTATCGAACTTCACAAAAGTGAACTTCGCGCCGTCCATCATCCTCTAACCTAAGCTCTGATACCACTTGTTATGAATTTAGCAACGAGGGAATAAACTGCGCAAAAAACACGGACGCAAGAGTTTACGTGGTTCGGCCTAATGCCTATATCCACGGGGAGAAAGAAGAACTATTATTGATGAGTTTCCGAGCCACAAAGCCATACAAAAAACCTAGGGTAACATGTCTTTATATAGAGACAAACCCTTGGTGTACAAGTAACCTATCTAGGTCAGATTAGGTGTCCAAAACCTAGTCAGAATAGGAATAGGAATAGGAAATAAGTCTTTCCTATTTCTCGCCATCCCAACATGACTATTTTTAATTGTGGAGGGAACTAAATTCCGCTACTGCTAGCGGATCTACTCCACT
Source organism: Hypericum androsaemum (assembly GCA_963995505.1). Taxonomy (NCBI): domain Eukaryota; kingdom Viridiplantae; phylum Streptophyta; class Magnoliopsida; order Malpighiales; family Hypericaceae; genus Hypericum; species Hypericum androsaemum. The sequence continues at coordinate 2,657,973 of OZ023184.1, read as the reverse complement.
CCTGCTACTATCACTGGCGGTTGTACAATTTTTTGAAAACCCACAGTAATTTTGTCATTTTTAGATGAGCTTAGAGATATTTTTGGTATGTTAACTAATATCTTGCCTAAAAGGTTTGCCTAATTTCATATTTAAAAATTATTAGTTTGTTTAGGAAATATCACGCTTAACCAAGGTTTTGAAAAATAACCCAGAGACCGACCTGTGATTTCTCCCGTCTTTCGCGTCGACCAGTCCGATCGGTCCTTTATTTTTTAATTTTTTTAATTTTAAAATAATATATAGACTAAATAAACTAAATATAGGTTTTAAAATTCATATTTTGACTAATTTATTTCATCTTCAGTCTATTTTTCTTTGTTGATTTGATTTATTTTGTGTTAATTTAGAAAAATTGAGTTTTTGATGCAATTTTTTATATAATTTTGTGTTGATTTTGAACAAAATCTGGTCTGACTGATCGGTCCAAGTCAAAAAAATCTAGTCGAACCACTCGATCTGACCAAATTTTAGACGGTTTGAATGGTGGGTGTTCCAGTCCCCAAACCCGGTATGCCCAAATGGCCGATTACTGGTGTCACGACCTGAAAATAGGAGTGACAAATGTCCGAGGTATTAAATACCCCGATAGACACCAGACTTTATTAAGAAATAAATCCAAACATCCAAAAATATTCATCAATTGAAAAACAAACGATTGTCATCAAAACCAAATACTGGTATTAATTCGGAAAATCATCAGCCTTTATTTTTTAGAAGAAACCGTGAGGATGCATGCAGCTGAAACCCCTCTACTCCTGATCCCAAACTTTGGCAGAACCGTCTAAATCACATACAACTATTGTGAGTTGAATAAGGATCTCCTATAATTTGAAGGGGTTGATTAATGGGCTTTATATATGATATATAGCATAGAAGATTTTACAAGGATCTCCTATAATTTGATATATCTAATGATTATAACTTTAGTAAGTGATAATTTTACTATGAGTGAATTCTATAGGGTTTACTTAATCTCTTTTAGGTTTTATTGAAGAAAACATAGTCAGTCATGTTTAAAGAAAATGATTTATTCATTGATATTTTCTAAACTAATTTATCAATCTTTGGAACTACATTTTGACTATTTTTGGCTGTGGAGGGAACTAAATTTGGCTACCGCTAGCGGATCTACTCCACTCCTGCTGCTATCACGTGGCAGTTGTAGAATTTTTTGAAATCCACGGTAATTTTGTAATTTTTGGATGAGCTTAGAGATATTTTTGGTATTTTAAATAATATCTTGCCTAAAAGGTTTGCCTAATTTCATATTTAAAAATTATTAGTTTGTTTAGGAAATATCACGCTTAACCAAGGTTTTAAAAAATAACACGAAGACCGACCTGTGATTTCTCCCGTCTTTTGGGTCGACCAGTCTGATCGGTCCTTTATTTTTTAATTTTTTCCAATTTTAAAATAATATATAGATTAAATAATCTAAATATAGATTTTAAAATTCATATTTCGACCAATTTATTTAATCTCCAGTCTATTTTTCTTTATTGATTTGATTTATTTTGTGTTAATTGGGAAAAATCAAGTTTGTGATGCAATTTTTTATAAAATTTTGTGTTAATTTCAAACAAAATTTGGTATGACTATTCAGTCCAAGTCAAAAAAATCTAGTCGAACCACCCTGTCTGACCGAATTTTGGATGGTTTGCAAGGTGGGTGTTCCGATCCCCAAACCCGGTATTCCCAAATGGCCGATTACTGGTGTCACGACCTGAAAATAGGAGTGACACATGTCCGAGGTGTTAAATGCCTCGATAGGCACCAGACTTTATTAAGAAATAAATCCAAACATCCGAAAATATTCATCAATTGAAAAACAAACAATTGTCATCAAAACCAAATACTGGTATTAATTCGGAAAATCATATCGACCTTTATTTTTTATAAGAAACCGTGAGGATGCATACTGGTGAAACCCCTCTACTCCCGATCCCGAACCTCGCCAGAACCATCTGAAACACATACAACTAGTGTGAGTTGAATAAGGATCTCCTATAATTTGATATATCTAATGATTATAACTTTAGTAAGTGATAATTTTACTATGAGTGAATACTTATCAATCTTTGGAACTAAATTTTGTCTATTTTTTTGCTATGGAGGGAACTAAATTCCGCTACCGCTAGCAGATCTACTCCACTCCTGCTGCTATCACGTGGCGGTTGTAAATTTTTTTGAAACCCACGGTAATTTTGTAATTTTTTGATGAGCTTAGAGATATTTTTGGTATTTTAAATAATATCTTACCTAAAAAGTTTGCCTAATTTCATATTTAAAAATTATTAGTTTGTTTAGAAAATATCATGCTTAGCCAAGGTTTTATAAAACAACCCAGAGACCGACCTGTGATTTCTTCTATTATTTGGGTCGACCGGTCCGATCGGTCCTTTATTTTTTAATTTTTTCAATTTTAAAATAATATATAGACTAAATAACCTAAATATAGGTTTTAAAATTCATATTCCGACCAATTTATTTCATCTCCAGTCTATTTTTCTTTGCTGGTTTGATTTATTTTGTGTTAATTGGGGAAAATCGAGTTTGTGATGCAATTTTTTATAAAATTTTGTATTGATTTCGAACAAAATCTGGTATGACTATTCAGTCAAAGTCAAAAAAATCTAGTCGAACCACCCTGTCCGGCCGAATTTTAGACAGTTTGCAAGGTGGGTGTTCCGATCCCCAAACTCGGTATGCCCAAATGGCCGATTACTGGTGTCACGACTCGAAAATATTAGTGACAAATGCCCGAGGTGTTAAATACCCCGATAGGCACCAGACTTTATTAAGAAATAAATCCAAACATCCGGAAATATTCATCAATTGAAAACAAACGATTGTCATTAAAATCAAATACTGGTATTAATTCGAAAAATCATAAGCCTTTATTTTTTAGAAGAAACCATGAAGATGCATGCAGGTGAAACCCCTCTACTCCGGATCCCGAACCTCTCCAGAACCATCTGAAACACATACAACTAGTGTGAGTTGAATAAGGATCTACTATAATTTGAAGGGATTGATTAGTGGGCTTTACATATGATATATCGCATAGAAGATTTTACAAGGATCTCCTATAATTTGATTTATCTAATGATTATAACTTTAGTAAGTGATAATTTTACTATGAGTGAATACTTATCAATCTTTGGAACTAAATTCTGACTATTTTTGGCTGTGGAGGGAACTAAATTCCGCTACTGCTAGCGGATCTACTCCACTCATGCTTCTATCACGTGGCGGTTGTAGAATTTTTTGAAACCCACGGTAATTTTGTAATTTTTGGATGAGCTTAGAGATATTTTTAGTATTTTAAATAGTATCTTACCTAAAAAGTTTGCCTAAATTCATATTTAAAAATTATTAGTTTGTTTAGGAAATATCACGCTTAACCAAGGTTTTAAAAAACAACACAGAGGTCGACCTACGGTCCTTTATTTTTAATTTTTTTTCAATTTTAAAATAATATATAGACTAAATAATCTAAATATAGGTTTTAAAATTCATATTTTGACCAATTTATTTCATCTCCAGTCTATTTTTTATTGATTTATTTTGTGTTAATTGGGAAAAATTGAGTTTGTGATGTACTTTTTTATATAATTTTGTGTTGATTTCGAACAAAATCTGGTCTGACTATTCGGTCCAAGTTAAAAAAATCTAATCGAACCACCATGTTTGACCGAATTTTGGACGGTTTGCAAGGTGGGTGTTCCAGTCTCCAAATCCGATATGCCCAAATGGCCAATTACTGGTGTCACGACCCAAAAATAGGAGTGATAAATGTCCGAGGTGTTAAATACCCCGATAGGCACCCGAATTTATTAAGAAATAAATCCAAACATCCAAAAATATTCATTAATTGAAAAATAAACTATTGTCATCAAAACCAAATACTGGTATTAATTCAAAAAATCATCAGCCTTTATTTTTTAGAAGAAACCGTGAGGATGCATGCAGCTAAAACCCCTCTACTCTCGATCCTGAACCTCGCCAGAACTATCTGAAATACATACAACTGGTGTGAGTTGAATAACTCAGTAAGTGGAACGAACATAAGCAATTTCACAGAAATATTAAACCACGAACATATGAACACTGTGCAAATCAAAGAGGATCCCCTAACCGACTAACATAATAGGACTCCAGAGCCTAACAAAACCATGACAGAATTCTCGTGGGGCACAGATAAATACTCTTCCGTTCCCGCATTGCAGGCGCAAAAGACAGAAGAGTATCCCCTCCACGAGCCCAGATAATTTCCACACTCCCTATCTATTTAATTACACGCACCTAGGGTTACCTAGTAGCACCTTTGAAACGATGCGTATATAGGGCCCAGAAAGGTGTGGAAATAATCCTGCCTCTCAGAAACAGAACACGGATACCATATGCACATCAAAACTCATCACAATCAAAATCCAGCTAGAAATGAATCAGTAAACCATACAGAATCATGAAAATTCAGAAATCGAAAAATAATACAAAAATGAATTCATTAACATTAAAGAAAATAAATTAGGTCAGAATCCAAACCCGAACCATACTTGTTTCAGACCAAAACGTGGTTATCTCACGAAGCCGAAAATCCTTGATTTACAAGGTAACCACGAATTCTACTTACCTAACGTTGCTCCTAAATCCTTAAACCTTCACGAGAGACCCTTTAGCGATCCTCCCGAAACCACTTCTTCCCTTACAGAATCGACTTGTGTCACTTGTCCCCTCACGTCCTCTCCACCTTTTGAAAGACAAAGTATGTGACTTTCCCTTGTGATACGAATTTAAGCAAGAAAATAGTGTTAATAGTTTACCCTCCTCGTGGAGTGATTTCCGGATGATTTCGTCCTCTCCTAGCACCTCCTCCCGATTCGGATTGCGTTCCTCACCTTCACAGTGAGAGAAAAATCGTGGGCATTTCTATGGTGACAGAATGGACGGCCTACATGTCTATTTAACCTGGTTTTCAAGGCCGAAAACCCTAGTCTGTCCCAAGTTTTTCTAATATGGCTAGGGTTTATGAAAAATTACTATTTTCTCCCCAAACTTATTAAGACATGCCAATTGCTCTTTTAAACTTAAAATTATCCATTTGATTTCTCAATTCTTACAACTGGTTGGTCGGACCACATTTTTTAATATTTTATAATTAACTAACACTAAGATGTCTACATTAATCAATTTTTTAAATATAAAGATCAAAATTATTTTTAGGGAAAAGTATACTTTACCTACTTGTAGTTTCATCGATTTTACTTTCAGGACATATAGTTTCAATTTGATAAATCAGTCCATGAGCTTTAAAATCTTTGACAGTATACGGTCCACTCCGGATGACGGGGATAAAACATCAACGTGGCAAGCCACGTAGGCTGATACGATGTTGTTTTATTGTCCACGTGGCAAGGTAACTGTGTTAGTTGTTTGACATGGTTTCGAGTGAATAGTTATGCAATTGGTCCCAACTGTTTTTTAAAGTCCTATCTCTCTTCTTCTTCTTCTTCTTCTTCCTCTCTCTCCTCCTCCTCTTCTCCTCCAGGTTAAATAAAATTTCAAATAGATTCTTAACATACTAAATTCATATTAGAAATAATAATTAAATTAATGTTTCTAAATTGTGGCAATTCAAACCAAACGTAAATCAATTACTGGAAACCAGAATTTGAGTTTAAGTTGGGTTTTGTGCTGCGATACGTGACACGGAGAAGTAGTGGCTGTGGTACTGATGGTAGTGGAAACCAGAATTGGGTTTAATTTGGATTACTGGAAACCATGGTGTTCTCCACCGCCGCCGCCCGATTGGCTGACCTTGGAGGCGGATTCCGAAGTCAACGACGAGGAGGACTCCCCGGAGAAGTAGTCGCCGTGGTACTGGTGGTGGGGGCCCACCAGCGAAGGAGAAGAAGAAGGCGAAGTTCTTGAACCGCCGCCCCTCCTCGATTCCACGGCGGAGTCGACCGCCCGGCTTGGAATTCCTCTTCGCTTCTTTTGAAATTAATTAGGGAAAATTTAATTTGAAAGGAATCTGTACTTGGTAACGGGACAAGAAGAGGAGCTTCCTTGTGGTTTCGTTTTGGAGTTGAAGGAGAGGAAGGGGGAAGAGAGGAGGAGGAGGGTGTTTTCAAATTTTATGAACACAACTTTGGGATTGTTTTGTTAATTTATCTTACGACACGTCATACACGATTTATCAAGTTAGCACACCACGTAGATACCAAAACGGTGTCGTTTTGACCTACGTGGCATGCCAGGTGGACGTTTTATCCCTATCATTTGAAGTGGATCGTATCCTGTCAAAAAATTTAAAGCACAGGGACTGATTTACCAAATTGAAACCACACATTTTGAAAGTAAAATCGGACAACCCACAGATAGGTAAAGTATACTTTTTCCTTATTTTTATTTTAGTACAAGATCAACAATATAAATATTACCACTTGATACACTAAGAATGTCATAAAAATACATGGCAGTATGAGTATTGATGTATTGTTGGTACAGAGCGAGAGATCCCATGACTGATTTTACAACTGATATGACTGAGAAAAGATGCCAACTTTACTCTCTACTCTATATCCTAAATTTAGCTAGTGGGTACAACCGACAATCCTCACTGCAGTGAATTTAATTATTGGATTAATAAGACGTCCTCTGAAAATTATGCGACAAATTTACTATTATCACGGTGTATGAGTCACGATGTATAGACTAATTAAAGATTTTATAAGATTTACAATTTTTAGAGTTAATTTTTGGATACTTGCCATAAATCTAAAATAATAATAGAATCTCTATTGTTGAATATAACAATTTATATCTTTATTGTGTACATTTTAAATATTCTAGTAAATTTGTAAAACTATTTTAGCTGAATAATGATTTTCCAAACACAAATTACGATATATTTGTATAAAATTAAAAGAATTATTTAGTGTATTGATCATTTGTTAAAAGGGTTGTTCTAACTCGGTAGCTCAAGAGCTTTTGTCTCACTAGAGTCTAAGTGACTTGAATTAAAATTAGTTAGTTTAAAGAGTATTTTGATAAAAGAAAATGCATGAAAAATAATTGTTAATGTGCAAAGGTACAAAAATAATGTCGACGTGTCTTGGGTTCCCGGGGGTGATATCGCTTCTGGTTTCCTATGTAGAAACCGCTTCCGGTCTTGAGTTTGGTAAAGACCGCCTCTGGTCTCGAGTTCAATAAAGACCGCCTCCGGTCTATAGTTCGGTAAAGTTCGCCTCCAGTCTCTAGCTAGGGGCCCGCCCTTGGTCGCGAGGCAGCCTGCCTTGGTCTCGCGAGGCGTCCCACCTGTGGTTGCAAGGTAGCCCACCATGGTCTTGCAAGGCATCCCGCCTGTGGTCTCGCGAGACAGCCTCCTTTGGTCTCGCAAGGTGTCCTGCCTGTGATTGCAAGGCAGCCCAGCCTTGGTCGTAAGGTAGCCCGCTTGTGGTCTTGTAAGGTGACCCACCTTGGTCACATTAAGGGATCCGCCGAACCCACATTGGTCGATTGTGTCTTGGTTAATTGAGCTCAACCCACCTTGGTCGATTGAGCTTGACCTACCTTGGTTACATTGAGGGATTGTGTTGGTGCACAAAATAATTTGACGTTGTTGACACATTGTTCGCTCTCGGTTTGGGCGAGACAACCATTTTTGGTTGAGTCAGAACCCGCTTTGGTTGAAGGTACATCGAGAAGGCGGTCGTTCTGCTTACAATGGAGTAGGCGGTCGACCTGCTACCAATGGAGCAGGTGGTCGACCCACTTCCAATAAAGCACGCGGTCGACCCATTTTATATAGAGCAGGCGGTCAACTCGCCTCTAAACTAGTAAGTGGTCAAACTCTCCTTCAAGGATACGAGCAGTCGGCCCCATTTGGATGCCTTTTGGGCTTAAGTCGGGTTGCTTTAGGCTATTTTTTGGCTCATTTAGGTTTATTTCAAGTGGATATTTTGGCCGGCCAAGGTCAAGTAGAAGTCTATGAGAGAGAGCAGATATGTACGGACTCAGAACAATTGGGCGGGCTCAAGAGGATCAAGGTTTTCCTATATTAGGTCGAGTTGTTCTACATTAAGTCAGATCTTTCTATATTGCACGCGGCCTAAATAAGGTCGTCCTATATTGGACACGGCCTGACTAGAAACTTCATATGTTGGACACGACCTAAGCAGAAATTTCCTATATTGGGCACGACTGAAGCAAAAATTTCCTACGTTGGACACGGTCTAAGCGGGGACTTCCTATGTTGGACACGGCCTAGGGTTTCCAACATTGAAGGTCGGGGCTAGGTCAACACTCCCTATATAAAAACGGCATGGCAAAGGATCGTGGCATCACAAATCGCAACAACCAACCCTATTGCTCTTTTATTCTTGTATCTTTCATTGTTTTTCCTAGCTTAGTCATTTTTTCCTCTGTCCGTTAAGCCGACATTGGGACAACTTCTCCGGATCCGTCGAAGGTCTTCTTGACGTTCTTGTACGCTTTACACCGCAACATAACGTTATATAAAATTTGAATTATTGTCTTATGAAACGTAAATACATTCATATTATAATGTAAATTAAAATTTTTGAAATTCAAAATTCGGAATGTAATAATAAATTAAATTAAATTAAAACATTAATGAGTTTACATTATGTATTTTTTAAATAAGCTAATGATATAAAGCATAGAAATAAATTGACCGAAATTATGAGCGTAAAGAAAAGCGAAGGTGGACCGCGGAAGTAGGCCCCCATGACTCATTTTCACGTGCCGTTCTATTTTTGTTCTTTTTAGTGATTGATCCTAACTTGTTTGACTGCGACGATTCATGTTCACATTAGCTATAAATCGCCCTCATTAATTAAGGTTAGCTGTCACTCTTGATCTCCGAATTCCGAAAAAAAGTAGGTCCCCTAATAATAACCATTGTAACAAAACATATCCGATTAGATTTATTCAAAATCTAATGTTTATTAGTTTTTATACAAATTGGCACTGAAAGTCAACTAATAAAAGTTCGAGTTTGGTGAACTTTTGAAATATTGCAAAACTCTTCTAATATTCTTCGTTCATAAATGCTCGAATTGAAGACCACTTAGTTAAGCTAAAATAATTTTATCACTAGCTCATCTAAATGGTTGTTGGTATTTAACATATTTTAGATTTATAGTGCACCTTATACATTAAAACCTCTCCAAATGACCTTTTATAAAGTGATAACTTCTCTAAATTGAGAAAAAATTACTGTTAAAATTTAATAATCTCTATCGTAATAACTAATACTTTTACAAAAAATTTTGGTGCTAAATCTCGGTCCTAATTTTTGCATTAAGTGATATTCTTTAAATAAATACATATATTTTACATACTTTACGAATTCGAAAAATATTTGAAGATACTAGTTTGTGTTAGACTTGCATGTTTGATAAATTTTACATCATCATTCATCTTCTCAATTGTCTTCAAATGGTCCATGTTATTGTCGTCTTATTGTAAGAAAATATCTCAATCATATGTAATATTTTAATAGCGCTATAAGCCGAAATTTCTGGTGACCTAAACATAGACAAAGTAATTTTTTGATATTTATGTATTTATTGCACTAAAACTCAATTTTAATTTTTTTGGAGAAAAAAAGTAAAATCTTCTTATATAATAACTTCTCTGAAATGATATTTTTCTCTGGTCCTAACAATATCATTTTAGAGGAGTTTTATTATATATTTATTTTTCTCTATAATTTTTATTAACTCAGAAATAATGAAGGTCTAGCACCCATTAACCATATAAAACCTGTAGTGCGTTTATTGTTGTTGGAGAATACCACATACCGTTAAACAAGCAAGTTTGCTGTAATCAGCATATTTTAAATCATAATCTTAATGGTGACCTACAGTTTGATCCCGATTTACAGTTTTTTTCATTTATAAACTGTTACTAACAATTTTTCAAACCGCGACTAGGGCTACAAATAGATATCAGATTTGGTTACACAAATAGAAAACATATAATTGTAACCAATTAGACACTTGGGAAATTATGTAAGTGCTAGATATACTCTAATGTTGGAAAATGTAATGGCTAATTGGGTAGCGACGAGGTTTACATTGATATTTTTCGAAAAGACCTGATTATAGTAATGGTCAATTGGATAGCGACGAGGTCTAGATTGAAATTTCTCGAAAAGATTTGGTTATAGTTTTAGAATTTGTCCGAGAATTCTAACTAGAATAGAACTCTAATTTTTAGCGTAAAGTTTGGGCTTGGCTCCTATAAATAGAAGGATAGGGGTTAGATGTTCTTTGATCTTGATCTTGCCTTAATTGACCATGTATAGGCAGAGATTTTTCTTGAGGCGTAGCGCTCGCCTATGACTTATGTACCATGTATCTCCACATATTATAGTGATAATCGTCTCGGTTCGTAGATGTTTGTCCAATTAATATTTTCTGTCCTCTATTATTCATATCTCTAGTTACTATTTATTATGAGTGTTCTACACATATGTATTTACGCTTCCGCTATCCTAACAATAGTAATGGTCAATTGGATAGCGACAACACCTAGATTGAAATTTCTTTGAATTTTTTGATAATAATAGTCAATTGGATCACGACAATCTAAATCGAAATTTCTCGAAAATGTTTGGTTATAGTAGCCGACAGTGAGAAACCAAATGGGCTGCAATGCATTTACATGGATGCGATCACATCCCAGCTAAATGCTAATAGCTGCTGCGTCAAGCTCTGCAAAAACTGCCCCCTCGTGCGGTCCTCACCACCAGGCAGCCAGGTGCTCTGCCCTTTTCGGTGCCCACTGGCCACCACCGTACCCTTTCTCTGTTGCTACACAGTTACCTCTTGTCTCGGACAATGTGGATTCCCTCTCTTCATCTCACAATTCTTCTGTTCTTGCACTTCTCTTTTTGATTTCCACCGTGTGGTGCATTTCGCATCATTGCCGGACGTCCTGTTTCTATTTGTCCAGATATAATCCGAGCGGGTTGAAGTGCCTGAAGAACATATTTTCTGAAAAAAAATATGATTACTTCGATAAGATATCTTCTCTTTTTTATATTATCATATGTGTTTGCAGTGATAGATATTATGGCATACTCCACTGTTACAAGGTCAAAATATAGAATCCAGAAATTCTGGTACCTCCATACTAGAGCTGAATCGAAAGATTGCTCGTCTTTAGTGTGTTTCAAATATAGAATCATCAACTACACCCTGATGGTGATCAAAATAGTTGAGAAGTTTAAAATTTTGAGTGGCCCGTCGTTAATGCAAAGGAGGTAAAATGGTAAAGAATATTTCGGGATAGGACCAAATTGCTTGGATAACACGTGCATCCCTGACAATGTTGAAATCGTCAATAGACAAAGAAAGATGATGGTTTGGTTGATTTATATGAACCGACGTACTCATATATATATATATATATATATATATATATATATATAGAAAAAAGAGAATACATATAGAGGACACTGAGAAGGGTTCGATGAAATAGACATATTTGTAAAAATGCGGATAACTTGTACCTGGACGGAAAAATCTTATACGATTTCGCTTTTTAAAATGCTGACTTTTATGCCTATATTTCAAAAGTCTAAAAATGTTGGTCCGTATTTAAGATAGTTCTCTAAGTGATGTTTGCTACAAGGTTCAAACTTAAAACTTGCTTAAAAAATTTTCAAGTTTTTTATCACTTGAACCGATTAAAATTATCCTTATCAATGATTCAAGAGAGTCAATAATCAAACCATGACACTTTTCTTAAGATAATAACTATCTTCGACAAGTAAAAGGGTGGGCAGGGGGGAACACAAATGTTGGGGTTCAGACAGGAGAGGTGAGGATGAGGCCAACGAGGATGAAGTCCATAAAGAGAGAGAAGGGCATCATCGGCAAGCAAGCTTGGACTAATCAGTACAAGTTTTGATCAACTAATCATATGATGGATGTAGCTATATGAGCTGTCTCCAACAAATAATGGCCTGGCATTGGGTCTTCTAGTCCATGCAGTTTGTTCCATTTTATGGGACATGACTCTCTGTTTCTCTCCTCCAAAGTCATACTTGGTTAACCACGGCGGCGAAGTTATTCCAAGTGATAAGTAGCTTAAATTCACTTTAAAATATTTTGGGTATAAATCTTACGAATGTAAAGAACTATTAGAAAAAACACATCCTAAATACGGCCCAATAATGTTGCTACATAGCCATTAGATGATAGATTTTCAACGCTCCTGGTGAGACAATGTGTTGATGGATTTTCAACGCTCGGTCGATTCAGACAGACAGCAAAGCAACAAACCCATGGACTCTTTAAATCACGCAAGCATCTGCAGCTGCTACATGTTTCCCGGAAAAGGGACCAAAAATGTTCATTTCAAGAATTACTAAAACGATTCAAGGTCTACAAATACCTTCTGGAGACAGAAAGCAGATACGAACTTTAAAGCTGACCCGTTAATAATGCTACATAGGCCTTTTTTTCCTCGGGGGGAATGCTCTCCTTGATCTTTTCCAATCCTCTGTTATGCAATTGTCTCATACGCTCCCTGGTGAGACAAAATATGTGCCCAATTTCGGCCAGGTTTTTCGGTCTTCCGTTGTCCAAGCCATATCTTAGCCATAATATCCGGCTCTCTTTAGGAGGAAGGGCCTTTACGAGCTCTAGGAGATGTTGTTCCATCTTCTGCTTTGCATAGGATACAAACAGATCCCCTGTTCTGGGATCCGCAACAAGATCCTGCAGAGATTTAGGAAGCAAAAGAACTAATCAACGACCAGAATGCAGCAAGTTTCAGTCTCGAGGAAGAACGAGGTTGTAAGGAAGCATTGCTAAGCATATTCTCAAAAACTGTGGAGGAAATCAATTCATATTAGGGATGGTTAAATTCCCAGGCCCTCACAATGGATCCCTGAACTAACCCACTAAGAGAAGAAGGACCTTCAACAATAATGTGTATCACGCCAAAACTAGAGCCACTAAGACAAAAGTTCACCTTATAAGTTACAAACCCGTCGCACCACACGTGCCGGTCCAATGAACTTGGCAACCTTGTCACATGTAGAAGTCTCATCAATACCACCGGAGTAATTCCAACACGTCTTGCTATTTCTTCACTGGTTGGATAATTCCCTTCTGAAATGCAAGACTTCTTTGCAGCCTTCACTTTTTTCAGAAGTTGATGGACATGATGCTGCCCGCATAATATCATAAGAGAATTATTATAAAGGACATTCTTAAGTTCAACTCAACTTGATATCGAATAGCATCCCAACCAAGTAGAATTCATGGAATAAAATTGAACTAGTACTACACTTTTGTATGGAGACCTTATCTTGTTGCCTTCAGACATCAAAGAAACTTTTACCGGTCTTTATACAAAAAGAAAGTGATCAAAAATGTTGATCAATCGTTACATCTACAGTAAAGACAACTACCGCACCCTAGAATGTAACTATAAGTGAAAAAGGAATAGGACAAAAAGTTAGGAATTACGGGAAGGTATATAATCCTTGAATGACGTTGTATGGCTATCTGGATGCTTAGCCTAATCCAATAGTAAGCATAAGTCGCAAATCGGCAACCTGATTGGGGTTTGAACCTGTCAACACTCTTCAGAAGGCCCACATTCCCCTCCTACAAAAACAAACACGTCGAGAAGTTTATGACTTTAGAGTAAATCAGCATCATCCTAAACCTGTCAGATTCCCTTCAACTATTTGTCTTTATCATCACACTCTTAACAGGTACAGATAGAACATCTTAAAGAAGAACATGCCGGAACCGAACCGAACAGAATCGATGGACAAGCGACAGTTTATGTCAATACATGAAAGAAGCAAAACAACAGAACAATATCTATAAACTACATATACGTGGTTTCGTATGACCAGACTCTAATCTGTAACACACCAAACATGTCTTTTAACATGAGGATGATTGAAACTTTCGTGTGAAAAGTTTGAAGGAACCTGCAATAAGTCAGCAAGGCCCAAACCATTCCCTTGATAATGCTGAGCAATGTGAGCAACCATCCTCAAATTAGAGTTGATTAGTATTTCCCGACTTCTAAAACCAATCCGAAGTCTGTGCTTCAAAGTATTGCAACTAAGCCCAACATATTCAGCCCATTCAGGCAGTGTTGGTCGACGGCCAAAGTTCAACTCAAAGTTATTCTTCACCTCCTCTAATCTCAGAAGTTCCTGCATCGAATTCCAGTTCGAGAAGAAATCAATCTCTGAAATAACTGCATAGCAACTTTTCAGATGTGACCGAGGAATGTTACCTGTATGTCCTCCGCCAGCTTAAACTCTTCAGTTTTAGTGAGAAGCTCCTCTGATTGACGCCTCCACAGGAACTTCCGTATGGGAGCAACCTCACGATACTGGTAAATATTCTTCCTCGGTTTTCCGTTAAATGCAGCATAGGGATCCACATCACTACTCGGTATTGACACTTTCCTACGCACAGACTCTCTCCGGAGACGCTTGGTTGACCTTACAGTTATAACCTCGTCAAGCAAACTGCTGGAAGAAGTTGAGGATCCTAATCTGCATATGTTTAGTAGACCCGAAAATGGTCATCGACAAGTTCAAAGCCATTTTAACAAGTTCAACCACACTCGAATTAAGCTCGTCTTACAGTGTCATACGGTTATCTGAGCTCAACGAACCGCTCTGCTCGAAGTCCGGACCCAACCGATCCCCGTCCTCAGCATCACTTCCCTCCTCCGAAGTCATAAACTGCAAATTCTATTCTAATTAGTCTCCACATTTCCTCTGTGTTTCCACTTCTCGATACGAAAAACAAAACAGTAATTCTAACCTCAGGACTAGTGTCTTCCTTGAGTAACGGCGGCCGGGCCTCGTCGCGCGGCTCCGGCGACATAACCGACGCCGGGAAACTACACCGCGTGGGGGTTGCCGGAAACGTACATACCCCTGCAATAGCTCGCGCCACTCACTAACCGTCGTTATTAGAGAACAGGCGGAAGTAGTTACCGCCGTAAAAAAAACCGAAGTTCGAGGAGGGGGTAAATTAACTTACCCGTAGTTTTGAAGCGGGACGGGGCGGGAAACGGGAGAGGGGGAGTTTGGCCGAGGATGCTCCTTCCGGCTTCCATTCTCGACATCGGAGGGAAACTGTACGGCTAACTAACGATAGCCGTGAGGGGTATTTTCGTAAATTTAAGATTACGGTTTACTGGAGGAGGAGGAGGAGGAGGTAGCAAGCCTCATCTCGTTCTTCGCCGAGGGGCGCCATCCTCGTCCTCGTCCATTCGCTTTTCAAAGATTAGGCTTGTCGTTTCACGTTATGACAGATGTCGTTTGGGTGCAGTTCAAGAGGGAGCTCGGAATGGAGCCCGTTATTAATTTTTTTTATAAGTAGAGCCCGATACTGCATGTTCCCTGCACAAATTACGATTATGATAAAAATTATTTTATCATCTTTATTTTTTATTAATGTTGGTCTTGGGTCTACCGAGGATAGTCAATTTATTATTATTTTATTTTGAAATGCCTATTATTATACACTTATAATTAAATAAAAGATAAATAAAGAACAATGACAACAAAATAATTTTTGAAATAACAGGACCGCAATTGTAGCGCGGGGACAACATTAAACTGACTAATGTTTTAAACTCAACTTGAAAAACTAAAAGTTGATCCAAATAATTAATCGACTCAAAAAATAATTAATAGATTAAGTTTTATCCGTAAGACCACGATTAAACCTTAACTTTTCAATATTAACCATCAAACAAAAAAGTGTACCTTATCAACTTTTTTAGAGTTAATTACAATTTAGGCATACCTACAAAAAATTCTTAAAACTTCGAAAATTTCAATACGCTACCAAGTATTTTAGTTGGTAATAAAATTTATTTCTCAAAAAAAAAATACTAAAAATGTTGATGAAGTGAGCTACCAAAAATTTCTTTGATCAAAATACACTAACTTCCCCTCTCTAGCTTCGAGGTAGAGGGTGGAGAAATTTGAACACTTTTAGTTTTCTCTGATTAAGTTGTTCGAAAATTATTTGATGGAATACATTTAAATTCGAGTTTTATAATTTTCTTTAGGTTGTGCCCGATAATAAAGATGTCTAAAGTATACTTTCCCTTATTTTAAATCACAGCTAGGAGTGAGATTCAAATTGCAAAACCGCAGAACCGAAGCTCGCCAAACCGCACGACCGAGCTGAGTTGCAGAGCGGTTTCACACCGAAGCCGCAAGTTTAGTTGGATTCGCGATGTCAATTTATGCGAAACTGTAGACCCGTGAAACCGCATACCAAGCAACTCAAAAGCGACATCATATTCATTTTGTAAAATATTTGCCGTAAAAAACTTATGAATAGGCTGCACACTTATGAACTTTATGTTTGTTGCTAAGTTCTAGGTTGCTACACCGCCCAATTATGAATATTTGTTGCTGGTTTGATGCTATAAGATATTTGCTGTCAAATTTTCTAAAACTGCTCAATTATGAGTTTTGTATCGAAAACTAAAGTCATGTTTTGAGTTTGTGGATTTTGGAAGCGAATAAACGAAAGCCTATTTGATATCAAATAGTTTTGATTTCTTTGGTAAAAAAATTGCGCGGTTTCATTTTGGAGAATAAAACCACCAACACCGAACTCACCCCCAGTCACAGCAACCTTTGTAAACAACTTGTTGAATGAAATAGAACCCAACAGCATTATGCAGATGTTAATAACAATTTGAAGTAATAGGGAAATTAGGAGCAGGAGAGAAGCCTACAATCTTCCCCAAAACTGAGTTATGGGCTCATGTCAAATCAGCCTCAAATTTGAAAGAAAAAAAATCAAAGCAAAAATAGTCCATTTTATCAGTTTCATAAGAAAAAACGAGTCAATTAGTGTCCAAGCATAAGAACAACTCGGATCCAAATAGCATTCATTATAAAGCTTTGAGAAAAGGAACAACAAACTCCAAACCGGACAAAATCGAAATGAGAACATGTGCGCAGCAAGCAAAATAAGTTCAATTAAGACGCAGGCTATCAAGATGAACTCAAAAACACGGGTGCTGCCAAGTTCAAAAACAAAAACAGGACAATAATCCTCTGCAAAACGAAAGAAGGATTAAGAACTAATTTGACTAGGCGTCCACAGAATAATAACTCAGTCCTCATCTTCCTCATCACCAGCGCCGCCAGCTTCCTTCTTAGCATTGGCCTTTGCGTTCTTTCGCTTGACCCTGCCGGGCTTGCCACCACCGAATGGACTGGTTAATGAGAAGTCGATGTGTTTCTGGCTGTCAAGCCGAACCAGGAAGGAGGGTACATTGACCAATTGCCTCCCAACCCTGCAACCCCAGCAGATTAGTTGAAATAACAAACAGCCACAGCCACGGATACTTATGGGAAACCAGGACACATAAAGAAGCTACATTATGCTTGTGCCAGACCGCTTTAACCAAATTCGAAGCAGAAAACAAAAAATGTAGCGACACCAAAAGGCAAACACATGACCATATATTCACTAACACCCAACCACATGTGCATTTGAACTGGAATGGCAAAGCTAGGCAGACACAAGTTCATATATCAAAAAAAGGCAGCTACCTGATGTGCCTCTGCTTGATGAGGACACGGGCGTGATGGATGGACTTGGCCATACCAGACTTGAAGACAAGAGTCTGGAGTCGGCGCTCGAGGAAGTTCTCAACAGTCAAAGCCAGGACGTAATCGAGCTTGTTCTGCCCCTCGTCCAGGAGCCCGTAGCGGTTCATCCGGCGCAGCAGGGCCTCACCCTCAAAGATACGGCGAGGGTCCTTCTCGTCGAGGGTGAGAAGCGAACGGGCATTGTTACGGATCCTGCTCAGAGCATACTGCACCCTCCACAACTCCCTCTTGTTACGGAGACCGTACTCCCCGACGAGCTTCAGCTCCGCGTCGAGACGCTCCTTTTCGTACGGACGCCTTGGCTTCTTGAAAGTTTTCCCATCTAAACATTTATCCAATACACACCACCGTCAATATCGCCATTTTTTCTATTCAAGACTACGCTTACGCAGATCAACAATTCGGCGATCGTGTTTTATAAAACCCTAAATCCTAAAAAAAAAAATTATCTCGAACAAGATCAAGCAAGGTATAAGAGAGTACAGTTGCGATAGTGGACGACGTGCACCATTTTTGCAAAGCGGCGGCCTCGGCGTACTCTTCCCTCCCAGAAACTTTCTGTGAAGTAGGGTTGCTTTAGGGGGAGCGGCGAGTATTTATAATAGGTTTTTGTTCACTTTTGGCGATCTGCTCAATGTTTAAATGGGCTCGGAACTAAGCCCGTTAGTACTTGTTTGTTCCCTTAACAGCCCATGGGATTTAACTTGAGCAGACCAATTTTTAAAACTCGACTCCGAGTATTTTTCGGGTGGCAGACCAACCAGTCGATTTTAAATATTGATATCCTGTATCTTATTAATCACGGTCAAAAGTGTCTGCCTTACAAATTATCTTTATAGAGCTAAATACAAGCTAGGGATACCTACAATCAAAATCCTAAAATTTTAAATAAAAAAAATCAAAACGCTACCACGTATTCTAGTCCGTAATAAAAATGTTGATGAGATATTATGAGTTACATTCTCAAAAAATACTCCCTAGCTTATTTACATTCTCAAAAAATACGCCCTGATGATCAATATAGACTTATTTACATTCTCAAAACAATCTGATGAGATATGTTGTATAATTCGCTGTTGAATATGTACTCTGCGTTGGGACGAGCATATGTGTCTTGGTGTTGAAGGAGATGGATTGGGCCGTGGGTTGAAAGAGATGGGTTGGGTTGAGTTGGGTTAGTATTTAAATAAAGTTTTCAAAAAATTAGTAGGGATTTTTTTGAAATTTTTCTTAAGACATCGAAGGGTTAAAAAATGTTGAGGTGTCACGCCACGTCACCCAAAAAATGGCATTGTTTTTAGGTTTGGAATAAATTTAGGCTCAGGAAGGGTTCGAGCCTCTAAGCGAAAAAAATGTGTAACCACAGAATTCAAAAAATCGTTTCTAAACTACAGTATCACAGTATAAAAAATGTGAAATCACAAATTTTAAAATTGAACTTTTCCTTAAAATAATGATCTTTGAAATAGAATAATTTTCCATGGTATAGGTTTAGAAAATGTGGTCTGACTCATAGTTAGACTGTAACTCGGGGCCATGATGAGTGTGTAAACGCTCATGATTTGTCATATGTTTCGTACGTGTTTAGTCATAATTTAAGTTATTTTTATCATGTCATGTCATGTCTTATGATCGTTTTAGTATGTTTATGTTCGGGAATGGATTTCTACCCATTGTCATATTTTGTGATAGGAAATGGAGCTCAATGAAGGCCATTGAACATGTGATTTTGAGAGACTATATTTCAAGAGCCATAACTTTCTATTCGAGCATCGGATTATAACGAGTGAGATATCGTTGGAAAGCTGAAAGAGACATCTACATTTTCTCTTTTATAGTCAATGCCAAATTCGTAGCGAAAGAGGATCAAAAATAAAAAATACGAAGATTCGATGAAGCTGTGCAGCCCAACTAGCGACGGAGAGTTAACTAGCGGCCGCCAGTGAAATTGGAAGGCCTCCCCATCGCTAATGAACTAGCGACCGCTAGTAAGGGGACCGAGAATATTTATTGAAGACCCAACTAGCGGCCGCAAGTTCATTAGCGGCCGCCAGTTGTCCGAAGCCGAGACTTTCCAGACTTCCTAATTTGCTAGGAATTTGATTCGTTTCCTATTTATTCGACTCTGTTACGGGCCAAATAACATAAATATATTATTATTTGGCTAGTTAAACTTCTAATTTAGATTAACCTCCTCTAGGTTTTCCTAATTTTGTATTAGATTCGTGGATATATATAAGCCTTAGGGAGACAATCGGGAGGCAGACAATTCACGGGAGAATTGAGAACAGCTGATGTACGCAAAATTGCGAACAATTAAACGCACAAGCAAATAGTATAATGGTAAGTAAGGTTCTTAGAACTGAGGGTTGAATACGAAATCAAAGCAAATAATTATGTGAAGCAGGAAAATTAAAGTTTTATAACGTTGTGAAAGGTCGCAAGTAAATAAACGAGATCGAAAACGCAAATAAAAGACGAGTTGTAAATCAATGGAGATAAACGAGCACGATACCCTTATGGACTACCCATCTATGTTAAGACTATAGTTTTTATGAAGTTCTAACTAGTACCCGGAGTGTTCTAATGCATCTCCCTAACGCTTCCGCTCATTAGGACGACAAAACTAAGCTAGAATAGTTCATGATTACTAACCAACGCTTCTGCTCATTAATTAGACCAAGAACTAAACTAAACTCAATTATGAAGTTAACTCCTAGCGGATTATCCCTTAGTATCAAGATTCCTCATTAATACCTTAAGATATGTCAATTGACTCTTTCGTTGATTCTAATGCCTTCCGGTCCATTATTATCAACTAAACATCATAATCTAAGTGCTCAAGTTAGATTAAGCATTAAGATCATCAATTGACAACTACTACGAAAGATAATCAAACCATAGCTAACATAGACGAGCAATCACACAATTAGGGCATCGCACTCATAAGAGAACTACTCGCTAAGCATGTTAACAAAGCTCAATAGATTAATGAAGAGCATAATAGCGATTAACATAAAAGATAGAGGAAGAGTAAGCTTAGTCGTGATGATCAAGCCTTGTCAATCCTTCTCCCGTAGTTAATTGGAATCGTGACTTTTATTAAGCTTCAAGAGCTGTCTCAAATTGCTGTAGTAATGTCTCTCCAAAAACTGTCGTTCAAACCTAAGAAACTAAGGGCTTTATATAGCCAAAAGTCTAACCAAAAATTAGGAAAACCTAAAGGAGCTTAAGCTAAATTGGAAGTCTTGTTGGCCAAGTAATAATATAAATAGTATAACTTAAGTCCTAAAGCCGAAACAGGAGGCTAAAAGTCAAATATAACTAAAATAAATCAAATTTCCGGGTAAGAAGGAAGTCTAAAAAAATAGTCGAGGGCCTGGCGCCCGCCAATGATGTTGGCGCCCGCCAACTGAGCCTTCTGTAAGAGACTTGGCGCCCGCCAGGTTAGCTTCGAGGCATCTTCGTATTTTGCAGTTTTGACCCTCTTCCACTTCTAATTTGGCTTCAACTATAAATAACGAAATGTAGATCCTTCTTCAAGCTTTCCAACGGTATCTCATTTGATACAATCGGACACTCGAGCCGAAAGTTATGACTCTTGCAATATGGTCTCTCGAATTTACCCCTCGAACGACCTTCATTGAGCTCCAATTTCCTACACAATATGACGATGGGTAGAAATCCATTCCCGAACATAAATATACTAAAACGATCATAAGAATTAACATGATATAATAAATATAACTCAAAACATGACTAAACATACACGAAACATATGATAAAATATGAGCGTTTACACACTCATCACACCCCCACACTTATTTCCTTGCTTGTCCTCAAGTAAGGCGCATCAGACACACCCCACAATTTTCAAACTCTTATTAAAACACCACCCCATGACCGAGTAGTGTACTTACCTAGGCACAAGGAGTAAGAACGTGTAAACACCGCATCCTTAATGGTTTAACCCAGTTTTTGCACTTAGTAGATTACACTAGAAGGTTGACCACTCAGAGGTTCAGAAATTTAAGCTCACATAAATGAGTAGTCAACTACCTATCACTCGCGTACAAGTCCGGGATCTCAAAGTTTCATACGTCTCACTCAGTGGTGCCTCGATAAATGCGGGGCTCATGATCAAGAGGACTTTTTATTAGGTTATAATGGGGTTAGGGTCAGGTGAGGATAATATATGTGGGAAGTAGCTAAACCACCCGGCCGAGGAGCTCACAAAAATGTTCTAGCTCTCGTCTACTCTAAACATCTCACACTATATCTAATATGCACTCATCCCAATATTACACCCAATCCTATCGACCACATAGCTCGAGCCGTGCCATTTATCCACTTTCCAACCACTTTCCCAGCTTTCCACACTCCCATCAATAAACGTTTGTTCCATTTCTAACTTTCACATTCCCTTTTCATCACTTTTTCACTTTTTTTTCACGTCTTTTCCTTTTCACTTCTCTTTTTTTTATTTTTCACAACCTTCCTCAATCATATAAAATTCATCACATTACACATCAAAGGCAACTGGTCTCGGCTTCTTTGTTGGCCTCATTTCTACCCATTATCCCATTGTTTATTCCCAAGCTATTCTATCAAATGAACCCTTACAATAATACCCCAAAGATAAAAACCTAATGCATCCTCGGACCAAAGTGATCAAAGGTGGGTAAGATTATGGATATAGGGCTTGCATATTGGCTTACATATAATATTTCAAGGAAAAAGGCTTAAGCTCAACGTGTGTAAACAAGGGATATTCATGGTTTTCAGCTATAAGGCACTAGGCTCAAAATCAAAGATGGCCCTCGTCCTCTCATTTACACCCACACCACCAAAACGATACCAAGTGATGGCATGAAACCCGATAACCGGAGCAATATAGGCACCTCATGCTATGCAGAGACGGTTGTCTCCTTCTTCGGCTCTAAAATCTCACAAGGTCACTCGTCAATGCCGCTAGTATAATCTACCAAGTGCAACCACTAACCTAAACAACCAAGGGTGTTGTTCCTACACGTTCCTACTCATCGTACTCAAGCTTGATTCCTAACAAGGTATGGGTTTTAACTTCTAACAAAAGTTCAAAAATTCAAGGGGGAGAATCATCATTTGCTTTTGACAACACTTCATTCACAAACACAAACAAACACAATCCTAAATTCAGACCTAGACTCGATCACATACACCAAATCGAAATAAACACACGTTGACCCCCCCCCCCCCCCACACACTTATTAAACACATTGTCCTCAATGTAGGGGACACAAGTAAACAGCACAGTATAGAAACAAAGACCACAAGGACATAACAGATACTACGATAACAGACGATAAGAAAGGGAAGGGATTGGTACCGCCCTGTCACTCGTGAGTGGGAGACGGTGGGGAAAGCTGGTAGGATTTTGCTCTAACTGCCTTTTTGCGCAACAAAGTTTGTGTATGGACTGGCGAATTTTGCTGCAGCTCGATTTTTCTTTTTTTGAAACCTCCTGCAAAGGCCAGTAAAATACTAAATGAACAAAACAATACTGAAACAAACACAAAATAAAATGAAAAATTAAATACTAAACGTGCTAATTTAGAGTCGTTAGCTTGACTTTGTTACTCCCTGTGGTACTATGGTGGATGGAGGTGCTTATCGGTTACGTGAAACTCTATTTCATCTGGGCCTATGCGGAAAAGTAGCTTGCCCTTATGAACATCCACCATTGCATGACAAGTGTTGAGGAATGGACGTCCCAGAATCAATGGGTAACTTTCATTGGTAGCATAGTCCAGCACCACAAAATCTACAGGTACGAGAGACTTGTCGACTTTGATTATCACATCCTCCACGATTCCATGTGGTTTCTTGACTGAGTGATCGGCTAGTTGAAGGTACATCTCCTTTGGCTTGAGGCCTCCAAGTCCAAGTTTCCTAAAAATAGTAAGAGGCATGAGGTTAACATTGGCACCCAAATCACATAAGCAATGCGGAAATTGAATACCATCAATATTGCAAGGAATAGTAAAACTCCCTGGATCTTTTAGTTTTGGTGGTATGCCATTTTCTACCAAAGGGGTCATCTTGCCATCATTCTGCCTCTTCTTTCTCGCGATGATCTCCTTCAAAAACTCAGCATATTGTGGCCTTTTATCTAACATCTCCAAGAAAGAGACATGGGTTTGAATTTTGTCCATTGTCTCTATGAATTCAAGGGCCTTCTCATCGATCACTGCTGCTTTCTTGACTTGTTGAGGTGATGGTGGAGGAATATAAGAATCCTTTTTTGTACTGATATAGGCTGGTTGCTCCTTCTTCTCAGTAACTACCTCATCCTCTATGGCTGGCTTGATTGGTTCGGCACATTCTTTTGAAGAGAATTTGTTCTCAAGTGGTGGATTTCTCCAGAGTCTTTGCGGGAATGGAGGTGAAGAGACATAAGGTGGTGGAGGAATATACGGTTCATCATCCTCATCCATATTCCTCAATGTGATAGCCATCACCGGTCCTCACGGGTTCGACTCGGTATTGCTGAGTGTTTGCTGCAGCCAAATTTCTGAGTTCGATCTCCATCTTCTTGAGTTGCGTGGCTTGCCCCTTTAGGTATGTCTCAAACTCTTGTTGACGTGCTTCACAACGATCCAGCCGCTGCACAGTTACACTTTATTGTTGGATGGACTGCTGGACTACCCCCACTAACTTATCGATCTTGTCACCAATTTCTTTGGCTTGCTCGCCCAAATATAGTTTCCTGGAGTCTTGCTGGGCACTAGTGTTGTGTGCTTGCTGACCAAATCGAGAGAAATTTGGCTGAGCATTAGCTTGTTGTGAGTAGCCCATTCCTGGTGGTGTTCTATCAGCAATGGCCTGGATCTCTTCCAACATTGGACAATCAGTTGTGGGATGTGTCCCTTTGCAAAGTTGACAAGTATCTTGCACCACAGGTCCTGTTCCTTGTCCTTGGTCAACTTGTCAAGTCTTTTGGTAAGTACTTCTATTTTTGCTTCGAGCTTCATGTTGGTATTTACTGTGAGTACTCCTCGGGCTGCTTTCTTACGTGGTTGCCTAGCATGTTCTTTTGGCCACATACAATTGACTTCAGCCATTTCCTCCATTAAGCGAGCAGCTTCATCAGCAGTCTTCCTCAAGAACACCCCTTGAGAGGAGGCATCAATATGATCACCGGATGGGCCATCTAACCCGTTGTAGAAGATTTTTATGAGGTTGTCTTGAGTTATACCATGTTGAGGGAAGGCACTTTGGAGATCCATGAACCGTTCCCAGGCTTCATAGATGCTTTCCCCATCTCCTTGGATGAATGTGTTGATTTCTTGCAAAAGTTTGGCTGTCTTAGCCATAGAAAAGAACTTCCGAAGAAAAGCATGAGCCAGATCATTCCAACTCTGAATCGTCTCCCCTTTCAACTTGTTGTACCAAGTACAAGCTCGATCTTTCAAAGAAAAGTGGAAGAGACGCAGCTTCAAGACATCATCATCGACATTTTGAAATTTCATGATGTTGCAGATATCTTCAAATCGAGATAGATGGTCTTGAGGATCTTCGCTTGGCAAGCCACCAAATTGGACCGAGTTTTGCAGTAGTCCGACAATCGCTGCTGGAATCTGGAAAGAGTGGGGACCTACAGGTGGTTGTTGTAGACCATTAGGATTTCCATTCCATGTAGAAACAGATGATTCCAACAGCGTCCTTCTTTGTAGATCATCCCCTACAGCTTGGAGCGCTCCGTCTTCCTGATTTTGTGCCATTGCTCTCGCTTGGTCCCTCTTTTCATGCCTAATTACCCTTTCGAGTACTCTGATGTTAACCTCAAGCACAATGTTTGTGTCAAGGTCCAATCCTTCACTCCGGGTTCTTGGCATGCACTAGAGAATCCAGAAAAAGAAAGCACAAAAAAAATCAGCAAGTTTGCCACACAAAACCAATTGCTTTTGATTCTATGTCCTAAAATCTCAGTTCCGTGTCGACGGCGCCAATTTGATGTATGCAAAATTGTGAACAATTAAACGCACAAGCAAATAGTATAATGGTAAGTAAGGTTCTTAGAACTGAGGGTTGAACACGAAATCAAAGCAAATAATTATGTGAAGCAGGAAAATTAAAGTTTTATAATGTTGTGAAAGGTCGCAAGTAAATAAACGAGATCGAAAACGCAAATAAAAGACGAGTTGTAAATCAATGGAGATAAACGAGCACGATACCCTTATGGACTACCCATCTATGTCAAGACTATGGTTTTTATGAAGTTCTAACTAGTACCCGGAGTGTTCTAATGCATCTCCCTAACGCTTCCGCTCATTAGGACGACAAAACTAAGCTAGAATAGTTCATGATTACTAACCAACGCTTCCGCTCATTAATTAGACCAAGAACTAAACTAAACTCAATTATGAAGTTAACTCCTAGCGGTTATCCCTTAGTATCAAGATTCCTCATTAATACCTTAAGACATGTCAATTGACTCTTTCGTTGATTCTAATGCCTTCCGGTCCATTATTATCAACTAAATATCATAATCTAAGTGATCAAGTTAGATTAAGCATTAAGATCATCAATTGACAACTACTACGAAAGATAATCAAACCATAGCTAACATAGATGAGCAATCACACAATTAGGGCATCGCACTCATAAGAGAACTACTCGCTAAGCATGTTAACAAAGCTCAATAGATTAATGAAGAGCATAATAGCGATTAACATAAAAGATAGAGGAAGAGTAAGCTTAGTCGTGATGATCAAGCCTTGCCAATCCTTCTCCCGTAGTTAATTGGAATCGTGACTTTTATTAAGCTTCAAGAGCTGTCTCAAGTTGCTGTAGTAATGTCTCTCCAAAAACCGTCGTTCAAACCTAAGAAACTAAGGGCTTTATATAGCCAAAAGTCTAACCAAAAATTAGGAAAACTTAAAGGAGCTTAAGCTAAATTGGAAGTCTTGTTGGCCAAGTAATAATATAAATAGTATAACTTAAGTCCTAAAGCCGAAACAGGAGGCTAAAAGTCGAATATAACTAAAATAAATCGAATTCCCGTGTAAGAAGGAAGTCCAAAAAAACCGTCGAGGGCCTGGCGCCCGCCAATGATGTTGGCGCCCGCCAACTGAGCCTTCTGTAAGAGACTTGGCGCCCGCCAAGTATTTGGCGCCCGCTAGGACACTCGAGCCGAAAGTTATGACTCTTGCAATATGGTCTCTCGAATTTATCCCTCGAACGACCTTCATTGAGCTCCAATTTCCTACACAATATGACGATGGGTAGAAATTTATTCCCGAACATAAATATACTAAAACGATCATAAGAATTGACATGACATAATAAATATAACTCAAAACATGACTAAACATACACGAAACATATGATAAAATATGAGCGTTTACACACTCATCAACAGCCTTTAGAGCTTAATAAAGGGACGGTTCCAGTTAGCACGGGGAAAGGATTGGCAAAGCTTGATCATCACGACTAATCTTTCTCTATCTCTATCTTTATATTAATTGCTATCATGTTCTTCGTTAATCTTTTGTACTTTGTCAACATGCTTAGCGAGTAGTTCTCTCGTGAGTGCGATGCCCTAATTATGTGATTATTTGTCTATGTTAGCTATGGTTTGATTATCTTTCGGAGTAGTTGTCAATTGATGATCTTAATGCTTAATCTAACTTGATCACTTAGATTATGATATTTAGTTGATAATAATGAACCGGAAGGCATTAGAATCAACGGAAGAGTCAATTGACATATCTTAAAGTATTAATGAGAAATTTTGATACTAAGGGATAACCCGATAGGAGTTAACTTCATAATTGAGTTTAGTTTAGTTCTTGGTCTAATTAATGAGCAGAAGCGTTGGTTAGTAATCATGATCTACTCTAGCTTAGTTTTGTCATCCTAATGAGTGGAAGCATTAGGGAGATATACTAGAACACTCTGGGTACTAGTTAGAACTTCATAAAAACCATAGTCTCGACATAGATGGGTAGTCCATAAGGGTATCGTGCTCGTTTATCTCCATTGATTTACAACTCGTCTTTTATTTACGTTTCTGATCTAGTTTTATTTACTTTATAATCTTTTAATTTTCCCGCTTCACATAATTATTTGCATTGATTTTGTGTTCAACCCTCAGTTCTAAGAACCTTACTTACCATTATACTATTTGCTTGTGCGTTTAATTGTTCGCAATTTTGCGTATATCAGGCCAAATCCGGGTCATTTTCAACCTAAACTCGGAATGTGATTCGAACAGCGGTTAACTACGTTGACCATTAATGCAACTGGCGACTTGCTTGTTTTACTTCGTTGGACGAGTCACGTTAGCCGATTTACCTAGTTGGATTAAAAATGATTAAAATTGTAATCTTGATACTTGTACATTATAACTTTTGTAATAAAATTAGATAATATTTATAAGAGATAATTACTCTCAGAACCCCAGGGTATAGTCAAATAGACTCTGAGGACCCTGTAGTTTCTCTACTAATTACTGAGTCCCTGTAGTTTGATTATTATTATACATTTTGATCCGTGGCTGATGTCAGCCTTTTTTTCTTCTTTTTTTGTCATAGAAATGACTTTTATGCCCTCACACAAAAACAAAACAAAAAGAGTCTTCGTGAGAGAGACTCACCGATCCGACGCCGTCTCGTCCCGCTCCCTCCTCTACCCCACCCCCAACGTGAGGGTGTTCGTGTACAACTTTCCGCCCAGGTTCAACTCCGACTGGCGGGCCGACGACCGCTGCTCCTCCCACCTGTTCGCTTCCAAGGTGGCCATCTACCGCGCCTTGTTAAACGACGGCGTGTTCATGATGCTCGACCCGTACGAGGTCGACTTCTTCTTCGTCCCCGTCTACGTGGCCTGCAACTTCAGCACCGTTAATGGGTTCTTCGCCATTGGCCACGCCTGCTCCCTCCTCTCCTCCGCCGTCGACCTCGTCTCCTCCTCATTCCCCTTCTGGAACCGCTCCTCCAGCTCCGACCACGTCTTCGTCGCCTCCCACGACTACGACGCTTGCTTCCACGCCATGGTACCTACATTATACCATATCGTCTCTTCAATATATCTCGTGTTTTGTGATTAAATTATTTGTTTTTTTTTTCTTTAGGAGGAGAGGGCGAAGAAAAATGGGATACCGGAGTTTCTGAAGAACTCGATCATATTGCAGACCTTCGGGGTCAATTTAATAGTCGAGACTCTTTTTATTTTATTTTATTTTTGTGTGAGGGCATAAAGGTCATTTCTATGACAAAAAAGGAAGGAAAAAAAGGCTGACATCAGCCAGGGATTAGAATGTATAATAATAATCAAACTAAAGGGGCTCAGTAATTAGTAGAAAAACTACATGGTTCTCAGAGTCTATTTGACTATACCCTGGAGTCCTGAGAGTAATTATCTTTATTTATAACTATTTAATATCAAATGTAATAAATAATATTTAAAAAATTTATGATCCGACCAGTGATCTAATTAGTTAGACCGACTCAAAAGATTAGAAAAATTTAAGGTCGACCTCCACGTGTTTTTTAAACCATGTAGTTTACTATTCAATTAAACAATTACTTGCATTGAGAATAGAAAATGTGCATGTACAATGTACAGTAACATTTTTTTATTATTCCAACGCCACGTAGATTAATTCTTAGGGCAAATTACCCCATAATCTCTGGTGTTTGATTATCCTCTTCCTCGGGTCCCTGTATTTTAAAAACTGATTTTACCATCCTCCGTATTTGATTTTATCAATTCTCGGGTCCCTGGCGCATGTAAGCAGCTTTTTTCATTTTTGGTCATAGAAATGACCAAAATACCCTTAAACAAAAATAAAAAAATTTACCTTCTTCTACCTTTGACCAAGAACACCCAAAACTAAAAATCAACCCAAAAAAAAGATCAAACTAACCAAAACCAAGAACACAACCAAGAACACCAATCCAATCAAACAAATAGCCCCAAAACCTAACAACCTAGAAACTTAATTTAAAACTCAATTCATAAATTCCTAAAACCCAATTCGAGCTCTGAGATTGAAATGCAGGTTCTAGAGGACCTTGGGTTTGTCCAACATGTAAAGGGCTTCTTCACCGACCACAACCACCCCAACAACAACCCGCCGCCACCGAAGCCAACTCTCTCGGTCCATTCCACCTCGAACCCCACCACGTCATCGGACCACCCCCGCTTCCACTCTCCTCCCCTCCCTCTAGTTTACACCTCCGTCGATCCGCTCCCAGCCAATCTCAGCCGAGCCGCAGAGGAGGAGGACGACGACGACGAAGATGATGAAGAAGAAGAAGAAGGCGACCACGAGTCAGACTCGGAAGGCGAGACACGTGGGCGTAATGTGCGGCCCACCTCTGAAGCCGCTACGGCTGGTGCAGCTCAGCCGAGCGAGCTGATGCAGTTGGAGGTGTCAGAGGATATACGGCATGGGTCACCCGACGATGGCTCGAACAACTTGGAATCAGACTTCAACGTGATTGGGACCCGAACTCCACCCTCTGTGTGTGGAGCACCTCCTTGGCCAGCTCCGGCGAGGCAACGACGACGAGGTTGCGCTGCCCCATCCGGCCGAAGTGTTTCGTCAGGTCGGTTTATTTGGATTTTTTATTTAGATTGGTGTTGTTGGTTGTGTTCTTGATTTTGGTTAGTTTGATCTTATTTTTGGGTTAGTTTTTTATTTTTGGTGTTCTTGGTCAAAGGTGGATTTTTTAATTTTTGTTTAAGGGTATTTTGGTCATTTCCATAACCAAAAATAAAAAATAGAGCCGATGATGTCACTTTATTGGCGCAGGGACCTGAGAGTTGATAAAATCAAACACGGGGGACGGTAAAATTAGTTTTTAAAATGCAAGGACCTGAGGGGAAGGATGATCAAATACCAGGGACTAAGGAGTAATTTGCCCTAATTCTTATAATATCTCGTATAATGACTCATATACCCTTGATGTGTGGAAATTCGACCGACGACCGGTTGACTTCACGTGGATGACTCAGCCTACATCGTTTAAGACTTTTCATTCTCTATTTTTCTGGTGGAGAACATTTAAGATTTTTTTTCACCTTTTATTCTTAATTTAATTGGCTTTATTTAACTTTTATCATCCGGTTGCCAATTTCAAACCTGGAATGGAAATGGATACTCAAAATCAGATTTATTGGTTTAGTTGACAAAGAATATGGATTCTCTAAAAATGTAAGATTTAAATCTTAAAAATAATTAAAAGAACATAATAAAATAATACTAACGAGTTAAAAAATAAGATATGAACTACTATATTTCGGAGAGAGAATAATGACAAACGGTAGTCTTCATTTAATTCGCTTGGTAAGCTAAAGAGCCCAATCCCAATAGCAGCTCATAGGCTTCCCCGAAATAGATCTTTTTTTTAAGAAGCAGATCATTCCAATAGTGGTGCTTTTTAGTTTTTTTTTCCTCTGCGTCGTCGTTTCTTCTTTGTCAAGTATCTTCAGCTTTCTGGGTTCGCAGCAAATAATTGGGTTTCCTCTGGGTTTGTGGGTTCCTTTTGTTGAAGTTGGTCAAGACCCGGGTGGAGGCCAAATTGGAGGTAAAGTCGTCGTCTTTTTTGCTTACTTTTAGTCTTTTTTCTCATGGTGGTTTTGGACCTTTGGTTGTATGGTTTGGAGGAAGAAGCCTTTTGCTTGATTTTGATCTTGGGTTGTTTTGGAGCCAGAAGTTTGAATATATGGACCTGTGTGACCTGCAAAGTTTGACACGTTTTGGTTGAATCTCTACTATTGGGTTATTCGGTGTGGATCACCGTCGGAAGTTGGTGGTTTTTGCGGACTTAAACTCAAGACATGGTTAAGTAAATTAAAGTCTATTACCGTTTGGACCGACTCTGGTTGAGGTTTCAGTTCAAGCTTCCAAGTTGCAGACTTTGGGACTCTAGTGTGCTAAAGACTGCATCTTTTTCCTGTTGAGGTTTCAGTTTAGTAATCAGTTTGGGTAGCTAATGGAGGACTGAATCTTTATGGACAGCTTTCTGAGTATCAGGGGGCATCGGAGCTGGTGAATGCGAAATGAAGTGCTTCCCATTCCATGTCGGGGACAAAAAGGACGGACCAAGGACTCCAAAGTCGGTCTCATTTCAATCCGTGACTCCTACGTGTGTCGGGGAATCAGCGAGATTTGGTTCGGATTTGAATTCTCAAAATGTATCTGACATGAGCGCGGAGTCGGTGGGAAGGCCCTCGATGCCTAGCATTTCTCAGAGAGCCACCAATCTTAGAGTATTCACAGTTGCTGAGCTCAAGTCAACTACCAAGAACTTTGGTCGATCTGTTATGGTTGGAGAGGGCGGATTCGGCTGTGTTTATAGAGGGACTATCAAGGACAAGGCGGACTCGAGCAAAAAGCTTGAAGTTGCTGTAAAACAGCTAGGCAAAAGAGGGATCCAGGCTAGTTTTCTTTCTCCTGTTGCCAATCTTCCGCTGTCTTTTCATAACATTACCCGATACTATTTGTATTATTGTGATTTCGGAGTGTTACACAATCCGCGAACCATGGTGAACATTGTGATCTAAGTTGCGTATGCCATTGCAGTCCTCATTTGTTCGGGTCTTGAGCATTGAGTTGAACGTTTTCTGTTTGCTGTCTTTGCATTAGTCACAATTCTGGGAAGAAACTTAAGCATCAAGAACACCACGAGTTCTTTTCAACCTGATGTTATTCCTAAACCTCAATTTTTGCAGGGGCACAAGGAATGGGTCACAGAAGTGAATGTTCTTGGAGTCGTGGAGCATCCGAACCTTGTTAAATTGATTGGATACTGTGCCGAAGATGACGAAAGAGGAATTCAGCGGATGCTGGTTTATGAATTTATGCCTCATGGAAGTGTTGATGACCACTTATCTAGTAGATCCACGGAATCTCTTTCGTGGAACATGAGATTGAGAATTGCACAAGATGCTGCTCGTGGCTTAATGTATCTCCACGAAAAAATGGATTTTCAGGTACTTCTATAGATCAAGATTGGTTATTTCTTCTTGCCCTCCCTCTGCAATTGCCTTTTGCCCTTTTCACCTGATAGATAGTTCAAATGGGCAAAATCTCCCCTGTTTTCTTCTTGAAAAGAAATCTCACCTGTTCGGTAACGGTAAAGCTTTTCCTCACCGTAGTGACTTGCTTCGCTTGACCCTTTTCATTTTTGCCGATTCTCGCAGATCATCTTCAGGGATTTCAAGTCATCAAATATCCTTCTGGATGAGCAATGGAATGCCAAGCTATCGGATTTTGGATTGGCTAGATTGGGACCAGAAGAAGGATTAACGCATGTCTCAACCGCGGTATGTTAGAAATCACGTGTATCTTAAACTGGTTGTAATCCTCACCGGCTACATTGATCGTTAATCTGATCTTCTGCAATTTTTTGTGTCTGCATTATGTGCAGGTTGTCGGAACTCTGGGTTATGCATCGCCCGAGTACATGCAAACCGGGCGTCTAACCTCGAAGAACGATGTTTGGAGTTTCGGTGTCTTTATTTATGAGCTCATCACAGGTAGGCGCCCTGTGGACCGCAATCGACCGAGGGGCGAGCAGAAGCTGCTAGAATGGGTAAGGCCCTACATCTCGGATCCAAAGAAATTTCGGTACATATTGGACCCAAGGCTAGAAGGTAAACACGTTGTAAAGTCGGCTCATAAACTTTCTACCGTAGCGAACCGCTGCTTAGTTAGGAATCCTAAATCACGCCCTAAGATGAGCGCGGTGTTGGAAATGCTGAACAAGATTGTCGAAGCATCAGGCGAGTTGGGGAGTCCTCCGCCATCTTTGAAGAGCATGGCCTCGTCGGACGTTTCGCGTGACGCTTCGGCGAAGAATAAACGGAGAAACATCGATCTGAAATCTGCAGAAAATGGACGGTTTGGTCGGATGTGGACACCAAAGCTGGTTAGAATGTGCTGATATTGGGAAACATAAAGCTGTTAGCTGTCTTATAAATATGAAAAAACTCTGATAGTCGAGTTGCTCATGGCTCAAGATGGTACTCGGCTTTGTTTCCCTCCGAGCTAAGTTTTCTATTTCCGAGTTCTATAAACTGTTGCCAAGCATTCAAACTATCATGTTCATATATCCATAAGTCTGCGGATTTCTTTTTTGATACATAGAATTCCCGATGGACAAATGTATTGCCAAATAGAAATCAATTTCCCCCTCCCTCTAATTCTAGATTTATAGCAGATTATACATGTTTGAATACAATACTTCTATTGAAAGTTAAATCTTGATTGGTTATTGTACAATCCAATCGTACGTACGATTGTTAAAATAGAGACCTCTATCACCACCTAATCATGGTTTTAAAAAACGCAGTCTGACTGGTGGTCCGACCGGTTGGACCGTGAAACGGGCTCAAGACCGGATCATTTTTATGCTTTTGACCGGGGTCTGTACTAACCGGACCAAATCTGGTCGGACTGGCCAATTTTGAGGTCCACTCTGATCGGTCGAACTCGGTTAGTACAAAAATAAGCAAATTGATTTTTTTGTTAGTTTTCGAGGAAAAAAAATTGATTTGACAAGTTTATAAAGTAATAAATAAATAAATAAAGTAAATTTATAGAGTGGAGAGATAAAAAATTAAGTCTACTTTTTTTTTGTATGGAAAATAAGTATATTTTAACCTACATATATATATTATTTAAAATATTTAAAAATAAAAATATTTTTGGTCCGACCGGTGGTCCGACCGATCTAACTGACCCATAAAATGGTAGGAATTCCGGGTCGTAGCTCCGGACCGAGTTTTAAAACCATGCACCTAACACTCAAACTCGTCTCTCAAAAAAAACACACTCAAACTCTGATTGGTTATATAAATAAAGTAATATTGATGTGCCCGGGATGCGAAAGATTAGTTAATGCTAAAATATGGAATTTATTTAAAATAAAAAATAGAAAATATGAGATTGAACCCAGCCCACGGTTTGGGAGATAGAATTTTGGCACGAAATCAGATTTTTCGTGCGAGTCATGAATGAGGGCAAAAGTGTCAAAAAAAAGGACACGAACGTGCGTCCCACGTTTTTGACATGCATTAGAGGCTGCCAGCGTTTTTTGGTGAATACAAAGATTGTCATTGGTTTTTTTTTGGTGAAAAGCAAAGGTTGTCATGTTTCAGAAAATCAATTGCTCTTTTTTTGGTTTCATATTTATTTTATTAACAAATTTATCATATAAGAAATATTAACTAGACATGTCATTTTATCGTAGTCGGACATGAATTTTAGTGTAACCGGATAGGCCATTTTAATTAATTAATTATTTGATTAATTAATTTATCAGATACGAGATATTAACTCGGCATGCCATTTTATCGTAGTCGGGCATGCCTTTTTACTGTAACCGGATACGCTATTTTAATTAAATATTTATTTTATTAACTCATTTATCGGATAAGAAATATTAACTCGGCATGCCATTTAAACATAACCGGGCATGCCATTTTATCATTGTCGGGCATGCCTTTTTACCGTAATCGGATATGATATTTTAATTATTTATTTATTTTATTAACTAATTTATCAGATAAGAAATATTAACTCGGCATGCCATTTAAACATAACCGGGCATGTCATTTTATCGTAGTCAGCCATGCCTTTTTACCGTAATCAGATACGCCATTTTAATTATTTATTTATTTTATTAACTAATTTATCATATAAGAAATATTAACTCGGCATACTATTTAAACATAATCGGACATGCCATTTTATCGTAGCCGGGTATGCCATTTTATCGTAGTCAAGCATGTCTTTTTAACGTACCCGGGCATGCCAATTGATTGCAACCATATGCCAATTTTTCGTAACTAGGTATGCAATTTTATCGTAACCCGGCATTCCTTACAAAAAGCAATCAAATAATTGGAAAAAATCTACACAACTTGGGAAGGAAAAAATAATAAACAATAAAAAAATATTGGAATATTTTTATTGGTATATAAATTTTTCAACACATAATAGCTCATTTTATGGGCTTATAAAATAAGAAGTCGGGAAAAGAACCGCTGGGAAAACATTAAATGAAACTAAAAAATTAATGTGGTAAGGCTACCTAGGAACCAGAAGAAAAACGGAAAAGAAAGGGAAGGGCTGCCTTGGGACCACAAGAAAGCAAAGAAAGGGGAGGGGAAAAGGTTGCCTCGAGACCATAAAGAAAAAAAGGAATTTCGGTGCTGACGTGGCACTCCATAATGCACGAGTGGCACAATTACCCGAATTGCCCTAAAGTAGAAACGATCATTGGATCTGTGTGCACTTTTTTTTTATGACGTAGATGGCTGAGATTCGTTTCCGCGTGGCACGGATTGGGCCTATTAATGCCCGCACCAAATCCGAGGCCGGTTAGGGGTTCCCCTCTTTAACTATTGAAAGAAATTAACCAATCAATATTTTTTATAACAAAAAACTTGCATTCATCAACAATAATTATATGGCATCTACATAAAGAGTACTCTGTGAGAGAGAAAATCATATAATGAGAGACGATCATGTTATCAAAATTGAAAAAGTAAAAACAAACAAAAACTATTAAAGTAGATAAACTTGTATGGAGTTGTTCTTATTTAATTAAAAGTCTTGAAATCAATCTCGTGTGTGAAAACTTTGTTGGTACGGAAATTTAACATAATCTAAATTAATCGGTACGTATTAATCAGTTTGATTGAGATGTCTACCGTGTCAATTAATGAACTAGAAAATTGCTGAAGATGTCCAGTACATTAGCACATCTGCCGACAGTTTCAAGTCTGATCTGATCCTCCTCCAAGTTACTTTTTAAAATTTTAGGGATCTCCTCTAAGTTACTTGGTAATTACGAATTGCGCAAACCCCTAATCTTAAGCATGAAGACTTCTGTCTTAGGTGAAACAGACAACGTACTGAATCAATCGTGTTTAAAATATTGCAATAACAAATTACTTAAACATGTAACTCAACGAGGTTTTAATCACGAATGAGATAGACGCAAAATACATACAAAATCGTCATTAGGGTCATAATTGCCAGATAGTTGAGTCGTATGATGACCAGAGTGAGGTGGGTTTGCAAGTGATCTACTTTAGGAAGACATGATAAATGAAATCCGCTTGACATATAGTAGCTTTAAATAATTGTTTTTTTTTACTAACAGATATTTAGATCAACTAGTGAGGAGTTATTCTATCTTAACTATGTCTCGAGTTAGAATCTTTGAGTACGAAGCAATGTTAAATACTTGTTAGGAAAGCTTTGCCACCTTTTAAAGGTATTACCCGACTCAAAATTTGAATTAATCAGTCAAATGGACCGAATACTAATTGATCAAACTAATATTTTTTTTGTCAATTTAATTTTTTAAATCAAAAAATTTATTTAGCTCGAATTTAATTTGTATTTCCAAATCTGGAGAGGGCCCATTTGTTATCTGCACTCAACTTTTTTCGACTTTGGAATGTAAGGTGGCAAGCATTGACTTCGTAGTAGTGCATTGTGATTAGCCAGGAATGGAAGCAATCAAAGTTGGCGATAGGCCAGAAGACACTGAGTTTAAGGAAGAAATTAGTTTTTACGTTAGACCACCCGCAGCAGAGATCAAAATCTCGCGCGGGTGGGTTTTTTAATATTAAAAAATAAATAAATGTAATGAAAAAGGGGGACGAGCGGCCGATCGTGGTGCTTGCCCGATCGACGCTCGCGAGCGGTAAATTGGCCACTTGGCCTTTTTTTTCTTTACTTATTTATCTAATTAGTTCCACTTGGCATAGTATTATTTGTTAAAAATAGATATTTGTGGATAATATTTTCGTGGTTATCTAAACAGACCTAAAACTAAAAAAAAAGTATGAAAATTATTATTTTTCAAATCTCTATAAATAGAGTACAATGTTAACATATTTTCACACACCATTTTCACACACCATCTAAAATTCTCTCTTCTTTTACTACACAATCTCTTCTTTTAAATTTTCTCTGTAATATTTTTCTACTATGGATCCAAATGATCCTAATTCTCCAAATTATAATCCTTTCGGATCTTATAATCCTTCAGCTTATCAAAATTATGGAGAGTATCCAGACTCTCAACCTTTTTATAGCTCTCAATTGTCGCCAAATCTCTCTCAAATTCTATTTTTCTAACACCAACCCCCACAAAATATTCCACGGCATTTGTCCTTCGATGGATCTAGCGAGAAAAAAACTAAAAAGTCTGTACCAAGTAGTTGGGGTATGAAAGAAGACATTGCCCTAATGTCAGCTTTCATGTACTGTAGCGAAGATAGCGTTATCGGAAAAAATCAGAAGAGTGCCTCGCTATGGTCTAGACCTAACCACGGTTCGAATTTAGACGAATTCGAATCGAATTTATTCGAATTTGAATTTATCAAAACATTAAACCATATTCAATTCTTCAAAAGACGAATCGAATACGAATTATGAATTTTCGAATTAGAATCGAATTAGAATCGAATTCAAATATTAAAAAAAATTAGGAATTAGTGTTTAACATTTTTTGGAAAAAAGAAATAAACTAAAGATTAGGCTTGCACTTAATGTACCAAATTAAGTTGCCTACGTATCCTTAGCTCCGAAGGAATCAAAGCCCACGTAGTTCTCTTACCTTTATCATGGAGCTAACTCACTTAGTCGGATGTGTTTGTGCTTTCACCGGTTGTGGCATCATCGAGGTCGTATAGTTGATCGGGATTTTCCCGGACCAATTCTTGTTGTCGTCTTTCCGCCTTGGTCCAATCGGCGAGTAATGCTTGTGCCTCCAAAGATTGCGGTGTCATTGAGTGCCGGTGTTCATCCAAAATATTACCTCCTGCACTAAATGCTTGTTCTACGGCAACCGTCGAAATCGGACAAGCAAGCAATTCTTTGGCAATAATTGACATAACCGAAAATTGTTCTACATGGTTGTTCCACCATTCTAATAAAGGAAAACTAGAAGATTTGACAAATGGAATATCAAATTGTGTGTTAAGATATAAATCAAATTCCGAATTGGTTAAACTTATTCCTCGGGGTCTTTTTTGTTTTTTCATTAACAATCTTTCCGTAAAACTTAATTTTTTACCTTGTGAGGGAGAGGGAGTTGGTTCATTAGATGTAGAAGCATTATTCCTAAAACTATAATCACTCATTAAATCCAAAATATCTTTTTTTACATTGTTTGTAATTTTTACAACATGATCTTCTAGATTAGGAACTTGCAAAAAAATTTCCAAATTTGTGTAATACGCATATAATAAATTTTGTAAACCATCAATTTTAATGTTCGGCATAAAAACGGTTGCAATTAAATTAAGTTGGGGAATCTTCTCGAAATACTTTAACCATTTGTTAGCCATTTCCGAAACGCATGATGACAATGCAAAATCTTGATAAGCGCTACATATTGCCTCCGATATATTACAACATTCCAAAAATAGTAAATGAGATGTAGGATAATAAACACCCGATAAAAGATGTGTAGCATAATTAAAACATTCTAAAAGCTCATTTAGTTTTTCTACTAGGTCCCAATGGTAAGGTTGTAACATAATATTATTAGTTTGATCATTAGATGCAAAAAAATTACATAGAAGTTCTTTGTATGGAAGAGCTTCTTTTAACAATTCATAAGTCGAATTCCAACGATGTTGAACATCTTGTGGAAAACGTTTTGGTTTCATGTTGTTTGATTTGCAAAAAAATTTCTAATCTTTTAGCAATTTTGGGCGAGCCCATAATAAATTAAGTGCTTATTTAATTAGTCCTAATGTAGAGTCTAAAGTTTTAATTCCATCTTGGGTACAAAGATTAAATATATGACATGCACATCTAATATGAAAAAATTTTCCTCCGAATCGTATACAACAAATTTCTAAATCTTTAACCATAACATTATTAGAACTTGCATTATCTAGAGAAATTGAAAATATTTTTGAACTAGATTATATTCTTGTAAAATAGTATGCAATATTTTATAACAATTATTCCCGCTATGACTATCATCAAAAACTCTATATGCAATTATTCTTTTTTGTATATTCCATTCATTATCAATCCAATGACATGTAACACCAAAATATGAATGTGTTTGCCAATGATCACTCCATATATCACAACATATAGAAACTCGACCATCAAAATCAAAGAAAAAAGTTTGTAATTTTTCTTTATTTTTCTTGTATAAATCTTTTACATATCGTGTTAATGTACTTCGTGGAACTTTTTTTGCACTAGGATTTAAAGCATTTTGAAAATAAGTTGTAAAATTAAGTTTTTTACCAAAACTAAAAGATAAATGTTCGGTAGCAACTAATTTAGCTAATTTCTCTCTATTATTTTGATCGGTGTAATGAAATAAAATATTAGGTGTAGTAGATAATTGAGTTTGTGATTTTTCAAAACCAACTTCGTGTGGATGTTTAGTATTCAAATGAATAGTATAAGTACCATATCCATTCCCGGTTTTGAATTCATATTGTTTACCACAATAATTACATGTAATTTTGAAGATACCTTTTTCTCCGGTAAAATTTTTTTTGAAATGCTTAGTAAAAAGTAATGAAGGTGATCTTTTTACCTTTTGTGGATTGTTGAATATTGAATCAACACTTTCCCGTTGAGCTTCATCATGGACGTTCATCATTTCTTCCGGAATAGGATAAGTAGAAATCGGTGGAAAATCCGATTCAATAGAATCGTGATGTTCCACACGTTTTTTCTTACCCTTATTTGCTCTACTTGATGACATAATTATATAGTAATATGAGTAATTATATGAGAAATATGACTAATATATGTAATTAGTAAACTTGAGGGAGAATTTATATAGCTCAAATTTTCAATAAGAGAAGTAGAGAATTGAGATTGGAATGTGTAAAATTTGAAGAATAAGAGGTGGTATTTATAGAGTTGTGAAGAAATTTTGAATTTAAAAAAAAAAATTAAAAGTACCAACAGTAAAAAAAATGGTAACCTGGGGATTAAAACGGTAACAAAAAAAATAGTAAGAAAAAAGGTAATTTGCCCCCTGACGCAAGCGCTGACATCAGCGAATTTCAAATTTCCGCGCGTGCCCCCCTGACGCAAACGCTGATGCAAGCGCTTGCGTCATCTCCCCGCGCGCGGCCCCCCCTTTTTTGAATTTTTTTGAATTCGAATCGAATTCTCAAAACGAATTCGAATTGAATTCGCCGGTTTGACGAATTACAAAAAACTTAAACCGTATTCAATTCTTATTATGACGAATTCGAATCGAATTTTTTGACGAATCGAATTATTGTCGAATCGAATCGAATTTTTTACGAATCGAATCACGAATCAGGTTCAATTCATGGCCAGGTCTAATGGTCCCGAGTGAGTGCACAATACCATGTTTGTCAAGCAGAAAACCCGGAAGCTATCCATGAAAGAAACATGCCTTCAATAAAAGGTCATTATAAACGACTTACTGTCAATGCAGCAAAGTGGGTTGGTGCATACCGAGAAGTACTTAAACAGAAGCGGAGCGGCATGAGCGAGGCAGATGTTGAGACTGAAGCTCAAGCACTTTATGAAGGGGATGGTGGCAAAAAATTTACTGACCTTGTTATTTTTAATGAAGTTATGTGTAAACATCCCAAGTAGCAAATTGAAGAAGGAGGTCACGGTTCAACATATTTTCCTTCGCAGAACGAGGAGGAGGATATAGAAAGTGGTGGGAGCTCAAAGAGGTCAAAGACGACCGAAGAAGGGGATTATTCAATCCCATCTAACTCAGAAGATCCAATCACCATATCTTCAACAATTTTTCATCCTATGAGTAGAGATGCTGCCAAAAGAAAGAAAGAAAAAGGTAAGGCACCTGATGATGTTGCAACAGAAATTCGTGCGTTGAGAATAACCAGAGATAATGAAAATGAAATTTTCAAGAAGAGAATGGAGCTGGAGCAACAAAGGGAGCAACAAAGAATCTAGCGAGATGAAGAAAGGGAGGTCATGAAGAATATGGAGTTAGATAAAATCATGTTGACTGCTTTGATTTCGAAACAACACTTATCCCCAGAAGATGAAGAGATGAAGCGTAATCGAATTTCTCGAGTGTTTGGAAATTAATTAGTAATTTGTTATTTCATGTAATTTGTTCTTCATTTCATGTAATTTGTCATTCATGTAATTTGTTCTTCATTTCATGTAATTTGTCTTTCATTTCATGTAATTTGTCATTCATTATGGTAATTTATCTCGTACCTTTTGTATTGTCACTTCACATTTGTCATTCCACCCATACCCGTAATTATGGTAATTTGTCTCGTACCTTTTGTATTGTCACTTCACCTTTGTCATCCCACCCACGCCCAAACTTCTATATATATTGGTGACCATAACAAACTTAAATATACCCAAAAACCTTCCAATATTCTTCACTAGAATCAAATCTCATCACAAATGTCTCTCAGTGAAAATACATCAAATTCAGATTCAAGTTTTAGTGCTTCATTCACCAGATAATTTGATGAATGGGAAGCACGAAGAAGTGAACAAAATCGACAAATTGATCACTTACTCGAGGATGCGTTCGACGTCCATGTCTTCTTTGGGACAAGGAGTTAATGGGAAGAATTATGAAGGCTTGCATCATATTGCACAATATGATAGTCGAGGACGAACGAGACACATATCTCCGTTATCATGATCCGGCCGAATTCCAAAATGAAGAGGACAATGAAGAACCTTTTCAATTCTCTACTGAACGCATCATAAATCTATCCACCTACATGACTGCTAGGGAACAACTTCGCAATAGAGAAGTTCATAACGCTCTGAAAAGTGATTTAATTGAGCATATTTGGCAAAATTTTGGAAACGATAATTAATTATGTAATTTTAAAATTTTGTATTTGTAATTTAAAATTTCCGTATTCGTAATTTATCATTTTCGACTTCCATTTGTACCTCGAGTATTTCTATCTAATTTAGTATTCCAAAAAATGATAGTAGATAGTTTATTATGTGAACTGGGTTGCTGCTGTGGGTAGAAAAATATGTAATTGGATTGGATTAGCTTGGATTGGGTATGGATGAGAGAAGAATTAATTATTTATTCTGTGAACTGGATTGGGTGGATTGCTGTTGTGGGTAGTCTTAAGGATATAGCTAGCCAGCCGCCCATTCGAGGCGTCCTGCCAGCCTGAAAGTGCGGACAAAAAGCCCGGGCTCCCCTCCTTTTGTGGAGATTGGAATTGGAGACATCTATGTGAGTGTGCAACATGTTTATATTAATATAATGTGATATTCCGTAAACGATATGTATTGTTTGAAATGCCTTAAGTGATTTGATCTGGACTATTCATACCAACAAGGTGCACCTTTTTTTCCGGCACACATCTTGAGATAACTCCAAGGTTAAACACGTTTAGCCGGGAGTATGATCAGGATGGGCGACCTCTTGGAAAGTTTTCGGTATGCGTGCGAGTGAGGACAAAACACGCTGAAAAAGACCCATGTTGATCTGTGGAGACAGTCGGTCGGATCACGGGGCGTTCATCTTTAAAAAAAATCAGCGTGTGACATGATCATCAATTGATGCATTTATCATTTTATTTTTTAGAGTCAACTTTGCCGGGTTTTATTTAAAAACTAAAAATTTTAATGGTATCATTTTTAAAAAACTTGGATTAAATTTTTTTGATAATAATTCAAGTCTTTGATCTCTTGAATCAAATTTCATTGGTACTCAATTTTGGGAGTTTTGTTTACCCAATTGATGTTCAATATCCAATAATTACAGGGATCGAGTAAATATAATTTCATATATTATTAAAGCTCAATTCCAATTATTTAAAATTTAATCTTGCATGTATTATGATTTTTTTTTTCCATTTTATAGCCCATTTTTAATCATATGATATTCATAGGTTTGCTAAGCTAATCCATATTCTGGTTAATAAGATCACAAAGAGAAAAAAGTTTCATAACCAAGTTTTACGAAAATATATTCTGACTATTCAAATTTGAAATATTTGGTCAAGTAATTTTCTAGTTGATTTATATTTTTTATATTATTTGTCGTTTTATTGTTACACATAGTAACCAATACTAGCACTATAGACATGATTACTCGTAATTTACATAATTTCGAAATAGTATAACTTTATGTCTATACTGAAACTATTCCGGTTTTCTCAAAATAAACTACTACGAACGAATAAAGTTAAATAACTAGGATTAAACAAGTTTGTGGAATTTATTCACTAAAAGATTAATGGACCATTAATGTACAGTAGAAAAAATCCTTCCATTATCTAGGCTCACGCACTTTTCCAGAGGTGAATGTAACATATAAATGTGATTAACACATTACGAACTGTTTATTCAACATCACATCTACCGTGATTAACTCATTACGAACTGTTTATTCAACATCACATCTACCGAAGGTCGTGGTGCCCATCATGGAGTAAGAATCTCAAGTCCAGGGCCAATAATTTCTCAAGTTCGTGGGATCGAGAGAGGGTGATCGAGAGAGGCTGTCTTTTCAGATGCACGAAAATCAACTTGTGATTATCCCTTAAAAAAAACTCGTGGTTATCTGGTTCGAATTCTAAAAATGTATTTTTTTCAAGTCTAAAAATGTAACTTTGTTGAGATTCCGAGAGGCAATCGGTATGGTAGGACAAATATGCGTAAAATTCAAACTCACATTCTAGATTTTAAGACAGAACACATGTCTTACCTTAGATCCTACGATAAGGATCCAAATCCAAGCTCGCAAAATTCTTAGGGTCTAAATCAAAATTTATGCTTTACCCATAGATTCATTAGCTTACAAAATTATTTTAACATTTCAATATAAACTATTTAAAAAATATGTACAATTTTACCTCTGTTTTGACACTCGATGCTATAAATTAGTAATGCTTGATTTTAGTTAATAATGTTGTCTTTTCTT
The DNA here is from genome assembly GCA_963995505.1 of Hypericum androsaemum. Classification (NCBI taxonomy): domain Eukaryota; kingdom Viridiplantae; phylum Streptophyta; class Magnoliopsida; order Malpighiales; family Hypericaceae; genus Hypericum; species Hypericum androsaemum. The sequence goes on along the minus strand of OZ023184.1, from coordinate 2,613,321 downwards.
CATTATGAGTCTCATATAAAATTTAAGGGTTTGTGGAAGAAAAAATATTTATATGTATTATGATATGAGTATGGTATAATAAGATAGGGTCTCATTTATGTATTTATGTGTAGCGGTGTATGATTCTATACGGACACTATTCATACTTAGGCTCTTACATTAAAAGTTGACTTGTATCCTACCCTAGACCTAAGAAACCTTACACTAATAAGATAGGCAACGGTTTAGGATTTACGGTCTGTAATATTTTTGTCATCTGATATTGGGTTACATGCTCAGATAATATTGGACATTATTTAGGAGGTAGTTTTTCATGTCAATTGTGTATTCTTTCTTACCCGTTTACAAAGTTTAAAAAATTATAAGTTTATTACCGCATGAAATAATTCTGGTTTTGTGCAATCACTACTTTCTAAGATAAAAAAGAATGGAGATATGAAGCGTTAGAAAAGAGAAATGGCTGATCTCCACTCTTATCTTCCATTCCTCTACTTCTTTTCTTTTGGTTGTTTTTTTGGGTGAAATTTTCATTTGATTGTTGGTGATAACTAGAAATTTCTATCATTACCACACTGGTCTGCCTTCAAATTCTTATTTGGTAGTATTCTATGAACTTGGTATCAGCTTTATTTCTCGCTAAGCACTAATCAACTCCTAAAAATATACAAACTTTGCAATCATCAATTTCTCGGAGTGATTGAGTGGATCAAGACGAATAACAAAAAATTTCAAGAAGATCTTTGTAATTTTCAGGGTATATCAATTAAATACTCGAAGAGCTACTACCCTTGGCCGTGGTAGCTTAATGGAAGAGACCGGGAATCTACCAAATTAAGCAACCATATAGCGCAAAAACTAACGCGCAGGAAAACTTGTCGTCTTCTCCACATACATCAATTTCGGCCATTATTTCTGTCCGGAGTACCGTACTGTGTATAATACCAAAAATACAATCACATCGAATTCTGTACCAGCCAGCGCCTTCACCAACGGGGTGCCACGCAAGGAGATCCCTTGACCTATTCATCCCCAAAGAATTTGTTTCTTCATACTATTTTTTCGAAGACTTGACCTACAAATTAATCCTATTTCGAATTGTGTGAGATATTTGAAGTATGAAAAATGTCTTTCAATAAATTAGGCTAATTAGTTTACTGGTAAATCTAAATTTGAAGAATTTCGGTGGTTGAGAATTGTTGTAGTCGATTGTAAATGTATAAAATTAAAAAATGTATTATTATCAAAAATGAAATTTAATACTTTAAAATTATATGCATTTTGAAGTGCGTCTTCAAAATGACAAATTTTTTCATATTTTATACCAGATCCGAAAAGGCAGCAAATTCCCAAATATGTAACCATTTCTTCGTTGATTACGTAAAGGTCACGAGCGCAACTCGCACCCTATAGTACGAAAGAAACCACCAATCACACCTCTTCTATGTAATCAAACTAAATTATTTAGTTTGTACAAGAGTTGTTAGCATAGGGCAAGGAGTTGTTCTAGGAAGATAATCGCAGATAACCTCTACAAGTTTACCATATCGATTGCTTTTGGTTATATAGATAGATCTGATGTACCGATGTCGAGTTATCTTTTAGATAATCTAAATGGTGTTAGTCTGTTCTGCTGTACTCGTTATGTACTGCACATGACATGATTCGCTTAATAAAAGTTGAAAAAACTTTACTTTAGTACCTTGTAGTTTGGTCGTTTGACACTTACAACCCTATGGTAAAAAACGTATTAAACTAGTCCCTGAGGTTTCAAATGGACCCACGGGCAGCTTCCTGGCTGACTGAATTCGAAACGTGGTCGTTTTTGTCCACATGGCATGCAAATTTAGCAAAAAGGTTATCACGTTGGCGCAAACTTGTCCTAGATGTAAATTTCTAAACAATACCAATTTTGTATATTTATTTTAAAAAATCGTTCTTCCTTCTACTACCCTCGTCTCCTTCTTTCTTTGTCCAGAAAGCACAACCCGAGAACCGTCGTATAAATTAACTACCTAGTTATGTTGTTCCAGGTTGGATTGTCCTCACCGGCCCGGTCCATCCGCACCCTCTCCTTCTGCGCCGCCCTCCTCATCGCGTACGCTGCCGTCCGAGTCTGGTTGAACAAGAACTTTTCATTCCAGGTCGCATTGTCCTTGTCGGGCCGGTAGATCCGCATATGAAGATTATTCGCCACCGCTCTCGTCCCCCGCCGCCCTTAAGCACGACTACCATTTGTGACCTCTTCGCCACTTTCATCTAGAGCCACGAACTCCCCAAGACCGAGGTCTTGTGTCGAGATGGGCATGCGTCGTCCATGTTCTCAGTTCTGCATTGAGCATCAGTCAAAGACCATAGTCTCACTAGCAACGGTGGCGGCATAGATTAGTCAGGGAAGGAACCTTCCCAATTTTCAGAGTTGGGGTTTATCCCATTCGTCACGAATTGGGAGGTTTACTCGCACAATTTTCAGGCCAAGGTATTGTTTCGAGATGGTCGAAGCTTTTCTGCTCGGGGTTCACTGTAGGCAGATCAGATTTGGTGTTTGAGAGAGGAGGCAACGAGAAAGAGGTTGGGGATGAGGGAGAAGGAGAGTATTTTGAAAAGCATAAACAAACATGATTTTATTTTAAAATTTTCCTTTTAGACAAATCAGAGACACCGGGATAATTTTCTTTGAGTTGGCGTGCCACGTTGGCACAAAACGATGTAGTTTTGATTTTTTGGCTGCGCGTGAGGTCCTTTTGAAACCTCAGGGACCAGTTTGGTACGTTTTTTTATCACAGAGTTGTAAGTGTCAAACAGCCATACTATAGAGTACTAAAGTGAAGTTTTCCCATAAAAGTTGGATTACCATTTGTCATGATTAAAATTCAATTAAAGACGGGGAATCTCGACCGTCAGATTTTGTCCTTGTACCCAGCCAGATCGAAGATCCCGCCCCTCCTCCAGGGCCCCACCACCCTTGGCATCAACGTTCACTGAATCCCTCGCCCCTCCGCGTACTGACCGACCCCACAACCACCAAAATATTTTCGGTGCGGCAGATGGATCCCAGACCAACCAAATGTATCATCTCGATTGTTAGTATAAGACTACCCGCAACAGCAATCCACCCAATCCAGTTCACGGAATAAATAATTAATTTCTCTTTCATCTATACCCAATTTAATCAAATCCAATTCAATTACATATTTTTCTACCCACAGGAGTAACTCAATTCACATAATAAATAATTAATTTCTCTCTCAGTCACATATTATATACTTTTGTTTATATATAAATTATAATAAAATACGATAATGATTATTCCGTAAAAAAAATTACAATAAAGTAATTAAATAATGATTACAAAATTAGATAGAAATTAAGACTGTTCCACTTCATTCATATATTATCTACTATCATTTTTTATTATATATAAATTACGAGTATGAGTTTTGGTTTGTGAACCACAACTTCTTATTCAAGATTCTGATTGAGTTGATTCAAATTTTTTTGCAAAGATGGGACATATATCTATAACTTTTTAGTTCATGATTTCTCCAAATTTGAAGTATAAGAACGTCAAAAATATATTTGAAGTCAATAGTCGAGCAAGTTACGAGTACGAGTTTTGATTTGGGAGTTACAACTTCTTATTCCGGAGTCCAATTGAGTTGATTCAAGTTGTTTTGTGAAGGTGGAACATATATCTACAACTTTTTAGTTTATAACTTCTCCAAATTCGAAGTATAAGAATGTCAAAAATATATTTGAAGTCAATAGTCGAGCGAGTTATGAGTATGAGTTTCGATTTGGGAGCCACAACTTCTTATTCCGGGGTCCAATTGAGTTTATTCAAGTTGCTTTGTGAAGGTGGAACATATATCTACAACTTTTTAGTTTATGACTTCTCTAAATTCGAAGTATAAGAATGTCAAAAATATATTTGAAGTCAATAGTCGAGCGAGTTACGAGTACGAGTTTCGATTTGGGAGCCACAACTTCTTATTCCGGAGTCCAATTGAGTTGATTCAAGTTGCTTTGTGAAGGTGGGATATATATCTACAACTTTTTAGTTTATGACTTCTCCAAATTCGAAGTATAAAAATGTCAAAAATATGTTTGAAATTAATATTCGAACGATTTAATTATGTCGAAAATTGGAATACAAATTGTGAATCAAAATATGTCAATATTAGGCTCTATTTTTTATAGATATTTAAAAAAAGAATTTTAATTTTGTTAAAAATAACTTCAATTTTTATAACTACACAAATATTATCCAAAAAATCTATTTTTTATGAATAATATTATACCAAGTGGAACTATATAAAAGAAAATTTGAAAAAATTGACGTGGCGCGCGCGAGCTGCGATCCGCTGACCGCACTCGCGCGGCCAATCCTCCCATTTTCTTAGCTAATATATATATATATATATATATATATATATTAATATATTAATATAATAACTACCCGCGCGAGCAAATGTTCGCTGCTTGCGGGTAGTCTAAATGTTTAAGATTTATCCCCCCCCCCCCCCCCCCCCCCTAAAAAAGTAAGATTTATTCAGTGATAAATATTATTACATTTTCGAGTTTGTAATTAAGATGCAATCGAAGAGTTTATCAAATTTAAAAGAAAATCACCGTGAATGAGAAAATAAAAGAATTGTCAGTTGGTTATTCAAATTAGTTACGGTGCCTCGTAGGGCGAGACACTTGTAATTCACTCATACTATCTACTAATAATTCACTCAATCGAGTTCACGGAATAAATAATTAATTTTTCTCTCATCCATATTCAATCCAATCTAATTACATATTTTTCTACTCATAAGAGTAAAAAATTCACAGAATAAACAATTAATTTCTCTGTCATTCACATATTATCTACTATAATTTTTTGTTTATAGCTAAATTATAATAAATATACGATAATGATTATTCTGTAATTACAACAAAAAAAAATTACAATAAAGTAATAAAATTAAGATTACGAAATGACTACAAAATTAGATAGAAATTAAGATCCTCCACTTCATTCATATATTATCTACTATCATTTTTTATTTATATATAAATTACGAATATGAGTTTTAGTTTGGAACCACAACTTCTTATTCAAGAGTCTGATTGAGTTAATTCAAGTTATTTTGCGAAGGTGGGACATATATCTACAACTTTTTAATTTATAACTTCTCCAAATTCGAAGTGTAAGAACGTCAAAAATATGTTTGAAGTCAATAGTTTAGCGAGTTACGAGTATGAGTTTCGATTTGGGAGCCACAACTTCTTATTCTAGAGTCCGATTGAGTTGATTCAAGTTGTTTTGTGAATGACATATATATCTACAACTTTTTAATTTATGACTTCTCCAAATTCGAAGTGTAAGAACGTCAAAAATATGTTTGAAGTCAATAGTCGAGCGAATTACGAGTATGAATTTTGATTTGGGAGCCACAACTTCTTATTTTGGAGTCCGATTGAGTTGATTTAAGTTGCTTTGTAAAGGTGGGATATATATCTACAACTTTTTAGTTTATAACTTCTTCAAATTCGAAGTGTAAGAATGTCAAAAATATATTTGAAGTCAATAGTTGAGCGAATTACGAGTACAAGTTTTGATTTGGGAGCCACTACTTCTTATTCCGAAGTCCGATTGAGTTGATTTAAGTTATTTTGTGAATGTGGGATATATATCTACAACTTTTTAGTTTATGACTTCTCCAAATTCGAAGTGTAAGAATGTAAAAAATATGTTTGAAATTAATATTCGAATAATTTAGTAATGTCAAAAGTTGGAATACAAATTTTGAATCAAAATATGTCAATATTGAGCTCTATTTTTTATAGATATTTAAAAAAGGAATTTTAATTTCGTTAAAGATAACTTTAATTTTTATAACCACACAAATATTATCCGAAAAAATTTATTTTTACGAATAATATTATACCAAGTGGAACTAAATAGATAAATAAGTAGAGAAAAAAATTGACGTGGCAAAAATTAGCGCGCGCGCGAACTCCGATCGGCTGACCACGCTCGCGCAGTTGATCCTCCCATTTTGACAGCTAATATATATATATAATAACTACCCGCACGAATATTTGCTCGCTGCTGCGGGTAGTCTAACCGGAGAGCCAGATATTATAATCTCCAAAACAAATATGAGCATAACGATGAGGTGAACCGTTATAGCGTCATGTTAAAATATCTAAATTTTACTCAAAATCTTAAAAATATAAATGGTTTTATTTTTACTATTATAAAATATTTCGTCGTTCTTATAACTAATAGGACGGTAATCTTAATGGCTTTATCTGAATTAAACAACTATCATGTGCGCCGAAGATGGATTTTTACGGAGTACACGTAGCTGCCACGCTGTGGCAGATTGCAGGCGTGGCATGCCACACATGACACTAAAGTGCCATGATTAATGATTGAAAAAATGTATCCAAATATCAATCAAGTAAATATTTACTATCGGTTAAGAAAATTTAGAATCACAAAATATTATATTTTGTCAAAAATAATCAATATAAAAGACAAAATGTGGTTCATAGAAACTAAATGCGCATGCATCATATGATCGTACTACTCCACGAAATCATTTCATTTGTAGTACAATTTTTTAAAGGAAAATGTACCGATAATTCTTTTAATTTTGGAGGGAATTTTACCGAGAATCCTGTACCAGCGTTGAGTAAGTTGGGCATAAAAATTACTAGTTTCATTTATTAAACCGGGTTGTATGGTCCATACGGGATGCATACGATGGGGTTGGTCCACATATTTTCTTTCTTTTTATAGCATTTTGCTAAGAAAAATGGTGCATCAAGATGTTCGCACGGGTCAACTTGATCCTCAACAGCCTGTTTGGAACCAATTCCGATAGAAAATAAATTTTATTTCTAATTCCTAATGGTAATAGAAATGAATCACTTTCTTATTTTTTTGTTTGGAACCATAAGTTAAATTTTGAGAATTGATTTGAAATATTACATAAACACCCTCCTAACAATCCCAGGTGAGATAGAAAAATTTTCTTCAAAAGGTATAATAGATATTTTACTACCAAATCCAGTTTAGTTCCCAACAAATCTGACCTAATTTCAAAAAAATTATAAATTCGGACTTTTAAACAAAATATGAATTTCTTTCCGAAAATATTTAGTTCCAAATAGACTAAATTTTTTATTTTTTAAGACTCCGAAAAAAAATTTTAAAATTTAAATTTTAAATCTTTCTAAACGGGCTACAAATTTTTTTACCATATTACATTTTGGTAGGAATTGAACCATGCCAAATCTTAACTAGTATCTTGTGCTATCGGAGCAAAGTATCCTTTGATTGGACATCAAAGTTACCAAAATCCAAGTCAGTAATATCAAACACACCTTATAAAGAATGACTATTTCATAAATTTTATTCGCAAATTTCTCTACAACTCCTTTATCAAGAAATTTCAACTACTAAATTCCAACGAAAATAAATTGTAGTTCCTAAATTAAATTATCTCGAAACACACGACTCTATTGAAGAAATAATATTTTTTAGTAAAAACAATACTGAAAAGAAAGTTTCCTAAAACGAAATAGCATACAAATTAGACCCATCCGCTCCTTCACCTTTCTTCCACATTCCGTCCGTCCAAGGAAAAAAAAAGGAAACTTCAGATTCTTTACACTCTCAAGTCAAGTCATGCACGAGGCCGAGACGGAGTCGAACCTGCTACAGTGGGGCCGGCGCCTCTTCGAGGGGGACCCGCCCTACTACACTTCCCCGGGCTACTACGACGGCGGCGTTATCCTCTCCCCCGGCGACGGTTACGGCGACTACGGCGCCGGCGACGACCGGTACGACCTAGCGGACAGCAGCCACGTGGAGAACGACGAGATCATCGCACGCACGCTCCAGGAAGAGTTCTGCCATCTCGCGGTGGTGGAGTCGCCCCCCGAGGGCGGCCTTGGCGTGGAGGAGGAGGAGGAAGAGGATGACCGGCGCGTGGCCTACCACGCGTACCCCTCCGACGGCGGTTTCCACCACGTCCCCGCTGGTGACTACTCCGGTGAGTGAGCCGCGATCGGCGGGGCCCGCAGCCTTGTAGGAGAGAGAGAGAGAGAGAGAGAATAGTGAATATGTTCTACTTTCTTTTCTTGGGGGAATTTCAATTGATTCGGTTTTCCTCGAATTGGTTTTTGTGTTTTGGGTGTGGTACGCAGAGCGGGAGGAGTCGGACGACGTCGTGCCGTCTAGTTCGTGCTCCAGCCCCGGGGGGAACGGGGAGGAGTGGTCGCGGTCTCAGGTGTCCGGCGACGACGAGGGGGATTTCGACGACGAAGAAGTTAGGAGGAAGCTGGAAGAGATGATCTCTATTCCGGTGAGCTTAAGTTTCGGATTTTTATTAGGGTTGATGATTAGGCTCTTCTTCTGCTGTTGCTTTGATCTGTGTTGTTTCCTTGACGGAGTTCCCTTATGTTTTTTTCTTTTTTTAATTGCAGCATGTTCCTAAAATTAATGGAGAAATACCATCGGTTGATGAAGCAACAACGGATCACGAGAGACTTGAGAATGGGTACCTTTTTATCTCCATGATCCGGATTCGCTGTTAGGAGGCCGAGTTTCTGTTTCTCCTTGCATGAATTCGATTTGCATCAAGCAGACGTGCAATGCATTTGTGAGGCTCGCTGTTTTCTGTTAGACAAGACACTGCTCCTTATGCACTTGGTTTCTTAACATTGTTGTAAATATCTCTGCGTAAGATTTGCTATCGGAATGCTTTAGGGCTTTCTTTCAATACACCAACAGGAGATGTCCTCTTCAAGAGATTGATGGTCTCCTAGTTTATCTGTGAACCCACTGGCATACCTTCTTAGGCTTTCAGAAGCACTGCCAAAAGTTTAGCGAATTGTTTTTCAAAGTACAGCAGTTTGGCGCGGTTTTGAGTGCTTACCTTAGTGTGTTACTCTTTTTCCATCTATTGCCGAGCAATGATTTGGCTATTTTGTTTTGGTTTAATGTTTTAGCAGTTGTAAGCTTGCATTTTTCCGACGGCATAGCCAAGGATAATATGAAGGTTGAAAATTATTGATGATATGGATTTCCATTTTTTCTCGTCATGGTTTCTCATGTTATCTGATTGAATCTGTCCAATTTAACATTATTGGTAATTCAATTTCAGTAAAGCTTAGTGGGTTTGTTGAGCCTGATATGATTTACCATCGCCAGCTTGCAGGTGCTTGGCTTTGTTGAATTCAAGGTTCAAGGAGATGGTAATTGTCAGGTTAGTTGCTGGTGTGTTATTAGCTTTCTCCTTTTATTCTGAAACTTGATTAATACCAAATTTCCGCTTTCAATCTCCGGTAAGATCTTGCCATGCAGAAGAAGAATTCGTACAAATCTTTTTTGTATAGTCAAATGTCAGAGGTATACTGATTTGTGTTTGACGATGCTAAAAGTGCACTTAATGGTTCCCCCTTTTCAGTTCCGCGCTTTATCAGATCAGTTGTATGGAACACCTGATCATCACCGAAATGTAAGACGGCAGATTGTAAATCAGGTTTGTTTTCTATACTAGTTGAAAATTATTTTGTAATAGCACTCACTATACACTGCTTTCAAATTTTTTGTCTTGACGTGGTGGCATACGCTTTATGAGTGCTGACAATGAAAATGTTTTCCGTCATTAGCTCAAGTTACACCCGGAGATATACGATGGATATGTCCCCATGGAGTATAGCGACTACTTGAGGCGCATGTCCAAGTATTAACAAAATCTCTCACTTTTCTCCTTGTCTGTTCGTTCACGATGTTCTACAATAAATGTTCAGTCCTAATTGTCTTCTCCCCATTATTGCAGGAGCGGTGAGTGGGGAGATCATGTGACGTTACAGGCAGCTGCAGATTCTGTACGTGTAACAAATGGTTTTCTTACTTGTCTAATTGTTTCCAATTTACAGTCACCATAACGTAGTTTCCTTGACTTCGAAGTATTATGCTTCTGAATGATTTATTCCCATTTTCCCTCTGTCAGTAATGGCTTTCTTATAAGAGTGACGTCTTCACCAAGTTTTACTCGTCACTGATATTAAGGGGCATATTGCAGTATGACATTGAGATCCGCGTTGTGACATCATACGAGCAGAACAGCTGCATTGATATTCTTCCTGGGAACCAGAAGCCAAAAAGAAGTAAATCTTATTGGATTTTCTTTTGCTTTATTTATTTTCCTTGTTCTTTGAATGATGATATCTTCTGGAAGTAAGGATATTGGTATGCAAAAGAGACAGGCACTGTGTTAAACTGGAATTTTCCTTGTTCTCTGCAGCCATATTTTTGAGTTTTTGGGCGGAGGTACATTACAATTCGATCTACCCTCAAGCAGGTACATTACATTCGGTGACTTTTCCTCCTGAAACACTCTATGTCGTGAGATATTAGGCTATGTTAGTTGGTGAAATTGAATTTCTTACCGACCAAACATAGCCTAATATCCTATGACATAAGAGTAGCGAAATGGTATCGTAACAGAGTACCCTTTTGCTTGGTTTTGAAACTAATTGCTAAGAGCTGACATATCAGATCAGAGGCAGAAGATACCAACTCCATTCCAAGTTGGATACTCTTCTCCTCTATATAATCTCACACGCTCGAGTCCGAACTAAAACCCAGTCAAGGCCAAATAAAGCTTCATAATTATTTTTCGTCCCACAATTTATCTGAGTTGTTACCTACTAGCCACTGCAGTAGTTTGCTGCAGAAGATCTGGAATCCCACTCTGATGCTTTCTCTCATCGTCGACCCTCTGTTCGTGATGGACCAGGTTCGGATAATGCATCGATCGCTCTAAGGAAGAAGAAGAGGTGGTGGAATTTTGGGAACTAGCAAGCACCGGATGGATGCTGCTACCTACCTGACCACCGCCATGCTGGTTCCCATCAGCTTCATACCAAACTTCCAATACTTATTTTTGTATCCTCTTTGAATTATTTATTTAATTTATTACATAATATGATGAGCTCTCTTGGTCATTGTTTGGCGTGCATAATAATTATTTGCCATGCCTATTATAAACACAAAACTATTTGGTGAATGAAGTAAATATATCAGGGAGAGCATGAGTGGAGTCGACTATATATTAGTTGCAATTTTATTTAGTACATCTATTTCAAGAGAAATTATACGCACTTAAAACTTCATTACGTTTTACTCATTCTCTCTTCTCAATCTCGGAGCGGCTCACTCACTAAAAGAGTTAAAATAAATGGAAAAAACTAAAAGCGATAAAATTTGTCCTCGTACAGGTATTAAAAAAATGACCAGTCGGTCCGAGAACTAAAAAATTCACCAAGTCATTCTCTTAGTCCAGTTGAAAAATTGGGGCTTGGATTGGGCCCATTTCGGATCGTTTGGAGTCGACGCGTGGAGTTTTTTTTTGTAAAAAAGTTAAAACACAGAGACAAAAATAAAAAAGCCTGCGCGATAGGGGATCACAGACATGCCATTATCGATAACTGGGCATGCTATTGTCATAGTACGCGAGCCATTATCAATAATTGAATTTACCAGTATTGTAACCGGGACATGTTATTATCAGAACTGGGACATGTTATTATCGGTCATTTAGCCCAAACGGTCCAGAATGATCCCTTCACTCCGGACTCAATCCACTACCGAAAAATTGGTCCGCTTAAGCAAATTCCATGGGCTGTTAAGGGAACAAGTATTAACGGGCTCAATTTTCCGGGCCCATTTCGACAAGCATCAGATCGCCAAAAGTGAACAAACCCTAGTATAAATACTCCACCCTCTCCTTAAACAAAACCCTAGCTCACAAAAAGACTCCAGAGAAGAGGAGAGCCAGAGAAGAGGACGCCCCCTGCCGCTTCTTCGCAACAATGGTCCACGTCGTCCACTACCGGAACTGTAACCTCTCTCTAACTCTATTCATCGATTGTTCGAGATTTTTTCTTTGCTCTTAGGGTTTAGGGTTGACATGTGGTTATTGACGGTGACGGTGGTGTGTATTGGATAATTGATTAGATGGGAAAACTTTCAAGAAGCCCAGGCGTCCGTACGAGAAGGAGCGTCTCGACGCTGAGCTGAAGCTCGTCGGGGAGTACGGTCTCCGTAACAAGAGGGAGTTGTGGAGGGTGCAGTATGCTCTGAGCAGGATCCGCAACAATGCCCGTTCGCTCCTCACCCTCGATGAGAAGGACCCTCGCCGTATCTTTGAGGGTGAGGCCCTGCTGCGCCGGATGAACCGCTACGGGCTCCTGGATGAGGGGCAGAACAAGCTTGATTACGTCCTGGCTTTGACTGTTGAGAACTTCCTCGAGCGCCGTCTCCAGACCCTTGTCTTCAAGTCTGGTATGGCCAAGTCCATCCATCATGCGCGTGTCCTCATCAAGCAGAGGCACATCAGGTAGATCCCTTTTTTTTTCTTTTCTGTACAAAAACTTGCGTCTGCCTAGCTTTTCCATTCCAGTTCAAATGCACATGGGGTTGAAGCTTCTGGACGCTTGTGTATGCAGCCTTTGATTAGTTTGTTATTTAGTTGGATCATAGCAAACTTATGTACATGTGTGAGATCTTTGGTTTTGTAAAATGTTTTCGTTTTCTGCTTTCTAGCATTTTTTGTGTTGCTTTGACGAATTTTATTTAAGCCCTCTTGCATAAGTACATTGAGAATCTTAATGTGTCTTGTTTGCCCAAAAGTATCTTTGCTATGGCTGTTTGTTATTGGAACTAATCTTCCGGGGTTGCAGGGTTGGGAGGCAATTGGTCAATGTACCCTCCTTCTTGGTCAGGCTTGACAGCCAGAAACACATCGACTTCTCATTAACCAGTCCATTTGGTGGTGGCAAGCCCGGGAGAGTCAAGCGAAAGAATGCAAAGGCCAATGCTAAGAAGGAGGCTGGTGGTGCTGGAGATGAGGAAGATGAGGATTGAGGCGATTTTCGGTTAATGCCTAGTCAAATTATCTCTTTTTATCTCTTTGGTTTAGGATACTGCTCTGCTTTTGTTATCGCACTTGGTATTCATCTAAGATATGTTTTAAGACATTTACCTGAATAGCCTGCGTCTTAATCGGACTCATTGCCTAGATGCTCACATGTACTGATTTTGCTTGGGTCGTGTCAAAATATATCCCTTTTTTTGTCTTTGGTTTAGGTTATTGTTCTGCTCTTGTTAAGACATCTATCTATTCAGTGTCTTGATTGAACTCATCGGCTTGCTGCGTAATTGTTCTAATTTTGTTTGGGTCTGGTCTAAATATGATCTTTGTTTCTACTTGGAGCTTCTTGATTTTCTCTCAAAGCTCTGTTACGCTATTGTATGTGAATTCTGCTTAAGCTTGGATACCGAGTTCCATCCAATGTGGGCTAGTTTATACTTTCGAAACTGATTTAATTGACCAATAAAGTTTATAATATATTCCTCCCACAAGTTATCTGAGTTGTTGCCCACTAGCCACCGCAGTAGTTTACAACAAGATTTGGAAGCCGACTGTGGTGGAATATTTTTGAACTAGCACAAATGGCTGCTGCTTTTTGCCTATCAGGTGCAGTTTTATTTAGTGCACCTATTTCAGGAAAAAAAATTCTCTACTTAAAAAGTAAATACGATCCAAGTAAAATTTTACCTAATTTATGGTCAGTCGCAATTATTCAAGACGTACATAAAGAACACATAATGCATCGAATCTTTTCTTCGGTGGGAATGTACCTCCGTACGGGTACAAGTTTTTTAGTCCAACAAAAATTACAATGGACAACATATGGGTAGCATCTACAGGATCATGAACTTTACCCTGCCGGGTAGGATCATGGTAATTCCGGAGTCTATTATTTTAAAAAAATTCATTTAAAAAAATTAATCTCACTTGATTGTAAAATATCAATTTAATTTATTTATTCATTAAAATAAATCAATATATTCTTATAAATTTGCAATTGTGTGGAGCTGGATTCAGTCCGGGCAATAATAGGAGAATTTCGTACGTACGAAATTAAATCTATTCCATTGATCTTGATGATTATGCGTGTTTCAGATATCTGACGGTATTAGATATCCAAATGTATTATGGTCTTTTATATTCCTCTCTCCTCTCTTTCTTCTTCCCTCTTTCTTGTCCTTCACACACACACACTCTCTCCTAACCCTAAATAAAATCGACGCCAACGAGGAGCGACGATGACCAGGGAAGATGTTTGATTCTCTCTCCTCTTTCCTTCCCTCCCGTTTTCCTTCCTCTTCCTCACACACTCTCTCCTCTTTGAAATAGTTTTTTCAAATGTGTAAAGTTGGATTATGTGGATAGTTAAATCATTTGTTCTTTTTTTTTTGCTTGTGATGTATGTCAAAAGTGATAGGACCGATTACGATAAAATGGCATGCTCGGTTACGATAAAATGGCATGCTCGGTTACGATCAAATGGCAGGCTCGGTTACAATCAAATGGCATGTTCGGTTATGACCAAATGACAAACCTGATTATGATAAAATGACATGTCTGGTTACAATAAAATAGTATGCCCGATTATGACCAAATGACAAGTCCGATTATAATAAAATGACATGCCCGGTTATGATAAAATGGCATGCCCGTTTACGATTAAAATGGCAGGCCCGGTTACAACAAAAAGACATACCCAATTACAATAAAATGACAAGTCCGTTTACGACAAATGGCAAACCCGATTAATATTTTAATAAAAAAGTAATTATTTAATTTAATAATATTCTGACACGCGCACGCATTAAATGCCATCTCCCCAGATGACACGCACGCGTGTCCTTCCTTACACACTATTTTGACCTTTTTACGCCTAAATCAGATGGGCCCGGAATAGCTCATTCTAGATCCAATCCGGCCCCCAATTATGTTGGTGGGTTGAGATCGTAGATTTGATATTAACTTTAGCAATTAATATGTACTATTTAAATATTATTTTAAAATATTCAGATTAGATCCTATAGATTCACATAACTTTTGTCTTGACCAACTTATTCCGGCAATTAAACACGATTAACATAAAAAATCTAAATGCATTTGAAGCACAAAAAAATTGATAACGTAAAATCGATGATATACGGCAATCATAATTTTCAGTGTTTCTTCTCAAAAAAAGAATTTTAAGTGTTTTAAGAGGGTCAAAAGACATGACCAAAATTTTGAAATTTTAGTGCCTAGTTCTCAATTTTTTATGGTCATTCTTTTACATTAAATACTTATATTAACTTATACAATTATAATTGTGTTGTCACTCTTTGATTGCTCACGTTTTGATTTAATAGGCAATTTTAAAATTGTAATTTTTAATAAAAATATTCTATCTTTTTTCTCACCCATTTTCCTTCATCTTTTCTTTCCGCTCTCCTTGTCCATTTTCTTTCTCAAGAGTTGACGACCCTAGGGGTGAGCAAATAGACCGGAAATCGTCAAACCGAACCAAATTGGATCGAAAAAACCAGACCGGACTGGACCAAAAAGAAAAACGGTCCGGTCCGGTTCACATTATATTAAAAAATTTGGTTTTCGGTCCGGTCCGGTCTGGTCCAGATCCGGGTTTCGTCCGGTCTGGAACTCATTCTTTGTGTATTTTTTTTCAATCCGGTCCAGTTTTAGACCGAACCAAAATATCTGGTTCGGTTCTGGTTTGAACCGGAGTAGAATTTAGTCCGGTCCGATTTACGATATTCCTAAAAATTTAGTTCTAGTTCGGTCCCATTTTTTCCGGTTCGGTCCGGTTCGGTCACTATGCTCACCCCTAGACGACCCTGTTGAAGTCACATCGTCGCCACAACGCTACCATTTAGACCTTGCGCCAACGCACCGTCCAGTATGATCTGAGGGACACGTGGAAGGCAGGCTTCGACTACATGACATCCCACTATGCCTCGACGGAAGGCCTAACAAGTGACGCGATAGCGGCGGTGCAATGTCATTGGTACCGACGACTTCTTGCCAATGAGAGAAAAAGAGAGGAGATGAGGAGAGAAAAAAGAAAAGAGAGTGAGAAGAAAAAAAGATTTGAGATGTTTGTAAAATTTTACAATTTCAAAATTACATATTTAATCAAGGAGTGACCAATACAATAGTTACTTCACGTCAATTTTTTAAAACACGCGGCTGGATCGGCAGCCCACTGCCACCAGAATAAAATTTGGGTCATTTTTAACTAATACCGTGGAGCAGTTTAATCGCTCAAAATCTGGTCTAACTTGACGGGTCAAAAATTTAGTTGACCCAGTTTTGACTTGTTCAATGGAAGAAAAGGAAAAAAAGATTCTTGTTCAGAAACGAAAAAATGCGAAGAAAATAACAAAAATTGTGATTTCATTTGCGAAAATCTCAAAACAAACCCAGAAGAAAAGGAAGCAACTTGACTCAAAATAAATTACATGGGTACCCAAATAGCAAAGAAGTAACCTTAGACCATGAAAAACCTAAAGGGGTGGAGCGGGGAAAACGAGTGAAATGGAGAGTAAAAAAGAAGGAAAGGGAAGCAGAGAGGAGGAGAAAGGTTATGGAACTTGCGTTTTGGACATTGAGTTTCTGGTTCTTTCTCTTGCTTTTTTAAAAGGAAATAGGAAGAAAGGGAAACCATGTAAAGACACTAAGAGGAGAATAGAAAGGCCATGGAGTCCTTTTTGGGTTTTGAGTTTCAATTTTTTTTTGTATTTTTTGGATGTGGGTGGCTTGTTTCTTTTGTTGTGTTGTGTGGTAGAAAAAGAAAAGGATGTAGAAAGGGTAGCGGGGAAGAGAGGTAAAGCATGGAGTGTTAATATTTCGATACTTTTAAATGTTAAATATAATATAATATAATATAATATTTATTAAAAATGCGAGTCTAATCGACAGTCTGACCGAACTCATTGATCAGAACATGGCCCGGGAAGAAGAGTGAGTCACTCTCCGAGTCAATTTTAAAAATATAGCTTAATGTAAGTTAATGATTATAACGAGAAAAAATAATTAACGCCTATAATCTAAATTTGAAAAAAAATAGTAATAATAAGTGTTTTACATTACTCGATGTAAGACTCCAATCGTTACAACTTGCAACTGAATGACTTTAATCTTACCAGGTCCTAACTGGTGGAGATTTTTCATGGAAAAATGGCCAACAAAAATCATGCGATGCTTCATCACCGGTGAGAAAGAAAGATCACGTCCTCACATGACATGAATGCAGAAATCGGCATTGACATTAGAAGTAGGGCACCATTTACGCCCCGTCATTTCTTCCTCCAAGAATCATGCATTTTCTCCCAACCAACCCAAAAATTGTCAAAGGCCCTCATATCGTCATCTTCTTTCCCCACCTAGATCATTTCCCTTCCCCAATTTTCTCTCTCTCAAACACCACCAAGCACTAAATCTCGTATTAGTTCTATGGCTTAATTACATCATTATCAAAATGGTAAAATATGGAAGAGATGTCTCTAAATAAGGTTTGAGGTACTAACCCTAGATATGGATACATAAATTTGAAAAGGTAAAAGACTGAGAGAGATAAAAATATAATTATTGCTTTGTTATACAGATTTTCTAATAATTCGTATCATACAACAAATGCGAGACTACACACAATAATAAGTTTAGATTTAAAAGAAAAGTTGTAACTTTAGCTTTTCTTATTTTTTCTTAAAACATATCATTAGCGAATTTTTTACATACGATTGATTTTTTCACTTTGTTTTAAAAATATATTTGTAAAATATTTCCCACGACAAAGAAATTTGAATCTAAATTTGTTGCGAGTTGGTAACACTTTTTTTAATACATAAAGTTTTATTACCAAACGAGTTGATAACACTTAAAATGATATATTATATTTCTATGATTTGTTAGATTTTTAAGAAAAATATTTTTCAAAAAAATTGACCGTAAAATACTTTACGTGTACTAAGACTTTTTGTTAAAATAGTAAGCAAAATTACCTCAAAAATGTCTAAACGAGAAACAAATCCAGAAAAAAAAATTCTCATAAAACTTATTATACACAAAGTGTTTTATGTGTTTAACCGTTATAATTACAACGTATAGGGAAAAGTTCACATGTGATTTTGTACCAATTTTACTTTGACACTATAATTTAAAGCTCATGAGTGAAATTTGAAAATTTGATACTCAAGTAAGTAGTACACACAATTTGACATTTTAAGCCGACGCCGTTTTCCCTATCACCGCTTCAACTGCTTAGGAAACTGGACGATGGCGGGGGAGACCACCTCCACCAACTCAATATCCGCCCCGCCGCCTCAGGAAAAATGGCACCGTTCCGTCTTTACAGTTTACAAAAGGTAAATTGTAAACACGTGATCAATCTAAAACTAGGAAAAGATCTAAGCTAATAAGGAAACGGACTAAACAGGAAACGAACTAAACGGGACAAACATAATCTCCAACACTCCCTCTCAAGTTGGCGCATGGAGATTCGTAATGCCCAACTTGCGAAGAAGGTGATGAAATCGTTGGCGACCAAGTGCTTTGGTGAAGATATCCGCCAATTGACCAGCACTAGCAATCTTTCTTGGCGCAATTTCGTGAGACTGAACGCGCTCCCGGACGAAATAACAGTCCATTTCAACATGTTTGGTCCGTTCGTGATAGACCGGATTAGCAGCAATATATAGGGCAGCTTGATTGTCACAAAAGAGCGTTGTTGGTCCGGCTTGTGGTGTCTGGAGCTCGCGAAACAACCATCGAAGCCAAATAAGTTCACTTACAGCAGCGGCCATGGCCCTATACTCGGCCTCCGCTGAAGATCGTGCAACGACGGATTGTTTCTTGGTGCGCCAAGACACAGGAGAATTTCCAAACAACACGAAGTATCCTGTCCTAGAACAACGAGTCATCGGGCAACCACCCCAGTCTGCGTCACAATATGCCGTGAGAACAGGACGGCCTGCGGACGGTAAGAAAATGCCTTGGCCAGGGGATTGCTTGAGGTAGTGAAGTACGCGATCAGCTGCATCAACATGAGCTTGTTGAGGGTTGGTAACAAATTGACTCAGAATACTGACCACATAGGCGATGTCTTGTCGTGTGACGGTGAGGTAGAGGAGATGCCCAACCAGTCGGCGATATCGACGAGCATCAACCTGTCCAGTAGTCATCGCCATTGTCAAATGATGATTTTGCTCGATAGGAAAATCAGCGGGTCGGCCTCCTAGCTTCTTGCTGTCCTTAAGTATATCAATAGTATATTTCCTTTGACTTAAAACAAGCCCATCAGTGGAGCGAGCTGCCTCAATTCCCAAAAAATACTTTAAAGCTCCCAAGTCCTTAATGCCGAACTTGACATCCAAATATGCAGTGACCTCCTTAATCTTTGCCTCGGTATTGCCAGCTAGTATGACATCGTCGACATAGATCAACGCAAAAACAACAATGCGATCTACGAGAAATCTGAACAACGAGGTGTCAGAATGACACTGAACAAAACCAATAGAAGTGAGTGCTTGGGTGAACTTATAGTACCAGTTACGGGATGCCTGGCGGAGTCCATATAGTGATTTACGCAACCGACATACTCGTGTGTCATAAGCGGATGAATATCCAAGAGGCAACTTCATGTAGACCACCTCATCAAGATCACCATGCAAGAAGGCATTGTTGACATCCAGCTGTGTTATGAACCATCGTCTTTGGACAGCCACCGCAAGAAGACAACGGACGGTCACAAGCTTTGCTACTGGTGCAAATGTATCATGAAAGTCGATACTCTCAATTTGAGTGTATTCTTTGGCCACCAGACATGCCTTATAGCGCTCTACATCTCCATTGGGCTTGTACTTAATTTTGTATACCCATTTAGAGTCAATTGCCTTCTTGCCAGGGGGTAAGGACTCGAGAGTCCATGTGCCGTTTACCTCAAGTGCTTGTATTTCATGCATCATTGCTTTCCTCCACTCTTCACTCTTGACTGCCTGAAAATAAGTCTTTGGCTCATCACACTGTGTGATGGCAGCGAGAAAAACCTTATGGTTGTTAGAAAACTTTGAGTACGAAACGAAATGAGTAAGAGGATATACCACCGAGTTTTCGGATGAAGGGGCAGGCCGTGGGTGGTCGATGGAGGGCGGTATGCATGTCTCATAATCTTCTAATCGACGAGGAACCTATTTTGATCGGGAGCTGCGTCGAGCGATTGGTACATTTTGACTTCCCTCGTTAGCTGGAACCAGGGCAGGCTCGACTAAATTGTCAACTGACTCTCCAATATCCTCAACGGGAACAGTATTATTCTCAACTTGAACAAGTTCTTCCAAAATAGCCTCCCTCTCAGTATGATCCATAGGCTGTTTAGAACTCAAATCAGGCACTAAATCATCACCTTGACTATTAATAGTACGTGGGACTAGCTGATGTATTTCGTTCGAGTGGCCCTTCTTAAAAGGATGCACATGCTCGACGAAGGTGACATCTCTTGTGTGGCGAATACGTCTATCTTCTAGGTCAAAAACTCGGTACCCTTTTTGTCCCTCAGGATATCCGACAAATACACATTTTTTACTCCTTGCTTGAAACTTGTCTCTGAGAGGACCTGGAACATGTGCATAGACGAGACACCCAAAAGATCGTAGATGAGTGTAGCTGGGTTCCTTACCAAAAAGTATCTCATAAGGCGTCTTGTTGTTGGCAGCTCGTGTGGGAAGCCGATTGATCAGATATACTGCTGTTAGCACACTTTCTCCCCAGAAATAAGTTGGCAGACCTGAATGAAAAAGTAAAGCACGAGCTATCTCTAAGATATATCGATGCTTACGTTCTACCACACCATTTTTCTCTGGCGTATAAGGACACGATGTCTGCAATAATATTCCCTTGTTCCTATAAAAATTCATCATAACGGTCGACTGAAACTCTATTCCATTGTCTGTCCTAATTTGTTGCACCTTCCTTCCAAATTGAGTTTCAATCATATTGCAAAACATGACCAAAAATTGAGCAACATCAGATTTACGACGCATGAGATATACCCACACACCACGACTATAGTCATCCACTATAGTTAGGAAATAGTGTGCCCCTGAGAGCGATGCAGTCTTATAAGGTCCCCATATATCACAATAAACCAATGCAAAACAAGAATCAGTCTTTATTGCACTATCCGGGAAAGAAAGTCTTGTTTGTTTTGCCCGTAAACAGGCATCACACAAAGCATTGTGATCCAACTGAATATTCGTACATAAGTGCTGTAAATGACCTAATTTTCCAACTGATGGATGCCCAAGTCTCTCGTGCCAGATGTGTGCTGAAGCTCCTTTGTCGACATGCATAACCACCCTCGCGTTGGAAGTAGGCTCTAACAGGTACAAACCACCACGGTGCCTACCCACTCCAATCAGGGTCCTCGAAGGTAGGTCCTGCAATACACATACATCCGCAACAAAGATTAGTGAACAGTTCAGGTCTTTAGTCAACCTATGAACTGATAGAAGATTGCATCGAAAAGCAGGGATGTATAAAACATCTTTCAATATAAGCCCATTATGAAGCTTAACGTCTCCGATTCCTTCCACTGGAACATCATCACCAGTTGGTATTTTGACTGGCATATTCTTAGTTTGCCTAACTGGACCTGTAAAAAAACTTGAATCACAAGTTATGTGTTCCGTTGCTCCTGAATCGATGATCCAGGAGCGTTGTCCCAAGTCCATACCAGCCATATGCACTTCTGCCCCTGACTCACGTACTCCACGTCCACTGTCATCTCCCCCTAGCTTTAATACTTCGAGCAACCTTGTGTATTGATCGGTAGACAGTCCAGGAATTGGACTCGCCTCTACCTTCGCAGCACGCGGTTGCTGTTTCCGTATGGTGGAGGATGCGGCCCGTTCTTTCTTGCCTGCTTCTTCTCCTTTCCACCATTCCGGATAGCCGATAAGTTCGAAGCATTGTTCCTTCATGTGGCCAGTTTTCTGACAATGGTTGCATCTCATCTTTTCTTTCTCTTTCTTTCCAGCCTTCCGTTGTGCGGCATCATCAGGTCGCCTATAGTTCACAATCTGGAATGCCGCTGCTTCTACAATCGGTTGTCGTGTTGCCGCAATGATTCGACTTTGCTCATCTTCTAGGATCAGATGATATGCTTCTCCTAGGGTTGGAGGTGGCTTGGTGCTCAGGATTTGGGATTTCACCGTACCATATACTTCATCCAGCCCCATGAGAAACACATAGAGTTGTTCTTGATCTCGTGCTGCTGCATAATGTCATTTTGCGTCGCACGTGCACGTGGCCATTGGTGAGATGGACTCCATCTCATCCCAGAGGGATTTCAATTTGGAGAAGTACGCGGAGACTGACATCTTGTCTTGTTGCAACAGTGAAACCGATCGCCGTAAATCATAGGCCCTCGGTGCGCTGCTTTTCCCGAATCTCTCCTTGAGATCCGCCCAAACCTCCCGTGCCGTCTTGGCATAGCGAACACTTCCTCGAACTTCTTTATCGATCGATATGGCCAACCAACCCTTGACCATAGCATCACAACGTAGTCAGATGTTGTGATCCGCAGCGGTTGCCTCCGGTTTGACTATCGTCCTGTCGACAAACGCTAGTTTGTTTTTCGCCAAAAAAAAATTGGTCATCTCACCAACTCAATCAGCATAGTTTCTTTCGTTGAGCAATTCGCTCACATTGACTTGCCCCGGGTTGTCCGAGGGGTGTAGGAAGTACGGCAAAGACATGTCGTTTGCTGCTCCATTGCCGTTCTTCGACATTTTTTTGTGTTAGGTAAAGGATTTTGCAGCAGGTAGGCTTATTTGGTAGGGTTTAATCAGATCTCTGCTCTGATACCATGAAGAATTCAAGCTGCTGCTTTATTCAATGGTAGAGACGGGCATATATAGCCTTACAGAGAAGCAAACGTGCTAGGCAAGTTCCTTGTAAATAGGAACAAAATCAAGGTACAAAAGGTAAACTGTAAAGACGTGATCAATCTAAAACTAGGAAAAGTTCTAAGCTGATAAGGAAATAGACTAAACGGGAAACGAACTAAACGGGACAAACATAATCTTCAACAAATATCCCCAACCTCCGAAGCTTCTTCCCGCGACGCGGCCCCTATAGGAGAAGAAAACATAAAGGACGACCAGAACAACGTCGGAGAAGATAAGAGCTCCCACAACGATGCCGCACCGACCAGGTGGACCTGCAACACCTGCAAGGCAGAGTTCGAGTCCCTCATTGACCAGCGCTCCCACTTCAAATCTGACATCCACTGGCTCAATGTTAAGCTGAGTGTAGCCAGGAAGGACATAGTTAAGGAGGAGGATTTCGATGAGTTGGCAGCTGACTCGTTTGATGTTTTGTGTATATCGGGATTGGAGGACGAACCGGAGTTCGGTAGGAAGTGTTCAACTGATAGTAACAAGCAGAATCTATTTATCCGTCTAAATACGGGGGAGAGAGTTTGCCTCTGGAAATGCTTGCTCTTGAACGAGTCTGAGAGTGTCTCGTACTTGGAAAGTGATGAACGGGGAGGGGTTGGAGAGCATGAAGTGGGGAAGAGGCTGCGATATTTGGTTAATGCGGAGAGGGATGGTTTAAGGTTGCGAATTGTCTTGCTTGCAGAAGGAAGGCACTTTGCGGGATGTGTGCTTGATGATTCTTCCATTGTTGCTCAAAAGACTTTCCAATAATATGTGGTGAGGTCAAAAGCTGGAAAGAAGCAGTCATCAAAAGATGATGGTGCTAGGTTTGCCCATTCGGCTGGTGCTGCTCTTCGTCGGTATAATGAGCTTGGTTTGAAGAAGGACATCCAAGAGCTACTTGCATCATGGAAAGAGAATTTTGATGCTTGCTCTTGTATTTTTTTTTCATGCTCCTTCAAGCGATCGTCAGTCGTTGTACGATGGAGATAGGCCATACTTTAGCCAGAGGTGCAGTGTTGTTCGAAATTTGTCTTTGAATGTTTGGAGGCCTACTTTAAAAGAGTCTAGACATGTATATAACTAATTGACTCAAGTAGTATATGAAGTGGATGAGCAGGAGTTAAAAAAAATGCTCGAAAGGACTTGGTATCTAATGTAGCCCCAGTTACAAATGGCAGTTTCATGTTTATTGTAGAGGACTTCAAAGAAAGAGTTACATTCACCAAAAGTAATGTTGTCTCTTCAAGTGGCATAAATGATGAAAAACTATCCACTGCGAGTGAGAACGAGAGAGAAAGAGAAGCTTTTGGCATAACAACACCTCTGCATGATGCAGCACAGTCTGGTGATTATGACAAAGTAATGCAACTCTTAGAGCAGGGATTGAATCCTAGTCTTATTGAAAGGGAGAGGACACCATATATGGTTACTGATGAGAAGGAAGTTAGGAATACTTTGAGGTGCTTTATGGCCTCCAACCCTGATCGGTGGGACTGGAACGCTGCAAAGGTACCCAGTGCACTGACTAAAGAAATGGAAGAATCTCTGGCTGCCAAGCAGGCAGAGAAAGATGCCAAGCAGAAAGCTAGAGCCAAAGAATTGAAGAACTTAAGAAAAGCTCGTGAAAAGAAGGATCAGGACGAGTGATCACCATCAACTTCTTCTTTAAATGCCGTGGCTATTACAGTGAATGGAGCTGCTTCAGCTTCAGTTAGCAAGGGCATGTCCCAGCCAAGTGGTAGATCACATATGTCTAAAGAGGACAATGGCCATTGAGAGTGAAAACAGAGCAGCTGCTACAGAAAAGAGATTACTTGCAGCTGCAGCTGTGAATGCCCAAGACACTGGGACATCATCTGCACATATGCGATCCAGTAACACTTTACCATATGATTCGGTCTGCTCCTTTTGTCATGCATTGTTGGCCAATATAGTTCTATTTCATAGGTATAACTACAAATATTGTAGCTCATGCATGCATGCATTCACGTGCACAAGGAGATCATCGAGGAAGGGTAAACCACAAGTCTCCCTCAAGTTAATTCATTTATTTCATAGATATGACTACAATTGACAATACATTTAACTTATCTCTGGGTGCATAATATGTCCCTGGTTTAGATGTTTTCTTGCCGAGATCAACGAAAAAAAAGTGATACACACAATTTCTATCATTTCACCTAGTGTGAGACTAATAAAAATTCCATGATGAGTTATTAACAAGTGAAAAACTGTTAATAATAAGTAGTTCATCCGAAATAAGACTTTAATCGTTACACCTTGTAACTGAGAAATAATACACTATCAATCGTTAATTGTAGTAGATAATGAATGACTTTCAGTTTTAACAGGTGGAGATTTTTCGTGGTAAAATGGCCAACAAAAATCATGCAATGCTTCATCATTGGTGAGAAAGAAAGATCACGTCCTCATATGACATGCATGCATGCAGAAGCCATGCATGCATGTCATTGACAATAGAAGTAGAGCACCATTTATGCCCCACCGTTTCCTCCTCCAAGAATCATGCATTTCCTCCCAACCAACCCAAAAACTATCAAACCACCCTCATATCATCATCATCTTCTTTCCCCACCTAAATCATTTCCCTTCCCCGATTTTCTCTCTCTCAAACACACCAAGCACCCATTCTCGTATGAGTTCTATGATTTAATTACATCATTATTTTTTTAATTACATCATTATCAAAATGTTAAAATATGCAAGATATGTCTCTAAATAAGGTTCGGGGTACTGACTCTAGATACAGATACAAAAATTTAAAAAGGTAAAATACGAGAGAGATAAAAATATAATTATTGTTTTGTTATACATATTTTCTAATAACTCGTGTGTCATATAATAGATACGAGACTACACACAATAATACGTTTAGACTTAAAAGAAAACTTGTAACTTTAGCTTTTCTTATCTATTTCTTAGCAAAATTTTGTACATTCGATTTGAAATTAAATTTTGTTACGAGTTGGTAACACTTTTTTAATCAGTAAAATTTTATTATCAAACTAGTTGGTAACACTTAAATGAGATGTTATATTTTTATGATTTGTTAGATTTTTAAGAAAAATATTTTTCAAAGGAATTGACTGTAAAATACTTTAAGTGTACTAAGACTTTTTGTTAAAATAGTAAGTATAATTACCTCAAAAATGTCTAAATAAGAAACGATCTCAGAAAAAAGACAAAATATTCTCATAAAGCATATTACATACGGACAGTGTTTTATGAGTCTAACCGTTTTAATTACAACTTATGGGGAAAAGTTCACATCTGATTTTGCACCAATTTTAGTTTGATACTATATAATTTAAAGCTCACAAGTGAAATTTGAAAATTTGATAGTTAGGTGATAAACACAATTTCTATTTAGTGTCAGACTTATAAAAATTCTGTAATGTTTTTTTTACGAGTGAAACAAATTTACAATTAGAATTTAATCCACATGGAACATCTTTGACCCTCCCCGTTTCTCCAAAAACGAGTAACTAATTTTATGCATTATAAATCACATAATATTAAATAAATCCAAAAGGGAGCATGGCATTGGTAGTGCACTATTTACGCGCCACCGTTTCTTCTCCCAAAAATAATGCATTTTCTCCCAACCTCCCTCGTATCATCACCGTTACGTTACCTCTAAATCATTCCCCTTCCCCAATTCTCTCCCTAACACCAACAAGCACCAACCAAACTTCCATTGCTGCAATTCTCCTCAGAAACCCAGAAAGACATTGCCATTTTACCTTCGTTGGCGTGTAGAGAGTGCAACTTTCGCCTCAAAACAGTTACCCTTTTCAAGGAAAAAATGCCATGGTTGGTCATCGCGGAGACTTGGGTTGCTGCTCTTCCTCCTCATCTGACCTAGAAAGTGAATTATCACCCGTGATTTGCTTGTTGTGTTGTTTATTTTGGTGTAAATGTGGGGTTATCTAGGAGTTTGTATTTGGATAGTGCATATCAGCTCGTTATCTGGTACGTAAGGTTCGGTGCTCTTGGTATCAATGGTGTAATCTTTTTTGGTGGTTAACTTTGGAGAATATACAACTTTATTTATCAAAAAAGAAAGTGAAGCATCTTCACCGTTTGAAAATGAGTAGACTAGTCAAGTTTAGTCCTTTTTTCTGGTCGGTGCTTCTCATCGTCGGGCTGGTGCCTCGCGTGAGCTGCATTGATGGGGATGATTATAGCCAGACGGGGAACCCCGCCATGCTCCCCCTTGTCACCGAGCTCATCTACGGCCGCCTCTCCAACCTCAGCACCGTTTTTGAGAAGGACGTCGAGCAGCATTTGGGCTTTTGCATTAAGAACGCGTGAGTTTCTGAGAAAACCATTGTCGGGTTCTATTTTAGGGCGATTCTCCCGCTTTTGCTCTGGTTTATGTATGTGTTCGTTTTGTCGCTTCTAACAATCGGTGTTTTGTTTCCTTTTGGGTTTGCTCCCAGGAAAACAGATTGGAATGGAGCTTTCAATTTTGCAGGGCAGTTGGAATTTTTGACAAATTGTATCAAGAAGACTAAAGGTATGTACATTTAAGTTTCTTATTCAAATGCTTCCTGTTTTTGTTACTTAGTATATGGTTTGATCATATTCACGATCAACGATTAATTCAGGATATGAATTGCAAAATTTTGTATGAGAATATCTTGAGTTCGAGTGCGTAGAGAGAATTTCGTCGTCCTACGTAGCTCGAAGCCAAACTGCACTTTCTTATCAAAGCTCATAAAAGATTGATGTTGTTTTGTATCAACAGGTGATGTTACTCAGAGGATATGTACAGCAGCAGAAATTGAATTCTTCTTCAATGGTCTCTTTGCCAAGGACACATCCGAGCTCGATTACTTGAAACCGAACAAGAACTGCAACTTAACATCTTGGCCTTCCGGATGTGAACCTGGATGGGGCTGCAGTGCCAATGGAGACCAGAGGCTCGATCTCGAAAGCACGAAAAGTATGCCATTACGAACTCGCGATTGCCAGCCTTGTTGCGAGGGGTTCTTCTGCCCGCGCGGTCTCACTTGTATGATACGTAAGTAGTCACAGAGTCGCTTCGATTTTGCAGTTGTGGAGATGAAACTTCATCTAACATTTCTGCTTTCACCTTTGTGTTACGGTAAGCGAAGCTTGCCCCTTAGGTTCTTATTGTCCAATTGCGAAACTCAATAAGACGACCGGAGTATGTGATCCGTGAGTACATTTCTGCACCAGTCCCTTTGGTTTGGCTCATCCAAGTTGTGGAATATGTATTAATACTTATTGTTACTGTCTGATCCGCTACAGATATACCTATCAAATCCCTCCGGGAAACGACAATCATACGTGTGGTAGCGCGGATACGTGGGCCGATGTTGGGAGCTCAGCGGAGATGTTTTGCGCACCCGGATCCTACTGTCCGACTACCATGCACAAAATCACTTGCAGCAGTGGGTATTGTTTTCTGCCTCTCAACTTTTCTTCTGTTCTTTCCATGTTTTATGAAACTACCTCCCCAAATGGTTTTCTATTAGCTAAATGTTTGTTGCCTTTAACAGATATTACTGCAGACAGGGTTCAACTTCTCAACAATGTAAGTTCTGCTATTAAAAAAAAACCAAAAAAATTACTTCTTTTGTGCTTCATTACTAAGTTGGCCAATTTGTATTTTAAAGTGGTTGTGGAATTGTGAATTGTTTTTGCAGCATGTTCCAAGTTGACAACCTGCAATCCGAATTCGGCAAACCAAAACCTTAAAGTGTATGGGATCTTACTCATTGTAAGTGCACATTTGCATCTACAAAATGAAGTTTGTTGTTCCTTTTAAGACAGCTGCAAGGAACTCAACATTTATGGCTCGCTGTCTCATGCAGGCCGCGCTAACTTTTCTGATGCTCATAATTGTGAACTGCTCCGATCAAGCTCTCTCCACACGGGAACGAAGAGCGCGGAAGTCGAGAGAAGCTGCAGCTAGACAAGCGCGAGAAACCGCACAGGCACGCGAAAGATGGAAAGTAGCCAAGGGTGTTGCCAAGAAGAAGGGATTCGGGTTGCAACAGACATTGTCAAGGACATTCTCTCGCAATAAATCCGCTCGGCAAGGGGATCCGCTGAAGGGGATGATAGGTTTACCGACCATCCCTCCGGCCGGAACAAGCGCATCATCCGGAACAAAGGAGCCGAGCAGCCTTACGAAGATGATGAATTCCATTGAGAATGATCCACATGGGCAGGGAGGCTTCAACTTAGAGATTGGAGATAAACACATAAAGAAACAGCAAATGCCGAGGGGTAAACAACTACACTCTCACAGCCAAATCTTTAAGTATGCATATGGCCAGATTGAGAAGGAGAAGGCTCAGGAACAGAAGAACCTGACGTTCTCCGGTGTCATCTCTATGGCTACTGGACCCGACACTCGGACGAGGCCGAACATCGAGGTGGCCTTCAAGGATTTGACACTGACTTTGAGAGGTAAAAGGAGACATCTGATGAGGTGTGTCACCGGGAAGATCATGCCTGGTCGTGTTTCTGCTGTTATGGGTCCATCAGGTGCGGGCAAGACGACATTTCTTTCGGCTTTGGCCGGAAAAATAACCGGATGCCACATGACCGGTCTAATTCTGGTCAACGGAAGGAACGAGTCGATCCATTCGTACAAAAAGATCACTGGTTTTGTACCTCAAGATGATATTGTGCATGGAAACTTGACTGTGGAAGAGAACCTTCGGTTCAGTGCTCGGTGCAGGTAACCGTTTATAAGACCCGAACTCGATATCTTACTCGAGAGAATCACATTCCTTCCTTCACACAATAACTGATTACGGCTCTGTTTTTTTTTTTCTTTTCTTTTTCATGTTGGCTTCTTTCACATTGGAGACTCTCTGCTGACATGCCAAAGGCCGACAAGGTTCTCGTTATCGAACGAGTGATCGAGTCATTGGGACTGCAAGCAGTGAGAGATTCTTTAGTAGGGACAGTGGAAAAGAGAGGCATCTCTGGTGGGCAGAGAAAGCGTGTGAATGTCGGGATCGAAATGGTTATGGAGCCTTCACTTCTGATCTTGGATGAACCAACAACCGGTTTGGACAGTTCTTCGTCGCAGTTGCTTCTAAAAGCGTTACGACGCGAAGCATCCGAGGGAGTTAACGTCTGCATGGTGCTGCATCAGCCAAGCTATACTCTCTTCAAGATGTTCGATGATCTAATACTTCTGGCGAAAGGCGGTCTACCGGTGTACCACGGATCGACTAAGAAGGTCGAAGAGTACTTCAGCGGGATCGGGATCACGGTGCCCGAGCGCGTCACTCCACCGGACCACTACATCGACATATTGGAAGGCATAGTGAAGCCGAATGGAAATATTAGCCACGAGCAGCTTCCTATCAGATGGATGTTGCATAATGGCTACCCTGTTCCACACGACCTGCTAAAATATGCAGATGGAGTGCCTGCGTCTTCGGGTGACTCGAACCGAGGAGACAAATCCGACGACGAGGGTGGAGATTTCTGGGATGACATGAAGTCTAGTGTCGGACATTCGCAAGATAGCGTAGAGCACAAGTTCTTGCCAACTAAAGACCTGTCCAACCGAAGAACTCCCGGTATATCTCGCCAATATAGATATTTCTTGGGCAGGTAAGGAGATTCAAACCATTTTTTTTTTCCATTTTCATCAAGTGTTTATTGATTTTTGGAAATGTTATGTTTGTTTAACATGGAAAAGACTATTTATTTCAGGGTTAGCAAGCAACGACTACGAGAAGCGAAATTGCAGGCGATTGATTATATGATCTTGCTGCTCGCTGGAGCTTGCTTAGGAACTCTGGCCAAAGTGGATGACGAGACATTCGGATCAACCGGATACACATACACCGTGATTGCTGTTTGTAAGTAAACAGACAAGGATTACAGATGAATCTCAACCTTTTTACCCCATAAATTACAAGAGATCGAACCCGTATTCTAGTTATGTTTCTATCGTATCGGACCGACAGTCGAATGACATTCTTTCCCGTGTCCAAATTGCAGCACTACTATGTCAGATTGCCGCATTGAGATCGTTCTCTCAGGACAAGTTGCAGTATCGGAGGGAAAGTGCGTCCGGGATCAGCAGCCTAGCATACTTCCTGTCGAAAGACACAGTTGACCATTTCAATACAATCGTGAAGCCTCTGGTTTACTTGTCCATGTTCTACTTCTTCAACAACCCGAGATCATCATTCGGAGACAACTACATCGTCTTGCTCTGCCTCGTCTACTGCGTGACCGGCATGGCTTACGTTTTTGCCATCTATCTCACCCCTAGCGCGGCCCAACTGGTTAGTGGTAAACGATCAACGCGCTCCAATATTATTATACATCAAATATTTCGTTGGTGTAACAGTATTCACTTATAAATTGGGACCAACATTGCGTGTTTTTCAACTCGGCATTGCTTTCATCACATACATACATTATGAATAATGATGCTCCTTTGGTTTATGCAGTGCTCGGTGCTTGTCCCTGTTGTGTTGACCTTGGTTGCCACCCAAGAACAACAAAATGGACTAGTTAAGCGTTTGACTTATGTCGCTTACCCAAAGTGGGCCATGGAAGCTTTTATCATTGCAAATGCCGAAAGGTAAAATTGTTACATTTCCGAATTCACATTTTTAGTCACAAAGAAAATGTACTAAAAATCTGAATTTGGAAAACTTCCGTCACGGAAAAAACAAAACGAAATCACGTGATACTAACCATGGTTTTGGTGATTGATAGGTACTCGGGCATTTGGCTGGTAACTCGATGCAAGTCATTAAAAGATAGCAACTACGACCTTGGACATTGGTCTATATGTCTACTTCTCCTCGTTCTCTTAGGCACAGTGAGTCGTTTCCTAGGTTATGTGCTCTTGGTGTCATCCCATAAGAAGTGATGAAGAGGGTTATTACCATTTCCTTTTTTATGATGTTCATGGTTACCATGTACATATTAATTCATTTTTTCTTCAAAAAGGAAAAAAGAAGAAGAAAAAAAGAAGAAAGTGTCATTATAATTGGTACCATATACCACACAGACCAATAATTAATTGGGACTGTGCAGTCTTATATAGTTAGTTCACCCAAACAACTAACAGATGTAAATTAGAACCATAGATGAATTTAACAGATCCAATATAGATTTTTAAAAATATTTTCTGAGTTATTTTGTACACGTTGTACAAGTGTTATTCTAGACCATTAGAAACATCTTGTAAGATTCTACATGATTTAATGTCCATTAATCTGGCATTTTCTTTTCACTCTTCTCAGTATTTTATGTAATGTGAGCAACCATTTCGAAAAACATGTAAATTGAGGAAATTTATATTGTTTAATTTTTGTAAGTGTTGCGAGGTTGCGAAGCCCCTTTATATATAAAATAAAATTACATCATAATTAATGTAGAATTTACTCTTTCGAGGTTGCCATCATTGACCTATTGTTACAATATTACGAGATTGGACTAGTTGGTTAAGACAAAAATAGAAAAATCTTTTTTTTTTGAAAAAATATATTTCCTTTAAATTTTACTAAATTTATAGTGATTAAATTATGATTTTGATTATTGTAAATTATAACTCTTTTCTATTAGATTATATTTATAATTATTTGACTTTCTGATACTTTATATAATTAATAATACATATATAGTGGCGCAATTTTTCCAATTAAAGAAACATATTAATATCAGTGAAGATCTGTTAATAAAAAAAATATTTTTTGTGAAGAGTGAAAAATCATAAATAATTAAAATGTACGTTTAAAAAAAAATTAAAAATTGGACCAATTAGGCATCCAATAGTAGTATTTCCCTGAAGGGCCAAGAGGGAAAGAAAGAAATGAAATCTGCGTTTCGAAACGTACGGTCAACACTTCCACTCTCCTCCCGCCCCTCCTTAAACCCTAAGCCCCAACCTCGTCTTCCCCTTCCCTCTCCTCTACTCCACCAGCTCCCCCGGTCCCACGCGTCGATGGCGGAAGGTGAATCCCACGCGCCGCAGGTCCCCCCTTCCCCTCTCTCCCTGGACAAGCAGTTCGGGGAGCTCCGCCACCAGCTGGAAGAGTCCGGGACTCTCAGGGAGAGGATCCGCGTCGTCGTCTCGGAGATCGAATCGTCCACCCGCGTCCTCCAGGCCAGCCTCCTTCTTGTCCACCAGTCTCGCCCTATCCAAGGTGCTATTAGGAATTTCCTCGGTCTCTTTTTCCTATTTTAATTTCTGATTTGTGAAATGAGAGTTTGTTGGTGCTGTGTTTAGAGGTCGTTGAGGAAGCGAAGGGGCAGATCGGGGTTTTGAAGGACCTGTATAGCAGACTACGCGAAGTTCTGCGGGATTGCCCGGGCCAATACTACAGGTATAGGCGAAACGGTTCCTCTTTTCCCGGTCTCTTGTTGAACTGTTGTATTGTTTAGTTTTGGTTGGTGATTATGAGCTCGGGTGGTGTGCTATGTAGGTATCATGGTGATTGGAAGAGTGAGACGCAGACGGTTGTTTCGCTGCTTGCTTTTATGCACTGGTTGGAGACGGAGAACCTGCTTTTGCATCCGGACGTCGAGGAGTTGCTTGGGTGTATGGTTTCGCTCTTTTTTTTGTGTGGTCTAACTGGGTTAAGATTGCTGTATATGCTAATGCATGCGAGGAGTACAGATTATTGGTACTTTTAGGCGTCATAGGCGTTGGGGTTCAGCCATAAAGCTATTATTGGTATTTCTCTTGTGTGTTTTTATTGTGAAGATAACTGAGGATCTGTTGTCTGTAACAAGGAGTACAGATTTTCGAATTTGGATCTGCATAGATTTAGGTCGAGTTGTTGCCCTTTCCGCTTTGCATTGCTGACCGTCAATGTTCTCTTGTTTATGCAGTGAAGAGTTCTGAGTTTGTCCTGGATGTTGAGGACTATCTTATTGGTTAGTAATCTGGAGTTGCTATTTTGTTGTTGGATCATAGGATATCGGACTCGTTCTCCTTAAGGTGTCTCTGCTGATAATAGTTTAGATCATTTCTCCTTTCCTCTTTTCCATGGAGGTTGGAAAGGGAAAATAAGAACGGAAATCATGATGGTCAAATAGCCAGTTCGTGGTGGATTTTTCTATTTCCTTGATGTTCTTTTGCTTTTCCAGAGAGAATGATGTACCGACTTTTATATGTGTGCAGGTGTGTGTTTTATGTCCAACGAAATGGTGAGAACTCTCTCAGGCTAGCACCAGCATGTGTGCATATGCACTCTTAAATTTTGGTTTTTGAGATCATTTACAAAAGTATGTTAGAACTCAAGTTTCTTCAACCATTTTGTAGCCGAGGTATGTGGTAAATCAAGTGACTGCTGGTAACTATGATTGTCCGAGAAAGGTGTTGATGTTCTTGACAGATCTTCATGCTGCCTTTCGGATGCTCAACCTTCGGAATGACTTTCTGAGGAAGAAGTTTGATGGTAAATTGATATTATTCACTTTTTGTTTCCAACTCAACTGTCACGTGCCTCAACTTGCTTGACTCTGCAATTTATTGTTTCCTACAAGGTATGAAGTACGACTTAAGAAGGGTCGAGGAAGTGTACTACGATGTCAAGATCCGAGGTTTGGCAGCACAGGAGGGTTCAACTGAAGACAAAGGAGGCCAGGATCTCTCATAACTCAAGGAAATCCACCCTGCTTCTGTATGTGACCTGTTTTCATGCACTGCACATACTCTTTAATCTCAAGTGAATGAGTAGAGGACATTCGTGGTGTTCTTGCAATCATCGACAGTACGCCGCTCACTTTAAGTAGGACCGAGATGGTACTGTAGTGTCGAAAACTGCCATTTTGTCTTAGAGGCCTCCATGGTATTGTGATTCTAGCTTGGTGACTCCAGCTTTAGTCTGCAGATTGTTGATGGCCAAATTGGTAGGCCTAGTTTGGCAGGAGTTGCATTGGTTACAAGGGACAAATAGCTGCAAAGGACAGGGTGATCTTGTTGGAAAAAAGAGGGCCCAAATGCTACGTGTCTGAAACCCAATCTTTCAAGTCTTACAAATATAAAAAATACTGTCGAGAAATTATATTAGAGTTTATACAAAATGCTAATGGTGAATTCTCAAGCAACAAGATCATTGTAAAAAAGCCCCGGTTGCCAACCTATGGGCTACAGCGGCATAGCAACCTATATCTAAATTATTACTAGGAAGCCAAAACCAAAATCCAAATATTGTAACACAATTTTTATCAGCCGACTCTATTCTAAATTTAAAAAAATATATTTCTGATGGCTTCGTAACTCATTTATCATCATTATGATTAGACTCGACAAATCTGGTAGACTTATTAAGTATCCATAAAATAACTACTTTGGAAAAAAGTTATCCCTTTGACAAAAAAATATATCCGAATTTACAAAAAACTTCGGGAGCAATTAATAATCTACAACCACCAATTAATCAAAAATTAGCATCATGATCCCGCGTTAAGGAGACCGGATTGAGTGGGGACTAAAGAAATTTTGTCCATAGGTGGGGACTATATTTTGGGCCGTCAGATTTGATTATCTTTAAATCTGATGGTCAATAACCTATCAGATGTTATTGGTTTGCATGTGAAGTGATATTGGTTTAGAAGACGCTGGTTTACTTGATATTAGTTTGCATGTGTAGTGATATTGGTTTGAGTTAGTCTCCATATTTAGAGACTACCCCGCCGCGTTTAGACGTACGTCTAGAGCGGTACAGCTAAAATGAATTGACAACATCCATCCGCCTAACGGACTCGACAGGAACAATAAATCACCGCCTTTTCACCTCCTTTTGACAGTTAAATTTCCACAATCCCACTTTTCGATTCCGGCGTATAAATATTCCTATAACCGCGCCACTCCTCCCTCCCTTCCTCCAAATTCGCTCAAATAGTTCCATGAACGGCGTCGTTTTTAACGGTCAGTTCCTCCGGTTCCCTTCGTTTCGATTGATTTCTGCTCCGATCGCTGTTTATTTTGCTCGTTCTTTTTTTTTGGCGACGCATTTCCGGATTTGTCCGTTTCACGGTTCTGATCTTCGTGTTTTTTTTTTCTTCCATTGTCTTCCGGTAGGTTAGTGAAAATCGAAAGAATGCTTTACGGTTTATGGATCGTAGTGATTGAGAATAGAGTGGAATCTGTGAACTCTAATGGAACTCATTTTTTTTAAATGACCGTCTTGTTAGCTAAAATTTGGAATAATTTGTGAGCTTCCTGTTTCTCTACGGATTTGAACTAGAAAACTTGAGTTTTTGAAGCTCGGCACTGATCGTGAGGTGGTTTTTCGTCGGTGAATGTGAAGAACTTGTTGATCGTCTGTGATTTGGTCTTTTTTACTCGTGGAAGTAGTATCGAAAAGTTTTCAATTCTTGTCGAGGTGACTATCTCGTGGTCGATCATGTAATTGTTGATGTTGCGTTGCCTAGTAAGCTTTATGCGATTGATCTTTCCTGTTTTGGTTCTGTATATGGCTTGTTTCTATTACGACCCTGGGGTAATCGAGATATGTGGATGAAGTTGTGTGAGGTGTGTGTTTGTGTCTGAAAATGCAGATTTGAGGTGACAGCGAACGTCTGAGATGGATCAAGGGGCGCAAGTTTGCATGAAGTTTAGTGGTGCTAAACGTAAGAAGGTGAGGGATATTCTTATTTCTGTGGGGTGCAACTGAAATGATGATGATTGCTTCCACTTTTCTCGTTTAGCTGTATCGGAGGTTGGAACTTTCATGCACTATTTGATCTTTGAATTTTAGTCAAGGGACAGATGATGTTCATATGCCTGCAGACTGTGCTTATTCTTTGCTAATGCATTTTAAGGCAAAGATCATGTTACATTTTGTTTCAGAAGTCGCTACCTTTGGTTTTACGCAAAGGTTTTGCCTCTGGTATTGTTTCTGTTCACAATTTAACTGTTTATATGTGTGTTGTATCCTTTTGTTGGATGTGTCATGTATTAATCATCAAATACATATGTGATAGGATGGTTGTTTATGACATAGGGAATGCATTATTTGTTAACTTGGTCTTTCTTTTTTTGTGAAGCTATATTCTGAATAACTTGATGCAAACAAGCCTATAACGCAAAATATATTTTCTAATCTGATTTTAGGTGAGGGATGAGGAAACTCTTTTGGAAGATGAAGCAACTGGAGTTGAGTATTTGCTTGCAGAACCTAAAACTCAAAACCTTTTGGTGGATGACATACTATGTTTTGGTAAGGAGTGTCAGCAGAAACAGTCAGAAATTGTTTTCTAAACAGGGATGCATTGACATATCAAAAGAGTATGAACAAATGACAATTTTTTAATCGGATGGGTCAATATTCGTCATGCTAGCCACTGTGCTTATAAAGTAACCATATCTTTGTATGTGCTAATGACAAGGAAAATCCTAATCGATGTTGGAAGGTGTATTATGCTAAAATAAAACAGATTTTTTGTTGTGATGGGAATATCAACATTAATACATAAAAAACAATTTTCTTTTCTCCGTGTCCAACAACCTTGGTCTTTATCCTTTTTTCCCTTTCTCCTCCTTTTGGTTTTTTATTAGAAACTTATTGCATTTTTTTTCCTAAGAACTTATTGTGGGTCCTTGAGTATTTATCTGTTGAGCATAGATCTGGTAGTTTCAGTAGTTCATGGTACTAGTCATCTAATTGGTTTATTGGGATGCCCTTCCTTTTTTATTTTATCTTGGATATTTGTTTCAACATTTTTTATGTTTTGGTTTGTTAGGTGGGATGGAATTTACTAATCCTATTGGGCATCACGACTTCGGGCTTGGGGTAAGTTTGCATCTTTCAGCTGTTCCCATGAATCATTATGAAGTTATACTTTTGCTCACATTCTCTTTTCAAAAGTTGTTATGTTCCTACCGGAAATTAGCAACGTGATTGATGCTCTCCTTGGTTCCTTTCAGCAACTTTTGATTTTATCCTTTTTGACTGGTTCATTTTTTTTCTTTATCTCATTTTGTGTCTTTCATCTTATAATATATACTGCTCTAGTAGGTTCTCGATGGATTGCTTGATGAAGTCGAGGAGGTTGATGATATTCATGCAGCAAATGACATCTCTGGGGCATGCGAAGACTTTTTGTTGGGTAATTTTACAAGTCTAATGTACCTATTCCAAGGGAATTTAGTTATGACTTATTGACTTCTATCATGATTTTCTTAACACTTTTTTTTTCTCTGGATTTTCTTAACAGACTTCGAATTAGTTGAGAAGAGTCCAAATCTCTACTTTGTTCAATCAGAAAGAACACAGCTAGATACTTCAAGTTTAGAAAGCCAATCTCCAGGTGTCAGTGGAAATGATAGTGGTGCTCTTGGGCTGTCACAATCATCTACCTTAAATGTTCTGGCATCTGATTACAATAACTGGCCTTTGGAGAACACTGTGAAATATCAAGAGCTAACAGAGAATAGTATTCTCTTCACTGATGATCTGGGGAATCTTGAGGAGGTGTATGATGATTTGAAGCCTTCAGGAAATCGTATATCCTTCCAGGAGAATGAAATGAAAGTTGTTCGTGCAATCACAGGCAAGCGAACTCGCAGACCTCCTAA
This sequence comes from Hypericum androsaemum, assembly GCA_963995505.1. Classification (NCBI taxonomy): domain Eukaryota; kingdom Viridiplantae; phylum Streptophyta; class Magnoliopsida; order Malpighiales; family Hypericaceae; genus Hypericum; species Hypericum androsaemum. The sequence goes on along the minus strand of OZ023184.1, from coordinate 2,574,877 downwards.
AAGGTACATTGAAGAACTTTCGGCTACAAAGACGAAGCATGTAAAGATGAGTCAAAATGATCATATTGGCACTATGCATGATAATGGCATTGATGATAGCCTTTCTCATAGAACAGCGAACAATGCTTCTAAGGAGGACTCTTGTTGTGAGGGTGTTACACGGTCATTTGAAGATATTGAAGTTTCGTTAGATGAGAAGTTGTGGGGCATAGTTAAAACAAGAAAATTTTCTTCCAATGGATCAAAGGAAAAACACCCGAAGATCAAATATCAGGATGAACTTCACCGTACAACAAATGCGAACCTCGAATCAAGAGAAGAGTCTTGTGCAAGAAATGATGTCCAAGGACCACCTCAACGCCAGAGAAGGCGGCCAATGAAGAGTGCAGCGAAGGTAATTAACTTATCTGTTGTATTCTTTTGATAATCCCCTACAAAATAGAACTTGCATGCCTGAGCATACACCAACCGCACCTATGTGGACATGTCACATGGAGACGGATAGCAACTATACTCCTCTGCCTTACCTCCTCTACCACTTTACTCTCATTGTACCTTCACGTTTGACCTTGTTTTACTGAAATTGAAATATCTAAATCTGGAATGAAATTTGGAGCATTGGCATGTTGTTCCAACGGTTGCTAGCAGCAGCCACAAATTGGGCCATAAACAGAAGTTCTTTGACAATTTTGAGCTCTTGACTCTGTTGGTCGAGAAATGGTATTCAACTGCCTGAGCGTTCTTCTAAATCTTCAATATTTTTTCTTTAATTCTTCCCATAACATAAATCGGCTACCATTCTTTCCAGATCCTTAAATCTGACCATGAATGGACTGGATCTGATTATGAGGATGACTGCGTGAAAAGACGGACATATAAGAGGCGCAAATCTACATGCTACGATGACCGCAGGAAGCATCAAAGATTGTGGACTCTTTCTGAGGTGGTCAAGTTGGTTGATGGTGTTGCGGAATATGGAACTGGCAGATGGACAGACATAAAGAATTATATGTTTTCATCTTCAGCTTATCGAACACCTGTAGATCTCAGGGTAAATATTGTTTATTTGTTTATAAACGGGCATTGTCTTTTTGTTTAAACAGAATAAGCTTTTAATTGGGTGTGACTTGCCAGGATAAATGGCGAAATCTGTTGAAAGCTAGCAGTTCATGCAAGGCAATGAGAGAACAGGAGGACGAGGTGATATTCTGGCCGCCTTTTGTATGTTGATCAGATGATCAATTATGTTGTTTTGCCTTCTTTCTCTTTCCATGTTTTCTTTGTTTGGTCAACTCACTATCATGTCCAAGGGTAAACAAGGAGTTGATGTCTTGCCTTCCTTTCATAGGAAACACCCATGTCAAAACATGTCAACCATTATAGTTCATGAGACCTCTTGAGCAAAGCACTACATTTTCAAAGTTTGTTATGCGGCTTTACGGTTTGCTTTCATACTGATACTGTTTCACACGAGTGGCTGATCAAATTGTTTTAGAAGACTATTTAAATGACTTAATGTGCATTTTTCATATTCTAGAATGGCAATCGCGATTACTACTTTCAGAAGTCATTTTCTTTTGTGGAGATCAATGAAGTTGGTTTATGCATGTAATGTAGGTTAAGCAGGGGTTCAAGGGCATTCCTTCATCTATTTTGCAACGTATTGGTGAACTTGCTACCGTACATCCGTACCCAAGGTTTTCCCCTGGTGGCAGATACATTCGTAGGAAGAACTGAATTCGAGTTCAGTCAGAATTGCAGGCAATGTGGATCCTACATCAGCCCTTTTGTTTAGCTGTTGTGCATACACACTTGTTGCTTGCTGACAGACTGCTGTGAATACAGCGGACTCGGTGCATCGCCTGGAATTCTACCATCTATAGCCTTGGTTCACCTCTAATCCTAATGCTGGTAACCGTATCCGTATTTTGTACATTCTCTTCTCTCGGGAAAGGTCCTTCTATGAGTGTCAGATGTTAACCCAAGAAGAGGACAGACAATGTAGTTGTTGGAGCGTAGGCATTAGGCTAGTTGACATAATCACTTCACCTTTTGGGAGGAAATATTCAGACCATGGATAAGAAAACACGAACATTTCTTGCTATATTTGAATAGCTATGTTGTTCATGCAACAACCATTTCTTGATCTTCAAATTGGCGTGCAATTCACATTCGTTATGTTTCAACCAAAACTGGAAATTCAAATCCCTTAACCTTCGTTTTGTTGCACCGTCGGATATGTCCAAGTTCTGATACAGATTTGGGCAGGACGGGTCCTGGGCGCAATGCGACGCACTCCTCAACTCTCTAATGTTCATCTTGATATTCTCAAAATTAACATGGGCCATGATGCAATTTGGATCACACAATAAAGTTAAGATGATTCCATTTTAAAAAAATGATGTAACGGTGTGGTGACGCGTTATTTATACTGAGAAATACCATAACTTGAATGACGACGTGTCCTGCTTCGAAGTTTAGATAACACAGTTAGTAATGGCAGAAATACTCATACTCTATTCTTACTCTACGGATTTAGGGTATGTTGACTTTGACTGGGTCTAGGGTAGATTATGGGTATGAGTCCATGTTTAGAAGTAGGGTCTAGGGTATAATATGAATCCATAGTTAGAGCCTATGGGTCGGACCTTACCATTACATTTTTACCATACTTTAAACTCTAAACTAGTTAGACCCTAGTTAAACCCTAATTAGACCCTATTGATAATATATAAAATATACTTTATGGTTAACTTTAACATATTTATTATGTTATTACACAACCGCTCCGAAAATATCATGAATGATGGATCACTAGAAACCGACATTCTATATATTTATTTTATTGAATTGTTTATGTACTTCAAACTCGAAAAAAAAAATCTTGTACTATTGAAATTAAATTATAAAATTTCATGTTTCATTAATTTTCAATTGAATGTTAATGTGTAACGTAGTAGATGTCTTGAATTTATTTAAATTTTATATAAAAATTAATTTTTGATTAAAAATTATCAAAAAATAGAACATTAAAGGGTCGGACCCTGCAGAGCCTGTGGACCCTGGGTCTCGAAGAGAGTAGGGTATGAATCTAATAATAAAAAATTTGTGGGTCGATGGTAAGGTATAGGTCCAACAAAAAAAAAGGGTATATGTAAGGTCCCACCAATACCCTACCCTACCCATTATAATCCCTAAACGCAATCGGTAACCTTAATTAGACAATTCTGTGTAATATGAATAACTTGGTATCCTACGTTACTGGTGTGTCTCACTGTCTGGGCCATATACAACGCCACACCACCAAATATTCATATCTAAAATTTGATAGCGAGAATTTTGCTTCTATTTGATGTCCTGTCCATTTTATATTAGCAATCATGTGAATGTTGGGATATCAAGTAATTCTGAAAAAGAAAATATACTAAGATACATGACTCAATTTTGATATCGGGATCAGGGTATAGATATCATATGAAAAATAATTTGGTTTGAGAAATAATTGGATAACACCGTTAGAGAAGGTCCAAGTTTATGAACATTGGACCCTCATTTTTGTGTTTCTTGCTCATTTCCAGCTAGCGAATAATATCTGCCCGGCATAAGTTCCCCTTCGAACAAAAAAAAAAAGAACAAGAAATAATGAAATAGGGCGGGGGAAGAAGAGAAGTGATCGGAAACAATGCTTCATAAGGGGAGGCATGGGAAGGAGTTATAAGCAGATATGGGTACTAACTGGTCGCCAGCTAATACTAACTGAAAATTGCACGTGCATCACAAATTGGAATCAATTTTGCATCAGTCCCATCAAATCATTAGCCACAAGAAACACATAACAACAATCGCTTGGATGAACAATAGTTTTAGTTTAACTTAGATATAAGGAGTTCCAATTTTTTGGAATACAATAAATTCTTTTTATAAGTAAAATGTTCCATTATTAAAATTAAAGAAAACAGAATAAAGGGAATTACAAGAAAAAGTAAAACGGAAAAATTTCTAATGGTATTTCAATGGCCTACCCGTCCTTACAAGGTTCTACCCATTTCCAACCCGAGAAATTTCTACCCGTGAGCTCTCTCCCTCCAAGAGATAAATACTAGTGAAAGAGTTTTTGTCACATTTCAAATATCTTAACTAATTTGAAACTTAATTAGTCGTCGTACTGACTGTCAGAATACAGATTTATATAAATAAAAAACTACAAGAAACACGTATTCGGTGACTGCCTTGTGCTCTCTCACCAACTCAACTTGCTGGATTAGTTTTTGTTGTTGTTGGTAGAATGCGTCACATGATTAGTTAAATACCTCTGTTACGGTAATTTTCGATGCGCGATTCTGATATATGTGAGTATAATGCGTCACATGATTGAAAATACAGCACAAGGGAATTTTTATAACACGGTCCAGTATTTGTATGAATTTATACATTTTTAATCAGTATGTACGTCTAAAGACGAACCCATGAACTTTGAGTCGGGGCGAAATCTTTGTATAATAAGATATTAGAAATAAATGAAGTAAAAATACCTTTTTGAATTGTTTCTCAAATAAAAAACAACTCTCGCATTTTAAGACTAAAATATTTATCATATTTAATGCCGTCCTTTTTCAAGTTTTCTGAACCCACTCCATATTCTTTTCTCTATGTCAACTATCAATATTTAAAAAAATCTCATTCAATATTTGTAATGAAAGTCAATACTTAAAAAGAAGCCGACACTACGAAGCTTGCAGTAAAAGTGGATATTGTATAAAAAAAGATTAGCTAATAATATGTACCTTTATTGTAAACATAACCAAAAAAATTAAATAAAACAGAAAAAATCCGTTTTTAAGTGACTAGGTTATTATCGTGATGGGTATATGTGTGGGTAATAATAAAGATTGTCTAGTAAGTTATATGTGGGCAATGCCATATTTTAGAGGTGATAAACCTTTAATTTCATAGATATAATGCTTTTATTCCTCACAAAGATTATAATTTCCTTTTGTTGTGGGGTCCAGCCCTTTGTGCACCATAATAAATAATACGCAAAACAATCATAGGTTCCTAATATTTGAAAAAATTTATGAATAAAGATATTCTAGTATTGTTTAGTCCTTGATGTTTTGTAAATCAACTCATCAATCCCTGAACCTATTTTTAAATGCAAAAAATGCCCCTACTTCACCTAAAAATTACAAAATTATGTAAGGACAAAAAAAATCCATCATCCAACTCATCCATCTCCCGCTTCCTAAATATCCTGTATTAAAATTAATAAGTCAACATAGACATGACTCATTCCGTTCTAGCAATTCGAAGGACGGTGTACCCTCGCTCGACACAAAATGACGATATCCAGAGGAGGACTAGTCGACCGATTGCTAGGAGCAACTAATAGAAGGACACGTGAGTTTCCTGAAAATTGGGTTGCTTAGGTCAGGGTTCCCGTCAAAGGAAGAGATGTTGAAGACATTCAACTGTCCACCGGTGGGGAAGGTACACACTATCCTTCGAAGGGTGAGAATCACGAGTCATGTCTATGTTGAGTTACAAATTTTAATAGAGGTGTTGTTTCAGAAGCAGGAGATAGATCCGTTGGAAGATGGATTTTTTATCCCTAGATATTTTTGAAAATTTTTGGTGAACTACGGATATTTTGGGCACTTGAAATAGATTTAGGGATTGATTAGTTAATTTATGAAACTTTAGGGACCAAACAATATTATAATGTCCTTATTCATTAATTTCTTCAAACAAAATGAATCTATGACTGATAAGTTGATTTATGAAAATTTAGGGACTAAACAATACTATACATCTTTATTCATTAATTTTTTCAAATAACAGAGATCTATCACTATTTTGCCCGATGATAAATATTAGTTACAGAGCATTCAATGAATTCAAACAATTCAAACACAGTAATAAATAGTTACAAATAGTATCAATGTGTTCGTTTAAACACGATCAACCAATAAATTTGAAATAACAATTTTTTAAGTAATCTACATATAGTATGTGAATTACAAGTACCGAGTATCTTAAGTTTTTTATGATTTGGACTTCTAATATCGAATGTAATATGTTTGAAATGATACGTGAAACTATATTTTTAAACATATATATACGCGTCTAATACGCATATTAACTATTGGTGACATATAAAAATTGTAAGACATTCTATATTTCTTGGATGAATAAAAGTTTAATAGCCAAGAATTATTGAGTAATTATACAATGAACAACTAATTAAAAAAAATTCCCATTTATCCTAGCGACGTGGATTATTTCTTACTTTTATAGCCGAAAAGCTTCCAACCATCGATAAATTGCGCAATAAAAAGTAATTTTAACATAATTTTCGAAAAGCATGTTCGGATATTTTGAAATAGAGCTTGGGATCTAAATAATTACGCCGATGCCTGGCTACCAAAATATTTGACTACCAGCTATTAAATCAATTTATAATAATATTATTCTATTTTAATCTAGATATTTGGAGTTCTAACTTTTTAGTATACATTAGTATTTAATATTTATTGAAAATTTTTACCACCATCTTGCCTGACTTAAATATGGACCAGGCACAATAATATCTTGATGCCAGGTGTAAAAAACCGAAAATAATAAAAAAGTGCTCCCACTTCCCCCCTATCTTATCGTTTTGGCAATAACGCATTTCTAGAGGTTTGGCACCACCAACTAGCTAGATATTATTCCTCCATTTTTTTCTAGTTTACCCCAACCTTTTCTTCTTTTCAAGTCCAACGGACCAGTGCAAAATGTTTGATTATATATTTTGCAAGTCGACTCTAATTCATTATAAACATGACTCATTTGAGAATACAACGTTCATGTTTCTCTTTATTAAGTAAGTAAGAAAACCTAGATACTAGTATAATCTGGTATAACCATGCCTTTTAAATTATCTACAAAAGAATTCAAGAGAGATGAGGGCATATAGTAATACAAAATCAAAGCACACACTAAATGCAAAAATGGAGAATAGTCAATAACATGGTTACCGTCACGCCAAATATAGGCTTCTATGGATAATTTTTTATAAAGAAATTTAAATTTAGATTATTTGACACTAATAGAGTTCTTTATAAATTATAAATTACGTTCAACAAATTTTTATTTTTTCATGACAGATTGTCCAAATCCAACTGGGAATTGAAGTAAGTAATGACTCTCCACTTCACATAAGCAACATTAATGACAAAAATCCAAAATCCGACATATTAGCGACAAACAGGCTCCGTAATTACCGATCATTAAATTAATTACCCCATCCGATCCGACAAGAGATAAACAAAAGGAAAATGAAAGAATGCGAAATGAGAGCAACTGTTACAAATGGGAGAGAAGATACATCTGAACTGGGCGCAATTTAGTGAACAATTCTCAAGCCACGAAGCCCAGAAAGAGCTGTTGCTTTCTAATCACCATGAAGAAATCGACAAGTCCAGTTTTTACATCTGGAAACTTGTTGGCTGCCCTGTAAATATCAAGGCAAAGTGAATGAATGAAGTAAACCAAGGATGCCAGGGAGAGACAAAGGATCCTGGATATCTTCACACTCACTCGGTCGACTAATCCATCTTCGAGTCGGTTAAAATATTTGAATAGTAACAATGTTTAACACTAACACGTCCCTTATTGCGCAAACCTGATACCTCTTGGTTAAACTATAACAATTCTTTCGCCGGTTAGATGTGGTTGGTTCAAAGTATCTTAACTTGCATTATTATTATTATTTTTTGCATTGGCCTGTCTAGCGATAGAGACTACCTGGAAATTTACAACCAATGTTGTTTCAAAGGGGATGAATCTATATGTACCTATGTGCTGGCTCTTGAATCCAACACTTTTCTCTCCTTCCTGAGCCCAAATTATGAGGTCAGAGCTTGAACCCACCACCAAAGAAGGAGAGACACACATTCTCCTCCTTCAACATCTCCCCAAACTCACTAGCTAGGCTAGATTGCTTCTTCCCATCTCTTGCATTTACTGTACGGAACCCAAACGCGTTCTAGCATTGACTCAACTTTAGACATTATCTGTTTCAAACAGAATTCGTGGCTTCGCTTGGGTCTTCGTTGGTGCCCATAATGACCTAGTGCTAGGAATTGGATAAGATAAAATGGATTTAGGACTTAGGAGTAGGTGTTAACCTAGTGACATGGGTATATCAAGAGTAGATTTGAGTCATTCCCCTACTAAAGTCACGTCTTACAATATAAAAGATACTATTAAATGACTTACTTTAAATAAAGCTCGACTATACTCGATTATGAAATTAGAAATTTACCGACAAAATGTCCTCCTATCATGACCATCTTGCATTTATCCGTAAAAAAACGGATAGGCCTACTACCACATAGAATCATGTTTTGTGGGTAAGCTTTGACCGTAATCAGGTTTCTTTAGTAATATGAAATTACGAATAACATGTTAAATCTCTTTTTGTTTTGCCAGTAAAATTTTTTATGGAATAAAAAAATGGAAAAGCTACTAAACTACGATGGAAATAACCTATGAATTGTTGTATCAAACCAAAACATAACTGTTATATATTTGGTTGGCTTTTGCTTCGGAAGAGAGAAACGAATGGATTACCATCAATATTTTAAAAAACGACTTGGAGTATGACCCGCTATGTCCTCCGAGTCGCGGTCCGACCGAACACTTGTTTACCATCGATTATTATACTCCTCAGCCAACATCGATTAGCATACTCCTCAGCCTTTGTGTCTTTGCAGTCAATAGACACTTGTTGAGTTGTTTCCGTCCATTTTTGCCTGCAGTAAATAGGCAGGTCAATTCCTGCATGGACATGGTCAAATTGCATGCAGAGATTCTCGTACTTATCCATAAGCAGCAGCAATTTCCCTCTCTAGTTTAAGCTTAAGACCAATCACATCGATTAAACAAATCAAGACCTCATTAATTCTGTCCTTGCGTCCAAGTTACTTGAACAGAAAAAAATCTTGTACCATTTGTTGATGTAAACTCCTCTGCAGAAGCGAGGGTTCGGAAGATCGTCGTAAACATGTTAGCTTCTGGCGACTAACGTTATCTCTTAACGACTGGCCAATATTAAACAACTATCTAGTTATCAGATTAACAAACTAGAAACCAGAAGTCGTTTAAAGCTTGCAGACAAGTTGCAACTATTACTAATTCCCTGGAATTGGGAAGTGTTTTATCTTGTAATATTTCAATATATCCAGTACTAGTACATATAATACAAGTTAGTGGGATCTGCACTTTGCCCGAGAGGCCCATCCCATTCCTCAACTTCATTATCTTATCTATTGTTTTATCTAGCTTGGTAGGGTCTTCACTTGAGAGTTTCCGAGCATCAACCGGGTTTGTTCAAGTAGAAAGGGAATTGGATACCTTAATCAAAGTCTCGAGATCAAATATAATAGGAGAAAAATTTATATAGAGAGCAATATAAGGTTCGACAATACTCGATTATGAAATTAATTGTTGCCCGTAAATATGGTAGCGGATACCAGAGTCGAACATTAAAAAATCACCGGCCAAGCACCATCCTCACTAGAGAAATGCAACAGATACAAAGACGCAGAGAGAGAGCTCGCTCCACATGTGGAGCATTTACTAGTCATAATTTTATGGAATTCAATCATCCAATCCATGTTCGTACACTTTCGTATCATACATTCATCATTTCACTATTTGTTTACTCGAAAAAGAGAAAACAAGAGAGTTTCAAACTGTGGAATTATTATACTCCAAAGCTCACTTCTTAGCTACCCATCATCCTATCCATTTAATGCTTCCAAAAGAGCCAGCTTATATATACTGTCCCGTGCTTCCAATTTCCTCTACCACCAATTCTAGAACACTTAAAAAGAGCCAATATCTTCTATTGCAAAAATGAAGAGGAACTTCCTAAACGCTTGCATTAACAAACTGAGGAAGACGGGAGAAGGGAAAGTCGTACCTTGTCCGGGATGCGAGCACTGCTGCCAATGGGGCTTCTGGCCTTCCATCTTTGAAGAGAAATCCATTCCCAAGGATGTTCCGAAGGGGCATCTTGTCGTTTACGTGGGCGACAACTATAAGAGGTTCGTGATCAAGATCAGCTTACTCAAGCATCCGCTGTTCAGAGCATTGCTGGATCAGGCTCAGGATGAGTACGACTTCACTGCAGACTCTAAACTCTGCATCCCTTGCGACGAGAGCATCTTTCTAGATGTCGTTCGTTGCGCAAGCTCTCCACAGGATCGGAGAGGCTTTATGTGTCTTTGAGAAGCAAGTGATTCATTATTGGAGAACAAAGTTGATTCATTCATCAGCAATGATGCTAATATGTAATACGACCACCACCACCACATGTTTTTGTACACTATGTAGGATTGTAACATATAATTTCTACCGTTTTTGGCCGGGAGATTTCGAGTTTTGTTATCTCACCCTAGGCCACAGCACCTGGGAATCTAAAATGCCAGAAACCATGTGTGCAGGGAAGGAACCCGATCATTGATCTCGAACTCAAAAGGATGTGACCTTTTGTTTATTTACTTCTGGCCTATGATCCTCATATCAGCTTGCCATTATTCATAAGCAAGCAACTAATCCAGAGTAGAGTATTACCGACAGCAGTTATCGCACCGGTTGCTCTTAATCCCAACTCATGTTCTACTTGGAGCTCTAAGCTCATAGCAATTAGCACATGCTGCTAAATATCTGACAAAACCTGCTTCTGCCACACAAAAAAAGAAAGAAAGGAAGTCCCTAATTGAAAACTGCCTTGACCACCAATGGCAGGGCAGTTGTTTCATAATATCGCCTACCACAGCACCCTTAATAAATTTACAGGGCTGAAAAAGAATAGTGATGGAATTTGGTCAGCAAGTCATGGCAGGCAAGGAATGACAAGGCTGAAAGGTTTTCCGAGACCGAGAGAAGGATGAACCTGCGGGCTGCGAACAGAACTGCACAGCCATCGTCATGGCTTGATGTCGAACCATTATTCAAAGGCGATTCAGAAATGCCGCAATCCATCAAAGCCGCCAATGTGACCCAGAGTTGAAGCTGTTTCAATTCAAATGTGGTTAGCAGTTCAAAATTTCTGTTAATCAAGCATGATAGATGTTATCACCTCTATCATACACATCAATCGACAACTTGGCCCAGAATGGGTTTTTTTTCCTAAGAGGGGTTGATTTCCCTGACAAACCCCTGAATGGGGTTCTCGGGGAATGTTTTCCCTGTCTGGGGTCGAGCACAAAAACGCTGAAAATTGAGCGTTTTTGTGCGCAAGAAAACGCTTGAAACTGAGCGTTTTTGGTGAAAAGTCGGCGAAAATCCGACACGCTCTGTCGCAAGAGAATCTACGCCTCGGCTCGTCCCTCGACTCGGCTTCTTCCAAAAAACGCTCCGTTTTCAGCATTTTTGTGCTAATTTTTTTACGTAATAACTCTGCATTTTTTTTAACTGACTGACTTATTTTTTTTACATTCTAATTAAATTTGAGGCCAAACGAAACTTCCTAATTTAATTTGTAATAATAATTTTTTACATCCTAAATTTTTGACTCATTAAATCTCAGATTTCATAAATTTTTTAACTTTTACATGTATAGTATATAGGGTAGTATGTGTTATTGAGCAATTAAAATCTATAATAATGGGTGCAACTTTGCAAAAAATTGAGAACCTACTTAAAAAATTGCTCAATAATTGAGAACCTACTTAAAAAATTAAGAACCTACTTGATACCAAAATTTTTAAAATTTATGCAGTAGGTTCTCAATTTTTTGCAAAGCTGCACCCATTATTATAGATTTTAATTGCTCAATAACACATACTACCCTATATACTATACATGTAAAAGTTAAAAAATTTATGAAATCTGAGATTTAATGAGTCAAAAATTTAGGATGTAAAAAATTATTAAAAAATTATTATTACAAATTAAATTAGGAAGTATCGTTTGGCCTCAAATTTAATTAGAATGTAAAAAAATAAGTCAGTCAGTTAAAAAAAACGCAGAGTTATTACGTAAAAAACAGCACAAAAATGCTGAAAACGGAGCGTTTTTTGGAAGAAGCCGAGTCGAGGGACGAGCCGAGGCGTAGATTCTCTTGCGACAGAGCGTGTCGGATTTTCGCCGGCTTTTCACCAAAAACGCTCAGTTTCAAGCGTTTTCTTGCGCACAAAAACGCTCAATTTTCAGCGTTTTTGTGCTCGACCCCAGACAGGGAAAACATTCCCCGAGAACCCCATTCAGGGGTTTGTCAGGGAAATCAACCCCTCTTAGGAAAAAAAACCCCAGAATGATCAAGCTTATCCCGTCGTGTCAACTGTTAATTGGTCCTAGTTAACCTACATTCTACGCAGTACAGCAGACTGGAAACAAGATAATTCTCCACTGTAAGAAACAAGACACACGTCAATAGTTAAACCATAAAGACCAGCTGCTGATTTGTTCACCTCTCTCTAGTCTTGCTTGGTTTAAGAGAAACATTACAAAGTACAAACAAACTTCAAAAACGAAACAGCGCGAGGAAATAGAGAAATGCTTAGAGCAACGGCAATTGGTACCACTCCCAATAAATATCATAGTCGCGAGCACAAAATGGTATTGCAGGACACTTAAGAGCAGTAATGGAACAAAATATACACATTCAGCATTTGTAGGAAGTATACACAAGCAGTATGTTGCCTCCTGATTAAGGTACATTCTACAAACACAGCACCGGCTACTGGACGAGCCAATGGCAGCAGTCACTCATTGGACTTCGGAACCGAGGAGCATGGAAGGCACCGAAAGATCGTTGATTTTTCCATTTTCAGCATTGCAGTCGAAGCACCTTTGGAGCAGCCACTATCAACCCACCGATTACCAGCCATCACCTAAGACCATCAGCCAATCCCTCCAATTCTCGTCTCCCGAACCTCCTCCCTTCTGAATGCGCTTCCTTACACCTAGCAGCAAAATAGAACACCAACCACGCCACCATAAAGTACACCTCCACAACAGACTGAAACACCATGGCCCAAAACCTCCCAAACACCCGAGTCAAAACCCACCTAGCAGCAGCCCCACATAGTATAGCTTCGAAACACTTAATCTGCACAGCTTGGTTAATCATCGTCCCAATCAAATAACACCCCTCCATAACAATCTCCCGGCCTGTCCTCCTCGAATCAACAATAGTAACCCAAGCATCGACAGCAAAAATGAGGGCGACGAAAGTATCCGTCAAGAACCAAGCAAACAAGAACCCGGAAATCTCTTTCTCATACCCCTGTATCCACGGGGAGATAATTGAAAAGGGCATCAGCTTCAACCTCACAAACAGCTTGAAGAAGGAGTACTGATCCTCGATCTCGCCAAAGTACCACAACCCGAGGAGCTGAGTCAACGCGTCCCTAACCGCCCACCTCATCAAGACGAAGCCGGTGAGCCGCTTAAGCCCTAATCTAGACCCGTCCAAGGCAACCCCAAACACAGAAGTGAACCTCCCTAACAAGTCATTAATAACCGCCACGAACACAATCCCTAGCATCAAAGAGTACATCGCGGTAAACCCTAGAATCACCCATCCGTAGGCGGCCGACAGGAAACTTACTAAAAAGAACAGCGCCGCCGCGTCGCGCCGCCCCAGCTCCAGCCCCTTGACCAGGAACTGCAGGTCAACGACCCGGTCCCGCTCCTGCCCCCCCTCCTCCGAAGAATTCACCTCCTGGACGGGGACGTCGAGGCGGAACTGGAGACCGGAGCGGACGATCTCCGGCAACAGGAGGACGTTATCGGCGGAGAGAGCGAGGGAGGAGGCGTTGGGGCGGGCGCGGGGGCCGGAGGAGACGCGATCGGCGGGATCGTCGTCTCCGGAGAAGAAGTCTTCGTCGAGGGTACCGACGCGAGTGAGGTGGAGGAAAGGCCTCCGGCGGCGGCGATCGTGGTTGTAGAGGGGGTGGTGGGAGCCGTGGTGCTGGCCGGCGGCGAGGTCGAGGCGGGAGAGGAGGGACTTGAGGGAGGGGTCGCGGTCGATGAAGGAGGTGAGGTGGTGGGCCCCGTCCTCGACGATGGCACGGAAGGTAAATAAGAGCAAAGACAGGGAGAGGAGAAGGTACACGTTGGAGCGGAAGGAGGATCTCGCCTGCCTCAGCACCTGCGACGTCGTTCTCAGGTTGCTCACGCTCACTCGCGTCGCGTGATCCGTCATCGCATGCAAATTAAACCCAAAACGCCGTCGTCTTTCTAGCCCTTTCCGATCTTCCGATTCTCTATTTTGCCCTTTTTCCCTGCTTCTCTCGTGAGGAGATGGGATGGGGGAGGCGAGGGTGGGGGAGGAAATGCCGGGGAATGTGTGGGGGTTTGCCACGCGAGGAGAGGTGCGCGTGTGAAGACGCTAGGTAAGGGTTAGTACGTGGCGGTACCTGGTTGGCGAGAGAGTTTACCATCACGAGTGTCGTCACTTCCTGTCTGTCAGTCAATTCGCATTATATTATGGTTTTCTTGCAAATTCTTGTTTCTGAATAGATTCATCTCAAAAGCAGTATGTTTTTCTTTTTATTTTTTAAGTAAATCAGAGGAGGAAATATTACTTGGCTAAACTGTCTAACCTAGCTGTCCTACTAGTTCGATCGAATTGTGATTCGTTATTGAGATCAATTCACTTTCATACTGTTGAGGTGCAAAAATAATCTCGAATTGTCAACAATGTCTCGAGCTCCCCGGTGCAGCAAGACCGATTCTGGTTCTTCATCTTGCAAGATTGCCTCCGGTTTCCAAGAGGATGGTCGGTCTCCAAGAGGGCGACGACCAAGATGATGGTCGGTCTTCAAGAGTACGACCGGTATCCAAGATGACGGTCGGTCTCCCAGAGGACGAAGACCAAGAGGACGGTCGCTCTCTAGGAGGACGATTGGTCTCCAAAAGGACGGCCGGTCTCCAAGAGGATGGTCCGCCTATTTGCATCATTCGCTTACTTATTCGTCCGCCCGCTTGCATGAATTCACCGTGCTCGCCCGTGTTCGATCCTGCTCAAAAATAATTAGGAGATTGTATCGGGCCGGTCTTCAGTTTTGGTCTTCGTCTTAGTGTTGGGTCCACGCCGGGCTCGAAAGAATGTCAGACTCAAAAGAACGTATGTCAGACTCAAAAGAACGTCAGGCTTGAGAGAACGTCGGGCTTGAGAGAACGCTCGTTCTTGGAGAACATCGGGCCTGGAGAACATAGGGCTTGAGAGAACGCTCGTTCTTGGAGAACATCGGGCTTGGAGAACATCGGGCTTGGAGAACATCGGGCTTGGAGAACGTTGAGTTTGGAGGAGAACATCGGGCCTGGAGAACGCCGGGTTTGGAGAAGAACATCGGGCTTAGAGAACGCCGGGTTTGGGCCTTCGAAATGGAGCTTGCCCGCTTTGATGAGCTCGTCTATGCTTTTGGGCTGCTGGAGCTCGCTCGCCTCGATGTCGGGCCGATGGAGCTCGCCCTCGGTATGTTGGACTCATCTTTCTCGGGCTCGCCCACGCTGAGCTCGCCCTCCTTTTTGGGCTCAAATAAGCCAAGCTCGCCTGGATTGAAGGTTGAAAGCTCACGGATTGGGCTCACACCCGTGTGGGTGCTTCTTTGTATAGCTGGAAGGTGTCTTCGGCCTGATGTAACTTAGGGTTTGGCGGTATTTTGGTGGAAACGTTCGAGAAGGTCAAAAGCGGTCAGGATCTTCCTATTTTGAAGCCGGGTTCTTTGATGTTTGGTCACAACTTGGAGATTTCCTTGTTAAGGCCAGATCTTTCAATATTCGGTCGAAGTTTAGGATGTTCCTTTTTAGATTGGGTTTGCTTGCTCGTCAAGGCTTTGACATTCTTATTTGGAGCCGGATCTCTCGGATTTGGAAGTCGATCTAGGTATTTCCTAATCTAGGCCGAGTTGATTGGGAAGCGATCTACTTGTTCGGAACAGATTTTCTTGCCTTGGGGAGTCAGTTTAGTTTTTCCTATTCTAAGCCGGGATGAATGGGAGACGGCCTAATAGAAAATTTTATATTTTTGGGGGATGGAGCTAGGTCAAGACGTTCTATGTAAAGCGGGCTCGGGCGAAGGACAAGACATCACCAACACAACACACAACAATTTTTCTATCTTGCTTAGCTTTTCTTTTCCGTAGCCCGTAGCTTAGCGTAGCCTAGCTTTGGCATAGTTAGACCGACCTTGTGACGGCCACTTCGGACCGTCCTAAATTACTTTGATCTCTTTTTTTCCGCTAACACATACCAAAATTTGAAAAGTTGTTGGACTAGTGATCAATGTTATTAACTAGTAGTCCAAACAAATGAATCGATCAATTTAAATTGTTAAATTATTTGGAACAACCAATTTATCGGCTAGTTCAGATCTAATTAACCAAAATAACAATGATCTTAAGAAAAAGTTGAGTTGATAATGAGAAAACAACATCACCCATGAGGAACAAGTAAAACAAAAATTCAAATATGACAGATTTGTTCTAATAATTGATACTTGTACATTTAATATTCAGGATGCTTATTTCGGGATGTTTGTTTCTTGATGTATCAGGTATAACTTAGCTGCCCAAACTCGGTCCATCTGAGGTAATTCTGAGATACTTTCAATGTGCATACGAGCCTATTGGCCTCTTAGGTGATCTTCACATTATCGATCAATATATATATTATGCCTTCCTTGTATTTTTAGGGAGATATAATACCCCTATTTTTTGTAATTAGGTTATCTAAAAATAATAATAAATTTGCTAACCTTGTGGATATTCTGTTTTTATCCGAACTCGCATGGAAAAAAGAGTAGACTTCGGCGTAATCTATATCAGTCTCTCCTTGTTTCGAACGCGTGGCAAAGGTACTATTTGTTTTGGGCCGTCGGGCCGGGAAATTAGATTAGACTGCCCCATCAAGGTTTTACGAGTGATTAGCTGAATCATTCTCCTCTCTCTCTCTCACGAGATCAAATTGAAATTTAAAGTCGAAACTATCAAAGGTTGTTGGGAAGAAACGGACCAATTTGAAAGTTTGGTGAGATTGATGACATAAAACACAACTTCAAATGATTTTTGGTCTCTTATAAACGGACCAATTCATTGTCATTCTTATATTATCTCTCAATTTATTTTTCATGTCACTTTAGATTGTATATCTAATTTAAAAAATCACAGAAGTTGGGATGTAATTGAAACTCGGCCCGCTTATTGGATCGAGCCATCTGCTAATTGGGCTTCATTTGGGGAATCATGTTTAGAGCTTTCCAAAACTACCCTTTGAGCCCGTTATGGTGCAATTTTGCTTTCTCGGAGGAAAGGAGCCTTATGGCACCACAAATTTTTTTAATAAATTTGAAAAGTAATAGAAATTTTTTTAACAAATATTTAACACGATTTTATATTTAATGACTCGAGACTTGGATGAGCTACAACAACTATCTTACCAGTTGATACGTCACACTTTCTTCTGCTAAAAAAACAGCAAAATAGATAAATTCTGTTTTGGGCAAGAGGTTGTTTTTTTAGGGGAAACGAACATTGATATATTAAGTTAAGTGGGAAAGTCAGAGTAAAGGAGAACATCAAGCTCTAAAGGATGGATAGTAATCCAATAACTATGAAGAGAAACTAACCTACAAATTTTTTTTGAAAGGTACTAACCTACAATTCTTACAAAGCCAATATGTCTCTTAATTTTGCAGTCTATTGATAAGGCTAATTTTACAAAGAGGAAGTAAGCTTAAGTCTTCTCGCAAAGCCACCACAAGAGAATCAATTTTCCAATCCACCTGGGGGCAAGGGTATGTCAAGAAGAGATGAGCTAATTTGCAGTCAGTCTCCACCAAAGTGTTTACCCGAGAATGGTTCTGCTTGATGATGCGAAGGGTGAGTAAGTTGTTAGATTAGTAGTTAATAGTCTTTGATTCGGAGTAGCCACTAATAGTAAGTCTTTTGAGATTAATTTAGTAGTGACCATTAAATAAAACCAATGAGAGAAAAATAACCATGTAGAGTTCGGCAATATCAGTAAAATTATAATAATTAAATATACAAAATTATACATATGATGTGGTTATTGTAATGAAGGTGAAATTGGAGTGATTAGAGATGGCAATTAGACCCTTATCCTGAGGGTCTACTCTGATCCAGACCCGATGGGTCCAAGACTCGTTGATTTTGACCGGGTCTAGACCCTGATTTTGCCCGGATCCTGATATTTTAAAAAGATAAGGGCATAGATATGGATCTATAGGATCTGATCCTACCAGAATTTTTATATTAATATTAAAATAATATATATGTATATTAAGTATTAGACATAATATCAAATTCTCAATTTTAATTTACCTAACTTCAATTTTTTAATTTGTTTGTTTGGTTTCATTGTATTGATTTGTTTAATGAATGAAAATCTCACATTACTATTTGAAAACTATCAAAAGATAGACGGGTCGTCCTCATCCTGCCCGATTTTTTGGACCCAGATCATGCCCAAATTATTATTTTTAAAGAAGACAAGGGTAAGGATCTGGGTCCACTATTCAAAAAGAGGGTAATGATCTAGGTCTTATGGATCCTACCCGGATTCTGCCCATTGCCATCCCTAAATTGGACAATAAAATTATGTTCAAAATAGATAAAAGAGGATTCATTCTATGAAAATCCAATAACATTGATCTAGTATTTTCATTAAAAAATCTATTTTTTTAATATTGATGCATTTTAAGTGAGTTGGGTTTTGACTATTAATTATTAGTTTAAGTTTCACGCAATCCATCTTTCTATTTATTATTCCCATTTATGTGTCTTGACTTTTTTAAACGCTTCATTGCCGATTCAATTGTTGAAATTTTCAATCGTTTTTTTTAATCCAAACAAGACATACTCTGTTCTTCGTGATCTGGTATTCTCACGTCTTAATTTTTTTGGGTAGCATGAAAACTTTCTTTGGTTCCTCCCGTTGAATTAAGATGTATGGCTATTACTCTTAGACGGCGGGCACTTGGACACATTATTCCACCACCATTTAGTATCAGGCTTAATAGCAATATAAAATTGATGTTTGAGCCGAGAAAATTAAATAGATGCAACAAATTCTCGAACATCTAATCTATGTGTATCCCATTTATTTTTTCCCCTCTTATCATCTGACGGATGTTAATCACAAAGGATATCAAATCTATTCTTATTGAATTTTAACATCAATTTGTTTTAAGGTACAAATTCAAAATATTTGATTAAACTACATCAAGAATTTTTGGTATTACTGAAATGGTTGGACGTTAAATGTTGATTTTTCAATAATTTAGAGGATGGAAAGTAAATTATGTAGGATCCATCATATATTTTTAGAAATATGAAATTCTAACCATTTATTATAAAAAATCATACTTGTGAATATTCGGAAAAATATATACTTGTGAACGAATTTTTTATAAATAAATACACCACAGGCTATACAACTGTCACGTTGACGATGCCCAAAACTGTTTGTTAGGAGGTTGAACAAAAAATGAAAAACTTTCTTTGGTCCGGCAATTTGGAGAAGAATGGTGGTTCCTTGGTGCAATGGGATCTTGTTACGACGCCAAAGTCTTTGGGAGGTCTCGGGGTTGAGGATCTGCTGATCAAGAATAAATCGATGATGATCAAATGGTGTTGGAGATTTGTTACAAACATGGATTCTTTTTGGGACAGAATTATTGCAGGTATTCGTGACTCATTGGGACAAAACTTTCTTTGGTCCGGCAATTTGGAGAAGAATGTCATTAGAAACAATCAAGGCATTTGGGCCGAAATTGTGGCTACTATGACTGAGGACTCTGCCCTTATTAATGCTTTCTTTTCCGGAATACAAGTTGATGTGGGAGATGGCACACATTTGTTATTTTGGTCTGATCCATGGATTGGTGCTCCTTTAAAGCATCAATTTGAAAGACTCTTTTCTGTTTCTGCGAACCAGAATGCAAAGATTAGCGAGTGCGTAGTTTGATGGCTGATGTTTGGAGTTGGAATCTACACTGGAGAAGGGATTTCTTCACTTGGGAGGAAGAGCAGGTAGGTGCTTTATTGTCTCTGCTTGCTGCAACTCGTTTGCAGGCTGGTAGGAAGGATACTATCAGTTGGAGCACCAACTCGGCTGCTGGTTTCTCTATTAAGGAGATGCATAAGTTGTACTGCAAAAATACCATCTCTGTCAACCTTATCATCAACGAATTGGGGAGCATATGGTCTGGAGGGATCCCTACAAAGATCGAGTGCTTCACGTGGATTGCCATTCAAGGTAGAATCCAAACAAAAGATGTTTTAATCAGTTCTGGTAGCATAGATGCCTGAGATTCGTTGTGTAAATCCATATCTAGAACTGACAACCACTTATTATTGCAGTGCAAGTTTTTAACCCATATCTGGATTTTTTTTGTCAAGCTAATTGGGCAAAAGTGGTCGAGTTTTTTGCATATGGAATATACCAATTAAGAAAATTTGGCGAGTGCTCTTTGGTGCTATTTCATGGGGTATATGGAACCACAGAAATAAAATTGTGTTCGATGGAAAAAAAGTTTGTAGGGAGGAGCTGATCAACTTGATTATCCATCACGAACAAGAGTGGCTAACGTGGGCGAATTCCTAAAAAGAGTCCGCAATCACTATTTACTTCTCTACTTGGAGTCATTAGTTGTAATTTGAAATACCTTGGTTAGATTTTAATTCTAACTGCTATTAGTTAATTACAATTAAAATATTCTTTTGATGACTGTAAGTGGTGGTTGGGGCTAAGCCCTTTTTTATATACACATATCAATTTACCAAAAAAAACTGTCACGTTAACGAATATTAATTTTAGTGACATGGGATTTTCTCTTTTATAACTATATTCTAATTCCGAGTTTCTGAAGGGCTTTGACTATTAATTATTAATTTAAGTGGCATGCGATTCAAGCAAATTGTCCTAGATCGTTGATGTTTGCTTAAATCACTATTTTTGTCCCTGCTGTTTCAAAACTGAAACTTTAGTCCCCTAGTTTACTTTTATTGTACTCTAAGGTCCCTAAGAGTCAACTGCTGATGTCATCGGTCAAAATAATTTCAAAATGACAGTTTTACCCTTATAATAAAAAACAAACAATCTTTCCTCCGTCCGGCCACCACCATCGATGGCAAATTGGTCCACCATGAATGCCAATTGAGCCATGTCTCGTTCAACGGTCGTCGTCGACCGAACACCAGTGCCTCGTAGTTCACCGCAAGCTCGTCACTACGCCGGCGGGAGAGCAACGGCTCTACCACTGGCGAACCGAGCTGGAAGCCGCCATCGGCTTCTACCTCTGGTGGACGTTGAGTCCCTTTCTCTCTCTCTCCCCAAAAATGGGGTCTTCCTTCACGGTCACGGGCTTCGAGACGACGTCGTACAATCCCTCTTTCGTTCATGAAAGTAGAAGTTGGAGCCGATCGATGGGAATTGTACCAAGTGGAATTGGAAGTCCCCGGGAGCAAACGGCGGTGACCCACTCCTCGTCCCAAGTTCTTTGGCCGCTCCTCCTCTTCAACATCGTGGTCTACGGGTACAGGTTCTGGACGGTGGTGACCCAGTCCTTGACGCTGACCCTCGTAGCGTCGACCCACTCCTCGTCAGTAATCCACTCCTCGTCCCCTGCACCACCCTCCCCACCGAAGAGGTCAAGGACTACGGCACCACCCCGGCCAGGCCATCCTCGTTTGGTTTAGATGATGGATGTCATCGGTAAGTGAGCAGCAATTTTTTAGAATCTTTTGGTTTGATCGGAAAAATTTTATTTCTAGAAAAGATGACCGGAGCACCGGAGAAGATGATCGGAGGGTGGCTTTCTCGCCGGAGAAGGTGGAGGAAGGAGAGAGATATATTTGTTTTTTTTATTATTTAAACGTAAGGGTATAATAGTCATTTCATTGATTAAAAAATTGATGACATCAGCGGTGGATCCGGGAGGGACCTGAGAGTATAATAAAAGCAAATCAGGGGATCAAAATTTTATTTTGAAATAGCAGGGACAAAAATAGTGATTTAAGCAAACAACAAGGACCTGAGGACAATTTGCTCTTTTATTTATTATCCCCCTTGATGTGTCTTGACTTTTAATCACTTCCCTCACGTACACTTTTATAGTAGAGTGAATTGTAGATTTTCACCACTAGTAACATGGTTGACTTGTATCGTCTAGCGAGTAGCCCATAACCCAACCTGGACCGGCAACCTGGTAATATGTACTTCGGTTTTTAAGATACAAATTCAAAATATTTGGTTATACTACAACAACAATTTACATACGTGCCGGATGGTTGGACAATAATTTCTTTGGAAGGACAGGGTCAAGCTGATGGATATCTTTGTTTTGTTCCTATGCTGGAATACTTTGGGGTAACTATAATGATACCTTAGGATCAAGCTGATGGATATGAAAATTTTAAGTTTAACAGTTCGGGATCGACCAAGGCAGTTATCGGGGTGTTGGTGTTCAAAGGAAGCTGTTTATCTTTGGAGGGGCACATGCTAATCCGATTACCATATCTTGCTTGACTTGCAACCTGCTGTCATAAACTTTTGCAGCTGTCCAATGTACACACTGATCCAACAGCTAATATTGATAGGTTACTTGTGATAATGTCCGTCTTGGAGATATAAGAGTCAATACACGCATAAAAAGTCCAATATAATAATTAAGAAGGATATAAATTCCTTGATAAATCAAATGGAAAATAATGTACATCACAAGTGAAGTGGCTTTTACCATAAATGGCCACCAGGTACCGAAGGTTCAATACTTTCTCACACTCTTTCATACCCCATCAAATTACAATAGTGGACTCCAAATACGAAAGCAAATGTTGATTACCGATACCGCTCATGTAATTCGCCCACGTCAACCACTCTTGGCCATGAAAGATAATCGAATTGATCACCTCCTCCTGATTGGCCCCTTTCCCGTCAAAGATAATTTTGTTCCTGTGATGCCAAATTTTCCACAGAATTTTTCATGTGTTCTGTTCTACGACAAGTACAAGAATGGTTATTATAGTCCAACACCAATAGGAAATATGGCAACCAAGATTTAATTATCCTATTGGAAGTCAATGTTACCTAGCTAGATTTATTTTGGTGGTTGGTTTCCCTGTATAGGGTGAGAACTAGTTGAGGGAAATCCTGTAGAGGAACCTAGAAATTAACTCTTGGATAACATCCGCATAGGTTTTAATTGTTTTTACTATGTCAATACAACTTCTACTTTGCAACTTTACTCTGCTCAAACATTAACTAATAAATCTAATTGACTTAGCGAATAATTCTCACTAATTCAGATACGAACTAGTTAGTTAACATAAACAATATTTGATATGATAATCCAAAAAGCTGAAGCCGTAATTAACTTGGTACAAAGCTATTATTCTCTTCTCCATTTTCAAAGTTATAGAAACAAAGGCCACCGTCCATCCATACATTTGCACGAAGGAAGTATATTACACCGGAAGAGATGATTAAGAACAAATTTAAATATTGCATGGAGTTCAGTCCAAAGAAAAGAAAACAAAAAAAAAGGAAAGACGTTCTAACAGAGAGGCAGAGGCTCTCCATTCCACTCCTTGAGGCATTCCAGGATTGGATCAATGATCTTCCCTTGGCAAATTGCAGTAAACACCTTATCAAGCTCTTCCCCTGGAGATGTGACCCTTTCCCCTGTAAGCAAGTTGGTCCCAAGCTCCTCCCTCACAAACTTGTACAATGGGTAGGACCTGCATTCCTTGATCTTGTTCGGGATTGGCGAAGTTCCATTGTCGTGTGCCGCTCTCGCGCCTTCGACTTCCTTTGGTAGCACCACCTTGAGCTCCTCCTCGAACAGGGTAATCTTCTGGAACACAGAGGTACCCGTGTTCTTCTCGCCCTCCCCGTTGGCCAGCGCGTGATCGACCAGGACTTGCCTCAGCTTCTGCATCAGCGGGTAGTTCGCGCTGCAGGGGTCGTCCGCGTAGGTGAAGACGTGCTCCCTGTCCACCACTTTGAGCAGGTCCTTCTCGCAGAACCGCGAAGGGTGGAGCTCGCCATTGGAACCCGTAGTCAGCACCCTCTTCGCGACCTGGCTGACCGTGTTCTTTACAGTACTCTTCAGATTCTCCTCGATGTGCCTCAGGTCCACAGCCTGGCAGAGTGCCACCAGGAAGCTGGTCGACATCAGCTTCAGGATCTCGATCGACTCCTGAGTCTTCCTCGACGAGATCAGACCGAGCGAGTTCACGTCCTGGTTGTGCTGCTCCGCGCTCTGTACGTGGGTCGTGACAGGGTTCCCGAGGTACTGCAGCTCGGAGCAGTACGAGGCCATCGCGATCTCCGCACCTTTAAACCCGTAATCGAGGCTCGGGTTCCTGCTGGCCGTCAGGTTGGAAGGCAATCCGTTGTTGTAGTAATCATTGACAAGCTCACTAAACTGAGCAAACATCAGCTTCCCGATGTTCGCGATCGCGAGCCTTACATTATCCATCGACACACCGATCGGTGTCCCCTGGAAGTTCCCACCGTGGATGGCCTTGTTCCTGGACACATCAATCAGAGGGTTGTCGTTGACCGAGTTGATCTCGCGCTCGATCATCTTGGTGGCGAACCGGATGACCTCGACAGGGGGGCCGAGCCACTGTGGCGCGGTCCTGAGGGCGTAACGGTCCTGTTTCGGCTTCTGCAGCGGGTCAATATCGTGCAGCTTCTTCGCAGCCTTGACGTAACCGCTCCCGTCGAGAATGTGCTCCATGATCGCCGCGGCCTCGATCTGGCCCGGGTGGTGCTTCAGCTTATGCGTCAGGTGGTCAGTAAACTCGGGCTTCCCATTCATCACCTCAGCGAACAAGGCCGAAAGGATCTCCGACAACACTGCAAGGATATTCGCCTCGAAAAGGGCAGTCGAAGCGAGTCCGGACCCGACAGCAGTCCCGTTCACAAGTGCAAGCCCCTCCTTAGGCTGCAGCTCGAAGAACTCCCCTCCGATCCCTGCAAGACGGAACGCCTCAACCGCGGTGAGAATTTCCCCGTCGGGACCCATGGCCTTTGAGTTGGGACGGCCAGTTAGGAGTCCGGCGACGTAGGAGAGCGGGACGAGGTCGCCCGAGGCTGTGATGGTCCCGCGGAGGGGGAGGCAAGGGGTGATGTTGTGGTTGAGGAACTTGGCGAGGGCCTCGAGGATCTCGAACCGGATACCGGAGTAGCCCTGGAGGAGGGTGTTGATCCTCACCAGCATGGCGGCCCTCGTCGCCGTTTGGGGGAGCGTGTGGGACGTCTCCACCCCGACTCCGAAGATCCCGGCGTTCAAGAACCTGCACAAGTTTGAAACTGGTTAGGTTTGGACTAAAGTGAAAAGAAATGATAATTTGGGGATGATTACGTAACTCTGATAAATTTTGTGACTAACAATTAAATGCGATCCAAGTATGGGAACACCTGTCCCATTTATTAATTAATTAAAAAGCACTCATAAGTTTTAAAATTTTAGATTATATTTTCACCTATATGTCTAAGAAATAAATAATATTGACCCTACTAAAATATTAGATAACCAACAATTAAATAAATTTTATGGCCTTGCCGCAGATCCCAAAACAAGTTTCTTTAATTACTTTATAACAGCCAAAACATACTAATTAATGAAAAGTATCGGATCAACTTATGATCTACGATTAATGTAAAGAATGATTAGATTGCAAGAAGTACCAAATCAGATTTGTGGTGTGATCCAACTTATGATCTACGATTAATGTAAAGAATGATTAGATCCGTGAAATTTAACGAGTCATATTTATGTTACGATCATGAAACAAGGTCCTACCCAACAGCTTTTAAGCGTGAACCCAATTAAGAGGTAAAAGATTGTATTAGGTGGTCAAACTACGCCAAAAAGAGTAATAAATAATCTTTAATTAAGGCGCTGGAATATTGACCGAGGTCATATCTACTAATCCACCCTTGACTTTGCGGCGAGTTTCGCGTGGCGACTCCCACCTAATCGTTAATGACCCGGGACTCCCGAGTTCGAAGGGATCCTGAGTCACCGACTCGCCCGAGTCGACTCGGAGCTAAGAACCCGCGAACCTGAGGACCGGTGGTCCCCGTCCAATCACTCACGGGCTGACCAACACCGATCAGTTTCACAAGACTTGTAAGACACTATTATATTTCCAAAACTTACAATTTTCTCTCTGGTTTGATAGTATCTAATTGAAATATTTCTATGACTCGTTTAAGATAAGACAAAGAAATAATTTCCACAGTATAATAATTTCAACGCGCTCAACGACACATATATAAGTAAATTTTCATGTTAACATTTACGATAGAAAATATGAACTATGTCGATCTAACTAAATTCGAGAAAAATACATTTTCTGAGAAAACTAAGACAAGTTAATATTAACTAGACGATTTTTTTGGTAGGTAAATTTTCTTTATCGACATATAGAATAATATTTAGTGATCTTTTCTATATCGACTGATGACTCCTCCATATAAAAGCCGATGACCTCAATATTTACTATGCACTTTCCCATTAAAAAGGTGAAGATTCATTTTCCGGATATGTATTTAGCGACTGAACAAAAACAAAACTGAAGCGACAAAAAGTTGACACAAAAAGGTGAACAAAATAAATGTAACGAAGTAAGCAAATCAAGGAAACTGACCTAATGAGCTCTTTCTGAAGGGCACCGCCCTGTTTTGTTCTCCTGTGGGAGGTTGCACCGAACCCGGTGGTGACACCGTAGCTGTCGGTCCCTTTGCTCATGCTGTCCATAACCCAGTCGCTACTGGCCTTGACCCCGGCCCGTGCCGACTCTGCCAGCTCCACCTGGACATTGGCACGGGACCCGCGGGCCACGGCCGCAACCTGGGCTATGGTCAGTGTCTCCCCGCCCAGCCTCACCACCGGATTCCTGTACTCCTCCACCATCCTCGTCACCTCCTCCAGGTGGCTCCCCTTCATCGAATCGGCAAGGGCTCCCCAGTTCAAAGGATCGACCATCGGCTCTGCGGCGGCGGCTCCGGTCCGAGCCGGGGCGGTCATACACAGGCCGTCGTCCTTGAAGCCATTCGTGGGGTGGGTTCCGTTGATCGGCGCAATTGCTGGCTCCATGGACGATGTTTTTATTACAATGGGAGTTACTTGTGTCTTAAGGTATTTGGAAAGGGGAGTTTGGTTTGGTCGAAGGGAGGAGAGAGAGAGAGAGAGAATTGAGGAAGATGGGAAAATGTAGAAGTGGGTGAGAGGCTTCCTGAGGGAGAAAAGATGCTCTCTAAGCGAGGTTTAAATAGAGTTTGCTTAGTAAGAGGCGTTTCGTTGAATAACCCCTTTTTTTAATATTTAATATTTAATATTAATTAGTGTATGGTTGGATGTGTTATTAACAGGTCTCGAGTTAAACCTTTGGAAATACAATAGTATTCTATTCGTGTTAAATATAGATTAATCGGATTAGTGGGTACTCGGATATAGTATTGACAAGAAAATATTGGAGGAGAATATGACCACGTCGTTATAGTTTTTGTGCAAGTGTTGTTGGGTAGGTAAGCATAAGGGGGGTGGGCAGGGGAAGGGAAATGGGTTGGTTGAGGATTAATGCTGGCCGTCGATCATATTAGGATCAACGGCTGTGATGAGGGTGATAGTTATAGGTGTGGTTTCTATGGAGGAGAAGGGTAAAATTTGACTGGTGGTGTAGGAACAACGTCTGTGATTGTGTGTTGTGTGTGATAGTGAGGTTGTGGTTGGTGGGGAAAGTGTTTTTCCTTTTGGTGGGGGCTAATCCTAATTGGATCAACTACGGGGAAATTGCTGTTTTCATATTACGTCCTAACTAAAACCATGGGCTTCTGGGTCAATGCTGACCTTTTGGTTTTGAGTTTCGGGTTCCTAACGACATCTACATTGTAAATATTACATCATAATAAGAGTTGAGTGTAGAAAATCTGTCTACCGTAAGTATGATGTAGATTCGAAGTACATGTTAACAAGATGTTTTCTTTTGATAATAATTATGATCCGATATTGATTGAAGTTAGAGTGATGAGCTTTGAGAGAAAGTTCTTACGGTTATTATTATCTTTACGTTATGTAAGACAGATATCGACATATTTCGATAGGAGAAATATATGAAAATTTGAACAATGTTGATTTTATGCAGTCGTATTTGGTTCCGGATTAAAATTCCATGGTGACTAATTTCAGATTAGATTATCAAACTGCCATTTTAGTAATAATTCTGATAAGTTAAGTATTAGTTAGCGGAATTGTCATGTACGTACATAAATAATTTACCTTCCATAAATATGCGTTTACTTTGATTTGCAGCCGAAACTCATTTATGACGACCATTAATATGATGACTATGGAGAAGAGAAAATTGTGATTATGTTTAACTGAAAATATCAGTCAAAATAATAAATGTTTTTCAAATGATTACTATGACCGAAAAATCTAATTAATGAGAAGAGAATTGAAGTTTGAAGCAATTGACGCAGTTTTTTTGGGTAGGTAAAATACTTTATTAAAAAGAAGAATAAGAAGCAAAAAAATAAATAAATAAACGAGGGAACGACTCCTTACTTATCTACAGAGAAGCCACCCAACCTTAACTAGAACAGCCGAACTCCTAACCCAAAAACCTCAACCTGAAGACCAGCCCACAATTATCGGACTCTAAGAATGTGAATGTCCTTGAGAATCCTATTTACTATTATAATAGATTCAGAAGAAAATTTAGATCAAATAAGTGGATTAATTAATTGTCAACTCTACAAGAATAAGGATAGATATGGATTTTTCTTAAATAATAATGGATTGCAATTAATGTTTTTATTTTGTAATAGAAAAACTTTCACATTTACAAACTTACTTATACATCTCATATACCCAAAACACTTATTAGTGAGTTATTATATCTTAACTAAGGCGATTCAAGTGATATTTTTTTTAAGGACCCAATTCTGTCTGTTTAAGAAATTTAAATCCAAATTCACCCAAATTTTATTTATTTTTTATCTGGTGAGTTTCAAAATGTTCATTGGCAAAAAAAAACGCCAGTGGAGAAATTGGAGAATCTGGAGGATGAAAAAAAACGCATATATCTAAAAAATAACCTCAACAAGAGATATTTTGTTCATAAATACAACTAAGAAACGAAGTCACATTTTTGCTTCGCCCACAGTTAAAGATGTCAACTGCAATCCAAACTAAAAAAAAGGGAGATCTCAGTTTTTTTTGGTAAATAGATTAATATTATAAATCTAAAATAATTACATGAAATAGTACTAATCCTACACAACTAGTTAATTTCAATGGTAATCTCTCCTATCGCGTAGAGATTTCATGTACAAAACTAAATTTTGGGGACCAATATCTGCTATAGAATTTGACCATGTAAGCCATTCTTGAACTTGTCCAGTAATAGCATGGATGAGAAGTTCCCTGTTGCACCGCTCGCCTTGAAATATCGCTCGGTTTCTCATATTCCAAAGTCCCCAAAGTATCGCTCCAAAGAGTGCAAACCAAACGTTCTTGATCATCGTATCATGCACGAGTCTCATCCAATCCTCCAAAAAATCTGTGAAAGAAGAATTCTCACACCAAAATACACCAACTTTGCGAGCAAAATAATTCCAAACTGAATTGGCAAAACTGCATGTGAGAAACAAGTGATCGATGGTTTCATCCATATCACCACAAATTGGACAAAGTGAGTCCCAAGGATCCAATCTATGCCTTCGAACGAGGACATCCCTAGTGAGCAACTTACTTTTTATTGCAATCCACATGAAATATTCCACTTTAAACGGTATCTTACCTGTCCAAATTAGAGGTGCAAGATGACAGGGCTGAAAGTCTTATAAACTAGAGTAATATTTCATCTTCAGAGCAGAAATAGAGAAGTCATCTTCCCCCAAAAATTGCCATCGTAGCATATTCGGACTTGTCCCACCTGGAATGACATTCCTAAGCAATCGCATCAGGGCTACCTCTTCCTCTTCTTCCCATGCAAGTAAGGCTCTACGCCAAGACAATATCCATTTCTATCCCAAGTGTTCCCTGTAACCGCAGTCAATGATTCTTGCCAATTTCTGAGTTGACTCTAAGAATTCCGTCAAACAACCACACATCTGTCCAAAAATGAATTAATTCTCCTGTACTTTGTCGAATTGCCTCTTCTCCAAGTATACTTGCGTCCATGAAGGGGCAGGTCAATTAAACCACATTGATCAATGAAATGCTTGAAATAATAAGTGGACTGTGAGTGATCATTGCTATGATTTTTTCTTTCAGTTTCTTTCGGTCTTTACTATTAAGTAAAAATTCTTAAAAAAAAAAGAAATAATAGCGAACTAAGATTTTTTAAAGGATGAAATATACAACACTTACACCTTGAGGGAATAGAGGTAAGTAAAATAAGATTTGAATTTGTCATCGAGTTTAAGTTTTTCTGTCATTCCTAATTAAAAAAATAACCCAATTTTGTTTGGGGAGAAAAAGGGTATAACCAAACGAATTTGGAAAGGGGATGAGAATCACGCTGCCACGGGGAAGAGCGTAGGAGCTGGAAGACAAAATTACTTTAGTGTCCTTCGTATTTAACTAAATCGACAATTTTATTCTCCAAATTTCAAAAATTATTTTCCCGTCCTTCGTATTTGATTTTATTATACACTCGGGTCCCTTGTTAACGTCATCAATTATTTTTGTCACTGAAATGACTAAAATACCCTTTTAAAAAAATCCACCTTCATCCTTGTGTCGACATTGACCAAAACAGAAGGAAGTCCTCCGGAGAAAAAATATATATATTCCAACCAAAACAGCAAGTATCTACTGCCACCGCCACTGCCACCACTATTTCTTTTTCCCTTAAAAAAAAAAGTCCTCCCCTGAGAATTAAAAAAAAAAATCTTAAAAGAAATGGACGGGAGGGAGAAGGAACTCCGGTTTAGGGTTCTCGCTCTCTTCTTCAGATTGCAATTATGGCAAATCTTGGCCAACGATCCTAATCATACTTCAACCCGTACATTAATTACTTCAATTAACCTAGTGGTTCACTTGGTGATTACAGGCAGAGCGCACAATACCCCTCTCGTCGTCGTTTCACGCGGCTCCAACAGTGAGAATATTTTTAATTTAATTCTAGAGAAATATATTCTACGGCCTCATAGATCGGGACGGTCCTTGAAGTCGGAAGCGATGGCGGAGTGGTACATGACGTCATGGAACGTCGTCGTCTCGGTGGTCTTCATCTGCAGCAGCCTCGCCTTCTCCTCCTCGGATCAGGATCCGCCTCCGCCGACAGCCGGGCAGATCTCCCCTCTGGCTTCTTCCCATCGCCCGAAGCGCAGATGTAGTTGGCATCAGAGGACCAGGCGAATCTTGGCCAACGACGGTGGGCCACCGTCTCGTCGAAGACTCGTGGCCGGTGAAGTTAATCACCAATTAGCTATTCCAACCCTTTGAAGTTAATTTTTGAAGTAAAGAATGGCTAAAGAGGGACCCAACTGGGAAGGGCTTCTGAAGTGGAGCCTTACCCACTCCGACGGCATCGGGAGGGCACCGTCGTCATCTGCTTCTTCTTGTTGTTGCCGGCGGTGGAGCTCCGGGGAAGGAGATTATTATTTTTTACTTTTAAGGGTATTTTGATCATTCCAATTACAAAAAAAATTGATGACGTCAATGATAGATTTAAGAGTATAATAAAATTTAAAATGGATGACCAAAGAATAATTTTTGAAACACGGAAGATAAAATAGCGATTTAGTTAAAAACGAGGAACACTGTAGTAATTTGCCCAAGTAAAAATTTACTCCAAAATACACCAAAAAACAAATTTATTTTAAATGTAAGAAAAAATAAACTAATAACACTAACAATGGATCTAAAACCTCAGGGTTCAATTTGCGTTTTTCCAATACAAGAAAAAAAGAAACTAAAAAAAATGAAAACTCTGAATTAGACAATCTAATCAACCCACAAAAAATGTTGAAGGAACAAAAATATTGTTTTTGAGAAGTAGGAATAAAAACATTTGGTGCTGACGTCACCAAGAAATGGCACATACGTTTAGAATATTTATATTTAAGACAAAAATCTAAAGACAATTGATAAGTTAAGTACTTTCAATTAAAAATTAGATTAAAACGTAAATAATTTTCATGTGGGGTTCTCTACGCTCCTCAAACGGATTTTATTAAGTCCAATATGCTCAATTTTGATTTTACTTCTTGTGCCATGAATCGATGAGTCATCTAATAACAATATATCACGTGATTGATTCACGGCGAAGATTTTCATATTCAACTAAAATGTCAAGATAAATAAATATGTAATATCAAAGGGTATTTGACCTCATGACATAAAATTGTTACGAATAGATAGAAGTCTAAGGTTCGTTATTGTGTAGTGTTATTTTAGTTATAATTTTTTTTGAGGAAATTATTTTAGTTATAAATGGGTTCATCAACTATCCACTTTTCATACGAGGAGTTTTCTCTAATTATGTAGGTAGAAGAGAGGGAAGTAGGTAATTTTTTTAGGGGGCCTTTTCTTGTTTTATTTTTTTTCAATAGTGTAATCTTCCGTATGTCTATAGAAATATAAATCAGTTTTCAATAGTAAAGGCTTATGAGAAAGTATTTTGGAATAAAATTATCAATTGAAGTTAGTCCAACTAATATGAATTTATAATTTTTGAAAGATTTTAGATTTCAAATCTTACTAATGTAAAAAAAATTATTGGAGAGAGACCCTAATAAAAATGTACCTATAAAAAAATGCGTGATAGTACTCTTTCAAAAAATGTTTTGAGAAAAGGTCAATTTGTTACTAAAACTTTGAGAAATTGAAGAAGGATGCCTAGTTAAGGTTTAAGTGTTTTTTGGAATTCAGACTTGAGCAATAAATATTGAGGAAATCGGATTAGATAGCAATTAGATAGCGCATCACATCTAAATAACAGCATGCCTGCTGTAGTCACCTTTTCCTTTTTTGTCCACGAATTTGTCCTCATATTGTAATTGGAAAATGTACCAGCGATTGCTTAGAGAAAACTTGCTCGTCATTACCTAAGAGAAGACAAATGGGGTTTTCTTGGTTGTTAAATATATTCGACAGACTTGCTACCGTACGATTTTCCCTCTTCGTTGTTGGCACTTCATCGTCAACCGACAAGCAGTTGTTAATGCACTACAAAACAGGAGCTGGCCTGAGTGATTAAGGACCCGTATTTTTTTTAATGTCTTAGATTTATTGTCTTACGAATGAAAAATTACTATTGAAAGATCCGCCTCTTTATCATTGGTACTTTGTCGTCAACCGGCTAGAATTTGCGGATGCAATATACCAGCAGGAGTTGGTTTGAGTAGCAAGTGACGTGAATTCTCTTAAGGATATCTTGTGTTCAAGTCTTATGAATGAAAAAAATATTACTACCTCCTCTTAAACATGGCCCGACAATAATAGACTATGAATACTAAATGTTCTTCGGATGTTGAGGACCAGACGGCGGATAGTTCCCAACAACTAATTATAGGGTGTTTGGTGAAAAGTATGGAGATCTCAAAAGTCAGTTACCCATCATCTAAATGTTCTTATCGATCAATCCATCTGGTAGCCTTTGCTTCATAAAATCAGCAATACACTCCCTACTTTCTGATCAACATGAATCTTTTGCCACAGACATAGCCGAGGATTCTTTTCGTACAAGACAAAATAGTGAGTTGCATATCCACATTAACAACAAGATAGATTTTCACGTTCCACTATAATATATCTCGGTTAAATACATTTGATATTTTTAAACTGCTACAGAAAGGGAAAAAGAAAGTTGATCACGAATAAGAATAAAAGTTGGTTCAACTAATAAAAAATTTGAATTCAATTAATAAAATTCTGGGTTCAAACCTTACGAACATAAAAATATTATTAGACCAACAATTATTTGATTTTGTCCTTGAGCTAATTGATTGGCATGTTGACGAGGGAAAATAAGTAGGGCTTAGCAATTAATATACATGTCCCAAGAAATTAATTGATCATATTTGACATGAAATCTTACTTGGTTGGAATTTTGGATGGATTCACGTGGGATTTTGATCGTGTTTGTTACAGTTTCTTGTTGTGTCATTTATGCATTCCCTTGGCTATAAAAGAAGATTGCTCGGGAGAGATTCCGAAGAGGATCAAGAAATTTTAGTGAAGGTGAGAATTTGAGGTAAAAATAGAGCTTATTAATTAAAGTAAACGGATGACTCTCCTCTCAAGAATTCAGGAATCATGAAATCTTATCAATTTCATGATTATTCTGCTGTATTATATTCTAATTTTTTTTGAAATATAAGAATCTACTAACTCTTTGTGGTGGGACAAAAGATCTCTCATTTCCCCCTCGAATAAATTCTTCCTCTTAGTTTTCAAAGGAATGCTTTTATATTACCGTGAACAGTGTACTAATTTTTTGAATCCAGTACCCAGAAAGATTATACTCATACTACCTAGAACAATATTTTCTTTTAGACCTTTTAACCAATCGATACGACCACGGAGAGTAGTTTTTGCTAAAACGCGAGCAGTTTCTTGAAAGCTGACCTCGGATATGAAACTTTGAGTATTCAGAGATGTTCTCGTTATTCTCAATAATCTGGCTCGGTAACAAATTGCTTCTTCTAAAGCGCGTCCCGTTCGTTCCGCTCGCTACAATCCAAGCAAAAGCCTCAATTTTATTTTTTAATATATCAAAAAGAAATTAACTACAGAAATACAGATCCTTTTGAAGCTTTGAAATAGAGAGCATTTTTTAATTCGCATAGGAAGTATTTGTAAGTTCTTTCTAAGTATGCTGAAATAAATAATTGTTCTGACGGAACCTTCTCTTTTCTCGGAGATTGGATGTTGGTACATGATCTAACCGATTCATTTCTTTCTATTCCTTACTCTTATTCTATTTCTTTTTTTATTAAAATATTGATATGAAGTAAATTGCTTTTTGACTCTTAATTTAAGAAAAACAAATTACAGGATCGCCACACCAATAGGTAAATTCAACGGATGACTCTCCTCTCAAGAATTCAGAAATCATGAAATCCTATCAATTCTATGATTGTTCTGCTGTATTGTATCCTAGAATTTGTTTGAAATACAAGAATCTACTAACTCCTTGTGGTGGCCCAATAAAGAGGTACTTGAGCTGGGTTTATAAAAATCTATTGTAAAATAAAAGTGAAATATGAAAGCGAGGTAACTTGAGATAACGGACAGTGGAAAAATATTTGATCCTTAATTTTTCTCTTTATTATTGTATATTTTTCAGGATTCGTCCTGTCATTTTTTTCTCTGGTAATTAGAGAATCTTCTACGTAAATTATGGTCTTCTTTTTTGGTGAATTATTTTTATCACCTTTTTAGAGGTATTTTTATCACTTATCTACTGTAGTATTTTAATCACCGGAGTATTTTATTTTTTGCTTCAGATCAGATCAAGAATTCCAAATA
This sequence comes from Hypericum androsaemum, assembly GCA_963995505.1. Lineage (NCBI taxonomy): Eukaryota > Viridiplantae > Streptophyta > Magnoliopsida > Malpighiales > Hypericaceae > Hypericum > Hypericum androsaemum. Next base: position 2,539,356 of record OZ023184.1, on the reverse strand, counting down.
AAAAAAGATAACTGCATTAATATATCGATGTAATAAAATTAATAAGAAATTTATCTTGGTTAAATCCATTTCACAATTTTAAACTTCCATAGAAAGGGAAAATATCCATAAAAGAATCACAAGTTATATATAACTGTTTTCATATTCAACAAAAAAAAAATTATGCAGTGGTGAATATTCTCACTTATAATTGTAGGAAAAATATTCAGGTAGGAGGATGAAATGTGACAGGAGTAGCACGAGTTTCAAAGATCTTTCGATTCTTTAAAACGAATAATTCGACCCTCCGAGTGAATCTCGCCAGTACAAGAGTTCCAGTGAATTATCGCTCTTGGGATTCAATGAAGCCCCAACTCCGTCGTCGAGTTTGAGGTTTGTACTTCCTTGACCCGACCAAGAACACACTAGAAAAGATTTTTGATGATGTTTTGGAGGAAGATGAGTAGGAAGGTTTAGGAAAGTTCGATTTAAATCAATGAAAAATAAAACTCGCTATTTATAGAAGTTTGGCACCAGAACTTATGCCTTTCCATCACCAAAAGACTCCCTGAAACGTTCATCAATGGTGGCTGATGGTTTGGGTCACTTTCTTTGAGTTTAAACTCAAGGGGCATGAACTTTGAATCTGTTCGGACAGACTTGCGGTCGCCAGTTAACTGTCGTAGCGGCTTTGAAAATATCCAACATTCTTTCCCTATTTTCAAAACTTTTAAAATAGTAAACAAAGAAAACTTTAACATAAAATTTTATAAAAAATAGAGTGACTGCATCACTTAAGTGAGTGCCTACGTACCCGGGTGGGATCAATCCAACGTAGTTCAAGCTAGGATGGGAATAAGCATCATCGTAGAAATCAATACATAGGTGATATGTATCTTTTGGATTTGAACCTTCACTTAGTGTAAGAGATTCAAAGCTCTATCGAGGTTCTATGGTGAACGAGTCTTGAACCAAGTACCCCTTACGATAAAACCAGAACCTTCACGCATATTGACTTCAGAAGCTAGTGTGTTCTGTAGCTCGCACGTTAATGGCCATGTGCTTATATCCTAAATTCATGACTCTTCTTTAGAGAGCGGTCTTACTATCTTGGGAAACAACCTGATTTCTATACTCTATAGGTAGGTCTGTTAAGGTGCTTCTGCAAGACACAGGTAACCACGTAGACTTATTAAGAATTTGCATTCATCCTCGTTCATGCAGAACCACTACACTAATTCAGAAATGGGAAGTTTGACTTAGTGCACCATAACTACTCTAATGACTTGTTGGTATCTATTGAACCTTATTTGTCCATTTTAAAATATAGGTTGAATTTTCGTAATTGGCAGTCAACCTTCTTTCATAGACCTTAGCCCAATTTTCTTATATTTTATTGAAAACATTGTCTTTAGTAGACTCTTCGTAAAAGGGTCTGCCAAGTTCTTCTTCGTTTTAATAAAGTCAACTGCATCTACTCCTTTCTTGAGTAATTGTCTTCCATTTGATATCTTAGACTTGCATGTCTAAACTTTTCATTATAAATCTTGTTAGAGACGTTATAGATTCGTAGCTTGATTATCACAATTAATCATGACCGCTGGAGATTGCTTCTTCCATATTAGAAACTCTACAAGTAAGTTTATAACCCATTCCGCCTCCTTACTTGCATCGGCCAACGCTATCAACTCCAACAACATCGTTAAATTAGAAATAAAAGTTTGCTTTTTAGAACCCCAAGATACCGCAATACTTCCTAATGTAAAGATCCATCTAGTACTGGACTTAGACTTGGATTCTACATTGTTCCAATTAGCATCACTATATCTTTCCAATACAACGGGATAGCTTTGGTAACGCAAACTATAATTTATGGTTCCTTTCAAGTAATTCAATACTCTTACAAGTGCTCCCCAATGTTCACCTCCTGAATTACTTGAGAAACAATATAACAATCCCACAACTTGAGCTATATCCAGTCTTGTGCAATGCATAACATACATAAGACTTCTAATGACACTCGAGTACTTAAGTTGTGCATGTGTTCGTCTAACATTCTTCATTAACTTGTTACTAAGATCTAAAGGAGTGGGGGCTGATTTGTCATCAAAGTGACCATACTTCTTGAGAAACTTCTCAATGTAATGCGATTGGGTTAACACCAACTCATCTCCACTTCTTAGGATTTTAATTCCCAGGATCACATCAGCATCTCCTAGATCTTTCATATCAAAATTAGAGCCAAAAAACTGCTTTGTTTCTTCTACACAATATATGTTAGTACCAAATATAAGCATATCATCAACATATAAACGTAGAATCATGCATCCAAAACTATCATGCTTACTATATATACATTTATCAGCATTATTAACAATAAAACTATATGACAATGCAACTTTATCAAATTTTTCATGCCATTGCATGAGAGCTTGCTTCAGGCCATAAAGAGATTTGGCTAACTTGTAAACTTTTTTTTCTTGGTCTGGTAGTATAAAACCTTCCGGTTGTTCCATATATATTTTTTCTTCCAGATCACCATTTAAGAATGCAGTTTTCACGTCCATTTGATGTATAATTAACTTGTGCATATATATAAGTGTAATTAAATAACTGATGGGATATGTATCAAAATAATGCGTGCAACAGGAGGATATGTATCAAAATAATTAATTCCATATCTTTGCTTATATTCCTTAGCAACCAATCTGGCTTTAAATTTATCAATGGAGCAATCAGCATTCAACTTTCTTTTAAATATCTATTTACATCATATAGGCTTAGAACGAGGAGGTAAATTACACAACATCCAAGTTCTATTAGACAAAATTGAATTCATCTCATCATTGATAGCCTCTTTCCAGAAAATGACATCTCTATAACTCATAGCATCAGAATAGGTTTTAAGATCATCATCAACATGCATAACATACTTAACAGTATTAAGAATTTTATTCTTATTACCCTCTACAAGATATGTTATGAATTCAGGGCCATAGTCTTTCTTTATTCTTGTTCTCTTACTTCTTATAGGTTCAACATTTTTCATAGGAGCTAACGTGTCATCATTATTGTTAGTGTTTACCAGTTCTAGACTAGGCAACAATGGATATCTAACGGGTTCATTTTGGGAACTATGCCTAGTCAAGTTCTCAAAAAATTCTACATCTACAGATTCAATAATCTCAAAGGTATCAAGGATTAAAAATCTGTAGGTTGTACTATAAAGTGAATAGCCTACAAAAGTACACCTATAAGCTCTATTTCCTAGTTTTGGTCTTTTAGGATCAGACTTCCTTACATAAGCTAAACGACCCATACTTTCAATCTTTTCAAATTTGGCTTTCTTTTAAACCACAATTCATAAGGAGAAACATTCTTCTTTTTTAAAGGTACTCTATTTAGAATATAGTATGCAGACAATATGACTTCACCCCACAAAGAATTAGGCAAACTAGAACTTATTAACATAGCATTAACCATTTATATCAAAGTTTTATTCTTTCTTTCAGCAATACCATTTTTTGGCATGTGTAAGGTGGAGTAACTTGATGAACTAAATCATGTTCTTGACAAAATAAAGTGAACTCATTAGGAAAGTATTCACCACCAGATCAGATCGTAAAATCTTAATTTTCTCTCCTAGCTGGGTCTTTACTTCAGCCTTGTAAATTTTAAACTTGTCAAAAATTTCATCCTTAGACTTCATCAAGTAAATATATGCATATCTAGTGCAATCATCAATGAAAGTGACATAATATTTATTTTTACTACGAGTCATATGACTTTTATGATCACCAATATCACTATGTATTAATTCAAGTAAAGTAGAGTTTCTAACCACAGATTTAAATAACGTTCTATATATCTTTACTTTTGCACATATTTCACATTTAGAAATATTTTCGAAGTCGCAATCAGAAATTAAATCCCAATCTTTTCATGTTTCTAAGAGAACCATAATTTACATGTTCTAATCCAGCATGCCAAATATCAAAAGAGTCAACGATATAAGTAGAATCATCCTTTATTAGATTGAGTTTAATCATCTCATTACAAGAGTATCCTTGTCCAATGAACATCCCATTCTTGGACAATTCAAACTTATCAGACTCATAAGTATCCTTGAATACGGCCTTGTTAATGAGGACTCCGGAAACTAGGTTCTTTATAATATCAGGGATATTAGTACATTCTTAAGAGTCAATGTCTTTTCCGATATAAAAAGGAGTTCAACAGTGCCTTTGTCAATGGCCTTGCTTCTTCGGTTGTTTCCTGAAGTGAAGTAACTTCATTTCCTTCTTCAATAACCAGTTCATATATCTTGTAAAGATTTTTATCTTTACATATATGGATGGTTGCACCTGTGTCGTACCACCATCCACCACTTTGATCAACGACAACATTGGCACATTGCACTACAGCGATAAGTTTTTCCTTTTCATAAACCATGCTCACCTCTTTTTTCAATTATTTCTTTTGTTGACGACAGTCACGAGCATTATGGTCAGGTTTCTTACACCAGAAGCAATCACCCTTCTTCTTATCCTTTTTGTTAGGATTTTTCTTCTTAAACTGAGAATCATTCTTAGGCTTCAATATTTCAACATTGTTAGTCTTAGAGATATTTTTAGTTTGCTGACTATCCTTCATTTTTCGTTTACGAGAGTCCTTTTTGATACGAAGATGACACTGCAAACCTTTAAGGTCATAGTCAATTTCAGCATGCTTAAGTTTCTTCTTGTAACCATTCCATGAAGAAGGAAGACGGGAGATTATGACTCCAACCACAAAAGAGTCCAAAAGATCAATGCCAACATCTTTGAGATGGTTGACAATGAGTAGAAGTTCGCTGACCTGGGCGATGATTGACTTGTTGTCTACCATCTTAAAATCCATGAAGTTGCATATCAGTAACTTCTTGCTGCTTGCTTCGATGGGCGTTGTAGACATTAGTATCTAAAGCATTGAGGATGTGGCCACAACACATGAAATCCTCGTCTTAACACTTATTGTGTTTAGCCTTCAATTCATCCGTGTTCTCCGCAGTTGCAGCATGAATCTCCTCTAAGCCACCTTCAAGAATGTGCCATAACTTAATAGTGATGAGGAAGAACTTCACCGTCTCTTGCTAACAAGTAAAGTTTTTACCATCAAAGCGTTGCAGGCAGTTCAAGGTCTGGTTCATGACTTGTAGAGATTGTGCAGCAATGATTGAAGTTTCACCCTCCACTGTATAGGGTTATTCATTTTAAAATTGTTGGAAAAAATATTGGGGTAGGAGGATGAAATGTGATAGGAGTTGTACGAGCTTCAAGAATCTTTCGATTCTTTAAAACAAATATTTGAACCTCCGTGTGAATCTCGCGAGTACAACAGGTCCAGTAAAATATCGCTCTCAGGATTCAATGAATCTCTAACTCCGTCGTCGAGTTCAAGATGTGTACTTTCTTGACCCGACCAAGAGCGAACTAGAAAAGATTTCTGATGATGCTTTGGAGGAAGATGAGTAGGAAAGTTTAGGAAAGTTTGATTTAAATCAATGAAAAATAAAATCTGCTATTTATAGAAGTTTGGCACCAGAACTTTTGTCTTTCCATCACCAAAAGACTTCCTAAAACGTTCATCAATCGTGGCTGATGATTTGGGTCACTTTCTTTGAGTTTAAACTCAAGGAGCACGAAGTTTGAATAGGGAGATTTGTGGTCGCCAGTTTACTGTCGTAGCGGCTTTGAAAATATTCAACAATAATATGGCTGAAACTGCATGCATTTGATAATACCAAATACCATGAATAAAAAAATAACTACATAATCAAATTATTTTAATACCATACTAAATTTTGGCAAAATTTTACTTTATATCCTATGTTTTTGCCAATTTACATAGCACTAACTAGTGATTTTAAAATGTTTCATCGAGTGATAAAAAATTTTCTAATTTAGACTCAACTTTTTGAACATTTTTTAGAACAAAATACCCCTAACTATCATTAAGTTAAATTTAAAAAAAATCAGAGAAATCACTATCAAATAGTAAGGTGTTAGAGAAATCACTATCACTTGGTCATTTTAAAATCACTAAATAGTGATATGAAATTCGGCAAAACCATATAGTAGGAAAGTAGAGTTTTTCCTTAAATTTTACATATATCGCAAAACGTAACACTTCATTACAAACCCAACAAACAACCTAAATTTTTTGATAATTAAAATTTATTAATTATAATATTTACAATTTATATATTACAAAATTATTTTTTTCAAGGTGAAGACCACCCGTCTCCTTAAAGGCAGTGGATTAGGTTCAGAGTAAATGGGTCATTCTGAACCGTTTGGATAGAAAGACCGATAATGGCATGCCCAGTTATTGATAATGACCCGCGTGCTATGAAAATGGCATACACAGTTTTCAATAATTGCATGTTGGTGATCTGCACAGATTTTTTTATTTTGTCCCTGTATCTTAGCTTTTTTGCAAAAAAATTCCATCATATCTTTTAGTCCAAACGGTTTAGAATGGCCCATTTCGGACGCAATCCAAATCCATCGTTAAAATTATACGACAACAAAGAATCCTTACAGATGATGTTAGCAACCAAAACAGGAATTGGCCAAAGCGAGTCGCTGGCCGGCGGTGAAAGTCCATGAATCTCGAAATACATTAAAGAAACTAAAATATTTTGCGCTAAACAATTCCATATTGTTGATACAGCCTGCTGGTCCTGAACTCACCTAAGAACTTATCTTATATATGTGTTCTTTTTAATTTTTCTCATATATGTTCTCCTAAATTATGTGATTTACTATTTGGATATTCACTAAATTAATTAATTTGAATTAAATCCAAAATTTATTTTGAAAAAATATAAAATTATTCTAACATATATTTATCATTACTATTTTCTAAAAATAATTAAACTCAAAACTTCTTATTATGCAACAACTTTCTCTCACGTGCTTCTCGCGACTCCGGGAAAGATTGTTTGTATCTTGAAGCTAATTATTAATGATCGTTCCACCAAAAAAATTAGGGACCAGATTTGGTTCTAGAGTGACCTTTCCAGTACGGTCATGTAGAACTAACCATTTTATCATAACTGAGCGAATCAATTTATCATACCTGAGCGAAGCATTTTATCATAACTGGACGAACTATTTTATCCAACTCTTTTTATCTGTGAAACCATTTTATCCAACTCCTTTTATCTGTGAAACCATTTTATCATAACTGTACGAATTATTCTATCATAACTGGGCGAACCATTATATCATAACTAGGCAAACCATTTTATCCAACCATTTTTATCCCGGGTGTGATCCCAATTTTTTGGGGACGATTACGTGAAATTATTTTATCATAATTGAGCGAATCATTCAGTCATAATAGAGCGAACTATTCTATCATAATATGATATATTATGAACTATTTTATCTCGGTGAACGGTGCTGAAATCCACTCCCAAAAAATTATTAATGATCGAGCGCGAATAAGATCTTGTTGGCTAAGATAATTTATTGCAGAATCAAAACAAAGTGAAGTACCACTTTTCTAGGCTAATCTGATGTACGTGAAGAATCAAAACAACGTGCACTTGGATTGATACACATTCTTGGGATTGACAACTTTTTACATATACTTTTTATCTAATGGTAAAAACTATTTTGATTTTTTTCAAATTTTTTGTGTTTTAACTATTTTTTTAGGTTGTGATTATCTTTTCTAGGTATTTTTTAAAGTTTTTGACATAATTTGTGGATGAAAAGGGTATTCGTCTTAGACGGAAAAAATTACAATGATAAGACTTTTTAGGATTTGTTGCGGGGAAAAGAGATCAAGAATTTGAGACAGATTTGGAGTCGTCCCAAGGTCGGTCTAAAGCTATGTTAGGACTACGCTAGGCTACGGAAAGAAAAAGCGATACAAGATAAGTAAAAAAATTGTGTGTAGTTGTGTTGGTTGATGTCTCTGTCTCCTCTGCCATGCCGTCCTTATATAGAAAATGACTTCGCCCGGCCTCAGTCTTAGGAAAATCCTAAACCGCCTCCAATGTCCAAAAACCCTAGGTCACCTTAACCCTCTCGAACATTCCTTGAACATCCGGCTCAATTTAAAAAAAATGTAGACTGACTTGACATTCTCGAATCTTCTATGCAAAATTTTGTCTCAACCCCGTCATTGTCCAAAACAACTCCAAAACATTCATCCCGGCTACCTCTCCAAAGCCCGAAACGTCCTATTGGGCTCCTGCCTAATGGGCCAAAGCGTCCTATTGGACTCCCGCCTAATGAACCAAAGCGCCCTCCCGGGCTCCTGACTTAAGGACCAAAGCGTCCTTTTATCAACATGGCCCGCCACTTCAAGTTCAAAGCGGGACGGCGGCCACTACCAAGCCCAAAGAGGGACGGTGCCCACTACCAAGACCAATACGGGAGGACGCCTACTGCCAAGTCCAAAGTGGGCTGGCGCCCACTACCAAGTCCAAAGTGGGGTGGCGTTCACTACCAAGTCCAAGGTGGGACGGACGGCATCCACTATCAAGTCCAAGACGGAACATATGGTTTCCACTACTAAGTCCAAGGCGGGACGGACGACATCCACTACCAAGTCCAAGGCGGGACGGACAACGTCCACTACCAAGTCCAAGGCGGGACGGATGACGTCCACTACCAACTCTAAGTTGGGACAGACGGCTTCCACTACCAAGTCCAAGGCAGGACAACGTCCACTACCAAGCTTAAAATGGGACAGCACCCACTCGGACATCCCACTTCAAGAGCCGAGGGACTCACCCGGGCTTCAAAGATGGGATGCCCACCCGGACTTGATGGACGAGGCGCCCACCTGAACTCCAAGAGCAGGGCGCCCACCTATCCGAAGCACGGGGCACCCACTCATCCGAAGCACGAGGTGCCCACCTAGATATCCACTTCAAGGGCCAAGGTGCCCACCTTCGAACTCAGAGCAAACATCTGCCTTAACCTACATTTTGACCACCTTACGCTCCGAATCTGAAAAAGTTGTAACTACAAAATTGTAGATCTTTGTCTTGTCTTTCCGTAGCTGAAGGGATCAGCTCAATTCGATGCACGAGTAAAAAGATATGGTCGATCTACCAAAGTCTAATAGAACCAAAACCCGACCATCATCTTGGAGAGCGACCGTCCTCATAGAGACTGACCATTCTCTTGGGAAACCAACAGTCGTCATGGAGATCAACCATCCTTATAGAGCCTGATCGTCCTCTAGGAGACCGACCATCCTCTAGGAGACCGATTATCCTCTTGGAAGCCCGACCGTCCTCTTAGAGCCCGGGACTTGCCGACAAAACCAACCGAATATCAATCTTGTCTCAAAGCCAACCAAAGGTCAAGTTCATCTCAACGCCAAGCAAAGATTGGGTCCGTCTCGATGCTAAGAGAAGACCAAATCTGTCACAATGTTAACCAAAGGCCGAATTGTCTAAGAGACCTAAGACGGTCTTGCCACATCAAGAAATTTGAGATATGTATATAATGTCGGGATTATTTTTGTACCTCAATAGGATTTAACCAAGTGAAAGTTTTATAGTGAGTACTACAACATTTACTTACTATATTTGACTATTCGCCAAGGATTTCAGAAATTAACTCGACCTAGCCAATAAAAAAATTACAAATTACTCAAGTCACTCGTATTTTGGTCATATTATTGATGCGGTTTTTTGTGTTAGAAAATAATTTTACCGTTCTTTATGTTTGATTTTATTATACTCTTAAGTCTTTAACTAACATCATTCACTATTTTTTTTCCCTCTTTTAACATTGAGATGACCTTCATATCCTTAAAACACATAAAAAAATTCATTCCCTTCCTCTAGTTAGTCCCCTTCCCGGCAATGTCCCCGACGAATCTGGCGACAATGACCCCGTCCATGTCGGCAAAATCATTTGTAAAAAATAAGTGACCTGCAAGCCGATATGACCAAACACGAGGGACTTGAAAATAATTTGCCAAAAAAATTGTTTTTATAGGAAGTGAAGATCCAATGGACCATAGTCGATAGTCTACTTCCCCTTAAAAAAAAGTCGATAGTCTACCGTCTACTAGCTGGCTTCAATTAGATTTTTGAGAGGAACTGGCTTCAATTAGATGGATATATAATATACCTACCAAATATATATATATATATATATATATATATATATATATATATATATATATATATATATATATAATAACTTAACAGTCGGCATGGATTTCTTAGCTACATTGGAATTTGTCTCTTTCAACCGCGATGGTGACACATCTTCGTTAATATATATTTTTGTAAATTGTTGTTTCCTTGTCAGAAATGGAGTACGAAATTATGATGTTCAGATTAAATGAGGTATCCAACGTTGCTGTTTTTACAAAATTCAGTTTGAATGTTTATAATAGACTATATATTTTTTTGAAAGGTAGATTTTTACAAAATGACAATGTAAGAGTTTAAATTCTCGACCTTCAAAATATTTACAACGTCTTATGTCATTGGACTATAAACCTATAATAGATTGTATTAACCAAAAATAAATTATTGGGACACAAGCAGAGCCATGTCGTGTGTGGGTGCGAAAGAGGCAGCAATTGTAAATCCACACCATACGCCTCACCTACCACAATACCGATCGATGGCCACATGCATGTCTTCGTTCTTCGATTCCAGGCCACATTAAATTCTGCAACTGGACGAGAAACGTGGGGAATATTGCATTAAATTAAGGTTATTTTTAGATCTATAGTTGGATTAACTTGAGACTTAAAGTTGTACCTTTGTTTGTTTATGTAGTTACCGAAAACGTATAACTAGATCTATATTTGCCAAGTTTACATCAATTTTTGAAAATCCAGGATTAGAATGTATGTATGCAAAATATTTTACAGTCCAAATACACTACAAACCTCAAATTTTGTATCAAATATAGTACAAAGAATAAATAAAAAATCTTTCCTAATTGATATAAGTATACTAATATACCGACTAATATAGATTTGAGTCGGATTATAAGAATTTATAGACGACTAGAAAGACTAACGTGCAATTTTATAAATCTTTGAGTATGCTTCGTTCAACTATAATGGTCCATCTGTATTTTACTTTTTCTAAAAATAAACGTGGAGGGTATGCAGGGGTTATTGTATACATGAAAGTTGGCCTTCAATTATTCGAAAACTAATCGACTGATTTTTTTTTTGAAGAGTGAAACTAATCGACGGATGAACTTGTGAATAGGGGTCTTTATATTCCCTACAGTTGACTTGTGTATTGAAAATAAGTATTCGCATAAATAATCTATTGTTAACACTTACCCAAAAATAAATAAATCAAGGGCTATCTATTTCTTGATAGTAGTAGGAGATTTGATATGACGGTGCATATTCTTATTTATAGCTATTTAATGCCAATGTTCTTAAAGGTGGCAATATAATACTAGGGATCAAGTATAACACTTCGATCTCTAACATCGATTAATCTGGTTACGCTTCCGTGTACTGTTTATTGTTTATTTAATATAATTTACATACACTTCCAATGATATCACACTCAAATCATCTGTAACTTTTTAACGGCCATGGCATATACCATTATCAATAATGGGCAATGAATTAGATAAATGATGATGGAAAATAAAGCTCGAGTTGTTCTAACTTAATTAAGAGATTTTGAGTTAGAAATTTTTGGAATGAATATTTGACGGAAATTTTTATGCCACCATTCAAAAAATTTATCTTACTCGAATCTAAATTATTCTAGGAAGTAGATGAGAAAGTGGGAGTAAGGGAAGAGAGGGAGAAGGGCAGTTAGGTTAGTATGATTATGTGCCTAACAAGAGAGTGGTAGGTATCGGGACTACCAGGCAACCACTTGAATTTCCAGCCGTGGATCATGTGACTTGGGACTACCAGGCAACCACTTGAATTTCCTCCTCCTAATTCGGAACTTGGACTCGTTGGAAAATGGAACAACGTGCAATTGCAAATTGCAACCCCTTTCATTGGTAAGACTTCAATTTTCCTTTATTAACTTAGGTGGGCTCGGGTTAATTATTGCCCACATTCTTAGTTGAGATTTGAGTAGATAGGTTTGCTTTTAGGGGTTAATTATATATTAAGTATCTTAAATCATTAATTGGCACTAGCCTCCATAAGAGATCCTACTCCATTAGCCATTAGGATCATATGATACTTAATATATACGTAAACCCAATCACGTAAATAAAATTTTGGAACAAATATCGAAATTTGTTGAGATACTCTTCTTGTAGAATTAAAATTTTAAATACTTTGTGTTGTGTAGTTCGAATACTAGTAAATACGTATTTAAAGATTTTATCTGGTTCGAATATGGATTAATGCTAACATACTATAATTCAAAATTATTTCCAGGGTTTACATAACTAAAGCTATATATATTTTTTAATAATTGTAATAACAAATAAATAGCATAAAAAATGCATTACCATTTTTCAAACAAAAAGAGCAATTTTTAAATATAAACAAAAAGAGCATTTGATTTTAGAATAAAGTATCTGATGCGGTTTTCAAGATATATCGTTTGACTGTTCGTTATATGTGACAGTATTTATGAGAGAAAAAAAATAATAAAGAGACTCTTGAAAATTGATTTTGTAATTAACATGCTCACGAACTTGATGCTTACTTAACCATACTGTGTGTGGTTTTCGACATTTTGAGTTAGACCTGATAACTCCAAAACCATATGATGACATTGTAGAGATTGATACGATTGGCTTAGTTGATTTGTGTGAGTCCTATAATTAAGGATCCTAGTTAGGAAAGAAGTCCTGTTAAGATCACATGTATGTAAAGTTTTTGTATAGGCATGACACTGTTTAGGAAGCAAACTTAGGGTTTCGCCCATGTAAGAACGTGTATATATATGTCTTGTATGCAATGGAAAGCTCTCATGTGCGATTGATACAATTGCCTTAGTTGATTTGTGCGAGTGCTATAATTAAGGATCCTAGTTAGGAAAGGAGTCATGTTAAGATCACATGTATGTAAAATCCTTGTATAGGCATGACACTGTTTAGGAAGCAAACTTAGGGTTCGCCAATGTAAGAACGTGTGTATATATGTTCTGTGTGCAATGGAAAGCTCTCATGCTGATATGGTATCAGAGCAAAAATTGCTAATCCAATAGCCTATCACCAAAACAGCCTACATGTTGCACCATTTTTAACCACCACCAAATTGATATGTCAAAGGGCAAGCAACGTCTCCGGAGGAGGAGAGGAGGAGATATCCTCTCCTGCGTCATATGGAGTTTTAGACGTGCAGTTCCCTTTGTACATACATGCGTCCGATAATCTAGAGCATGTATACGTTGTTGATTCTCTCAATGACAGCAACTATGGAGAATGCTTTGCTGATATGCCGAACGTATTGTACACAAAGAACAAGTACGGCTTCGTTGACGGGACCATTCAACATCCAGCGATGACATCGTTGGAGTATCCACTGTGGATGCTTTGCGATGCCATGGTGGAAGGATGGCTCAAAAGCGCTATGGAAAATGATATTCGTGCGAGTGTGCGATACGCAAGGATAGCTGCAGAGATTTGGTTCGAACTCGAGGAACGCTTCGGAAAGGAGAGTGCACCTCGAGCATATGAACTCCGCCGATCTGTCGCGCAACTTTGACAAGGGAAACTGACTGTTTCTGCTTATTACACCAAACTCAGGGGATTGTGGGATGAGATGCAAACCATCAACCTACTGCCAAGGTGCACGTGCGGCAAATGCACGTGTGATGTCCGGAAGTAGATGTCAAACATGATTAAGTTTTTAGTGTGGTCAAGATGCAGATCCTGAGCACCACACCCTCTTTGGCATTGGGCATAGCCTATCACCTCGTCGCGAAAGATGAACAGTAAAAAAACCTCTCCATCTCGAAGTACTCGGCCACGGAGGGGGCTGCTTTCGCCGCACAGGGTGAAAGAGCAAGTTTCTAGCCCAAAACCAACAAGGGCGATAGGCCGAGGTGCAAGCACTATGGCAAGGTTGGTCATGCAGAGGACCAATGCTACGAGCTAATCGGCTACCCACTAGGTTGGGATAAGCACGGACAGAGAGAATCGAATCTAAAGCTAGGCAAGTTGCTGCTGAGCAGACCAAAGCCGCCTAGGGAAGCTCTCGCCTCTACAGAAGACAATCCAATTTCGGGCTTTACAAAAGATCAATATGCCAACCTGATAAAGTGCATCAGTTTGGAGGCAGAAATGAGTAAGCAACAGTCTGGAAATCCTGATCCGGTTGTCAACATGGCGGGTAAGGATATCAGCTCTTATACTTGGATTATTATTTCTGGTGCATCCGAGCACATCGCTTCGGACATAAGGTTATTCCAAGGACCGCTAGAGAAGACGCCGAGCTTACCAGTAAAGATCCCAAACGGCAATAGCATTGCCGTGCATGAGATAGGAAGGGTCAATCTGACCTATTATTTGGTTCTAGATCAAGTTTTATATATACCCGACTTCAAGTGCAACTTACTTTCAGTGAGTCGCATGGTAAAGGAGTCGAATTGTGTTCTCACTTTCCTACATGATTGTTGTCTTGTGCTGGGCTTACCCTAGAGGAACTTGATTGGACTGGGTAGACGATACGGTGGCATGTACTACTTCAGCACAGTACAAGATGGTGGGATTGTATTGGCAGTTCAGGGACGAGATAGTTTTCAAGTTTGACATAGGAGGCTAGGGCATCCGTCAAAAGAGAAGACGAGGCACATTCATTTTCTTCAGAATAAGTTAGATGATAAGGAATTCTTTTATGATTCCTGCTTACTTACGAGCAAAACAGACAAGATTACCTTTTACAAGGAGTTTAATAAAGTCAAGTTCTTATTTTGATATGATCCATTGTGACATTTGGGGGCCATATCGAACAGGTTCATTGATAGGAGCGCGATATTTCCTAACCATTGTTGATGATTACTGTAGAGGGGTGTGGGTGTATTTGATGCAACACAAATTAAAAGTTGGTGAAATTTATGCACATATCATGCCATGGTTGATCGATAGTTTGGAGCAAGGATAAAGAGAATTCAAAGTGACAATTGGGCATAATTTAAGTCAAAGAGCATGTTGCAGTTATATGTAGAGACTGGGATCATCTTGCAGACGTCTTGCGTTAACACACCACAACAAAACGGTGTTGTAGAGCGTAAGCACATGCATATATTTGATACCGCTCGTGCGCTTCGATTTTAGGCTGGCCTTCCCATAGAATTCTGGGGCGAGTGTGTTCTTATGGCCGTATATCTCATTAATCGACTTCCATCTACTGCAATTGCCCACAAGACACCTTATGAAATCATGTTAGGGAGGCCAGTCAACTATGATCACTTGAGGAGTTTCGGTTGTTTAGCATATGCACATCAGCACCTTTCCAATAAGTTTGGTGAGAGGGGGATACGATGTGTGTTATTGGGTTACCCCTCCAAACAGAAGGGCTATAAGGTTTATGACCCGAGTTCAAAAGAAACCTTCACCAGTCAGCATGTGGTGTTTATTGAGAAGGTGTTTCCATTTGCACAAGCATTGAGCACGGAGGAGGCAAGAAAAATGCAGATCTCGAATGACCTGGATACAACCATAAATCCTGGGGTGTCGATTAGAGAAGAGGAGACAAACGAAATGAGTGTGGCGGAGTCACAAGGCCCGATGGTCGGTGACTAACTGCTAGTACACTTGATGGCAGAAGACCCTGATTCTCCTAGCGTAGGAACTCAGAATGGGAAGCAAGAAATTGTGGGTCAGAATGATGATGCACTTTCGGCGGTTGAAACATTGAGTGGTGGAGAAAATGGACGTCCCAAACGTAACTGAAAATTGCTTGCACATCTAGGAGATTTTGAAGTCTAATTACCACCCTCCATCACATCGCAAAAGCCAACCCAGCCTTCAGGAACCTCTACGGTATACCCCTTATCTCACTTTGTGAATTATGACCATTTTTCTTGATCACACAAGGCTTTGCTTGCAGCTATTTCATCTCAGAATGAACCAAGAGATTACCATGAAGCTGTAAAATATGATCATTGGAGGAAAGCCATGCAAAGTGAGATACGAGTACTTGAATCCAATGGGACTTGGATACTGCAAGAGTTACCAAAAGTAAAGCAGGCTGTATAAAGTCAAGTTTAAACCCAATGTCGATATCGAGAGGTATAAGGCTCGGCTGGTCGCTCGAGGTTTTAAGCAGATTGAGGGGGTGAACTTTCATGAAACTTTTGCACCAGTCGCAAAACTCATGACGTTGAGATGTTTACTAGCAGTGGCAGTTAAGAAGAATTGGTTGATTCACCAACTAGACGTGAACAATGTGTTTCTTCTTGGAGACTTGCATGAAGAGGTTTATCTGAAGGTACTGTAGGGGTTTGGAAAGGCGGGAGACAAAAGAGTGTGCAGGCTACGCAAATCTCTATATGGTCTACGCCAGGCTTCAAGGAGTTGGTACAACAAATTCACTAGTGCGCTGCTCAAGAAAGGTTTCAGTCAGTCACATACTGACCACTCGCTTTTCAAGTACAAGAGGGGCGATGTGATTGTTATGGCACTCATATATGTGGACGATGTCATTTTGGCGGGCACTAGTGAGCTAAAGATCACCGAGGTCAAGAGATACTTAGATGATGAGTTTGGAATCAAAGACTTAGGAACACTGAAATACTTCTTAGGGATAGAGGCAGCAAAGATGGAGCATAGACTTGTACTCAGCCAGCGGAAGTACACGTTGGATATTTTAGAGGATTGTGGCAAGCAAGGAAGCAAACCAGCAACCTTCCCTATGGAACAATATCATCACCTCGCTGCTGATAAAGGCACAAAAATGGCAGACCATACTAGGTACAGGTGACTTGTTGGGTGACTCGTGTATTTGGTTATTTCACGACAAGACATAGCTTATTCAGTTGGCGTATTGAGACAGTTTGTTAACTCTCTACATGAAGAGCACATGGCAGCTACAGAAAGGGTGGTTGAATATCTCAAGAGTACTGCTGGCCATGGCATTCTCCTTCGAAAGGATGGAGGTAATATGTTAATGGCGTACTGATGCAGACTCTGGAGGTTGTCCCACCACAAGACGTTCACGAACAGCATTGGGATGATCGCCTGTTTCGTGGAGAAGCAAGAAGTAGTCTGTCGTGGCATGTTCATCGGCAGAAGCAGAATATAGAGCAATGGCTAGTACGGTAAGAGAGGTGATTTGGTTGCGTTGTTTAATGCGTGACCTAGGAGCTCTGCAAGTGAGGGGCACTCCACTGTATTGCGACAATCAAGCGATGTTACACATTGCGATGAACCCCGTATTTCATGAGCGGACGAAGCATGTGGAAATTGACTGCCATATATTCATGCGAAAGAGTTCAGACCTGAGAGATAGTACTACTGCTCAGTTGGCTGACATATTCACCAAAGCACTTGGGAAGGATCGGTTCAAGGAGCTGCTTGGCAAGCTGGGTGTTATTAGCCTACACACGCTAGCTTGAGGGGAGTGTAGAGATTGATACGATTGCCTTAGTTGATTTGTGCGAGTGCTATAATTAAGGATCCTAGTTAGAAAAGGACTCCAGTTAAGATCACATGTATGTAAAGGCATGACACTGTTTAGAAAGCGAACTTAGGGTTTCGCCCATGTAAGAACGCGTGTATATATGTTTTGTATGCAATGGAAAGCTCTCATGCGGCACTTTCCATAGACATCCCGACTATTTACCACTTTTGATCAATGTTTTATAAACCATGGTTCGACTAGGACCCCACCATGAGAGTGTCGTTTCTATAAAAGATACAGAATGGTTGAACTAGTCATTAACATTGTTGATTACCAGTTTAATCAGTTAGATCGATCGATCTAGATCAAAAAAAATTATTAAAAATGGTTTTTTAGTTTTGTTGTATTGAAAGTGATTAAATAAAAAATTTTGTACTTATAAATAATAAAATTAAAAGAGATTTAAAATTGTTTGACATGATATTGTTAAATAATTAATAATACAAAAATTTTAAAAAAAGTTTCTAGACAGACCGATAATCCAACTAGTCCATGATTCACAGTCCAACTAGTCTGATCGGGCCAATCGAGAAACCTCTGAATCGTCTCCCAATCCGTCCGTTTCTAAAAACATAGCTTTTTGATCAATTTTCCATAGAAGGATATCGTGTTGGGTATAAATGAGATTAGCATAAAACAAGAAAATAATAACGTTCTTCTAATTGCCAAAAAAAAGTAAGCATTCTTCAATCAATGACGATAAGGTCGTTCAACTAGAAAATAAATTATTCTAGTATAATTAAAATTTTTGAATTAAAATTTTAAAAATTTGACAGTGTTAAAAACTTTTTAGAAAAAAATTTGCTATCAATCAAAAAAATGTTGACCGGTTAGAATATGTAATAATTGACATAATGAATATCTGATGATTTACCGCGAAATAATACAGTCTACTTCTCGTGGCACCAAATTTCTGGCTCAAGAACCGGATTCTGTTCTAACCGATCACACCATGCTCCAGAACTAGACTTGCGTACGATTCCAAGTGAATATTGCTATACAACGTAGTTAACCACATTACTCGTGCATGAACAAATCATGATGATGACCCAAAACGAGAAGATTTTTGCTGATAATTAGTACAGAAAAAATATACAAAAAAATGTTAAGAGAGCAAGACGATCGTGTGGGTTTATTGAGAAAATAATAATAATTTAATCAAACTTTCAATTCAATTATTTTGGTAACAGCATTCAATGTTTGAAGTCCCTTCGTACTTCCATGCTATAAATATTGCAATATAATGCAACTTCCAACGCTTCTCGTAAATATTATAACAATGGATTTGATTTTTTTAAGGGTAAACATATCATTGCATTAATTCAATAATCAAGGGTTCAATGACAAAACATCAGAAGCAATAGCATCTCTAATTTCATCCGGTGGAGCAGAGAAATAAAGTACTAGTTCACTAAACGGGATCGGGAGCTTGTCCAACAAGTGTGCAGGCAAGTTGGCTTCTCGGCGAGCAAAGTTGAAGCGAACCTCCTCCAGATCCTATGCCGCAATAAGACAGTCCTCTATCAGTAGCGAAAGGTCTCCTCGGTCAAGGCAACGGATCTACAGAACTCGAATAATAGGATGACAGTCCGACTCCATAATTACCTTGGACATGTAAAGTTCTTTGGCCAGCTCGATGCCCAACAGCACTCCCTATGCCTCAAGTAGAGTTGTATGTTGAATTGCGGGGATACCTTTGATGGCGGCTTGGACGAGTGCACCGGTGGAATCCCGAAGCAACGGCACTAACCTGCCCTCCTATATTACAAATGTAGCCATATTACAAATTTGTTGTAATTTCAAACCTAGATAAATTCCAAAACTGATGAATGAAGTGCTAATTGAATTACGACGAGGTCTAGATCGAAGCTATATGCACTCAATCGGACACATCATCCACCACCGAAATTAGTGGCACTATTGCACGATGATTTCCCGAATATTTATAATAAAGATGTGTTTGATTTTTAAAAAATAAACATGATAAACAAATCTCAAGTACTAAAGAAAGTTTTATTGATCGGAACATAGAATAATATTGAGGTATTATAATTCAAGGGAAAGCCAATAATAGGAAAGACAGAAAAAATTCCAACTATTACATGTTTTTAATAGAAACGAAATTAAATTAATGGCAACTAGTTTTCAAGAAATTTGACTATCCAAATTGAAAATTAAAGAAAATACTTCAGAATTTGACTATAAAAAACCAAAGTTTTAGAGGGATGAATATTCAAAAATGGTGATAGTCTACCCAGGACTAAATATATATAATATTAATATACACCGGATCAAGTCAGGTTGGCCCAGCTATATGGTCAAGAATGATAGGTCACGTATTTGTATTTGTAATGTGCTATTACTATATCTATTCACGCGGTTGATTGATACATACATATCGGATTTTTATTCGAAAAGAGTCAACCATAACGTAGGATGAACTTTTTTCGAATAAATATCTGATACAATGTTGTGTTGGACTAAGTGAAATATTGAAATTCAACGACAATTTTTGCATGCTTGACTTGGGAGTCTCTAATTAGCTAGGTGAATATGACTACATTAAATCAGTCGCCGGTGCAGGGGGAATGTAAGTTTGAATAGTTTTGATTTTGGAAAGGTAAATAAACTAAAGGTAAGATACACCACGACGCACTTGTTGCTAGTTACACCAACCATAGCTTGAATAATTATGCCATAGTGTTTTGAATATTAAATTATACAAGAGCATAAATTATTAGATAATACATGAATATGTTGTACTAGTTTCATGAACATTGTTATTTGAGAAAATTTTACTTTAGTACTATATAGTTTGACGGTTTGACACATGTAAGTTTGTGGTTTAAAATTCATCAAGAAGGTCCATGTGGTTTCACGAGTACATCAATTAGCTACCCGAGCCTAGTCGACATCCTAAGAACTTGCCACATCGGAACGTCTATTTTTGGCCTATGTAGCATGCCATGTAAGAACTTTCTTTCACATTAATTTGTGAAAACAAGCCTTCAGTTCCATGTATGTATTATTGTGTGAATCTTGGATAAAGCAAGCCTTCAGTTCCATGGATGTTTTGAATATAAATGAGGTTTTCCAAAATTATAAAAAATGGAAAATATTTTTCGCCTTGCCATGTCAGCAATTTTGGGTTAAGAAATTATTCTACATGGCTTGCTACACAGGCCAAAAAATGGCGACGTTCTGACGTGACAAGTTCTTAAGACGGGTTCGGGTAACTGTCCAAGTCTTTAATTGATGTACCCGAAAAACCACATGGACCTTCTTGACAAGTTTTAAACAACAAACCTACATGTGTAAAGATACTAAGTCGACTTTTTCTGTGTTATTTATTATCTGTTATCGTCATCAATGCATTTTTGTATGTGAGAGATGTTAGAGGGGGTTCAAATTCAGTGGGGACATGAGTAATCCCCACTAAAAGGGATAGGGGCAATATTGAAAATACAATAATTAAAAAATATATCAGCAAAATAATACAAATTATGGAAATACAAGTATGGGAATATTGGTTTCTATTTTCTCGGATATTGGTTTTCATCTTTTATGCTATTGGTTTCATTCTACTATGATATTGGTTTCATTCTACTATGATATTGGTTTCCATCTTCTCGGATATTGGTTTCATTCTTCTATGATATTGGTTTCATTCCACCGTGATATTGGTTTTCATCTTCTCCAATATTGGTATCCCATTATAAGTGAAAATGTATACCATTTGAATGTATTGGTTTCATTCTTCTCGAATATTGGTATCATCGTTCTAGGATATTGGTATCATTCTACTTTAATATTGGTGTCATTCATCTAGGAATTTTTTTATTCGAAAGAAGATATTACCCTAATATAACGAGAACCCTAAACGATGACGAATAAGCACACCACGATCAACAAAATTGAAGGGACATAGATAGAGAGATTGAAGATCTAGAGGCAGGTGAGCCGTATTGGACCAAATAAACACACCACGATGCGGGATCTGGGTTCGAGCTTGTCGTTTTGGGGCGGCTAGCGGGGGAGAGCACCCGAAGAAGCTTGGACACGGTGGATGGCAGATGGAGGATGGAGGATAAAAAGGAAGAGGGGGAGGGGGGGGGGGGCGGATGGAGGAAGAGTGGGGGAGCGGGGGGCAGAGCGGCGGTAAAGCTCCTTCTTCTTATCAATCGTCCCGGCCACCACCGCGTTCTCGTCCTCCTTGTCGTCCTCGGGGTTCCTCACGACCACCACGGGGCAAATGCTGTGCCTGATGCAGTAGTCGCTCACGCTCCCGAGGCGGCGCTTGCCCCGGCTCCCTCCGCTCCGCCTCCTGCTGTACCCGAACCCCTTGCTCTCGATGATCACCGCGCTGAGCCCCAGCCGCTCCACCTCCAGGCAGAGCCGCTGCTTGAGGTCGTGGTCCTTGACGATGTGCACCACGTACGGCACCCCGGCCTCCTCCAGTGCCGCCCCCAGCCTCCGCGCCTTCTCCTCCGTGAACCTGTCGTACTCCTCCTCCTCGGGGAGCATCCTCAGATCGATCGGCGCCGTCCAATCGCCTTCCCGGCTGCTCACCAGGTTGTGGCCGCTGTTCCCCCCGCCGCTGCCGCTGATCTGGAGCTTGATCGATCAATGCCAATCATGATCGACTAGGATATTGAGATTATATAGAAAAAAGGTGGAACCCTAATAAGCATGCTTGGAAAAAAACTTGAAAATACTCTCAACAGATTCTGACCATCAGATCTGTAAAAAAAGAATTTGACCAAATCTAAAGGCCCATATTTAGTCCATACCATGGGGATGATTTTTATGTAGTCCTCCCTGAATCTAAATCAGTGGAAGCAAAACGTAAATGTTAATATCCATACCAAGAAAATACATCTGTCTAACTACCCCAATTCATACGTCAAAGCCAACAAACACCTAATTTTAAACCCCTATTAATAGAAGAAAATCACAAATGGATACACGATAGAAAAATCTATTTAAATAAGGATTCCAAAGTTGCTATGAATTTAAGATAAATCCTAACAAAAAATATCTATGTATTTACGTTTAATTCGCCTTATTGCACTTTTAACACTAAAAATTAGGTCCATGTCATTAGACGTAAACTCTATATAGAGGCATCTCCCCACCGGTAAGCTCTCTATTCACCAACTCGATTGTTTGTTTTAACAAATTTCAAATTCATTGCCTAATTATAAGCTTTTATTTAACGTTCAACAACTTTTTACTCCTTAAAAAAAGCAAATCTCTATCCTACTCCATGTCTCCATCATCGACCCATCAACTGAATTACATCTTTTTTTATGCACAGAATCAAATTCAACTTATACGGTAACGATGCTCAAATGCACACAGAAGAAACTATGAAAAATCATATGGAAAAGTGCTCCAGGGTTCGTGGTATATGTACTTATTAGTTATTATTGATACGGTTCTTACGAGGGCATTGTATTCTCACTAATATTTGCATTATTGAAGCCGACATTCTCGCTTCCTTTTTGTTCATCCTTGCTCGCACGGATTCTTCCCTCTAAGGCGGAACGGTTTTCTACCAATGCATTTTTACTGTCGAACATTTGGCACACCAGTTCTAAACTTGTTGGGATGGCTTATCTTGGGCCGGAGAAGAACCGGCCTGGAAAGGAGGGGCCGGAGGCCCAAAGTACTGAGGATATCTGGCTGCTTCGGTTCTACCACGAGCCCGGCCTAGGAGGTAGAATGCCAGAGCCACGATCAAAATCAACAGAACCACCGGCAACGATATCACTATCACATAGCCCATGTTTATTGCTGGATCAGTGGGCTGCTCTTTACCTAGCTGCGTCAAAGTAGATGATGAATTACCAACAAGCCACTTAAATTAGTGGAAGAAGTTATTTTAACTATATTTCGAATTTGAGTTATTAAAAATACAATACCGTTAAATATTTGTTGAAAGAGTTTTGACACATTTTAAAGGTCTTATTAGGCTCGTATAAATTAGTCGACTCGACTATGTGGACCGGAAACAAATAGTATAAACCAAATAGAAGTAAACGATCAAATCGTCGTAGTACAAAAAATAAAAATCAACGAATCGGTTCAAAATTGAAACGATATTACCGTCCCATAGCCCATATATGATTGGCAAGATCAAATCATCATATCGTTAGTTATAAAGACTTGTTTAATCGTCGTACTCTTTCTTTTATGATTTCCGTAGGTATTAAATTCTCAACTCAAATTCAGATCAATATACTTTATTATAGTCCCAACATACATACAACTACTTTTGATATTCGAATCTTTGGTACCGGTTATCAATATCAATTCAATAACGTATACGTAGAGCTTATAACACTATAAATAATCACGCTCTTTCATTTATATCCATTTTGATATATACAAGGCCCTTCGGTCTGAAGAATCAAATATTTTGACTAGAAAACGTACCAGAAGAGAAGTTAAATAGGTTTCTCTGTACAAGTGATTATTATTTTTTACAGTAAATTTTTACAGGCATATCAAAGAATCGCATAATCATAAGAAAAGGAAGACTTTCCCTTACCTCTGGTGCAAGTGATGCAACTCGAGGAAGGCTTGAAGAGCCCCAGTTGGAGCTGGACGATGAACTCTTGTGCAATCCCAACTGCAGAAAACACAGTTGAAGATAAGAGAGAGAGGAAATGATAATTTAGCGAAAGGTTCACTCGGGGACGAAACAAAGCCAGTTTAATTACAGGGGGTGGGGCTTGCCATGTGGCACCGATCCCTGAATTGTCTTTACCTGACGAAAGGCTGAAAGCGGTCCTTACCCAAACCTACTCCAACTTTTTATTTCCATGTTATTTGATTCGATCAATGTCAAGTCATATTTTAAAAATGATGTAAATGTAAATTTTTTTATAAGAATTCAAGTTCGTTATGTATGATTGATTTACCTACCAAATATATTTATCTTGACGATAAAAAATATAGAAAAAGTCTCATTTAGTACTTTGTAATTTTATATTTTTATAATTAAAGCCATGTGGTTTTAAATTGGAAATTCAGTCTCCTGTGATTTACACATTTTTTCCAGCTGCCCGTCCTAGTTGGATTGCCATGTCATAGACTTTGTCCACGTGTCACGCCAACTATACCCAATCCATACTCTTGGTTGATTATATAGAAAATATCAAAACCATCCCTATGTTATTAATGTTTTTCAAAAACTGCTTCATCCTTAACCTCCCTCCCTTCTCTCTCCTCTCACCTTTCTCCCTCTCCTTCGTCCCCAACTCTTCCTCCCACTTCCAGAAATTCAACCATCTTCTCCAAAAACCCCATCACCTTATCGTCACCATCATCCCCAACAAAAGGCTTTAGCTTAAGCCACTTCAAGCCAAAAACTCTCAGCACAATTCGCGACAGTCGATGAAAACACCACCTCAGCCAGAGATATCAGCAGTAATTCTGCCAATAATCGCCCTCCAGAATAAATGAAGAGGGGCACTGACCAGTTGCGGCCGAGGACCTCCTCGTCTCGAAGATGGTGTTGCAGAGTACCTGGTGACCACGAACCCGTACAGCGCCGTCTGGAACAGGTTCTCCATCGGGAAAGGGAGAGGCCCACTTCCCCCCGCCGCCATCCCCGAACCCGGCGAAGAGCCCCCATCCTCCTCCTCCTCGTCGCTGCTCAGCTCCGAGTTGCTGTCCCACTCCATCAATCTCCCGCAGCTGAAATTTTCCCGTACATAACTTTTTGATGGTGACGATAAGGTGATGGGGTTTTTGGAGAAGATGGTTTAATTTCTGAACGTGGGAGGAAGAGATGGGGACGAAGGAGAGGGAGAAAGGTGAGAGGAGAGAGAAGGAAGGGATGTTAGGGATGAAGAATTTTTTGAAAATATTAATAACATAGGGATGGTTTTGATATTTTCTATATAATCAACCAAGAGCATGGATTGGGTATAGTTGGCCTGACACAAGGACAAAGTCTATAACATGGCAATCCAACTAGGGCGGACAGCTACTTTGGAACTGCTCGGAAAAAAGTGTGTAAACCACAAGGGACTGAATTCCCAATTTGAAACCACATGACCTTAATTCTGAAAATGTGAAACTACAAAGTACTAAATGAAACTTTTTCCAAAAATATAAAACGATTTGACTAGAGTACAGGATTCAAACCTTGTCAAGTTAAATTTTTGGTGTAAATTTACTTTTAGGAAAAAAAAATGGTTTACCTACTCCAACTTTTGTATTAAAGAAGACAACTAATCTGTTATATGATCAACATGTAACCCCATCATCCACTATGATGCATTACCTCTAATCAGCTAGATCTGCAACATCGAGGGGGCCAAAGACAACAGTTAAATTAACTTTCCAACTTTTCTAATTGATTTATTTTTTGTCAACTTTGCAGCAACTAGGGATCCATTGTCTTCATCCTATGTGTACAATGAATTATGATTGCAGGACGGAGACGGCGAAAATCGACAGAGGTTATGAAATTTACATTTTTTTGTTTCTAAAATTATTAAATTTGATTTTTTTCTTTTTTTTTTTGCTAAAACTATATTCTCTAACTTAATGTGTATGTGGACTTTTTAATTTAATTTTTTGAGACTTTAGTTTGTGTAATATGAACTTATTTAACATTTTCACACTAAAATAAACATATATTTACCTATCTATTAGGAACTTATTTCACGATAAATAATATGAACTTATTTAACATTTTGACACTAACCTAAGGCCATGACGAATGTCACAAAAGGTTGAAGATATAATTGATGGTTCTCGGCATTCCCAAAACAACATCCTTTCCTAATTTCAACCCGTACAATTAGAGCGCCGTGCACGAGAGTGTGAGAGGTTCTAGAGTGAGTTCCGAGCATTAGAACGTCGCATTCCATCGATGGTAGGCACATTGAAAGAGGCTGATAAGGTATCATTTTGCGTTGTCCAACTTGTAGGACAATTATATAGTTATGTCGGATAATTTAAATGACATTTTCTTTTTTGTAAGAATATTAATGAAATTTCCAAGTTTCTATTTATAATTTAATATCTCTATGTATAACTGTAAATTAATTTGAGTTTCATCCTTTCCAAATGCTCCGGATACATACAGGCAGCCCGACGACAGTGTTCCACCTTATCGTTGTTGGGGAATAACCCGATTCACCCACGGGGGCCCAAGAAATATATTATTGGTTCAAGATTAATAATATGAAACAGTGTATGATCTCTAGCTAATGTACTATCCTAGCGGACGTAGCAAAGTCGAAAAACTGAATAATACATCTATCAGTCTAGACGAAAGAAACTCACTATGTAGATGATTTGTATGGAGGAACTTAATGAATGATAAGTCTAGATCGTTATCTCGCACTTTATGTTTATCAAATGCTGTCAGTAGTCGCTGGTCATTGCCTCACACCCATTTGCTACTTAGAAATCTCCGAATACCAATACATAAGAAATTCATAATTGAACCTGCCAACATGTTAAGAGTACTGTGCTCATCTTTATCATTGATTGAGTTATCATTTATCTTCCTGCTTATTTACGTTCCATTTTGTTTTTGTTTCTTTTACTATGTTTGCTTTAGGTTACTTCATTCTCTATACAACCATTGTTTCTGTCATAAACTAAGCGTTAGCTTAAATTTTATTGTAGATCTCTCAGTACGAACCTTACTTATTTACTATACTATTTGCATAGGTTAGGTAGATTATTCACTAAATTTATCCCTATCACACATACACATACATCAGTTTGTTTCGTAGCATTCACATCTTGTTGCTGCCAAATCTTCTTGCCTACGGTCCTAGTCGGAAAGCTTTCCTGCTTTCTACGATCAATATCTCTTCTCTTATCATCACTAGACCCAACAACATGTGGGTGCAACTTACAACAGGAAGTACACAAATGACCAATGACCCTGGAGTTGTCACAAAAGTTTGGCAGATTTTCATAAACCAAAACCACCAAGCAGCTACCACATGTCCATTCCAATAAGACATTGTCTCGTAATGGCTTGAACATGTCAACCTCCACCAGGACCCGAACCGTAGCTCTATTAAACTTGTTAAGTGTAGTTAAGTCCAAATGAATGAGGTCTCCCACTGTAGTTGCTATACCAAAAATAATAACTTTGGCAATGTGCTTCATACCAAGTTTGACCAGTTGCACCCAAACCTTGGAAAAATTGTTAGTGACCCTAGTGGGTTTGAAGAATGGAACCCAAGGCTGTAAGTAGTGGCTGCCCTGAGGTAGTTTCCAAAATGAGAAATTCCACACCGCTTCTCTATTATGCTTGGATTTGAAATGAAAACCAAAGAAACCCATACCATGGGGAAGTACTGTCCAAAACTGAATTGTTCAAATTTTTCCTAGAGCACTTCATAAATCAAATGACGAACAAGGCTTGGAGTTCTTCCGCATAACAAGTCATCCAATGAGAGCACTCTTCCTAAATTCTCAAAAATAGTGGAGCGCTCTTCATTCAAGACCACATCAAATCGATCACCTTTGAGGATAGGTTTGATAAAATTACCGTTGTTCGTCCAACCACAGATTGTGAATGATGCGATCCACATATAATGTTGCTCCTTTGCTCGACATAACCTCCTTTGGTTGCCATCGTTCTTGCGATTTAGAGAGTTCCTGGACATCAGAGGGGACGTCTGCGGTAGCATGAGGGACAACAGTGTTTGACTCAAAAATATGCCGCTGGAAGGGAACCGAGGGTGGCTGAGCCTTGTTTCTCTCTTGTCTAGTATTTGGTTCATTCACCAATGTAGAGCCTGGCTATGACTTCCCACAGACTCTCATATACCCTTCTGTGCCCCATGGGATGGCACCTAAAGAGGGTAACTGAGCTTGGGGGAGGAGACACGTAGACTTATTAGAGGAGAGGTAGTAGCCCTTCCTGAAGAGCCATGAGAGCCAATGCATCAATTCCCAGCAAAGGAGGAAAAAGAGCGGTCGGTGCTACCATCAAAAGGGTTAACGCCACCGCCAATGGTTGTTGGAGAGGTGGTGGCTGAAACTCTAGCCAAGGGGCTAGGTAAAGAATAAAAATGTTGGCTGGAGCTATTTGTACCTTAGTCAGGGCAGAGAGAAGTGGCGGCATAATGGAGTTGGCCGATCCCCTTGATTCTGGAGGGAGCCTTGTCATGGCCGCTGGCAAAGCAGGGCCTACAGTGGCACCAGAAAAAAAGAGGGAGAGGAGGTTCCCCCAAATCGCCATTAGCTGCATGATATACATGACTAAGCTAACTCTTGGCTATATGCTAATACAAACTATAACTACATTATACCTATAAAGAAAAACTATAACTATATGAAAAGGCATATCCAACCTCATCTAAATATAGAGACATAGATTTCTATGTGAACTATACTACTTGGACGTTTACCATGCAACATCTTCAAGTCATATACATCAATATTCTCCCTCAAGTTGGCGCGTGCAAGTTAACAATGCCCAACTTGCCCAATAGACGATGGAAATGCTCTTTGCCAAGAGCCTTCATAAAAGTGTTAACTTGCCAATTGATCAACTGTTAAAATCTTCCTCGACACCATCTCACCAGAATGAAATACAAGATTCATCATATTTGTAAGAAGTGGCTGATGGTTTCCATCCCTAATTCGTGCAACAACCAGCGTAACCATATAATTTCACTGACCTTTGATGCCATTGCATGATACTCTATTTTTGCAGAAGATGGAGCTACGGTGAATCATTTCTTGCTCCACCAAGGCACTGATGAACCTCCTAATGCCATATAATAACCGGTTTAAGAAAACCTAGTGTCTGGACATCCTCCCCAATCAGTAACACAATATGATGTCAATATGTCTTTGTCGTCGACACGTAACAAAATACCTTGCCCTATAGTACTTTTTAAGTATTCCTTCATATGATCTACCACAACCTTGTGTTCCTCTCTCCGGAAATTAAAGTATTGACTAAATACTCCGATGACATAAGATAAATCTAGACGAGTGACAACTAAAGACATGAGTCATCCAATCACAATATGTAGTCAATGTGTCTCCACCATCGGCACTCAACAACATACCTTGCCCTATAGTGTCCCTTAATTATTCTTTTACGAGATATCCACAACCTCCTCTCTTACTGAAGTAATGTATTGACTGAGTACTCCGACGACATAAGCTAAATATGGATTAGTGACAACTAAGAACATGAGTCATCCAATCAATCTTCAGTACTTGGTTTGATTCTATAACTCGACACCTTAGTCTACTGCAAGTTTGTGATTTTGCTCGACCAAAAATATTGTGGGATTGTCTCCTTGTTTTTGGCATCCTTTAATGTCCAACGTATATTTTTGTTGGCTAAGAACTTAGCCTTCCAATGTTCACACATCTTGTATCCCCAAAAAATATTTCAGAGGGCCCAAGTTCTTAATTTTGAACTGCGCATCCAGGTAGACCTTGATATCATTGATTTTTCTTTCATTTATTCCTGTCAAAATCACATCATTCACATAGATCAATGCCATTACTGTGACTCAATGATCTTTGTAAATAATTAATGAATGATCTACCATGTCTATACAAAATTATTTTTGAATAATGCACTACTAAATTTACTATTCCCACTCCTCGATGTTTGCCGTAAGCCACATATGGACTTCCATAATTTGAAAACTCTCGTCTCACCTGCCTTGTGAAACCCTTGCATAATCTTGAGATAAACTTTGTCAAATAGATTCTCATGGAGAAATGCATCATTTACACCTAGTTGGTGAATTATTCAATTTCTCTTAACGATGGCTGTTAATAAGTACCAAAAAATTACCAACTTGGCCTTTTGTGCATAAATATCATAGAAATTGATGCGCTCAACTTGTTTGAATCCTCTTACTATGAGTCTAGCCTTATAGCATTCAATACCACCATCTGGGTTGAACTAGACTTTGTTTATCCATTTGGAGTCAACTACTAGCTTTTCTTTCGGTAGTTCTTTTAGTGACCAAGTTTCATTAAATTCTGTAGGTCCAACAAGCAACCTAAGAAGGGGGTGAATTAGGTCACAATCGAATTTCCCAACTTTCGTTGGTACTTAGTCAATCAGCAAGAAAGTAAATAAAGAAAGAGAGAATTGACACCAGATAAATAATAGTTTGGCTCGGTCCACTTGAGCCTACGTCTACTCTTCCATTGTCCTCCTGCTTTTTATTACTCCAATAAAAATACAATAGTACACAGTAAGTTTTGCCAGATGCACTTGCAAACCTACAAGTTTTCATAGGTTCACTTGTAAACCTACAAGTTTTCACGGTTCACTTGCAAATCACAAATTTTCCAAGGTTCACTTAAACCCTACAAGTTTTCATAGGTTTACTTGCTAACCTACAAGTTTTCCAAGGAGCACTTGCAAACCTTAATTCACTAGCTTCACGAACACCGGCTAGCAACCGTCTAGATTTATAGGCTCTCTAGAAATCTTCTGAGCTTATCAATGCTCTTACAAATGTACTTTTCACACATTCACACAGAAGTTGAGACAGTACTAAGACAAATGTATATCTAATACGCTCTTTGTCTTCACCATTTTGTGATCACAACTTCTCTCTCTATAATGCTAGATTTTTTCTTTGAATCTCGATCACTATCTTTTTCTCTCAAGTGGTGTAACCTTTATTCTTGGCTTGATCTTCTATTTATAGGATCTCCCTTGCATGTAGCTGTTGGCCTGGTCAGTCCTTGCCCTCCAAGTAAGTCCTCAAGTTTGTTCTTCACGTCTGAAGTAGCCGTTGGAGGAAAAGCTTCTTCTTGGCTACCAAGATAGCCAACTTTTCTTCTTAGGCTTGGTTTGAGTTGACCTTGACATGTAGGTAATTTGATCCTTGAAATAGCTGTACAAAATAAAGCCAAAAGAACTTCTGAACAGCTTTTGCTATCGGGTTGTGTTAGTGCAAGTCAAACATAATTTAATCAATTATAGCTTGGACAAAAGCATAGTTCGACTTGAGCAGCTATCCAATCACGTGGACTGCCTTAAGATGATTATAAAACTCTTCCCAAAGTTAATCTCTCTAATCCATAGAAGAGTGCTCTTTAACCACCAAGCAACCAATCTTATCGAGCCGCTTATCCGGTGGGTAAAAGCCTTAATCATCTTGTTTTTGGAAAAGTTCAAATTCAAACTTGCCTTGGGATAAATATCTTGATCTTCTGGGTCAAGCTTTAACTAAAAAGAGTAAGTAAAGACTTGAACTAGACTTAGAAAAATTCTTAACAATTCGGATCACAAAAAGTCGTCGTTGACTCCGGACTTTACACAAAAATCACAGATCACTCGAAAGACTAGTTTATGTCCTTATGTGAGAATAAACTTGGTCTGGTAAAAGATCACTTACCAGTTAAGCCCTCGTAGCTTATGACCGATCTGCCGATATATTTCTTTATCCCTTTGATCATGACTAGCATTTTGTAGTAGTTAAAGATAACTGAGTTTACGTTCAGTCTACTACTATGCATAGCCAATTTCATGATCATACTTAACCAAATTCTGATATGTACTTAATCAAAATACTAAGACATTTTTAAATTCCAAAGCCTCTATTTCTTTTCACATTACGTCCCTCTAATGCGCATGTTTGACGGCCTGATGGAAACTTGTTGGTTAGTCTTGAGACTTGATGGCTTAAAGTAAGGCCTTATGCGATCCTAAAAAATGTTCATAACTTACAAAGTGGGATAAAGAATATACCGTGGAGCTGCCTGAATGCTGGCTCGGTTGTTATGATGTGATGAGGGTGATAATGTGACTTCAAAATCCTCTAAGAGTGCTAGAAATTTTTGACTTCTCTGTGGCCGAGATGATGTTGCCTCTTCTGTTGGGACAGGCGTGTAATCCTTATTGTGAGAAACAACCACTTCTCTCCATTCTGGCTCCCTCGATTGATTTCCAACATCCTGGATGTCCAGTTCATCATCCATCGATGCCTCACAATTTTTCACAATTTTGCGTATTATATGGCTCAAATCTGCCTCCTTTAACAATGCTTGGGAAAAAAAGAATTTGGTCCTCTAGGAACCCTACATCTCGGCTCACAAGGACTTCTTTTGTTGCCAAATCAGAACTCGATATCCCTTTTGTCCCAAAGGATAGTCCAAAAGCACACATCTTTTCCCCTTTTTCACCTAACTTATCTGAATTGCACTGACTTCTCAAGTGACCATAGTTTGGTGGCTTTCCAAATATGACCTCGTAAGGTGTCTTATGTTGGATTCTAGTGGACGGTAGCCGATTGATGAGATACACTGTCATGAGGACGCTCTTCCCAAAACTTGACAGATAAGTTCACCTGAAATCGTATGGCACATAACGTGTCATGAATATGCATGTGTTGCGCTCAATCACACCATTTTGTGCAGTGTGTCGACACTTGATGTCTACAAGGAAATTCCACATTTGTTACATTGCAACCATCTCACGAAATTTACGTAAAAAATTTCCAACTTCTAATTTTTGCTGCATCAAATACACCCCACGTACTATGACTAAAATCACAGTGTATCATATCAAAGCATGTTGATAATTTTATTGAACTAATTGGAAAAGAAAGCCTCATCTATTTTACTCGAAAACATGAGTTACAATGTAATACGCCTATGTTCTTAATTCTATTATCAAAAACAAATATATTTGTGAGAGCAATAATATATAGATCTCTAGATAGCCTTGAAATCTAGAGGCTGGTGGCTATCCATTGTTCCACAAAGGTAATAGTTGTAAGATTTCAAATAAGCCAAGAAACTTAAAATGTACTCTGATTGTTTTATTTGGAGAAATAAAAAGCGAGAAGATGGTTGAAGAGTGGTCGTAGGCTCAAGTGGATCCGAACCGAACCACTATATATCAAGTGTTAACTTCTCTATCCTTTCTCTTTGTTCACTTAATAGAAGTAGTTTGCAAAGTTGGTCAAAAAAAATATCAACATAATCCATTATCTCTTAGGTTGCTTACTAAATCTATAGTCTCGATCAAAATATAAAAAATATACAATTTGATTTTTTAGTACACGAGTATAGCTCACTTAAATGAATTTGACCACAAGACGACCAATAAATATAGACATTATTTAAGTTGGTGTTATGCCTCTTCAAGTGGAGGCATATTTTATTATTTAATATAAGATAGACATCAATTGTTATACATGTCGGGGCAATAAAAATAATACTTTAGGTGCCACAATTACTTCCACCTAGATCACTTGGACCACCTGGACCACCATAAGTAACTACGGTTTTTTTAGTACCACGAATGTTCCAATAAATCAAGTTATAACATGTTTTAATGTCGACGCTTATTGTCATCTTTGAATAATCAAGATCAACAACTTGGTAATTCGAGTCAATGGTTTGAATTTCTCTAAAATATGATGAAAAGAATGTTTCCTCATCAGGAATACTTCCTGATCCCATAGGCGGGCTAATTTGTCCTCTAAATTCAGAAGTTATTCCACCAAATGCAATACTCTGTGCTCCTCTATTTAAGTGAGTGAATAATTCTTTTGGCCAATAGCCAACTTTTTCATGGAAGTACAAAAACCACCAGTTACCTGTCACTGAATCCTGCAAAAATTGAAGTAAGATTATTTGAGCCAAATATGATAATAATTTAACTATCTTCTACTTTTTTGATATTCTTTGCATTTCATCTAGTAGCACATCCATATCCCTTTGACAAGAAATAAATGATAATAAGTAAAATTCATAATACTTGTATTACAAAATAAATAGCTCTTTGCTATGAAGTTTATAAAAATATCAGATTTTTGGAAAAGTCAAATTAGTTTAAACTTTTTACAACTACTATAACTTTAAAATTGTACTTGCTACTACTTGAATAACCTAGTCGTATAATGGTGTTACTATTTATATTCAACTAAAAGAAAGGAAAATAATGAACTAAAATTTCATTTTAGTCGAACTCGATTTCATCGATTTTTTATTAATTCACTAGTTGGTGAAATTTTGAGTAAATTTTCCGTGCAACTCATTTAAAAATGAAATAAATTCTAATTCATTTATAAACACGTGGTAAGAGTGCATAATAACAATAATACATAATGAATTATTTTATACAGAAACTCATTTATAAGACTTCAATGTAATTTACCTGAATCACTGAAAATTGAGACACCCGTCGATGTCCTGGACTGGATACATTTGTGAATCCTTGGCCTAAATACAAGCGTTTACTTATTTGCACAAAACCAGGACATTCTGTGTTGAAGCAACCCTTTGTGTTACCATTTCCCTGGATGTACAAAATACCCAACACTTGATGAGATATATACAATTATGTAATATATAATTGGAGAAACCTAGTTACAGGTATTAATGAAAAATCACTTGTTACCCTCCAAAATCCTGTAATTCGACTTCTGTGATCATTATAGAGTTTTGGGTATACCTACATCAATGGAATCATTAGTGTTAAATTCAAGCTTTTTTCATGGGTACATAATATAGTCGGTTTCAACAATATTTTTAATCCCCGACCATACACTATATGTACTTAAGGTACCCAAAAATTATCATTGTAAATTATTAAGAGAATTCACATTTGCTAACATTTGAGTACAAATACTTTCTATTCAATTCATTACGTCCACAAGATACAAGATTTCAACTTTTAACAAAAAAGATGCAAGAAAATATATTCACCTTCATTTTCTACGCTACATTACTTTATCATCTTTGTGAATTTATTTATGATGAGCCACTATTATATTTTCAACCAATAAAAAACCAGTTGCTACACTAAATAAAATCATCACTTTACTATATTTCTTATGTTGTGCCACTTAATTATTGTGTACGTCACTTGTAGTAACTAACTCTTCTCATCTTAAGTTGTCTCTACAATGTTTCTCAATTGAGTAACTTCTTCCAAAGGAATTTATTTTGTGATTCATTAAAATTTATTTATAAATATTACAAAAGGTAAAATATTACCATTTAAATGAAATTAATTTATATTGTTGACATCGAGTAAAAAAAATAATTAGGGAGAAATTACATTTTGGCTCATGTAGTTTATATAAATAAACTAAACACATTAATAAATGTAGAAACTTATCCTTGTAGTTTTTAACTATACTGATTAACTCCTAAGAGATGAAAATATCCTTGAATGTCTTTCTCATCAACTTAACCAAAATTAGGAAGGACAATGAAATATTCATCTATTAGAGACTAATCAATTTATTTTTTAGGGACCATTTTACATACATGTAAGATGAATTGTCTATTTATGCAAAATAGATTGACCAATTAATATTTTTCCTTAAATTATAATTGAATTTTTCATACTAACTAATTATGGCCACTAAGTTTACTCATACTTATGAATTTCCATGAAGAATTAAACCTGTGTAAATGAGACATGGTCAAATACTAATGGTAGTTAATATTGGAGTCATCCATGTTCATTCAATTAATTATTAAGGAATTACTCGAGAAAATGACAGAAAACAAAGCTAATTATTTTACTAAAATATTTGATGCAGCAATGTATATTCAATGAGAATAAATTGACAATGATAATCTCCTAGATAAAGAAGAGTCTCTAAGGTACTCACCATCCATCCAATATTAATTTTATTAACTTGATATATTGGTCCATTTTGAAGCCAAATAAATGCTCCGCTGAATTGACCTGGCTGCACTAGTGGTTGTTCTAATGAGAGAAATGCCGCGGCTCCATGATGTGTTTGATCGAAATCTTTAGTAACCAATGTTGCAAACTGGTGTTCAAGTTTCAAACCACAACAGAAGGAACATCAATCCATATATTGTAAAATTATAAACAATCTTAACAAAAGAAAAAAGCCACTGATTTTCTAGGAGACCGCCACAAATTGTGGGTCACCACGATCCTCAAAAAGCTATGTCTCCTATTTTTATTTCATGTTGCAATAGAAGACAAGAGCGTGTTTGGGTAAGGGTGGAGAAAGAAATGGTTAAGACTTCTTTACTCTCTCTTTTTTTTTCCAATCAAATAGTAAGTAAGGCAAAAAATGACGTTGTTCCGTTGCTCAAGCTACTTGAATTTCTAAATTTTTGGATTTATTTGA
The DNA here is from genome assembly GCA_963995505.1 of Hypericum androsaemum. Classification (NCBI taxonomy): domain Eukaryota; kingdom Viridiplantae; phylum Streptophyta; class Magnoliopsida; order Malpighiales; family Hypericaceae; genus Hypericum; species Hypericum androsaemum. Next base: position 2,502,664 of record OZ023184.1, on the reverse strand, counting down.
CATATATCTTAATAATGATGTCACTAAATTCATATTAATATTATATTCCTACTAGCTAGAAAGAAAAGAACTTAGTTTCCAAATTCTTTGCATAAATGAATAGAAGAATGTTAAAGAAAGGTAAATTCTTATTTTTTATAAAATAATTAAAATATATAAAGAAAGCTAACGGGCATGTTTAGTCAATAAAATGTAGTTCATTGAAACTTAAATACAAGATAGTAAACTTACATGTTGTTCAGAAAAATTTAATGATAATGGATTTATTAATCCATTACTGTTTCTTTGAATAGGTACTGAACCATTTGGACATAGATCATCTTCAAAGATTTTGAAATCTCTTTCTTTGGCTCTTTTTATTTTGAAACTTGGCTCCATCTTTACACACGTATAATAATTTTCAGAAAAAATAAAATAATATTTTTTTGATAAAATGAAAAAAAGAAATAAATACCTGAATATTATGATGTTTGAGTATGGGATGATGAAGAGCGGGTTGCTTATATATATCGATGCACTCAAAAGATGATAACTACAAAATTCAAATGAGTAAGATGAGTTGTGGATCTAAGAATCTCTGTTAAAAGATTATATAAGTTCTTAGACATTATGTAAATAATAAGAATCTGATTGGCCAACAAATAAATTAAGTAGTTAAAAACATTAAAAAAATTAACATTCCAAACTATTTAGTGTTCGCGCCACTTTACAAAAGAAAAGACTGAATGAGAAAGAGAGGGTTACTAGTTTTGGAAAATGAGGTGAGCCACCACCAAAATGCAAACAATGGGTCAGCTATTGTTTAGCGATTACACGTATCACTATTTGTTTTTAAGAAATGTAGAACTTTTGTTGAATTTTGTGATATAAGAAACATTTTTTTGAGAACTTCATAAAAAAAATATTGAAGAGGCACATATTATATTAAGGACTACAATAAAAATAAATTCCAAAAACTCTTTCTCAAAGAAATGAAGGTTGGACATTAAAAAGACTTTTCATCTCGTCCTAAAAGAATCTTCGTCTTCTTTTGTAAATGGTAGGATAACCAATATCTTTTATATTGATAAATAAGTTGGTCTCATTTTGAAATTCAAAAAACAAGATAAACCATGTATTAAAAGTTTGAAAATAAGAAGAAAAACAAAATAACAATAAGAACTTTAGGTCAAGAACTATATAATTGGTTACCTCTGATTTTCTTAATCCTTGAACTACGTAAGCCGAAGTCGTACATAAGATAACCATCATTATATAGGTCTCAATCATCTTCATTTTGAATAATAAAATTCAGACAAGACTGTGTTTATTATATAATACAGATTACAAAAATTAGTTATTTTCTTGTCTTGTTTGAATATTATTATTGCGGTTGAATTTACCATTTAAAGATTCTATGAAATCCAAAAAAAATAGAAACAAATTGAAATTTTGAGAATATCAATAATCATAATGCCAAATATAGGCAATCAATTTTGAAACGTCAAATTTTAATTGGCAGTGTTTGAAAACAATGAAAGGAAGACTACCTAATCGGAAAAGGCCAACTTTGGTAGCTTGTTTAATAAATGTTGACTTAAAAAATATACTATCAATATCTGGTGATTTCAGATTTACTCTAAAGTCGGGGAGAAATATATGTTTATCAATACCCTAGGTTTACTCTCTCAACGTAGATTTACTCTCCTAATCCATAATCACAAATGTCATGCTATTATTATCAAGTAAAAGAAACCGTATGATTACACCCAATCAATCTGTTAGGAATTCAGCAACTAGAGAACAAGCGTGCAAAAGAACACGACACAAGATATAACGTAGTTCGATCTAATGTTTACATTCACGAGAAAAAAGGAGAACTTTTATTGATGAATCCGAGTCACAAAGCCATACAAAACTCTTAGGTAACATGTCTTTATGTAGAGGCAAACCCTTGTACATCAAGTAATCTATTTAGGTCGAATTAGGAGTCCGAAACAAAACAGGAAAATAATTCCTCTTTTACTTATTCCTCGCCAAACTCAACAATCTCTACCTTGGCGAGAAATCATCCCGTGGACTAACCATGAAGCTCCATCTGAACTTCAACAAAACTCCACCTTGACGAAACACTGCCTCATGAAGAGATGAGATCTTGCAAGACCAATCTGACTCCATCGATTCTACCTCAGACCATAGATACACCGCCATCAATAAGACCATCTCAACTTTCTCACCACTTTTGTTCAATCACTTGGAGCCAACCCCCAAGCTCGAGCTTTCGAGCTTGCTTGACGTCTTTTCTCCAACCTCCATTGAATCCAAACTAGCAAGTCCACATGCCGAAGCAACCTTGCAACCAATAGACGCGCCCTCTATTTTTTTGTCAATCCCATGCTCCGCAACCTCGAACTGCTTTTTTGCTGGACCTTCTTGCCTCAAACTAATGCTACTTCTCATAGCATACAACGGGCAACCTTTTATTCCACCAAGTAAAACCCCCGGTATGCCCCAAACTCTATTGTTCGACCTTGAGTGAGATACCCAATTCACCCGTGATGCCGCCAATGGCTTCGCATTCCCCACAAAATCTACCCAACACCTTTGACGTGCACGTGCCTTTAGACAACCATAGCGAAAACTTGCTAACTTTGTCTCCGCGAATCCTAACTCCACTCAAACCATTCATGTCAAGCCTTCGCTCCATCATAGAAGAGCTTTTCTCTCCTCTATTAAAACCCAACGAGGTGACTCCACCTACAACCGTGTTCCCTACTAACATGTAGTTGTTCCTAGCATCCCTTTCACCCTTTATCACCACCACAACATCCTTCTCCACCTCAATTAGTCTGCCTACAATCTTATAGTAGTACCCACTATAATCCAAGGTACTTAATGAGATCAAATTTCTCTCCAACTTCAGAATGTGCCTAACCCTACAACTTCCTCTCAATACCATCCCACTTCTTAATTCAGATATCACATATGCCAGCAATTTTATAAGTATAACTATCACCTATAGTCACCATACCTGAATCAACGAACTTGTAGGTGTCGAACCACCCTTTCTTGGGCGTCATATAAAAGGAACGAGCGTTATCCAAAATTCAAGAATCAGAATGCTTTGGACTTGACAAAACAGAAAGAAGATCACCATCCGACCCGTCTGAATATGAGGCCATATTCACGAAACCCGATCCTTTTCCCTCACGATCCCGAGTTCTTCTCAGACAATCTTTCTTCACGTGCCCTTTTTCTCTGCACTCGAAGCAATTTCCTTTGAACCTCCTTGACTCCGACTTGGATCTGTTCCATCTCTTTCTCCTGCTCGACCATGGCTATGCCTCACAACCAGCTCCACTGCTTGATCATCACTGGTTTTTCTCCTTTGATGAAACCCTAGCAGAGCACGTGTGATATCTTCCAACACTAGGGACTCCTTCTTCCAAGTTAGAGTTGTAACCAAATTTTCGTAAGAGCCAGGTAAGGAATTCAGCAGCAACAATGCCTTATCTTCTTCCTCGAACTTCACATCAACCTTTCTCAAGTCGCTCACAAGTTGACTGAAATTATTAATGTGTTGGCTCAAATCTGAGCCCTCCTTCATTTTGAGCCCGTACAATCTTTGCTTAAGATAAAGCTTGTTCGACAAAGACTTAGAAATATACCTTGCCTCCAATTTCTTCCATACCTCAGTGGTGACTCCTCATCTATGACGTGATACATCACATCGTCCGCCAAGCACAAGCGAATTGTCGCCACCGTTTTGGCCCCCATCTTCTTCCACTCTTGCTCCTCCATCTTCTCGAGCTTCTTCTCCGAGAGCGCGATGACCATCCCTTATTGCACGAGGAGATCTTTGACACGCCTTTGCCATAACCCAAAATTCGATGAACCATCGAATTTCACAAGAGCAAACTTCGCACCGTGATTCGACATCCTCCAACCTTAGCTCTTGATACCACTTGTTAGGAATTCAGCAACTCGAGAACAAGCGCGCAAAAGAACAAGACACAAGATATAACGTGGTTCGGCCTAATGCCGACATCCACGGAAAGAAAAGAGAACTTTTATTTATGGATCTGATTCACAAAGCCATACAAAACTCTTGGGTAACATGTCTTTATATAGAGGCAAACCCTTGTACATCAAATAATCTATTTATGTCGAATTAAGAATTTGAAGCAAAACAGAAAAATAATTCATCTTTTACTTATTCCTCGCCAAACTCAACACAACCAAAACAAAGTAAGACCCCAAAGTAGCTCAGAAGTGGATAGTCTTGAAGTAAAAGTAAGAAAACTAATCTATCATAGAAGAATGTATGAGGTTGGACCGGCGGTCCCCGTAAAAAATTATGACTCTGTAATATCTTGAGGAAAAACCAATGGCATGAAAAAACAACGTCGAAAGTTAATGTTGCAAAAATCTATAATACGGAAAAATAGATAAATCACACCTTATGTGCTTCGAGAACCACCATCCGTACTATCGAGACTTTGAGAGCGTATTTGCCACTGAATTCCTCTGTCAATAAGTATGATAGATTACAAAATCTATGCTCTCGAGTAGTTTTAGTATCTGCAACCAGCGATTTTAATACCTCCACGAAATACCTTGTGCTCGAACCATCTACCGTCCTCTTCTCGAGACAATTAATTCCTTCAAAGGCAAGAACAATGCAATAGTGTATCTGTTTACAGGGGATAAATCCAAACTGGTGAAAAGAAACCAAGGATGCCGGGATGGGGCCGAAATAAGCTGCCACTATTTTTGGCATAATTTTATATAGGAAATTCCGTAGCACAATAGGCCTATAGTCTTTTTTACGAGTTGGACCCATCAACTTAGGTATGATCGCAACGAAGCTGGAATTGAGTCCCGCCAGAAGATGCCTCAACACAAAGAACGAGCAAACCGCTAAAACCACTCCTTTGCCAATAATATCCTATGTAGTTTGATAATTGTATTTTCCCAAAATAATCCGGTCAGGAGCATCCGGAACCATACCGAAAAATTGTGTCATTGACTTCGGAGTCCGAGTAGGGGATCCTGGTAAGCGCCCCATCGTGAGCTGGGATGGTCCCCCACTAAAGAAAGACTCCTATAAAAATGTACCAAGTGTAATAGTTTAGTCGGCAATATTTTTCTCTTCCTTTGTACAGAAAAAACACATTTTCCTCTCCAAGCTCTGCCTCGTCTCTCTCCTATCTTCTTCTTTTAATCTCAAGCTTTCCATGGTCCTTTCTTCTTAATCAAAACTTAACATCGTCCGAAATCACCCGGGGAATCAACCTTTCTAAAAATCCTCAAAAGACATTGTAGCCCCTTCCTCATTCCTGAACAGATTCTTGAAATAATTAACTGGATGCTCATTTATTAAGCACGTGTCTTTTAAGATTATCCCATTGACAAGAAGGGCAGATATACCCTTATGAGCTTGACGTACTTGAGTGCTCCTATGAAAGAAAGAGGAATTTCTTTCTCCATCCTTCAACCACCTTTCGGACTCCACCATCTATGGAAGGAAATGTGCTGGTCCAAGATTGCATATTGCTCATTACAAATCCCATGGATATTCAACAAAAGGACAATCATTGAGACGAGTTGTAATCAGACAGAGAAGAGCCCCATTTTCAAAATTCTGTATGTTGACTTCAGTTGTGTCTCATGCTTCTCTTCACCCAGACGACTCCAACGTTGACCTGTTATAGCGGACATAACTCGAAGTGCACCAAGGTCCTGATCTTCCACCATTTCTAATTTCGTACCAAATTTAGTTAGGGGTGAGTAAATGGTAATTGAAATATGGTAGTTTTTGATGTTGTAAGGATATTCCAGCTAGTTTTTGATTTAATGTGTGTGTGGTTAATTCTTGGAGACTTTCGTTGGTGTAATATCAACTTATTTAACATTTTCACACTAAAATAAACCTATATTAATCTATTTATTAATTTAAAATATATAAAAACGTCTAACCTCTATATCGTTTTTAAAAACATTGATGATATTGTCACAAAGGCCGAAGATATAATCGATGGTTCTTGGTAACCAACCCAAAAGAACATCCTTCCCTAATTTCAACCCCTACAATTGGAGACCATAAGCTATAGAACTTGGAAGAGGAGAGGGATCCTTTGTTTGCTTTGGTTATTTTGGCAAGTCTTAATTTGTGAAAAAAAATATATATTCTGAATCTAATATCAACTTTCAAATCATTTCAAATTGAAAAATTAGTGGAGAAAAATTAAGATGAAAAAAATATGTCATATGGAAAATATATTTACAATCATTAAACCTGTAATAATGTTTAGTAGTTATTGTTTTTTCATTCTTATAATATTCTGAATGCTCTTTCTTTCTTAGCAGGTCAAGATGGACGCACCTACGACGAGAGCTCCCATATACTATGGTTCATATGTTATCCCATTACATGTCTATTTTTTATGTTGTTGTGTTTTAGCCCTCATCATTCAATTAATCCTGAATAGAAAGAGGCGCTTAGAGCGAGAGCATCTAGAGCGCCTAGATCGAGAACGCCGAGCTCGAGAGCTCCTAGAGCGAGAGCGCCATGCCCGAGAGCTCGTAGAGCGTGAGATCCGAGCGTTAGAACTTCGGATGCCATGGATGATTGAGACATTGTCAGAGGTTGACATGGCAACCACCACCAGGTACCGCGAGGCATCATGCGTCATTTGCCGCTTTGATTTTCTTAGAGCAGATCGGTTATCTACATTTAGAGTGTGCGAGCACACTTTTCACTCCATATGTATATACAGATGTTTTGACTCTAATTTTCGTGATGGAATCATTTTGCGTTGTCCAGTTTGTAGGACAATTATATAGTTTTGTAGGATAATCTAAATGATACCTACATTTGTATAGGAATCTTCATACAATTTCCAAGTTTCTATTTATAACTTAATTTCTCAATATAAAAGTGAATTAATTTGTTAACTTTAAATAATACTCTATGTAGGAGATACGAATCAGAAGTTGTCAAAATGTATCGCTAGTTAATTTCTTTTGTCCAAATTCTAATATTCAGAGAAGAGTATTGTCAAATTTTATTTAGGAGTGATTATTCTAATGCTATTTTTTTTTAACATTATAGTGAATTAATTTGAACGCACAAAACCACCAGAAATTTAAAAGGGATAAATTCACTAACATATCTTTTCGTTTTGATTCGAAATAAATTCGCTAATATAATATTGTTTTTATTCTTACAATATTATGTTTTGAATGATTTTTCTTTCTTAGCATGCCAAACACTATGGAATGCACATAACATAACAATTTCATTACCCCCGCCCCAAATCGCCTCTTTACTAAACCGAAATAAAGAAACAATAATTTCAAGTGAAGCTTAAAAGAAACTTTCGGCCCACAAGAAAGGTGAGCAATGTTTTAAAAAATGACTGGAGGCTGACTAAAAAATTATCAATTTTTGTGCTCACTCAATTTATTCGGTCAGACCCGAATTCCGCGTAGAGGAATTAATAGAATATAAGCAAGTACATGTTGCGCAACCAACTCATGTATGGTCTGATGAATATTGTGTCAGTACTTAAGCATGAGGTGGGAGGATCGAATCCCACGACCGTCTAAGATCCGAAATTGTAGAAACAATTTAAATCTCAGCAAAAAGGCACCTACCTTTTCCATAAGCAGGAGTGAAAGAGCTCATTCAGCAACTTAAAATGCCAGAACGTACGTGTACGTGGAAAACCTATTTGAGTTGACAAACAGAAGAAGGGCCTACGGAAGCTTTTCACAAATAAGGAGCCAGTGCTTGTACCTTGATGATGAGAGAGAGATGAAAATGATGATGTTGCTGTTAACGTTAATGTCGTGGGGAGTCCAAATGGAAAGAAGTATAAAAAGAAGGTCTGGTGTAAAGAGTTCAATGTTGGAATTGGACGTTTGGCAATATAGCAAAGAAAATTCCACAGAGCATACATGTAACAGTGAGGGGAAAGAAGAGAGATATACCAAACAATCAGCAGCAGACAAGCTAATCAAGGGCGACAAAGAAATACGAAGGATTTACCTCTACTGTATGTCTCCTGAACAGCCGAGCTGCTGGTTATCCTTGACTGAATTCCGGTATAATGCATTCTCCTCTACGCGGCCACGCCACGCTGGTCAAGTATTTTGAAGAATGGTACAGGCTGCCCGCTGTTCTATACCTCCTTTATTTTGCAGGAGACAGTTCTAACAAAGCTGCAGAAAGTCGTTTAACCGCCAAGGATGAGAATCTATGGTCGCTCCACTCCCACCTACACAATACACACAATGGCCAAACTAAAGATATGCAGCGAGTCCAAAACAGAAGGGAGAATCAATCCGATAAAAGCAGAACCGACCTGGAGTTGATAATCATCACGAGAGAAAGCTCTTAACTAATTTCAATTCTCTTCTAAATGCTGCAAAACAAAACAAAACACAATTCAACAACACAGAAAGCTTGGAAATGTGGTTTTGAGTACTTGGGACAGAAAGGAAACCCTAAACCCCAGCTTCAATACCAACCTCAAGCCGTGGTAGAGACTCGAACTCATTAAATTGGGGGTTTTTCTTTTTTGTGTTTGGAAGGGTTCTAAGAAATGAGGTGAGGTCGGGTCGGGTCGGGGTTTTTTTGAGTGTTTAAAACCCGCGAGGCAGTTCTGAAAATCAAATGCAACGTTCGTGTCCAAAGGAGTGTAAAGTACGTGACACGCCCAAAGAGCGCGAGGCCAAAGGGCCGAATACTTTTCGTTCGTTCGAGACAAAGGAGAAGCTTAAAATGAGGAGGCTTCACGATTGATTGTATCAGATCAAGTTGAGGCTTTCCTTAAGATAGATGATGATTGTGTTTCTTGTATTTTACTTTGCAGCAGCAGCAGCAACTACAGATCCACTGTCTTTGATCCTCCTCCTATCTATACATGAAGGAAATATGATTGCAGCAGGACCTGTTAAACTAGGTTAAAGATTAGAGGATAGTCCGAAATGGCGGAAATCAGCTCCAATCCTCGCCAGAAACAGCTGCTGTGGAGCTGTAACAAAAGGAAGGCTCTTGCTCTCATTTACTTGCCTTTGTTGGCTAACCGGCGCTTTTAGCGTTTAAGTACAGAACCCAGATTCTCTTTCCTCTTCTGGAAGGCTTTGGCGGCAGTAGTTCCCATTCGACCTTTCCGACCAGATATGGCAATCTCGACGGCCTTGATCAAGTCAAGAAGCGTTGATGCATCTGTGCATTTCCCTCTTCCAGGTTCCGAGGCAGGCGGTAGCATACTGTTTGAAGAAGGCGGGCTTGACCTCTGTTGCTGGTGCGCAGCAGATAATTGAAGGCAGCGACACGGAGGCATTGGAGTGCGACGCTCGGAAAATGCTGGATCAATGATCCCCTAAGAGTCCAACGCAAAACAAATTGATGAGGCAGAGAGCAAAACAAATACAATCGTAAATGACGTATAAAGTAGATAGCCAGTCATTGATTAATTACCTGAAGACGATTTAGAACGTAGGTATACTTGCCCCACAACTCTGGCCGGGTTTCCATCAATGACAAGTCAAGAATCCGATGAATGCACCAAATCCCGAAGCTTACAATCAAATCCGTTGTCCATATACATCCTTCTCCACAGTGAGGAGTGGTGGACACTGGAATGTTGGTCATTGCGACCTCATCATTCTTTAATGAGGTTCCAGATTCATGTAGCCACCTCTCCATTGCCGCCATACGATCAATAAGATCTTCATCAAATCCATCATTTTTCCTAAACAACCAATCAGATCCTTCAACCCTTGGAAGTTTAAGAATACAGCACCTTAAAGACTGAAGACTTGTATTAGATACTTCACATCTTGGCTGTCCATGGAGATCATATAATTGTTCCCAAAACTCATCACGAACAGCCGCTAACTGAAGTCCTGTCGAACGCCCCAACCCTACTGATCTTGAGTTGTCATCCCCCTCCTTCGGTGTTGGCAAATCTGCACCCACATCCAATGTATCCTTCACCAAAAGTACTTGTGGCGTGTAACCAAATTCTGACTGGCCACCAACATCATTCCCATCCCGGTTCCCCGACTGGCCACCAACCTCGATTGAAGACTTCAAAGGTGTGGTAGCTAGCCGGAAGATGAAATACAAAGACGATGCAACAACTAGAAGAATAATGCACAGATCTGTACTGCTACTCATCATTCTCTGCAAAATATCAATCAATCTTGTCACTGTCTCTAGTTTATTGAGAATAAAGCAGTGTTAAATACTAGCTGAGAGAGTTTTACTACCTTTCAAATTTCTTATCCGGCTCATATGTGTATTAGTCGGCCCTCTATGCCGGGTACCAAACGGTATAACAACAGTTTTAGGAGACTAGTTTTAGCAATTTGGTCTAACAACAACAATAAGATATTACTGCTAAAACTACTTTAATCCATGAAAACCAGAAGCTTCACGAGCGTAGAACCCGATAACAGTCTCTGAGTATTACCAAGCAAGCCGCATACCAAAATACCAACATGTTCGTTAAAGCATGGACCCACATCAACAAACTCCTCCTAAACAACACCACTAACCCCAGTACACCATCGGAGCTGACTCCGTGCTTAGAGAGGGGGTTGGTCAACGACGCGGATGGGCTCTGCTTGGATTACCTGAGCTCCTAGTTGGAAGTCACAAGTCACTGCCTGCTTTGGACAACCCTAGCAGCTTGAAGCTACTTCCTGCGACCTTCAGGTCGGATCCTATTAACCTTAGTACGGGCAACAACCTACGAGATAATATAGTAAAGCTAAGGGGAAAGATCCGTTCCCTAGATTGTCCTAGGAGAGTCCAGCATCTATCAAACTTCATCCTTGCAAAAGTCTACCAAGGCAGAACAACCAGGCAGTATAATGATCGGCTTCACCGCCCGACTGCGGGTCCCGGATAGACCCACCGGGGCCAGAAACTTACTTTGGCAACTGTTTTAGTTTCTAATATGTCCCTGAGCTCTTCCTCCAACATTACCCAATCTACCAGCAGTCAAAATTTGTTATTAAAAAAAACAGCCACTCAAAACTCAAATTAGGCACAACAAACATATCTATCTCATGAGCCAATAGCAACAAACCAGAAGCAAATACACACAAAAAGCATGGTCGATGTCGGGAACCAAATGCACCAAGTTAGACAGGAAAAGAGAGGACAAGCAAAATAATGGAATAGAAGCTCACCGATCCAGGTGAACCAGGCTGAGCTAAGAAGGAGTGGCGACGCGGTGGTGGGCCGTCGAAATCGGGAGTTTTGGGTGTGAAATTAGCCAATTAAGTTTTGGGGGTTGAAATTACTATATGGGAGCTCTTGTCGTAGGTGCGTCCATCTTGACATGCTAAGAAAGAAAGAGCATTCAAAATATTATAAGAATGAAAAAACAATAACTACTAAACATTATTACAGGTTTAATGATTTTAAATATATTTTCCATATGACATATTTTTTCATCTTAATTTTTTTCGACTAATTTTTCAATTTGAGATGATTTGGAAGTTGATATTAGATTCAGAATTTTTTTTTTTACAATTTAAGACTTGCCAAAATAACCAAAACAAACAAAGGATCCTCCCCTCTTCCAAGTCCTCTAGCTTATGGTCTCCAGTTGTAGGGGTTGAAATTAGGAAAGGATGTTCTTTTGGGTTGGTTACCGAGAACCATCGATTATATCAATCCTATCAATGTTTTTAAAAACGACCTAGAGGTTAGACGTTTTTATATTTTTTAAATTAATAAATAGATTAATATGGGTTTGTTTTAGTGTGAAAATGTTAAATAAGTTCATATTACACCAACTAAAGTCTCCAAGAATTAACTTAACAAGTCCACAAACACATAAAATCAACAACTAGCTAGAATATCCTTACAACATCATCCACACCAAAATCAACAAAGCAATTAAACAAAGTCTCCAAGCGAGCCAAATTAACAATTGAACAAAATCGACAAGCAAGCAAGTGGCATTACTTGGTCAATTACCAAGCAAAGCAAGCAGCACACCAAGTTACCAATTCAGCAAAGTCTGAAAGCAAGCAAGTCCTATACCAATTACTTTTTAGTCAATTACCAAGCAAGCTGCAGAAACTAGTTTTAGCAATTTTGGCTAACAACTCCTATAAAATACTAATGCTGAAACTAATTCAATCCGCGCGGCAACAAACCAAAAGCTTCACAACAAATATATCTAACTCACGAGCCAATAACCACAATCACAAACCAGAAGCTTCACGAGCCGTACCAACAGATAACAGGGTCTCCAAGTATTACCAAGCAAGCGGCATACCAAATTACCAATTCAACAAAGTCTACAAGAAAACAAGTCGCACACCAAATTACCAATTCAACTAAGCTCGAAGCAAGCAAGTCAGTCCTACACCAATTGCTTAGTAAATTACCAAGCAAGCTGCAGAAACTAGTTTTAGCAAAAACAACACCCATAAGATATTACTGCTGAAACTACTTTAATCCATGAAAAGCGCTTTGGCAACAAACCACAAGCTTCACTTTAAAACACATCTAACGCACGAGCCAATAGCTACAATTAACAAACCAGAAGCTTCACGAGCCGTAGCAACAGATAACAGAAGCATTACCAAGCAAAGCCGCATACCAAATTACCACCATGTTCGTTAAAGCATGGACCCACATCAACAAACTCCTTCCTAAACAACATCACTAACACCAGTACACCATCGGAGCTGACTCGGTGCTCTGAGAGAGGGTTGGTCAACGACCCGGATGGGCTCTGCTTGGATTACCTGAGCTCCTAGTTGGAGGTCACCAAGTCACATCCTGGTTTGGACAACCCTAGAATCTTGAAGCTACTTCCCGCGACCTTGAGGTCGGATCCTATTATAACCTAGTACGGGCAACCTACGAGACAATATATTAAAGCTAAGGGAAAAGATCTGTTCCCTGGATTGTCAAAATTTGTAATTTGTTAAAAAATAAAAAGAAAAAGAGCACCAAACGAGCCAATAGCAACAAACGAACCAGAAGCGAATAGAATACACACAAAAAGCATGGTCGATGTCGGGAACCAAATGCACCAAGTTAGACAGGAAAAGAGAGGACAAGCAAAATAATGGAATGGAAGCTCGCCAATCCAAGGCGAAGCAGGCTGAGCTAAGAGAGGAGTGGACCAAAAGCTAAAGGGGTAGAGAGGACTGGCCTCTCCCTTGGGCGAGGCGACCCGACCCGGTGGTGGCCTGTCGAAATCGGGAGCTTTGGGTGTGAAATTAGCCAATCGCCGGCAAGTTTAGACGAGATACAATTATAAAGGTTACATTTTGGGTGTGAAAAATCGGGAGCTATGGGATAGTGAGTGAGAGTGATATCGCTCGTTTGCCGGTGGTATTGTTGCCATTTTTTTCCTTTTGTTTACTACACTGCCCAAAGTTTTTCTCTCTCCTTTTTTTTTTAAAGAAAAGAAAGGGAGAAGAGTTTCCACTAGACACAGCTAAAAGTTTTTTTTTTCATCTTTTTTCAACTAGAGGAGTACGGAAGAAGAAGAGAGGAAAAGGGCTATTTTTCAAGGTTTTAAAAAAACGATTGGAGGTTGACCAAGATCTCTCCCATCCCTGGGTCAATCGATCCGATCGGATTAAAGGATGTATATTGTTCCTTACCTGTCCTCCTAGTCCTACCTTCTTCTTTTCAATTCTCCTCTCACACTAAATTCATTTAACCACAGAAACAACCAGAGCATGTTATGTTGGAAGGCTGAGCCGACTTCTCCCCCAAATTGGCATCTAAAAATTTCAATTTTCCTGTTACGCCCCTAAAACTATCGAGCGTTTCTATCCCAAATCGAGCGTGGAGATACCCAACCAACGGGCAACTATTTGTTTCACCAAGTAGAACCATCGACATGCCTCGAACTCTACCGTTCAGCCTTGAGTGAGATACCTGATTCGTATGTGGTGCTACCAACGACTTTGCATGTCCAATGCCAAACTTACCCAACACCTTTGACGTCGACGTTCCTTTAGACAACCACAGCAGGGCCCAGCTAACAATGCTTCTCCGAGACAACCATGGCTCCTTGCCAATCATGCCTCTACGAAACAACCATAGCTTGCTATCCATGTCTCCGCGAATCCCAACTGCACTCAAACCATCCATGTCAAGCCTTTGCTCCTCATACGAACCAACCTTATATGACCTGAGCTTTTCTCCTCTCCATCGGAACCCAAAGATGTGACTCCAGCCATACCCGCTACAATCCAAGGTTCCTAATGAGATCAAATTCCTCTCCAATTTTGGAACATGCCTAACCCCACACAACTTCACCACGACACCATCCCACATCTTGATCCTGATATCACCTATGTCAGTGACTTTACAAGCGAAAGCATCACCCATAGTCACCATATATGAATCAACGAACTTGTAGGTGTCGAACCACCCTCTCTTGGGCGTCATGTGAAAGGAACAAGCGCTATACAAAATTCAGGAATCAGAGTACTTTGGACCTGATAAAACAGAAAGACAGTCACCATCCGACCCGTCCGAACAAGAGGCTGCATTCACGGAACCAGATCTTTTTCTCTCGCGATCCTGAGTTCTTCTTGGACAATCCTTCTTCACGTGCCTTTTTTCTCTGCACTCGAAGTAATTTTCCTTGAACCTCCTTGACCACGACTTGGATCCCTTTTCATTTTTTTTCTTCACTATGACCACCATGGCTACCCCTCACAACCAGCCCTTCCATTCGTTCATCGCCTGTTTTTCTCCTTTGATGAAACCCTAATAGAGCACTTATGATCTCCCCCAACACTAGGGACTCATTTCCCCAACTTAAGGTTGTAACCAAATTCTCGTAGGAAGCCGGTAAGGAATTTAGGAGCAACAATGCCTTATCTTCTTCCTCAAATTTCACATCGACCCTTCTCAAATCACTCAATAATTTATTGAAAATATTGATGTGTTGGCTCAAATCCGAGCCCCTCATCATCTTAAGCCCATACAACTTTTGCTTAAGATAGAGCTTATTCGACAAAGACTTAGACATATACCTTGCCTCCAATTTCTTCCATACCTCAGCTGGTGACTCTTCATCAATGACAGGATACATCACATCATCCGCCAAGCATAAGCGAATTGTCGCCACCGCCTTGGCCCCCATCTCCTTCTACTCTTGCTCCTCCATCTTCTTGGACTTCTTCTCCGAGAGCGCGATGACTATCCCTTGTTGCACGAGGAGATCCTTGACACGCTTTTGCCATAACCTGAAATTCGATGAACCATCGAACTTCACAAGAGCAAACTTCGCGCCGTCCGTCATCCTCTAACCTTTGCTCTGATACCACTTGTTAGGAATTCAGCAACTTCGAGAACAAAACACGGAAAGAACACGGACACAAGAGATAACGTGATTCGGCCTAATGCCTACGTCCACGGGGAGAAAGGAGAACTTTTATTGATGGATCCGAGTCACAAAGCCATACAAAATCCTTGGGTAACACGTCCTTATATAATGGACGAACCCTTGGAGTACAAGAAACCTATCTAGGTCGTCCCAGGAGTCCAAAATAAGAGTCCGAGCAAAACATGAAAATTCTCACAGAAATCCCACATTCTTCACCCCACCCCCCCCCCCCCCCCCCAAGGGCTAGGGGGCTAGCGGCCGTTGGGCCTCTGATTTTCACCATTTGCCTCTTTTCTCGACATATCCCAACACAATTTGGGCTAGAGCCTGGAATTGGGAACCTTTTGATATGGTTCTCGGAGTGGAATGGATGCACAACGTCAATCCGACTACTTTCGACTTTGTTAAGGAACAATGGCAAGGAGGATGTTGTGCTCAAGGGTCACAGGAGCACGGACTATGTGCATGACTATTGATTGGCTGGCAAGGATGGTGCATGACTGACTATTAATTGACGCTATGGGAAGTGAGTGAGCGAGTGCAAGATATAACTAACTGATGAGATGATGATGATCAATTGGCATTTGGAAGATAATGGTCAATAGGAAGGAAGCTTGCAAGGGCCAGGCCAATGCGCTGAGTTGTTGTTTCAGTCAGGTGCAAGTGAATGCAAAAATCCCAAGGTGTGGAACTTCTTAATATTTCAGAGTTGGAGACTCAATTGTGAAGTTTCAATCTGTTTTGTGGGAAACATCTTGCTGCTGCTGCTGCACTACAAGCTTTTTTCCTTTGGGTTCCATTTGTTTTGTGGGAAACATCTTGTTGCTGCATTCATTACAATACAAGCACTTCTTTCTTGGGGTCCATGGCATTTTCGATTTATACCGCAGAGGACACCATTCCTATGAATTGCCTAGCTTTCGAGACCTTAATGACAATTCTCGAGGACAATAATTATTTTCCAAGGAGGGACGGCTCAAGCAGAAGAAGTTAGCTGAGGTGGCAAGTTGCTGAGTTATCATTTGGTCAGTGGCAGATAGCTTTGGCTGGAAAGACAGTTGCAATTATAGTTGTATAAATAGCAATAGTATTTTTGTACAAATTGGATATTGGAAAATAATAATAATAATAAAACTCTACATCTTCAAGTTCCCATCTCTCTTTCATGCCTAATTCTTCTTTCCTTCCCCACTCCACTGTTTCTTGATTGATTCTACTTCCGCTACTTACAGGCCCGTGAAATTCTTCAAGGGACCGCGTACCCCTTGTAGGACTTGAAAGTCTCCATTTCGCGCCGGTGGATCTTCCCTGGAGACGATGGCATCTTCCCTAGGGTTTAGAGGTCCACGATTCTTGATTCTAACGAAATTTAAAAATAATTATTTACTTCACCCATCCATATCTTCCCCTGAACACTCTACACTGTCCATGGTTTTTTTCTTCCTGTTTCCATGTTTAATTTCATGGATAACTGGATTTTTATTGGAAGATTTTGTTGTTTAATTAATTAGGAGTATTCTTGATGTTATTTGGTGTTGAATAAGATAATTTTTTAAATTTTTTGTATTAGAGTATGAATGTCATTTCAAATGAAAAAAAGAAAATTAAATAATGATGTCGCGATCAATATTTAAAAAGTACGAAGATAATAAAATAATTTTTGAAAATAAGAGACTCTAATTACAATTATGACATAGACTAATAATTCTCTTTTTTATTAATATCAGATAGTCATTGATTATTATACATGATGGGGTAAATAAAAATAATTATTATTTAGATGCCACAATTACTTCCACCTGGACCACCATAAGTAACTATGGTTTTTTTAGTGTCAGTAGTGTTCCAAAATGCTATAGCATTTTATAGCATTTTATAGTGTCAGTAGTGTTCCAATATGTCAGTAGTGTTCAAGGGACCGCGTACCCCTTGTAGGACTTGAAAGTCTCCATTTCGCGCCGGTGGATCTTCCCCGGAGACGATGGCATCTTCCCTAGGGTTTAGAGGTCCACGATTCTTGATTCTAACGAAATTTAAAAATAATTATTTACTTCACCCATCCATATCTTCCCCTGAACACTCTACACTGTCCATGGTTTTTTTCTTCCTGTTTCCATGTTTAATTTCATGGATAACTGGATTTTTATTGGAAGATTTTGTTGTTTAATTAATTAGGAGTATTCTTGATGTTATTTGGTGTTGAATAAGATAATTTTTTAAATTTTTTGTATTAGAGTATGAATGTCATTTCAAATGAAAAAAAGAAAATTAAATAATGATGTCGCGATCAATATTTAAAAAGTACGAAGATAATAAAATAATTTTTGAAAATAAGAGACTCTAATTACAATTATGACATAGACTAATAATTCTCTTTTTTATTAATATCAGATAGTCATTGATTATTATACATGATGGGGTAAATAAAAATAATTATTATTTAGATGCCACAATTACTTCCACCTGGACCACCATAAGTAACTATGGTTTTTTTAGTGTCAGTAGTGTTCCAAAATGCTATAGCATTTTATAGCATTTTATAGTGTCAGTAGTGTTCCAATATGTCAGTAGTGTTCAAGGGACCGCGTACCCCTTGTAGGACTTGAAAGTCTCCATTTCGCGCCGGTGGATCTTCCCCGGAGACGATGGCATCTTCCCTAGGGTTTAGAGGTCCACGATTCTTGATTCTAACGAAATTTAAAAATAATTATTTACTTCACCCATCCATATCTTCCCCTGAACACTCTACACTGTCCATGGTTTTTTTCTTCCTGTTTCCATGTTTAATTTTATGGATAATCTGGATTTTTATTGGAAGATTTTGTTGTTTAATTAATTAGGAGTATTCTTGATGTTATTTGGTGTTGAATAAGATAATTTTTTAAATTTTTTGTATTAGAGTATGAATGTCATTTCAAATGAAAAAAAGAAAATTAAATAATGATGTCGCGATCAATATTTAAAAAGTACGAAGATAATAAAATAATTTTTGAAAATAAGAGACTCTAATTACAATTATGACATAGACTAATAATTCTCTTTTTTATTAATATCAGATAGTCATTGATTATTATACATGATGGGGTAAATAAAAATAATTATTATTTAGATGCCACAATTACTTCCACCTGGACCACCATAAGTAACTATGGTTTTTTTAGTGTCAGTAGTGTTCCAATATGCTAAGTCGTAGCATTTTATAGCGTCAACACTTTTTGTCATCTTTGAATAATCAAGATCAACAACTTGAAAATTCGAGTAAGTGGTTTGGATATTTTCAAAAAAAGATGATAGGAACGTGCTGTCTTTTGGATATCTTCCGGATCCCATAGGCGGACTAATTTGTCCTCTAGGTGTTGAAGTTACTCCACCAAATGCAAGACTCTCTGCTCCTCTATTTAAATCCGCAAATAATTCTTTTGGCCAATAGCCAACCTTTTGATCAGAATACAAAAACCACCAATTACCGGTCACTGGATCCTGCACGAATAGAAATAAAATTATTTGAGCCAAATACGATAAAAATTTCAATGTTTTGCTTTCTACTTTTTATATTATTTGTATTTCATCTAATACCACACTCATATCTATTTCGCAAGAAAAATTTAGCGAACTTTAAAATACCAATTTAAAATGTCATGTGATTTCAGGAAAACTCGTGCTAGTTTAAACTTTTTACAACTACCGTGATTTTAAAATTTTATTGGTTACAACTTGAATGACCTAGTCATATAATGTTGGTACTATTTATATTCAACTAAAAGAATGTAAAATAATAAACTCAAGGTTTGTTATAGTCTAACTCGATTTCATTGATTTTTTTATAAATTCACTAGTTGGTGAAAATTGAGTAAATTTCTCATGCAATTCATTTATAAATGAAATAAATTTTCATTCATTTATGACCATCAACAATAAATAGTAAATTATTTTCTACAAAAAATTATTTATAAATTAGACTTCCACTAATTTACCTGAATCACTGAAAATTTAGACACCCATCGATTTCCTGGACGTGACACATTTGTGAATCCTTGACCGAAATGCAAGCGTTGATTTATTTGCACAAATCCTGGGCATACTGTGTTGAAACAACCATTTTTGTTACCATTTCTCTGTATGCGCAAAATAACAAACACTTGATGAGATATATACAATTATATAATATATAATTGAAGAAATCTAGTTAAAACTATTAATGAAAGAGTCACTCATTACCCTCCAAAATCCTGTAATTCGACTTCTGTTGTCACCATAGAATTTTGGATGTACCTTCAACAATGTTGTCATTAGTGTTGAATCCATTTTTTTCACGAATACATAATATAGTTGATTTTTAACAATATTTACAATCATCGACCATCTACTATATGAACTTAAGGCACTAAAAATTATCATTGTGAAATCTTAATGCTAACATTTGGGTGCACACACTTTTTTATTTTTCATAATGTCCGCAAGATACAAGATTTCAACATTTAACAAAAGAAAAGATATCCACGTTCGTATCTTCTAGACTATATAACTCTATCATTTTTGTGAATTTATTTATGATGTGCAACTATTATACTTTCAACCAATAAAAAAAGAAAAAAGTCCACATTAGTACCTTGTGGTTTGCGTGATTATCAAAGATAAATTTGTAGTTTAAAACTCATCAAAAAGGGTCATGTGGTTTCACGGGCTCATCAAAAAAAAAATTTAGAAAGGGTTCATCAATTAAAGGCTCGAATAACTTCCTGAGCCTAATCAGCACCCTTGATGCTTGCCATGTCATTTTTCAAATACTAATGTTCATTCAAATAATTATAAAAGAAAATTCTCGAGAAGATGACTAAAAAATAAAGCCAGTTCTTTTATTAAAATACGTGATACAATAATGTGAACAATTTGGTAACAAGAGTCTTCTACATAAAAGAGAGTTGCCGCGGCTCCATGATGTGTTTGGTCGAAAATTTTAGTAACCAATGTTGCAAACTAGTGTTCAAGTTGAATAACAAATTAGAAGGAACATCAATCCATATATAGTAAATTACAGACGATCTTAACTACAAAAAGTCATTAGTATTCTAGGAGACCACCACAATTTCTGGGTACCACGATCCTCAAAAAACTATGTCTCCTATTTTTATTTTAATGTTGCAATAGGTAGCAAGATTGTGTTTGGGTAGGAGTGGGGAGAGAAATGCTTGAGTATTCTTTACTCTCTAATTTTTTTTCAATCAAACTAATAAATTATCCAGAAATGACATTGTGCCATTGACCAAGCTACGTGAATTTCAAATTTTTTATATTTAGATTTATTAAATATATAACAGAAACACCTTAACAATGATACCACTAAATTCATATTAAATTCCTACTAGCTAGAAAAAAAGAACTTGGTTTCCAAATTCTTTACGCGTAAGAATATAAGAGTGCTAAAGAAATGTTAATTCACATGTGTTTAGAATACTAACAACATATAAAAGAATGCTAAGGTGCATGTTTAGTTAATGAAAATGTAATTCGTTGTAATTTAAGTACATGATAGTGAACTTACATGTTGTCCAGGAAAATTTAATGATAATGGATGTATTAATCCATTATTGCTTCTATGAATAGGCACTGAACCATTTGGACAAGTATCATCTTCAAAGATTTCGAAATCTCTTTCTTCGAATCTTTTTATTTTGAAATTTGGCTCCATCTTCACATATGTATAATAATTTCAGAAAAAAAGACAAACTGACACTTCTTTTGAATCCATAAATGCAAAAAGAAATACCTAAATTTTATGATTTTTGAGCAAGGGATGATGAAAAGCGGGTTGCTTAGATATATCGATGCACTCAATGGATGATAACTACAAAATTAAAAAGAGTAAGATGAGTTGTGAATTAAAAAATATGGATTATACAAGTTCTTAAGGCATTAAGTAAATAAGAATCTCATTGCCAACAAAAAAAATTACGTAGCGAAAACCTAAAAAATTAACGCTCCAAGCAATAAGGTGTACACATCACTTTGCAAAAAAAAAAAAGAGATAGTTGATTGTTTTGGAAGATGAGAGCCATCACAAAAATGCAAACAAGGGGTCATCTTTTGCTTAGCGATTACACGAATAATTTTTTTTTCTTTTTGAGAAGCTATAGTACTTTTATAAGGAGACAAAAAAAATATAACTTAATTTGGTTGAATTTTGTGATATAAAATGTATTGGAGTGGCACTTAATAAATTATAGACTACAATAAAAAATAAATTCAAGAAAAATTTCTCAAAGAAAAAGAAGGTTCGGCACTAAAACTCTTCATCTCCTTTTAAAGAAATCTTCGCCATCTTTTGTAGATGGTAGGATAGTCGAAATCTTTTATATAGTTTTGTAGATGGTAGGTGTCATTTTGAAATCCCAAAATAAGGTAAACCATGTATTAGAAGTTCGAAAATAAGAAGAAAAACAAAATGACACAATAAGAACATTAGATCAAGAACTATATAACTAGGTACCTCTGTTGTTCTTAATCCTTGTACGCCGTAGTAACCCGAATTCATACATAAGATAACCAATATTACATAGGCATCAATCATCTTCATTGTGAATAATAAAATTCACACAAGATTGTGTTTATTATATAGTGCAGTAGCAATTGGTTATTCTTTTGCCTTGTTTGGAATCTATTTAATTCACATAACGGTCATAATTATAATAGTTTTTAATTTTTGGTTACATGAATAAATTAAATTATTTATTTTAAATAAATTCGCGTAACTATCATATTTGAAACCATATTTAATTTTCTGTTATGTAAATTTATTTTAATGTTTTAAATAATATTTGATGATTCTCCCACCATATAAAGCCATAGTTGGCTTAAGATATAAGTGAACACAATCTTTTTAGTTTGTGTTTTCCCGGTCATTTCCTCAACATGTGAAATTCTTATCAGTTATAGGCTATTTAGTATGATTCAGATCTAAATATTTTTTCATTTTCTACTAAAATTTCCAAAATTTTCCAATAGTGCTTACAAGTTGAAGATTCTGATAAATCCAAAAACCTAGAAACGAATTAAATGTAAATATAAAAAATTGAGAATATTAATAAGCATAGTGCCAGCTATAGCCAATAAATTTTGAAATGTCAAATTTTAAAAGGAAGGACTTTTACTTTTTGATATAGGTATAGAAAGAAAAAGATAGTTATAGTATTTAGAATACTATAAAAGGCTAAAATCAATTATTACCATGTTTGAAAAAATGGAAGGAAGACTACTAAATCTAAAAATGCCAACTTTGGTAGCTTTCTTTTATATCTAAACTTACCAAATTTCTCATGAAAAATAATAAATGCTAATTAAAGACATCTACCATTCATATCTTTTGATTTCAAATGTACTCTCAAGTCGGGGAGAAGTATATGTATATCCATACCGTCACAACGTAGATTTATTCTCCTAATCCACCATCACAATGAGCAGTAACAAATAGAATAGAATACAACCTTTTGGGAACTAAATTTAGTAAAAAAAAATTATTATGTACCTACTAACATTTAAAAAGCTATTTCAGATTTAAAAAATTGTCTAAAAAATATTTTTTATTAACTATAAATAATGATCTACGAACTATAACAGTGGAAAACACAAGATTAGAAAATTATTGGAATGTATGGAAAATTAATTTCAGTCTACAGAAGTCAAAACGCAAAAGATTCTCCAATTATCTACCAAAATAGGTAACAAAGTATCCAAATCTCACGCCTCTGCTACTGCTACCCGTTAGATCTAAAATCGGAACTATTTCCTCAAATCTTTCCTTAAAAAGAAATAAATTTCCAAGGGAAGCCCAAAGAAAAGCTTCAGCCCACGGGAAAGGTGTGGCCTAAAGCCCATAAACTAGTTAACCATAGACATATTTCGTTGATTGAAGGAGGTCCGAGTCTTCATTTGTATACCTAGTATAGGCACATCCATGTAATTGTAGATTATTATTTTTTGTAATAAATGATATATTATAACCAAAAGACAAGGAAATATTAAATCTGCGTTCTTTATAAAGGAAACCTATACTTAGATAGTGAAGAGTAATACTATCCTTTGTAAAAAATTCTGCTAGAAAAAACTAACGACGGAGAAAAAGAGTATCTGGCGTTAATGGTACGTGAATCTATAAAAATGCAACAACGAAAAATCTCAACCCATATACCGTAATAGAAAACTAGGCGCATTACTTCACCAATTGTCTTCATGCAACTTGGTCAATGCATTTGTGTCTGTATATTCTCCTCCCGAAAAACATGCTAGACTTTAAATTCCATCCTCTCTTGTAGTGCAAGAACCTGCAGCCATCTGTTCCAAAATCGTCATGGAACTCCCATTTGTCTGTCCTCAAATAGAAAGAATATCGAATGTACCTTCCCCCACACCAAATGGGCAACCTACCAACAAGTGATCAACCTGGTAACTCAACCATGTTCACTCAATTCAACAAAGTCCAAAAGAAATTAGGTGGCCCGCATTGACTCACCCTAGTTAGTCGACGCAGGTTGGGCCGTGTGTGGGGCCGCAAGAGGAGGGCCAAGGAATTTTGGAGGCCCGTATTGACTAAATAGGTTAAGTCAACGCTGAGCAGGGCCCCAGGCTTGGGCTAGTAGAGGTGGCCCGCGAGGCCACGTTCCTTGAAATAAAAATGAATTGGCCCATTTCGCAAAACAACGGGCCTAATGTCAATTAGGTTAGGAAAAAAAAAGGGAGAGATCCATTTGTTTTATATATAAAAAAATAGGAAAATTTTAATTTTGTACTTTATTGTTTCACATTTTTTTCAAGATATGATCGTATTCTTCAAAAATGATTTTTGAATCATGTAGTGCAACTTTTTGGCAAATAGAGGCTGGGGGAGTTTCCTAGGCCAATTTCGACTTTGAATCTCAAAACGACGTCGTTTTGAAGCTGACATGGCCAACCACATCAAATATTTCATGGCCTACCCTCTCTCCTCCTTTATCTTTTCTTTGTTGGTGTAATTTTCCAGAAATCAACAACCCATTAATGAATAAGCAACCGAACGACCTTTCATCTTCCTTCAAGAATAGGAAAATGAACAAAAGAAAAAAAAGAAAAGAAAGGAAAAGGGAAAAGGAGAAATAAAGCGATCGAGCTTCTTCCTCCTCTCCTGAATCCAACCCAAACCGAATTTCATGAATATTATTATCCGAGTACAATAATTCTTGCTAGGAAGGATGCCCATATTGTGGCAATTCCACCTTGTGGTTGCCATGCTTTTCTTTTTCATTTCTATTTTTCAAAATTAAAATCAATTATCAGAATTATATGTGGGGAAAAGCACTCTGCTTCTTAGTTTCACCTCCAACACCTTCGAAGATCTCTCCCCTACTATCGGTAGAGTTGTTGTTTTTTCTAACTAAAAACAATTCCACATATTTTGGATTTTTGTTGGAACCCAGAAATTATAGTGTTACTTTATGAGATGGGTCTGGAGAGAGAGTTGAAAAGAATGTATGATTACTATAATTCTCAACATTATGAATTCTGGGTTTTGTTTCTTGGTTGGTTTCTAGACTTGGTTGAGCTTTTATTGGGTGGCATGTTTGAACACAAGGGACGATTTTCTTGGTTGGTTTCTAGGTCTCTGGTCTTTGGCCATTGAGAGGAGGTTGGACGGTGGGGAGAGGAGAGGAAAGGGAGGGGAGAGAAAAAGAAGGGGATATTGAAAAATGTAAATTAATTTAGGATTGTTTTGAAAATAAATCACCATGACAACACAACAATTCTGAGTTGGCTTGCCACATGTCAACAAAACAGCAATGTTTGAATTTCAGGCAGGGGAGGAGCTGCCCATGAGGTCCTTTTGAAACCTCAGGGACCCGTTTATGAAATTTTTTACCATAAAGTTGTAAGTAAAAATTGGCCAAACTACAAGGTACTAAAGTGAAGTTTTCCCATTTATGTATTAGAGACTGCCAAGATAAAAAAAATCCTAAAATCATTCGGCAAAAAACTTCTTATCCCAACTAATCAATATTGGTAGACAAACAGATTTTTTTGTAGCCCCCTCTCGTTAGGGTTTTTTCTCTTTGCTAAGAGTCTAGCCCCCTCTCCTTAGGGTTTCCTGACACATGATCCCAGAAAACTTAATGATTACATCGAGTTGGTACCAAGTTTCATCATCATTGGGTTGATTTCCTTAGCGTTCTCCTGGTCTAAGTTTTCATTAGGTCTCCCCGATTTAGGGTTTGGGTCAGTAGTGAGTTGCAAGAGTCTCTGGGAAACACAAGAATCGAGCGTTTATTTTGGGTCTAGTCTTGGCTTTCTGGTGCGGTGTAGGGTCTTGGTGCAGCAAAAGTGTACTAGTGGAGCAGTGATCATGGAGGGTGGATTGCAAGGTCGAGGGTTGTTGGTGCGTGCAGCGGATGGCGGTTTTGAGGAAGTGGTACAAAACCTACCAATGGATCTCTCATCTGGGGATCAGGTAGTGTTCCAGTCTTTGGCTGGGATGGTCTGGATTGAAAAAGACATAAACCCTAGGGCATTCCTGATGGTGATGCGGAACGCATGGCATCCTCGTTGAGGGATGGAAGTTTAGGAGGTGGCACGAAACTGATTCCTCTTTAAGTTTAAGGACTGTCACGATCTGGAAAAAGTTTTGAACGAACAGTTGTGGCACTTTGATCGCAGTGTTGTCCTTCTGGCAGAGGTTCTGAAAAACCTTCAACCATCTTAAGTTGCTCTATTCATGGTACCTTTTTGGGTCCCGGTTCATAATCTCCCACTGGGGGGATACAACCAGTCTGTGGCAAAGATGGTAGGAGATATGGTGGGGGAGTTTATGAAGATGGATGAGGCTGAAGATCTTCAGGGAGGTTTCATGCGAATTCGAGTGCGAGTTGATGTTCGATTGGCCCTTCCTCGGAAGCGTCGAATCAGGTTCAGGGATGGAGTAGTGCATGAGGTTTTCTTTCGGTATGAGAAGCTCCAGTCCTTTTGCTATAGGTGTGGCTGCCTAGGGCATCTTGATAAAGATTGTGACCTGACTCCAGATGATGTTACTATACCAAACCCGAAAGATGGGTATGGTCATGGTCTACGTGCATCCCCCCGTAAACCCCAGCGTATCTCAAACTTGGGATGGGAACGACGACCTCTACCTTATTCTCGAAGAAGGTATAATGAGGTTTCAACATATTCTTCTTCTATTGGGGGAGAATCAGATGGTCTTTTGGTGGGTTCTTGGACAGCTCGAGAACTGATTGACGACTCTGAAACGGCCAATGCTACTGCTCAACTTGAACAACAAATTGATGACATTATAGTTGGTAGCACTCGGCCCACCTAGAGGACTCTAATCACTACTTCCCTTACCCCGATATCCTCCCTTTACCCAAACACCTCACCTACACCAACCCCGAAC
Source organism: Hypericum androsaemum (assembly GCA_963995505.1). Classification (NCBI taxonomy): domain Eukaryota; kingdom Viridiplantae; phylum Streptophyta; class Magnoliopsida; order Malpighiales; family Hypericaceae; genus Hypericum; species Hypericum androsaemum. The sequence continues at coordinate 2,475,877 of OZ023184.1, read as the reverse complement.
CCCGACTCACTTAACTGGACCTTCACCCTACCCCTACACACTAATGCTCCTCCCACCCTACCCCTAACCCGAGACTGGTATTTTCTCTTATACTCTAGCCTTTACCTGAACCTCACCCCCACTTTCCCATGCCCCTGACACCCACCTTGACTAGGACAGCCAACTCCTACATACCCCACCACTCTGCCTTAACCCACTGCTTCCACCATCCCCCACCCCCACATTGAACCTGGAGACCGTTCCTATCCTAGCTGATGTTAGTCAACCTTAGGTGGGCATTAAAGAGTTAACTGAGCGCAGGGAGGAAGTGGTTTCAGTGAATCCTGCCATGGAATCATTTTCATTGCAAACTTGAAAGAGGTTGACTCGAGGGGGAATTATTGAAGGAGGCCAGCAAATGGAAGTTGAAGGAATGTTAGTGTATGGCAAACGTAAGGTGACATTAGAGTTGGTGTCGAAGGGGCATATTAGCAAGAGAACTACATTTTCTTCTGCCTCATCGACTTATTTAATTGAATTGGCAAAAACTACGGAGCAGTCCCGCCAGGAGCCATGATTACTATTTGTTAGAACTGTTGCGGCTTGGGGAAGTCGAGCGCAGTTCGCCAGCTTAGCAGGTTAGCAAAGTCCTGCAATCCCTGGCTCCTTTTTCTTTCAGAAATACGGTTAAAGGAGTCTGAGGCGTGGAGGTTGAAGTGGAGACTTGGGTTAGAATGTGGTATTTTTGTGGCTTGTGCAGGGGAGGAGAGATCTCGTAGTAGGGGTCTTATTTTACTTTGGAGATGAGAACTGGAGGTAACACTGCTCTCATACTCACTACACCATATCGATGTCGAGGTGATGGGCACATCTCCTTAGAGATTTATGAGTTTTTATGGATGACCGTGTGTTGAGGATAGAGAGAGGTCATGGAGTTTGTTGAGACAGCTTAAAGGGGAGTCGGATCTCCCATGGATATGTGGAGGAGATTTTAATAAGATATTATCACTTTCTAAGAAAAGGGGGGACAACTGGTCAGGGCGGCACAAATGGAGGGATTTGGTGAGGCTGTAAGTAGCTGTGGATTCAGGGAAGTCCCTCAATCGGGTATGTTTTATACTTGGAAAAATGGTTAGGAAGATGACAATTACATAGAAGAGAAGTTGGAAAGGATGCTTACGATAGAGGACTAGTTTAACATCTTTCCAACCTCCTAGGTGGAGGCGCAAGCGCGTATAGAATTTGATCATTCTCCTCTAGTGTGTCGATTATGGAAGGAGGTTGAGGAGGCGTCAAAACTATAGTTTCAATATGAAACCATGTGGGCTAGACATGACAATTTTGGCAGGGAGCTAGAATTATGTTGGGGGATCGGAGAAGGTGAGGATATTATGGCTCGGCAGGCCCGCTGTGCTGAACATCTTATGCAATAGAATAAATCAGTCTTTGGCAGTATGCGCCAAACTAAGGCACGACTGGAAAAAGAGATTAGTGCATTGCAAGCACTGCCATTGACTTCGTAAAGGCGATAACGGATAGCTGAATGTCTGAAGAGTCGGGAGGAAATTTTATGTCGAGAAGAGATGATGTGGGCGCAAAGGTCACGGGTAGACTGGTTGCGGGAGGGGGACAGAAACACTAAAATTTTCCACCAGAAAGCCAAGCACCGGGGAGTCCGAAATAGATTAGTCGAGATACAGGGAGAGGGGGGGGGGGGGGTCCGGGTTTCCGATTGGAAAGGGATAGAGGGAGTGTTTAGGAATTTTTTTATCTCACTGTTTACTTCTTCTGAGCAGGTGCAAGTGGAGATAATAACGAATATAGTGGTTCCTCACGTAACCAACGATATGAATGCCCAACTGAATTACCCCTACACTAAGGAAGAAGTGTTTGAAGCCTTACAGTAGATGTATCCCACTAAAGCCCCTGGGCGGGATGGGATGCCCCCCATATTTTACCAACGATACTGGAGGCTTGTAGAGAACGAGGTCAGCCGTGCAATCTTATCTATCCTTAATAAAGGTACAGATCCCACATCGCTTAATCTTATCTATCATTGCTCTGATACCCAATGTCAAATAGCCTACTGTGTGTTCGAAGTTTTGACCTATAAGCCTGTGCAATGTACTTGTGAAGATTGTAACTAAGGCAATCACAAATAGGCTGAAATCTCGGTTGCCTGCTATAATCCATGAGAATCAATGTGCTTTTATGCCTGGATGACAGATCACTGACAATGCAATTGTGGCTTTTGAGACGTTCCATTACTTGAAGAAATGGACTGGTGGGAGAGAAGGCTTTTGTGCGATTAAGTTGGACATGATGAAGGCTTATGACATAATCGAGTGGGGTTATCTGGAGGCTATGCTGTAGGCATTCAGTTTTAGAATGGAGTTTATTAGGTTGGTGATTCGATGTGTCACTACAGTAAGCTATGCCTTATAGGTCAATGGTCAAGTTGGGAGTTCCTTCATTCCGGGCCGGGGACCGAGACAGGGTGACCCATTATCTTCTTATTTATTTTTTATATGTGCTAAGGGGTTGGGAGTTCTCCTGTGATATGCAGTAGAAGCATGAGCTTTACATGGCATTAGGGTGGCCCAACGGGCTCTAACTGTAACACATTTGTTCTTTGCCAACGATGCCTTACTTTTCCTCAGGGTGTCAGAATCAGATATTCGTACAGTACTAAGCATCTTAGATACCTATGCTTTGGCTTCAGGACAGAAGGTCAATTTACAAAAGAGTTCTATTCATTTCAGTGGGAATGTGGGGAGCTCGGATCAGCACAGATTATGTTCAGTTGTGCGGGTGAGGCTGGGCGAAGAGGACAACGTTTATCTTGTGCTTTCTATATTAAATGGGAGATTGAAAAAGGCTATTTTTGCTAAACTGGAGGATAAGGTGCGCAAGAAAATTGGTACGTGGAAAGAGACTTTCTTTTCTAGAGTTGGTCAGGAGACCTTAATAAAATCGGTACTACAATCTACTCTTACATATGTGATGAGTTACTTCAAGCTGCCAATGGAACTATGTGATAAGATCGAGCAGCTAATGTGTCGCTTCTATTGGGGTGGGACGGACGAGACACGAAAAATTCACTGGAGAAGTTTGCACCGGATGTGTAGGTTAAAGGTAGAAAGTGGTATTGAATTTTGGAGATTGGCTAATTTCAATCGAGCCATGCTTGTAAAACAAGCTTGGCGGCTTCTCAGCTCTCCGGAGTCACTTTTGGCTAGAGTGCTTAAAGCTCGAAACTTTCCACAGAGCTTTTTACTAAAGGCGGGGGCGGGCTACAAGCCCAATTTTATTTGGCGCAATATTCAATAAGTGTTTCTTTACTGGCCTCTAACCTGGAATGACGGGTTGGGGATGGGAAAGAGATTAAAATTTGGGATGATCGTTGGGTTTCGGGTTCATCCCGAGGCTGACCGAAGTATATAAGACCTGGAGCTGATCAATTTTAGTTTGTTCAAGAGCTTGTCGACCAGTCATCGAACACCTGGAATACTGAATTACTCTGAGACTTATTCGATTTAGAGGATGTCGCTGTGATCTGTACCATTAACTTAAGTCACCGAAGATCACTAGATACCCAGCGATGGCCTCACACAGCTAATGGTGTCTATTCGGTAAGGATTGGGTACTATGTCGACTTTTCAGATTGGTGACAATCATCTCACCTTGCTGCAATACTGGTTCTCGGGATGGAGGTTTAGAGCTCCTGCTGGAAATTATTGGTGCCCCCCAGGATCAAATCTTTTCTATGGCGAGCTTTGGATGATAGTCTCCCCCTTCGTACCAATCTGCAAAAGCGTGGAGTTGACGTGGATATTATGTGCCCTGTGTGCGGACAAGCACCGAAAATTGCAATGCACCTATTTTTCTTGTATGGGGCGATGGTTCGTTGTTGGAGGATAGCAGGTTGCGATGTTTCTAGCGCATCAATGACCTCTTTCCCGGACACGTCTACGTGGCTATTTTCAGGTGTGAGTGGTCAGGAGCGAGGGCGAAGGGTGGCCTTCTGGTGGGGGCTTTGGAAGGTTCGTAACCATGTGGTTTTTCGGAATGGGTCGCTAAATGATGCGGGCACAGTTTTAGCGAGCGAGATACGTTTGTGGGATGACTTCAATGCGGCCATTGACTAGTCTATAGCCCGTCCGAGAGATCACCGAACAAGATGGAAGCCCTCGGACCCAGGATGGTTCAAGGTCAATTCAGATGCTGGCACTTCGTTAGATGGTGGTGGCCGAATTGGAGTGGTCATCCGAGATGCGACAGGAACCTTTGTTGCTGGGTTGGTGTGACACTACCCATACGTCTCTCATCCAACACTGCTAGAAGCCATTGGGGTTCGTTGTGGGGTCGAGCTGGCTTGTTCCATGGGCCTCCGGAGAGTTATCTTCGAATCGGACTGTCAACCAGTCATCCAAGCACTTCATAGGGCATTCCCGGATAACAGCGATCTCTCCCTGATCATTGAAGACCGTCACGAGGGAGCGAGGCAAATTAATGAGTCTCGTTTCAGCTATATTCGTCGCGATGCAAATTCGTTGGCTCATCATATGGCGAAGCTGGAGATCACAGAAAGTGCACTGGTTGACTTCTTCACGGCCATCCCTCCTGAGCTTAGTACGTATCTGGTTGATGATATGGGGTAGCTTGGTCTTATGTAGTTGGAGTTCTGGGGTCCGTTCTATTGGGGATCTGCATGTTTGGATTTTATTGATTCCCCCCAGGCTCTTTTTTTGCGATTAGCTTTGATTGTAATCTTGCACTATGATGTTTTGATTAGCTTTGATAATGAAATGCAGCAATATATTATCCCTCAAAAAAAAATTCTTATCCCATCCTACTTGTAAGAACTTTGTACCATCCTCCTTAGCCACCCCTAGCGGTCATCCAAACGATACTCCAAGTAGTCCTTGTAAGATTTTGACGCACGAGTTCGCGGGTTTCGTTGTTACCCAAATTTCGGCCCCGGAATCGAGAGGAGCACCACCGTCACAAAGTTGATGCCTCGATCATTTTGTTCCTCAATACCTTATTTTTTGTTCGTTTGTAGTTTTTGGTTTAAGTATAATCGGAAAGAGGAAGGTGTTCTATTTTGGGTTAGTAATATTCGACACCTTTGGAGGCTTTTTTTTTTCACTTGATGGCTTGAGATTTTTTTTTTACTTTGGTGTGGGTTTTGTATGGTTTTGGAATTCTAATGTGAGTTAGAGTATTTTGCTAATTTCAAGTTGTAAACTAAAATGATCTTCAGACTTAAATAAATAAGTGACTAACAAATTCAATTTTTTTTGGGAATAATTTTTTTGGATTATGTATGCAGATAGAATTTATTATAGGCAACTTTGATAGGTCTTTATCTTGTACCTCCGACACCGTACTCTAGGTACAGATGGTAGATAGTGTAATTAGCCTTTGGGTTTTCTTTGAGGAGCGTACAAATTTTACTTATAAAAAACAGTTCAATTTCTTAAATCTTGAAAACTATTTTACTAAAAATCGAAATTCATAGTACATTATATCAAAATTTAGGAACTTATGAAAAATTTTCCCTTACTTCTTGCTCCATTGATGTTGGATTTTTGCCGTTTTAATATAAGCACAAGTTTACTCCATGGATTTCTCAAAAAAATAAATTCATCATAGACAGCTTTTTTTTTGGTATATTACTCCATGGATCGCTTGCCCTTTTTATTACTGACCTCTGTCCCTTCTCCCAAAATCTTTTATGTTTCAGAGAAGATATCAGACTCGGAGTGATAGTTTTATTTGGTATAAGCCTAGTTTACTATCATGTTTTTCTTACGTACACTTTAGTATCATGTGGTATCGCATTTTTTTGAAATTGGTCCATGTGGTTTAAAAATTATCAAACATATCTAAATTTTATCAGATTACGGTCACGGGCAGGTTTCGGCGCTGCCCATCCTATCAGGAGGGGAAGAGAACCTTACGTTAAAATGGGCATGCGTGAGCCTTCCATGGACCGTATCTTAATAAAAATTTAAATAACTTGGACATGTTTGATAGTTTTTAAACCTCATGGACCCATTGCAAAAAATGAGATACTACATGATACTAAATTGCATTTTTCCTTTTTTGAAAAATTAGTTTACTATCATGTGCTCTCGCATTTTAATACATCAGATGAGGAAATCCGGGCATGGTAGATCCAATTACATTGGTCCTGGTAAAAAGAAAAGATGATGCAGAAAGTACCAAGCCAAAAAAATACAAGACGAACAAAATTAAGATAAAAATAAATAAATTTAACAGGAGTTTGATCCTCTCGGGAGATTTTCTTCATGCGAATTGGCAAGACGTCTTAGGATAAAATAAAATAGAGCAGAAATATATCTTAAAATAAGGATTAAAACGGCACCTAGATCTTTGGACCGGCGAGAGATTGTCATCAGCACCAGATTGTAGATTATCCTTAAGGTAATCTTTATCTAATTAGCAATATAGATTATTACTTTTTATTTATTTAAACAACATGTAATAAATAATATATTTAATTATTTAATACTTTGACCATTATTTTTTTCATAAACAACATTCTACCCGTCAAAAAGCTTGGAAGTTAATATTCTTCTCAGCTAGTTCGCAAGAGAGACGAGAAGATAGTTGCGGGTCTTGTTCCCGACGCCGAAAACCTTACTTCCTGATTGTGATGCCAACAAAAGTCAGGTGAGTGCGTTGAAAAAGGATTCTAAGGTATGGAGTTGGGAGCTGCTTTAGAGGTTTCTAATTTCTTAGATTGTGGGAGTCGAGACTATGCTATCATTGTCCACGTCAACAAAAGTCAAAGTTAATATATTTATAAAAAAGTCAAAGTTCATATAACACATGAGCGAAAGCATGATTTCAAAAAGACTTGGAGGTCTACACTGGATTTCTCTCATCCTCTGGATCAACCAATTCGACTTGTTGGACTTTTGGTTGGGCCAAATTTTTAAATTTAAAAATATATTTTATTTATCATATTTGGTATTGAAAAAGTAGCAAACAGTTACAATATTATCTAATTTTATTGTATATAATCAACAAAATCATATTTTAATCGCTTTTAAATTTTAAAAAATATTTTTCAAAAAATATAAATATTTTTTGTTGGACCGCTCGGTCCAATAAAAAAATTGACCAATCCGACCAGTAAAATCTTTAGTCAACGTAGTTCACCATTGATTAAACCAGAAGACGGATTTATAGTCAAACTCGGCCCAAACTTCGTATTGATTCATGATCCGATCACATTTTCTAAAACCATAACCGTCAAGTGTAATTTTTTTTTTGAGGGGTAAGTTAAGTGTAAATTTTTAGTAACGCATGACACTAGTGTATAATTAACCCAAAGAAAATATAAGACAAAAACAAACAGGAAGAGTAGTGGCCTTGGGAATGCGAAATCCAGCCAAGTAGCTTAATGGGATGTGTCCCTCAATATAAACATCACAATAATACACACATGGACCTGTCGATACCATTAATACATACACACACATAAAACCATATTGCACTTAAAATTAAGGACTCCACAGAATATATAACGTAACAGGAGCTCTCTAATAAACTAATATATATTTTTTCTTTTTTGGGAACATGGTATTATTAGACCAAATAAATGTTCCAGCCCAACACATCCACATCGTTCCCCAGCAACTTATGGCTATGTCGATTGTGACGGTTTCGATTGGCCCAAAAAGCTACAAAATAATAACCCTCTCAACTACTTTTCTTTTTTGATGAATAATTTATTTTATTAATTATAGTAATATGTACACCGGTAGTAATTTCCCCTCTATCACAAGACACCCGAAAATACTCCAAATTTCCAAAACAAAATAGCGCGCAGTCATTAACCTCCTATGGGGAAATGAATGGAACCCAAATACCCCTCGGGGTCATGTCCTCCCAATTGTTTATGGATTGTAATCATACTAGCCACTTTCTATCCCGTAAAAAAATCCAATGTTGTAGAGGCTATTAGTTTAGCTGCGCACCAAATATAACAAATCAAACTTTCTAAAGCATTACTCCTCTTGTCAGCTCTTGCCTTATCACAGCGGACGAGGCCACATATAGCTGCTTGCCGACCTATTTCAACTGATTTTTTTAATAATATGTTTGTATTGATAAATACTTAAATTAACTGATATTAATAATATTAAAGATTTATTGGAAGAACTTTGTTATTATTCAAAGATTCTACCTAACTCGAAACTAGATTAATCGGCTCTGTCCGAAAGGTAACGAAGTGTTTCCTCCCATTTTAACCATCTTCTCTTGTTCGCTATATAAATGAATGGATTATAGGGTAGGAGAGACTATTGGCTAGCTATCAAAAAACAAACTAAATTCTCTTTACACATGGAGGTCAAGCATGAAACCGTAACCTTTCTTCTGTTCTTCATACTCGTTTCCCTACCTTACATGTCAAGAGGTATAATTAACATCTTCATTAGAATGAACTTGTGATCTATTTTGACGAATCATTTTCTTTTGTTGGTGGTCGGTTATTAATCCAATCAAGGGTTATTTTATTTTTAATCTTTTGTTACTAGGAGGATTGGGAGTGGGAGATCCAGAGATTTATGAGATTGATTATAGAGGGCCGGAGACTCACACGACCACCGTGATTCCTCCTCCGGACCACTTCCGGCACCGCTGGCCTTCGGCTCGTTATGGAGCTATGGCTTTTCATAGAGCTAAAGGATCTTCAACTGGTGCAACTCGAGAAGATGTAAGATTTTTTTTCTACTGTAGACCATATATTAGTCGATCTATTGTATGTTCGAGTGCTCTACAAAGAATCGTATTTGCTAGCTACCTTGGTCGTGTTAATTGCCCTCTCAAATTAGGAGTCTGCATCTATACTAATTAGAGTATCATCACTTTTCTTTCACTGTCCAAAAAATTAGGGCTAGTTCTTTCCGGAAACTGATAATTTTTTCAAAAGAAAATTGAGAACTTTGTTGGATTAAAAAATGTATTTTGTGATGAAAATTCTTGATTATTATTATTGTTATGTCAATTGTTGGGATGGCGAGAAATAGGAAAGACTTATTTCCTATTCCTATTTCTATTCTGACTAGATTCTGGACTCCTAATTAGACCTAGATAGGTTACTTATACACCAAGGGTTTGTCTCTATATAAAGACATGTTACCCTAAGGTTTTGTATAGCTTTTGTGACTCGGATCCATCAATAAAATTTTTCCTTTCTCACCGTGGACGTAGGCATTAGGCCGAACCACGTAATTCTCTTATTCCGTGTTCTTTGTGCGATCTTGTTCTCTAGTTGCTGAATTCTTAACAATTGGTATCAGAGCTTGGGTTGGAGGATGACGGACGGCGCGAAGTTTGCTCTTGTGAAGATGGTTCTTCGAATTTTGGGTTATGGCAAAGGCGTGTCAAGGATCTCCTCGTGCAACAAGGGATGGTCATCGCGCTCTCGGAGAAGAAGCCCGAGAAGATGGAGGAGCAAGAGTGGAAGGAGATGGGGGCCATGGCGGTGGCGACAATTCGCTTGTGCTTGGCGGATGATGTGATGTATCACGTCATGGATGAGGAGTCACTAGCTGAGGTATGGAAGAAATTGGAAGCAAGGTATATGTCTAAGTCTTTGTCGAACAAGCTTTATCTTAAGCAAAGATTGTACGGGCTCAAGATGAAGGAGGGCTCAGATTTGAGCCAACACATTAATGGTTTCAGTCAACTTGTGAGCGACTTGAGAAAGGTTGATGTGAAGTTCGAGGAAGAAGACAAGGCATTGTTGCTGCTGAATTCTTTACCTGGCTCCTACGAAAATTTGGTTACAACTCTAACTTGGGGGAAGGAGTCCCTGGTGTTAGAAGATATCACAAGTGCTCTGCTAGGGTTTCATCAAAGAAGGAAAATTGACGATGAACAAGCGGAAGGGCTAGTTGTGAGGGGTAGCCATGGTGATCGTAGTGGGGCAAAAGACAGGAAGGGATCCAAAGATTGTACGGGCTCAAGATGAAGGAGGGCTCGGATTTGAGCCAACACATTAATGGTTTCAGTCAACTTGTGAACGACTTGAGAAAGATTGATGTGAAGTTCGAGGAAGAAGACAAGGCATTGTTTCTGCTGAATTCTTTACCTGGCTCCTACGAAAATTTGGTTACAACTCTAACTTGGGGGAAGGAGTCTCTGGTGTTGGAAGATATCACAAGTGCTCTGCTAGGGTTTCATCAAAGAAGGAAAATTGACGATGAACAAGCGGAAGGGCTAGTTGTGAGGGGTAGCCATGGTGATCGTAGTGGGGCAAAAGACAGGAAGGGATCCAAGTCGTGGTCAAGGAGGTTCAAGGGAAATTGCTTCGAGTGCGGAGAAAAAGGGCACGTGAAGAAGGATTGTCCAAAAAGAACTCGGGATCGCGAGGAAAAAGGATCAGGTTCCGTGAATGTGGCCTCACATTCGGACGAGTCAGATGGTGATCTTCTTTCTGTTTTGTCAAGTCCAAAGCATTCTGATTCCTGGATTTTGGATAGCGCTTGCTCTTTCCACATGACGCCCAAGAGAGGGTGGTTCGACACCTACAAGTTCGTTGATTCAGGTATGGTGACTATGGGTGATGGTTCTACTTGTAGAATTGCTGGCATAGGTGATATCCAAATCAAGATGTGGGATGGTGTTGAGAGAAAATTGTGTGGGGTTAGGCATGTTCCAAAGTTGGAGAGGAATTTGATCTCGTTAGGAGCCTTGGATTATAGTGGGTACAACTATAATGTTGTAGGCGGGCTAATGGAGGTGGAGAAGGATGCTATGGTGGTGATGAAAGGTGAAAGGAATGCTAGGAACACCTATAGGTTAGTGAAGAACACTGTTGTAGGTAGAGTCACATCGTTGGGTTCCGATAGAGGGGAGAAAAGCTCTTGTGTGATGGAGCGAAAGCTTGACATGAATGGTTTGAGTGGAGTTGGGATTCGCGGAGACAAAGTTAGCAAGTTCCCGCTATGGTTGTCTAAAGAGACGTGCACGTCAACGATGTTGGGTAGGTTTTGCATGGGGAATGCGAAGCCGTTGGTAGCACCACGGGCGAATCGGGTATCTCACTCAAGGCCGAACAGTGGAGTTCGTGGCATGTCAAGGGTTCTACTTGGTAGAACAAAAGGTTGCCCTTTGTATGCTATGGCATGTAGCATTGGTATGAGGCTAGAAGGTCCAGCGGAGAAGCAGTTCGAGGTTGCGGAGCATGGGGTTGACCGAAAAATAGAGAGCGCATCTATTTGTCACAAGTTTGCTTCAGCAGGTGGACTTGCTAGTTGGGGTTCAATGGAGATTGGAGGGAATAGGCCAAGCAAGCTCAGAAGCTCGAGTTTGGGGGCTGGCTCCAAGTGATTGAACAAAAGGTGAAGAGAAAGTTGAGATGGTCTTATTGATGCAGTTATCTATGGTCCGAGATGGAGTCGGTGGAGTTGGATTGGTTTTGCAAGATCTCATGGTTCTTCATGGGGCGGTGTTTTGTCAAGGTGGAGTTTGTTGAAGTTTGGGTGGAGCTTCATGGTTCTTCCACGAGATGATTTCTCGCCAAGGTGGAGATTGTTGGGATGGCGAGAAATAGGAAAGACTTATTTCCTATTCCTATTCCTATTCTGACTAGATTCTGGACTCCTAATTAGACCCAGATAGGTTACTTGTATACCAAGGGTTTGTCTCTATATAAAGACATGTTACCCTAAGGTTTTGTATAGCTTTTGTGACTCGGATCCATCTATAAAATTTCTCCTTTCTCACCGTGGACGTAGGCATTTGGCCGAACCACGTAATTCTCTTGTTCCGTGTTCTTTGTGCGATCTTGTTCTCTAGTTGCTGAATTCTTAACATCAATGTCACCAATTAAATCTAAATTGAAAGTACAATCTAAACATATCTAACGCCATTAAAATGTTCCATACATTTTAACGCTTATAATTGTGAATAATACATTCTCTAAATGATGATTTTAGATGTACTGATTCACATGGGATGAGTTGAAAACCTGTTGTTGCTGTCTTTATGTAACGCCTCGTGATCCGACCGACTGTCTTTACAGGCCAACACGTGTCTTTTCCAGTATGTTTTGTCCTCACTCACACGCATCCTAGAAATTTCCCAGGAGGTCACCCATCCTGATCCTACTCCCGGCCAAACACGTTTAACCTTGGAGTTTTCTCAGGATGTGTGCTGGAAAAGAAGATGCACATTGTTGGTATGGATAGTACCAATCAAATCACTTAAGGTATTTCAGATAGTACATATCATTTAAAGGGTATCACATTCACCCCTCCTTAAATACGCGACATCCTCGTCGCGCCAGACAGAATACAAAATAGTCCCAGAAGCGTATTTGCTCTGATACCATTAAGTTGTCACGCCCCAGAAATTAGGAATGTCAACCGCCACTGAGTAAATATCTCTGTAAGACCACTTTATTTCTCAAATTTTAATCAAGTCTTAAATTCGAAAATATAATGCTGAATATAAATGAAAAACAAAGTCTTAAAATGAATTAAATGCTTAGGGATGCATGTCCTCGCCTCTAGTACTCATTCCAAGTCTGCTCCCGAATTATCTGAGACAGCAGCGCACATTAATGAGGATACGCAACTCAGTAAGCCAGTGACACATATAACACATATTCAAACGCATAACAAGTCATACAGAAGATCATATCCCAAATGATATAATAATTCATATATCCAACATTCCCAACAATGATAATTCAAATCAAGTTGCAATCACATAGAACAGAAATTACATGTACACTGACAAGCTTTTCAGAATGGAAATAAAGGTCACTTAACTAACTAACTTAGCCAACTAACTTAACCATCTAACAGAATAGAACTTCGGAGCCTAACATATCCATGACGGGATTCTCGTGGGGCACAGATAAATACCCTTCTGTTCCCGCGTTGCGGGCCCAGAAGACAGAAGGGTATCCCCTCCACGAGCCCAGATAATTTTCACACTCCCTATCCATTTGATCACATGCACCTAGGGTTATCCGGTAGCCCCTTTGAAACGATGCATATAAACTATAGGACCCAAAAGGTGTGGAAATAATCCCGCCACTCAAAAACAGAACATACCAGTTGCACATCGAAACTTATCATACTCAGAATTCAGATATAAGCAACACGGATCCATAAACAATACAGAATCATGAAATTTCAGAAATCAGAAAACACTACGGGTCAGAAAATAATACGAAACAGATTCATTAGCATTAAAAAAATCGGATTAGGTCAAAATCTAAACCCGAATCATACGTGTTTCAGACGAGTAACCACGAATTCCACTTATAATTAAAATGTATTGTACAACCATGATTTCTCCATACCGTTTCTCCACAATCTCCGATTGCACTTACAATTAAAACATATCGTAATCACTTGATCATTCACAAGTTATGATATTATTATAATATTCAATTATCTATAACTTACCTATATACTGTAAGGCCATGAAATCATTTATATATAAACGTGGGATCAATATACCGGAAACCAATTGAACATCAACGATCTCCTCACCACATTTTTTTTATTACAATCACAACTTATAAGGCAGGAGTGTTTGCATGAAATAATTAATTCCCCGGATATGTATACAGTAATCTACGATGGTATAACGATTTACTAAACCTAACACAGAAGACAATAAATTATTAATATATAATAAGCTAAGAAACCAGGAACCAATAATCTCACGCACAAAGAATCCCAGAAATCATTAATATATGTAAGTTCACAGCGAGAACAAGCTCAACTAAAATCAGTATATCGAAACAATATGAACTGACACATAAACGAATAAGACGGAACCGACTTACTTCTAGATGCTCTAGCCCCGGGCCTCAAGAATGACTATAAGAAATTCAAGACGAGTGTGGGGAGGACTTCTAAGATGTTTGTTCCCCACAATGATGGGCGTGCTCTTTTTAAATAGAATGTAGGTAACCCTAGCTTCTGGGTCAAACCTAGTGGTAAACTATAGATCACTACCTGGTAAATTATCCAGCCATGCTCAAAGTTTTTACCAATATTCTAATATATTTTACGGTTATTACACTTCATGTATACTTTATGTTTCTATTATGTTGTATAAGTAAATGTATTTTATAACTCTAATAATGTCTAAAAAAGTAAACAAATGAAAGTAAATCCGTGATCGAAAGAACATAAATTCCCTATATTTTTTAAAAAAATAATGGAATTGGTTTAAATGATATTTTTTTTAAGAATATCTTGGATTCAAATTTTAAAATAAAAAAGAAATTATTACGAGAGTCATAATTCTTAAATAAGCCTTGACATTTTTTCGACTCTAAATGTATACATTGGTTTTTATTATGCGTGACAATAGTTTCACTGACCAAGTCCTCATTTTCATTTTTTTGGTATAGCAGGATGTCAAAGTTCGCGGGTGAAATCCTTGGAGATGGACTAGGGGCGAGCACTTAATTTAGCTTATTGGTAAAAATCCAGATTAATACAGTGTTTTAAAGCTTCTTCTTTTAAAGGCATCAGTAGCATGTATGAAGTTTATCGATGAGAAACCCATTTATTCTACTTGTTTTATGTAAACAAAAAAAATTCGCTGTCACTCTCTCGATTCAATCGATCTTCTTGGCTAATGGTCTTTAATATCTCGAAGCAAATAGTAAAATATCAAATAGATCTCTAACGGTTTTATCTTCTTGGCAAACCAATCCGCACACGAATTAGTATTTATTGCGGGGAAAAGAGAACAATAACCCAAGACGGATCCGGAGTGGTCGTCCCAAGGTTGGTCTATACTAAGGCTAAAGCTAGAGCTATGCTACGGGCTACGCTAGGCTAAGGCTACGGAAAGATAAAGCGACAAGTAAGATAAAGATTTGTGTTGTTGTGTTGGTGATGTCTTGTCTCCTCTGCCATGCCGTCCTTATATAGAGAGTGACTTCGCCCGGCCTCAATCTTAGGAAAACCCTAAACCGCCTCCAATGTCCAAAAACCCTAGGCCGCCTTAACCCTCTCGAACATTTCTTGAAGATCCGGCTCAATTTAGGAAAATGTAGACTGACTTGACCTTCTCGAATCTTCTATGCAAAATCTCATCTCAACCCCGTCATTGTCCAAAGCAACTCCAAAGCATTCATCCCGGCTACCTCTCGAAAATCCCAAGCGCCCTATTGGGCTCCTGCCTAATAGGCCAAAGTGCCCTCCCAGGCTCCTGATTTAAGGACCAGAGCGTCCTTTTATCAACACGGCCCGCCACTACTAAGTCCAAAGCAGGACGGCATCCACTACCAAGCCCAAAGAGGGACGGTGCCCACAACCAAGACCAAAGCGGGAGGATGCCTATCACCAAGCCCAAAGAGGGACGGTGCCCACTATCAAGTCCAAGGCGGGATAGACGGCGTCCACTACCAAGTCCTAGGCGGGACGGATGGCATCCACTACCAAGTCCAAGGCGGGACGGATGGCTTCCACTACCAAGTCCAAGGTGGGACAGATGGCGTCCACTACCAAGTCCAAGGCGGGACAGCGTCCACTACCAAGTCCAAGATGGGACGGACGGCGTCTATTACCAAGTCCAAAGCGGGACGGCATCCACTACCAAGTCCAAGGCAGGACGGACGGCATCCACTACCAAGTCCAAGGCAGGAAGGATGGCCTCCACTACCACGTCCAAGGCGGGACGGCATCGACTACCAAGTCCAAGGCGGGACGAACGGCGTCCACTACCAAGTCTAAGCCAGAACGGACGGCGTCCACTACCAAGTCTAAGGCGGGACAGACGGCGTCCACTACCAAGTCCAAAGTAGGACGATGCCTACCGTCAAGTCCAAAGCGGGACGGCATCCACTACCAAACTTAAAGTGAGACGGCGCCCACTCGGACATCTGCTTCAAGGGCTAAGGTGCCCACCCGGACATATCGACTACACGGGCCGAGACGCCCAACCCAGACATATCACTCCACGAGCCGAGGCATCCAGCCTGGATACCCAGATCTGGGGATAAGGTGCCCACCAGACACACGGATGTGGGACAAGGCGCCCATCCGGACACCCGGACATGGGACAAGGTGCCCACTTGGTCATCCGCTTCAAAAGCCAAGGCATCCAGCTTCGAACCCAGAGCAAACTTCTACCTTAACCTACATTTTTTACCTTCTTTCACTTTGATTCTGAAAATATTGTAAACTGCAAAATTGTAGATCCACGTCTTAGATTTCCATAGAAACTTAAATCATCTGAATCAGAGGTATGGGGTGAAATCTGAAGATTTTATACCAAAATGCGATGGTCCTTGACGAAGTAACCAACACCGAAATTTGAAGCCTCGTTTTGACCCTTCTTCATACATATTTAGGCAAGACTCTTCAAATATAAGTTGGAAATATACTTCTTGGATTTCATGGCAATAATAATCACTCCATTCCGAGGCCTGGGTAGAGTGTTACGGCCAATTTCCCGAGGATGGACGTGGCTGCCTTATGGTAAAGAGTTTTCCTAACGAATTCTCAAAGGATTCAACGTTCAAGGAGTTCATAGACAAGGGTTACGTGGACTCCATAGTAGAGGATTCAATTTATGACATCTTGTAAGAATTCTCTAACTATACTCTTATGTTTTATGTTATACCGCCAAAATCAGGTACGTGTTGGTTAAAATTTTAACTTCCGCTGCTACGATCGTAGAGGTTCGCACTATTAAAATTTCAAAATTTGGTATCAGAGCTAGACTGATGTTATGGTTGTATACATAAATTTATGAGTTTTCATGAATGAATTGTGTGAAATTTCATTCAAATTGGTTGATGTCCAAGTTTTAGTTTTTGGAAAATCTTCTTCGGCCATGATCTGTAAGAACATTTGGAATGAACATGTAATTTGCCTGTGGGCTTTTGAAGCCCAAAACGAAATCTGTGGTTTGGGACACCTTGGAGGAAAAGTGCAGAATCGCTAAAAAAAAAGGCGGCGGCATAGAGGCACCTTGTAGGCGGTGAGCGCGTCGTCAAGGAAGACAGCTGCCACGCGCCGTCAACCCGTGGTCTGGGACCACCGACGAGATCGTCCCGTCGCGGGCGTCGTCATGGTGCCGGCGGTGTGCACCGAATCGACGCGAGCGAGGAGGTGTCGTCGAGCCATTTTCGAACTCGGTCCGCGGCTCAACGACACCGTCGTCGACGCGCCGATTCACGGAGTCGGGGTACCACCGACGTGCTCGCCGCATTGTGAGCGACGTCGTCTTACTGGCAGTGAGCGACGTCGTCTTCCGTCATAATTAAGAGAAACCGAGATTTCGCTCTATAGTATTTAAGACCAAATGGCTGACATATTCACCAAACCTTTATTATCCACTCCGCATGGTATAGTGAATATACACCATCGACATTTGAGGATGAAGAAGATGCTGCACCCCAAACCAAAGTAGTTTCGCAGCCCATCAAGAAGGAAATACAACTGCAAAGAGGAAATCCAAGTCAGCTGCCAAGTGACGACAATTTGTTAGGGGACAAATTTCCCCATTCTGTTACAAGGGAAAATTTCCCGAAATCGTTGGGAATAAAATTATGCTCGAGAAGTGTGAGCTGGGATGCTCCCCCACTAAAGAAACACTCCTATAAAAATGTACCAAGTTTAATAGATTAGTAGACAATTTTTCTCTTCCTTTGTACAGAGAAAACAATGAGAAAATGAGGTCCCATTTTCCTCTCCAAGCTCTGCCTCGTCTCTCTCCTTTCTTACCCGGGGGATCAAACTTTCTAAATCCTCAAAAGACATTGTATCCTCTTCCTTATTCCTCAACATATTCTTGAAATAATTAACTACGTGCTCCTTTGTTAGGCACATGTCCTTTAAGATTATCCCATTGACAAAAAGGGCAGATATACCCTTATGAGCTTGACGTACTTGAGTGCTCCCATGAAAGAAAGAGGCATTTCTATCTCCATCCTTCAACCACCTTTCAGACTCCACCGTCTATGGAAGGAAATGTGCTGGTCCAAGACTGCATATTGCTCTTAACCAACTTTCGGACTCCTACGATGTGCATATGCATGAGCATGAATAAACCCAATGGGTAAAGAACTCCCTCCGACCACATGAATACTAAAAAACCATTATTTGCTCGGTGGATGTACAAACTGAAACATCACCAACCGAGCAAGAAGAGAATACATATAAGTTAGGTACACCAGATGACCTATCATTAGTTCCAATCAGACTAATGTCCACAGATCTCCAATATGAATCTGGGATAGAATTAACCAGAACTTTGGGCTCCGATATGGCCACACAATCAGGCTTATATTTAGCGTAGTGCTCCCGTAATATGTTGTGAGATCGACCATTACAAATCCCATTGAGACGAGTTGTGATCAGACAGAGAAGAGCCCCATTTTCAAAATTCTGCGTGTTGCTCCTCTTCCCCCATATCACTCCAACGTTGACCTGCGATAACGGACATAACTCCAAGTGCACCAAGGTCCTAATCATCCACCGTATCTAATTTCGCACCATTTAAGGGTGAGCAAATGGTAATTGAAATATAGTAAAATTTTGGTAATCATTAGTTCGAGATGGATATTCAATTTGGTAGGATTTTTGATAAATATACAGAATAGACCAATTTTTTGTTGATCGTAATGGATATTAACTTGTTAAACTTGAATTTGTATTTATTTGAACTATGTTTTGTAGATGAATATACCAATTTTTTTTATCTCCAACAGACTTTCTCCTACACTACCCCTTGCACTCCTTCCATAGAGCTCTCCCTTCCACTCCTTACTCCCCGGCGACCTCGCCGGAGACCTGTACCACAGACCTTCGATAAGTTCCTGACCCCTTTCCCATCTTTTCAATGTTAGGATTTTAGTGATTATTTATAATTTTTTTCATTTTCTAGTTCGGGTTAGGGGTTTTGGTTCCTCTTTGTTTTGATGTCCTTCTTGGGCTATGGTGTGTTATGCCTTCTTGAGCTATGTGATGGTGTTTCTTTGCTCTTTATTTTGTTATGTTTGATATGGAATTGGAGGGGTATTTGGCTCTTGCATGTGTAGATCTTGGAAGAACTGAAGTGGATTTTCTTCGTTTGTAGGATCTCGGATGGGTTTTTTTTATGTTATGTGAATGGTCTGAGTTTATCATGTTTCGTTTTCCATCTGGGTTTTGATTTTTCTTGGTTTACGATCTGAGTTTTAGCCATACTGCGAGATATATTTTTCTTGGTTTTACTTGTTCGTGTCACGATCTGGGTTTTGATTTTTAGCCACTAATGTTGCTGAAATCTGGTCTATCTAGTTTGTTGGTGGCTTGTGATTGGTAGATAAACAGAAAACCTGTAGCCTGCAAGTTTTCACGCACTCACTCAAGACTTCTTGTTAGATTGATAGATGATTTAAGTGTTCGATGATTTGGTTTTCTCGTCAGTTCGTCTCTCCTTTTTCCAAGTTTGTATATTTTTTTCTTTGTGTTTTGGTTCTAGAAGGTCCTTGTCTTCCACTAGTTGTAGTAGATTTTCTGGGATAGGTTGTTGAAATTGAGGTCTTTACTATTGAATGGATCTTCCCATCTTCTGATGGCTAATTGGTAATTGATTATAGTTGCAAGTTCCCGTTGCAAGGGTTTTATTTAACATTCTGTGTTTTTTGGTCAATTGATGTGGCTACAAGGATAGATTGGTTTTGTTTATGTGCGGATAGGAGGTGCTATTACTGATTCGTATCGTCTTGTATTATGGTTTTCGTATCATCTGTAGTAGAGTTCTAGGATGTGTACTTATATGAAAATTTTCTGGTTTGAGGCTTTCCTTTGGGTCAGACTGTTGTTGACTTTTCCCTTGTGGTTTGGTTATCTTACAGTGCTGCTCGATTTGGATGTGAATCACAGGATGTAATTTTCTCACCTGCTAGAACTGCTACCCAACAGGGGTCTGGGAAAGTTGGGAGGTGGAAGATCAATTTCTTGTCGACGCAAAAATATATAATTCTTTTGTTTCTTTGCATTTGCTGGGAGTTGAATCACAAAGCTCCTCAGTACTCTGCAGTTGAAATTTAGCCAGTAGTCTTTGAAAAAGTAAGCAACTGAGTGCCATAAATAGGGTTTTCTCTATAATAGTTTGTGTTAGTAAGATGCTGGCAGATAATAAGAGTCGTAATGACTATTTTATACCATTTAGGATGACATGTGTGGCCCGCATTACTTTTGCAACTTCGTCATCTCCAAACAGGTGTGTCACTGTTCCTTTTTATTTATAAGGTTGTTTATGTAAATTAGCAAATCAATTTCCAAAATATAACTTATGTTTTCAAACAAGAAAATGATTCTTTTCTATTATCATTAAGAATTATATATAGAATTTTTTTTCTTGACAAAATTGGTTCCAAACAGGCTGTTACTGTCCGTTTGGAAACCCAAAAAAATTTGAGAAATGGAATTCCTTTCCAGACTTTTAAAGAAATTGGTCTGTTTGGAACCAAATATTTTAGGAAAGGAATTCTGATTTTGTTTAAAAGTCCGGATTTTGAATTCTTTTGAAATTAGGTTAGATTTGTGGGGACTAAACTGGAATTGGTACTAAATGTCTATAATACCCCTCGTTATATACTAATATAACAAAAAGACCTAGAGCTCCTATCTAGAGCTCTTCTTTCGCCGGCGGCATCTAGGCCTAGAGCTCATCCTCTCCCTCGCATTTTCTCGATATGATTTCTCGATTAAAATTGTTGGTTTGTCTTATTTTTTGAACTTTTTAATTGGGTTATCTGTGAAAATGGCTAGCATTTCGTCGGCGAATACGACTCGAAGAAGGGGCTTTGATGGTTTAATATTTGTGGTGGAAAATGGGTATCTAGTTTTGAGGGCTGGGGTTTTCTCGGGGTGGGGATAATTTGATGGTTAGGGGTTTTGGCGAATATGGTTTTTACTAGTATAACAGAAATGCAGTCAAAATCTGTAACGCCCCGTGATCTGACCGACTATCTCTACAGACCTACACAGGTCTTTTCAAGCGCATTTTATCTTCACTCACACGCATCCCGAGAACTTCTCAGGATGTCACCCATCTTGATCCTACCCCCGGCCAAACGCGTTTAACCTTGGAGTTCTCTCAGGATGTGTGTCGGAAAAGAAAGTGCATCTTGTTGGTATGGATAGCACCAATCAAATTACTTAATGCATTTCAGACAGTACATATCATTTATGGGGTATCACAAAACCACTTCACCAACCAGCTTAACCCACTCCCTAACACCCCTCCCTTGACTTGAACCCAAGTCGTTCGACGAAATGCCATAGTGAAGCTGTGTGTTCGGTTCCCTGGAGATGTTGAGTCCTAAATGAAGGGTTTGAGAGAGGGGGCCAAAGGGTATTCTGTTTGGGGTTTGTAAGTTCTGTTGGACCCAGGAGTTGGTGGTGAGCGTACAGGATGATCTAGCTTGGTTAGTGAAGTGGAGTACTTAGGGTTTGACTTTTAATGGGTAGCTGGTGAAGTAGTTGGCCGTTGCTTGCATTTTGGGGAAATCATGTCCTCAATTATGAAATTGGTTCCTCTCGGGTGTTGTCTCGGGTTGTTTTTGAACTTGTTAGGGAAGTGATAACTAATGAATGCTAGTTCTTTTACTAATGAATGCCGATTGTTAGCGAGTTCAGATGGTGAGAGGTTGAAGTCTATTGTTTGCTTGTCTTGCTAAGTTTGTTGTTCTTGTTTCTGATTTGTGTGTTTGAACTGTGTTTTCAGGCTGAAACGATTATAGAGAAACTAGAGAAAGCCAGCCTGTAACTGGCCTGGGCGTGGACGTGTTTACCATACCACGAGATACCTATGCTAAGTGGTTATCGAAGAAGATGAACGACTAGGCATATCTTAATGGTATTGTCATGGTCCAATGTGTGAAGTTGCTAATCGATTGATGTGTTTGATTTGCTTGTACCTGTTTCTGATTTACTACTTTGCTCAACGTTTTGGCAGCAGATTTTAGTTGCTGTTTATACTAGATTTTAGTTGCTACTTATAACTATTCTTTAGTTGTTGCTTGTACCAGATTTTAGTTGCTGCTTCATATATTTGTTCGAGTTAATTTAACTTTCAAGCAGTTGTGGTGATTGTGAATTGTGGCAGTGGTAATATTAGAGATGGTTTGGTCTATTGCATGTTGGTTTAGATTGACTTTTCTCTCTCATTGGATCACTTGCTAGTTATAAGGATATTTATGTAAAGTAGTAAATTAATTCCCAAAATTTAACTTATAGTTTCAAACAAGAAAATGAGAAATGAATTCCTTTCTATTACCATTAGGAATTAGAAATAGAATTCTTTTCCGGACAAAATTGATTCCAAACAATTAATGTTTCAGAGTTGGGATCTTGGAGACTCAATTGTGAAGTTCCAATCTGTTTTGTGGGAAACATCTTGCTGCTGCTGCACTACAAGCTTTTTTCCTTTGGGTTCCATTTGTTTTGTGGGAAACATCTTGCTGCTGCATTCATTACAATACAAGCACTTCTTTCTTGGGGTCCATGGCATTTTCGATTTCGACCGCAGAGGACACCATTCCTATGAATTGCCTAGCATTCGGAACCTTAATGACAATTGTTGAGACAATAATTATTTTCCAAGGAGGGACGGCTCAAGCAGAAGAAGTTAGCTGAGGTGGCAAGTTGCTCAGTTGGTCAGCGACAGATAGCTTTGGCGGGAAAGACAGTTGCAATTAGTTGTAATAAATAGCAATAGTATTTTGTACAAATTGGATATTGGAAAATAATAATAAAAAAACTCTACATCTTCTAGTTCCTATCTCTCTTGCATGCCTAATTCTTCTTTCCTTCCCAAGTCCAGTGTTTCTCGATTGATTCTACTTCCGCTACTTACAGGCCGCCGATGATCGCCTTGAAGGGACCGCTTACCTCGTACCCCTTGTAGGACTTGAAAGTCTCCATTTCGCGCCGGTGGATCTTCCCCGGAGACGACGTCATCAATGGCATCTTCCCCGGAGACGACGGCATCGATGGCATCTTCCCTAGGGTTTAGAGGTCCTAATAAAGGAATGGCAAATGGATATTGGCCGTGAAAATATACATGGATATCAGCCATGATTGTTGATTCTAACGAAATTTAAAAAATAATTATTTAGTTCATGGATAATCTGGATTTTTATTGGAATATTTTGTTGTTTAATTAATTAGGAGTATTCTTGATATTATTTGGTGTTCTAGAGGTTGAATAAGATTTTTTTTATTTTTTGTATTAGGGTATGAATGTCATTTTAAATGAAAAAATGAAGATCGAATAATGATGTCAACAAAGAATTCACGACCAACATTTAAAAAGTACGAGGATAATAAAATAATTTTTAAAAATAACAGAGACTCTAACTGCAATTATGATATAGACCAATAATTTTTTTTAATTATTATCAGATGGACATTTATTGTTATACATGATGAGGTAAATAAAAATAATCATTATTTAGATGCCACAATTACTTCCACCTGGACCGCCATAAGTAACTATGGTTTTTTTAGTATCAGTAGTGTTCCAATATGTTAAGTCGTAGCATTTTATAGCGTCAACACTTTTTGTCATCTTTGAATAATCAAGATCAACAACTTGAAAATTCGAGTCAGTGGTTTGGATATTTGCAAAATAAGATGATAGGAACGTGTCGTCTTCTGGATATCTTCCAGATCCCATAGGCGGGCTAATTTGTCCTCTAGATGTTGAAGTTACTCCACCAAATGCAAGACTCTCTGCTCCTCTATTTAAATCTGTAAATAATTCTTTTGGCCAATAGCCAACCTTCTGATCAGAATACAAAAACCACCAATTACCAGTCACTGGATCCTGCACGAATTGAAATAAAATTATTTGAGCCGATAAAAATTTCACTGTTTTGCTTTCTACTTTTTATATTATTTGTATTTCATCTAATACCACACTCATATCTATTTCGCAAGGAAAATTTAGCGAACTTTAAAATACCAATTTAAAATATCATGTGATTTCAGGAAAACTTGTGTTAGTTTAAACTTTTTACAATTACCGTAACTTTAAAATTTTACTGGTTACAACTTGAATAATCTAGTCATATAATGTTGGTACTATTTATATTCAACTAAAAGAATGTAAAATAATAAACTCAAGTTCTGTTATAGTCTAACTCGATTTCATTGATTTTTTATAAATTCACTAGTTGGTAAAAATTGAGTAAATTTCTCATGCAACTCATTTATAAATGAAATAAATTTTCATTCATTTATGACCATCGACAATAAATTGTTAATTATTTTCTACAAAAAATTATTTATAAATTAGACTTCAACTAATTCACCTGAATCACTGAAAATTTAGACACCCATCGATTTCCTGGACGTGACACATTTGTGAATCCTTTGCCTAAATGCAAGTGTTGATTTATTTGCACAAATCCTGGGCATACTGTGTTGAAACAACCATTTTTGTTACCATTTCCCTGTATGCGCAAAATAACAAACACTTGATGAGATATATACAATTATATAATATATAATTGAAGAAATCTAGTTAAAGTTATTAATGAAAGAATTACTCATTACCCTCCAAAATCCCGTAATTCGACTTCTATTATCACCATAGAATTTTGGATGTACCTTCAACAATGTTGTCATTAGTGTTAAATCTATTTTTTTCACGAATACATAATATAGTTGATTTTTAACAATATTTACAATCCTCGACCATCTACTATATGAACTTAAGGCACTAAAAGTTATCATTGTGAAATCTTAAGAGATTTCACATTGTCTAACATTTGGGTGCACATGCTTTTTTATTTTTCATTATGTCCGCAAGATACAAGATTTCAACATTTAACAAAAGAAAAGTATCCACGTTCGTATCTTCTAGACTATATAACTCTATCATTTTTGTGAATTTATTTATGATGTACAGCTATTATACTTTCAACCAATAAAAAAAGCAGTTGCTACACTAAATAAAATCACCACTTTACTATATTTCTTATGTTGTGCCACTTAATTACTTGTTGTACCTCACATGTAGTAAATAACTCTTCTCATTCTACAATGTTTCTCTATTCTTTAACTTTTTCGAACGGAATTTATTTTTTAATTCATTCTAATAAATTCTTAAAAATCACAAAAGGTTAAATGTGACCATTCTAATGAAATTGATTCATGACATACGTAATGGCTAGTGATTTCGTTGACATTGATTTAAAATTTTAATTAGGGAGAAAATAAAATTTGGTTCATGTAGTTTATATAAATAAACTAAACACCTAGGAGACTGTACAAATTTATCCTTGTAGTTTGTAACAATATACTGATTAATCCGTATGAGACGACGATATCCCTCGGTGCCGTGTGGAACTTAACCAAATTTAGGAGGGACAGTGATATATTCATTCATTAGAGAGTAATCAATTTATTTTTCATAAACTAGAAGAAATCATTTTATATACACGAAAGATTATTTATCCTTTTATGCAAACTATTTTTCTTACTAACCAAGTATGGCCATTAAATTTGCTCATAGTTATGAATTGCTATAAATAATTAAACTAGTGTAAATAAGTCATAGTCAAATACTAATGATAGTTAATATTAGAGTGATACATGTTCATTCAAATAATTATAAAAGAAAATTCTCGAGAAGATGACTAAAAAATAAAGCCAATTATTTTATTAAAATACGCGATACAATAATGTGAACAATTTGGTAACAAGAGTCTTCTACATAAAAGAGAGTCTATAAGGCACTTACCATCCATCCAATATTAATTGTATTAACTTGATATGTTGGTCCATTTTGAAGCCAAATAAATGCTCCGCTCCACTGACCTGGCTTCGTTACTGGTTGTTCTATTGAGAGAGTTGCCGCGGCTCCATGATGTGTTTGGTCGAAAATTTTAGTAACCAATGTTGCAAACTAGTGTTCAAGTTGAATAACAAATTAGAAGGAACATCAATCCATATATAGTAAATTACAGACGATCTTAACTACAAAAAGTCATTAGTATTCTAGGAGACCACCACAATTTCTGGGTACCACGATCCTCAAAAAACTATGTCTCCTATTTTTATTTTAATGTTGCAATAGGTAGCAAGATTGTGTTTGGGTAGGAGTGGGGAGAGAAATGCTTGAGTATTCTTTACTCTCTAATTTTTTTTCAATCAAACTAATAAATTATCCAGAAATGACATTGTGCCATTGACCAAGCTACGTGAATTTCAAATTTTTTATATTTAGATTTATTAAATATATAACAGAAACACCTTAACAATGATACCACTAAATTCATATTAAATTCCTACTAGCTAGAAAAAAAGAACTTGGTTTCCAAATTCTTTACGCGTAAGAATATAAGAGTGCTAAAGAAATGTTAATTCGCATGTGTTTAGAATACTAACAACATATAAAAGAATGCTAAGGTGCATGTTTAGTTAATGAAAATGTAATTCGTTGTAATTTAAGTACATGATAGTGAACTTACATGTTGTCCAGGAAAATTTAATGATAATGGATGTATTAATCCATTATTGCTTCTATGAATAGGCACTGAACCATTTGGACAAGTATCATCTTCAAAGATTTCGAAATCTCTTTCTTCGAATCTTTTTATTTTGAAATTTGGCTCCATCTTCACATATGTATAATAATTTCAGAAAAAAAGACAAACTGACACTTCTTTTGAATCCATAAATGCAAAAAGAAATACCTGAATTTTATGATTTTTGAGCAAGGGATGATGAAAAGCGGGTTGCTTAGATATATCGATGCACTCAATGGATGATAACTACAAAATTAAAAAGAGTAAGATGAGTTGTGAATTAAAAAATATGGATTATACAAGTTCTTAAGGCATTAAGTAAATAAGAATCTCATTGCCAACAAAAAAAATTACGTAGCGAAAACCTAAAAAATTAACGCTCCAAGCAATAAGGTGTACACATCACTTTGCAAAAAAAAAAAAAGAGATAGTTGATTGTTTTGGAAGATGAGAGCCATCACAAAAATGCAAACAAGGGGTCATCTTTTGCTTAGCGATTACACGAATAATTTTTTTTTCTTTTTGAGAAGCTATAGTACTTTTATAAGGAGACAAAAAAAATATAACTTAATTTGGTTGAATTTTGTGATATAAAATGTATTGGAGTGGCACTTAATAAATTATAGACTACAATAAAAAATAAATTCAAGAAAAATTTCTCAAAGAAAAAGAAGGTTCGGCACTAAAACTCTTCATCTCCTTTTAAAGAAATCTTCGCCATCTTTTGTAGATGGTAGGATAGTCGAAATCTTTTATATAGTTTTGTAGATGGTAGGTGTCATTTTGAAGTCCCAAAATAAGGTAAACCATGTATTAGAAGTTCGAAAATAAGAAAAAAAACAAAATGACACAATAAGAACATTAGATCAAGAACTATATAACTAGGTACCTCTGTTGTTCTTAATCCTTGTACGCCGTAGTAACCCGAATTCATACATAAGATAACCAATATTACATAGGCATCAATCATCTTCATTGTGAATAATAAAATTCACACAAGATTGTGTTTATTATATAGTGCAGTAGCAATTGGTTATTCTTTTGCCTTGTTTGGAATCTATTTAATTCACATAACGGTCATAATTATAATAGTTTTTAATTTTTGGTTACATGAATAAATTAAATTATTTATTTCAAATAAATTCGCGTAACTATCATATTTGAAACCATATTTAATTTTCTGTTATGTAAATTTATTTTAATGTTTTAAATAATATTTGATGATTCTCCCACCATATAAAGCCATAGTTGGCTTAAGATATAAGTGAACACAATCCTTTTTAGTTTGTGTTTTCCCGGTCATTTCCTCAACATGTGAAATTCTTATCAGTTATAGGCTATTTAGTATGATTCAGATCTAAATATTTTTTCATTTTCTACTAAAATTTCCAAATTTTTCCAATAGTGCTTACAAGTTGAAGATTCTGATAAATCCAAAAACCTAGAAACGAATTAAATGTAAATATAAAAAATTTAGAATATTAATAAGCATAGTGCCAGCTATAGCCAATAAATTTTGAAATGTCAAATTTTAAAAGGAAGGACTTTTACTTTTTGATATAGGTATAGAAAGAAAAAGATAGTTATAGTATTTAGAATACTATAAAAGGCTAAAATCAATTATTACCATGTTTGAAAAAATGGAAGGAAGACTACTAAATCTAAAAATGCCAACTTTGGTAGCTTTCTTTTATATCTAAACTTACCAAATTTCTCATGAAAAATAATAAATACTAATTAAAGACATCTACCATTCATATCTTTTGATTTCAAATGTACTCTCAAGTCGGGGAGAAGTATATGTATATCCATACCGTCACAACGTAGATTTATTCTCCTAATCCACCATCACAATGAGCAGTAACAAATAGAATAGAATACAACCTTTTGGGAACTAAATTTAGTAAAAAAAAATTATTATGTACCTACTAACATTTAAAAAGCTATTTCAGATTTAAAAAATTGTCTAAAAAATATTTTTTATTAACTATAAATAATGATCTACGAACTATAACAGTGGAAAACACAAGATTAGAAAATTATTGGAATGTATGGAAAATTAATTTCAGTCTACAGAAGTCAAAACGCAAAAGATTCTCCAATTATCTACCAAAATAGGTAACAAAGTATCCAAATCTCACGCCTCTGCTACTGCTACCCGTTAGATCTAAAATCGGAACTATTTCCTCAAATCTTTCCTTAAAAAGAAATAAATTTCCAAGGGAAGCCCAAAGAAAAGCTTCAGCCCACGGGAAAGGTGTGGCCTAAAGCCCATAAACTAGTTAACCATAGACATATTTCGTTGATTGAAGGAGGTCCGAGTCTTCATTTGTATACCTAGTATAGGCACATCCATGTAATTGTAGATTATTATTTTTTGTAATAAATGATATATTATAACCAAAAGACAAGGAAATATTAAATCTGCGTTCTTTATAAAGGAAACCTATACTTAGATAGTGAAGAGTAATACTATCCTTTGTAAAAAATTCTGCTAGAAAAAACTAACGACGGAGAAAAAGAGTATCTGGCGTTAATGGTACATGAATCTATAAAAATGCAACAACGAAAAATCTCAACCCATATACCGTAATAGAAAACTAGGCGCATTACTTCACCAATTGTCTTCATGCAACTTGGTCAATGCATTTGTGTCTGTATATTCTCCTCCCGAAAAACATGCTAGACTTTAAATTCCATCCTCTCTTGTAGTGCAAGAACCTGCAGCCATCTGTTCCAAAATCGTCATGGAACTCCCATTTGTCTGTCCTCAAATAGAAAGAATATCGAATGTACCTTCCCCCACACCAAATGGGCAACCTACCAACAAGTGATCAACCTGGTAACTCAACCATGTTCACTCAATTCAACAAAGTCCAAAAGAAATTAGGTGGCCCGCATTGACTCACCCTAGTTAGTCGACGCAGGTTGGGCCGTGTGTGGGGCCGCAAGAGGAGGGCCAAGGAATTTTGGAGGCCCGTATTGACTAAATAGGTTAAGTCAACGCTGAGCAGGGCCCCAGGCTTGGGCTAGTAGAGGTGGCCCGCGAGGCCACGTTCCTTGAATAAAAATGAATTGGCCCATTTCGCAAAACAACAGGCCTAATGTCAATTAGGTTAAGAAAAAAAGGGAGAGATCCATTTGTTTTATATATAAAAAATAGGAAAAGTTCAATTTTGTACTTTTTTTTTGAATCATGTATTGCTACTTTTTGGCAAATAGAGGTTCGGGGAGTTTTCTAGGCCAATTTCGACTTTGAATCTTAAAACGACGTCGTTTTGAAGCTGACATGGCCTGCCACATCAAATATTTCATCCCATTAGCAATGTGAGTTATGTTAGTGGAAAATTTCAACAACAAAAAATCCCCAAATTTTATCTCCTCTCTCCTTCCTCCATGGTGTTACACAATCGTCTTATCTCATAACAATACAATGCACAGCCCACTCTTGCTACTTCTTACTCAAATGATGTAATAGATTTCATCTCATGGACAAAGTCATCATTCAAGCAGCTTAATGCTATTTCATTTTGCACTAAATCTCTCTTTTTCCAACACAAAGTTCTTCATTGACAAGGTGGGTTCATGCCTCATGGTACAAGTCATTTCCCCAAAAAAAAGCGACTCATCAACTATCTTGGCCCAATTCCGAAAATAGGGTTTTTTTTCAAAATTCAGTTTTTCCCTTGCGGCTTGTCTGACCAAAATCCATCAGAAAAAGAATTCCTTTCCAATTCTTAATGGAAATAGAAATGAAATCACACTTGCAGCTCTTTTAACTATAAAAAAAATGAAAAACCTAAAGTCACTGACTAACCTAAAAACTAGAAACGTCGTCAATTGCATTGGTTTACAGATGCATCATGCAGCAGCTCTTGAAGCAGCCAAAACAGCAGCTTCTTCATCGTTGCTAGACTTGTAATCCTGCAGACATATGTTTCAAAAGAGACAACAACATTTGTATAGTTCAACATTAGATGTGGCAAATATAACAAAAAAGAGGCAAGACAAAAAATGTGTGTTCTCCACCTCCAAAGCTGATCTCTTTACAATTCCAGCAGTAGCATCACCGACTGACTGCTTTAATGGCTTCAATAGGAGCATTTCTAACAACTCATGTATGGTCTGATGGATACAGTGTCAGTCCTTAAGCATGAGGTGGGAGGATCGAATCCCATAACTGTCTAAGATCCGAAATTGTGGAAACAATTTAAATCTCACCAAAAAAAATAGGAGCATTTCTGGCTCTTGCCTCAGCAGCCCGCTTCACAAGATCCAACATATCATTTGTTCCTATTTGGCATTCCTGATAGTAAATATCATTATCATTTCTTTCTAACGCTAAAACCATCAGAATATATGTTTTCTAGATTATTTCTTGCATCTGGTTCTTTTCGAGGATCCAAGTTTCTTGTTAACTTCTTACCACTCTGTCCATGCCCTGATCGACTACAAAACCTTGGAGATGACAGAGCCTGTTTTGTCTCAGAGGCTGCTTCATTAGTTCTTGCTCTGTCCGTCCCATGGTCTCACATACTTTAAAAAAGAAAAGTACATATGGAATGAATCTGAAACGGATCATAGCACAATCTAAAAAAGAACCCCACTAGAACAACACAATCTTTTCCCACCGCGTAAAGTCACAATCGTTACTAATTAACCAACTGAGTACTTCATTAAAAATTCGAAGCAAGCAAGGAAGGGTACCATTGACTAAAATGACGCCGAATGGCTGAACCCTTTTGTAATATAGAACAAGGGCTCGAGTTCCTTCGTTGCTCCACCTGCAATTAGCAAAAGTTCTCCGTCCTCTCTGTTCAAGGAGCGTCACGTCATGTCACGACCATCTTAGTTGGCCCAAGTAATGCTTCACTTCTGCAGTAAACCAGAGGAGGAACAGGAGAGAACCCCTAGCCCCTCTCCAATGTTAGTTTCACAATTTTTGCAGATCAGTAGGCAAGCTACAGGCACTCATAAATGTTCGACATCAAACCAGATAATGCACAACCAAGTGCGCTATACAATGATGCACCTCTGTATATGTACTACTTGATGAAATAATCTAAATGTTCAACAACAAACAACGTCTCCACCACGCGGGAGCCATTACAGTCATTGGAAAGCTTTCAAATTCTGAGTTGCACACTCGAAAAATCCAAACAAGCTCCAATCAAATTTGTACATTTATCTATAACTCCTCCAATGTTACTCTGAGCAAAGATGCGCAACAACAGTAACACCATCATGCAGACGCCACCCCTGCCATCTCGTCCAAGAAGCTGACAGTGACGACATTACCCCATCCCATAATACTCCTTCTGACCCTTCAAGAACAAAGCTGAGGCAGCGAAGCATTTAGAAAACAAATACCCACCCACCAATAAAAATCCATGAACCCAAGAATCCACCATCACCCCACAAAAAAAAATTCCCAACCAACCCAATCCAGAATCAAACAAGCTCACGTCATGGGATTTGACATTTTTTTTCAGCACAACTACAAATTGATCCCGAAAGGTCCTCTTTTATTCACTTAAGGACACGATTCAACAAGGCTTTCAGCATGCGACAGTTACAGTTTAGTCACAAGAGGTTTGATGCGTGTTCGGCGGAGGACTGGTTCATTATGAGCGTTCAACATGCATGAATTGCATTTCTGCCCCTAAAACTTTATCCCTTATTCATGAAAGGACGGCTTTAGCCTATTTCTTGAAAGAAAAAAACAGATTCTTCAAAGAAATTCCGATTTTTGAAAACAAGAAAAACACAGAATTCTTTTTCATTGCAAAAACCTATCTTCAACCAGAACATGAAGAAGTTCAAGTCATCATATATAAAATAATAATTACAGGAATATCAGATCAAGTTTAGGCAACACTTTTCTGGTGCTGCAACCCAAAAGCTAAGCGCGAGGCCTAAAGTAAATCCATTTGTCATGACAAACAAACCAGTGAGTGTGGATAAGATGGAAGCAACACAGCTTTACTTGGATAGATATTTGTGTAAGCCATGCCATGTAATGTGAAAATTCGTGTATGTACCCTTTCTTTGTCTACAACTTCTCATTGGATTACAAAGAAATACCAAGGATTTACCTCTACTGTATGTCTCCTGAACGGCCGCCGCGGTAATACGAATGTCCACTGCTGCAACAGTTCCTGCATCAGTTATCTTCAATCTTGTCCATATTTAACCATCTCCATCCTTATCTACTAGTTGCAACTTCTCTGTACAAATCCCCTATAAATACACATGTAAAGACAGCAGAATAATATAAGACTTGCAAGCATTTTACGAGGGACCCAAATTTTGCATGCCCCAGCTTCCTTGGTTCACTTCCTTCTCAAATGAGCCACAGAACTGGTCACTGGTGCAAAGCGAAGGTTGGTCAGGGTTCGCAAAGACACAAAATTCTAGTCCTAAACTTTTGTGCCAAATAATCAGCAACGCATAAGCTAATCAACGACAAAGAAATACCAAGCATTTACCTCTACTGTATGTATCCTGAACAGCCACGGAACCCGAGCTGCTGGTTATCCTTGACTGAATTCCGGTATAACTCATTCTCCTCTACGTGGCCACGCTGGTTCAGTCTTTTGAAGAATGGTACGGGCTGCCTGCTATTCTATACCTCCTTTACTTTGCAGGAGACAGTTCCAACAAAGCTGTAGAACTTCGTTTAACCGCCAAGGATGAGAATCTATGGTCGCTCCACTCCCACCTACACAATACATACAATGGCCAAACTAAAGATAGGCAGCAAGTCCAAAACAGAAGGGAGAATCTATCCGATAAAAGCAGAACCGACCTGGAGTTGATAATCATCACGAGAGAAAGCTGTCAATTTATTCAAGTCTCTAACTGCTGCGAGACCAAAAAAACAGGAGGAGGTTAATAAAAGTGAAGAGCATAAACAATTCAACAACACAGAAGCTTGAAAATGTGGTTTTGAGTACATGGAATGTTGTACAGGAGGTACCTTCCTTGTTGACCCAAATTTTGCATGCCCCAGCTTCCTTGGTTCTCAAATGAGGGAAACTCCCACAGAACAGTGTCTCATTAAAATTTTGGAAGATTTTAAAAAGTAGCTAGAGTATCCTTACAACATCATCAACAAAGTCTCCAAGCATTACCAAGCAACCCAAATTAACAATTGAACAAAGTCCACAAGCAAGCAAGTCCTATACCAATTGCTTTGTCAAATTACCAAGCAAGCTGCAGAAACTAGTTTTAGCAATTTTGGCTGATAACACCTATAACATATTACTGATGAAACTAATTCAATCCATGAAACAGCGCCACAACAAACCAGAAGCTTCACAACAAATATATATAACTCACGAGCCAATAGCTACAATTACAAATCAGAAGCTTCATGAGCCATAGCAACAGATTACAGTCTCTGAGTATTACCAAGCAAGCCACATACCAAAATTACCAACTTGTTCGTTAAAGCACATCAACAAACTCCTCCTAAACAACACCACTAACCCCAGTACACCATCGGAGCTGACCTAAGCAAGGACTAATCAGTTTTTGTAGTTGGCTAACCGGCGCTTGTAGCGTCTAAGTACAGAACCCAGATTATCTTTTCCCTTCTGGAAGGCTTTGGCTGCAGCAGTTCCCGATCGACCTTTCCGACCAGATATCACGATCTCGACGGCCTTGATCAAGTCAAGAAGCGTTGATGCATCTGTGCATTTCCCTCTTCCAGGTTCCGAGGCAAGCGGTAGCATACTGTTTGAAGGCGGACTTGACCTCTGTTGCTGGTGCGCAGCGGATAATTGAAGGCAGAGACACGGGGGCATTGGAGTGCGAGGCTCGGAAAATGCTTGATCTACGATCCCCTAAGAGCCCAAAGCATAAACAAACATCTCACTACACAAACAATGTACCGTCTTGCAGTAGAATGCAAAGGACTGAGCAACAATGTACTTCTGCAAAATATGTATAAGGTAGATAGCCAGTCAATGATTAATTACCTGAAGACGATTTAGAACGTAGGTATACTTGCCCCACAACTCTGGCCGGCCTTCCGTCAATGACAACTCAAGAACCCGATGAATGCACCAAATCCCGAAGCTTGCTAACAAATCAGTTGTCCATACACATCCATCTCCACAGTAAGGAACGGTGGACACTAGAATGTTGGCCATTGCAACCTCGTCATTCTTTGATGAGGTTCCGGACTTCCTCTCAGTGTAGAGATGTAGGGGATCACCAGATTCGATACCGCGAATCATCTTTCTTGTTTCAGCCTCATATAGGCACCTCTCCCTTGCCGCCACACGATCAATAAGATCTTCATCAACTCCATCATTTTGCCTAAACAACCAATCAGATCCTTCAAGCCTTAGAAGATTAAGAATACAGCACCTGAAAGACTGAAGAATTGTAGCTTCTGGATCTACGGGATTAGAAGTTTCCTTTGTCAAGGAATTTGAACCAGAACCCGTACTTGAGTTATCCCATTGAGTACTGTTTTCAGACATGTAAGCACCTCTGTAGGCACCAAAAACTTCAGAAATGTCAAGCAGCCTGTGGTACTTCTTCGTATCGGTAGACATTGAATACACATCATAAGACGGCCTCTCCGATGAGGTTAATGATCCTCTTTGACAATCTTGTATGTAAGTATTCAACATTCGCGTGTAGTTCCTCTTAACTCCACATCTTGGCTGTCCATGGAGATCATACAGCTGTTCCCAGAAATCATCGAGAACAGCCGCTAATTGGAGTCTTGTTGCACGCCCCAACCCTCCTAATCTTGAGTTGTCATCCTCCCTCGGTGTTGGCAAATCTGCACTGTGCATTGTCTTACCAACTGATTCTGTAGTAGCGACTTCAACAGTTTTCGCACTGTCCATCTCATCATCACAAACATCAGCAATCATTGTCTCTAGCAAATCACACATAGGTTCTGAAATCTCCTCTCTCTGCTCACATGTTTCAGGCTCAATATTTTGTACATCCCGGCTCCCCATCTGGCCACCAACCCGGGTTGAAGAATTCAAAAGTGTGGCAGCTAGCAGGAGCATGAAACAAAGCAAACATACAGTGACAAGAACAATGTACGGCGAAGATGAGCTGCTAGCCATACTCAGTCGAAATTTATCAAACATGTGACTGTATCCAATAAGCATTTCTCCCACAAGTTTGATATGCGGGCCCAAGATTACCATGATGGAACCAATTGCCAAATACTCCGAAATCGGAGAAATTTTGTGGTCCCCCATTAATGCCTGTGATGAGGCCACTCGGAAAAGCGGTATCACAGAAGATGGAAGCAGCACGGCTATGATAACCTGAGGAAAAATTAGTAACTGGTATACGCCCTCACCTCCATAAGAACATACACAGAAGAAGGCTGGAATAATGGAGAAGATTCTGATAGTCCAGCTAGGAATATCAACTCCAAGGAGATCATGTGAAATAACTTGCCCATGCACATTCCATTTTAGTGCCGTAATTTGGTTGCCGACAAATAGAATGAGCAAAAAGGGCAATGGAGCTACTGGACCTCTGAAAACCTGCATCAATTGTTTAACAATATCAAAATCATGCAAGATTATGAGACATGATGCAAATTGTTTGCGAGTGAATCTAAATTTTAAAAGTATTGTTAGGAATTCAACAAATAGGGAACAAACGCACAAAGAACACGGAACAAGAGATAACGTGGTTCGGCCTAATGCCTACGTCCACGGAGAGAAAGGAGAACTTTTATTGATGAGTTTCCGAGCCACAAAGCCATACAAAACCTTAGGGTAACATGTCTTTATATAGAGGCAAACCCTTGGTGTCCAAGTAACCTATCTAGGTCGGATTAGGAGTCCAAAACCTAGTCAGAATAGGAATAGGAATAGGAAATAGGTCTTTCCTATTTCTCGCCATCCCAACAAGTACCAACTTCAGTAATAAGTAGAACATACCTGTTCAGTCAGTGACAAAGCATCTGAAATTGTAAATGGAACAAGGCCTAAATTGTAGAAGACATATGAAGCCGAGTTGATCAAGGCATAATTCACCAAAGAAATGCCTCCAAAGACGAAGAAGATGGACAAGAGATGATTTTGGCATAATGTGCCCACGGAAGTTCCTGGCACCACCTGTTGTTGCTGCACAAATACACAAGGACGGTTCAGAAAACTGGCAACAACAAAATTGGAGCCGCATACACTGACAAAATAAGGAACTTCCAGAGAATATGATAGGCCCAGCATTGACTTATCAAGGAGTTTCAAAGATGATTGCCAAAACCAAATTAACCATACTATGCAGCATATTTGTCATGATTGTTCACCAAACACAAGAAACTCGACAAGGCATAATAGGAACGTCGAACATTGCCTACTGTCAAGACTAAATATGTAATGAATCAACTTGTTTCATGATAGAGTTAAGAAGAGAAGAGAAACAAGGAGAAAGAGAGCTCTAGGAGGAACCAGAGAGAGAGTCGAGATAGAAAATAGAAAGTGTATTCAAGAAATGGTTGTCCAATATACAAGATGGCCCCTAATGTTCCTTATATATCTTTTATAGTACATAATGACTAGACATGACTAACTAGACCGAACTGACTGATCACCCAACAATGTATCGTAACAATAGGCTCTGCTAAATGAGATCTTTGATGAATGGATGGTGCCTTATATTGACTGATGTACGGCTGTCATTCATTGGCATGCATGATACGGCTGTCATTCATTGGCATGCATGAGACTGTGTTACCGGCATTTGTATCGACAGGCTGCTGCAAAAACTTCCCATAATCCATCCTATAGAGACGATCACCAGACAAGATCACCACGGTATCCATGTTCCTGTTCTTTTCATCCTCGAAAATCCATATAAACTGCCTCACAACATTTGCTGTGCCTTTGAACCACTTCTGTCCTTCTTCTCCTTCATTCTGAAAGTACAGAGATCGATATGGCAGTATTGAAATCGCAGTAGAACCAGGGGCCAAGTGAATATAATGACCATTTGTAACCGGCGTGGGTTGCATAGATAATAGCTTGTATTTATAATAGCCTTGGAGTCCTTCATAACATTTCAGCAACTCACGCACCTGATATTGAAATTCCAAGCTAAGGTCAGCCCCAATATGCTGATCAAGTTCCAGAGGATGAAAGTCAGCTCCAACTTGGTGATCAAATTCGAGAGGATGAATTTCAGCCTTTGTTGTGTCTATTAATTGGAGTTCTGCAGCCTGCTCTGCTCAAGATAGGATCATCATCTTATATATTCTACCATGATTCAGGTCGTTTTCAAGTTGCACATCACTCATATACCTCAATTTGTTGCCCTGATACATCAACAAGTAACTGTCCCTGAGCAGCCAATTTCTTTGTATCATATGAACCTGACCCTCCTCCTTTTAGCAGCAAGGTAGCATCAGCAAGTTGATCCTTTGTACTCCTCAAAAGCAACTTGAGCTCCACTGCAGAAGAGAAAACTTTTCCTTATCCAAATCATACTTGAGCTTTGTCATCGCCGTACAAACCAGACAAATGAGGATAACGCTTTGCAATTTACGGGTTCGGATGGCACTAATGCTGTACAGGCTATTTTAATACCAAATCAACAACCTCACTGAGGACATCAATTTTAACATACTGAAACGATATCCCCATCAAAAGCAAGCACGCCCTTGTGTGATTGCAGCCTCACAACACCATTGAAGAACAATTCCCTACCCGCGAAAGATTCATCATCATCAGGCAGCTGAGATTTGACATCAAAACAGCAGCATTATAGATAGCTTTATCAGAATGAAAATATTCTTGGTTCCCAATTTCCCATTTTCCAACAAGAAGCTGAAAACCAATGAAAGAAGCAGTATCACTCTCTTCCTCGTAGGCATCCCTATTCAGATCTTTTAAATCAAGATTACAAGAATTAGGTTTGACCAACGAGATTCCATCAACTTCAACCTCTTTATCATTAACCCCTGTTTTTTCCACAATCGATTCACTGCCTTGACCCACTCAATCTGATGAAGCGAACACCAATGATGATTCTAATGCAGCACGACAACTCTTCACAACACATTCCTCCTCCAAACCCATATTCTCCACAGTTGACTCATTCATGTCAATAAGCTATCATACGCACCATTTTCCAAATTACCACCCAATTCGAGAAGCTCAGCCTTCTTGCGTCTTCCAAACTCTCAGGTGCATAGGACCGAACCACCGACTTAACTGCGTCATTCAAGCCTCCAACAAATCTGAGCACAAGATATCTTTCTGTTAACAACTTCGCACAACATCATACCTTTCAACTCTTCGAATCTCCGTAGATAGTCAAGAACACTTCTTACCTGCCTTAGATGTTGAATTCCTCGATCACACTTCCCGTGTTCCTCGTGCCAAACATCTGACCCAAATTCTCCACAAACAAACCCCAAATAACCTGATTCTGTTGTGTAACCCATGAATCAAACTAAATGTCAGCTCCCTCATCTAAGTACAAACTCACCATCTCCACTTTTCTATACTCCTCTACATTGTTCACTGCGAAAAACTTCTCACAATTCCTAATCCAGATACGAGGATTAATGTTCTTAAAAGGGGGAAAATTCAGCCTGGTCGTAGAGTGAGGCTTCATGCTCTTCTTATGGTTCGCTGAAACCCCAAAGGGAGAGAACTCACGCGCACCAATATGGGAAGCTCCCAGAATCCCCTTGTCATCTTGATTACCGTTTTTTAGCGTCCTCATGATTTCTGTTATCAACTGCTCCATCTTGGAGCTTGATTCTTGGTATAACTGCTCCAAACGTTCCAATCATTTGCAAGTTTCCAGCATTTTGGTGCCATTTTCTTCCAGAATGTGTGAATGCTCTGAAACCCTTTCTAGCAGAGAAGAAACGTGCGATTCGAGTTCTTTGTGTTGCTCCTCCATGTTTTTCCAGCGAGTACCCATTCCAATTGTAACGACTCGACTCGGTTCTTGATAGAATTAAAAGGAGAAGAGGGGAGAGGAGAAAGAGAGTCCAAGAGGAACTGGAGAGAGAGAGTTCGTAGAGAAGTGTATTCAAGAAATGGTTGTACAATATACAACATGGTCCCTAATGTTCATTTTATATCTTTTAAAATTCTGTATGACTAGGCATGATTAACTAGACTAATTACACCAAATGACTGATCATCCAACCTAATGTAACGTAACAAAATACAAGAACATGGAAAGAATTCAACAGTCTGAGGATTAGGCTATGAAGAGACACTAACCAGGACTATTGAGGAGTGGAGATAGAAATTGTGGGGCACAATACTAGCTCCAAGAATACTCATCAAAGCATAAGCATTTTTCCCTCGTAACAGTCTCCCATCCATAGATTGTTGTTCTTCTGGTTGACTGGTGAATACTCCAACTCCAAAATAACATAGGAGCACCAGAAAGCCGGATAACAGAATACGGAACACATTTGCACTGTGTCTCTCCTGATATATTAACAAAAATGGAAACCTTGAGAGAGTAATTTATGTGCATCTCAGTAGAAACAAGTAATAACATCAAATAGAACTTACCAGGACGGTGGAAAAAAGTGGATACAACAGCGCATCTAATGTTGTCAAACAAACACAGCAACGCAAGTCCATCCCAAAGAGATGACGAAGGCCATGTGCAATGCCAAGAATCTACAAAAGAAAAGTTTTAATGCATTAGATGAGAGTCTAGTTTCATCATCTTTTCGGAGAAAATAAAACAAATGAATTGCAGATAAATGAGGAGAAATACCATGGTTAGGTCTGATGCAACCACAGAAATCAATGTCTGAACTCTGAGAAGTATGCATATCCATTTGTCATATTCTTGACTGCATATCTACACCATGATAACATGAAAAAAAAGATTATGGTTACTCCCATACAGAATAAACAATTTCAACACAATTAAAGAAAGGCGAGAAGGAAGGAGGTTGCAGAGAACCAGAGAGAGATAGAGGAAGAGAGAAATATATTAGAGAAATGATTTTGCAAGATTCATTATGGTCTCTAATATTCCTTCTATATCTATCATACTACCCTATCAAATGACTGATCACCCAACCTAATGTATCATAACAATAATCCCCGCTGCAAAATTCCTTGACCTCAAGGATGATAATCAATCAAATGTATCAAATGGAAACAAGTACTCTCCTCCATTTTCAGCAGTACACCCCAATCTTCTTCTTTAACCAACTCAGTATTCGTTTGGTTTTCACCTTCCTTGTACTCAAGAAGACAATCAAGGAGAATAATACGTGGACAAACATTCTCCCTTCGCATTTTCACAGGGACAACAACATCTTTGTTAAACATCACCCCTCTAAGAATCTTTGAAGAAACATCTTCTTTAAACCAAATTGCAAATTTTTCAAGCGCTAGGACCACATTCTCCAGAGCTTTTTTGTATGCTTGGCAAATGATCGTAGGGTGATAGTTCTTTCCAATTAAAGTTTCTGCAACATGGAGCATCTCTCCAACATGAACAATTACAGAAGTTGTACCATCCCCAACTTCTTCATCTTGTGTCCTACTTAATTCAATCATTGACTAAACTGCTGGATGTGCAAGATCGAACTCACGGAGAACAACATTTCCATCATTAGCAACTACAATACCTCCACTAGCATCAAGTAGCAACTTCAGCATTCACCCTGGTCTCACGGTTGTGCGATTATGTCAGTAACAGCCTTGAAGGCCTGGATATTAGCATGATGTATTTTATTCCAACATTCTTTGCTTCTTCAGCAGCAACCGTAGAAAGAACAGAGTGCATCATCAATTGGGAAGGGATCAAAGCTGCAAGCTTATCAGCAATAGCTGCAGCTGTCAATTTTGGTGCTCTCGTCCCAAAAGCAGAACTGCTAAAAGTTGAATCTCTGATTTTACAGCTAAATACGTCCACTGTCATTCTTCCGAACCTCAAGACTTCCAGTTACAGAATTAGTGGCATTCATCTGCTGTATTACCAACACTTCATTCATCCATGTGAGCCACACCATTTCTATAATTCTTGGTTTATTCAAATCTTTGTTTAACCTTTCACCACTCATACAGCTGAACTCTACTCTACTGCTCTCTTCAGATTGTCTATAACCATTCAGCTTAATCTCTTCACCCTTGCTTTGAATGGTAGCTTCAGCTTTGACAAAGTCGGATGTCAATGTTGTATAAGCAAACATGATAGGAGTTATTTAACTGATACCCACATCCTTAAAAAACCCCAAAAAAAGTCCCACGAGGAACTCCTAGTCCCTTTGAATTTAACACTTGCTTTCTACAAGCACCGAGGTCCCAGGCTTACCAAAATCACAGAAGAAACCATCTTCTGGTCATCAACTACCAAACTTCTCAGTATGCAGCATGAAAACAGACCTGCAGACCAACACACTAAAACATTCTCCATTCTAGTTCTGCAATCTTCCAAATGATAAGCATTGTACCCTGAGAATAAGAGGCCCGACCCAGCTGCTGCTAGTTTTGTTGCATTCAACATTTCTGCAGTGTTTCCATCCCACATAATACCCAACTTTCCTGCCAAATTCCAAACAACCTTGACATGTTCTACTGTGTTTCTTTTCATTCCGGAGAGGAGACAATCTGTCTACCTTGAGCATTTGGTGTTAACGCCTCATGTGCCCATAATTTCTTGCTTCTTCTTTGTGAACAGCAACCCTTTTGGTTAGGGCGAAAGGCGATGGCCTTCAGTGTCTTCTTTCTCAAACGATTCGCAGGCTTCATCTGGCTGACAAAGGGTTTAAACTATCTTGGCAACTATCTGGTTTGGCAGGATTAGCACCTTGCATCCAATCCGCACCATGTCATACGATCCCAATTCCAGCGCTCTGAAGTCGCACTTGAATGCACACATTTCTCAATTAGCACCTTGGCAAACCTTGTTGCAACAATCCATGACCAGAACAAATTCATTCCAACTAGCATCCTTATGGTTATCAATCCATGACCAGAACCACTCATTATCTTTTCCTTCCAAAAAATTTGCAGCAATAGTGATCTTATTGTCTTCAGAAACACAATTAATTGCAAAGTACTCTTCACATCTTCTAACCCATCCCTGACCTACAAAAGTAGAAGCTTTCTTACAATGAGGAATTGCTGGTGTCTGAAGGCAGGGGGGCCTCAGTCGCCGTTCTCCGTTGCGCTTCTCCTCGAACCCGTCGGAAACCCCATGAAGGAGACTCTAGCCCTGTTAGAGGCTATGCCTCGCCGCTCCTCCTCGGAAACCCCAAAGGAGGAGACTCCAAGAAGCCCCAAATATACCGTTATTTCCCTGTCCCCTCAGCTTAAGCGCCCTCAAGGTTAGTTGCTCCATGAGCAAGTTAGCTTCTTGTTGATAAGGCTTCGTTTATTACAAATGCACTAAAATACCACATGTTAGAACCCAACTGGGTCCTTGGTAGATTTGTTTAGGAAGAAAGAAATTAGGCAAGAAAGAAGAGGAAGGGGGTTGCACAATATTCAATATGGTCCCTAATGTTCCTTTTATGTTCCTTATAGTACCGTGCCGAACGATTTGATATGATTAACTAGACTAACTAGACCCAACTAACCACCCAAACTAATGCATCGTACACAAATGAAGGTGTAATACCTGAGCCAGGTCTTTCCTTGTGATCAAAGTAATTCTAATGGCAAGGTAGTGGTAGATCATCGCAATAATGCTGAAGCAGATCATAGGTGTCAGCATATCCATACCAAACCGAGCACCTCCGTCAATGATAGCTGCCCACTTGCCAGGGTCGACATAGCTGACCGAAATGAGAAGAGCAGGACCAAGCGATGGAAGGAATTGTCGAATCACCCGAGAAAGATGGTTAGCCCTCAACCATTGACTTGCCATGTTCGCAGACCCCAGCAGATAGTAGAGACAATGGCAACTCAGGAGAAAGTATTATCTGAACCGCGAACCCTCCAAGCTCAATAAAATCCAACCCGCAACCAATAAACTTCAATCAATTTTGATTTCAGACAGCCATCATATTCCTGAAAAAGAAGCAATAAGTCATTCTTGTGTGATAATGACGATCAAACTGTCTCAACGATTATTTGCTCTCGCATCAATCCTAAACTAGGAGAAACAAAATAACAAGAACTTCAACCCGCACTACTTAAACAAGCAAATACGGAAGCTAGCAAAAGGATCCCCGAAGTTCATAAAAATAAAAAACTAGGAATGGTCATTGAAACTGCATATATCTGTCAAAGAAAGAGGAAGATGTTCTTGACCAAATAAATAGAGGAAGATGTTAGACACTGTTACAAAGTTTTGCTGTGGCAAGGAAACATAAGCCTTCACATTACAATGCAATGACCATGACGACAAAAAAAAAAAGAGATCCAGAAGTACAATGTTTGAGCATCTAATCATCCTAATAGCTTCACAATTCTCACACCTACTTACCGTGTTATATTTTTTTTTATCCTCGGGGCCGATCGCGAGAGAGGGGAAGATGCCTTCGAAGATCCTCTCTACAATGCAGGTTAACAAAGGATCGGGGAAGAAAGGGCAAACCTTCCTCGCTCAGCTTGTCAAGACAGCACAGATGATGACATTGAGACCAGGTTCTGTACGTCTGAAGCACTAAGAGCTGATAAATTCACAGCTAAAGATCCCACCTTGACCAGCCCTTTTCCTGTCTCCTTCCGGCCTCCTCCTTCTCTACAATTTTGTTCACCGAGAAACTTGGCAAAAACCTCCTGATGACAAACTTGGCAAACTCCTTAATTCACCATTTTCCCAGCTGAAGCTTGATGCTACTCATCTTCGGCCAAATCATCAGTCAATATCAGAATTACTGATGGTTGATGAACCAAGACTAGTACAGAATGGAGATGTCTTTAATGATTTAATTGTATATAGGTAGATTTTAAATTTAAAAAAAAAACAGACCATGGTAGAATTCGGGAAAGAAACGAAATTAAGAGCTTAGTTGGATCATTCTATATTAAAACAAATCATACCATCATTTTGGAAAAGGGTAATGGCCGCATTTAGAAGGGGAATCTAGCAACAATTTTAATTTATTAAATCTCACTTGCAAAGTTTAGTTGGTAACCATTTAGAGTTTGTCCAAATGGTAAGAAATTTAATTTCAATCATCTTAAATCTAAAATATGTAGTCTTTTTATAATACTATCTCTAAGTGATATTTTTATATAAT
This sequence comes from Hypericum androsaemum, assembly GCA_963995505.1. Taxonomy (NCBI): domain Eukaryota; kingdom Viridiplantae; phylum Streptophyta; class Magnoliopsida; order Malpighiales; family Hypericaceae; genus Hypericum; species Hypericum androsaemum. The sequence continues at coordinate 2,431,160 of OZ023184.1, read as the reverse complement.
CACATTTAGTTGCCCCAGAAGATTTCCTGTTAAGCATTTTCCAGAGGTGTACCAACCGGAGCCATGGTTGGAAATCTTTTACTAATCTAGGTTATGTTATTCCAAGCAAAGCAAATGGAGTGGAATTGGCTTTCCCAAAACGCAAATGGGATTGGAGTTGAGTTTGTACAATAGAGTTCTCACTTTTTCCCTCCAAAGATTTGAACTTTTTCCTTTTTCGCAACTAACTAAACCCACATTTCTAAAGAAATAGAACAGAAAGCCCCCAAAAAATAAATAAATCTCGCACCTAAAGAAGCCAGGAGCTGCCAGTTTCCGGAACCAGGAGGCCGCCCGCGACCCCTCTTGGGCTGCGGAGGCTGCCACGTGTGCGGACCCACCAAACGACAAAGAGAACCCACCGCCGGCGCTGGCCTGACACGGAGGTTCCCGTCGCCCTTGGCCTCCCCCTCTTCTTCTTCTTCGAAACCATCGCTGTTGAACTCGGAGCTGCTGATGGGCGTCGACTCAGTTGACTCGGCCGAGTTATCATCGAACGACCCCCGGACACAGTGCTCGTACATTTCGGGAGGAGGGCAAAAGGCGGTAACTTTTTGTTGGGGTTTAACTTTAACGGAGATGGTAAGTCTGGTAATTAAGGAGGTAGGTGAAAAAGGAAAGTTGGTAATTTTAAGAGAAACAAGGATTAATGGTGTCCGGTGTCGTTTTGATCTTTACTTGTTGTCGTTTCGATTTTTCCTTGTGTTAGGAATTAAGGGTGGGCTTAATTTTGTGTAAAAAACTGAGAATTCCCTTAAAATTTTGATTTAATCAACTGATAAGTCCAGTCCAGTCCAGTCCTTGAGAAAATAGTTCTTGAATTTAAATAAAACAAATTTGTCAGTGTCTCTAACCAATTTATGTATTAGAGACCGCCAAGATGTAAAAAAAAAATCCTAAAATCATTCGGCAAAAAACTTCTTATCCCATCCTACTTGTAAGAACTTTGTACCATCCTCCTTAGCAGTCATCCAAACATTACTCCAAGTAGTCCTTGTAATATTTTGACGAACGAGTTGTCGAGTTTCGTTGTTACCCAAACTTCAGCCCCGGAATCGAGAGGAGCACCACCGTCACAAAGTTGATGCCTCGATCATTTTGTTCCTCAATACCTTATTTTTTGTTCGTTTGTAGTTTTTGGTTGAAGTATAATCGGAAAGAGGAAGGTGTTCTATTTTGGGTTTAGTAATTTTCGACACCTTTGGAGGCTTTTGTTTTTTATTTTCATTTGATGGCTTGAGATTTTTTTTTTTTTTTTTACTTTGGTATGGGTTTTGTATGGTTTTGGAATTTTAATGTGAGGTAGAGTATTTTGGTAATTTCAAGTTGTAAACTAAAATGATCTTGAGAATTAAATAAATATGTTTTTTTTAGAAAACATTCATATGCATATATTGATCATCAAATGGAATTACATCATGTCCACAGATAACGCTTCCTCGAGTAAAGGAGGAGCAGACGAAAAAAGCTTAAAGACATTAGATCCCACAAGACTCAACTTAACAAGGGTATGAGCGGCGTTGTTAGCTTGCTGCTAAACGAAAGAGAAGGAGATTTTGAGACTTAAATAAATAAGTGACTAACAAGTAACAAGTTCAATTTTTTTTTGGATTATGTACGTAGATAGAATTTATTATAGGCGACTTTGATATGTCTTTATCTTGTATCTCCACAGTGTATCCTAGGTACATATGGTAGATAGTGTAATTACCCTTTGGGTTTTCTTTTAGGAGTAAAAATTTCACTTATAAAAAAATTTCAATTTTTTAAAACTCAAAAATTATTTTATTAAAGACTTGAACTCATAGTACATTATATCAAAATTTAGGGACTTATGAATTTTTTTTCTTACTTTTTTTTCTCCATTGATGTTGGATTTTTGCCGTTTTAATATAAGCACAAATATTACATCGTGGACAGTTTACTCTATTGGGTAGCTTGCTTGCCCTTGTTATTACTGACCCCTGTCCCTTCTCCCAAAATCTTTTATGTTTCAGAGAATAATAGATATGAGACTCGGAGTAGTTTAGAACCATGTGGTATTACATTTTTTCGCAATAGGTATATGTAGTTTAAAAACTATCAAATATGTCTAAATTATTTGAATTTTTATCAGACAATAGCCCCGGGCAGGCTCGGACGCTGCCCATCCTATCCGGAGGGAAAGAGAACCTTACACTAATATGGACCTGCCCGAGCCTTCCATGGGCCGTATCTTAATAAAAATTCAAATAACTTGGACATATTTGATAGTTTTTAAACCTCATAGACTGATTGCGAAAATGAGATACCATAGGATAATAAAATGCAGTTTTTCTTTTTTGAAAAGTTAGTTTACTATCATGTGTTCTCGCGTTTTAATACATCAGATGAGGAAATCCGAGCTAGGTAGATCCAATTCCATTGGTCCTGGTAAAAAGAAAAGATTATGGAGTCGACCTGCAGAAAAGTACCAAGCCAAAAAAAATATAAGGCGAACGAAATCAAGATAAAGATAAATAAATTCAACAGGAAATTTAACCCTCTCTCGGAAGATTTTCTTCATGCGAGTTGGTAAAACGTCTTAGGATAAAATGGAATAGAGTCTCAAACGATCATAAGGATTTATGTAAGGCAAATTAGAGCAGAATTCTATTTTAAAATCAGGATTAAAACGACACTAGATCTTTGGACTGGCGAGAGATTGTCATCAGCACTAGATTGTAGATTATCTTTAAATAATCTTCGTCAAATTAGCAATATAGATTATTACTTTTTGTTTATTTAAACAACATGTAACAAATAATAAATTTAAAGGTAAAATAGTGATAGATTCCTGATGTTTCAAGAAATTGATTAATCAAGACAAACTACTATTATTTAGTCCATGTTGTTTCTAAAACCAATTAATAACTCCCTTAACCTAAAATACACTATTTCAAGTGACAAAAATATCCCTATGTTACCCAAAAATTACAATAAACAAAAAAAAAACTCCCATCTCCCTTATCCACCAGAAAAATTGGACAGTCACCATTCCATCACTCAACATGATCCAAAACTAAAGTTTCACACTTTATGCGAACAAGAAGTCCAATAAACAAAACCACCACAAGAACAGAGTCAAGAGACCTGCACACTTGCGACCTGCACCACAAAATCCATTCCTACCATGGAGTCCTCCTTGTGGTTTCCACCCAACCCCTCCTCATCGATGTTGCGCTCTTCCTGATGCACGGTAGAGTATAGTAACGAGATTAGATGGGTTGGGCCTTTGAGATGAGAGTTTTATTTTACCTATACTAATTTTGTATTTTCTGGGAAACATGGGGAGTATTTTTGGAGCATGTTGGAGCGTTGGGGGGAGGAGGAAGAGGATGGATGAGTGAGATGAAGGGCTTGGGAGATGGATTTTTTTTTGTCTATTGTATTTTCTGGGTAACATAGGGGTATTTTTGGCACTTGAAATAGTGTATTTTAGGTATAGGGACTTATTTATTAATTTTAGAAACAACAATGACTAAACAGTACTATATTGTCCTAATCAATCAATTTCTTGAAACATCATGCACCTACCACTATTTCATCCTAAATTTAATTATTTGCTATTTTCACCATTATTTTTTTCATAAACAACATTCTAACCGTCAAAAAAGTTTGGAGGTTAATATCCTCCTTTGCGGGTCTTGTTCCCGACGCCGAAAACCTTAGCCTTGCCGATTTGTGACGCCAACAAAAAGTCAGTTGAGTGCGTTGAGAAAGGATTCTAAGGTATGGAGTTGGGAGCTGCTTTCTAATTTCTTAGATGATGGGTGTTTTGTGATTTTTTTTTATTACTTAGTAAGTCGAGGCTAAGCTATCATCATTGTTCACGTCAACAAAAGTCAAAGTTAATATATTTAGCAAAAAAGTCAAAGTTTATATAACACATGATCAAAAGCATGTTTTAAAAAAGACTTAGAGGTCTACACTGGACTTTTCTCATCCTCCCGGTCAATCAGTTCGACTTGTTGGACTAATGGTCGGACCAAAAATTTTAAATTAAAAATATATATTATTTATCATATTTGGTATTAAAAAATAGCAAATAGTTACAATATTATCTAATTTTATTGTTAATTATAAAGTATAAGCACCAAAATCATTTTTTAATTATTTTAAAATATATTTTTCTAAAAATATACGTTTTTTTTGCTGGACCGGTCAGTCCAATTGGAAAATTGACCAATCCGACCACTAAAATTTTTAGTCAACGCCGTTGACCATTAACTAAACCAGAGGCCGGGTTTAACTTGGCCCAAACTTCGTTCTGATTCATGATCCGATCACATTTTTTAAAACCATAACCGTTAAGTGTAAATTTTTAGTAACGCATGACACTAGTGTATATTTAACACACAGAAAATAAAAGACAAAAACAAACAGGAAGAGTAGTAACCTTGGGAATGCGAAATCCAGCCGAGTAGCTTAATGGGAGGTGTCCCTCAATATAACTACACAATAATACACACATGGGCCTGTCGATACCATTAATACACACACACATAAAACCAAATTGCACTTAAAATTAAGGACTCCAGAGAATTTATAACGTAACAGGAGCTCTCTGATAAACTATTTTTTTTTTTTTTTGGGAACATAGTATTGTTAGACCAAATAAATGTTCCAGTCCAACACATCCGCATCGTTCCCCAGCAACTTATGGCTATGTCGATTGTGACGGTTTCGATTGGCCCAAAAAGCTACAAAATAATTACCCTCTCAACTGCTTTTCTTTTTTGATGAATAATTTATTTTATTAATTATAGTAATATGCACACCGGTAGTAATTTCCTTGCTATCACAAGACACCCGAAAATACAACGAATTCCCCAAAATAAAATAGCGGAGAGTCATTAGCCTCCTATGGGGAAATGATGGAACCCAAATACACCTCGAGGTCATGTCCTCCCAATTGTTTATGGATTCTGATCATACTAGCACTCTCTATCCCATAAAAAATCAAAGAAAAAATGTTGGAAATAAGATCGAAACGAGTAAAATACGAGACACAAAAATTACGTGGAAACCTCAAGACGGGGAGAAAATCACGGGCAAGGGAGAGTCGTCCACTATGTGAGTCCAATCGGTTACAAGGCCTCCGTGAAGATTCTCTCTACCTCACAACTCTCAACTAATACAAATAAGACCTAGGCATAGGCCGTATATATATAAGAGACTAGTACTCTATTCTGATCAGGAAATAGAGCCCTACTCTAATTAGAAATTTGGAACAATCCCTAACAAATCTCCACCTTGGACCAAATTCTATAACTCCAACATCAACGTTTCTCCACCTTCACCACCAGCCCCTAAGGGCAATCGGCATCAAGCATGAATACCTACCAAGTCCAAGCAATGCTCGAACTTAGTACCAGAAAGTGACTTCGTCAACATGTCTGCAGGATTGTCCTTTGTACTCACCTTGCTCACAACAATGTCGCCTTGAGCAACATGCTCCCGCATGAAGTGGTACCTCACATTAATGTGCTTTATCCTCTCATGATACATAGCATCCCTTGTGAGATGGATAGCACTTTGACTATCACAGTACACTGTACCGACTTGCAGCTTCTCACAGATTTTACTGAAGAAACCTTTCAACCAAATAGCCTCCTTCACACCTTCAGTTATAGCCATGTACTCCGCCTCAGTGGTAGACAACGCCACTGTGGCCTGTAGACAAGCTCTCCAACTGATAGCACATCCTCCAAGAGTGAAGACATATCCAAACAAGGACCTAGACGTATCAAAGTCTCCAGTATAATCTGAATCAACAAAACCAACAACTCCATCATTGGTGCTTCCAAACTGTAGACACACGCCCTTGGTACCCTTCAAGTACCTCATAATCCACTCCACTGCTCTCCAATGACCTTCTCCAAGATTTGCCATAAACCTGCTAACGACACTCGCAGCATAGGCCAAATTCGGGCGTGTGCAAACCATATCATACATCAGAGAACTAACAGCATTGGAGTATGGAATACCAGACATGTAATCGACCTCAGCAGCTGACTGTGGAGATAAGGCAGACGAAAGCTGAAAATATGTACCAAGAGGAGTACTCACAGGATTACCAGTCACATCAAACCTGTCAAGTACCTTTTCAATGTAACTCTACTGACTCAGAAATAACTTCCTTGCTCCTCTATCTCTGGCAATCTCCATACCAAGAATCTTCTTAGCAGGACCCAAATCTTTCATCTCAAACTCGCTACTTAACAGAGTTTTGAGCTTTCTCACCTCTCTTTTGTCACTTGCACCAATTAACATGTCATCCACATACAGGAGCAAATATACTTGAGAACCGTTGCATAGCCTTTTTAGGTAAACACAACTATCATACTTACTCCTCTCATAACTATGAGAAATCATAAAAGAATCAAACCTTTTATACCACTGCCTCAGAGACTGCTTAAGGCCATACAGGGACTTCTTCAACAAGCACACATGGTCTTCTTTACCTTCAACATAAAAACCCTCAGGCTGTGCCATATAAATTCGCTCCTCAAGCTCTCCATTCAAGAAAGCTATCTTCACATCAAGCCGTTCAAGCTCCAAATCCTGCATAGCAACAATACCAAGAAGAGAACGAATCGAGGTATGCTTCACAACTGGTGAAAATACCTTATTAAAATCTATACCAGGAATCTGACTATATTCTCTAGCCACTAACCTAGCCTTGTATCTAGGCTCTTCAACTTCAGGTATACCATCCTTCTTCTCGAATACCCACTTGCAGCTGACAACTTTCTTATCCTTAGGCAGCTTAGTAATCTCCCAAGTCTTGTTCTTGTGAAGAGATTTCATCTTTTCCTCCATAGCAACCAACCATCTATCAGAGTCTTTCGACTTCACAGTATCTGAGTAACTAGATGGTTCTTCACAGCTATCAACTTCTTCTGCCACATTCAGGGCAAAAGCAACAATATCAGCCTCACCCAACTTCTGTGGAGGCCTGATAATTCTTCTGGGTCTGTCTTTAGCAATAGAATACGCTGGCTCCCTCTCAACTGTGCAAACATTCTCAGCTTCATCAGACAACCCACCATGAGTAGGACCATGGCAATCAACATCACGGAAGGAACTCGCTTCTGGATCAGCATCAAACTCCACCTGCACTTTTGACTTTTGCAAGTCCACACTTGGAGCACTGGAAATACCAGGTGAAGAAACATCCTCCCTCTTACTCAGCATGTCTGTCTCTTTAAAAATAATATTCCTACTCAACAAGACCTTAGATACCTCGGGACACCACAAATTGTATCCCTTCACTCCAGAAGCATAGCCAAGGAAGATACATTTCATAGATCTTGGCTCTAACTTGCCATTATTCACATGAGCATAGGCAGGACACCCAAATATCTTCAAATCAGCATAATTACGAGAATTTCCAGACCACAATTCTTCAGGTACCTTGCCATCAAGCGATGCATGAGGTGAACGATTGACAAGGTGACAGACAGTGGAAGCACCTTCAGCCCAAAATGACTTAGGTAAACCAGCATTTGACAGCATACAACGATCTTTCTCCAATAAAGTTCTGTTCATTCTTTCAGCGACTCCATTTTGTTGAGGTGTACCCGGGATTATCTTATGCCTGACAATACCCTCATTCTTGCAGAACTCATCAAACCAACTAGAGCAAAACTCTAATCCATTGTCTGTGCGGAGATGCTTGACATTTCTCCCAGTCTACTTTTCAATCATAGTCTTCCACTACTTGAAAGTGACAAAGACATGATCCTTACTCTTCAAGAAGAACGCCCACACCTTCCTCGAATAATCATCAATGATAGTCAGCATATACTTGGAACCATTCTTTGTTGCAACTTGAGATGGTCCCCAAAGATCAGAATGAATATAGTCAAGTTTCCCCTTTGTAGTGTGCACACCTTTCTGAAAACTGACTTTCTTCTGCTTGCAAAACACACAGTGCTCATAAAATTCCAGCTTCCCAATACCCTGCCCACATAATAATCCTCTCCTATTTAGCTCGGTTATGCCTTTCTCGCTCATGTGACCAAGTCGCATATGCCACAATGAGGTATTCTCAGAATCTGTCAACGAGCCAGATGCAGCAGCAACAGTCCCTGTAACTGTAGAACCCTGCAAAACGTACAAATTTCCAACCTCTTTCTTGGCCTTCATATGCACTAATGAGTTCTTACTCACACGAAGAACTCCACCTTCTCCGGTATACTTGTACTCCAATGTATCAAGAGTACTCAGCGAAATCAAGTTCTGCTTCAAATCAGGGATATGCCTCACATTCGTCAAGGTTCGAATGACACCATCATGCATCTTGATCTTCATTGTGCCAATACCAACAACCTTGCAGACAAAATTATTTTCCATGAGAATATTACCCTCCGCACGTTCATATATTGAAAACCAGTCCCGGATGGGACACATATGAAACGTACAAGCAGAATCAAGGACCCAAGCAGCATCAACTTTAGACTTCCCATCAATCACAGACAAAAGGTCTCCATCAGATTTTTCTTTCTGAGTGGTGGTGGCAACACTAGCACTGCCGCTATCAGAACTTTCTCCTTTCGGAGTACTGGACTTTTCGCCCTTCTTCTTGTTCTTCAACTCCGGACAGAATCATTTAATATGCCCAACCTTATGACAATTGAAACAAGTCTTATCCTTGTGTCTTGACCTTGATTTGCTTCTGCTCTTCTTCCTCGAATCAGACTTAGCATTCCTCTCCTCAGACCTCCCTCTCACGACCAAGCCAGTCCCTTGGCTATTTTCAGAGGAACTCACAGTGTTCTTATCAATTCTCTCTTTCTCCATGAGCGAATCATGAACATTATCCCAACTCAGAGTATCATGACTGAACAACAGAGTATCCCTGAATTGCTGATAAGAAACAGGCAACGAGCACAATAACAATAAAGCCAAATCTTCATCATCATATTTCACATCCAGAGTTCTAAGATCAGCCACTATATCCTTAAATTTATTAAGGTGGTCATGAACAGACTTATCTTCTTGCATCCGGATAGAAAATAGTTGTTGCTTCAAGCACAGTTTGTTGGTCAAACTCTTGGGCATGCACAACTTTTCAAGCTTTGCCCATAATGAGGAAGCTATTGTCTCCTTCAACACGTCCCACAAAATATCATCTGACAGATGCAACTGGATCTGACTCACAGCCTTACGGTTCTTTGACGCCTTCATCGCAGCATCCCAACTCGAAGGCATCGACTTTTCATCAAGTAGAGTCTCATCCAGCTCTAAATGTGTCAGAATAGCGCGCATCTTGACTTGCCACAAAGAAAAATTAGTTTTCCTCGTCAACTGAGGAATTTCGTACTTCATCGAAGTCATCCTGAAATAACGAATCAAGAAAATCAGCCTAAAACCGGTTAGAAAACCAAAATCAGTCAAATCAGTTGACTTTCGGTCAACTAGTCAAACCGTTGACCAAGTCAACTCGGAAATTAGGGTTTTCAACCCAAAAACTCCAAGGGGCGGTAGCGACCACCACGGAGGGCAGACGGTCGGCGCGAGCTTGCTCTGTCGGCGAGTGGGCACGGCAGTGGCGAGTTCGGCCTTGGTTGGCTCGAGCGGAGGTGCGGCGGGCGACGGGGATGGACTTCGGACCTTTCTCTCTCCCTTCGCGACTTTCTCTCTCCCCGATTCTTCTTCTTCCGCCGAAGACAACAAGCGGCGGCGGTGATTTCGGGCAGCAGCGGGCGGCAGGGGATGGACGATCCTTGGCGGCGCGAGGATGGGCGGCGCGGCTCTCCTTCCTTGCATTTTCTCTTTCTCTCCCGTCGGTCCTCTCTCTCTCCTTTTCTCCTCTCCTCCCGACGATGGGGACGGGCGAGCGGACTTGACGACGGTCAACAGGCAGTGCGGCGAGGCAACTGGCGGGCCTCGGTCGGTAGTTGGGCTCGGGGCGGTGGGTGGTGGTGGTCGGACAATGGTGGCGTGCGGCTCCAAGGGTTTCAAAACCCTAAATCTCGATTTTCCCCAAATCAGTTACTGTTCACTTTTTTTTTGTCAATACTCGAATACTCGAAACTCAGATCTGGCTCTGATACCAATTACTGGGAAATAAGATCGAAACGAGTAAAATACGAGACACAAGAATTACGTGGAAATCCCAAGACGGGGAGAAAACCACGGACAAAGGAGAGTCGTCCACTATGTGAGTCCAATCGGTTACAAGGCCTCCGTGAGGGTTCTCTATACCTCACAATTCTCAACTAGTACAAATAAGACTTAGGCATAGGCCGTATATATATAAGAGACTAATACTCTATTCTGATCAGGAAATAGTGCCCTACTCTAATTAGGAATTTGGAACAATCCCTAACAAAAAATTATGCTCAGGTACATGTAGTTTTGTCTCTCTCCTTTTAGGGTCCCTGCATTTTTAAAATCCTTCATGACATCTCACAAATTTGGTTTTAAAAACTCTCGAGTCCCTCGCTGAAGTCATAAATCTTTTTTTTATTTTTTGTCATAAAAATAACCGATATATCCTCAACCAAAAACAAAAAAAATCTTCTTCAAGCTTAAGTGTACTCAAGAAAACTCAAGAACATTCAACCCAAAAATTCATCTCCAACTCTATCCATAATTTAAAAAAAATGAATCACTTTGGACAGCCGACTTCATCTTCAACATTTAAACAGCCTACTTCATCTTCAACATATAAAGAGGGAAAAATGAAGCTGTTCCCGGTGGAGCTCCACCGCCGAAGACACCGATGAGGAGGTCCAATGAACACCGAAAACACCGACGCTGCTCATGTCCGCCCACGGAAAACATGGAGGAGGGAGAGGGACGACGCCATCCCGTGTGAGCCGAGTGCGATTGACCGCTGCGGGTGTGCCTGTGCCACGTCATCCCGACCCCACCGATCCCGGCATCCACACACGTGGTGATAATGAGGAGCGCCACCATGCCCCTCCTCACGAGGTCCCTCCTCAACGCAACCGCCCTGGTCGCCCGCCGCCTCACCCCCGCCCTCATCTAGCTCGACGATGACCGGTCGCCTACCTACTACCTCTTTCCCCCGTCCCCTTTCGCCCCCTCCACCCCCTCTCGCGGGTCAAGGACCAGATCCGCTCGGGGAGGCCCGCGGTCCTCATCGCGTTCGACGCCATGTGGAGATGTTGGCCGCGAGCGAGGGGTATCTCTTGTAATAAAGCTTTATTAAAGGAAAATCTGTATTAAAACTTCTGGTTTTTAGCTTCGTCGATTTAGGGGTTTAGGGTTATCATTGGATTTTCTTGACTTTTAGTTTCGTCGATTTGGAGATTTATTCGTCTTGTTCTTCCTCTGGTAGAATTGAAATTGACCGGTGAATGAAGCCTGACCGAAACTGAAAAAAATGAAGATGATGTTCGTCTTGATCGTCGATGTTGTGTTCTTAGTGTTTGGTTTTTGATGTTATAAGATTGAAGGTTGAAGATGAAGATGGTGTTTAAAGATTGAAGATGATAATTTTTTCTGTTTAAGGGTATATCTGTCATTTCTTAGATTAAAAAAACCGATGACGTTAGCAAGACGCCGAGAGTTTCTAAAACCAAACTTGGGGGACGTCATGAAGGATTTTAAAAATGCAGGAAGCCTAAAAGAAGGGAGACCAAACTATAAGGGCCTGAGCGTAATTTTTCCAAAATCAAATGTTGTAGAAGCCCTTAGTTTAGCCGTCCACCAAAGATAACAAACCAAACTTTCTAAAGCATTCCGCCTCTTACCAGCTCTTGCCTTATCGCAGCGGACGAGGCCACAGATAGCCTGCTTGTCGACCCATCTCAACTGCTTTTCTTAATAATATGTTTGTATTGACAAACACTTAAATTTAAGTAACAAAGTTATTCTAATTTAATCAAGAGTCACGAGTTTGAACTGTTGAGAATATAACAACATTAAAAATTTGTTGGAAAAACTTTGTTATTACTCAAATATTCTATCTAACTCAAACCTGGATTAATCTGTCTAACTTTGTTCAGATGGTAACAAACTGTTGCCTCCCATTTTAACCATCTTCTCTTGTTCGCTATATAAATGAATGGATTATAGGGTAGGGGAAACGACTGGCTAGCTATTAAAAAACAAACTAAATTCTCTTTACACATGGAGGTCAAGCATGGAACCGTGACCTTTTCGGAAATTCTCATTGTACCCTTACTTCCCGTTCAAGCAGTCGAGGCTTTCATTTTTTTTTTTAGGGTTAAAAATACTTTAGTACCTTGTGTTATTAGAAATAGATACTTAGTCTTCCTGTGTTATAAAAATACGCATAAAAAACTCTGGGTTTTCAAAATAATTAATGAAAAGTCAGTTATATCCCACTTCCCCTCCCTCTCTCTCGATCATAGCCCATCTACAATTAGCCCTTCCCCTCTCTCTCGATTTTAGCCATTCTACGCTTAGTGATATAGCTGCCACTAATCAACCCAGCAACGCCCAATTTGGAAGGATACTGTCCAATGGTGGATTTCTGATTTGAAATAGATTTAGTAGTAGCTAATCTAATGGTTCCTTCATATTGCATCGGCACACCATATCCGTGTTTGTTTGTGGGAGATTGGACTCCCTCGCCATTGGTCTCAACAAGGACAAAGCATTGTCGTCTCTCGAACTGAAAGGGTCTTGCACCAAGTTGTCGAGCAGCTCCACAAACTCTCGTCAATGTCATCAATGAGAGAGAGGGCAAGAGGGGCATAACTGACTTTTCATTAAGTATTTTGAAAACTCAGGATCTTTTATGGGTATTTTTATAACACATGGGGCTAAGTGTCTATTTTCAATAATACATGGTACTAAAATATCTTTAACCCATTTATTTAATAAGTAATCTTTATTAACAAAAAAAGAGGGTATTTATAAAGGTAACAAAACCCCAAAATGCAACAACAGACCCAAAGTCTTAAGAGCAGCTAATCCATTCATATGCATGAAGATGAATGGTACGATGAAGACACTCCTGGTTGTAAGATTGCATATAAAATCAAATTCCATCTGAGGGTTATCGCTAGAAGCTTTTTTTTTTACAAAATATACAAAAAGTTAAATAAATCATTTATTATTTAACAATCTCGAATGATAAGTTTTTCTCACCGACACATCGACAATTGACATGGTGTTAAAAAATGACCGGAGATCGACTGAGATTTCTCCTGTCCTCTGAGTCGACCAATCTGACTGGTCGGACCAAAATTTTTTATTTTTTACTATTTTTAAATAATATATAGATTAAAATAGTCTAAATATAGTTTTTGAATCTACATTTTGGAAATGTCGACTAATTTATTTTATCTCTTGTCCACTTTTCTTTGTTAATTTAGTTTATTTTGTGTTGAATTGGAACAATTGAGAGTGTGATGCAATTTTTTATTTTATTTTATGTTGGTTTGAAACAAAAACTGGTCAGATTAGGTCAAGTCAAAAATTTTGGTCGAACAACCTGTCTGACTTTTTTTTAGGGATAAAGTGGTACGAAGCCTATATAAAATACAAGTTACAGAACAATAAAGACAAGTACAGACATAAGACAAGAAATTCAAGCAGAAAATGATAGCCGATCTGATGGCAGCAGGGTGGCACAAAAGGGGGAGCGATGGGCGATCGAAAAAGTACGAAGGCTAACGATCGGGGCAGAATTCTGCTGAAGCAAGCTTCGGCTAACAACCTCGAGACAACGTCAAGAAGGTATCTAAATGCATACAAAATACACTCAAATGAGAGCCAAGGTCGACGTAAATCGACTGAGACGGTTCTCCACCCGCAACTACCGGATAGACAACAAGATCAGAAAGGATCTCAAGTCAGGCGAAAGCTGAGCCAGGCAAAAGCACAAGCAGAAACTCGACGCAGCCACGAAACACATGTGACTTGAGAGTAAAAGCAAAACACAAAGACAAAAAGCGACAAAAACATAAAAAAGAAACAGCAAAGTGAACAAGGAAAGCAAGCCAATCGGGGGGAGACGGCAGAGACCATCCCCCCGGGAAACCACCGGCGGCGTCAAACTAAACCCCCGGCGACGAGCGGCCGTGAAGGATTTAGGCTACACGACGACGCACAGCTAGAGAGACGAAGACGAGCAGCAGACGGTGGAGCTGCAGGGATCCACACGACGGCAAAGACTGCGGACGACCTCGGAAACCCCCGGACAACAACGACGGCAGAGAACTGCGAATGACAACGACAGAGATCCGCGGACAGTGAGACGACGACCTCCGGCAGGACAACAAGGCGGCACGGACGACGACGACGGTGGGGAAACAGTTTGAAGTGGGGAACATCGAGCGGATGGAGACGGGGACGGTGACCTGGACGGAGAGGACGGCGAAACGGATGGCCAAGCCGAACGCGGTGGCAAGGATGGCGAGCCGGACAAGGCAAACGGTGGGGAAGCAACGACTGTGACAAAGGCACCGTAGAAAGAAAAGCTCTACAAACAAAACAAAATATCTAGATATTTTGAAGGGAGAGAGAAATGCTCCATTTTTTTTAAGGGAGAGAGAGTATTACATCGTCCCCAAGCGGTACAACCTGATATGACTGGATTTCAAACAATTCGCAAGGAGAATGTACTAACCCAATAGGTACGATTCGCAGTTCGACAATCCTACTACGTTTTTTATAAACCTTGATAATTGTAAACGCTCCTGAAAATATGTGCAAGACTAAAAAACTATCAGCGTGGTACTTCGATCACTTCGATGGAGTACCGAAGTTGATTTCTTATTTCACGTTTCTTCCCACGAGCGTGTTCAGCGAACAATACCTGTACCTTAAAAAACACAATCAAATGGGTCACATGTTAGGTGGTAGTAGACTAGAGTAAGCTCTCCGCTCGAATTTGTTTGATCGGAAAATGTATTTTTTCGGATACGAAGTTTATATCAATTTTTTTTAAATATATTTTAGGTGTTAGATTATATTAAGGGCATTTTTTGTGATTGGTCCATGTAGTTTAAAATTATCAAATAGGTCCGAGTTATTCGAAATTACATCAGTCTACGGTCCCGAACAAACTCGAGCATCTTCCAAGTCTATCTGGAGTCTGGACTGCCACATCATTAAAATAGTATCGTTTTTTCAATATTTTTAAAACCGACCCGAAGAGCGACCCGCTCTTTTCTCTGGGCAGCAGTCAGACCGATCATATTGCTAGTGAGATCGGTATTTTTTAATATGTATATAAAGGGATCTGCGACAACTCTTTTATTTTCCCCCATCCCTAACCCTCCCTCTTTTTTTACTTTAACCAAACATTCCCTTCCCTTCCCATCTTTCTTTATCACTCTCTCTTTGTGCAAGATTTCAAGGAGAAACTCCCATCTGTCTCTTTCGTTATTTGTTCCGTCTCTCTCTGCAAGATCTCAAGGGGAAACTGCTGAGTGAAAATAGTGGGCTAGAAGGAGGGTTTCAGATATGGGAGGTGTGCAGTGGTGGTTCGACTCCCTACCACCAGTTTGGTGGATTTCAAGTTTGGGGTTTCTGTGAATTTCGATAAATTAGGGTTTATGGAATTTGGTTTGTGAACATTGGAATTTTTTTGAGATTTTCAATTGAATTTCGGTAATTTGGAGTTTTCTTTTACAGATTCACTTTGTTTTTTAATTTCCGGTTGAACCGGTCAATTCTGGGTTAATCATACACTTGAACCGTCCGGTCTAACCGAATTTTGGGCGGTTCAACCGTTCTCCGGCTTTAAGTTGGAAAACGACCCGTGATTTTTACTGGGTCGAACCGGTCCAAGTTGACGGTCCGACCGTGGGTTTTAAAACATTGGTTTTTTAACCCGTGGCGCTGGTGTATTAAGGGAAAATTAAAAAAAAATCCCTGAAGATTTTCTCTGCTCTCTTCTTAAGGCAAACCATAAACAAGCCATGCACTTAAAATCATCAAATCCAATCAACATGCTGTAATCGTTTTGTTTTTGTTTTTGTTTTAATTACTTTTTTAACGTTTGTTTTTATCTTAATTTCTAAATTATGACTGGTAGTAGTAGTTGACAAATTTCTAGAGAAAAATAGTTTTGTGGATATTAAACTGAAATTTTTTTTAACTCTCTGTTGGTCGCGATATCACATGGGATCACCCGTTGTCCATTTTGATCCGACGAGCTAAGGATCTCCCGGAGACGGAATGGTGTCCAAGCATATACTATCTATTTCTTATAGGACAAAAATTATCCTCTGGTTTTGGGTCTACAGCATAATTACAGGTAGGATCCGTATCTTTTCAAAACTAATTATGTCGTTCCTGTTCTTTGGAGAAATGTTGGTCTCGAGTCCCTGGTTGACTTTAGCAGTCATTTTTTTCATTTTTTGTCATGTGAAATAACCAAAATATCCTTAAATAAAAAATAAAAATTATCATATTCAACCTTTGAACACCAAGAACATTAAACCCAAAAATCAACCAAAAAAAGAGAAATCAATATCGTCATATACTAGAGTTTATTTTTTCGTCGCTGGCGCTTAGGAAGACGAAAGCGTCCTTCCCATAGTTGTTGCTAGACCTGGCCATGAATTGAATCCGATTCGTGATTCGATTCAATTCGATTCGTAAAAAATTTGATTCGATTCGACAATAATTTGATTCGTCAAAAAATTCGATTCGAATTCGTCATGATAAGAATTGAATACGGTTCAAGTTTTTTGTAATTCGAATTCGTTTTGAGAATTCGATTCGTATCGATTCGAATTCGAATTCAAAAAAGGAGGGGGAATTTAAAAAAAAGGGGGTAATTTAAATTTCAGGGGTAAATTACCGTTTTTTTCTTACTGTTTTTTTGTTACCGTTTTAATCCCTAGGTTATCTTTTTTTTACTATTGGTACTTTTTTAAAAAAAAATTTAAATTCAGAATTTCTTTCCAACTCTATAAATACCACCTCTTATTCTTCAAATTTTACACATTCTAATCTCAATTCTCTACTTCTCTTATTAAAAATTTGAGCTATATAAATTCACCCTCAAGTTTACTAATTTGAGCTACTTCTCTTATTGTGATATATGAAGTGATCATTGGCAAACACATTCATATTTTGGTGTTACATGTCATCGGATTGATAACGAATAGAATATACAAAAAAGAATAATTGTTATAAAATATTGCATACTATTTTACAAGAATATAATCTAGTTCAAAAAATATTTTCAATTTCTCTAGATAATGCATGTTCTAATAATGTTATGGTTAAAGATTTAGAAATTTTTTGTACACGATTCGGAAAAAAAAATTTTCATATTAGATATGCATGTCGTATATTTAATCTTTGTACCCAAGATGGAATTAAAGCTTTAGACTCTACATTAGGACCAATTAAACAAGCACTTAATTTATTATGGGCTCGCCCAAAACTGCTAAAAGATTGGAAATTTTTTTGCAAATTAAACAACATGAAACCAAAACGTTTTCCACAAGATGTTCAACATCGTTGGAATTAACTCGAATTCGAATTCGATTATAATTCAATTCTAATTCGATTCTAATTCGAAAATTCATAATTCGTATTCGATTCGTCTTGTGAAGAATTGAATACGGTTTAATGTTTTGATAAATTCGAATTCGAATAAATTCGATTCAAATTCGTCCAAATTCGAACCGTGGTCAGGTCTAGTTGTTGCTCCTCATCGTCATCTCCCGAAGCTTCCAGAGCTTCGAGAACCCAGTCGAGTTGCTCTTCTTGCACCCCGGCGGTTCCCTCACCACCGCCTTCTTCCCGTCCCACTCGCAGTTCGACCCCTCAACTGCCTCATCCTCTTCTTTTGCGACGAAAATATTCCTCACCGGTGATCAGAAGTCGTCCTCCTCCCCTGAGAGTAGGAGCTTCCGGTTAAACAAAGAGAAAACTTACCGAATACATCTGCCCTCGAATACATCATCGGTGGCGATCGACGAATGGACATCAAACGTGTTAAAGAAGCTAAACTCCTCCTCATTTTCCTCTTCCTCCTCCGACGACCACAAGCTTTGTGTCGGGTCTCGAATCTGGTGGGGTCAGGCTCAGGCTCCGGGTCCGGGTTTGAGGTTGGATCTAAAGGCAGTTGGGACTGGGTGAGTGGGACGACGAAGATGATGTTAGGTTGAGGTTGAAAATGGTTGGCGATAAGGGCCTTGGTGGGGTTCCTAATATGTCTTCTTCTTAATCGATGGGGCAACGTCGACGGGAAGATTTCAATTGACAATGACGACGGGTTCATCGACATTGATCTCTGCCGGTTGTCTTCCTCCCCAGGCCTGATCTTCGCCTGGAGCTCCACTAGAATGTTGTCGACCAGATCTTCACCTTAGTTGGATGTTGTCCCCTTGACTTTCATGATTCATAGTTCTACGATTAAGATTCAAAGAGGGGGAAGAGAGAGGGAGTTATAGGTTCATCTGTGAAGTTGATTAGTTTAGTATATGCTAAAAAAAAAGATGAAATTTTTTGTTCTTGGTTGTTCTTTGGTGTTCTTGAGCTTGAAGAAGATGGATTTTTTTTGCTAAAGGGTATTTTGGCCATTTTCATGACAAAATAACGAAAAAATATCGCTGACGTTAACCAGGGACCTGAGACCAACATTAATTCAAAGAGCATGGACGGCAAAATTAATTTTGAAAAGACACGGACCCTATTCGTAATTACGCTATAAACTAAGGAGCTGAGAGTAATTTGCCCTATTTATTATTGTATGCCTTGTTGCTCTTTTTTTTTTGGGTAGAAACATACCTTTCTTGCTTAGTTGTCTTGGATGTGTACTTAAAAAGACTTAAAAGAAATTAATTTGCGGTGATATACTCAATTTTTTATCATCAAT